>CM072768.1:3750000-5000000 GCA_036936925.1 Cenchrus fungigraminus | reverse complement strand
GCCTTCCATCTTGATCTCTCATTGCAGGATATTTTTGATGCTGATTCAGCACTAAGAAAGTCTGATCCTGGACGTTAGACTGTGTCGGGTGAGTTTGAACCACCGGCATTGTGATGGCAGGGTCTTTAGTTTTATCTCCAACACCTTGATTCTGAATCGGCTGGGAATCCAATGAAGATCCAGGAGCAGTTGCATTGATCTGTGGGGACGGTGAAACCCCTATTGTTGGATCATCAATCGGCAGGGAAGCCGATTGGTTATGTGGGAACATCGGAGGAGTTCGATTTGGTTGGAAGTATGCAGGTCCCAGATACCCTCCTTCTGCTCCTTTCTTGAGTGCTTCAATTATACTATTCTGAATAGTATTGGCGAAAACCTTAGATCGATCAATCATTGTTTGATGCATCACCTTAGTCATCATGTCTTGAATCCCTTCAGGATCGGCTGAGAAGGTGACTTGCTTAGGTGTTGGTAAATGATTCTTCTTGAAGACTCCACCTTTAGTCTGACCGTATGATGCCAGGCAAAGCTCTTCATAATGCCTCATATGAGCTTCGAACTCAGCTTTGTCTACATCCTTCAGCTGATCCTTGGTGATTGCTTGGACGTTGTTCGAATCAATTTCAGAAGCACCACTCTTCGTGTTCTTCGTCATTGTTGACTTTTTCGTGTCCCACCGGGCGTGCCAAAAGTGTGTTGACGCGAAAATAGGACGTCACCTCCGCGCGCAGCACACGTGACTCCCCGGTCTGTAGCGAGGCGTGCCAGCCAATCTGACCTGTTGATTGACAATGGAAAAATATTAGGGATCGGCTAGAGAACCGATGGCCTTTTAGCGACACGTGTACCAGCCAATCGGCCGATACGAGTAAAGCGGGATCGACCGGCTCGAGGGCGACCGAAGCGCAGGTGCGTGAGTAGATAGATCGGCTGGAATCGGCCGATCGTGACGTCAGTGCTCGAGTAGGTCGGAATCGGCTACGGTGTTAGAAGCCGATAGGATCTAGATCGAGTGGGATAATGGTGATAATAGCTAAAACCACAAGAATTGGTACGAAAACTTGCAGATCTAGCTAATATCGGTAAGGGGTGAATAAAGAACTAGACGAAACCTCAACGATGCGCCCGGAGGTTAAAGCCTAGGGTTATTCGGTAAAACGGTACTCACAAGCTTGCCGGAGATCAGCTGATGCAGCCCGACGAACTCGAAGTACACGTTGTAGAAAAGAGAAAAATCGCAATGGCGAAGTCGTCGGAAAGTAGATGCTGTAAAAGTAGATGCTGTAAAGTAGATGCTGTAAAGTAAAGGGTTTGCCCGGAGGCGGTTTGTTTGATATTGGTGTGTACACTTTTTCCCGACCACGCAGGGTCGCTATTTATGTCCTGAGGACAACCCGACTCCTAGCCGATTACGGCACTGTTTACTTGCATCTAAAGAAAACAAATACTACTAAAAATAGAAAAGGACTCTCGCAGGAGTCAAAATTTCCTAAAACTGACTCTTTTTGACCCATTGTCAATCGTGGATTGACCCGCCTCCACCGTTCTTTCCTTCTGGCGTATCTCCTTGATTACCGCCTTCTTTCTCTCCATCGGCCGATCTTCTGGTTGACCATCGGCCGATTGGTTGACTCACCAGTTCGTTGATAGAGTCGAACTCCTCTGACCATCGGCAAGTCCTGTTGACCACTCTTTTCTCTCTCTTCAATCGGCTGATTGTACTCTGTTTTTCGTCGGCTGTTTCCAAAAAACGGTGTCAACAAGGTTTCAATAGAAAAGATTCCAAAGGATGTGACATGTTAGTTGGATGAAATGTTGTATGTGTTGATAGATTTTTGCCGTATTATTTATTTAAACATATGATAGAAATAAATATATATAATGATTTTTTATTTAAATATAAATCTAGAAGTAGTTTAGAAATATTCGAAATTTATGTAGAAATGCTAGCATTATGATAACTAGTTATATTTCTTTAGAAATGGTAGATTTAATTTAGAAAATACTAGAAATTTCTCTAGAAATACTTTTTCGAAAATACTAAAGACTAGTTATATTTCTTTAGAAATGGTAGAATTATTTTAGAAATACAAGAAATATCTCTAAAGATGTTAGAATTATTTTAGAAGTAGTAGTGTTAACTTGGGTAGGCTAAATAATTTATTGTAATTAGTACAGATGTCTACTGCTGCTGGAGGGAGTGGCGATGATGGTAGTGGTGATCGTGGTTCTTCACACAGCAAGGGTAAAACCAAAGTTTGACCTCCTAAAAAGCTAAGGAAAATGAGCATGTGGGAGAGAACAATGCTTTGTTATTGGCAATGAAAACATGTAGGTGCAGTTGCAGCTGGAGAGGAGCCTCGATTTGGTGGTCTTTATGCTCCGCCACCAGTCCCGAGTGTTGGACATCCAAAGAGCGATGCCATGAAAAAAAGATAAATCTTCTTCTTCACGTCAGAAGGATAGCTGAAGTTTGTCATATTATTGTATCATATTGTATTAAATTTCTGTATTTTTGTATGTCCTTCATTTAAGTTTGTCGCATTGTATCATGTGGATTGAATATGAACACTTTAAATTTGTGTGTGACATCCATTTAAGCTTGTCATATTATACTATGTGGATTGCATATGAGGACTTTAAATTTGTTCCATAAATATAAAATATATTGTTGGGTGTTACTTTGTAGATGAATCGACAGTGGACGTACCCGGACAAGAGAATCTCAATCAAACAACTACAAACCATGATGTGGATAGGAATCTACCGAAAACATCCCCAAAATGTGCCCCAATATAATTCAAAAAAATTACAGACCACGAATGGTACACACAGGTCTAGAAAAAATCCCAGATTGGACACAAATAGGACACAAATCAAGTATAATCAAGTGTGTGGCTCGACACGAACCAACAAGGAACCACAAACCGAACACCAAAGGGCTACAAAAATTAAATTATGGAGACAGGATAGTCGCATATCCTGATAGCCTTGTGTCTCCAGACAGAATTTCACTATGCAAAAAAAATACATAATAAAATTACATAATGATCATGCAAGTTTTCCGTGAAACATGAGTGCGTGATCATGTAAAAAATCAAAATATTTCTTGAAAAACACAAGTAGTTTTTAGAAAAACGGACTAGTTTCTCTCAAAAAACACAAGTATAAAATAACTTCTAACCAAGGAGAAAGATAAACTTAGTCTAAGAAAAAAGACATCCAATTGAAGTAAATGTGTTCAATTATTGTACAATCAATTGGGAAGTTGTAAAAATAGGTGATTAATTTAGTTGAGAGCCTAAATAAATAGTATTATTATTACGTGATCTTCACATAAAGGAATAGAAAAATGTAAAAAGAAAGATAAACTTACAGTTGGCTGGGTAAAAGGAAAAGGAAAGTGGCAAGCTTAACTTCAGAGCCTTACAAACTAATGGTGATATTTTAGCTATTCTGCAGGGGCAGTAAATATCGTGTCTATTTTCACACAAAAAGACCCATTTCCCAAAAGACAATTCAAAATAAAAAAATAGTGTGTTCTTTAGAGCCATCATTGTAACTTTTACAATGCTATTGTCTATAGACTGACTCTACATAAGCATGGTAAGCCCCTTGCTTGTTCAGTAAAGCCTAGAAGGAGGAAGTCTTGCATAATATACATATCTACAAAAATTGCTGGCTTGACATACAAGACACAAAATCACCATCACTACCTCCCATCTCCCACTAATCCCTATCAAGCAACAGAGCGCAGAGTTTCCCCCAAAAAAATGGGCCAATACTGCAACAAGACAGTAGAATAAACAAAAGAACAAATGTAAGTCTAATTCACAAGAACTAAACAAACAATAGATGCATAAATGGACAGCAACATACCATATTCCCCAATACAACCATAACTGAAATGAGATGGAATGCCGACAAATCCAAAAAAAAAATAACTACTCAAGGAAAAGAATCCTTTGATATTTCACTTATACAATCGGTCATTATGCAAGTAGGTGGTTCAGGCCTCCGGAGAGTAAAACCCCGACGTCCTGCTGTTAGTTCATGCACATAGCTGGAAGTAGCTACATACATGCAGAAATTTTTTTATCCTGGCAGATAAACGATACTTTCTTGATCATGTATGAATTTTGTTTTAGAAAATGTTGAATTCATTTATCAACTACGAACTACATAGGAAATTGATTTAAAAACTAATTAAAAGTAGTTAGTTACATACCTTAGTTAGATTACAAGTGACTGGTTCGTGGCTTCATCCAAAGACCTAATGAAACTGCACAAAAGACATATCAGATAAAATTAACACAAGTGCAAACCTACACCAAGCACAAGCTCAATTACGCAATCATAATGAATAAGACTAGCCACTGCCCACTTGTGGCCATGGGCATATGAAAAAATGCTCAATTTCCTCTCTAAAATTTCATGACAAACTATCCACTCTCAGCGGAAAAAAATTATCCGAGATTGTGAGAGCAGAAGTTCAAGAATTAGAAAATAATGGTAAGGTTCTCTAGTAATTTTTGTGGTAAGAAATCTCCAAAAAAGAAAACAAATTACAAAAGTCGCAGGTAAAGAAGTTTTGAGTTGTAACCTTTAAAAATGTATCTACTCAAAAAATAACATGTAGTGGAGGAATCTACCCAAAAATCCTCAAATTGTGCCTCAATATAATTCAATCAAAACATTACAGACCACGAATGGTACACACATGTACAAAAAAAATCCCATATTGGACGCAAACATGACACAAATCAAATATAACCGAGTGTGTGGTTGGACACGAATCAACAAGAAACCACAAATAAAAAATAATTTAAGGTACACACACGAACCCACAAAAATTGAATTCTGGAATCAAAACATTCACATATCCCGGCAGCATTGTGTCTCCATAGTCCATGGCACAAAAATTTACAATGTGGAAAAATACATATTAAAATTACATAATGATCATGCAATTTTTCCATGACACAAAAAAATGAATAGCTAATTGGTACATATAGGGATTCGTTGGTCAGCCTATTGCTAAACAAAGGAATTGAAAAAAGAACTAACATGATGCACAATGATTAAAAGCTAATAGGCATGTACCTATAATTTAATATGAATTTGTATGACAAATTTAGAAAAATACAAAACCAGAATGTGCATTCTCCTTGAAATCGTAAATTCCTCTCATGCCACTTAAGCTTCCTTCGCCTAACCCGTCTCTATAAATTTAGCGTTCATTTAAAATAGGGATTGGGATTGCACTTCTTTGGAGGAAAATAGAGCTCCTGAAAAATGTCTAGTGCTACCTGATGAGAACCTGTTTGCCAAGGCCTGCTGTAATTGATTAAAAAAATGGCTCTAATAATTAATGAGACCATGGAAAACCAAGTTTACATGAAGCCAAATCTAATTGTGCAAAAGATGATGTATAGTACTTCACAATTTAGCAAGCAACCGTAAAAAAATCCCCTCTAAACAAAATAATATACTGTTCTGGGACCAAGATGTGTGCAGTACACACATAGATGGCTGACAGCTGCATCAATGGCATAATTGCCTAATCGGGGAAGAGGTTGACCCCTAACGACCATGAATCCCTAAAAGGCATTCATCCATAGCAAAAGAAAATTTATCCATTGCAAAACGCGTCTAATGTTCTGTACCCCTAAATCATCCATCTTTAACTTAAGAAAATAAAAAAGGCATTCATCCATTTTGCAGCCTCCACCGGCACATAGAAGTGAATCGCAAAAACACACACACTGGTGCAAGCTGCGAGTGGACAACACCTATTGGGTAGACTGAAAAATAGCATTGGGAGTGGAACGAAAAAATTGAAAATGGAAGGAATAACAACACCCTATCGTAGAGAAAAATCTCAAAGGTGGGAGCGTCCACTAAAACAAATGATGCGGTGGCAGTGTGTTGACATTTCTTAACGTCGTCACTAGGTTTGTATCCCCAGCAATGGCGCCAGACATGCTTGTCGTCATTCCTTAACATCATTACTAAGTTCGTGAGTTCCTAGCAACGATGCCATAAATGTTCCGATGGTAATCCTAACGTTTACAAAGAATCCATAAGCGCACGGATATACCATTGTAGCATTTCGCCAAAGGAGTATTTCTAAGGGTATCGAATCCAAGGAAGGCATAGTCGGATTAACAAGTGCAACACTATTGCAATGAGTATAGATCAATGACGAAAGTAAGTCAGGTTTTGAACACAGGGGTAAGATGTGATAATGATAGGGTAGTGTGAACACACTCGAACTCGTTCTCTCTTTGGTACACTACGGCTTAGGAGGCAACATACGAGTTAGCTCTAGGTTCTAAGGTACTATACATATAAAGTTAGTAGATACCAGTCAGTCACATAAGCATCGTATGAATATCAGCTCAGCACCCAAGCACAAATAGGAAGCTAACCACCCGCGTCGCTTCCGCACGACGTCGGTTGTTAGATTTTAGACTCCTATAGCGTACCCGAACGTGGAGGATTACAAAGGGTCCAACGGCTGTCACTACCGCGACCTACCTCAAGACAATCTGTGGGGCATGCTCATATGCAACGCAGCTACTCAACCCAAGAACCATACTTGTGTTGTTAACTAGACACTGACCGGCCCGGGCTATTGTGACCTAGGTCAGTGCCACTAGATAACTGGCCACTTACACCAAGTACCGTAGCTTGAACTCGAACTTCATACAACACAAACACGTGATCTAACTGGATCAAACTAGGCTAGTCATACAAACGGATTCGTGTTCTACTATGTCTATTCAACAAGATCGAAAGGTCGTGTTCGTGAAGAACACGAGCCTCTAACTTATGAACAAACAACAAGAACATGAGTAAATCATTCGTCAACTGGAGCCTCTAAATGATGAATGAACGAAGAACACAAGAACAAATCACTCATGTATGAAAACACTACTTTATATGAAATAGCTGAATAACTGAAGTAGATCAAAGTCATACAATAAGATAAAGATACAAGAGAACTCATATCTAGATCCCAAAGTAGACTTGGAACCTGAAGTAGAGCTACTCTAGCCTACCTCCTAACCTTGGAAACCAAAAGTGAGAGAGGAGTTGGAGGGTGAGTTGGGTAAGAAATGAGCCCCCCTCCCTTCTATTTATAGGCCTTGGACAACTTGTGGAGGCAGCGCCAACACCTCGAGAATGGACTCCAGGACCAACCATGGATCACCACGTGAAAGCCCTTGAGTGGAGGCCTCAAGGTCGGTTCGGCCGACCTGTGGGGTCGGCCGAACCCTTGTGGGCCCCACTTGGGTGTGCTTCCTCGTGGTGGTTGCCCTGTGGGCCTTTACGTCGGTTCCCGGTGTTCACTTGATTTTGAGGCGGTTTGCCTGCTCGTGGGCCCTTCAATCCATGTGATGTCCACGTGTCGCCCTCTGATTCGTCGGGGTTTGCCTCCCTTGGATTGGTGACATGGCTTGCATGCATGGGATCCTAGGTGGCAGCCCTTCCTTGGCTGAGGTGACGTGGCATGGACCATAGAAGGTGAGTTTGTCACTTCTTTTATGCTGATTCTACCTGCAATCACAAAATCTCCAAGGACAAGTGGAACTGCATTATTCTTAACAAAATGCGTGTAAGAAATGTGTTTTACTCCTTTATTCATGAGTAAATTGACAGCTAAAGTAAGCACTTAACAGCCGTCAACACAGTGATAAAGACTCCATTCATCGAAACCCTGAGTGAGCCCTATATGCGATTCGATTGGATTTGATTAAGAAAAGAAGTTAGGAAGATTACCTTCAAGAGCCCGTGATTGGGAACCTCGGTGACAAAATGGTTAAGCCGTCGGAGAAATTGATTCATCGATAGATCGTTGTCACAGCCACCGGTGGAGACAGGCGTCCGCATGTGCTCGATCCACCCATTCGCTCCGCCTGCGCCCACTTCCCTTGCCGAATCACCTCCTCACACCTCCACCCTGACCAGCGACACATAGTCGCTATAGCCGGAGGAGGTCCGGTGCCCACGCTTGACCGAATTGCCGCCCTTGCTCCACTGCCACCTGCTTGAGTCGCCAAATCGCTTCCACGTCACCCTTGCTCCGCCGCTGCCCGGATCGCCATTGCGCTGCCCCCAACGCGACAAACACAGGTGGGGTCGTGGGGAATGGGAATGAGAAGAAAAGATACTAATGTTTTTTTTGGAAAAGGAAAAGATAAGGTTGACTGGTGCTTTGGTTGCCGTTGTGGGTGCGGTTTTGGAGTCATTGCGGGTTACGGATCCGGGTTGCGACATGTGAAAAGCAGCTGCGGACCCGGAAAAAAATACACAAGAAGTACTATGAGCCGTTGAGATGGGATCTAGCGGTCCAAGAAAAAGTGATTGAGTAAACATCAAATTTCAAACAGCCTCACATGGCTATTTCAAAAAAGAAAAAAATTATTAACTACACGTAGGTTACTTCACAAGATTATTTATATACATACTGTACAAACGTAAGTGAATCTTAAGCACGATTTTTCTATCTCTCTTAATTTTAGAAGCAACACTGTTATTTCAATTTTATTATTTACACAAACAAGTTGAGCAGCTGCAACGACGACCTGGCCCAACTGATTGATGGCCTGTGTTAGACCCCATTAGACCATCTCCGACCCCGGCGCAACTCCGATCCGGGCACATAAAACAAGCCGCCACTGTTTGCAGAGCGCGTGATGGAATCCGCTGCTAGGAGGCAGTGCCCATGACATGAGCAGGCCGGCAACTTTGAAGGAAACACGCCGCAAGCCAAAGGAATCTGTATTGTATCTCTACATCTGAGGCAATCGGCTCGCATAGCGAAACATTGCGAACCGTGAAAACCATCCAGCTACGTGGTTTCCAAATCGCCTAGCTGACTCCCTAACGATTTGTGTTGGGTTTATAACCAATAATAAGGCAATAACCAGTTAAACCGGACCATGTAAAGGGGTTAGACCCATCAGAACACTGGAAGAAACGTGAGGCCCATACATGCCGACCACCAAGGCCTTTGACGGCCGCCCAGTCGCCGCAAACGCTTTCTCCCGACCTCGCCGGCTGCGTGGTGACCGGCGTGCCTGCAGCATGCCCAACAGGTCGGCCACCACGCAGGACGACGAGGACGAGCCGCAAGACAGGGAGAGTAGACGAATGCCTTCATCTGCCCAACAGGTTTGCATTGCTTCAATTCAGCCACCTGACACCATCACGTGTTCGCGTCGATCTGTCAGGGCTCGTTTGGCAACTCGGGTGTTCACGTGGAAAGCGGCCCAAATCCCGCCTCCCGTGGCACCCAGCCCACGCCGGGGTGAGTTCTCCCTCTTGGGCCAAAAGCGCATTTGGCAACCCGTGTATCGAAGTGGAAGGCCTCCAAAACCCAATCAATCCACGGGAGAAATAAACTTCACCGAACACCTCATGAAAAAAAAACTCCCGTCTCTCGTCGCCTCGTCATCACAACGCACCGCTCCTCGCACTCTCCTTCCGCGTGCCGCCGCCGTCGCGGCGCCACCTCTCCCTCGCGGTGCCGCCGGCGAGCCAGACCACGCCGGGCAGGTGTGCGGCGCACCTACCCGGTATAAGTACTTTGTGTTTCTTGCTCACTTGCTTTTATATTTTCTTCGTACTATATTTTTATGATTTGGCTCGCGAGCCAAACGAGCCAGCTCGAGCTTTATAGAGAGCCGAGCCGAGCTACTCTGCTGGCTCGTTTGTATAACGAGCCAAGCCGAGCCAGTGTGTTAACGAGCCGAGCCATAACGAGCCGAGCTGTAACGAGTCAAGCTGGCTCGATATCCAGCCCTAGGTGCGTCACGTCCTCATCCTCCTCCCCTCCCTCCATCTCCTCCACCACCTCATCCCATCCCCACCCTGTTTTTTCTTGCTAGGGTTCGGCGGTGGCGGCGGCGGCTTCTGCTACTCCCACGTTGGCCTCGATCCAGCTCCTCCGTGCGCATACCCCCCCCCCTCCCTTCCCCTCTCCTCCTGTTTCTCCCTTCTGGAATGGTTAAACCCATGCCCATGTCCTATCCTAGATCTGGCACAACATTCTTGCTAGGTTCTAATTCCTTACGGCCATCATCCACCATCTAGCTGCGCACCAGGGGATACATCCAGATTCGTTGGTGTCTCGCTTGGATGAACTCTGTTCTTGCAGTTGGTGTTTTTCTTAGCAGGCAAGCTGAGATTTTGTAGTTGTGGCCATTCTCTTGTGATATCTTGTCTCAGCTGAATGCATTTGTGGGCACTTACAGAGAAAGAACTTGCTTTGCTGTTTGCATGTCGATTAAAATTGTGAAACAACAGTACATGTATACATCAAGCAGGGATAGAGTAGAATTATGAAACACTGTTTTTATGCCACGCTTGGTTCACATTGTTGAAGTGTCAGTAGCTTTGTCAGTCTTGGATTACTGAAATCCTTGTTGCAATCCACTCACAAATTGTTGAAGTTGCCTGTTCATAAGTGGTTTACTTGATGGAGTACACTTCAACTACATGCTAATGCTAATTGGTTGGTAGTTACTATGCAATCGAACATCTATCCAATGCTAACCTGTTTCAGTCGGTCTGTGTACTTTGGCTTGATGGTGTTTCGCATGTGCTATTAAAACTTTGCTTATACATTGTTTAGCAGCGTTTCGCAGTAAGTATTAGCAATCTAGTAAATTTAGAACAGCTGCTTGTTATTTTGCAAGACGGTGGGGTATTATAGTACTAGTAGTAGCAGCAAGCTGCTTCGGCAGTCCTTTCGGTTATCTCTGGGTGCCATTCTCAGGAACTAGTAGCATGCAATAATTAGTTGTAGGTAGCAGTCCTTTCGGTTATCTCTGGGTGCCATTCTCAGGAACTAGTAGCATGCAATAATTAGTTGTAGGTAATTTCCAGTAGCGAATTTCTTCAGCAGTACTGATGCATGTGCTCCAGCGAACGATGTGTGGTTTGCCATCACAGCTGGTGTGCTTGCTCGCAGTGGTGCGGTGACCACCTGCCGATGCGCGTGCCTGTCTGTGTGCTTGATTTGTGTGGCTTCAACTTTTGTACAAGCTGATACCGTAATATCTAGGAGTACTAATAAGCAGCATGTGGCTGCCTGTGTTGTGTGTGCGATTTCATTGATGAGGGTGCTGCTGACTGGTCGTGTATGTATGTGTGTGGCTCTTGCATGAATATATGCACCGGTTGTATCCGTGCCAATCTTTAAGCTATAATTATTTGTGATAAAAAATATTTGTGGTGTGCGACTGATTCATGTACAAATATGCTATATTCAGAAGTCCAGACTTTACTTGACTCCATATTGTGTTTATTGATTACATCAGCGGGCTAATGATCTACATTTCAACCTACCAATTTTCAGTGAAATGTATATTGTTTATCTTTGCTAATGCTTGCTGTTTTTTTTCCTGTTAAATGCATGTTTTAAATGCAATGCGTCAAGTTGTCAATTATCGATCGGCAGTGGAGTTTTTTTATTAGTAGAATTATTCAGTACTTGAACTATTGCTATGTTGACATCATGATCTGTAGGCATGCCGTTGTTGGTGAAATTTTGTATGAAAATAGGTGTTGTCCTTTTTTTTCATTTTTTAGACAAAGGAAATATTTCATTTGTTACTTTTTATATGGATGGATTTTGTATGAAAATGGATGCATGTTTCATGGATGGATTTGCCCTTGGATATACCCTTTTATTTCTTGTGAGCATTCAATATATTTGCTCCAACTCCAAGTCTTACTTCTATTGATAATTAACTCACTTGTAAAATCAACTCAGCCCACCCACGTCCCTTCAAACCCACCGGGAGCCAACCCACACGTGACTTTGGTGGGCTGGCGGGATCACCCCAACCCTCTCTTGGAATTCTTCTCCCATGGAATAATTACTGGACTTGCCAAACGAGGCGTCAATGGATTTGTAGGTGTAGTTCTGACCACAAACTTCAAAAAAAAAAAAACAATTCCAGATGAAGAGCCATGAGATCATGCCGATGAAGAGCCATGATGTGCATGACGATGCCGTCAACATCGATACATTTTTAATTCGCAAAAAAACATCGATACATTTAGCAGAGTAATTTACTTTTCAGTCTACACACGGTTCGTTGTTGTCGGATTCGGAACAGTGGAAAGTTAGTTGACCGCAACGGGTCTGCTTGTGTGCAGTTGAGCCTGATCGATAGCTTCCTCTGAATGTTCTCTGTTTTCAGGCACCGTCCGACTCTGCTTCTGCTTGCTGAACATGCTGTCCTGTCTTGCAAATCGGTATAGTTGCTACTAGAGCTTTTGTTTCCCTTGTATATATTTTTTGTAATATGTCTACGCAAGATATTTAATTACCGGCTCCTACGCACATATTGCTGAGATATTGTAAAACTTTAAATGTTTGGTTTTTCTTATTTTTGTGTTCTTTCAGTGGTCACATTCATAACAAACATGCTAAGGTTCGAACTGTGCTGCATCCTAGGATGAAGGATTTTCATACACAGTGTCTTGATAGTATTTTTATGATGCAAATGTCAATCTCTGTTGGCCGAGTCAACTACCATCACACCTCTGCCTGCGGCATGTCTGCCGCCCCGTCCTGCTGTGCTTCTGCACATGCAGCCTGCCATCGAGCAAGAAATTTTCATCTTGTGAATTGTTATATTATATTTGGTTTACAACTCATAGCGATAAATGATGCTGATGTAATACACTAATACTAATATCTGTGCTGCATAAGCTGTTTTAAGATTTAAAGCCTGAGGCCTGAAAAATGTGCCTCTACTTTCTACTTCATGGAAAAATTATTATTTAGATGATACACGAGTCGTCATCAGTCTGCTTTCTTCATGGAACTCCCATCTTGTAAGGATTGTTGTTATCACCTTTAGCAGTTCGCGTTAATCCGTCAATACATATGTACGTGTAGTTCAGGCCACGTACCTTTTTTAATTCAAATTTAGAGTTCAGATATGGGAACTCAAATGGAAAAACTGACCGTTTTAGTTGAAATAGGTGAAAAGTTTACTCTGTCGAAGACATTCTCATCTATCTACATAAGGGGGGAAAATACATGGATGTAAAATATTAATAAATAAATTTGATGAAAAGGGGTTCATCGATGAACTCTGAACTCCGAAGTACAATTTCCTTTGGGGTGGTAGAGGGGGGGCTTGAGGCCCCCTATCCCTACGAACCAGTGGGATGCGATGTATCTTCAAAAGGCTACTGGTAGGGTATTAAGCACGTTGGAAATCTACTTCATTTGAGACAGCCGTGGGATGTGATGTATCTTGGAAAGACTGCTGGTTGGGTCTTAAGCACATTGGAAATCTAGTTCATCTGAGATATCTTGGCTACGACGTACATATGGTATTCATGAGCTACCGGAAGAAATAGAAAAACTGAAGTTTCTACATACACTTTACTTGGAAGACTCTAAGATAGAGGTACCGCCAATCATGTGTTTGCCTATTTATGCAGTTGGTCCGTGTGCCTACATGGTGCTTTCGACACATGCACGCACGTGCGAAGGTAGTACTGATTAGGGGGTGCTAATGCACCCCCAGTTTTAAATATTTGTTCCTTTCTATGCATATTTGTCTTTCTCTCCGAATATTTGTTTGGTGAGTTTGTATAATTTATTCTATATGTATGTTCGTTTTGTTTTGCAAATATATATAATTTGCTCGATACGTATTGTTGTTTTGTTTTGCAAATATACTTACTTGTTTCTTTAGTTCATATAATTTATTTCATATGCACAAATATAAAATCTTAATTAAAAATTATGAATGAAAAAGTTAATCCAATATATTCAAGTGAGATATTGTTTTGAACTCCAATGATGCAATCGAAATTTAAATTTGATAACAAACTAGTCTATTATAATTTAGTTTACATAAATGTTATAATTGTTGTTTTAAAAATGGTTAAATCATTATAAGATTTTTTTGTTTTTTCATTTATATTTTGATTTGTTAATATGGCATCATATAAAGGACCACATAATTTTGCAGCACATGCAGCACATAATTTCAATAGTACACAATATATTAATGATCATTGATTGTCACAAGGTCAACACATTTTAAGATTATAGTGTTATATATACTATTCTCAAACATTTCTAAGAAGTCGGTTGAGTTCGTTTTTCCTTCAAACATACAAGACAATAAGAAGAAAATCACTATGTTTCTTGTTTTCTCCTCGATATAGCTGGCGTCTATCAAATGTCAAGAAAAATTGAGTATAGAAGGTTTTTTATATTGGGCATAGTTAATTTATAACCCAATTCCATTAAATAAAGATAAGTGAATTAAAGCACTTGTGCCGAGCAGGTGTATTAACACATACCGGTTTAAGCCTGATGGTGGTTTGTAGCCACTGATGCTGCATCATCGATTATAGGAAAAAGCGACAACTTTCTTTTACATACAAACTAGCAAGTTGGCCCGCGCTAATAGCGCGGCTAGATTTAATAAAGTATAATTTTAAAATGATATATTATCTTTATATATGACTCATTATTCATCTTTTTTAAATCATTGACAATTTGACACTCAGTTTAGATGTAGATATTGGTGCTCTGAATTCTAAATTGGTATTGATGCACCTGAATTTTGTTTTTTGGGTGGTCTTGGATTGGTTGATGGAAATCCAATAGCGAATGACAATGGACGCTTCACTGCACCCTCACATACATTGTATTGGATTCAAATCGTAAATCACCCTCTCTGGCATCTCTCGGTCCCTCTGTGAATCTCTCTCTCTCTGCCTCTTCCTTTCTTATTTTTGTCAGGTGAATTATGCCTTTCTCATTCTGCGGCTTCTGATTCCGACTCAGGCGTTGACCTTGTGTACAGGCTCGATGCTCCACCTAATCTAATGATGCCAACTCCTCTCAGCTAGTTCGCCGTACCTAGAAACGATGCCAGTTGCTGGCGTAGGCGATCTTGTAGGTTCCTTTTGATCTAGGGATATGCTAGTGTAGCGGTGGCATAGGTCCCTTCATCCCTCCTCTCTCTCTTCTCTCTCTCTCTCTCTTCTCTCTCTCCACCCCGACAACGCCTCTTTCTCCCCTATGTTTGTCGTGCAAACTCTGCCTCTCTGAATCCGCAGCTTCTAAGTCTGATTTAGACATTGTCCTTGTGTAGAGTTTCAGTGCTTCACCTCCCAGCGTGTTGATTCAACTCCTCCAAGCGAGCTCGTTGTACATCACTGCGATGCCTGTTGCTGGCTCGTGCAACAGTTGCACAGGTCCCTCCCCTCTCCTCTCTCTCTCCACCCTGACAACACCTCTTTCTCGGTTTCTCCCCTACTTTTAGGGGTGAACTATGCATCTCTAATTTCGCGGCTTCTAAGTCCGACTCAGGCGTTGACCTTGTGTACAATCTCGGGGCTCCACCTCCCAGCACGTGGATCTAACTCCTCTCGGCGAATTTGTCATACCAGGCGGTGATGGCAGTTGTTGGCATAGGCGATCTTGAAGGTTCCTCTTGATATAGGGACATGTTCGTGTAGCGGTGGCATTGGTCTCTCTCTCCTACTTTTGTCGGGCGACTTTGTCACCCTGATTCCGCGACTTATGAGTCTTGGGCGTTGACCTTGTGTAGAGTCTCGGTGCTCCAACTTCCAGCGTGAGGCTCCAACACCTCTCGGTGAGCTCATCGTACCTCACGGCGATGCTAGTTGCTAGCTCCGATCCTCTCGTGCGTTGGGCGTTGTTGGCCGGATTACAAACAACTGCTAATTGGATTTGACTATTTATGTTTTTCTACCAAAATATGTTATGTTATATTAGTTATTCAAATTAGATATTAACTAACCATATTGTAAATGAGATGTTTATAAAAGAAACGTCCCAATATAGAATCGTAAAATCACAACATACCATCACACGCATGACACATGCACACTGTACCGTACCTATAATTGTGTCAACTAACTCTCCCCATTTTTAACATTAACAAAAAGCAATTGGCTATAGGATCAATATGTGTGCTCATTCAGATTATGGGATCTGTAATTTTTTATCACTCTAAGTGCACATTGGATGAATGACCTTGAGAACATTATTCTCACATTAATTAGCATGGTTCCCAAAGGTAGAGAAGGAATTAAGGACATATCAAACACTTACAATTGATTTGTGGTGGTCAAGCATATTATTCGTAAGAACAATATTAACTTTCCTTACAAATTTAGTTATTTATAATTGTATTTGGTATGGACTCTTTTATTTAGCTATTTCCCTTCTCAACCCGTACATAAATTTGCTTCTAATTTTTTTAATTTCAAATTTGTATATATATATATATATGTATGTATATGTTTATTAGTTATATCTTATTTGTATTCTTTGGATTGATCTAGATCGTCACATCTTCATAAAATCCAATGGTCCATATTCTTCTTTTTTTGGGTTAACAGGGAAAATTTTCTATACCTTCTCGGCAAACGTGGAGGCTTCTATTAACACTGTGTAGTATCTCACTTTCCTAATTTGTATAACAAATTTAGTTATTTATTAATTGTATTTGGTATGGACTCTTTTATTTAGCTATTTCCCTTCTCAAGCCGCACATAAATCTGCTTCTAGTTTTCTTTTTTAAAAAATTTCGAATTTATATATATATATTTATTTATTAGTTATTAGATATGGATTCTTTAGATTGATCTAAACCATCAGATCTTAATAAAATCCAACGATCCATAGTCTTTTCTTTTCTGAATTAATGTGGGAATTTCTAGACCCTCTAGGCGAACGTGGTGGCTTCTTTTAATACTGTAGTATCATGATAATAATAAGGATTTGACTCTTTTTTCCTTTTGATTTTTTCACCAGCCTCTATTTTTTCCTCCTCCCATGCACGTAAGGTCAGCATCGTGCCAGAGTCAATGATATAAGCATATTTTTTAATATCTATTAGATGGAAATATTTGGTGCAAATCTTTTGGATGGAATACTTGTTGCATGGATCAGACTTCAAAGTCTATTCAATTTAATCTGTTCCGTTAGAATAGGGGTGCAATGATATTTTTATTTATTTTTAAAGTCTATAGTCTTCTCTTTTTACTACTCGTATTGGATACAAACTATTTCAATTAATCTCAACCGTTAGATCTTTATAAAATCCGACGGTATAAACTCTTCTCTTTTTCATATTAATGTGGGAATTTCTAGACCCTCTCGGCGGACGTGGTGACTTCTTTTAACATGCAAGTACAAAGATAATAATAGATAGATAGATAGATAGATGGATGTACAGGGTAATGGATTTGTGAATTGTTAGATTATATCTCTAATTTAAACAAGGTGAGATAATATAGTTTTTCTTTGAAATTTTGAGATCCACGGTAACTAGATAAAAATAGTGGACGTACGTAGTTTGGGGGCGAAGAAGAAACACATGTCTCTTCTCATGGTGCCTAGCTTTGTTTTTCCAAACTTTCTTTTTCGAACAATATCGGGGGGATCCCCACCTACTATATTTCGAATGTACAAAGGTCCAGTACAAAAGGATTTCCCCTGGCATCCCAGGTGAGATTACAGGGGAGAGGAGAGGAGAGTACAACAACCAAGATGGTTGCAAGCAAGGAGATTACAGACAAGAACAAAGGTAGTTGCGCCAGTGCTGCCATAATTGGTTCGTCTTTCGGTATCTGCAGGACCAAGCGGCCATGTCGTCGGTTATTCGTTTCAAAATTTCTCTACCGGCGAGTATTTGGTGGTCGAAGATCAGAGCATTGCGCGCCTTCCAGATGTGCCAAAGGATGAGAAGGATGACATCCAGATGAATTGCAGCCGGGAGACAGAGTTCTTTTCCAAGGATCCACGGACGCCGGCAATCACTAGAAAGATGCTCAATCCCAAGGAGGGCCCAGACTGTTCTTGCACTAGGGCACTAGGTGAAGATGTGATCGTCGTCTTCCAGAATTCCAACACAGCGTTCACAATAGGACTCATCCAACTCTCGGATGTTGCGTCGGTATAGCGAGGAGCGAGTGTTTAATCTACCATGGTGGAGAAACCAAGCGAAAAATTGTACCTTCTTGGGTAGATTGGTAGACCAAATACGGTGAGCCTCAGGGTCTGGTTGCTCATCTAACGATAGGGCATACATGATTTCTCTGGTGTTCAAGGGATGGTGAGGACGGTGAGCAAGTGAGCGAGTGTCTGGAGTTTCAGAGAGAGTAATTTGAAGGAGACAATCATGGAGCATCCTTTTTTCCTCAGCAGCACAGTTGGTTAAGCGAGGCCTGAGCTGCTCGTGCAAAGGAACACCAAAGGCAGCCTGCACCGTGATGTCTGGTTTAACGCAATGGGAGAACAAAGCAGGGAAGGTGTCAGCAAGCGTAGAGTCAAGCATCCATTTGTCAAGCCAAAAGGCAGTGTGACTCCCGTCTCCAATCCTGACGGTAGTGATGGCGCGATAGCGAGGAAGCTCAGTTTTGACGATACGGGTGATGAAGGAGTCGGTGTCGTGCAAGCCCAGTTCTCCAGGGTGCTGGCTGAGATACCAATTTTTCCACGGGAGGCTGTCTGGTTCATGGAGTTTGTGCACAAACTTCAACAGCAGACTATGGTTTTGATTCACCAGAGGCCGAATGCCAAGGCCGCCGTTTTCCTTGGTGCGACACACGTGTTCCCAAGCTAGTAATTCTATATAGTCCTTGGATACAAATAATTAAGAGATATAGTTAAGGATTTATTTAAGTTAATTCTATATAGTCCTTGGAAATGATATTCCGGATACACGTGTGATATTCTGGATGGACATGATAAGTTCGAAATCAGCTTGAAGGAATACTGAAGCAGAACCTAACATCGAGCTGCGTCGCGTGCAAGCAACGCAGGATCATCTTTTTGCGCACTAAACTTTTATTCACTTTATCGGCTTTATTTATTCGCGATATATGCAATCCTGGGCCACTTTCTGCCTGTCAAACACGCACTACCTCCTCCTTGAGACAGCTGATCAATCAATCAGCAGTGGTGTGGAGCCCTTGAGATTAAAGCAAGCATAAGCAGAGCAGCGGCCTCCCATTATTGGTACTGCTGCCAGTCCTCTACTCATTTTTTTTTAGAATTACACAGTACAACGCAGACGCTCACGACACGCACGCACACTCACCCCTATGAAAACACGTACACAAACCCTACCCACTACTGCAGCTTCCATTATTGGTACAAGAAGCTCAACAGCAAGGTGCGTAGAAGTCAATATAATTTGGCTACCTAGCAGCTTTATTTTTTTTGCTTCCCTTCTCCGTCCATGCATGCTTATCGATTTGCTGCCCGTTTCCATCTCTCTTAGCGTTCATCGTTCCTCCAGAGGGCTTTGAAATTCATGTCAGTTTCCTGTAAAACTCACGCCCCTTTAGATACATAACTCAGCTCTTCTTTTGTAGCTGAGACCAAGCCCGAGCCCGTAGACAGTGCAGTAACTTCTCAGGATCTGAGGAAAGTAAACAGCCTCTGCACTCTGGCGCCCATTTGGTGTAAATAACCATTAATTAAAATGATTTAATCATGAACGGTAAGAAATCAGTAGGACTTGTTAATCCGTGTTTTGCTTAAACAAAGCTTTGGATCCTCAGATTATCAATATGCAGGCACGGAAATTGAGTGGTTATTCAGATCCACAGGAAGGACTTACTTTTTTTTTAAGCTGGCGACTAATATAGTGCAGCCTGCTGGCACTTGTTACCTTGCCTGCCGATGGATGAAAGCTCACTAATATAGGATTTGCTGTGTTTTTCGTTCTGTCTTAGAGTTCGTCGTTCCTGCTGAGGGCTATGAAATTCATGTCAATTTTATTAGAACTGCTAGCGAGGATACTATTTCTCAACTGTCCTTTCTGTTCTGTTTTATCAGCTTGACTATTCCATCAGCAAGTACTTGCAAGCAAGCAGATGGACTTGGTGGCTGGTGCGCTGGGCAAGCTCCCCTCCAAGCTCTTGGAGCTGCTCAGCGATGAGTACAAGCTGCAGACCGGCGTCAAGGACCAAATCAGGCGTCTCATTCGGGAGCTTGAGAGCATGCACGTTGCCCTCCGCAAAGTAGCACAGGTTCCGCCCGACAAGCTGGACGAGCAAGTCCTGCTCTGGGCTCGTGACGTCAGGGAGGCATCCTACGACATGGAGGACATCATCGACACCTTCCTCGTTCGTGTCGACGGGGACCCTAAGGAGCCTGCTGATGCAAACAAGGTCAAACGGCTCGTGAAGAAGATGGGAAACCTCTTTAGCTTAAGCAAGGGCAAAGCTCGTCACGAGATCGCCAGTGCGATCGATGAGCTCAGTAAGCAGCTCGAGGAGGTGGCAAAGCTGCGTGGAAGGTACACCGTTGATGACATTGTCCACAAACTCACAACAAGCATTGATCCTCGCCTCTCGGCTCTGTACACAAAAGTGTCACAGCTAGTGGGCATCGATGAGCAAGGGGACAAACTCATACAAATGCTGACCGATGGGGATTGTGACATGCAGCCCAACCAGGAGGTAAAAATTGTATCAGTTGTCGGAGTTGGAGGATTGGGCAAGACCACCCTTGTCAAAGCAGTGTATGACAAGCTTACCATGAACAACCCATACAAAGCTTTTGTTCCCGTCGGACAGAATCCAGACTTGAAAAAAGTGTTGAAAGACATTCTTATTGCTCTTGACAAAGATCGTTACATGATGGCATTCAATTTCGCAACACTGGATGAAAGACAGCTTATTGATGAACTCCGGCGTTTCATCAAAGACAAGAGGTACTAGTTCTATTTATGATCCTATGAAACCAACACTTCTATTCATCACCAACCTATGACATGCATATAGCAATTTATTTTACAATTGTTCTTATTGCAATATATGCAGGTACTTCATTGTTATAGATGATGTGTGGGACATTGAATCATGGAAGATCATAAGAAATGGTCTGGATGACAATGGCTTGGGAAGTAAAATAGTCATAACTACTCGGAAGCATGATGTTGCTAAGGAAGTTGGTTGTTATTATAAGATGGAACCGCTTCCTTACGAGAGCTCTAAGATATTATTCTTCACAAGAATCTTTGGTTGTGAAGGCAAATGCCCTAAAGATCTTTCTCAAGTATCTGAAAAGTTACTTAAGAAATGTGGAGGTGTGCCATTAGCTATCATAACCACATCTAGCTTGCTTGCTAATAAGTCAAGAAACATAAAAGTGTGGAACGAAATCTGTGACTCAATTGGTTCTGGACTCAGCAGCAATGACAATATGGCTAATATGATAAAAATACTATCTCTTAGCTATTATGATCTACCATCTCATTTGAAGACTTGTTTACTATACCTAAGTATATTTCCGGAAGATTATTATATTGATAAAGACCGTTTGATATGGAGGTGGATCGCTGAAGATTTTGTGGTACAAGGAGAGGAGAGTCAAAGTTTATATGAGATTGGGGAGAGTTACTTCAATGAGCTTGTAAATAGAAGCCTGATAAAGGTAGGATATTCGGTTTGTGATGGTGTCCCCTTGAGTTGCCAAGTTCATGATATGGTGCTTGAACTCATTTGTTCCTTGTCAAGACAAGAAAATTTTGTTACCACTGTACTAGGTGATAGCAGGCAAAGGACACCTGATTCAGCTGAAAGAAAGAAAGTTCGGAGGTTATCTCTACAGAAGAATACTGCTTGGCCTACAATGGAAATGTCAAAATTGAGGTCCATTGCTATCTTTAGTTCTGCCAAATTCAATTTGATGCCATCCCTTTCATGTTGCCATCTTCTACGTGTGCTGGATCTCGAAGGTTGCAATCTCAGGGACCATCCAAGTCTGAGGTTTCTTGGGAACTTATTTCATCTGAGGTATCTAAGCCTAGAAGAAACTGGCTATGGTGGTGAGCTCCTAGTAGAGATAGGGAAGCTACAGTTTCTGCAGACATTGTTGTTATGCAATACTCAAATAAACGAACTGCCATCAAGTATTATAGGGCTAAGACAATTGATTTGCCTACATGTTTCCGAGAGTACAAGGCTACCCAATGGGTTGAGGTGTCTAACATTGCTAGAAGAGCTCTTTCATGTGAATGTGGATTCTGCATGTATGGCGGAAGAGCTAGGTCATCTAACGCAACTGAGGAAGCTCTATGTCCGGCTTAGGAAGGACAAGGATGGCAGATGGGATGAAAACCAGTGTGCAGCACTTGTTAGATCCCTAGCGAAACTGCACAAAATCAATAGACTAGGAGTAGAATCAAATGACGTGGCAGCTGACCTTGATGGTTCGGTGGAGTCCCTAGGCAACCTGAGCACGCTTTATATTAATCAGGCCACTTCCTTGCCAACATGGATTTCCCCTGCATGGCTTCCCCTTCTCTCCTACCTAGAGATAACGATGGCTCGAGTGAGAATGGATGACATTCTAGTCCTCGGGATGCTACAGGCTCTTCGTTTTCTTACCGTAGAAGTCTCTGGAGAAGTGCAAGTGCTGGAAAGGTTTGCAGTCAGCACTGATGCTTTCCCATGTGCAATAAAGTGTTCATTCTTAGGTTTCACAACGGCGCCATCAGCATTCCCACGTGGAGCTATGCCCAGGCTTGAAAATTTTGATTTCCATATCCAACTTGAGGATTTCGCTGCTGGTGGCAAATTTACTGGTGATGACCTGACCTTGGGCCACCTCCTATCCCTAAAGAGTGTGCGTGTTGGCCTGACTGGAAAGGATGGTGTCAGCGAAGAGGTGGTGATGCAAGTGGAAGAGAAGCTGAGGCACGAGGTGGATGTTCACCGCAACCACCCCAACATTGAATTCGGAAAATATTATTTTTAGTTCAATTGGATGTCCCTGCCTGAATGCTAGTACGTACTCCTCTTTTATCTCTTCTTCTGCTTATTGCCTGCTAAAATGACGAGTGCGTAGTTCCAGACTACAATCTTCCCATGTACTAGTTTTTTTTCTTCTATGGTGTGTTAGTAAATAAGGAAAACATTGTCAACAGTTACGATATTTTTCTCCTATGGTGTGTCGATTAAATAAACACTACTGGAAAAACGGCATTTTGTACCGGTTCAAAACCCTCATTTGTACCGGGTATTGAACCGGTACAAAGCATCCGGTACAAATGTGGTCGAGCATTTGTACCGGGCGAAATACCCGGTACAAATGCCACACATTTGTACCGGGCGGAGCCTCAGCCCGGTACAAATGTGCCCTCCACCCGGCGACGTGGCCGGGGGGCATTTGTACCGGGTGGAGGCACCACCTGGTACAAATGCTTCTTTTTTTTGTTTTATGTTTTTCTTTTCTCTAACGTATTTGCTTAAAGTACTAATATTAATCGTAAGACGATGTAATATAAAGTCGTGTGGCATATAAAATGTTATATTTGAGATAATATTCTACATACATTCGTATATATTTATTTGTATAATATTATCTCTAATATTATACAAATAAATATATACGAATGAATGTAGAATATATCATCTCAAATCCTGAAATTGAAGAACTTTGGAAATAATATTATACATTAGCATTTTGTGCGCACTGAAATTTGGATTAATAATATACATTGGATGAAATGTTAGCAGAGTTTAATTTTTGCTTCCAGATGCTTGGCCTTTGTCTTTACTTCCAGATGCTTGGCCTTTGTCTTTGCTTCCAGATACTTCCTTCATGTTCTGACTTGTCGCTTCCCTAGTTGTCGCTCCTACACTAAGAATGGAGGATAAGCCAGCATAAAACTCTCCCCCTGGACTAATAACCTCGTCTAGAAGAAATCCACATAATTGTTCTTGTATCAATCGGATTTGTTCTGTCTCGATGAATGTTTCCTTGATGCCGGAAATCTACCAAAGAATATGAACAAAAGAATAAGAACTGGATCGGAGAATATGAACAATTAATAAGAACTACATGTAGTCGCAATTGTGTGTGCACGCACCTTCTCTTCGAATTTGCCACCATCAGCGCAGGCTGTAAGACGGTGCATGAACTCGCACACATAATATCCACATAGATTGGTGCCAGAAGGCTGCGTCATGACCTGCACATATGGGAAAACCAAGTCATAAAATAATTTTTTATTGTAATGTAAGAATTGAAGAATAAGCAAAGACACATACTGGCCAATCATAGTGAACATAAAGGTTTTTGCTGAACTTTCCGGGGTACTTATCACAAAGACAAGTCCATGCAGTTTTAATCAACTCTACGACTGTTGACGGTGAATTTCCATCAACCTATCCATGAGTTTACCTTCGGTGTTGGCATGAATTTTATATCTTATCCATTGGTACTAACCCCCTGGATATAACAAGTTCGTTCGTGCATGTCGGTTTTGGAGTTTGATGTTTATGCAGGAATTTAGCGTTGAAAGTAAGACTTCCGGGTAAAGTTCATCTAGCACCTCGTGACAAGACCTTGAAGCCCGGTACAAGTCAAACAATGAAGTGAACATGACTCCAAGAAGCCCAAGGACCAACCCGTGAAGACGGAAAACTCCGAGGACCTGAACAGAAAATGCTGAATCTTGCGAGATAAGGAGCTTCATCTAAACCGCGGAGAAACTGACGTCAAGGGCCCACATGCAGAAGGGAGAAACTTCTAGAAGACACGGGAAGCATCACCGAGGAAGGCGGCCACGAGATGGGCCAGAATGGGCCCAGGCCGGCCGGCCCAGCCCATTTCTGGGTCCATTCGTCGCCCCCTTTGACCTAGCCGCTTCTCGGACTATTTATAGCCCCCTGGCCAAGAGCCACGCATCAACTCATTCGTCATTCGCCGCCGAGGAGCAGAGAAGAGAGGGACACCATTCCGGAGAGGAGAGGGTCGAGCTAGTTGTCTAGGGTTTCCCTAGCCGATGTGGGAACCTTGCAAGGAAGACCACGTCGAAGTTCCAGGAACTAGAAGCAAGATCAAGGTAGGATCCCGGTGGTGATCTTGTTTATGTATCATGTACTATGTTGAATTATCAAGTTGCAATCTGATTTCTAGCGACCGAGCGCTTCTTCTACGACTTTGATCTCGATTGGCTTTTCTTACTTTAAGATCTATTCTCGAGATAGATCATAGAGGGTGTTCTTGTACCCGTGGTGGCTAGAGGTGCATGCCTGACCTTCCAAGAGATTTCAACTTGTCCATTGGACTCGCCCTAGGCTAACCCGCATGAATAGGAGTGCGTTGTGACAGAACGGTGGCTCCAAAAGGTGGGCGTCTTCGGAGTTGGACGGGAAGCCGTGGTTTAAAGATGCTTCTTATGAGATTCAACTTGGCTATTTCTTCTTCGTTTGGAACTTCAACAAAAGCTTGATCCAATCTCTCTAGATTGGTTTTACCTATCCCTCTCTATCTCTTGCTACCTCCGGTTTTCATAGATTAGATTCGTTTTTATGATGTTCCTTAGATTAGATGCATAAGATTCCCCTTTGAAGATCTAAGTGTTCTCGGCTTTAATAGATAGATTCTTGCATCGCATATTTGTTCCACGGATTCGATACCTTGGGTTCACACTTGAGGGAAGAAGGGTCCCTTGGCTACGACGGAGGACTTGTCCGCTTGTAAGTCCAAACGAAATTGGATACGCATATACATTGTCAACAAGCCCCCTTTTTCTGGCGCCGTTGCCGGGGAACAAGTGATCAAGATTCGATCTTTTATTGCTTTTTATGAATATTTTCAGTTTTCTTTTGGTTTTTCTTTTTACATCTACTAACTTTTGATCATCCTCAAAATCAATCTAATCTAGCTTGACTAACCCTAGTTTCCTTAGATTTGTTTTTATTTTTGTTTTGTATATATTTTGTTTATTGCTAACCCTAACAGGAGATGGACGGCTACCTCTCCAACAAACCCGAAAATTTTGTGGATGGTCCAGAAAAACTTTACAGGCTAAGGAAACGTGAAGCACAAGCTAAAAAGCTGGAATTTGCAGATCCAAAAGCGGAGGCCGAAGGATCGTCGGAGTCTCCAAAGGAATCACCACCTCCAAGCCCTAGGGAGAATCAACTTCCACCGCTACCAATGGGAGAACAACCGCAGTCGGAATGCAAGATCGGGGAGCTATGCACCCCGGACATCGTCGACCTACCAATCTTGAACCTCGCGGAGATCAGAAGGCCGTTCGAGATCAAGACCTCAACAATCTGCATGGTGCAACATTCACCCTTCACCGGTAAAGAGGATCTGAACCTTCACCTCCAAGCGTTTGTTCAACTTTGTCAAACATTCAACATGAACGGGGTGACTCAAGATCAAACGAGGGCAAGGCTCTTTCCGTTCTCGTTACTCGGGAAGGCTTTGCAATGGTTCTACTCTCAACCGGCGGAGACGGTGCAAAATTGGGACACCTTGATGAGAGCCTTCATGAAGGAATACTACTCGCCGAGTAAGACTCAAAGCTTGCGCAATAAGATTGCTACCTTTGTTCAATATCCTACGGAGACCATATCGGAAGCATTCGAGTGTTTCAAAGAGTACACTCGGGTGGTTGCACATCACAAGTTCCCGAAGGAGGATCTCGTTCAAAAGATCTATCAAGGACTTACCATGGCGTCAAGGACAATCATCGATGCATCGGCGGGAGGATCCATCATCGAGCTTACACCGACCCAAGCTTTCACTCTATTCAAGAAGGTCGCGGACAGTGACACATGGGCGTCATCCGGACGCTTACTTCCGGTTCAACCCACGGGGAACGTCAAAGGAGTCTTGCAAGTGGAGAAGGAAGATCTACTCGAATGCAAGATCGATTTGCTTATGCGGAGGTTGGAGAAGATGGAGATAGAGAAGAAAGAAGCTCAAGACTTAAAGGCTGCCGAAGCAAGATCCACATGTGAAGAGTGCGGAGAATATGGCCATGTCCAAAAGGATTGCCTAGAGGAAGCCAAGATGCTCGATTACATGAGTTAGGGAGATTTGCCAAACTTTCGCTACGGGCAAGGTAGACCTCAATTTAATTCAAGCTCATCCATTCCGAATTCGATTCCGCTTCGTATACAATTGAAGGACTTCATGGACGAACAAGCTAAGATCAACAAGGACACCGTCACTAAGTTTAAGGCCATATACAAGGTGTTGGAGAACATCGATAGCAAGGTGACGGAGGTCGGAAGCTCCAACCATCAAGTGCTCAACATGATGAAGATGCTCGAGACGCAAGTGGGACAACTTGCTGGGCGTCTATCCGCTAGTGAAGGGAAGCTTCCGGGACAACCTCAAGGTCCCAAGACGGCGAAGGCCATTCAAACTCATTCAGGGAAGGAGACCGAAGATCCAGAGCGTTCCGCGGGAGCAAGAAAGCCTAAACCATCCACCGAGGCGGAGGAATTTGCTAAGGAGGAGGTTACCGAGATCGTCACCGGAGAGCCCGAGTTTGAGATGCCGGGAGAAGACACGAAGATACCGCAACTCAAGCCACGCTACTTCCGAGGTAAACTTGATAATCATTTTGAGAAGTTTGTGGAGGTTGTGCGTAGGTTGAGCATCAACATGCCGCTATTGGACGCCCTTCAAGTTCCTACATATTCTCGCTACTTCAAAGATATTCTTGCAAACAAGTATGAGATAGCAACACTCGGGGTGGATCACGTCAAGATGTCCGAGCCATGTAGCGCCGCTATTGCGAACTGACTAGAGAAGCAAGGAGACCCCGGATGCCCGACGATTCCATGTTCCGTTGGTTCATTCAAGTTTGAGAAGGCATTATGCGACCTAGGAGCAAGTCTGAGCGTCATGCCGAGAGATGTGTTTGAGAAGCTACGCCTACCGGAGTTAGAGCCTACGGCCATGTGCTTGGAGTTAGGTGACAACTCCATTCGCTACCCTTTGGGCATCGCCGTGGATGTGCCCGTGAAGGTCGGACACCACTTCATCCCCGTCGACTTCGTGGTGCTCGAGATGGGAGAGAGGGAGAAGCCACCACTCATCCTTTGGAGGCCTTTCCTCAAGACCGTGAGAGCTACCATCGACGTCGGGAAGGAGGAGATCAAGTTCGACATCAATGGCGAGAGGAGTTCCTTCAAGTTTCGACCACGCTTCGAGGTATGCAATATGATCAAAGTTAAATATATTCCGCCTCATCGTCGCGTTAGTAAGGAAGAGCCGGAGAAGAAGGAAGCGAAGGAGATCAAGGAAGCTGTTGCATCCGTCAAGATAAAGGAACAAAAGCCGCCTGTGAAGACCAAAAAGATGACTGAGCCGGAGAATAGGCCCGCGCCCAAGATGGTGCGGAAGTGGGTACCCAAGATTGCAACGCCCGCAAAGAACGTTGATCCGAAGTAATCAAGTGAAGAAGTCTAGCCATGGACTATAAACGAAGCGCTAGGCGGGAGGCAACCTGTTTCGTCGAGTCAAGAATAAGCTACCGGTAGGACAACCCGATCAAGGTTTTCGAGTCTTTCAAGTAAGTTAGTTTTGAAATTTGCTACGCAAGATATTCATAGACTTAAAGTGGTTGGATAATATTTAGAGTTATAAATCTTGTTTGGATATTTTATTTGGATAATAAACCCTTTACATAAGCCATCCTATGTGTTATTTGCTTCTCTTCGAGAAACCAAAACCAAAAAAATTCAGAACCTATCTCAACCTTTCATCCTCTTCATGATGTTATGGTTGACTTGTTTTACATGCTAAAAACACACGAGTAGAGCCACGCCATGTACCTAGATGTTATTTAAATTTCAGCGCATGGTAGGAGTCGCGTGAACCTAGAAATTTAACTTTTGGTTGGTTTAAAAATTCATACCCTTGGTTTTTCTAGAGTTAGAATTTTTCTAAGCCTCATTTAATTTTATTTCATTCAAAATCTCTCTCATTTAATCAAAATTAGAACCTAAACCTATGCCCCCATGATCAAGCCGGGAAAAGCTTGCTCTCAACTAATGGAAGCAAACAATACCGGTGAGACCAAAATAAAAGTAGTCGGAAAACATTTTCGACTTAAATTTGTTTTTAATGCTTTAAAAACTCCTCTAAATATATTTGAACTCATTACAAGCTCTGAGTTTAATTTTATTTTCGAAATTAGAGGAGTGCTTAGCATTAAAACATGCTTAGAGGGAGGTAATTGAGTTAACTTAACTATACATGCACCATGATGTATCACGGGATGCCCCTCCAACATTTTTCATCAAACCACATGCAAAGGACAAGCATGGGGGGTCACTTGTGCTGCATGCGGGGGTGACGTCCTATTTTCGCATTAACAGGTATATATGTATATTGGTGGTCTCAAAGCCAAAGAGAATAACAAAAACTTATTATTAGAAATTACACAAGCAAGTTTCCAACTTCCTGCTTCAAGGATGGCCAGCTCTTCCTCGAAGATAAATTTCCATCTCGATCTGCAGGGATATTATTGCAACACCATCAAAGACGTACAACTTCATTACAGTGCTTTCATATGGTCCAGAACACCACCATGATGATTTCTCTGAACATTGTGGACCGAGTTCTGACATAAATTACCTACCTTTATCATTATAAAAACATATATATATATATATCTGAAAATACACCTATGAATGCTTCTACATTTTCTGTATGTCTTCCTTTATGAGCATATATTTTATAAACTATATGTACAAGAAAAATTCAATATTATGAAAAACAAGAAAATAAGAGAATACTTATTAATATAAATTTAATGAAAGAAGGAACAATGCAAGTACCATCCTAACTACATTTTCACATATATATACAAAATCTCATCTCTCTAATTTAAGCTCCTCCTACCTAGCTACAAATTAACATTTCTATTTTCTCAATCTCTAAACCATAAAACAAAATTTAATCACAACAAATGAAGGGAGGATGAAGATTCCAACCTTGACAACACTTTGGAGGAGAGAAATCTTCACAAACTAATGAAGAAAAAAATCGCAGCACCACCCTAGGCTTGAGTCGCCATGGAGTGGAGGAGCTTGAGCTCGCGGGTGAGTGGTACGGTGAATGGCTCGGGTGGCAGGAGGAAAAAGGAGGTACGGTGTTTATATGGATGCCGGCCATTAGTCTCGGGTGGTGTACCCCTTTAGTCTCGGCTCGTAACACCACCCGGGACTAAAGACTGGAGGTAATTATTGCCGAATAGAGCCGTTGGGAGCCCCCCCTTTTGTCACGGTTGGTAATACCAACCGGGACTAAAGGGGGGCCCGGCTACAGTAGCCATTTCGGCCCACGTCGACGAGGAGCTACGGGGACTTGCTAGATGAGGAGCGACGGGGGCGGCGGCAGCAGCGTGGATGTGTCGCACCGGAGGAGGCTGGTGGCTGGAGTGGTAGGGAACGGGTGAGGAAGGGGAGGGGCTAGGGTTTCACGGAAGTCCTGCCGAGTATTTATTCCGCGTGCATACGATCTGAACCGTCGATCGGAGATGGACGTCCAAGAAAAATTGGGCCGCTCAGCAGGCCGTTCGTGCTTGCCCAAAAACTGGACTAGGCCCAAGTGTTAAACCTTGTTTAACAAAATTTAGAAAGTGTTACTTTTGAATAATAAACACAGTTAAATTCGTAAAAAAATATAATATTACATAAAAATTATAATTAAATTGTTTATGTTAATTTCAAAAAAATAAATAAATTGTTTATGTCAACTAACAGTTTAATCAAGGTTGCATTATTTTTTTATGCAAAAAGGATAATAGTAGATATTAATCACCTTGAATCTTGTAAGAGAAGTGAGAGTTGACTATAAACATAAGAGTGGATTTGAGATAAACGCCAAATAAAGAAAAACATTTCCGTATTTTGAATTTCATGGTGAATTTTTTGGGGGAATGTTACAAGGATGTGATCCCAAGCCAAATCTCATAAGTTTCATACAAGAGTAGGGTAATACATCATAGTTGTTTAAGTGAAACAAGCGTGACATATACTTATCAAAACATTTCTAGAGAGTAGTCTTTGCAATAAACTTGTACTTTTAAATGAACACCAAACCAATCATCCCATTACTTCAATTTGAAGTTGTTGGTGGAACATTTCTTAGGGTATTACTACATAGATTTGGTCTCCAACAAATCTTAGGATTTCATTGTGAAATTATGGGTATTTTTAAAGTTATATTATATTTAATGAAAACTATGATGTATTGCAATTAATTTGCTTGATAGTTAAATATAATGATCTAATATAATGAGAAATTTTTTTTTGGTTTAGAACATGGATAAACAAGAAAATGTTAGGTTTAATTACTTGGCGGCTCACCGAAACAGCCAAGAAAATATACCATTTCCTTGGCGGGTTCAATAAAACAGCCAAGCAAACATACATTTTTCTTGGCAGTTTTGCCAATGAGCCAAGAAAAGGCACCATTTCCTTGGCGGATCAAAAATACAGTCAAGGAAATGCATAGATTTCTTGGCGTGCAACAAGAACAGCCAAGTAAATAGGTCATTTCTTTGGCAGCTCAAAAAAAACCGCCATGAAATAGCATTTCCTTGGCTGTTTTTCGAACCCGCCGCGAAATACTATTTTACTTGGCGGCTTAATTTTGGCCGCCAAGGCAAAGGCAGTTTGGTGTAGTGTTATCACATACACACAGAAACCGACAAGGTGGTGTGCATGATACACGACCCCCTATAGTACGTAGTCCCCCACATAGTCAGCCCTTGTGTCGCCAAACGGAAAAACACACAAATAAAGTTGTGTCAGAACCTCCCAAGCCTAAATTGGGAGGGTCTATTTAGTTCTCACTTTAAAAACTTTGCACCTATCACATCGAATGTTTAGATACATGCATTGAGTATTAAATATAGTAAAATAATAATAATTACACAGATTGTGATAAATTCAGGAGACAATTTTTTGAGTTTAATGAGTCTAAAGTAAAATTTTGCTAATGATGGATTGATTAGGCTTGAAAAATTCGTGTTGCGGTTTTGAGGCAAGCTATGTAATTAGTTTTTTTACAGTATTCAAAACCCCTTCCAATATCCGATGCAACATCTGATGTGACACCAATAAACTTTTCACCCAGGAACTAAACATGATGGCGGCATATCTAAACTATAAACAATATTGAAGTAGCTATAGTACCATCACTTTCGTGACAATTTATCCACTATACGTGCCTTGTAGCATTTGTTGTATAGAGGGTGCAATTTCCTAAAAAAATAAAATTACCACCAGCATGGACGGTAAACTGGTAAAAAGGAGCTACTATAACAAGGATGAAACTCACGGGAGATCAGCAACATCCCTCGTGCTAGCTGCTGTCGATTGCTAGCCAAGCCAGCGATGGCCTCCGGCAGCCGGACGCTGCGGCCACAATGAATTACATGCAGCCACATGTCTGTGCAGGATAGTGTCCACCATGAATTATTGACAGTCTTTATGCCTAAGGAGACGACACTAGCTGTGGGTGTGAGCAGGGCAGCAGCTTTAGGGTACAAACTCTGCATGGCTCGACTTATTATTAGCACCAATAATTCATCGACATATATAGACCGGTTTCGCAAGCACAGGATTCACGTGTTGCATTGGATGTTGCACCTTGCCCTGTCGTCTTTGTGATACTTCCGTGTGATATCCTAGGTCGACGACTCCTAAATCAACTCACTGATGAGTCTCCGCTGTTTGGCTGTTTGCTGACATGGCCTGCACCCTGCACTGCCCGTACGTCCTTTCCATTAGGCTGGGCCGCCCTAGGACCGGTGCTCCATTCATCGTTGTCAATCCTTCATGACCTTGTCGGCTCCAGTAATTAAGCTGAGCCGAGTCATGTTCGGTTAGACGCACCATACAATGATACGAGAGGAATATACTCCAAGTTGTGTATTACTTTTTTTTAGAATTACCCAGTACAATGCAAACGCTCACAACACGCACGCATACTCACCTCTATGAACACACGTATGCAAACCCTACCCCTATGAGCACGTCCGAAGGACTGAGCACCCGACAGATCTGGAGATTCCCGAAGTCACCATTGGTCCCTCGCTGTCGATGGGAACACCGCTTACCACTTAACGCACAGCGCCGGTAAATCCTGAGAAAATCACATGAAAGTTTTGTATTACCTGCGTAACCGCCTTTGCCGTGATGGCTCAAATAACCTACAACTACGTGAAATTCTGAACATGGACTGCGGCCCATGCACGATGATAAATATATTTCGGTGATTCTATCTGGCTTCCAAAACTTTTTTCTTATATGACTTTGTTGACGCCTTTTCGGAGCCAACGGCACGCGGAAGAGCTCCTTGCAGCACCTCCGTAGGCACTGGTCAGACCGGTCACCGGAGAGTCCGGCGGTAAACCAAATAACACCCGCCCGGGAGGGACCGCGTCGGGGCAAGCGCACCTTGGGTTGCTCTAGGGTCGGCAGGCCACCTAGAACGTCCTCAAATGCCATGGAGACGAGAGAAGAATAGCATCGTAGATTGGAAAAGTAAAGGGAAAGAAAGATAAAAGATAAAAGTGTAATTGATAGATTTGATTGTGTTAATGAACCTCAATCGGTCGTGACCATTTATATTTATAGGGTGGGGAGGTCTTACCCCACAAGAAAATCCTTTTACAAGCCTAATCTATCAGGACTCCTTGATTTGGCTCGGAATCGGGGGGCACCAGTCAGACCGGCTAGGGCATCGATCAGACCGGTGCACTCGACGTGCAGATCTTGTATAAGTCATATCTCCCTCATCCAGACTCCGATTTGGACGTTCCACATATGAATCTTGATCTACTCGACGAAACATATCCAATGGTGAAGTCCAAATTGTATTTTGTGAACTTTGACCACACCAGTCTGACCGATCAGATCAGTCCTGCCTATTTTGGGTGTGAACATATGCCCCCTATATTCTGGTAAAGCTTGCGTGCCAGAAAACATTCACAAAGATCAAAATTGGTTGAAGATGATGATCAACAATGCATCGCCCATATGTAAACTCTATATGGATGCTATTGTAACGGAAATGAAAACTAAATAAGTACAACATGTCTGAAGCTACAATTTCGGCTTCTAAACAACATAGCTAACAATTTAAGTCCTGATGTGGCCAAGGAGGCCAACCATAGCTCATTGGTGCATCACAAGCATAATATTGGTAGATGTGAAAAGAAGATCAAGGATTATACCAAAACCATGAACTGCAATTGTTTATACCTGAATAAGCATTCTATAGCACATGCATCGATGGAATAAATGATGAAGACCAATGTGATGACCGTCGATGCTTCTTTGTTTTTTGGTGATGAAGAAGTCCACCTTTGATATCCTAACCGATTGTTTTGCTTTTGCTCGGCTATCCTCTAATATTTATGCAACAATTCAGCAAAGCTTGGCTTCATTCGCATCACCATGCTGTTTGGTGTGACACTCCGGTCTCTACCAAAATTTTTGGCATGACCAGTCAGACCGGTCGGGTCACTGGTCAGACCAATTCCTTCGAAACCAGCCACTTTGAGGTCATCTTGCCCCCCCCCCCCAGCCGAACATGATTTTTTCTTAGCTATATTTTTTGAGACATGTTTATCATTAAGAGCAATTTGATCAGTATAACTAGTCGATGATTTTTCAATATTAGGCTTTTTTATGTCTATTGTCAAATCTAAATTTGTATTTAATCTACCATCCTTTATGATACGGTAGACTTATTTTATCACCTTGCGCCTATTTTTCTGTGTTGACCGATTCTTTTGATCAAAACGGTAATTATGCATAAGTGATGACTCATTAATGACCGGCCCTTTATAAGTAATATAATTTGAACTAGAATATCTAGGAGGAGACGACATATATGAATTATAATACCATAAAGGACAAAAATAATGCATATTAAAGTAAGCTTCCCATGGCATAGGCATTGATGGTCCATATGGAGGAAACGACATTGATGTAGGAAAATTACTCCGTTGCCGATTCCAATTATGGAGCCTCTCTCTAGGACAAGATTTTGAATGTTTGGAATTTTTAGACCGACTAGCACCATTTACAATTTTTTTTCTTTGAGACTTAGCCGGAAGTTTTTCGTTGGACTTCAGCTTTTCTCTTTGATGCTTGCGGCCTTTGGATTCAACAGTTTTCCAAACACCAATCTCGGGCTTTTTGGGTTTAACCATCTTTGGTTTAGATTTATTTTGCAAAAACCTGGGAGAGGTGGTTAGACTGGGTAGCCCCCCGGTTAGACCGACCTCAGTGCAACCAGCAGCTTCGCCTTTGTTTTGTTACCACCTGAGCGTCGAAGTACTAGATGTAGCCTTTATGTTGTTGTTAGGGGATTTTGGGTCAACAATTTCTGCTAGAGACGGACGACTTGTTTCTTGACCAACATCACAATTAGGCAAAACTTTGCAAGGATTAGACATAACAATAGCCGGCTCTTCATAAACCGACTGTTGATTAAAAGGAATCAGATCTACACTATTTTTCTTATTAAGTAAGTTATCCACAAATGCAAGTAAACCGCTTATAAGATTAGCAAAGGACTTACGATGCCTTGGTAGATCATACATCCTCAACTCGTCGATGACAGCTATATTCATCATGATGACACCTTGTTCTGCTACTTGCTAACAGTGAGGAAGTATTTCGTCATGGATGCCCTTGCATAGATCTTCAGGTAACCCTTCAAGTGCCATCAAATTGCTGGAACTTGATAGATCGGCCATGGTAGCCAGATTCTCATTCCCCAGTGGAGTCACCAATTTGTGGACACCTTTTCGGAGCCAACAGCATGCGGAAGAGCTCCTTGCAGCACCTCCGTAGGCACCGGTCAGACCGGTCGCTAGAGAGTCCGGCGGTAAACCAACGAACGCCCGCACGGGAGGGACCCCGTCAGGGCAGGCGCACCTTGGGTTGCTCTAGGGTCGGCCGGTCACCTAGACGCCTCAAACGCCATGGAGACGAAGAAGAACGGCGTCATAGATTGGAAAAGTGGAGGGAAAGAAAGATAAAAGATAGAAGTGTAATTGATAGATTCGATTGTGTTAATGAACCTCAATCGGTCGTGGCCCTTTATATTTATAGGGTGGGGAGGTCTTGCTTTGCAAGGATATCCTTTTACAAGCCTAATCTATCAGGACTCCTTGATTTGGCTCGGACTTGGGGGGCACCTATCAGAACGGTCAGGGGCACCGGTCAGATCGGTGCACTCGACCTGCAGATCTTGTATAAGTCATATCTCCCTCATCCGGACTCCAATTTGGATGTTCCACATATGAATCATGATCTACTCAACGAGACCTATCCAATGGTGAAGTCCAAATTGTATTTTGTGGTCTTTGGACACACCGGTCTGACCGGTCAGATCGGACCTGCCAATTTCGGGTGTGAACAGACTTTTAGTGTTTGAGATTCATGCACACAATAATACATTTTGCATCTCCATCATCAAACTCTAGCCATGTTTCTTATCCTGCGCACAAAAGCCACATAGTTGTAAGTGCATGCACAATAATAAACTTACAGTAGTGAAGCAAAAAGGTCCAAGTCCTTACAGTAATTGGAGACGACTGCACATGGGTCACAAAAACAAAGAGCAAACCGCTTGGATTTTTGTTGTTTAATTTGGTTGAGGTTTCACATCAGCAGGTATCGATATATTTCTGCATAATGATTGCTGAACAATAATAAAAATTAAACTCACCAGCATGGACGGTAAATAAACTGGTAAAAACTCAACAACAAGGATGAAATTCACGGGAGATGAACAACATCCCTCATGCTAGCTGCTGCCAATTGCTGGACCAGCAGTGGCCTCAGGCAGCCGGACGCTGCGGTACAATGAATTACTTGCAGCCACATGTATGAATTATTTGGGCGTATGTGATCGAGCTGGGCAGCAGCTTTGGGGTACAAACTCTTCATGGCTCGACTCGGCACCATTAATAATTCATCCACATAGATTTCGCAAGCACCATGATTCAGATGTTGAAGGCTGCACCTTGCCCTATCGTCGTTGCGACACTTTCTTGTGAAATCCAAGGTCGACGACTCCTAGATCAACTCACTCATGAGTCTCCGCTGTTTGGCTGCTTACGCTGGCATGTCTTAGGGTGTCTTTGGTTGGGCTTTTGGCTGCTTTTGCTTTTGCCAAAAGTCAATAGCCCAACCAAAGGGGTTGGCTGGCATCAAAAGTCACAACCAAAAGCAGCTTTTGTGTAGTACAAACTTGAAAGCACCCTTCCCCCCTGCTTTCACCTGCTTTTGGGGTAAAAAAATTACCCACCTGCCACTGGTTATGAAGAAAACAGTTCGTTCTTTTTCTTTCCCCTAGCGACTCTCTCCTCACGCACGCGACAGCGCCGCCGCTCGCCCTTCCCAAGCCAGCGAGCCGCCGCCGGGTGGCCACCTATTCCCAGGCCGGCGAGCCCCCGACGTCCGTGTTCCAGCGAGCCCTCAGCGCGCAAGCTCCTCCCGACCGGCGAGCTCCCGACGACGCGGACGGAGCTCATCCATGGCTGGCCGTCGGACCTTCCCTCTGTCACCGGACATGTGGACGGGGCTGCACAGCCGGCGAGCACAACCCCTCTCCTCCGTTGCCGACCGTCCGCCGTGAGCCATCCCTGTCTGCCGCCGGCCGGTCCACTCAATCGCGGGGCGGGGGTGAGCTCCATCGGCCCATGGCCGCGGCGACCTCCTTCCCCTGGCCCTCCCATGGCCGGCGGACCTTCTCCAAGACCGGCAAATCCCACCGCCTGCGAATACCCTCCCTTGCGAATCCCGCCGCCTGCGAATCGGCGAATCCGACGGCGAGTGCCCTGTCCCCTTCCTTGCGAATCTGGCGGCTGGCGGCGAGCGCCTTATCCCCGCCCTTGTGAATCTGGGATGCCGGCGGTTAGCTCCCCATTCCCTCCCTCGCGAATCCGGTGGCCGGTGACGAGCGCCCCGTCCCCTCCCTTGCGATTCCGGCGGCTGGCCATATTCTCCCCCACACGTAGTTCTCTCCCTGGGTGAGAGGAAGAAGATGATACAGTCTATGAAACGTGGGGTCCACTCGCAAGTGAGGGATGCTTTCCCAAAAGCCACAGCAGTTGCACCAAACGGTGTTCTGCTTTTCCCACAGCAGCTTTCCCACAACAGCTTTTTTCAAAGTCACAGCCCACAGCAGCTTTTGCAAAAGCCACAGCCCAACCAAACACACCCTTACACTCTGCATTGCCCGTACATCCTTTAATTTCCTTTGGGATGAGCCGCCCTACGATTGGTGCCCTATTCATCCTTGTTGTTCATGACCTTCTCAGCTATCCAGTAATTAAGCTGAGATGCGGCATACCATTATACGAGAGGAATACTCCAAGCTGTGTGTTACCTGGGCAACCTTTGCCATGGCTCTCAAATAATCTCCTTGGTTACGAATTGGCTTGTAGTCCAATGGTACGACGATCTAGTAGGACGCTACCCACTAGGGTTCAAATCCTGGTGCTCCCACCTTTTTCAGAGATTTCCCTAAGATTTACCAGTGTTATGCGTTAAGTGGTAATGATGACTTCGGGAATCTCCAGATCTGCCTGATGCTCAGTCCATCAGAGGTGCAAATAGGGGTAGGGTTTGCGTACGTGTGTTATTAGGGGTGAGTGTGTGTGCATGTTGTGAGCGTCTGCGTTATACTGTGTAGTTCTAAAAAAATAACCTCCTTAGTTGGGTCTTACAACAAATATAAACAGCATTCTCAACAAAATGATAGATGCTTTCTCTAAAAAAAATGATAGATGCTTCCAACGGTTTCCTACAGTGCTGGTGGTGTTGCTCGGAGGCCTCCGATCAGCAGGGCCATCGCCAATTACAGCACTGTAGATGTGGCAGCCTTGGAGCTGATCAGCGCTCTGTGACCAGATGGTGCAGCAGCTTTAATTTAGGGTGTGTACGGCTCACATGGAGTTTTTTTTAGTTTGGTGGAGAAATTTGTCAAAAATGTTACATCGAGTTTACTAATTTTAATGAAGAGGACGAATCATTTGATGTGACGAGTGAATACTCCTAATTAACATGAAAACATTTGACGTGATGAGTGGATAGTAGACACTTGCAGATCTAAACAAGGTCGACTAAACTCTGCACCCTAGGTGTTAGCAATCATTGCATGCTCACACGTTTCAAGTATTCGACCACCAAACCTATGGGACTAGGATTATACAATGTTAGCGATCGATATCCAGTGGAGTTGCTGAAGCAACTGCAAGTTCAGAACTGCACGCTGCAGGGACTGTCTGTTTACAAGATAAAAGGCCCTGATCGGACGCTACAGTGGTGGCATAAACAGTAATCCCGATAAACAGTGCCAACATAAACAGTGTTAAACGGTCTATCACTTATACCGATCCATTGAGATTGTGATAAGATTATACTAGCTAGTCCACCTTTCTGTTCCTTAAAGATGAGGATTTTTCCGGACTGTATGTATAACAAAATATATAGTTGTCCCTAGATAATATCACCGTCACTTTGAATGGGAGGGTGAGGATCTGCTACGTACCTGCTCTAAATATTAGACTAGGTGATACCCCGCGCGTTGCTGCGGGTTCTTTTGGTGAATTTTGAAAATAAAATACTAAAGTAAAATTTGGAAGCAGACACACTAAGATGATTTCTTTGTATTGTTACATGTTAAGAGAAATAGAAATCAATGTTTTGCAGTGGCGTGTTTGTGTATACTTTAATATAGATAGAATGATAGATATATAGATTTTTTAGATTGGACGGTGCAAACAATTAAGAAGATGTGGCTGCACCGTATGTGAGAGTATATAATTTAATATAGATATAGAATTAGCGATCAATGCATCTTAGTAGGGTGCTTAGTGGAGGATGACGTGGCGCGTTGGTGGAGGATGACGTGACGCGTTGAGGATTGATGGGGTGCTTAGTGGAGGATGATGTGGCGCGCTGGGATAATTAGCAATCAATGCATCTTTGTGGGATGCTTAGTGGAGGATGATGTGACGCGTTGAGGATTGAGAGAATTCCTTAGTGGGGAGCGCTAATATAGTTTTGTATGATATGAACGATTTATTACAAATTCCAGCGTATTTAATTTAGTAGCCAATTAATTGAAGCAACAAAAAGGACAAAGGATCCAATGCTGGATGCGTGTCGAGACAAATCACTACCGATCACCGATGCAAACATGGGCCCACAATAATTTCTCTAATATATATCTATCAATAATTATGACAAGCCATGAAACCATCATATAACCCCATAAAAATCGTCATCCTGACATCTATTATTAGGCCAGTCTCAATGGGAGTTTCATGAAGGATTTCATAAGCATTAATTATCATGCCACATCACCAATTTTGCTTATGTGGCAAGGTATTTATGAGGAGAGAGAAGAGAGAGTTTCATTATATGTGAGAGGAGTTTCATTACCATGAAACTCCTGTGGCACAGTTACCTAGTTCGCACTCTAGGTACCCGTGCAATGAAACTGTGCACTGAGACCGGCCTTAACTAATCATCTGACAATAGAATCTTACTATTAACTATTCCCATTCATTTTTTTAATAGAAAACCGTTTGCTCCATTTAAAAGTTCAGCATCTTGTTAATGCATACCAAATTAAAGGAAACTAATCAAAGGTCTTACATATTTCTTATCCGTGTTATCAACAGAGAAAACGTTATGATTCACTTGGCATCATATGCTTCAAACTTAATTGTTGGAATCTAACTAATGTGTCGTACATATTTTCAGTACGATACTAAATATCCAAACCAATATCCCTGAGATATAACGAGCATCGATATGATCCACAGTACAGTGATAGCATAATTACGTTATTTGAAAAAAGTATATAAAATATTTCAGTTATATTTGTTCCAAACATGTGAAAACTAGCTACAGGACATATTTGGAACAATGGAATTTTGTCCTGAAATTGTAATTGAGTACTTTAATGATTTGGAGTCAACAATTAACTGGTCAAGAAACATAACTTGAAACTCTAAGTAGTCACACAATTTGGAACTTAGTTATTAGAAATAATCTAAATTAACCCCAACATTCTGACCTATATTTGAGGCAAACAGCGCGGGTTTCCCCTACTGAATTTTTCTATATATGGAAAGGGGGTATATATGTATATTGGTGGTCTCAAAGCCAAAGAGAATAACAAAAACCTATTATCAGAAATTACACAACCAAGCTGCCAACTTCCTGCTTCAAGGATGGCTAGCTCTTCCTCGAAGATAAATTTCCATCTCGATCTAGAGGGATATTATTGCAACACCATTAAAGATGTACAACTTCATTACAGTGCTTTCAGATGGTCCAGCACACCACCATGATGATTTCTCTGAACATTTTGGACTGAGTTCTGACATAAATTACCTACCTTTATCATTATAAAAACATATATATCTGAAAATAAACCTATGAATGCTTCTACATTAGATGCATCTACCGCATTTAAAATAAGAAATTCACAGTACGGTTAACATGGTTCGTTCAAAAAAACAGTACGGTTAACATATACAAAGGCAAGCAAAAGAGACTAATTGGTTGGCAACTATTCACGTAGCCGGCTTAGATTTACTCGAGTGCTGACGTCACGATCGGCTGACACAGCCGATCCTTTTATACATATTTGCATTTCGACTGCTTTCGAGTCTGCTGATCCTGCTCCACCGTATCGGCCGATTGGCAGAGACATGTACTACTGAAGATCCATCGGTTCTCTAGAAGATCTCTTATTATTTAACTCCTTTTTCCATTGTCAATCAACATGTCAGATGGGCTGGCACGCCTCGCAACAGACCAGGGAGTCACTTGTGCTGCGCGCGGGGGTGACGTCCTATTTTCGCGTTAACAGGTATATATGTATATTGGTGGTCTCAAAGCCAAAGAGAATAACAAAAACTTATTATCAGAAATTACACAAGCATGTTTCCAACTTCCTGCTTCAAGGATGGCCAGCTCTTCCTCGAAGATAAATTTCCATCTCGATCTGCAGGGATATTATTGCAACACCATCAAAGACGTACAACTTCATTACAGTGCTTTCATATGGTCCAGAACACCACCATGATGATTTCTCTGAACATTGTGGACCGAGTTCTGACATAAATTACCTACCTTTATCATTATAAAAACATATATATATATATATCTGAAAATACACCTATGAATGCTTCTACATTTTCTGTATGTCTTCCTTTATGAGCATATATTTTATAAACTATATGTACAAGAAAAATTCAATATTATGAAAAACAAGAAAATAAGAGAATACTTATTAATATAAATTTAATGAAAGAAGGAACAATGCAAGTACCATCCTAACTACATTTTCATGTATATATACAAAATCTCATCTCTCTAATTTAAGCTCCTCCTACCTAGCTACAAATTAACATTTCTATTTTCTCAATCTCTAAACCATAAAACAAAATTTAATCACAACAAATGAAGGGAGGATGAAGATTCCAACCTTGACAACACTTTGGAGGAGAGAAATCTTCACAAACTAATGAAGAAAAAAAATCGCAGCACCACCCTCGGCTTGAGTCACCATGGAGTGGAGGAGCTTGAGCTCGCGGGTGAGTGGTACGGTGAATGGCTCGGGTGGCAGAAGGAAAAAGGAGGTACGGTGTTTATATGGATGCCGGCCATTAGTCTCGGGTGGTGTACCCCTTTAGTCTCGGCTCGTAACACCACCCGGGACTAAAGACTGGGCGCAATTATTGCCGAATAGAGCCGTTGGGAGCCCCCCCTTTTGTCACGGTTGGTAATACCAACCGGGACTAAAGGGGGGCCCGGCTACAGCAGCCATTTCGGGCCACGTCGACGAAAGGCCTTTAGTCCCGGCTTCAAAGTTGAACCGGGACTAAAGGCCCAAACTAAAGCCTCGCTCTCTACCAGTGATGTCTCCAGTGGCATGGGTGGACTTAGGAAAACAAGAATCACACAATGGTTTATCCTAGTTCCGTGCCCTACATCCAGCACAATGTTTTATGCATTACAGAGTGCTGATGATCCTTAGACTTAAGAGCACCCAAAATCGGAGGTTATAACAGAGTGCTAATACTAGGTTACCTCGCTAACGGTATATAGAAAGACATAGACATAGATATATAGATATGTCTACCGATCCCACATAATTAATCAACTTAGCAACATATATAGTCGTTATTTTATAGTGCCTGCAGAAAACATAGCTTAATCATTCTCAACTGAGATTCTTCAATATTATGAAATATGAATGGATATAATAAACAACTTCAAACTGCAAGGCTTGATTACATCCACTAGTCCACTAGTTATGTGAAGACAAAGGGGGTCGTGTATCACGTGCATCAACCTAGTCCATACATATTTACACTACACCAAACTGGATTTGCCTTGGCAGTCGAAAACCGCCAAGTAATATAGGTATACTACCAAGGTAAATGTCCTTGGCAGACTACCGCCAAGCAAAATCCGCCAAGTATAGAGAGCCAAGGAAATACTGATATACTTGGCAGCTAACTGCCAAGAATGGTTTACTTGGTTGTTTGGCCACCAACATATCTAGGTTGCTGCCAAAATTTTCGATTCGCCAAGAAAATATTCCAACCGCCAAGTAAAGAATTTTCCTTGACTGTCGTTAACCGCCAAGTAAACGACATTACTTGGCTGTCAATAACAGCCAAGTGAAGTCATTTGCATGGCTGTCCTAATGGCCAAGCCAAATACCTGTTTTTTTGGCTGCTAACAGCCAAGAAAATGCAATCTGCTAACAAAAGAAAAATTGATAGTATCATCAGCTAATAGATGTAGAATGTTAATTATTATATCCATCAAGCATTCAATCCATCACAAAGTTCCACTCAGCAGGCTTTTATTATTCGTCAAAACATGCTCCACAAACCAAATATAACACAGAAATCAAATGCATTGCAGCTGATATGCAGTAACTTTACTGAGCAGAAAATATTCACAGATATCCAATAGCAAACATGCAGCAGTTGTTACAATCAGCTCAGCTGAAAACTATTGAATCAATCTATCTAACAGGACTTGTTGCTAGTTAACAAAATGGTAAAGGATCTTTCACCATTGCATACAAGGGGAATTAGCCTACTGAAAAAGTAAGTTGCATATGAGCTCCCATGCTATTCCAAGTTGCTCATACACCTGCATGCCTCCAAACCATAAGTTCTGGTTGTGCATACAAAGGGAATTAGCCACCTGGAAAAGCAATTTGTTTATGAGCCCTCTATCTGCTCCAAGTTGGTCTCACACCTGCACGGCTGTAACACATAAAAATAAACTGTTAGATAACTGAAATTTTGGAGCGATTAGCTGAAGAATGTAGTGATACTGAAAAGGAAGAAGTAATTACCTGACAATTACGCCTTCTTTATATACAATATTCATAATGCTCAAGCCAGCTTCTGAAGTTTCAAAATGAAAATTTGAGACATAAGCAACTGTATTTAAAACGGACTACAGTACATACCAGCATTGAATGTTGAAATAGCATAAGCACTCATTTTTCTACTGAGGCATAAGGACTAGTTTTTTCACATACCCCAGTTCACATACTCAAAATTAAATTCATTATTATGTCTAGAAAGTCTAGTACTTTTCAAATACTGTAGTTCCACATACAGATACAGTAGTACAAAACTCTGGATACTGTAATTTATATAGAGGAAGTAACAAAATTCAGAAAACAGAAGTATAGTCGGACTACTACTTGACTACTACTTGACCCCAACAGAAACAAAAAAAATAGAATATGTGTATCTTTCCACGGAATCTAAAATACAATGTCAAATATCTGACCAATCGGTTCTAATCCAGAGGGAGAGAGAGAACCGTAGAGGGTAGATGGTGCAGTAGACATCTTGTACTCTTAGGTTGCTGGTTTCGTTGAGGACGTACAGCTCGCATGGGCTGTCGTCATCCTCACCAAGGATGCTCAATGTAGCCACGGCTTGAGCCTACCGCGGCGCCCCAGACCCACCAGAGCTCCTATAGCCACCTTCCTCGAGCATGTCCCGGTGATGCAGCAGTGAGAGACATCCCAGGTGGCCGGATCTGAGAGGCATCTGTCTTGGATGGGGACGGCGTCTTAGATGTGGAGCATTAGGGGCGACGGGCTAGGGTCCTAGTTGTGCAGATAGAGAGGCGGGCGAAAGCAGACGACAGCGCTAGATGAGGAGCGACGGGGGCGGCGGCGGCGGCGTGGATGTGTCGCACCGGAGGAGGCTGGTGGCTAGAGTGGTAGGGAACGGGTGAGGAAGGGGAGGGGAGGGGCTAGGGTTTCACGGAAGTCCTGCCGAGTATTTATTCCGCGTGCCTACGATCTGAACCGTCGATCGGAGATGGACGTCCAAGAAAAATTCGGCCGCGCAGCAGGCCGTTCGTGCTTGCCCAAAAACTGGGCTAGGCCCAAGTGTTTAGCCTTGTTTAACAAAATTTAGAAAGTGTTACTTTTGAATGATAAACACAGTTAAATTCTGAAAAAATATATTATTACATAAAAATTATAATTAAATTGTTTATGTTAATTTCAAAAAAATAAATAAATTGTTTATGTCAACTAACAGTTTAATCAAGGTTGCATTATTTTTTTATGCAAAAAGGATAATAGTAGATATTAATCACCTTGAATCTTGTAAGAGAAGTGAGAGTTGACTATAAACATAAGAGTGGATTTGAGATAAACGCCAAATAAAGAAAAACATTTCCGTATTTTGAATTTCATGGTGAATTTTTTGGGGGAATGTTACAAGGATGTGATCCCAAGCCAAATCTCATAAGTTTCATACAAGAGTAGGGTAATACATCATAGTTGTTTAAGTGAAACAAGCGTGACATATACTTATCAAAACATTTCTAGAGAGTAGTCTTTGCAATAAACTTGTACTTTTAAATGAACACCAAACCAATCATCCCATTACTTCAATTTGAAGTTGTTGGTGGAACATTTCTTAGGGTATTACTACATAGATTTGGTCTCCAACAAATCTTAGGATTTCATTGTGAAATTATGGGTATTTTTAAAGTTATATTATATTTAATGAAAGCTATGACGTATTGCAATTAATTTGCTTGATAGTTAAATATAATGATCTAATATAATGAGAAATTTTTTTTTGGTTTAGAACATGGATAAACAAGAAAATGTTAGGTTTAATTACTTGGTGGCTCACCGAAACAGCCAAGAAAATATACCATTTCCTTGGCGGGTTCAATAAAACAGCCAAGCAAACATACATTTTTCTTGGCAGTTTTGCCAATGAGCCAAGAAAAGGCACCATTTCCTTGGCGGATCAAAAATACAGTCAAGGAAATGCATAGATTTCTTGGCGTGCAACAAGAACAGCCAAGTAAATAGGTCATTTCCTTGGCAGCTCAAAAAAAACCGCCATGAAATAGCATTTCCTTGGCTGTTTTTCGAACCCGCCGAGAAATACTATTTTACTTGGCGGCTTAATTTTGGCCGCCAAGGCAAAGGCAGTTTGGTGTAGTGTTATCACATACACACAGAAACCGACAAGGTGGTGTGCATGATACACGACCCCCTATAGTACGTAGTCCCCCACATAGTCAGCCCGTGTGTCGCCAAACGGAAAAACACACAAATAAAGTTGTGTCAGAACCTCCCAAGCCTAAATTGGGAGGGTCTATTTAGTTCTCACTTTAAAAACTTTGCACCTATCACATCGAATGTTTAGATACATGCATTGAGTATTAAATATAGTAAAATAATAATAATTACACAGATTGTGATAAATTCAGGAGACAATTTTTTGAGTTTAATGAGTCTAAAGAAAAATTTTGCTAATGATGGATTGATTAGGCTTAAAAAATTCGTGTTGCGGTTTTGAGGCAAGCTATGTAATTAGTTTTTGTAGTATTCGAAACCCCTTCCAATATCCGGTGCAACATCTGATGTGAAACCAATAAACTTTTCACCCAGGAACTAAACATGGCGGTATATGTGAACTATAAACATTATTGAAATAGCTATAGTACCATCACTTTGGAGACAATTCATCCACTATACGTGTCTTATAGCATTTGTTGTATAGAGGGTGCAATTTCCTAAAAAAAATAAAATTACCACCAGCATGGACGGTAAACTGGTAAAAAGGAGCTACTATAACAAGGATGAAACTCACGGGAGATCAGCAACAGCCCTCGTGCTAGCTGCTGTCGATTGCCAGCCAAGCCAGCGATGGCCTCCGGCAGCCGGACGCTGCGGCCACAGTGAATTATTTGCAGCCACTTGTTTGTATAGCAGGATAGTGCTCACCATGAATTATTTGGAGTCTTTAATTTCTACCGAAGGAGACGACACTAGATGTGGGTGTGAGCAGGGCAGCAGATTTAGGGTACAAACTCTGCATGGCTCGACTTATTATTAGCACCAATAATTCATCGACATATATAGATCGGTTTCGCAAGCACAGGATTCACGTGTTGCATTGGATGTTGCACCTTGCCCTGTCGTCTTTGTGATACTTCCGTGTGATATCCTAGGTCGACGACTCCTAAATCAACTCACTGATGAGTCTCCGCTGTTTGGTTGTTTGCTGACATGGCCTGCACCCTGCACTGCCCGTACGTCCTTTCCATTAGGCTGGGCCGCCCTAGGACCGGTGCTCCATTCATCGTTGTCAATCCTTCATGACCTTGTCGGCTCCAGTAATTAAGCTAAGCCGAGTCATGTTCGGTTAGACGCACCATACAATGATACGAGAGGAATATACTCCAAGTTGTGTATTACTTTTTCTTAGAATTACCCAGTACAATGCAAACGCTCACAACACGCACGCATACTCACCTCTATGAACACACGTATGCAAACCCTACCCCTATGAGCACGTCCGAAGGACTGAGCACCCGACAGATCTGGAGATTCCCGAAGTCACCATTGGTCCCTCGCTGTTGATGGGAACACCGCTTACCACTTAACGCACAGCGCCGGTAAATCCTGAGAAAATCACATGAAAGTTTTGTATTACCTGCGTAGCCGCCTTTGCCGTGATGGCTCAAATAACCTACAACTACGTGAAATTCTGAATATGGACAGCGGCCCATGCACGATGATAAATATATTTCGGGGATTCTATCTGGCTTCCAAATTTTTTTTATTATATGACTTTGTTGACGTCTTTTCGGAGCCAACGGCACGCGGAAGAGCTCCTTGCAGCACCTCCGTAGGCACTGGTCAGACCGGTCACCGGAGAGTCCGGCGGTAAACCAAATAACACCCGCCCGGGAGGGACCGCGTCGGGGCAGGCGCACCTTGGGTTGCTCTAGGGTCGGCAGGCCACCTAGAACGTCCTCAAATGCCATGGAGACGAGAGAAGAACAACATCGTAGATTGGAAAAGTAAAGGGAAAGAAAGATAAAAGATAAAAGTGTAATTGATAGATTTGATTGTGTTAATGAACCTCAATCGGTCGTGGCCCTTTATATTTATAGGGTGGGGAGGTCTTGCCCCACAAGAAAATCCTTTTACAAGCCTAATCTACCAGGACTCCTTGATTTGGCTCGGAATCGGGGGGCACCGGTCAGACCGGCTAGGGCATCGATCAGACCGGTGCACTCGACATGCAGATCTTGTATAAGTCATATCTCCCTCATCCAGACTCCGATTTGGACGTTCCACATATGAATCTTGATCTACTCGACGAAACCTATCCAATGGTGAAGTCCAAATTGTATTTTGTGAACTTTGACCACACCAGTCTGACTGGTCAGATCAGACCTGCCAATTTTGGGTGCGAACATATGCCCCCTATATTCTGGTAAAGCTTGCGTGCCAGAAAACATTCACAAAGATCAAAATTGGTTGAAGATGATGATCAACAATGCATCGCCCATATGTAAACTCTATATGGATGCTATTGTATCCGAAATGAAAACTAAATAAGTACAACATGTCTGAAACTACAATTTCGGCTTCTAAACAACATAGCTAACAATTTAAGTCCTGATGTGTCCATGGAGGCCAACCATAGCTCATTGGTGCATCACAAGCATAATATTGATAGATGTGAAAAGAAGATCAAGGATTATACCAAAACCATGAACTGCAATTGTTTATACCTGAATAAGCATTCTATGGCACATGCATCGACGGAATAAATGATGAAGACCAATGTGATGACCGTTGATGCTTCTTTGTTTTTTGGTGATGAAGAAGTCCACCTTTGATATCCTAACCAATTGTTTTGCTTTTGCTCGGCTATCCTCTAATATTTATGCAACAATTCAGCAAAGCTTGGCTTCATTCGCATCACCATGCTGTTTGGTGTGACACTCCGGTCTCTACCAAAATTTTTGGCATGACCAGTCAGACCGGTCGGGTCACTGGTCAGACCGGTTCCTTCGAAACCAGCCACTTTGAGGTCATCTTGCCCCCCCCCCAGCCGAACATGATTTTTTCTTAGCTATATTTTTTTAGACATGTTTATCATTAGGAGCAATTTGATCAGTAGAACTAGTCGATGATTTTTCAATATTAGGCTTTTTTATGTCTATTGTCAAATCTAAATTTGTATTTAATCTACCATCCTTTTTGATACGGTAGACTTGTTTTATCACCTTGCGCTTATTTTTCTGTGTTGACCGATTCTTTTGATCAAAACGGTAATTATGCATAAGTGATGACTCATTAATGACCGTCCCTTTATAAGTAATATAATTTGAACAAGAATATCTAGGAGGAGACGACATATATGAATTATAGTACCATGAAGTACAAAAATAATGCATATTAAAGTAAGCTTCCCATGGCATAGGCATTGATGCTCCATATGGAGGAAACGACATTGATGTAGGAAAATTACTCCGTTGCCCATTCCAGTTATGGAGCCTCTCTCTAGGACAAGATTTTGAATGTTTGGAATTTTTAGACCGACTAGCACCATTTACAATTTTTTTCTTTGAGACTTAGGCAGAAGTTTTTCGTTGGACTTCAGCTTTTCTCTTTGATGCTTGCGGCCTTTGGATTCAACAGTTTTCCAAACACCAATCTCGGACTTTTTGGGTTTAACCATCTTTGGTTTAGATTTATTTTGCAAAAACCTGGGAGAGGTGGTTAGACTGGTTAGCCCCCCGGTTAGACCAACCTCAATGCAACCAGCAGCTTCGCCTTTGTTTTGTTACCACCTAAGCGTCAAAGTACTAGATGTAGCCTTTATGTTGATGTTAGGGGATTTTGGGTCAACAATTTCTGCTAGAGACGGCCGACTTGTTTCTTGACCAACAACATCACAATTAGGCAAAATTTTGCACGGATTAGACATAACAATAGCCGGCTCTTCATAAACCGACTGTTTATTAAAAGGAATCAGATCTACACTATTTTTCTTATTAAGTAAGTTATCCACAATTGCAAGTAAACCGCTTATAAGATTAGCAAAGGACTTACGATGCCTTGGTAGATCATACATCCTCAACTCGTCGATGACAGCTATATTCATCATGATGACACCTTGTTCTGCTACTTGCTAACAGTGAGGAAGTATTTTATCATGGATGCCCTTGCATAGATCTTCAGGTAACCCTTCAAGTGCCATCAAATTGCTGGAACTTGATAGATCGGCCATGGTAGCCAGATTCTCATTCCCCAGTGGAGTCACCAATTTGTTGACGCCTTTTCGGAGCCAACAACATGCGGAAGAGCTCCTTGCAGCACCTCTGTAGGCACCGGTCAGACCGGTGCGGGTGACCGGTCAGACTGATCGCCAGAGAGTCCGGCGGTAAACCAACGAACGCCCGCACGGGAGGGACCCCGTCAGGGCAGGCGCACCTTGGGTTGCTCTAGGGTCGGCAGGTCACCTAGACATCCTCAAACGCCATGGAGACAAAGAAGAATAGCATCATAGATTGGAAAAGTGGAGGGAAAGAAAGATAAAAGATAGAAGTGTAATTGATAGATTCGATTGTGTTAATGAACCTCAATCGGTCGTGGCCCTTTATATTTATAGGGTGGGGAGGTCTTGCTTTGCAAGGATATCCTTTTACAAGCCTAATCTATCAGGACTCCTTGATTTGGCTCGGACTCGGGGGGCACCTATCAGAACGGTCAGGGGCACCGGTCAGATCGGTGCACTCGACCTGCAGATCTTGTATAAGTGATATCTCCCTCATCCGGACTCCAATTTGGATGTTCCACATATGAATCATGATCTACTCAACGAGACCTGTCCAATGGTGAAGTCCAAATTGTATTTTGTGGTCTTTGGACACACCGGTCTGACCGGTCAGATCGGACCTGCCAATTTTGGGTGCGAACAAACTTTTAGTGTTTGAGATTCATGCACACAATAATACATTTTGCATCTCCATCATCAAACTCTAGCCATGTTTCTTATCCTGCGCACAAAAGCCACATAGTTGTAAGTGCATGCACAATAATAAACTTACAGTAGTGAAGCAAAAAGGTCCAAGTCCTTACAGTAATTGGAGACGACTGTACATGGGTCACAAAAACAAAGAGCAAGCCGCTTGGATTTTTGTTGTTTAATTTGCTTGAGGTTTCACATCAGCAGGTATCGATATATTTCCGCATAATGATTGCTGAACAATAATAAAAATTAAACTCACCAGCATGGACGGTAAATAAACTGGTAAAAACTCAACAACAAGGATGAAACTCACGGGAGATGAACAACATCCCTCATGCTAGCTGCTGCCAATTGCTGGACCAGCAGTGGCCTCAGGCAGGCGGACGCTGCGGTACAATGAATTACTTGCAGCCACATGTATGAATTATTTGGGCGTATGTGATCGAGCTGGGCAGCAGCTTTGGGGTACAAACTCTTCATGGCTCGACTCGGCACCATTAATAATTCATCCACATAGATTTCGCAAGCACCATGATTCAGATGTTGAAGGCTGCACCTTGCCCTGTCGTCGTTGCGACACTTTCTTGTGAAATCCAAGGTCGACGACTCCTAGATCAACACACTCATGAGTCTCCGCTGTTTGGCTACATACGCTGGCATGTCTTAGGGTGTCTTTGGTTGGGCTTTTGGCTGCTTTTGCTTTTGCCAAAAGTCAATAGCCCTACCAAAGGGGTTGGCTGGCATCAAAAGTCACAGCCAAAAGCAGCTTTTGTGTAGTACAAACTTGAAAGCACCCTTCCTCCCTGCTTTCACCTGCTTTTGGGGTAAAAAAATTACCCACCTGCCACTGGTTATGAAGAAAACGGTTCGTTCTTTTTCTTTCCTCGAGCGACTCTCTCCTCACGCACGCGACAGCGCCGCCGCTCGCCCTTCCCAAGCCAGCGAGCCGCCGCCGGGTGGCCACCTCTTCCCAGGCCGGCGAGCACCCGACGTCCGTGTTCCAGCGAGCCCTCAGCGCGCAAGCTCCTCCCGACCGGCGAGCTCCCGACAACGTGGACGGAGCTCATCCAAGGCTGGCCGCCGGACCTTCCCTCTGTCACCGGACATGTGGACGGGGCTGCACAGCCGGCGAGCACAACCCCTCTCCTCCGTTGCCGACCGTCTGCCGTGAGCCGTCCCTGTCTGCCGCCGGCCGGTCCACTCAATCGCGGGGCGGGGATGAGCTCCATCGGCCCATGGCCGCGGCGACCTCCTTCCCCTGCCCCTCCCATGGCTGGCGGACCTTCTCCAAGACCGGCAAATCCCACCGCCTGCGAATCCCCTCCCTTGCGAATCCCGCCGCCTGCGAACCGGCGAATCCGACGGCGAGTGCCCTGTCCCCTTCCTTGCGAATCTGGTGGCTGGCGGCGAGCGCCTCATCCTCGCCCTTGTGAATCTGGGATGCCGGCGGCGAGCTCCCCATTCCCTCCCTCGCGAATCCGGTGGCCGGTGGCGAGCGCCCCGTCCCCTCCCTTGCGATTCCGGCGGCTGGCCATATTCTCCCCCACACGTAGTTCTCTCCCTGGGTGAGAGGAAGAAGATGATACAGTCTATGAAACGTGGGGTCCACTCGCAAGTGAGGGATGCTTTCCCAAAAGCCACAGCTGTTGCACCAAACGGTGTTCTGCTTTTCCCACAGCAGCTTTTTTCAAAGTCACAGCCCACAGCAGCTTTTGCAAAAGCCACAGCCCAGCCAAACACACCCTTACACTCTGCACTGCCCGTACATCCTTTAATTTCCTCTGGGATGAGTCGCCCTACGATCGGTGCCCTATTCATCCTTGTTGTTCATGACCTTCTCAGCTATCCAGTAATTAAGCTGAGATGCGGCATACCATTATACGAGAGGAATACTCCAAGCTGTGTGTTACCTGGGCAACCTTTGCCATGGCTCTCAAATAATCTCCTTGGTTACGAATTGGCTTGTAGTCCAATGGTACGACGATCTAGTAGGACGCTACCCACTAGGGTTCAAATCCTGGTGCTCCCACCTTTTCCAGAGATTTCCCTAGGATTTACCAGTGTTATGCGTTAAGTGGTAATGATGACTTCGGGAATCTCCAGATTTGCCTGATGCTCAGTCCATCAGAGGTGCAAATAGGGGTAGGGTTTGCGTACGTGTGTTCATAGGGGTGAGTGTGTGTGCGTGTTGTGAGCATCTGCGTTATACTGTGTAGTTCTAAAAAAATAACCTCCTTAGTTGGGTCTTACAACAAATATAAACAGCATTCTCAATAAAATGATAGCTGCTTTCTCTAAAAAAAAATGATAGATGCTTCCAACAGTTTCCTACAGTGCTGGTGGTGTTGCTCGGAGGCCTCCGATCCGCAGGGCCATCACCAATTACAGCACTGTAGATGTGGCAGCCTTGGAGCTGATCAGCGCTCTGTGACCAGATGGTGCAGCAGCTTTAATTTAGGGTGTGTACGGCTCACATGGAGTTTTTTTTTAGTTTGGTGGAGAAATTTGCCAAAAATTCTGAAAATAAAGTTTAGAGTTAGAAAATCCTAAAAAATACATTTGAGCAAGATTTTGGGCGATTTTTGACCGAGACACCTAGACAGCCTATAAGGAATCGGATGCTCGTAGCCTAAGAGGGGGAGGGGGTGAATTAGGCAACTTAAAAATCTTAACCTATGACTTTACTACTCTTGCATAAAGTAAAACTAGAACATACTATCTAGATGTGCAACTACGGTTGTTCTAGTGTGAAACTCTCATCCCAAAACAAGTTTTGCAACCTATAGCCAATCCTAGCATGATACTACTCTAGGAAAGTAAAGGCAAACAAAGATTGCAAGAGAGTAATGCGGAAACGTAAAGAGGGATGAGAGGAAGCAAACTCTGGACACGCGATTTATCCCGTGGTATCGGTAGGTACTAAGCCACCCCTAGTCCACGTTGTAGAAGCACTCACAAGAGTATTACTTCCCGGTCACCAAGTCTCTCCCAAGAGCACCACTTGACTCGCCACAAAGGCTCGCCACTTAGGCACTCGCCAAGCTCCCTTGGTCACCTTGATGCCGCCTCCACTAAGGAGCTTCTCCACTTAGGATGGGGGTCTCCACGTCCCCCGCACAAAGTGTCCTCGCCGCTCCACACCAAGCCGGAGGGTCGAAGACGATTGCCGGTGAGCCACTTAGTCCCTAAGGCTTCCGACGCACCTTGTACAACTTGATTCAATCAAGAATCACCTCACAAGGTTGGCACAACCTTGCACTCACTCAGCTCTAAGCTAAGCCTAGCACTAAGCACACACACAAAGTGTGTACAAGTCTATGAATGAGCAATTTAACTTTTGGATGGATTGGATATGATCTTCTAGGTGTCTTGCACTGTAACATCCCAGAAAATTAAGTTATGAAAATGTGAGAAAATTTGAACTTTTTATTTGTTTGATGAAGTGTCACCATATTTAAACCCTTTCTAGCCTTTCCCTAATTCCTAAATAAATACAACCAAAAATATAAAAATATATTTTCAAATTATGGTATAATATGTGATTTGGAGTTTATGGATTTTATTTGAGTGTGTATTGAATTTGGAAGTATTCAAATTCAACTTATGGTTTAAACCCCAATTTCAAAACTACTTCAAAACCTCTCCAGCTAACAGGGCCTGCTAACATCCTTTCAAGTCTGATCGACGTCCTTCAACTCAAAGCCCGCGCACGCTCTTGCATCCGGCCTTCTTCCTCTCAGCCGAGGCCGGCCCAGCACAGCCCACCTTAACCCTTTCCCCGCGCGTGTCTCACAGACACGTCGAGCCACGACCGCGGGCACCTGTTCTTCGTCCCCGCCTGGTCAAGGCAACGCCCGCGCGTGCCGTCCCGCCCCGCCGCCGCACCCGTGCGTGCGTGTACGCACCCCCGGTCGGGGGACAAGACCCCGACCGCACCTGCAGCACGGACGCCGAGCCAGGCAGCCGAGCCCGCGCACCACACGGACTTTCCCTTCCTACCCCTGCACCGTGACGCGTCGCGCACCCCGCCAGCCACTGATGCGCCGCCACATTGGCAACCCGTCTCACAGCAGCCAAGGGACACCCTGCCGTGACCATCCTACCCCCGCCTCGACATGCTCGAGTTGCTAAACCCCCGGGCGAGGCCCCTGGGGCAAGGCATCAAGCAGTTGGGGTTTTCCCCTTTGGTTCCTCTGTCCACCGCCGGGAGGGAAAAAGGGAGAAGAGAGGAGGAGGAGGGGAGAAGAGGAGCCCGCGCGCGCGTCGCCACCGCGCCGCCCTGCCAGAGTCAAGGACCTAGAAGCTGGAGCCGTCCGTGACCGGAGGGAGGCCGTCCACAAGCGGGTGGGTACCGGAGCAGAGCAAGGACACACCGCCGCCGCGCTTCGCCGTTGTCGTCAACCACTTCCCCGCCACGGCCGTCACTGCTTCGCCTACATCTCCGCCCCATCGTAAGCCTCACCGCGTCCTTCTCTTGACCCTGCTGACCACCGAAGGGAGCGTGCCCCAGCGCCACGCCGCGCCGGCCGTCGTGCCGTGCGCCGAGCTCTGCTCGCTGTTCAACCCCTGTCCGGCCTTCGCGCCGCCGTCTTCTACAGGTTCCCGTCACACCTTGTCGCCGCCGTGCACCCCAGCACGAGCAGGTCGGCCCTCGGCCGCTAACCCGCCTTACCGCGCTACGCCGCGCCGTGTCGCCGCCGGACGCCTCGGCGCCATGCATGTGTACCGGTGCAAGCACACGCACTAACCCCACCCAGCACGCCCAGGTGCTGGCCGATCTGTGCGAGTGCTTTGCTGAGACGCTCGCTCGTTTGGTTGTTCCCTTCCGCTGTCATCGTTTTCCGCCGCGACACGCCGGAGCGCCGCCGCGCAGCATGCCTGCTCGCGTGCACGAACTTGTCTCGCCGCCACGCTCGTGTGTGTGTGTGAGTCCGCGTGCACACCCAGGTGCTCACCCCCATGAGCACTGACGCCGTGCCGCGTGACCGTTCTGCTGCCGTTTTTGCATGCCCTCGCCGCGTGCTGTCGCCTCTGCTTCTAGCCAGAGCGCCGCCGTGTCGCGCCTCGTCCGTGCCTTGGTGCTCCTCCCCGGAGCCGTGGCCGTGCCGAGGTGACCCTTTGAACCTAGAGATCACCCATCCACGCTTGCACGAGCCTCAGAGCGGCTATGGCCGTCAATCGTCTCTCGCCGTCGCCGCCAGCCTCTGCGCCGGTGCACGCCAAGGCATGCGTGGTTGGCAAGGGGATGCCCTGCATCCCAGCAAACTCCGAGGGCCGCCACCAGACTTCTCTGGTGGAAACCTGATCGGAACGTGGGCTGGCTAACCCAACAAGGCCCACCTTGGCCCCTTTTTCTTTTTTTCGGTGAACTCTGCAATTATGTTCAGGGGGCATTGCTGGACTTGTTTGTGTAACCTTTGTGTGGGCTTCAGCCCACGAAGGCCTGCTGAGCCCAGTTGCGAACCAGGCCGGACCGATGGTAGGGGTGAGAAAGTTGAGGGAGGATAGCCAGACTATGGGAATCTTGGGCCACTCTGGGCCGGCCCTTTGGGCCACCAACACTTTGGGCCCAACTTCGGCCCACTAAACCTGCTGACCGCTGACGTCATGCTGACGTCAACAATATTTTAATAAAATTATTTTCTGATTTATAAAAGGTTTTAATAAATGTTTTATAAATCCCTTTTCCTTCAAAAATTCTTAACTAATTATCCGGAGCTCCGAAAATTATGAAACCACTTGCGTTGGTTTCATAATTTTGAGGTGCTCGCTGCTACCCTATCCTTTTCCGCTCTTGCCCTTGAACCGAGCCCCTTTTGCCCCCATGCTCTTGGTGTAGAATTCGTGGCCGCTACCCGCCACTGCGCTTCTGCGGGTCTGGGACGCCGGAGCCCCGCAACTAGCCACTGGCCTGCCGCGGACAGGAATAACTTCTCCAAGTCGTGTTCACACCGCCCCCTTGATTGCACTTCTTCCACCGCTTTATACCACAAACCCGCTCTCGCTCTGCTTTGCTTCGAGCCGCGTAGCACGCGTCGTACCAAGTGTTAGTACCCAGAAGGCCGCGCGTGATGGACGGCCGTGCCTTGAGCAGAGGCCTCTGCTTCAAGCACGGCAACCCTGCGTTGCAACCTGGCTACTACACCAGGGTTATCGTCGCATCGCTAACGCTTGTTCCATCGTGCTCTCGAGCACGCCTTACCATATCATCACCCTTTTGGCCGACCGTAACTCGATTCCTTTCCCTCTCTTGGTGCTGCCACCGCACACCTTGTTCTGATAATGCCTTACCTAACTCGTTCTGCCTTACTCCTCTCTCTTCATCCTCTGAGCTTCCACTTTGTTGCACCTATCTGTTGCGCTAATACCTTGCAGGCACAATCACCAAGGCCCTTAGCCTTTGATCGACAACCCAACCTTGAACTAACCCTTCTCTCTAACTTGTCTTCTAGTATATAAAGCTAGTAGCTTAAAACTATTTTATTATCAAACTAATTACTTTGATTTCCTTAAATTAAACTAGTGATGCTTGTAGCTAGAATTAGATTTATTTGGTTCTTCTAAATTGATGTTATTTGGAGTTATTGCCTAGATGATTGTCATTATTTATTTCCGCATCGCATCTCGTGTAGGCTTGTAACCTTGTTTGAAGACCCGAGCTGCGACGACGACCCGAGCTATGACGATCGGGAAGACCGTTAACCCGAAGGAAGGGCCCAACCTCTACTACTCTACGACGACTACCGCACAGGTGTCATGTCACTCCCGACCACGTAGATCCCATGCATGCTATTTAGTTGCTAGTGCTTTATTTATGATGCTTTGGATGATTGAAATGCATAGACAATCTTCTAGCCATGCCTTGGAATTGATATACCCTGTTCCTTGAACTTCCTACTTTTGGAACTAGCTCCAGACCCCTAGCTAGTCCTCGATATAGATTTACTACCCATAGAGTTTACCTGTTTCGTGATATGGATGGATCTCTGGTTGGAACTGAGATTGGGATATCTCGGTGTTCTAGCGTGTGTTTTGGGTGAGTGTGTATCCTTGACGTGTTACCGCGGGAGCGAGCCGCTTTGGTTACTTGTGAACGCCTGTCTAGGGGAGATGCGACCTGGCCTCCCGCCCAAGCGGCATGTCGGACGGGTGGAGTTGGTGGAGTGCTCGCTCCTTGCAATTAAGGACCGATCGACTGTGTGACCTTGATCTTTGGGCTATTTTCGTACAAACCATTCGCCTTGTTATGGGCGGGGTTCGGTCCGAGAACTAGTAGGTGGATGGCATCCAGCCTGTAGGCAGACTGGTGTGGTCGTGTGAGGGGGACGGGTTATACCCCCCGAGTAGACGTCGCCCCGGCTCCTCCGGGGATGGTTTCACATCTCCGAGGCCCTGCTGGCAAGTTTTGCGCCCCAGTTCAGGATGAGTCAGGCTTGGAGAGGCAGGAGAGTGCCATCCACTGCTAGGTCTCCGGCCGTTAGGTAGGGATGTGGAACGGTTGATCCCCGTTTCTACCCTATCCGGCGGGTCCAGTTGTACAACCTCTGCAGAGTGTTAAACCTATAGCTATAGTCCGTGTCTACTGGTATGGACATCCCTTTCGATCTCTCACCTAGCTAGACTTTTCTTGTGCTGCTTCTCTCCCCCGAGTGTGTGAGCCCGGCTTCGTGCCGTTGAGATGTGGGGATAGGAGTTGGTGACCCCACATCGCAGATGAGAGTGGGATGCTGAGTCTTGGTTGAGATTCGGTGTTTTGGTGTACTTTCCTTGGTTGGGGTGTTGACCCCGGAGGCGTTGGCCTCGGAGGTGTGGATCTCCTCGGAGATGGTGACCTCTCTGCATTACCGCTTACCTTGATGTTGCTACCGCTGCTTGCATAAACCTTCTACAGCCATATATAGGCTTATCCATGCATACTAGAATTCATCCACTGCTTTTGCTCTTTGTTGGGAAGCTGACATGACCTACCCGCTTATTGGGTAGATGGCGATGCTTTCAGACTTGGTGATCGACAACGACAACGACGATGAAGTATGGGAAGACTAGAGCTGGTCCTACACTCAAGTTTGCCTGTGGAGCTGGAGACGCTTCTCTTCGATAGATCCGCTGCATAGATGATTTACCTTTCTTGTTTAGTCCAGTTGGACTTGTACCCGGCTTATGCCGAAATGTTGTACTCTGATGTATTAATAAAGTTATGTAATATTCCCTCTATTCCTGTGTTGTATGGATTTGTACCACTTGAGACAGGGTTTGCACGTGATTGCCACTTCCTGGGACTATCACAGAGGTGCAGAGGATCGGGTTTCCAGTTTCGGAAATCTGGTTCGTTTCAGGTGGTATCAGAGCCGTACTTGACTGTAGGACGAGCCCTAGCAATGGCCGATAGTTTAGGACAGCCTAAACATCCTTGATTAAATATATACTCCTTGACTTTTATATAAACCCCTTGAATTCTACTATTACATCCTTGATTTCTCACTAACTAACTGACTTACTAACAACCCCTCTACGTGTTTGCTGACCTTTGGATAACAACGGATGTCACCTGATCAAGATCAAGTCATACTACAGAAGGATGCCTCGTACAAGACAAAGACAATTATCATGAAGATAGCTACGGAGATTGGGTACAGGGAAAAGATGAAGATAACTCTACAGGACTTACTTGGATTATCCCCTGTTGGACCCTCACTACAAGTTTACACCATCACAGTTCCCCTACATTGGAGTTCAGACTACCAAAGATGGAATAGACTGCCACTATGATGCTGCATGAAGACTGCACACAAGAGAAGCAACAAGAACAATCTGCGCCCTTCTCTCTTTGCTCAGGATGGAGCTAGGATAGTGCCACTCTGGAGACAATAAGGAGTTAAGATTCTAAACTCAAGTGCGCCAACATAAGGAACTGGTTATCTACTATATGGATTTGGCATACGTAAGCTTGGATCCAGGAGTCGGAACCCCTGCGATGCCCGTAGCTCAGCATTTGGATAAAGACCCATCGACTAGATGCTATGCGAATAACCGAGTCGCCACGGATTAAGAAACTACAACAAGCTGCAGCTACAAGAGGCAAATAAGGATTGAACAGCCATGATCACCCTGGAAGCAAGCATCAAATACTTGGAATAAGGATTTGATAAGTTTATATGGAATTTTCCATTGATGTGAAGTGTGAAACTCGGATGCTTGGGATCGAATCCTCCTAACCGACCGAAGTTGTCGATGGATTAGAATGAACAGAAGAGAAACACGGGGCATGGATGTAATGATAAACACAAAGCACCTCCTCTGGTAGGACAAAGCCACAAAAACTAGGGACGAAGAAGAGTAGTCCAACTAAAATAGAGTATCTGAATTGGAAGGACTGGACAAGAAGCAATGGACTATGATCGAGGAGATTTTAGCTTCCTACCACAGGACCTCATGCGCCTCTTAGGCTACATATGGAATCCCTTCAGTCAGAAGGATGGCTTTGGTAATTAGACCCTAACCCGAAGGATCGTGAAGGTAGCAACTGCTACAGGATACAACATCAGTACTACCCGAGTCAAATGGGTAACAATAAATCATGTGACTCGAAGAGAAATATGGAACACAATTTACCGGTTCTCAATCAAACCAGCACGGAGAAGAATTTCATCAGCTTGCTTCAGGAAGTTCAACACCGAGACCTCAGATGGAACGTATCCTTCCAAGTGGTGTAACACTAACCTTAGAGAAATCCCACAAGTGCCCACGACATACTAGAATGTTTTCTTCCTGGTGTATTCTCGAAGGTCTTAGGAGTCAGCCTCGGGATACACATTGGTTTGGTGTATTGCTTGAGTGGTTGGATCTTTATGGTCTTATGGTTGTTATGCCTCTTCATGATTGTGTGAAATTGTATTGTGTGCTCATGCTTGCTAGATGATTAGATGGCTCCTTTAGAAGCCATAGCTTCCCATCTTACAAGATCAAAAGCTTGAAGAATGAAGACCGACGTGTCGAGCAAACTGCAAGACCAACCTTCAGAGGAAGAGAAGAATTTCACGCAACCTTGAAAGCTCAGAAATGCATGTACCTCTATGGAAGCAAATATTGGTTAAGAGTAGTGAGTACCCTAAGATGTCAGCAATGCATTTTGGATAAGTTCAGTCGATCCCACTTTTGGAATAAGCCATCAATAAAGAAGCTCTACTCGACACCGTATGTTGAACTAGTGGGGAGAAGAACTACTTCAGCAACTACTGGACACAGATTACCTGTTCAACCTCGCAGTTGGAACCTACCTATTGGAAAATAAGTCAGAAGAGTTTGCTAAGCATACAAGAGTAAGGTAGATGTGACTTCCACGTGAAGATCCATCCCAAGAAATTGGAAACAGATTGACTAGTGTGAGATTTCGGATGAGAAGAGTCACTCACACAGTCGAGGGTGCTGCAGATGACCCCTCATAACATGGACTACCAGGAATGGGAAGTAACCATTCATAGTGCGTACGACCATGAGCTAATTGGATACGTCGGATGTTGCTAGCCCTCTGGCAAGAATTGTCGGAGACGAGTTAAACCAACAGATGGATTACTATAAGAATGGCACCCAAAGAGTGGTAGAGATTACTGGACACTCAGAGAAGTTCCGGAAGATGAGAAATCGCCCTGGAATATGAGGAACATTGATTAACCACACAAGACCCTATGATGGAATACAAGTACTGCAACAGGGTCAACTATTTGGATGAGCTTATATAAGAAGCAGAGGCATTTCCTAAGCCTCGAGATGACTGAGGAAGTAAAAAGGAAGTTATGATCACCCAAGTGCAGCTAGTTGCTGAGAGTGCACGCCACAAGACGTGCGACTGCACTGATGTTTTGGAAAAACTAGCATATCTACTTATGGATCAAGAGATAATATTTTATATCTTCAACATATCCGAGATGGATATGGTTTCAAGAAGATTTCTTGGATAAACTAGGGAAACCTAGAGAATGCATGAAAATATGGATGAAGAAAAGATATTTACGAGACTCAACTTCTGTTCAGCGTACCCGCTTTGGATAAGCAAACAAATTTGGACAAAGATCATAATATATTTAAGGGTACACTAAGAATATGAGCGTTGGTATAAGGCAACGATTTGGATAAGAGCTTGCTTAATGCATACCGACTATTTACCTACTGCAAGTTAGGCTCAGAGCTATCGCCGGTGTTGCAGACCTCCGCTAGGCATAAAGTAAACGACTCCCTCATATGAAAAGAAGTGGGAGACTCGTGCCTAATTGGAATAAAAGTACTTAATGGACGCCATGAGAATATGGCCGAGTTCATACAGAATAAATTTTGGAATAAACTTAATTGTTAAGAAGGATGTGACCTCGAGTGAGAGGGTTGGAATAAGATAAGACTATCATGCCTCAAACTGCTCTAAGTTTATCGAGCTTGTGTAACACGACTAGAAGAGATGGATTAAAGCTAAAGGGAGCTCTAACCTATGACTGGAACTTCTCACGGCTTGAACTAGGGTAAAGTCCCTGAAGATACATGGACTAATCTTAAAGTGCTTAAGGATGCTAACGTAAGAGGACACACGATAGCACTGGGCTTCGGAAAGCCTCACATGGAAACGATATACGATGAGATTAAACACAAGTGGAACCATATGAAAGAGAGAGACATTGTCAGCAAAGCTCTACAACGTCAAGGTCATCAACATCTTGAAGACATACTAAAGTGAAGACCCTCACCACACCCGGTACGAGCTTAATCTCGGGGACGAGATTCTCGTGAGGAGGGAGGAATGTAACATCCCAGAAAATTAAGTTATGAAAATGTGAGAAAATTTGAACTTTTTATTTGTTTGATGAAGTGTCACCATATTTAAACCCTTTCTAGCCCTTTCCCTAATTCCTAAATAAATAAAACCAAAAATATAAAAATATATTTTCAAATTATGGTAAAATATGTGATTTGGAGTTTATGGATTTTATTTGGATTTCATTTGAGTGTGTATTGAATTTGAAAGTATTCAAATTCAACTTATGGTTTAAACCCCAATTTCAAAACTACTTCAAAACCTCTCCAGCTAACAGGGCCTGCTAACATCCTTTCAAGTCTGATCGACGTCCTTCAACTCTCAGCCCGCGCACGCTCTTGCACCCGGCCTTCTTCCTCTCAGCCGAGGCCGGCCCAGCACAGCCCACCTTAACCCTTTCCCCGCGCGTGTCTCACAGACACGTGGGGCCACGACCGCGGGCACCTGTTCTTCGTCCCCGCCTGGTCAAGGCAACGCCCGCGCGCGCTGTCCCGCCCCGCCGCCGCACCCTCTGCGTGCGTGTACGCACCCCCGGTCGGGGGACAAGACCCCGACCGCACCTGCGGCACGGACGCCGAGCCAGGCAGCTGAGCCCGCGCACCACCCGGACTTTCCCTTCCTACCCCTGCACCGTGACGCGTCGCGCGCCCCGCCAGCCACTGATGCGCCGCCACATCGGCAACCCGTCTCGCAGCAGCCAAGGGACGCCCTGCCGTGACCATCCTACCCCCGCCTCGACGTGCTCGAGTTGCTAAACCCCCGGGCGAGGCCCCTGGGGCAAGGCATCAAGCAGTTGGGGTTTTCCCCTTTGGTTCCTCTGTCCACCGCCGGGAGGGAAAAAGGGAGAAGAGAGGAGGAGGAGGGGAGAAGAGGAGCCCGCGCGCGCGTCGCCACCGCGCCGCCCTGCCAGAGTCAAGGACCCAGAAGCCGGAGCCGTCCGTGACCGGCGGGAGGCCGTCCACGAGCGGGTGGGTACCGGAGCAGAGCAAGGACACGCCGCCGCCGCGCTTCGCCGTTGTCGTCAACCACTTCCCCGCCACGGCCGTCACTGCTTCGCCTACATCTCCGCCCCATCGTAAGCCTCACCGCGTCCTTCTCCTGACCCTGCTGACCACCCAAGGGAGCTTGCCCCAGCGCCACGCCGCGCCGGCCGTCGCGCCGTGCGCTGAGCTCTGCTCGCTGTTCAACCCCTGTCCGGCCTTCGCGCCGCCGTCTTCTGAAAGTTCCCATCACACCTTGTCGCCGCCGTGCACCCCAGCACGAGCAGGTCGGCCCTCGGCCGCTAACCCGCCTTACCGCGCTACGCCGCGCCGTGTCGCCACCGGACGCCTCGACACCATGCGCGTGTACCGGTGCGAGCACACGCACTAACCCCACCCAGCACTCCCAGGTGCTGGCCGATCCGTGCGAGGGCTTTGCTGAGACGCTCGCTCGTTTGCTTGTTCCCTTCCGCTGTCATCGTTTTCCGCCGCGACACGCCAGAGAGCCGCCGCGCAGCGTGCCTGCTCGCGTGCATGAACTTGTCTCGCCGCCACGCTCGTGTGCGTGTGTGAGTCCGCGTGCACGCCCAGCTGCTCACCCCCATGAGCACTGACGCCGCGCCGCATGACCGTTCCGCCGCCGTTTTTGCACGCCCTCGCCGCGTGCTGTCGCCTCTGCTTCTCGCCAGAGCGCCGCCGCGTCGCGCCTCGTCCATGCCCTGGTGCTCCTCCCAGGAGCCGTGGCCGCGCCGAGGTGACCCTTTGAACCTAGAGATCACCCATCCACGCTTGCACGAGCCTCAGAGCGGCTATGTCCGTCAATCGTCGCTCGCCGTCGCCGCCACGCCTCTGCGCCGGCGCGCGCCAAGGCATGCGTGGTTGGCAAGGGGATGCCCTGCATCCCAGCAAACTCCGAGGGCCGCCACCAGACATCTCCGGTGGAAACCTGATCGGAACGTGGGCTGGCTAACCCAACAAGGCCCACCTTGGCCCCTTTTTCTTTTTTTTCGGTGAACTCTGCAATTATGTTCAGGGGGCATTGCTGGACTTGTTCGTGTAACCTTTGTGTGGGCTTCAGCCCATGAAGGCCTGCTGAGCCCAGTTGCGAACCAGGCCGGACCGATGGTAGGGGTGAGAAAGTTGAGGGAGGATAGCCAGACTATGGGAATCTTGGGCCACTCTAGGCCGGCCCATTGGGCCACCAACACTTTGGGCCCAACGTCGGCCCACTAAACCTGCTGACCGCTGATGTCATGCTGACGTCAGCAATATTTTAATAAAATTATTTTCTGATTTATAAAAGGTTTTAATAAATATTTTATAAATCCCTTTTCCTTCAAAAATTCTTAACTAATTATCCGGAGCTCCGAAAATTATGAAACCACTTGTGTTGGTTTCATAATTTCGAGGTGCTCGCTGCTACCCTATCCTTTTCTGCTCTTGCCCTTTAACCGAGCCCCTTTTGACCCGTGCTCTTGGTGTAGAATTCGTGGCCGCTACCCGCCACTGCGCTTCTGCGGGTCTGGGACGCCGGAGCCCCGCAACTAGCCACTGGCCTGCCGCGGACAGGAATAACTTCTCCAAGTCGTGTTCACACCGCCCCCTTGCTTGCACTTCTTCCACCGCTTTATACCGCAAACCCGCTCTCGCTCTGCTTTGCTTCGAGCCGCGTAGCACGCGTCGTACCAAGTGTTAGTACCCAGAAGGCCGCGTGTGATGGACTGCCGTGCCTTGAGCAGAGGCCTCTACTTCAAGCACGGCAACCCCGCGTTGCAACCTGGCTACTACACCAGGGTTATCGTCGCATCGCTAACGCTTGTTCCATCATGCTCTCGAGCACACCTTACCGTATCATCACCCTTTTGGCCGACCGTAACTCGATTCCTTTCCCTCTCTCGGTGCTGCCACCGCACACCTTGTTCTGATAATGCCTTACCTAACTCGTTCCGCCTTACTCCTCTCTCTTCATCCTCTGAGCTTCCACTTTGTTGCACCTATCTGTTGCGCTAATACCTTGCAGGCGCAATCACCAAGGCCCTTAGCCTTTGATCGACAACCCAACCTTGAACTAACCCTTCTCTCTAACTTGTCTTCTAGTATATAAAGCTAGTAGCTTAAAACTATTTTATTATCAAACTAATTAATTTGATTTCCTTAAATTATACTAGTGCTGCTTGTAGCTAGAATCGGATTTATTTGGTTCTTCTAAATTGATGTTATTTGGAGTTATTGCCTAGATGATTGTCGTTATTTATTTCCGCATCGCATCTCGTGTAGGCTTGTAACCTTGTTTGAAGACCCGAGCTGCAACGACGACCCGAGCTATGACGATCGGGAAGACCATTAACCCGAAGGAAGGGCCCAACCTCTACTACTCTACGACGACTACCGCGCAGGTGTCATGTCACTCCCGACCACGTAGATCCCATGCATGCTATTTAGTTGCTAGTGCTTTATTTATGATGCTTTGGATGATTGAAATGCATAGACAATCTTCTAGCCATGCCTTGGAATTGATATACCCTGTTCCTTGAACTTCCTACTTTTGGGACTAGCTACAGTGCATGCATCGGTCATGTCGCAATCCATTCAATCACAGAGCACATGAATGAGAGTTTTGAAGCTCGACCGCCCATTAATATCGCACGCTGCAAGGGATAATGTGATGCTTGAGGGATGCAAGTTCGCAGCGCGGGCAACGCGGGTTCGTGGCAAAACCCGCCCCGCTTTGCATGTATAGTTAGGATTCTATCCAATTTTGTGATTTTAATTTTTAAATGTATAACAAGAACTAAATCTACCTCCTAGAAGGTAATATATCTTTAGATCGACGATCCATGGTCATTTGGGAGTAGGTGAGGAAATCCCCTGCTAAAATCACTGTCGGACTGACCTCTCCGTTGTGATGCATTGTGCAACGGCAACAAAGCATCGACATTATCAGTGCAAGTGGACCACGCGTGCTGCCCAAGTGTGATGATTCTCCTTGATTGTCTGTCACTCCCGGGCATATGTTCGTTCGTTTAATTTTAACTAGGGGAATCTCACCTGCGCGTTGCTGCGGGAATTAAGAAAAAATGCAATGATCGTAAGAGAGAATTTCGGCAACCTCACGCGTCTGATCATAAGAGAGAATTTCGGCGACCTCGGCAACCTTGTCGCCGTCGTTGGTAATTCTTTGATCTAGGTTTGAACACCACGCGCGTTGCTGCGGGATTTTGTCAAAATTAAATCTATTATAGATGTAAACCACTAATTTTTTTAGAAAAAAGGAGGATATTACAATCCCATCCTAACTCAATTTATCATCAGCCATCTCATTTATTTTGTTAAAAAAAGGAGGAGATTATAATCCCGTCCTAACTTAATTTATCATTGGTCATCAATCACACGCTGACCAGGAGATTGAAAGGGGATGCGGTTCGGAGCTTCGGGCTGCTAATCGCAAGAAGATGGCCGCCAATTGAATAAAAAAAGAAACAATTGATGGACTGCATACATGCAATTGGCAAACTGAACTAAAAGTAGATAGATCAATTCGGTGATTCCTGGCCACTCTTTTCTTTTCCTACCAACAGGAATAGCTATTTAGTATAAAAATGGATATATTTCATGATGTCAAATGAAAAAAGATCCGATCGTTATGTTTCTGCTAGGACTATCTACGCTGCTATTCCTTTATATTCCTCAATTCCCTGCGCGTTGCCGCGAGTATGTAGGAGAAATCTATGAGTTAGAATATTACTATCACCCTCCTATTCTTTTTCTTTCTTCTTTTTCCTTTTCCTTTTCCTTTTCCTTTTTTTCATTTTTTTATTTTTCACTTTACTCTATACCAACTACCATCGATGGGGCCTATTTGTCATTTTATCAAAATATATTCATATGAGATCTTGTTTTGAAGGATTTATTAAAAGGAATCAAATGGTGTAATCAGAATTTAATTTAGTTTTTTGATTTTTGAGTTATAACATTTTTTAGTTAGTTCAAACAATGGGGCCCACCACTGGATGTCATGGTCTTAGTGGGGCTGTTGAGGTGGCATGCTCGCATGTTGAGCTCCTATATAGGAGTTATAGATTAACCTCCACTCGGTTTGCATGCATGGCGCGCCTGGCGTTCTATAAATAGAAGGTCGCTCTATGCTCAAAGCCACACCTCATCACAACCACCAAGAAAGATCGATCCACTTCTTCACTAGTAGCATCTTGCTCGAACTCAGCAACTAGGAACGTAAGCGCACCATATGGCCAACTTCAAGATCGCTCCCCGTGCTGCGTTCTCGCGGTACAACGAGCTCAACTTCAGCAACCTGTACCTTCACCACTACTACAATGGCCCCAATCCAGCCCAGGCAACTATCATAAAAGGTCCTGCTGGTCCGGTCGGTGAGACTATTGTCAACAACTGGCCCATATACGATGGCCTCGGTTCCGACGCAAAGGTTGTTGCTCGCGGACAGGGCCTGCATATCTATGCAGGCAATTGGCGATGTGGCTTAAGCATCGTGTTCGAGAACGAAAGGTACACATATAGTAGATCTTAATTTGCATTGTATTATTCATTCATTAATTCATTCCTGGCCATCAACAGCTAGCTAGCACTGTTAATCATTCATTAATTATTCATTCTGAAATTCATTAATTCATTCCTGGCCATAGATCAGCAACACAATGTTAATTATATATGCAGGTTTAAGGGGTCGACCCTTGAGGTGGACGGAATTCTTGTTGATCAAGGTGGTGAGTGGGCCATTGTCGGTGGCACAGGAGAGTTCAAGATGGCGTCCGGTGTCATCTACAAGAAGATGCATGAGCACAACAGCAATGGGGACATTATACAACTGACAGTCCACGGATTCTGTCCCGTGTTGGTGAGTGAGACCAAACAACTGATGTTAATTTGTTTTGCATTATTCTGAACCAGCTAGCGCGCTAACACCTAGCTACGTGCAGCTGAAACACTACAGGGTTGGACCGTGGGGTGCAGACACCGCAGGGCAACCTTACGACCTCAAAGTGACACCATTGCGTCTGGTGGAAAGCATTACCATTCACCACGGCGGTGTCGTAGATGCGATCGAATTTACTTACACTGACCAAGCTGGCGAGAAGCACAAAGAAAAGATGGGTGGAAACGAAGGTGATGCTTCAACGGTCAGTCCTCCCTCGCTTGTAGTTAATCTCTCTCTCTATATATATATATTTATATACACACACTAATCTGATTTGTCTGCTTAATTAATACAGTTCAACCTCCGCCCCTCAGAGTACGTGATAGAAGTCTCCGGAACTATTGGATCATATAATGGAGAAGCTTGCATCAGCACCATCAAATTTGTGACCAACATGGGAGCAACGCACGGCCCATTCGGGGATGGAAAGAATGCTACTGGTTCTTACAGCGCCGTTGCGGAAGACGGCTACAACATCGCGGGCTTCTTTGGGCGCAGCGGGAAGTATGTCAACAAGCTCGGGTTCCACATGAGCCCTCTCTGAACGTACTACGACGTACGGCAGCTAGTGTCTTAAGTTCTGCTTCAATAAGTCGATCAGATGGGGATCGTGATTGTCATCCTTGTTAAGTTGACATATACACGGTCCACATTTGCTATCAAGCTTTTGCGTGTTCACTACGTGTGTGTTTTATTTCTTTGACTATGCATGCTGTCTTGTACGTCTTAAATCTCGATCGACAGAGCGAGGTTGTTGTACTAGAATCAATCTGAATAAACAAGACTACTCCTTGTCCTTGGATTATTTACTTATTTTTCAAAAAAACGTTAGCTTACACAAAAGACTCAAGGCAAAACCAAGCTCAAAGCATCCTCAAGATATCAGAACTTTCTGAAACGTTCTGACATGATAGATCCTCGACGTTTTTTTGTCGAAACTTCTGATTTCCTATATCGGAACTTCCGGTACCTATCAGATATTTTGAGAAACTGCCAACAAAAAGCTCTCGGGCTTTCAAAAATAAATTATTCCGTTTTGGTGTCGAAACTTTAATTTCTTAAACGGAGTCGAAACTTCCCACAGTCCAGATACAAGCAAGCCCATGCAGAAGCATTTTTTGAACCAAGTCTTTATAGAGGCATTGGATGGACAAGCCACCGCGCGACTGTGGTTTTGGGTCCCCAAACCGTCCATCTCTGCTTGGCCACCACCACCACACGACCTCCTCTATGTTGACAATCGAGATTGGTGGACCTTGTATCAATTAATGGAAGAAGCCAAGATACTGATTACACCAGCAGGCACTTGTTGGCCTCGTTTCCTGGCTCATAAGTGCTAAACAAGCTCAGTTCCGCAACACACATATCATTCGGCTGAAGAGAGCCATGATGTGATGCGCGGAGCTTGTTGATGACACCAGTACATTTAGTAGAGAAATTTGTTGTTAGGTCTTGTAACCGTCTTTTGTCTAATTTGGAACAATGGGATGTTAGTCATGGTGGCTTATGTGGAAGCTTCACTACAGGAAACCCGAAAGACGCCGAGTGTTTTCCGTTGGGCACTTGGCGTCTAGCCTTAATCGCCGAGTGTACACGAAAAACACTCGGCGTCTAGGCTTATTCGCCGGGTGCCGAGCACAAAACACTCGGTGTTATTTATTCGCCGAGTATCCTAGTTAGACACTCGGCATCTACCCATGTGTACACCAAGTGTCTTGGCCAGACACTCGGCGTCTACCTGTTTCCTGAGTGTCAATAGACGGCACTCGGCAAAATTTGATTTTTTTCCTTCCCCTTGGCTTAAAACTTTTTCTTTAATTCTCGTACAACATGTGGTACTCCATGTCAAAATTTGGTAAATTTTTTGCATTTGTTTGCTATATTTCGTTAATTAATTGCATTTCAAGAATTTTTTTGAATCAAGTCAAATTTGAACTACAAGTGATTTAAATAATAAAAAAGAGTAGAAAAATAGTATTCACGTTTTTTAGTATAGTTTGAGACCATACCCGTGAAGTGAAAAGAAAATTTGAACATGCGTGATCATGAATGTGTGGTTGAACGGTTTTGAAATTCTAAAAAAATCATATGAAGTCTAAAAATCATGATATTTCTCGTGATGTTATGGTATCTTACATGGAGGTTGTGCTAAAACATTGGGAAGGTTTCACACATTTTTCACGTATAATGTTTACAAACCAAAGCATCTCAGAAAAAGATCCTAAGCATTGAGAAGGATTCGATAAAATTTGAAGTCAAAGCGATGGCCAAATTGTGATTTGAAGACAATAAACAACATAGGTTGCTTCATGTGAAATTTTGATAATTTTTTAAAATCATTTGATCATTTTAATGTATTAAGTGTCATCATAGAATTTTAATTGATATAAATTTAATTTGAGCTATTAGTGCATAAGATAATTGAATTACATGAGTAGAAAAATCAGATACATATTATTAAGTAAATTTGACAACATATTGTTGAATTGGTTAATTATAATTTAAACTTATACCGTGGAAAAGATGAAGAAGAATAAGAAACTTGAAAAAAGAAAAAAAAATCGTTCGCCGAGTGTTCTATATAGACACTCTGCGAATAAAATCTTGTTGCCGAGTGTCAACACTCGCCAAATAATCTAAACACCGAGTGTTTCCGCCGCGTCACGAATCCGCACCGCACCGCATCCTTTCCTCTCCCCCGCATGCCCCAACCTTATCTCCTACCCTCGCTCTGCACCCGGCGACCGGCCCCGCACTCCCCACTGACGCCTCTCCCCTCCCCCTCGCTCTCCACCTGGCGACCGGCGGTGCTCCCCTCCCCTCTGTCTCCGCCATCTCTCTACCCTCCCCTGCCTCCAGTATCTCGCCCCTCACTTGCGGTGGCGAGGAGCTGTGGCGGGGCGAGGTGGGTTGGCAGTCAATTTGGGGGTGAGGCAGCGAGATTCGGCGAAGCGAAGGTGGAGGGAGGACAACGGTGGCACAACGGTTTGCAGTGGGTTCTGACGGCAACTCATTTGGATCCAAGGGCGGAGGTGCACAACAGCGATGGCAGCCGCCTCAGCTTCCTCTCATCCGGAGGCTGGATCTGCGGCAGCGCGACTAGATACGGCACCAGCGACCTGTATGTCTCTCTCTCTCTCTTGTGGCGATGGCGGCGGATGGGGTGGTGGTGGCGGACGTGGTGGTGGCGGCCACCGGCGGGGTTGCGGCCAAGGCACCAGGGCGGCGCGGCTGGGCACCAAGCTGGTGGATCTGCGGCTTCCTCCCGCCACCAGAGATGCGTGGTGACGGTGTGGTGCCGGCGGCAGCGGCCTGGAGGCACGGTGCCTCGCGTTGGGTCGTCGCTGCTCAGCCTCCCACACCATTTTTTATGTTTTCAGCTAATATTCGCCGAGTGTTAGATTGAGCACTCGGGAATGCTTCGCCGAGTGCCCGACTTTTGACACTCGACGAATCCGCCTTCGCCCAGTCTTTGTACGCCAAGTGGGCGACGCCGAGTGCAACACTCGGTGAATTGTTCGCCGAGTGTATGTTGGCCTTCGCTAAGTGTATTTCGCACTAGGAGTATTTACGATTTCCTGCAGCTACAAGGTTGCTAATTTTCCAGTTACCAGTTTTATTTATTTATTTACGAACCGCACTCAAATTTGCCAAATGCCGTTCAGATTCTCAGGTGTCTGATTTGCTTCCTGCCGCTTCAAAAAAAACAAGGATCTTGCAAAAAAAAAAAGAATGATTGGCTGTGAGGTGTCTGATTGTGTTGCATCTCGAAACAATAGCTTATGACATTTCCTTTCATCTTCTTGGCAACCTTGATTCCCATGTACATATCAAAACAATGTTAAACCAAATCCTGCCAAGAATGATACAGTTGATAATGCACGTAATTAGCAAATTATTAGTTGGGGATCCATATATGGCATCACGTGCACATATTTTTCTACCGTCATAGCCTGATTGGTCACCGTGTATCCTTCATTGTGATGTTTGCCATCATCTTTGACATCTTCGACAAGCCCAGCTATTTCGCGATGATCCCAGCTACTTCACAACAGCGAGTGGCACAAGCACAACACCTGCACCGTCGACGTCTTTGATGAGCTCGGCTGTTTCGCGACAACAATCAGCCTGCTCATTCGACAATGATTCTTGCACTCGTGAGTGACAGAATCTTTTTGCATTGTGTTACACGCGAGGCTGCACGATGCATTTATATTGCTGTAATATAATCTCTTAATGGAAGCTAAGTGGAGTCCGCATCGATGACGTCGGGGCAGGGCATTGTCGTGTGCCTGTGTGAGTCCGACCAGGAATAAAGTGGAAAAAAAGACAAGGTATTGTGGATCCATCACTAGGAGAATGTAAGATGTAAGATTTTGTTGACCATCAATTCTTTCGCTTTTTAAAGCTTTGAAAAGGAATGAAAACCCTGATGGGCTGAATGCTCTGTTTGACTGTTTCCATCCAGAAAGGAAACTTATTTATGAATGCAGTATAAACATCTTGATCGGTTTTTTCTCATTTTCACAATCCAAAAAATTATCCAAAAGAACTCGGCCCCACTTCAAAAAAAGTGTCATCACATGGCTATTTCAAAAAAAGAAAAAGTTTTTTTAACTACACGTAGGTTACTTCACATTGCTGCACAAGTTTATTTATATACTAGGTGAATTCCCCGCACGTTGCTGCGGGATATATTGCTTAATTTTCTATCATTATTTGATATACTTAGAAAAAGTGAAATTTTAAGATTTTAATGATTATTTGATGCATTAGGAAAAGTGAAGATTTGATTTTTTTTCTTTTTACAGATAAAAGCTATGGTGCCTCTCTTTGATAAAAGCTATATATTTTTTAGTGCCTCCTTGATTAATTACTGGATGTAGAAGAAAAAACAATAAAACACACATGTAATGAATAGAAAATGTGCACAAAGTTGATCAAACTGAAGCAATGTATTAAAAATACTATCGTATGACAATATTCACTAAAAGTTGCTAAACTATGAAAAAGAATATATATGTGCAGTGAAATTAAAATCTGACGTGTTAAAGATATTATTAATACTCTTATCCCATGTCTGGTTGTTAATGGGTTCGACTTGGGTTATGTGGGCCCCACGGTTAATAGAGAAAACAAAAAGAAATAGCTCACATATCCTTATCTCCAAGACCTCAGCCGCACCCCATGAACCGAGATGAGTGGCCGTGGCCCCTCCGACGGCACCAGGCCCCTCCGGCCCTCTCGTGTAGCATTAGTGCTGGGCTCCGACCAGGCGACCACCATGCGCGAGCGCGACGGCAGCGACGGCCACCACGCGAGGCAGCAGCACGTCAGACCACCACGGCGCACTACGAATGTTGCTCCAGCCTCCAGCCCCCACGCGAGGCCGCGACGATGGTGCTCTGGCAACCGCGCGAGGCAGCAGCAGCTCCAACCTGGAAGGTGAGACCCCCAACCGGCCATGCGCTTGCTGCCTCTTTGATTCTCCTGCATGCACGCAGCACGCCCTGCACCTGCTGTTTCCCGCGTCTGCACGCCCTTGCCTCGCCGCCTGCACGCACCCCCGCGCGTTGCGCCGCTGCCGTCGCCGGAATCCACCCGAGGCAGTAGAAATTGCCGGATCCGCGCGTGCGCAGAGTGAGACGATTCCGCTCTTTGGCTGCTCGATCTGCGGGCGGTCGGCGGTGCTGTGGGTGAGGGACAGGCCGGGGGCAAATTTATGAAGATGGGTGGAGGCTAGGCGGCGGGGAGGCGAGAGGGTCGTGGCATGCTTCAAGGTTCAATGGGTGGAGGAGGCGAGGGGGCGCACGGTGCGGCTGGGAGATGGCAAATCGGCGGGGAGGCGAGGGAGCGACGGCGCGTGGGGTCGAGGGGCTGTGGTGGGAGGCGGTCGTGGGCCGCCGCGTGACGTCACCTCATGACGTGGAGAGCTAACGATTGAGAGAAATAGGAGATGGATTTTTAGTAGGTACCAAAAAAACATAGTTGTCTATGATGTACTGTACAACCGTAAGTGAATCTTAAGCACGATTATTTTGTCTCTTGTTATTTTAGAAGCAGCACTGTTATTTCAATTTTATTATTTACACAAACAAGTTGTGCAGCTGCAACGACGACCTGGCCCAACTGATTGTGGCCTGTGTTAGACCCCATTAACCATGTACATGGCTAGCCTGCCCATCACGGGGTGATCTCCAGCAAAGAGACCGTCAGACCATCTCCGACCCCGGCGCAACTCCGGGCACATAAAACAAGCCGCCACTGTTCGCAGAGCGCGTGAAGGAATCCGCTGCTAGGAGGCAGTGCCCATGACATGAGCAGGCCGGCAACTTTGAAGGAAACACGCCGCAAGCCAAAGGAATCTGCATTGTATCTCTACATCTGAGGCAAGCAGCTCTCCTAGCGAAACATTGCGAACCATGAAAACCATCCAGCTAGGCAAGACAGGGAGAGTAGACGAATGCCTTCATCTGCCCAACAGGTTTGCATTGCTTCAATTCAGCCACCCGACACCATCACGTGTTCGCGTCGATCTGTCAATGGATTTGTAGGTGTAGTTCTGACCACAAACTTCAAAAAAAAAAACAATTCCAGATGAAGAGCCATGATGTGCATGACGCGCAGATGCCGTCAACATCGATACATTTAGCAGAGTCATTTACTTTTGGGTCTACTCACGGTTCGTTGTTGTCGGATTTGGAACAGTGCCTAAGTTAGTTGATCGCAACGGGTCTGCTTGTGTGCAGTTGAGCCTGATCGATAGCTTCCCCTGAATGGACTCTGTTTTCGGGCACCGTCCGACTCTGCTTCTGCTTGCTGAACATGCTGTCCTGTTTTGCAAATCGGTATAGTTGCTACTACAGCTTTTGTTTCCCTTGTATATATTTTTTGTAATATGTCTACGCAAGGTATTTAATTACCGGCTCCTACGCACATATTGCTGAGATATTGTAAAACTTTAAATTTTTGGTTTTTCTTATTTTTGTGTTCTTCCATTGGTCACATTCATAACAAACATGCTAAGTTTCGAACTGTGCTGCATCCTAGGATGAAGGATTTTCATACACAGTGTCTTGATAGTATTCTTATGATGCAAATGTCGATCTCTGTTGGCCGAGTCAACTACCATCACACCTCTGCCTGCTGGCATGTCTGCCGCGCCGTCCTGCTGTGCTTGTGCACATGCAGCCTGCCATCGAGCAAAAAAATTTCATCTTGTGAATTGTTATATTATATTTGGTTTACAATTCAGAGCAACAAATGATGCTGATGTAATACACTAATACAGTAATACTAATATCTATGGTGCAAAATCTGTTTTAAGATTTAAAGCCTGAGGTCTGAAAATGTGCCTCCACTTTCTGCTTCATGGAAAAATTATTAATTAGGTGATACACGAGTCGTCATCTGTCTGCTTTCTTCACGGCACTCCCATCTTGTGAGGATTGTAGTTATTACCATTAGCAGTTCGTGTTAATCTGTCAATGCATATGTAGGTGTAGTTCATACCACGTAGTTTTAAATTGAAATTCAGAGTCCGGATATGGGAACTCAAATGGAAAAACTGACCGTTTTAGTTGAAATAGGTGACAAGTTTACATAAGGGGGGAAAATACATGGATGTAAAATATTAATAAATAGAGATTTTCTATTATGCTTGGGGAAAAAATGATTGGCTCACGTCGACCGAGAGCGGTCGATCGGAGGGATACGAGGGTAGGAGGAAATGAGAGGAAATTGGAGAGAGGAAAAAATTTCCTCCATCTATCTCTATGACGAGTGGGCCTTGGAGGAAAAAATTTCCTCCCATTTCCTCCACAAATGTAAGGATTAAGACATGATATTAATTGCATTTTTGTGGTTCTTATTTTTTAACAAGGGTATAATGGTCACATAAACGTGAAACTACTATAGTTTTTTTAACAAGAGCGCGGTTAGGGTTCGTCGCTAGAGAGACAGGGTCGCCGCCGCCGCCGGACGGAGGGCACCGCACGCGGGGACGGAGGGCACCGCTGCCAGACAGTCTGCGAGCGGCGCAAGGACGCGTCGCGGTCAGGGCGAGGAGCCACCCGCGGCCGGATCCGCCTCCTCTGGCGCCACGCCTCCTCCTTCCACGGCGTGGCTGTCACACCCAGTTTTAAAGGCAAAACCGAATGCATAGATCACGTGTGCGCCAGGATCAAGTTACACACACGCAATGACATTGTGAATACCAAAATCAGTGCCACACGAATAAAGAGTTATTATATGACCAAAGTCTTAAACGAAACATAAATAACGAGTTCTCGCAGCGGATAAATATGTCTCCACAGGCAGCTGACTGAAGACACGCACACCTAGAACTCCTGGAAGTCACCGGGGTAGTCTTCAAATCTCTCCCAGTCTGAGCAGCAATCCGAGTATTGTAGATACAAGAAAATAGACAAGCGTGAGCACGTGCCGTACTCAGCAAGGGGAAAACAACATAACATGCATGGCCATATGGTGTTTGGCTAGGGTTCAAGCAGTTTAGCATTTTAGTTGGTCAAGTTTTATTAGCAGCATATTTACTAAAGAGTGTAAGTTTATACCAACCCGCAACTAATAAAACATAAGCATCATAAATAAAGATAGAACAACGATTTAACATTTAAGTTCCATAACTTAGTCATGTGAGGGTCCAGGCCGCTCTTGACCGTGAGCACGGCTAACTAGTTAGTTTTACACTCTGCAGAGGTTGTACACTTTCATCACAAGCAGCGTAAAAGCTCCGAAGAACTTTGAACCCAACCATGCGGTGTTTGCAAGGCACCATACCACACTACCGAGGTGTGGTTGCATAGGGATGCTACAAGGCCTTTACAAAGGTTCCCCAACAAGTTATGACCCACAAGGTCCGGATCAGTTAGCAAGGTATAAAGTCCCCTAGCAGGTCGATACCCCACCATAAAAAGAATAACTCACCCAGCCCCCTGCTAGAGCGAGTCTATACCCCGCAGTACCGCCGATCCCTTGTCCTTATCAGGTAAGATCACCCCAAGCTAAAGTTCCTAATTACTAAGCCAAGACCATTGCCCGTTAGTTCTTGTGGTTGTACTGTTTTCCTGGGTGATTCTCCATGTTCCGATTAACATAACAAAGTGGTCTTGCAAAGTAAAGTAACATAAACCGGAACATAGAATGTAAAGGTATCCAAGTTTGATTAATACCATCCCAGTTAAGCATGCTAAGCCATAGCTACCATCAATATTAATTTAATTAACCCGGTTACAAGGTAAGGGTAGCGAAAGACTAGGCATGATCCTTAATAGGTTCCCGTCAAGTTAATGCAAGCAGGAAAAGTAAATACAGTGAATTTAAATGCATGTTATGTAGGACAAGTGGGTATGCATCAAGGGAGACTTGCCTTCAACAAGACTCTGCTGCTCAAACTCTGGCGCGTCTTGATCTTCAAAGCCTTCGAACGCTTCACTCTCTACGCTCCACAACATTCACATACAAGCATACAACAAGAATAAATGAGAAACAATCATCAAACAGTACTAACAGAATAAAACAGAGGCATAAAACTAATCTACGCTTCGAGACGATCGCGTGGACATAAAGAACGCTAAAAACGGAGCTAAAACGACCAAGATATGCACTAACGAAGGTACAGGGACTAATCTGTAAAGAAAACTAAAGATTCTGGGCTTAAACATAACGAAAGGACCTAACTGTAAAGAAACTCACTACTGCGGGAGGTCCTATTTGTAAAAAGGAAAAGCTCAGGGGGTTTTCTGCAAAAAGACGGGGTCATGCCGGTTTGACCGGTATTGACTCGGGTTGGATCTAATCCAGCCCGTTGGATCTTGATCCAACGGCCGGCGGCGGCTGCTGCACAAGTCGTGGCGGTCAGATTGATCAGGACCGTCAGATCTTGATCTGACGGCTGCGGACGCATGCGAGCGCCCGGCCGGCGGCGAGCGGCGGCGGATGGCGGCGAACTCGCCGGTGCGGCACGGGATCGAGCTAGGGGGCTCGGTTTCACGCGCGGGTCACACCGGGATGAAGCGCGCGAGGCGGCGAACTCATCTAGGGCGGCGCGGTCAGCTAGGACGCGGCGGAGACGGCGCGCGGCACGGCGAGGCGGAGCGGTGCGGCAGCGCAACTCCGGCGAGCCCTCCTCGGCGACTCGATGCACGGGGACGACAACAAGCGGCACCGGGGAGCTTCTCACCTCCTTGCGCAGCTCCGGGACGGCTTCTCGACGGCGGAGCGGCAACGGCGGCGGAGAACAGCGGCGGCGGCGTTCTAGGGTTCCGGCGGGCTCGGGCGGGGGTGCTCAGGGGCGGCTAGGGTTTTGGCTAGCCCGGGCAGGAGGTGGTGGCGGCCTTAAATAGGCTAGGGCTCGGCCTTGGCGTGCGGGCCACGCCTGGGAAGGCGCGCGCGGCGGCGCAGACGCGCGGTCGGACTCGGGTTCGAGTCCGGCTCGGGTGCGGCGCGGGGACGGGGATGACAGGTGGGTCCCACCTGTCGGCGTCTGCGGGTGCGGGAGAGAGAAGGTGGGCCGGCGGCGACGCAATGGGCCGGCTGGGCCAGGCTGCTGCGCTGGGCTGCGACGGGGAAAAGCAAAGCGGGCTGCGACGCGGGCGAACCAGGCCAAAGAGAAGGAGGGGCGCCGGCAGACTTTGGCTGGCTGGGCTCGAAGCCGAACTGGGCTGAAAGGAAGGGAGGGTTAGGGTAGAGGTTTATCTATTTAGAAAAGGCACAAAACAAATGAATTCAAATTAGAATTTGAATTCAAACAATCAAAGACAATGCACCAGCATGAATGCAACAATAAATTCCTATAGTTCATTTATTTTATTTTAGAAAATCTTAAATGCCTAAAAGAAATTAAATGCAACCCTATGATCCTTAGGAGCATAAATAAAGGTTTCTAACAAATTTTATTCAAAACTCAAATTTGTAAAATTAGGGTGTTACAAATCCTACCCCCTTAAGAAGAATCTCGTCCTCGAGATTCGGATAGATTGGCGAAAAGATCTGGAAATTCTGCTTTCAATTCATCCTCTCTTTCCCATGTGGCCTCATCCTCTGCGTGGTTACTCCACTGTACTTTGCACATCTTAATCACACTATTCCTAGTGACTCGTGTCATAGTATCCAAAATCCGAATAGGGTGTTCAACAATGGTGAGATCCTCCTTAATGTTTAGCTCATCCATAGGTAACGGCTCCTTGTCATGAGGATTGAAACCCTTTTTCAACTGAGAGATGTGGAACACATCATGTACATCTGCTAACTGATTTGGCAACTCCAACCTGTAAGCTACTTCTCCCACTCTCTCTAGGATCTTGAAAGGTCCAATAAATCGGAGTGACAACTTTCCTTTGACCTTGAATCGACGCAAACCTCTGATTGGTGATACCTTTAGATACACATAGTCTCCCTCCTGAAAGACTACGTCTCTCCTTTTCCCGTCTGCATAACTCTTTTGTCTAGACTGAGCGATCCTCAAGTTTTCTCTGATAACGTGAACTTGCTTTTCTGCCTCTCTAATGATATCAGCCCCAAACAACTGCCTTTCGCCTGTCTCACTCCAGTACAACGGAGTTCTACACTTTCTCCCATACAAAGCCTCAAATGGTGGCATCTTGAGACTAGCCTGGTAGCTGTTGTTATAAGAGAACTCAGCGTACGGCAAGCTCTTATCCCAACTACCACCATGCTTAAGCGCACATGCTCTCAGCATGTCCTCTAGGATCTGATTGGTCCTCTCTGTCTGTCCATCTGTCTGCGGGTGATAGGCTGAGCTGAAGTTCAACTTTGTATCCATAGACTCGTGTAGTTTCTCCCAGAAGCGAGATGTGAACTGGGTACCTCTGTCTGACACTATCTTCTTTGGCACACCATGCAAACACACAATCCTGGACATGTACAACTCTGTCAACTTAGCACCTGTATAAGTGGTCTTTACCGGAATGAAATGAGCAACCTTGGTTAAACGATCCACAATGACCCATATCGAATCATAACCATCCCGGGTTCGAGGTAAACCCACAATGAAATCCATACCAATCTCTTCCCACTTCCACTCAGGTACCTTCAAAGGTTGAAGCAATCCAGCTGGCCTCTGGTGTTCAGCCTTAACCCGATGGCAAGTGTCGCACAAAGCCACGTGTGCGGCCACATCCCTCTTCATTCCGTACCACCAATACCTCTGCTTGAGATCCTGGTACATCTTGGTACTGCCTGGATGGATAGAGTAGGCGGAATCGTGAGCTTCTCTCAAGATAGTCTCTCTGAGATCTCCCGTTTCTGGCACACATATCCGGTTTTTAAACCATACAGTTCCCTGATCATCCTCTGTGAAATCTGGGGCTTCTCCCTGTTTCATACTTTCCTTTATTCTCTGGATCCCAACATCTTCTAGCTGCCCTTTTCGTATCTCCTGCTCGAGTATAGACTGCACTTCCAAAGTCACTCCCTCTGTGTATGCAACGATCTCCAGGTTGAGTCTCTCAAACTCTTTTACCAACTCATCAGGAAGCTGGAAATCCATAGCCATGTTAGCATGACCCTTCCGACTCAAAGCATCAGCGACCAAATTCGCTTTACCGGGGTGGTAGTGAATTTCCAGATCATAGTCCTTGATCAACTCTAGCCAACGGCGCTGTCTCAGATTGAGATCCTTCTGAGTGAAGATGTACTTCAAGCTCTTGTGATCGGTGTAGATCTGGCACTTAGTTCCCATAACATAGTGCCTCCAAATCTTCAATGCGTGAACCACGGCTGCTAACTCAAGATCGTGAGTAGGATAGTTCAGCTCATGCTTCCTTAACTGTCGAGATGCGTAGGCTATAACGTGACCTTCCTGCATAAGCACACAACCCAGACCCTGTCGAGATGCATCACAATAGATATCAAAGCTCTTCTGCAGATCTGGCATCACTAGGACTGGTGCTGTGGTCAACCGCTTCTTCAACTCTTCAAAACTAGCCTGACATGCACTGGTCCACTTGAACTCTCTGTCCTTCTCTAGCAGTGAGGTGAGAGGCTTTACTATCTTGGAGAACCCTTCGATGAATCGACGATAGTAACCAGCGAGTCCCAGAAAACTCCTGATCTCAGACACGGTACGAGGAGGTTCCCATTTTAACACATCACTGACCTTGCTTGGATCTACCGCAATCCCTCTGTTGGTGATGATATGACCCAGAAAAGCCACTTCCTTAAGCCAGAACTCACACTTGCTGAACTTCGCATACAACTCATGCTCTCTCAGCTTCTGCAACACAAGCCTCAAATGCTCCTCATGCTCTTCTTCATTCTTGGAGTAGATCAAGATATCATCAATAAACACCACAACAAACTTGTCTAGATACTCCATAAAGATCTTGTTCATCAGATACATGAAGTAGGCAGGTGCATTGGTCAACCCAAAGGACATAACCGTATACTCATAAAGTCCATACCTCGTGGTGAACGCTGTCTTAGGAATATCTGAAGGCCTGATCTTCATCTGGTGATAACCGGAGCGTAGGTCAATCTTAGAGAACACCTTGGCTCCTCTCATCTGATCAAACAAGTCCTCAATGCGGGGCAGAGGATACTTGTTCTTGATAGTAACATCATTAAGAGACCTGTAATCAACACACATCCTCTGTGTACCATCCTTCTTTCCCACAAAGATAACCGGTGCTCCCCAAGGTGATGAACTAGCACATATGAACCCTTTACCCATTAACTCTTTAATCTGTGCTTTAAGCTCTTGTAACTGATCACTAGACATTCTATATGGACGTTTAGAGATACGAGCAGTACCAGGCAATAGATCAATAATGAACTCAACGTCTCGGTCAGGGGGCATACCTGGTAACTCCTCAGGAAACACATCAGGGTAGTCGCACACTACTCTTATGTCTTCTAAGGCCGTTCCATTGAGCTGATTCACTGCGCTGGCTATTGATGGTGGTGGATCTGCTGCAAACTCGATCCTTTCCCCGGCTGGACTAGTGAGAAGAACTGACCTCTTAGCACACTGAATCACCGCATCACACGTGGTCAACCATCCCATTCCCAGTATCACATCAATCCCTCTTGATTCCAGTATTATAAGATTAGCCCGGAAATCTCTGCCCAGAATCTTGAGACTGACATTGTCACACTTATATGATGCTTTCAATTCCCCCCTGGTGAACTAACTAGCATATGGCGAGACATGGGACTAATGGGTATGCTATGTTGAGCTACGAACTGAGATGTAATGAAAGAATGGGATGCTCCAGAATCAAATAAAACTGAGGCGGGAGTGGAGTTAACTAGGAACATACCGAGCACTACTCTGGGGTTCTCCTGGGCGACTTCAGCATCAACGTGCATAACCTTGCCACGTGCATAGCTCTGCTGTCCCTTGTTAGCTTGCGGGGTCTGGTTCCCATTCCTCATCTGCTGCATCTGCTGATTCTGCACTGGGGTGTTTGGAGGATTCCTCTTGCGGCACGCATTGGCATAGTGACCAAGCTCTCCACACTTGAAGCAAGTGGTGGTTGAAGGATTGGGAGGCGCAACGGACCTCACCGGTGTACCAACTGGAGCTCTCTGCTGACTCTGCTGGAAGGCGGGGCGTGGTGTCTGAGGGGCAGAACGCTGAAACTGCTGAGCAGACTGTTGGAACTGCTGTGCGGAATGTTGGGACTGCTGCTGCCCAAAGTTTCCACCAGGCCCTCCAAAGCGGAACGGGGTGTTCTGCTGTGGGTTTAAGCGTGGCCGAGAAACACTCCCAGACTGTCCCGAGCTGGTGGCCTTCCTCTTCAGCTCTCCAAGCTCCTTGCGCTTGTGCTCCAAGCGGATAGCATTGTCCACCAGATACTGGAACGTGGGGAAAGTGTGAGACATCAGCTGGTACTGAAGCGATCCGGCCAAACCATCTAGGAACAGCTCCTGCTTCTTCCTGTCTTCAGCAACTTCCTCAGTCGCGTAGCGAGACAACTCAATGAACTTGTCTCTGTACTCAGCCACTGACATTCCCTCCTGCTTGAGGGAAAGGAACTCCTTCTTCTTGATCTTCATGACCCCTGAAGGTATGTGGTGGCTCCGGAAGTTGGTGGTGAACTCGTCCCAGGTGATAGTGTCTGGGGCGGCGTGAGCAGCGACATACGCATCCCACCAAGCGGATGCGGACCCCTGAAGTCGTCCTGCAGCATACAGGACCTTCTCTCTGTCATCGCATTGGCAGGTAGTGAGCATCTTCAGCACTGTCTTCAGCCAATCCTCAGCTTCAAGTGGATCAGCAGCATGAGTGAACACTGGGGGGGTGGTGACTCATGAACTCCCGGTGCTTGTTGCGAGGCGCCGGCTGCTGCACCGGTGAGTTGTTGGCTTGAGCTTGCAGATTCGCCACAGTGTTGGTCAGGTTCTGGAGGAGTTGAGTCTGCGTCTCGATGAATTGCTGCATGGCGGGATCCATCTGCGCTTGCCGGGGTGCCCTGCCTTGTCGATTCACTGCTGGTTGATCGACTACGGATCCTGACCTGGTTTTCACCATCTGAGTGTTAGGGACTTCACTTTAGGTGATTGTGCCAAGAGTTAAACCCAGAAAGATAAGATAACAAAGATATTCAGCTTTAGACAGATTCTGTTGGTTCCAAACAATCAGGTATAACTCTCAGCGTGGATAACAAAAAAATTATGAACCTTTAACCAGTACTAGGTAATGAAATTACGGAACTTCTCCAACTGGAATCACCTCAATCGGAGTTCTGTAACTCTGGTTATCAATTAAACAAGTCAGATAGGTCAGCAGTGTTTAACAGATTCGAGGGGCTCCAATGTTTCAGGCATATCTCTCTGACTATACATCCTAAAATTCTGAATTTTGTACAGAAAATCAGTCACAAAATTTCTGAACTTCTTCAATTGGATTTACTACAATCGGGGTTCTGTAGCCCGAGATAAAATTAAAACAGTGCAGCTGACTCAGAGAGCTGCGTGAACATATTTGAAGCTTTTGTATTAAGGGTAAGCTTTAAAGGAACACAAAGATTATGATAGATAAATTGATTGAGATAGAAGGTTGACCCCCACAAACTTACTACTAAACCAATGTCGTTGTGGTCATCACTCCACAACACATTGCACTCAAACAAAAATCCAGCTCAAACATTTAACACAAAACCAAGCATTCAACCACACTCCTAAACTAAGCACACTTTAACCGATCGTCTACTAGCGATTACAAAAGACCCTATTCTTAACTTAAGCCTAAGGACTATCTTCTTCTGGCATGGCATCCGTGCGGGCGTCGGGGGAGTCGTAGCGTGGCCTCTTGGGTGACGGAGAGGTACATGCTTCTGCAGCGTCATGAACCACTGGCTGCTCTCTGTTCTGCAGTGCAGCTTCCAAGGCACGCTTCTGCAACTCCAGAGTGAAGATCTACTGTTGAGCCGCGTACAGAGTGTTGTTGGTGTCATCCAACGCAGTATTAACAGCAGCTAGCAGTCCCCGGATGTTGTTCAGCGTTCCTTCATATGCTGGAGCTGGAGCGAAGTAGGTTTTGGCTTCCCCACTTGCTCTGAAAGGTGTGTACCTGCAGTGGGTATCCTCCAACCTGTCACGCTCTTTGTGGGAGAGCACATAGAGTGCCCTCCGAGCTGCTTCCGCGATGCCAGCGTCCATAGTGGTCCTGTGAGCCACATCATGATGCTTGGAGATCTCCTTCACTCCCTGGAATGGAGCATACTCCTCCAGGATAGCAGCAACCTCCCAGTGGGGCTCGAACCATGGGTGAGTCCACAGCTCACAGTGGTAAGCAGGGGCCTTATCATAGCCCAAGCGAAGTACCATAGCTCGCAGGTGGTCAGCCATGGGAATGCCCACTCCATCAACCCTCTAGTGGTACACCTCCCAGATCACTTCCTCAGCTGCTTCATCTTGTGCTGGGCCTTGTTGTTCAGCTTGCTCTTGCACTCCTTCTGAGTTCACCTCCTCTGGATCCTCCTCATCATCTGACACAATGATGAGGACAGGGGCGGCTACTGGTGCAGCTTCCATCTCGTTCTCTTCATCCGTGTCTCCGTCATGGAAGTCGTTGTACTCTTCCTGCGGAGCATACTGGTGGGTAGCACCAGCGTGTGAAGTCTTCAAACGGCGAACCATCTGTAAGTGCAGTGTAAAGTGGAGTAGATGGTAAGACAAGAGGGGTGAGAGCTAAAAGCAAGCACAAGGTAAAGAATCAAGATTAACTCAAGGATGAGACAAAAGCAAGAGTATAAGATTATTAGAAACAAAGCAAGCATGTGATGAGAAAGGCTTCTATGATTATAAAATCCTTAAATTCGACCATTTCTATCTAGGCTAACGTCCTAAAGTCAACACGGCTCTGGTACCACTCTGTCACACCCAGTTTTAAAGGCAAAACCGAATGCATAGATCACGTGTGCGCCAGGATCAAGTTACACACACGCAATGACATTGTGAATACCAAAATCAGTGCCACACGAATAAAGAGTTATTATATGACCAAAGTCTTAAACGAAACATAAATAACGAGTTCTCGCAGCGGATAAAGATGTCTCCACAGGCAGCTGACTGAAGACACTCACACCTAGAACTCCTGGAAGTCACCGGGGTAGTCTTCAAATCTCTCCCAGTCTGAGCAGCAATCCGAGTATTGTAGATACAAGAAAATAGACAAGCGTGAGCACGTGCCGTACTCAGCAAGGGGAAAACAACATAACATGCATGGCCATATGGTGTTTGGCTAGGGTTCAAGCAGTTTAGCATTTTAGTTGGTCAAGTTTTATTAGCAGCATATTTACTAAAGAGTGTAAGTTTATACCAACCCGCAACAAATAAAACATAAGCATCATAAATAAAGATAGAACAACGATTTAACATTTAAGTTCCATAACTTAGTCATGTGAGGGTCCAGGCCGCTCTTGACCGTGAGCACGGCTAACTAGTTAGTTTTACACTCTGCAGAGGTTGTACACTTTCATCACAAGCAGCGTAAAAGCTCCGAAGAACTTTGAACCCAACCATGCGGTGTTTGCAAGGCACCATACCACACTACCGAGGTGTGGTTGCATAGGGACGCTACAAGGCCTTTACAAAGGTTCCCCAACAAGTTATGACCCACAAGGTCCGGATCAGTTAGCAAGGTATAAAGTCCCCTAGCAGGTCGATACCCCACCATAAAAAGAATAACTCACCCAGCCCCCTGCTAGAGCGAGTCTATACCCCACAGTACCGCCGATCCCTTGTCCTTATCAGGTAAGCTCACCCCAAGCTAAAGTTCCTAATTACTAAGCCAAGACCATTGCCCGTTAGTTCTTGTGGTTGTACTGTTTTCCTGGGTGGTTCTCCATGTTCCGATTAACATAACAAAGTGATCTTGCAAAGTAAAGTAACATAAACCGGAACATAGAATGTAAAGGTATCCAAGTTTGATTAATACCATCCCAGTTAAACATGCTAAGCCATAGCTACCATCAATATTAATTTAATTAACCCGGTTACAAGGTAAGGGTAGCGAAAGACTAAGCATGATCCTTAATAGGTTCCCGTCAAGTTAATGCAAGCAGGAAAAGTAAATACAGTGAATTTAAATGCATGTTATGTAGGACAAGTGGGTATGCATCAAGGGAGACTTGCCTTCAACAAGACTCTGCTGCTCAAACTCTGGCGCGTCTTGATCTTCAAAGCCTTCGAACGCTTCACTCTCTACGCTCCACAACATTCACATACAAGCATACAACAAGAATAAATGAGAAATAATCATCAAACAGTACTAACAGAATAAAACAGAGGCATAAAACTAATCTACGCTTCGAGACGATCGCGTGGACATAAAGAACGCTAAAAACGGAGCTAAAACGACCAAGATATGCACTAACGAAGGTACAGGGACTAATCTGTAAAGAAAACTAAAGATTCTGGGCTTAAATGTAACGAAAGGACCTAACTGTAAAGAAACTCACTACTGCGGGAGGACCTATTTGTAAAAAGGAAAAGCTCAGGGGGTTTTCTGCAAAAAGACGGGGTCATGCCGGTTTGACCGGTATTGACTCGGGTTGGATCTAATCCAGCCCGTTGGATCTTGATCCAACGGCCGGCGGCGGCTGCTGCACAAGCGGTGGCGGTCAGATTGATCAGGACCGTCAGATCTTGATCTGACGGCTGCGGATGCATGCGAGCGCCCGGCCGGCGGCGAGCGGCGGCGGACGGCGGCGAACTCGCCGGTGCGGCACGGGATCGAGCTAGGGGGCTCGGTTTCACGCGCAGGTCATACCGGGATGAAGCGCGCGAGGCGACGAACTCATCTAGGGCGGCGCGGTCGGCTAGGACGCGGCGGAGACGGCGCGCGGCACGGCGAGGCGGAGCGGTGCGGCAGCGCAACTCCGGCGAGCCCTCCTCGGCGACTCGATGCACGGGGACGACAACAAGCGGCACCGGGGAGCTTCTCACCTTGCGCAGCTCCGGGACGGCTTCTCGACGGCGGAGCGGCAACGGCGGCGGAGAACAGCGGCGGCGGCGTTCTAGGGTTCCGGCGGGCTCGGGCGGGGGTGCTCAGGGGCGGCTAGGGTTTTGGCTAGCCCGGCCAGGAGGTGGCGGCGGCCTTAAATAGGCCAGGGCTCGGCCTTGGCGTGCGGGCCACGCCTGGGAAGGCGCGCGCGGCGGCGCAGACGCGCGGTCGGACTCGGGTTCGAGTCCGGCTCGGGTGCGGCGCGGGGATGGGGATGACAGGTGGGTCCCACCTGTCGGCGTCTGCGGGTGCGGGAGAGAGAAGGTGGGCCGGCAGCGACGCAATGGGCTGGCTGGGCCAGGCTGCTGCGCTGGGCTGCAACGGGGAAAAGCAAAGCGGGCTGCGGCGCGGGCGAACCAGGCCGAAGAGAAGGAGGGGCGCCGGCAGACTTTGGCTGGCTGGGCTCGAAGCCGAACTGGGCTGAAAGGAAGGGAGGGTTAGGGTAGAGGTTTATCTATTTAGAAAAGGCACAAAACAAATGAATTCAAATTAGAATTTGAATTCAAACAATCAAAGACAATGCACCAGCATGAATGCAACAATAAATTCCTATAGTTCATTTATTTTATTTTAGAAAATCTTAAATGCCTAAAAGAAATTAAATGCAACCCTATGATCCTTAGGAGCATAAATAAAGGTTTCTAACAAATTTTATTCAAAACTCAAATTTGTAAAATTAGGGTGTTACAGTGGCAGCCGGCCTCCTCCTCCCACGGTAGCCTTCTGCTCCCTTGCGGCGGCCTTTCGCCTCCCTGCCTCCCCATTTCGTCAATCCCGCTCCCCTTTTGTTGCCTCCCCGCCGGCGACTCGCCTCCGGCCGCGAGCCTCCGTGTCCGCGTCGGCCGCCCCGTCCAAGGACTACAAGGCAAGCCGCTATGCTCCTCTCACTGTGTACTAGTAGTGCTAGTCTCTTCTTGGGGTTCGCTTACTTGTTTGTCTACTACCTTATCTGCTCGTGCCCATAAGGATTAGATTAGGCGAGCACTCTGCTGTCTGGTGCGGCAAATTCCGTCATATATCACTACTCCCGATTGCTCATTTGTTCGTGTCCTAGATCTAATACCTGCAAACTTTTAGCACCCGTGTCCCCTAATTACCATTGCTTACTGCAGTATGTTGTCAACAAATTTCACAATTAATCCAACTAGTTCAACTCTGTGGATGCCAAAAACAGAATTACATATGCCGATTGGAATTAGTATAACCAGTAGTGACCAAAAAATAATGGTGAAGAATAGCAACCCTAAGACAATCATTGTTGTGTTGAAAATCATCCTTTTGTGATTCTATAAAATTGGTTCGGAGCACACGCCCTCATCATCCTGCTTTAATGTACCCCGCTGTGCACACATAAAAAGGCCTCAGGGATATAAGTGCACATTACATAGACCAAATGGCATAGAACAATTGTAAACATATGTATTGGTGAATGTGCTATGAATAACTTCTGCTGTCAATCCATGTCATCCTGTTGAAGAAACTCTATTGGACATGGCTCTTCTTATGTTGTTAACAGAAGCCAGCTGGTTTGCCTGTATAGTTCACTGATGGAAATGGAGAAGTGGAGCTGAGACTGGACATCCAAAAGCTTGGCATTGAAAGCTCGAAAGATGTTTTTGTTGATGTTGATGATACGTATCTTTTGATCAGAGCGAAGTCTGATGGGACGCTGAGGACTTTGATTAATGTCCTAACACTGTTTGATAGGATTAAGTCTTCTGAGACCATATGGTATGTATATTGTTCACTACTGCACTGTTACTTGTAAGAACCTATTATTTACTCGCTTTTACATCGTAGGTTCATCGATGAGGATCAATCGGTGGTAAATCTGAAGAAGGTCGAGCAAGAGTTGAAATGGCCTGTCATTGATGAATCCTGGGAGTCTCTCACTTCTGGGATCATCCAGTTATTGACAGGGATCAACGTCCACATTGTTGGTGACAACACAGACATTAATGAGGCAGTTGCTAAAGAGATCGCTGAGGGGATTGGGTGCGTGCTTCTCATTTCTATACTTCTGCTTCGATTCAACTGTTGTGCAATCAGATACTATTCATGTTGTTCAAATTGCATTCTGATCTCGGTTGTACACAGACATTAATGAGGCAGTTGTTATGGATCCAAGAAAAATTGATGGCATGGTTATTGGAGAAGGGATCCCATTGGACAATGGTTCTTGATAAATGAATTAAAAATTTTCAAATAATTTACTTATACGGTAAGCTGTTGCTACATGATGAAACTGAAGACAGAAAGTGACTACTCGAGTACTCGTGTTGTTCGGAATGAACTGCAAATTGTATCAGCCTTTTGCTTTGGTGGATTTTCCCACTTCATTTACAATCCCTCATAATACCGTTATCTGTAATTTCGGTTATCTCATTGAAGAAACAAACAGCTCATGTGGCCATTCATATTTTTTACATACATTAGTTCTGACAAATCAACTATGTTTTTTGTAAATACTCAAATACCTGGTTTAAAGTGTAAGCACATGCTGGCATGTTCTTTATTCTATTTTAAAGCCTAAGCACATGTCACAAGATGGTGATAACTTTGAAACCATGGGCGAGCTAGCTCAAGCTTGAGAAGCCGAAGATGGAGATCATCGTGAAACAATCTTGTGGAGCTAGACGCCATCTGATTAGCTTTACGAGGAAATAAACCTATGTAATCTTATTTTATTGTTGTGACATCTCTCACCTTAGTAGTGGTGAACTCCTTTGTCTGCCATGGAGTTAGGTTCTGTCATCATTTATGTTTGCTTTGGTGCTCTGCTTGTGAGCTGGTTTCCACCCACAGGCGTTTGGATTGTAAGGTGACTTGTTAAACGTAAAAATAAAGCTGACAAATATGATTGAGAAGGATCGAGCACATCATGGGTAAAGATTAAATGGTGAGACTTTATAGGGCCTCCGACATCTCAATATTTTTCATAAAAAGTTTCTAAGATTTGTCTGAGCAGTATTAAAATAAATTTAATTGCAAAAAAATAAAAAAAATAGAGCCATGGGTCGGCACAACTAGCTAGGTCAGGCTCAACCATGTAGGGAGCCCAACCAGGCCGACCCAATTTGCACAAGTAAGAAGCGCTCAATAGTGCATGAGAGTAGTGAAGGAGTTCGATCAAGTGAGTCAGTCTGGGTATTTAAGTTGTGTTCGTCGTTGCTAGAGAGGCGAGGTGGGAGTAAGAATTGTGGATATCTGATTTGCGCACTGCGCTCTCTTTTCTCTCTGGGCCGAGCAAACCGAAGTGGCCCAAAAAACCGATGTGGCCCAGCCATCCGTCTTATGTTGCGAGATGAATTAAGGTTAAAAACAAACAGCGCTGCTCTATTAACGTACACACTTGAGTAGTACAATGGCTAGGCCTTTAGAGTTTTGATCCTCATGTCCCAAGTTCAAAACCCATAGAGGCCCTTTTTATGTTTTTACAAGATTTTGGTTATTTGTTCCTATTTCGCTTTTTTGCCATTTTTACCTTTATTTTAATTTAAATATACGGGTATGACCATGTCATTACAATTTTAAATGATTTGAACCATACAATACTATACACCCATCACAATCATGAACATCTCTCACTTACTCCCATGAGTATATGTCAGACATGTTCATGGTTGTGAAGAATGTGTATCATGGTATTCTCTAAATCATTTGAAATTCTTATGCCATGATCATACATCAAAATGAGTCGTCCATTCAATTTTTTAGATTTTTCTACCTAGCTTAGGGCATTTTTAAATTTATCCTTCAATTTACCATCAAATAATCACAATAATATGTAAACATTGTCAGGAAATTGTACAAGTGCATACACCATCATAGTTTGTCTCCATTACAATGCTAATATTTTTTCAAATGATTTGGACAAAGTGACACTACGCATCCATCACAACCATGAACCTCTCTCACTTAGTCACATGACTCTATGGGACACATGTTCATGGTTGTTGGGTTGCTGGTTCGATTCCTCTCTCATGCGGTGTTTTTTCACATCAGCGGCTTCATAGGTCCGACATCTTTGTTTAAATAAAAATCTCTCTCTATTCCTATTGAACATACTTACATAGGCTAGTGGTAAGACCAATTGACTGTAAACCCCTAGCTCCCAAGTTCGAAACCCACGGGGAGCATATTTTTTGAACAACGCATATCTCATATGTGGCGACATCTCTCACATAGTCACATTGGTCGTAGTGAGACATGTATGCAGTTCTGAGGATGTGCACCACCACTTTGTCAGGATCAATTGAAACCTTTTTCATGACTATACACCAGGATGGTGTGTCCATGCAAGTTTTTAGATTTTCTACCTAGCTTAGGTTATTTTAACATTTATTCTTTTGTAAATCAACAGATAATTACAATAATAGGAAAAATTGCTATAAAAATTGCATAAATGGACACAATATCTTAGTTTGGATCAATGAACACCCTATTAAAATTTTAGATGATTTGGAGATTGTTGTGATACACATGTCTCACATGTGGCGACGTCTTTCACACAGTCACATTAGTCGTCGTGAGACATGTATGCATTTGTGAGGATGTGCACCACCACTTTGTCAGAATCAATTGAAACATTTTTTTCATGACTATACACCAAAATGGTGTGTCCATGCAAGTTTTAAATTTTTTTTTACATAACTTAGGGTATTTTAACATTTATTCTTTAATAAATCAACAAATAATTACAATATTAGAAAAAATTCTCTGAAAATTGCACAAATGCACACAACATCTTAGTTTGGTTCCATGAACACCCTATTATAGTTTCAGATGATTTGAAGATAGTGGAACTATACATCTTTGTAAAGCATGCATATCTCATATATACTCAATGTTTCCAAGTGAGACTTGTAGTTGATTGTGTGGGATGTGTAGTTCCACCTTCACAAAGTCATTAGAATAACATTACTGCCATGCGCACACAAAAAGAAAAGTCAAAAAATGAAATAAGATAGAAATAGCAAAAGAGGAAAAAAGAGTAAACCAAAATAAATTAAATAAAATAGAAAAAATAGTAAACCAAAATAAATGACCCCCACATGATTCGAACCTGGGAGATGTGGGTTAAACTCAAGGTGTGCTATCATTGCGCAAGTAAGGTGTTTTTGTTACATGAGGAGGTCTAATTTATTTAACTAGTTCATATTCTGTGGCCGCTTTCCATGTATACATATCCCTAATTCGTCACGATCACGCCTGATCCCGCCTCATCCTTTCCTCTAAACCACCTCGATTCTACTTGCTGACTTGCGCCCCCCAAACCTCTCGCGCCGCCGCCGCTCCCGTGCCCCCCCCCCCCCGCTGCTCGCCCGTTCGCCTCACGGCATCTCTCCTCGCGCCGTCGCCGCCACCGCTCCCGTGCGACCCCTCTATGCTCGTCTCCATCCCTCTCCTCTTCTCTCTCGCGCCGCCGCACCCGTGGGCCATCATCCTCATCCACGGTGGCAGCGGTGGGCTCAGGCGGTTCGTCGGTGATGGGCTCCTACCCTTCGGATCCTGCGAGGGTCGCGGTTGCGGCGGCAGCAGATGGCGGCACCACCTCTCCCCACCCCCTTCACCGCGGCGCTCCTCCCCTCCGGATTCGACGAGGGCGCGACTCACAGCACCGGCCGGCCGGTCAGGCTGCCTCGCAGAACCGGCTTCTCCCCTCCGGATCCGGCGAGGGCCCGATGACGATGCGGCCGTCAAGGCTGCAAAGGGAGCTGCGGCGAGCATGCTCCTCCTCTGCCCCTCCCCCTCCACCACCTCCTCGCCGGTGGCCTCCATGCTCCGCCCGACGGCCCACCAGCGGCACACCGATCCTCGTCGAGCCGGACGACGCCAGCGCGTGGGAGATACCTGTCAATTCTTCACCCTCAATTTGGTTTAGGTAATGATCATGATTATTCAGTGTCTAGATTTGTGTACTCTTTGGCCTCGTCGTGCTCGTGCAGAGGTGTTGCTTTGAGATTGTACAGCCCATAACATGCTCGATCGAATGCCTGATACGGTGTTACCATTAATCATTTATGTATTAGCTGTCAAAGGAATAGTCCTTATTTATGAGAAAACGATATCTGAAAAACTGCAGAGGAAAAACTCCAAATTGTTGACAATATCTTTGTATGATCATATCCTGCAATTCAGTTGCTGCAGATGTGTGTCAGTGTGTGGGAAGGTGCACTCTGGGGCTCTGGGCAGACCAGCAACACTTTTCTTGTACAGAGTACAAACATGTGTCATTTTTTTGGCCTCCAACACTTGTTAATTTGCCACCCATTTGTTTCCATAAACCAACTTGCCTCAACGAGTATAGTGATTTTGAATGGTTGCATAATATCCTTGATGAGAGGTAGAAAGGCAATTTTATACCCCCCCCCCTTCCAAAGATCCCAAATTACGCTTTTAATTTATCTCACAAGAAATCTCTGGATTGCCGAACAATTGTGGTAATAATCACTGGACCGAGAAATTACGGTTTATTACGGAGTTCATTCTGAATTGTGGCATCAAGCTCTGGACTTATTCACTAACAGGATAGTTCATAACTGCACAACTTGAACTCAAGCAAAGTAAAGTCCTGAGTTCATAACCGGATATTTTAGCATGTCGCAGTACTGAGGTAGTGAGCATTCTTCTATTTTTAGTCCTTCAAAGCTGTCTGTTGTTCATTTCAATTCGACACTGAAAATTGCTAGACTGACGGTCACTTGCATTTCGACACTGAAAGATGCACACTTGTAGTTGCAATGATGATAATAATATTCTTACACATGAAGTTGCAGCCAATCACTTGGTAGCTATAGTTCCATGTTTGATTATGAATCAATGAAAAAAAAACTAGACCATAAAACTTATCTTTGTGAAAATGAAGTCAGTGTCCCTCCTTACAGCAACATTCTAAGCTGTGTCGCAATATACAACATATATTAGTATCTCAGATGAATATGAGCAGACCTGACTTGAAGAGTTTCGGGTTTCTTACATGACATTTTTTCTTTGAATTTTTTGTTTATAACTGTATCTATGCTTCATTGTTCATTGGAGCTCTACCATTCTGAACTCTTTTCTCGCTGGCAAAGCAAAACTTCAATCCTGACGATATCACTCTTTGTGCTGACTAATTTACTGAACCTGACCTTATTTCAGGCTCTTCTGCACGCATCAGTTGCTATGGAGAGAAAGCTTGTAGTCGACTGGGTTCCTTCATGTGATCTGGAAGATTCTTCAGCTAGAGAGGTCAGTTTATTATGGGAACCGAATCGTTTTTATTCCTTACCGTGCTTTTGCTGATGTTTCCGAGATGCTTGTTTTGTGTAGACCCCTGAAGCCTACAAAAAAGCATGGAAACTGCTGAAGGTAAGCATACTTTACATAAAATGTTGGCATGATACATTTCTTGCAAGTACTTATGCGGTCATTTGGCGGAATTTCCACCACAGGGTGCAGATGGTATACTTGTTCCTGGTGGCTTTGGAGACCGGGGAGTTCAGGGCAATATTCCCACTGTAGACGAAAGACATCGCCACAGATATGAGGTTAGCCTTATCGAATTGTCTGGTAGCCATATTAAATTATGCATGCCACTGCTCTTTTGTGTAACGATGAAAGTTGTTTTTTTTCCTGGTGAACCCTGATATGGTCCCAGACTTTGAGAAGACGGATGGAGGTGGACTTGGAATTTTTTTTTCTTGGATATTGCAGATATATAAGTAGTTGGTGATAACTTATTACAAAACTTTGTCCATCACCTAATGAATGGTGCTCTGTTGGATGCAGATCATTGAGCTGCCCTCTCACAAGTTCTTCATCGGCGCACAATTCCATCCTGAGTTTAAGTCGAGACCAGGAAAACCATCTCCACTTTTCTTAGGTAATGCAATCCTACCTTGCAAAACCACCACTATTCTCGACAAAACAAAACGGCCACATGATCAGTTTTGTTCTGATATCCACTGTACTAATAACACTGCTACTGCTTTCTGACTTCTGAGTATGGCCAAGTGCTTCATCTGAATCAACAAAATGCATGCATCTCTGCTGACAGGGCTGATAGCAGCGGCATCTGGGCAACTAGAACCTTTGCTTCAACGCACGCCAAAGTCACCGATGAATGGTTAAGTCCCAAAACGGAAACTGTACCCAACTGTACCTTTGAAGACTCCATTGAACAGCTTGGTAAATGGGTACTACCCAAATGGCACTGGCATCCACACCTAGAAGCACAATACTAAGCGAGGGCTTGATTGATGTTTGCTCCTACGGTTTTTGCTTGTACTCTTTTTTCATCTTCTTTCTTTGGTTTGCATCTGTCTCTGATCAACTGAGAAGGCTAAGATTCAGCAAGCCCAGACCGGCCCCAGCTCAGCGACACATGGTTCCGACATTTTAACGAGGAACGTCCTCCGGTCCGTTGAAGCAGGACTAGCTATAGGGTGGTGCCCCCCCAGAATTAAGGCAGGAAGTGTCTTCGTAGCTTTACTAGAGTTCGGAATCTTTCCCTTCTATTTGTGCAATGTACATTATAGAAGAACTTATCTGAGGACTGAATATACAAATGCTTGGCCAGGGTTGCGTTGTCGTGAAAATATTAACTAAGGCATTCATATGAACAGTTTGAGTATCTTCTTACTAAAAAAATGCAAGCAACACTGTTGTTAAAGTTGGTTTTTGTAATTTTAGAGCTCAGGGCAATGCTTTATTTCCTGGCATCTCCACATCCTGCCTGTGCCACATTGTAACACAGAAGGCTGCTCAGTTGTGTGCAATCACTGTAGAAACATCAGGTGAACATGTTCAGAATGAGCTTCACTGGTGCATTTTATATGAACAGTATTTATTCAGTTTGCTTCCCCTGATTCAAAATATACAATGGGCTCAGAGATCAAACACACCAATAATCATGCGTTTGTTGCTTCCCTTTTCTACTTTCACAAGCCATAACAGTACTTGGCTGGGGCTTGTTTGCTTTATTAGTGCATTTCGATACATTAGTGTTTTGATGTGGGCGTACATGCCTCAGCCTCGGCGACCTTTGGTGCGCCTGGTTGGGAAATTATCCTTCATCTTTTCTGAAAGAACTAGCTAAAAAAATTGTAATTTTCCTGCTATGATTGAATTTTACACCATCAAACACAAAGGAAAATAGCTGTAAACATTCCACTAACTCATGAGTTGCATAACACTTTTGCAAAATAATGAAAATGAACTTTATTAAGCTTCATTTTGCCAACTATGTAGTCCGATTGTTATACAGAAGGTGAGCATTCTTCTGTCAATTGTGTACAAGTGGCACATACATACAGGATACAACGTACATCCGCCATCTACCATGAAGTGATTACCCCCTTTGTTCAGGACAAAATTCCACAGTAATTTGTCATACAGTACCATAATATAGTGTCGTGAAATAAAAAAAACCTTGAGAACGTAATGGTTGATAAAACTGTACACACAAACCTTGACAACGTAATGGCTGATAAAACTGTACACACAAACCGGCAAACTTTCGGAATTTTGCATTGCTGTCTTCGGGAAAACCAAGCTAAGTAGCTTAAGCTAGTCTCCAAAATTGCTTCTCCATCCAGAAAATAGACATATTCATTGTGATAGAGTTAGCTGCTATAGAACCTCTCTGAGCACTGAAGCAGTGGACTCAAATGTTAAGAAAATAGCTGTAAATCAGAATTTACCAAAAAAAAACCAGATGGCTAAGTAAACTCAGTAATCATACAAAAGAAAGACCGCGAAATTTAGAGGCCAGATGTACTCATTAGTTTGCCAATAGACGCATAACTAAGCCCAAAAATAGTAAGGAAAAAGAATCAACACTTTTCAAAAACTAAACTATCATGCGATCATGTAGCTTCTCTTCAATTACTTGCTGAATTACAAAGTTTCTATGCTGTATGACTGACACCAAATTCTGCTAAGAGTATCTTCTTCTAAGCAAAGTCATGCAAACATGTTGCAAGCATTTAATACTGAGTAATCCTCCATCATTCATTCGGCAAAGTAAAGACTCACCGGTAAGCAATTGACTACAATGCCGCAGATGCATGAAGCAAACTACTCAAACCATTTCCCAGGATATATGGGATATCTGCAAGGAAAAGGAGTGCCCATCGAGGCCGGTAGGGGGATAACCTAACAGAACGTGCGGCTGACAACAGATCACCCACATAAACAAAAGATCCCTCACAAGGACTCTGTCCAAGGTCATTATTTGCAGGATGCGGTGATGATGAAAAATTTCCTCCTCTTTGTAAACATCCCAGAGTATGGTTTGGCATAGGAGACCTCAATCCATGAAAAGCCTGGGGTCAGAACAGGTACCAAGCAGTACTCATCCTGTCAGCATTGATCAAACAGACATACATGAATCTTCATTAGATCATATAAGGAGTCAAGCAGATAACTTCTATTACAAGGCTTGGCTTCCTAAAGATAGTCCCTAAGACACTTTTTCATTGATGTCAGGATTGTTAGGCATGATTTGCTTTCCAATGCATATTTTTGTTGTTGTTGGACAATACTGCCCCTGCACTTTAAATGTGCATGCATACACATATATCTAGCAACCGTGAGCTAATCCAGCATGCCAAAACATTAAAGGGAATTGTTTAAGTGAATAATTAGGGGCATTGCAGTCCATTCAATTGGAGTATTGATACAAGTGCTTCAGGAAAACACGCTGCATAAATGGATGGAGGTAGTACCAATCAAAACAAATCAGGACTCTTACCTCAAAACATGCATGACTAATTCCATCATGTTCAGCTCTCTGCCACCCATTTCCACATTTTCTAAGCTTTACTGCATCTTTTGCAATTAAGCAATATCTTCCCTCAACTTCTTTCTGGTCACTACCTCTGCCGGTCTTCTCGGTTAAAATGGATGAGCCATTAGAGATAGCTTTTACAAAGGCTATCAGTTCATCTGGGCAAGGCAGCTTGTCTCTTATACGCCAGAGATTTTTGATTGCGTCCATCCATGACTCGGGAACACAATAACCCGTACCAGAACTAGTGGCAACATATCTCTGAGAGCCTTCAAGGAACTCAGAACCACTGGATTTTACTGTAGTATCTTAGTTCAGAATCTTGATCCACTCATCAGTTCTTGTTATTTTCAGTCCATCCACAGATAGGATAACATCATGAGCATACAAGTGTTCTGACAGAGGAGATGTTTGTGGGATTCCCATGATCTGTTCTGACAGTCTTTTTAGATTCTAAAAGATTGCCAAGATCAGAAAAATGTAAACGCAAAGAAGAAGACTTACCATAACGCCATCACCACTCACATAAAGAGGATATGACACCACCAGAAGTGATAATGTCATCAGCACACATACTGCACAGAGCTATTAAACATGAAGTCATTACAGAAACTTGCAAAACATCAACATGAGTCGAGTAACATGCTCAGCTAGGATGACCAGATACAAGTATTAAGTATACCATTAAATTCCATCCTTGAACTACATCCCAATAGTATCCTGACATTCTGTATTTACACTTCTCTAAGGTCACTTTCTAAACAGCAACCGTTTCTATTTGGTTGGTATACATTGAGGCTTTTATTTAGGCTACAGAACTATATAGTCAAGCAAAGGAATTGAACTAACAAATTCTGCAACCCACAAGTCATGTTAATTAATTTGTACCACCTATTAATACAAGAACTAATCATGTTAGACTTTCTAGGTGGCATAGGCAAGTCTATATGGTGATTCTTGATAAATGTCTTCTTGATTTCATCTCTATCAATGCCTAATTTTTTTCTCAATGGAGCACAATATCAAGCTATTTGGGGCGATCCACATGAATAAATGTTAAATGTTCCAGTTCAATTGAAATACAGGGTCAATTTTACCTCTTGTTACCATCTTCTTCCTGCCAATGGGAGCACAGGGGTGATTTGGAGGCGCCTTGTCCTCGCCCAACGCCGGCTGCCAACAGGGATGGTGCTTTGGCTCTTCTCCTCGACACCAGGAATGGCTGCCCCTTTTCCACGGCCGCGGCCGGCACCGGTGCTGCTCCAACCTGTCCCCTCCTTCATCCCACCACCGAGGCGGCCAGGGACCTGCCGGCTGCCAGCGCCCCGTGCTGAGGCTATGCGACACGCGCACCTGTGCCACTACGTGAAGGGCGGAGCCGCAGAGGGATTCGGTCGGCGGTGGTGTGGCGCGCTAGGTTTCGATGTTCGGGATCCCTCGATGTTCCGCCTCTGCGGTCGGGACAGCACGGGGAGGGGCGCGGGGATTGGGTCGGGGTCGGGCTAGGGAGAGGCCGCGGTGGGGGCGAAAATGACCTACGTACCCTTGTTTACAAAAAATTAAAACTTAAGGGAGGAAATGAGAGGAAATGGGAGGAAAATTCAAGTACCATAGAAGCACTCTAATAAATATATTTGATGAAAAGGGGTTCATTGATGAACTTTGAACTCCGAAATATAATTTCCTTTGGGGTGGTAGAGGGGGGCTTGAGGGCCCCTATCCCTACGAACCAGTGGGATGCGATGTATCTTCAAAAGGCTACTGGTAGGGTATTAAGCACGTTGGAAATCTATTTCATTTGAGACAGCCATGGGATGTGATGTATCTTGGAAAGACTGCTGGTTGGGTCTTAAGCACATTGGAAATCTAGTTCACCTGAGATATCTTGGGCTATGACGTACATATGGTATTCATGAGCTCCCGGAAGAAATAGAAAAACTGAAGTTTCTACATACACTTTACTTGGAAGACTCTAGCATAGAGGTACCGTCAATCATGTGGTTGCCTATTTATGCAGTTGGTCCGTGCGCCTACATGGTGCTTTCGACATGTGCACGCACGTGCGAAGGTAGTACTGATTTGGGAGTGCTAATGCACCCCTCAGTTTTAAATATTTGTTCCTTTCTATACATATTTGTCTTTCTCTCCGAATATTTGTCTGGTGAGTTTGTATAATTTATTCTATATGTATGTTCGTTTTGTTTTGTAAATATATATAATTTGCTCGATACGTATTGTTGTTTTGTTTTGCAAATATACTTACTTGTTTCTTTAGTTCATATAATTTATTTCATACGCACAAATATAAAATCTTAATTAAAAATTATGAATGAAAATTTTAATCTAATATATTCAAGTGAGATATTGTTTTGAAGTTTCGTCAACAATCCAATGATGCAATCGAAATTTAAATTTGATAACAAACTAGTCTATTATAATTTACTTTACATAAATGTTATAAATGTTGTTTTAAAAAGGGTTAAAATCATTATAAGATATTTTTGTTTTTTCATTTATATTTTGATTTGTTAATATGGCATCATATAAAGGACCACATAATTTTGCAGCATATGCAGCACATAATTTCAATAGTACACAATATATTAATGATCATTGATTGTCACAAGGTCAACACATTTTATGATTATAGTGTTATATATACTATTCTCAAACATTTCTAAGAAGTCGGTTGAGTTCGTTTTTGCTTGAAACATACAAGACAATAACAAGAAAATCACTATGTTTCTTGTCTTCTCCTCGATATAGCTTGCGTCTATCAAATGTCAAGAAAATTTGAGTATAGAAGGTTTTTTATATTGGGCATAGTTAATTTATAAGCCAATTCCATTAAATAAAGATAAGTGAACTAAAGCACTTGTGCCGAGTAAGTGTATTAACACATACCGGTTTAAGCCTGTTGATTCTGATGGTGGTTTGTAGCCACTGATGCTGCATCATCGATTATAGGAAAAGGCGACAACTTTCTTTTATATATAAATGTACAGGGTAATGGATTTGTGAATTGTTAGATTATATCTCTAATTTAAACAAGGTGAGATAATATAGTTTTTCTTTGAAATTTTGAGATCCAAGGTAACTAGATAAAAATAGCGGACGTACGTAGTTTGGGGGCGAAGAAGAAACGCATGTCTCTTCTCACCGGCTGGCCGGCCCGCGGCGTTCGTCATTCGCGTCATCCTCACGTGGCTAGCTTAGTTGCAGCCTTGCCGACAATGCAAACGTGGGTCTCGGCCTACTGCCTGGCTCTGTTTTTCCAAACTATCTAACGGTGGATGCAAATAATTAACAGATATAGTTAATGAGTTATTTAAGTTAATTCTTTATATATAGTCCTTGGAAATGATATTCTGGATACACGTGTGATATTCTGGATGGATATGATAAAGTTGGAAATCAGCTTGAAGGAATACTGAAGCAGAACCTAACATCGAGCTGCGTCGCGTGCAAGCAACGCAGGACCATCTTTTCGCGCACTATACTTTTATTCACTTTATTTGCTTTATTTATTCGCGATATATGCAATCCTGGGCCACTTTGCTGCCTGTCAAACACGCACTACCCCCTCCTTGAGACAGCACTGTCAATCAATCAGCTTTGGTGTGGAGCCCTTGAGATTAAAGTCCTTGGAAATTATGCACGACTCTCTGCTTTTCCCTACTACCAAGCATAAGCTGAGCAGCGGCCTCCCATTATTGGTACTGCTGCCAGTCCTCTGCTCATTCACTACTGCAGCTTCCATTGCTGGTACAAGAAGCTCAACACCAAAGCCCATCTGAATCAGCAAGGTGCGTAGATTTTTGTTGTGTTTTTCGTTCTCTCTTAGAGTTCATCATTCCTGCTCGAGGGCTTTCAAATTCATGTCAATTTTCTGTACAAATACGTCAAGCGCCTTAAAACTTCAATGCAACTTTTATTAAACTCCATGCAGCTTGACTATTCGATCAGCAAGCAGATGGACTTGGTGACGGGTGCGCTGGGCAAGCTCCCCTCCAAGCTGTTGGAGCTGCTCAGCGATGAGTACAAACTGCAGACCGGCGTCAAGGACCAAATCAGGCGTCTAACTCGGGAGTTGGAGAGCATGCACGTCGCCCTCCGCAAGGTGGCACAGGTTCCGCCCCACGAGCTGGACGAGCAAGTCCTGCTCTGGTCTCGTGACGTCAGGGAGGCGTCCTACGACATGGAGGACATCATTGACACCTTCCTCGTTCGTGTCGACGGGGACCCTAAGGAGCCTGCTGATGCAAACAAGGTCAAACAGCTCGTCACGAGATCGCCAGCGTGATCGATGAGCTCAGTATGCAGCTCGAGGAGGTGGCAAAGCTGCGTGGAAGGTACACAGTTGATGACATTGTGCACAAGCCCACAACAAGCATTGATCCTCGCCTCTCGGCTCTCTACACAAAAGTGTCACAGCTAGTGGGTATTGATGAGCAAAGGGATAAGCTCATACAAATGCTGACTGATGGGGATCATGACACGCAGCCCAACCAGGAGGTAAAAATTGTATCTGTTGTCGGAGTTGGAGGATTGGGCAAGACCACCCTTGTCAAAGCAGTGTACGACAAGCTTACCTTGAACAACCCATACAAAGCTTTTGTTCCGGTCGGACAGAATCCAGACTTGAAAAAAGTCTTAAAAGACCTTCTCATTGCTCTTCACAAGGATTACATGATGGCTTTCAATTTCGCAATACTGGATGAAAGACAGCTTATTGATGAACTCAGGGATTTCCTAAAAGACAAGAGGTACACATACCACCATACCCCATCAAAACCTACAGTTCTATTTATAGTCCTATGATAGTTATTTGTTGTGCAAGTTGTACAGTCATTTTACAGTTGTACATGTCTATTTATTTTACAATTGTTCTTATTGCAATATATGCAGGTACTTCATTGTTATAGATGATGTGTGGGACATTGAATCATGGAAGATCATAAGAAATGGTCTGGATGACAATGGCTTGGGAAGTAAAATAGTCATAACTACTCGAAAGCATGATGTTGCTAAGGAAGTTGGTTGTTATTATAAGATGGAACCACTTCCGTATGAGAGCTCTAAGATATTATTCTTCACAAGAATCTTTGGTTGTGAAGACAGATGCCCTAAAGATCTTTCTCAAGTATCTGAAAAGTTACTTCAGAAATGTGGAGGTGTGCCATTAGCTATCATAACCACATCTAGCTTGCTTGCTAATAAGTCAAGAAACAAAAAAGTCTGGAACGAAATCAGTGACTCAATTGGTTCTGGACTCGGCAGCAATGACAATATGGACAATATGAGAAAGATATTATCTCTTAGCTATTATGATCTACCATCTCCTTTGAAGACTTGTTTACTATACCTCAGTATATTTCCGGAAGATTATGAGATTGAGAAAGACCGTTTGATAAGGAGGTGGATAGCTGAAGATTTTGTACAACCAAGAGAGGAGATTCAGAGTTTATTTGAGATTGGGCAGAGTTACTTCAATGAGCTTCTAAACAGAAGCCTGATACAGGTAGCAGCAACATTTGTTGATGATACCATCATATCCTTCCGCGTGCATGATATGGTGTTTGAACTCATTTGTTCCCTGTCAAGACAAGAAAATTTTGTTACCACTGTACTAGGTGACAGCATGCAAAGGACACCTCCTTCAGCTGGAAGCAAGAAAGTACGGAGGTTATCTATACAGAATACAGTTTGTCCTACAATGGAAATGTCAAAATTGAGGTCCATTGCTATCTTTAGTTCTGCGGAATTTAATTCGATGCCATCCCTTTCATGTTGCCATATTCTACGTGTGCTAGATCTCCGAGGTTGCAATCTTAGGGACCATCCAAGTTTGAGGTTTGTTGGGAACTTGTGTCACCTGAGGTATCTAAGTCTAGCACAAACAGGCTATGGTGGTGAGCTCCCAGTAGAGATAGGAAAGCTACAGTTTCTGCAGACATTGGAGTTATGGAATACTCAAATAAACGAACTGCCATCAAGTATTACAGGGCTAAGACAATTGATTTACCTATGTGGTAATGAGAGTACAAGGCTACCCAATGGGTTGAGGTGTCTAACATTGCTAGAAGCGCTCAGTAAAGTGAGTTTGGATTCTGCATGCATGGCAGAAGAGCTAGGCCATCTAACGCAACTGAGGAAGCTTAGTGTCTGGTTCAAGAAGGACAAGGATGGCAGATGGGATGAAAACCTGTGTGCAGCATTTGTGAGATCCCTAGCAAAACTGCATAAAATCAATAGACTACTAGTATTCTCAAATGACGTGGCAGCTGACCTTGATGGCTCGGTGGAGTCCCTGGGCAACCTGAGCTCTCTTTATATTATTGAGACCACTTCCTTGCCAACATGGATTTCCCCTGCATCGCTTCCCCTTCTCTCCTACCTAGATATAACGATGGTTCAGGTGAGAACGGATGACATCCGAGTCCTCGGAATGCTACAGGCTCTTCGTGTTCTTAGAGTAAAAGTCTCTAAAGAAGTGCAAGTGCTGGAAAGGTTTGTAGTCAGCACTAATGCTTTCCCATGTGCAATAAAGTGTTCATTCTTTGGTTTCACAATGGCTCCATCGGCGTTCCCACGTGGAGCTATGCCCAGGCTTGAAGAATTAACTTTCTGTATCCGGCTTGAGGATTTCGCTGCTGGTGGCAAATTGGTTGGTGACGACCTGGCCTTGGGCCGCCTCCCGTGCCTACAGAGTGTGTTGGTTATCCCTTGTGGAGGGAACAATGTCAGCGAAGAGGTGGTGACGGGAGTGAAAGAGAAGCTGAGGCACGAGGCGGATGCCCACCCCAACCACCCCAACATTCGATTCCGCTAATTGGATGCCCCTGCCTGGATGCAAGCACATACACTCTTTTATTCTTCTGCTGTTTGTCTACTAGAGTCAGTTCATGCCCGTCGTAAGCTGCTTAGCTTGTTACACACTTGAGCAAATATTTTTTTTGTATATGGTGTTTTGTACTAAATAAGAATAATAAGCTTGTAAACAATTATTGGACTCTGTTCCCTGCTTGCAAATCACACGGATGTCTGTCGCTGATATATAGCAATCATGAGTCGTCTCTAATCTCTAATTGTTTTATCAGATTACTGATCCATTTCTCATGTAAAAATCAATCATCAAATAAAGTGGTCAATCCATGGTCCTCTGTTTCTCTTGGGTGGTTTGGGCTGAATCGCCCATCGATCGATATATGAAAAAAAGGAAAAAAAAATAAATGAAATGGGTAACATTTAAGTGCTCAAGCACACGTACGTGCTCAGAATTAAGCGCGTGCAGAGTTCATCACTCCATTTTGTTGGCCTTGACCAGATCACAAGCACAGAACACCGACTCAGGGAGATGCTTGCATGGTGATCTTGCCACTGCTGCAAGCTAACGACGGTGTCCACCGACAAGCCTCACATGGCTGCCGTCCTGCCGAGTTAATTCTCCTCCTTTGTTCTTTGAAGTCTCGAGAACTCCTTCGGATCAACAATCTTGCTGCACAATTGCCCTCCGCCCTTCCCTAAGTCAAATCTTCTGTGCCTTTCGAAGTTCAATCCAGTGCCTAATCTGTTCATCTTGTGCGTCAGGATCGGCTCCCAAGATTATGCAACGATCGCCCATTTTGGATGCTGCAGCCTGCAGGTATCAACCAGCCCAGTGTTATTTTGACTTCTGATTACGCAGGAGTTAAAACTTTCAGATCACCGACCAGATGAGATCACAAGACTCCTTTTTCTCTCAGTTTGGAGTTTGAATCCTGAGGTACGCACATTACCTTCACAGCTATGTTTTCATATTCATTAGTGCCACCATCTCCCTTAGGATTTATTACTGTTTGTTTCTGCAACCACGGGTCATCATAACTCCCTGTGAAGGTCCGTTTCAATTCCCATCTACCCTGATCCCTATTACAGTTTGCTTTCCTAACAAAAACTAATGAGAATGTGTTGTTCGATCTGATTTTTTTTAAAGACGTGCATAGCACGTTTTTCATTAAGAAGAAGAGAGTTACAAATCAGCCACCTTAGGAGAACCCCTAAGGCACGGCGTTACAAGGAAGCATAACAAGAGAGGCATGACGACCAACATGGCCAGAGCAACACCAACAGAAGAAAACACAGAGAACTACCGGCAATACCTAAACATGCACGAAAAGAGTACAACAAGAGCGCAAGCACATCACCGACAGACTCACACCTAGGCGCCAACGGGGGGAGAGCATGAAAGACATGCAAGATGGTGCCTCCATGGAGGGAATGACATCGACGCCGCCATCATCCGTCTGCCCACGCCGAAGCAGACCAAGCTTTCACCTGGCAAGACAAATGGACGGAGGCCGAAACAACACCTCCAACGAGGTGAGGTACGTTCCGAAAAATGCACCCGTTGTCGGTCCGATGAGAGCAGACCAAGCTTTCGCAGGCCTCCGGAGCCAACTTCACGTAGCCCACTGCCAAAGCCTAGAAGCAGTCAATCGATGGAAAGGCAGCAAGCAACTCTTGGTGGCGACGATGAAAAGCTTCTGCAGGAAAGGCGGCCAAGAGCGACCACCACTACTAGGAGGGGGAAGGAGCTCACCCGCATCCCCACTCCCCATGACCGGCGCATCTAGCAATACTCGAAGACGAAGAAAGGTGGGAACCGAAGCAACAGAGGTAATGTGAGGTGCCGACAGCCTGAGGCACCAAGCGGAGGACGAGACCCGTCCTCCCATCCCACCCGCGAAGAATACGACAGGTGAAAGCATGAAGCCACATGTCGTCGACAAGTCACGAAGAGACGACCAGCTACGCCACCACCAAGCCCGACCACGACGAAGCAACGACACGCGTGAAACCGGAACGACCGCTAGAACAAAATGACCAAAGAAAACGGGCACACCGACCCAACTCCACCCTAGAGATATGCTCAAGAAGCAGTCGGGTAGCCCCAGCCACACCACCATGGCGCCACCGTCACCCATGCTTGGAAACCACCGGCCAGACCACCGCGGCATCACCGGTAATCACCAAAGCAAACCGCCGATGACCTCACCGCCACGGCACTGTCGTGACCCCCCTGCAACATGCCAGAGTGGGGAGACACCACCAACAACGCCTCCAAGAAGGTACACGGCGCCTGAGGGCGTCGCCGTTGTTTGCTAGAGGATCCGGCATGGCTTTCGCCTGTGCTCAGCCACCTCCAGGTATGCGACAGAGGGCCATGAAGAGGCCCAACCTTGCGACCAAACGACCAAACACGTCGGGTGTCGCCGGCCGATGAGGTCGGAGAGGAGGGAGGCGAGAGGTGCACGTTCCGTGCGCCGGGGAACTCCACCGCCACAGCTGCCGTTGGGGCAGGTCGCCGAGGGGGCCGAGGCCGGCCCAGCCTGCGTTCGAGGTCACTGGGTGCCCTCCAGGGTGCCGATGCCTGCCAAGCCCCGACCGTGGCATGAAGAACCCCACCGGCAACGCAGGAGCGCCGCGGCGACCGCGAAGAAGCCGTGCCGGCACAGGATGGCGCCGCCGGGCCTACACCCGATCCAGATCTAGGGTTAGAGCAAGGGGGCGGCTGGGTCGGCACAGGGGCGGGCGGTGGCCACGCTGGACCACCAGGGGCGGCGGAGGAGGCCTGGGACGGCGCCTGCCAGGGCTGGGCCGCCGGGGAGCCGGAGCTCGGCCGCCCCCCACCGACCGCGCGTAGGCGCACGGCGTTGTCGAAGGGGAAGCGGCGCGGGCCGGCCCAGGCGTCGGCGTCGGTGTCGGAGCGGCGCAGGCCGGGCCAAGCACCGGCGCAGGAGGCGGCGCCGAAGGTGGAGGCGGCGGCAGAGGATGGGACGATGGCGGATCTAGGGTTCGGCGAGGTTGGGGGAGGAGGTGGGGAAGAGAGGGGATGCGGGCTGAGGAGGCGCAGGCCGCCCCGCCGCCGCCTTCCTTGCGGCCGCCCGGTCTCCGGCGGCTGCTCCGGTGTACGCATCAGTGCAATGAACACTAGAATGATGTTTCATAGCAGTTAGGTGTGCGCTAGTCTATTTCTTTCACTCAGTGCACGCATCTGAGTTTTTTCTTCAAATCATTTTTTCGTTTGTTTTTATGCAACAACTCCCCTGATATCCTCTGTGGTGAAGATCTGATAGTTCTACATCAAATCAAGCTGGAAGCAATCAGTATATATACAATGGCTATAGCAAGTGCAGCATCGAACATCCTGGTATAAGTATGACCCTCAAATCCTATTTTTATCTCCAAAATCTTAATCTAAAGTTTACATTCATGCTTACCTTTTTAATTAGTCAACATGTTACTGGCCATGCAATAATGTAGCCAATATATGTAAAACTATGGTTCTTAAATAGTTAAGATTTTAATTATTTTTAGACTTTTTTCTTTTTCCTTTGTATGTTATTAAAAATCGATGCATTATATGTTATTGTGTCAACTCAACAGCAATAGTGAGACAACCATGTGCATTATGATTATGTTCTAAAAACATTCTATTGATTAGACTAATTCAACTTAGGACATACGATGAAGCATTGCAGGCAACAAAATATAGGAATTTAGCCCCCTAAATTGAGCAAGTTTGTAGCATTTTTATCACATAATACTTTCATAGTTTTTTTTATCATTTCTGTTTAAAGGATTTGTTTACCACGTGAGTCATTTGCTGACTGTGATATCTATTACATTTTTTCTTTTTCTAAATAATCTAGAGAGGTGGTTCTGTTCACATCTTACTCAATTGCACCCTGCATGTCCTCTGATTTGTTTCCAGTTGCAAATTGCCTGTTGTGACCTCACAAGAAAATATGCATGCCAGCTACCATATAAATCGATGACCCATCCAGAAGCTCCGAATAATTAGCTACCATGCCCATTATCAAATACGAACATATATGCAAGCGTGAGACTATTTGGGGTGCGCTTACGAAAGGTGAGCATCCACTGTTTTTGGGTTTACCTCCTTACTGATTTTTTTAGATATGCTTATTGCTTTTATAGTTTTATGCGCCACTAGTTACCTTGCTTGTTCAATAAATGTTGAATTACTTTTTTCTATTCTGTTAGTTTGCCAGATTACTTTTTTTTACCGAGTTTTTCTTTTGCATCGTCATATGGCTGTACGTATATTTTCAATTTTTTAAACCTTCAAAAACAAGTGTCTCCTGTATGGTGGTCACTACCCAAAACCCACCACTGAAATAATCAGTCAGAATAATCAATGATCCATTGAAGTGTATGTTTTCATGTATTCCTGTAGAGCTTCCTTCAATTGTATGTTATTCAGATTAGTTTATCTTTTCTCGGTACCAATCTTAGTACGTGCCACAATCATAGTTTTTAGATAAAGCATTTTAGGTCCCACGATAAAGCATTGTAGGCCACAAAATATAGAAATTTAGCATCCCAGGTTAAGCAAGTTTGTGGTATGATTTATAAATCAAGATTTTCAAAGCTTTTTCTCATTGCATTCTCTGTTCCATTTAGAATGCATTCTCTGAAATGTTGTTAGAATGCATAGTGCTTGAAATGTTTTTTTCTGCTATGATTTCACTCTCTACAGACTCAGGCTATGATACTGAACTTTGATGCTTAGGAAACCTATGAGGGTCAAATATAAATTTAATTAGTAACAATATGACTGTTGAGATGGATTGTTTTTCCTCTGGATATTTCATTTCATTATGAGCTGATTATATCAATACGATAAGAATGCTTCGGATACTAATGTTGTTTCAATTGTCGGGGTCAGTAAAATAGTTTAGTTATGAATTTCTGCCATAATCCCCATGTGGTTTACTATGTGGGGGTAAGATTTGAGCTTTGATTCTGTAGGCATAATTAAAAGACATGACTAAGTTTTAATCACCCGTTAGCAGTTTGGCAGTCTGTTAGCCATCTTTTTGGTCCTCTGCTGGTGAGAGTTTTCCGAAAAAATTTGAACCTGCATTTACAAAGTTGCTCACATGCATGGTAACAATGAATATCTTATGTTAGATAGGCATGCACCGGGACCCTTGAACTAAATGAGGCAATAGCCGCTGATGCTAGCTATAGGAAATTAAACAGAAGCATGATTTTTAATACACTAAATAGTAATTTGTGTTGTACTGATTAGCCCATATAGTACTAATATAGTTTATTTAAAGTTTAAACCTGATGAACATCAAAATGCAATTATTCATAAAAAAGCAAACATGCAACACACATAATGCAACATGGCTTTGTATACATGCATAACAACACTTATAATGAAGTTAATTTAATGTTAAAAATGCGATCTAATTATGCTTTTTATTTCTTTTTTTGTTCAGGTACATTACTGTGTCAACTTAATAGCAACAGTGAGGCCCCATGAACTACAGGATATTGGAGCCAAATAATGTACGAAGCAGGCAGCGGATCAAGTCAATAACGAGGGACTGAAATCAGTTGATTCTGTGAAGTCACAAAGATTAACTTTTGTAAAGCAGGGAAGCAGATCAAGTCAATTTTTAGGCAATGAAATTTGAAGCTAGTACAGATCAAGCAATGAGGAACATCATGTCTTTCTCTCTAGGCAAATCTGAGTGAATTTGTTTACAGCATTTTCATGGATCTTAGTATCCCAAAAACACATTCTGCAAAAATCACTCCGGATCTGTGTACATAGATGTGATGTTGCTGTCTTGCTTTTTTCCTCCCCTTCTGCAGGATCCTGATTTTTCACTTCCACATTTGCTTTTCGGTAATCCTGTCTTTTTTTGTCACCGCCGCCGTCTTGCTCGGCGCCAGCGTGCCGATTTTTTTTTTTTTGAAAAACCCGGCGTGCTGATCGAATCTCATTTTGTCGGTGTCACGGGAAATTGGTGGACCCTACTGACGCTCGTGGCGTTCGGGTCGGTTATCACGTGCGCGGGTCTGCCAACCGTGTCGGTGATAAGCTTGCCTAAAATGGAAAACGGCGGATCGATTATGCCTAAATAGGAAAGGCCGTTCGATGGGACTAAACTACAGCCGGCCATATTTTAGCCGCGTCCAATATATAAAAGACATCGTCGTCGGATCCAAGCATGCATGCACCTAGGGTGGATTTGGCACGGCTGTGGCTGTGGCAGCTTCAACTGTGGCTGTGCTGGTGAAGCGGATTTGCTGGTGAAGCTGAATCAGTTTTAAATATCGTTTGGCAAAACAACTTCTCATGTATTTGTTAGAATAATGTATGAGGTGAAATGTCCTAGATGCCCCTGGACATGTGGGTTGTTTGAGATAACGTTGTAATGTCATGTATTACAAATTGAAGCTAACATCATAATTTAAATTAATTTAAGTTAATTAACAATAATAAAATAGGCATAATATGTTCATTACATTGTCTCATGCCCTTCTCGATTCTTTTTCTATTTCCTTATCTCTTATTTTTCCTTTTACTTTTTTCCTTCTCATTTTTTCTTTTTTTTCTCTTTTCCCTTTATTATCTCCACCGCAAGCCGGCCAAGCCCCCCGGGGCCTTATCCTTTCACACCCGGCCGGCCCCAACGAAAGCCGCACGCACCGGGATACATCGGGATACAGCTCCGGCGCCGTCACCGTCCCGACCTCGGGCCTCCTCCGCTGAGCGCCGTCGCCGTCCCCCAAGCCAGCCCCTGCAGTGTGCCGACGACATCCCGACCTCGGGCCTCCCTTGAAGCGGCGGCGGCGGAGGAGGGACCTCGTTGCGGCGGCAGAGGAGCAGGGGGCCCGAGCTGTGGTGGCGAATCTGGCGGCGTACGGCGACCCTCTCCCTCACCGTGATTCCGTTTTGCAGGTCGGATGGAGAAGAGGTGGCTGGAGCAAGGAGGAATTTGGCCGGAGGTGGAAAGTCCCTGGCTCGGTTTCTTGGTTTTCCTGGAGGAAGAAGAGAGTCTTGTCTGTGCTAGCGCCGACGAGTTGTGCCGCTGCTCCACCAGCACCGGCGGCCTCCTCGCTTCTTCCGTCTGGTGGGCCTTGCGCCGAGGGCAACGGTGGAAAGAGAGGGGCGGAGCTGCGAGGCAGCTGGCGAAGCTGCGCTTTCCCAGCTTTGCTCGGGTCGAACCGCGCTAGAGAGCGCGATTTGCAACCGCTTCTCCGTGGAAGCTGTTTCTGGTGCCCCTTTGGCACGGCTCCGTGAAAAACAGCTGCCGCAGCTACTCACGCAGCCATGCCAAACGGACCCCTAGCTAGTTCTTAACTGTATGGGTCGGCCTTATTTATTTGCTAATTGTTTACATGTGAGTAGTCTTGTCGCGCACTATGGATCGGAATCTTTGGAGGGAATCTTTCCCTCAAAAGATTCCGATCCATAGTGCGCGAAAAAACTGATTTTCCATAGCATGCTACACCTTTTTCTCCAACCACTAAAGCTCGAGTCGACAAAAGCTTCAGATAGTTTGCATGGGTGGTCCGCGTGGGGCCCTTGTCCTCCGCATGCAGCCCATGTGCTTTCCCAGCAGTGATGACGTGAGCCTAGGTATTAAAATTAAAAAATCTATAAATCACAACCAAGCATCAAAACTAAATTCGGATTGCACCATTGGATTTCTGACAACAAAAACTTCGAAAAAAGATCCCACTTGACTATATTTTGACAAACTTTTATATTTCTATTTTTCTAATTAAGGTTATATATTATGTGATACATAACCGTAGAACATAATTTACAAACTAACAGAACAAAATACTGTTATATGCAGAAGAAATTTGCATATCATCTCGAACAAACAAATGAAGTGTCAGAACAAATGAGAACATCTGTCAGAACAAGATCCTATTATAGCCATAACAAGTTTGTATGCCATCTTAATTGCATCATGTTTAACATCAGAAGATTCACTTGGTGCAGCTTTGGTTTTATCATTAGCAGTAAGATCACGAAAATGTTTTCTAACATCAGCTTGGTGATAAAGGAAGCAAAGTAATGTTCTTATTCTTATGCATGAAAGTATATGTATTAGTTATACCATGGTGTGCAACATCACTATCATATTTCCATTGTCAGCCTAACAAAAGCGAGCATACTTCCATAGGTACAACATCAAAATCAGCAGAGTCATGATAAGAACCAATTGAAAAGTGTATGCGCGTGGTTTTAGTTACGTTTGCCTTATTACCACTGCTATTGAACCATTCAATGTGGTCCGGATGGCGTAGTGGATGACTGGACAAACCAAGCTTGGTGTCTATTGGCACAGTTTGAGATATGTGAGGCTAAATCTAGAATTGCCAATTTAGCTCTAACCCTTGATATTATGCGAGTTTGGCTGGGATATGCATTTTACAGGACAAGAGGGTCATCTTGGAAGTTCTGAATATGATTTTATAAATAGGACAAAGAAGTATTTGGAGACGCGCCGAGATGATGTCAAATCATGAATTCAAGTGCACCAAGATGAAGCTTTTGCCAAGAGGATCAAGATGGACATGTAGATCAAATAATTATGGTCAAAAGTGGCTGATCTGGCTGATATGAGAAGGTCAACTGATCTGATTCAATTATTGGTCATATAGCCGATTCAGCAGCCCTGACCGGTCTGACCTTTCACCCACACCGGTCAGAACAAAATTGCTCAAAATGCCAATTGGACTTCACCATTGTGTAGATCTCGTCGAGGCGATCAAAATGCATATGTGGAACGTCCAGTTCGGAGTCCGGATGAGAGAGCTATGGTCCTGGCAGAACTAGGCCTGCGCCTGACCAGTCTAACCAGTGGGGCACGACAGTCTGACCAGTGCTCGTAGTCAAATCCGAGTTAGGAGTTATATTTCAACACGGGATTTGTATAGGCTTCGACTCCTATTGGGGAAAGACCTCCCCACCATATATTTATGAAGGGTCACAGCTGATTGAGGAGAACACAAACGAATCTATCAATTACATCTACTTTTTATCCTCTCAACACCATTTCCAACCTCCATGCTTCTCGTATCTTGATCTCCACGGTCATAGATGATGTCCTAGGGCCTGCTAGTCGACCTAGGGCACGCCGGCGACGTCCACGCCCTGACTGGGTCCCTCCCGGGCGAGAGCTTCGATGGTCTTTGCTAGTTTGCTCGTAAACTAGTCGTTCTTCGCCATGTAAGTCCATTGGTTATCTCTTTGCTGGTTTGCTCGTAAACCTAGCTGTCTTCCATCACGTAAGTGTGGTAGTTACCCTCCCAAACGCTCGAATTAGGCAAACCCTAGGACACCGGTCTAACCGGCGTGCCTGACCGGTCTGATCGGTCCCGGCCGTGACTCTGCTCTTCGGTTTGTTCGTGATGCCCTAGTGCTCTCGTGTGTTGGCCCTAAAAGGCGTCAACAATGTCGTGTTTTATTACCTCCCATACCTTTTCTGATTTGTGCAAGTATGCGGGGGGCACAATTTTCGCTTGTGATCTTGTGGTCGACCATACCATCAGGAAGGTACACAATATCCTTAGGATGGCCAACATCATCGAATGAGTCCTCGTCTTTATCCGCGGTCTTGTGAAGGTTGAGTTCAAGCTGTTGAATTACTCGCTTCTCCACACCCTCAACCATGTGATTGGTTTTTTGAACTTCATTCATAAGGGTGCTCATCTCCTTAAGGGAGAAATCCTTTAGCTCTTCCTTCAGCTCCTACAACTGACTAGACAAAACATGTATATGTTGTTCGGCATGGTTAGTGATTAACAAGAACCCTATGAACTATTTGTGTTGGTATGTGGAATCACACCCTCACACGTCTTACCAAATTCTTACCAGTGCTAGCAAGGGAAGGTACAACCGGCGGCTGGTTTGTGGTACCTGTGAGGCAGTGGTATCAAGATTGCAAGGGTCCTTCGCTGTACTGATCTGAAAAAAAAATATGCGGAGCTTGGGAAGACAAAATATGTAGCAAGGATTAGCAAATAACGAGTGCAGATTAGCGAAGTTCGATAAGTGTCCAGAGCACAAAACACAATTGCTAGCTAAGACGTGTCCTAGTCGTAGCACAACACGGTGAAAGAAAGCAAGCACGATGGAACCCAAAGAACAAGCAAAGAAGCAGTGAAAGCACTCGGTTTGCCCCTTTTCTCAAATAGTGACTACCAAAAGGAGTAGCAAACGAACTTATTTTTTCTGAATCTTTTATCACTGAACAATGATCATAAAAGATAGAAGCACACATGAAAGTGCATCTAGGCCCCTAAGTGGATTTTGGTGAATTGAATAACAAAGCTATTAAAGGACTGATGTATTTGTCTAAGATTGTGAGCAGGTTTTATTCATATATTCATGAGAAATTATTGAAGGATTTATTTGTGGATGAATATTATATGGCGCACATTGAAGAAGGCAAATATATGGATGACCCTAATGCATAAGTGTCAAGTATCAAGCAATAAAGGAAGATAAATATTGGGATAATTTGAGAAGGTCAATTCATGGTCTCTCATACTAAGACATAGCTTGATTAAAATTACAAGGATCATAAAAGAGAGGATGGTAATTCTCTAAGTCAAGTGCAAGGCTTCATGTGTTGATTGAAAGAGGACACAAGGATGAGTGTACACGTGGTGGTCCTTAATTGGAAGCTTGCATATTCGTTGTCAATCAAGATCAAGCATTTGAAGCGGGATTTCAAATGAAGGTTAATATGGATGAAGCAAAGTGGAACTCAAAGTGGATTGGGTAAGTGATGAAGAGATCAACCGAGATGTTTAGGGTGAGGGACTAAGCAATCTTTGGGGCCGTAGCTAAGTCGCCATTAGTGTTTTGCTAAGGTGAAGTTCTAGCGTCCGTGGGGTCTCCAAGTATCATATCCAAGCCTTACCGAGGGAAGCAATGCAACTCATCAACATGTTATGATTGGCAATATGGAGTGACTTATGGATCCAAGTGTGCACTCTTATACTAGATGGAAAGACCCTAAGTCACAAGCTCAAGTATGGACGTGCTCAAGTCAAAGGCTATGTTGAAAGCCCTCAAGCGAATGTTGCTCAAGTATGGCATGATTGAAGACATTCAAGCTCAAGAGAACAACAAAGTGTTTTTATTCATTCTTGAGTATAGGTATGCCGTACTATCAAGAGGGATGCAACATTAGTGAGTTGACCAAGTCAAAGTGCTCATTAGTTGACCTAAGTGAGATGTAGCCTTAAGAGCCTTAGAGTGTGCTAACAAACCCTCCTAACCTAACCTGAGCCACTTCATCTCTTTTGGTGAAGTATTAGAATCCTAGAAAGGGTTTGGGGGTGCCTCGAGCCTGACCGGTCTGACTGGTCAGGGGCACCGGTCTGACTGGTGCTGCTAGCCCCAACGGCTAGTTTTTCAAGCACCGGTCTGACCGGTGCCGCCCGAGGGCTAACGGCTAGTTTCCTCCTTTGAGGGGTATAAATACCCCAAGCCTTCTTCAGTTGAAGGCTGCTGTTTCTAGTGGTCTTGCTGAGGTCCTAAGCCAATTCTTGCAAGCCCTAAGCCTTAGTGGCTCTCCCCAACCATCTCTTTGTGAGATTTGTGGATTCAAGCCACATCCTTTGTGTTGGGTTGAGAAAGTGAGCTCAAGAGCGTCTTTGTGAGCTAACGAGAGCATTCCCATAGCTTGAGCACTTTGGTTTCATGTCTACAAGCTTTGAAGCGTTTGTTACTCTTGGAGGTTTGTTACTCTGAAGCTTTGAAGCTCATTACCCTGCTTGTGATCATCTTCAAAGGCCACTCACTGAGTTTGATTCGTGCTAGAAGTCAAGAGGAGCTTGAGGTTGTTTTTGCAGGTGCTCTGTGCTACACCGGTCTGACCGGTGACACACACCGGTCTGACCGGTGCCTCCTGTGAAGCCCAGTGCGCGATCGGTCTGACCGGTCACCACCACCGGTCTCACCGATGGGCACTGACAGATCAAGTTTTTGGGGACGAAAAGTTTAATTCGGCCGTCTCTCCTATTCACCCCCCTCTAGGTGACATCAAGGTCCTTTCAATTGGTATCAGAGCTTGGTGCTCCGACTCGAGCTTAACCGCTTGGAGTTCTTCGATGTCGACAACTCGTGAGGTACCGTTTGAGCCTATAGCTCTAGATGGCCCAAACTACTCTTCTTGGCGTTCCAATGTTCTCATTGCACATAAGGTTTTGGGTCCCACTGCTGAGAGCATTATGGTTGCGAGTATCCTTCCGGAGGATGAGACTTGTGTCTCTCCAAAGAAATTGGAGAATAAGCAACTCAGTGCCGTTATTACTAACCTTTTGTGTAGCTGTGTATGTAGAGAACTAAAGCATCTCATCCAAAAGAGCAAGGAAATTAGTGAAGATGCTCATCTCATTTGGGAATTGCTATTTGAGATAGTTCACACCAATTGGGATGAAGTTGAGAGTGATGAAGACGATGAACCAGTGGAGATATGCCTCACATCCTCTACAGCATCCACTGATCATCAAGCATCAACTCTCAAGCAAGGAGAAGGCCAAAGAAGCGAAGACACTGTCCCTCTGCAGGGACCGGTCAGACCGGTGGCACCCACTGGTCAGACCGGTGCCGGTAGAGGCACAACAACTTGCTTGATGGCCAAGAAGGAAAAGAAGAGCAAGAAGAAGAGGCAAGCCAAGGGAGCGAAGAGCCAGAAGATTGAAGCCTCAAGCTCTCCGACAAGAGAACTTGAACTTCTCAAATCCGAGCTCGCATCCTTGGTTTGTAAGTATGAATCATTGGCTAACAAATATGATCGTGATATCAAATCCTTTTCATATAGAGCTAAGGTAGAAGAAGAAGCCAATGATGCGCTAGAAGCTCAACTAGCAAAACTCACTAGTGAACATGTGGCTCTACAAGCCGATCACAAGGGACTTGAGTGTTCCTATGGGAAGCTTGTCGATTCTTATGCAACACTAGAGATTGCCCATGAGGTTGTGCTTTCATCGGTAAAATTTATGCAACCTCTATCTCACACTTGCACATGGTCACAAGTTCAAATTGATTTATCTTGCGCTAATAATTATTTGTCTCAAGCAAGCCAATCTAGCATTGAGCCTATACTTGTAGAATCTTGTGATGACCTCATTGCTAAAGAAAATGATGAACTCAAGCAAGAGGTTGAAAAGCTTCAAAAAGACTTGTATGTGTTGAAGGAGAAGAGCAAAGTGCAACCTTCTCAAGATAACCGTGAAGACATGGTGAAGAAGCTTGAGAAGGGATCAACCGTCGCAAGCTCAACTCCTCAACAACATACAAAGACCCATAAGCACAAGATTCAAGAAAAGAGCAAAGTTGGGCAAGTTAAGACCCAATATCGCCCAACCAAGCACAAGGCACAAGAATCGCTCTCCAAGAAGCCTAGAAGTTCAAACAAGTGGAGAGTGTGCTACAAGTGCAGAGAGAAGGGTCACTTTGCCAACGCTTGTCCAAGTACAACAACGGGCAGTGGCACTGACCGTGACCAGTCAGACCGGTGCATGCCACTGGTCAGACCGGTGCCGGCCAGGGCAGCCCCACCTCAAGCAAACAAGGCAAAGAAGACTCCTTCACCAAGAACAAGGCTCAGAAGCAAGCATGGACAAGAATTTACAAGGAATGGTGTGACCAACAAGAACAAAAGCCGCATTTGCTATGAATGCCATCAAAAGGGTTACATGGGCAAAGATTGCCCAAATGGTAACATTCCTAGATCAAACCTAGTCCAATATTGTTTCCGTAAGCTTAGGAACGATAAGAGTGGGACTTGTGCTACGAGGGAGATTAGTTCACCTCAAACTAGCATGAGAGCCATTTGGGTTCCTAAGCACCTTGTGGCTAACCTTGTAGGACCCAACAAGTGTTGGGTACCAAGAAATACTTGCTGAGCTTGCAGGTTGGAAGAGATGCATTGAACACATGGCTAGAAGAATTGGAAATCACTTTTGATCAATTGGCCATGTGGAGGGCAAGTCTATATAAATCTTGAATTCAATGACATCTCGGTAATAAGTACTCTTGGTTGAGTCTTAGTCACTCTTGGTTCTTAGTGAACACTCATGTTACACTTATCTTGTACCAGTGAAACATGAGGTAGTGACTTTGACATTTTTATGAAAATCTTACTCTCTCATGCCATTCGATGCTTTTAATGGCTCTCTACTAGAGCATTGCCTTGTCTTTGTTGCAGAACTCAAATTAGTGATGTGTTCACACAATCAAGGGACAAGAAGGGCAAAATCACCAAAGAAGTGAGCACTGGCGGTCACCGGTCTGACCGGTGCCGGCCCAGTGAGGCAAGTAGGGCGGGTGACCCGGCCCCTGTGCCAGGGTGACCTGGTACGCCTCTGTCTGCTGTCGGGTGACCCGACTCCTATGGCCGGGTGACCCGGGAGTGAACCGCTTTTCATGAAAAAGGGTGATTTGGCGTCAAAGGTAATGAGCGACTCGACATATTTCAATTGACAAACTATTTATGTGTCTTGACCAAGTTTGGAATGAGCCTCACCATGTTCTTAATTGAATAAAGTGCTTTGTTCGAGAAATTCAAATATCTCTAGAACTACTTAAGGGGGAGCTCATTGCAACACTTGTGTCACTTGTGGGACTAACAATTTCTTCTAGTGATCTTGTAGTCTCGTTTATTTGTGCACCACTAAACAAGCTCTTGATAAGTAAAACTGTCTAAAGAACGAGTAAGAGCTAGCAATTTTCAAAGATTAATATATGCACAAATGAAATGGTCTTAAGGCAAAGGTATGTTTTCATGAACCTCATTGGATACCGTAATGCATCTAGGCCATTATATCATGCTAGTGTGCCATCCTTTGCATGTAATTGCTTCAAGTGAATTTTTGTGTGCTTCTCTAGATATTTGGTTGATACCTTTGCGTTCACTTGACTTTGTGGCTTGTGATTGAGGGTATGAGCTAAATATACTTGAAAAGCTATTTGTTTGAAGTGGATACATGCACTTTGTGACTTAGGATAGACTTTTCGAAAAATCAACTAGCATGTGTAGGAAGTGTGCTCATTTTGAAAAATATTTGATTATTGGTCTTTGTGACCCAATCAACTTAGTTGTGACTATAGTTCCCCTTGTTTGATTGATGGCTTGTCACAGTTAAGAAGATTCTCTCAAGTCCATAAAAACTATCTTTCTCTCTCTCTCTCTCTATCTCTCTCTCTCTCTCTCTTGGAAGAATCAAGAATTATTGTTTAATTTGGATTATCCTCCTTTCTTTCAAGATATGGCAAAATATGGATCAATATCTCTTTTACATCTTTTATCCAATCCTTGAAAAGGAGTAAGGAGCAAAATTTGTTCAAAGTGTGTCTCAGGGGCACACCGGTCTGACCGTTGTGGCTCACCGGTCTGACTGTTGTGGCTCACCGGTCTAACCGGTGGCAACCCTAAGTCACATTTTTCATTTTTCTGAGGACTAAGTGGAAGGAAAATGCTTTTTAAAATATCTGGTGTAGATTCAAGGAGCAAAATCTCAAAATGGAAGAGAAGGATCGGAACTTCCGAGGCTAGGTCGGTTCTACTGATATGGATTCTCTGTTGAATTTATCAAAATCTTCGGTACTACCGAGCACGGGTCGGAAAAACCGCTAAAGTCACACTGGCTGGACCTGGGGGGTCACCGGTCTGACCGGTGTCACCCGGGAGCAACCCGCGGGGCCACAGTAAAAGAATCTATCCTTTTACCGCTCCATCTTCTCTCTCCTCCATTATTCACCAGCTCTCTTGCTCCTCTAACCCGTGGTGAAGACCCCCTCCTCCAAAAATCACCTCCCTCTCTCTCCATGGATTTCTAAGGACTCAACCAAGGAGAAGGCTCAAGATTGGATGGAAAATACTCTCCCAAGGACCCTCTACTGATTCCCCATCGAATTCTTGGAGTTCCTCTCAAGTTCTTCTCTCCAAAGGTATTCAAATCTTCATTTTGCCCGATCTCTTTACTTGGTGCAAAGATTTGAATTCCCTTTGGTAGAACATCACCTGAGAATCCCTAGAAGACATACCTATAGATCCATAGCTTTTTGTTGGACACATTGTGAGAACTCAAGATTTGGGGGCGGACGGCTTGCACCGGTCTAACCGGTGCTTCCCACCGGTCTGACCTGTGGAGGCTGTCCAACCCTAAGTCCTGTTTTCTTCGTGTTTTCGACTCATATCTGTGTAGGAATGCTTCTAGATCATCAATATTCATATCTTGTCGTTCCAGCTGCTGAGATTAGCATTTGAGGCCATTGGCTCGGTTCTGTATGGCACCGGTCTGACCAGTGCCCCTCACCGGTCTGACCGGTGACGCACAGAACCGACCCAATTGTCCCAAATTGTGAGTTTCAATTTGAATTCAATTCAAATCTCATTCCTGGTGTCTTACACAATCTTGTTACATCATTTGTGACTCAGGACAGCGGCCATGCCACGAATGAAATAGTCCGGGAGCAAGACAACAAGATTAACTCCTAGAGAGCTCCCGCATGATCATGAGGCAGGTGGCAGCGGCAGTGTAGCTGGTATGAACCTGAGAGAGTGTGCACCTAAGAGGAGAATTGAGGAACAGGAATATGTGGGTGGCGACACGGGGACGAGTAGTGATGATGATGTGGAGGATGAAAATTATGTTGATTCCGGTGCTTTTCATGTGAGGCATCATGGGAAGGGGCCAGCCACAGATCAGGGTGATGATGAGGATGATGAGAATGCGGAAGAGGACCTAGGTGGTCAGGAAAGGGATGAGGATGAAGATCCTATGGATGAGGATGAGGATGATGGTGCGTGCAGGCTGAAAGTTGTCAAACCTATTTACATGTTTCCACAAAACTATCATGGCACAGGGATGACAAAGAAGTTGCAGAAGTTGAGGGATAAAAATCCCTATGCCAGTGAGAGGACAGCCACAGTGTTGACGGTGAATTTCCGTCAACCTAGAGTACTTGTTATACATTGGTTTCGATTATGATTTGCAACTAACCCGCCACTAGGCATACTAATGATGTAACAAGTTCACTTGTGAATGTGGTATTTGGAGTATGTTGTTTACACGGGATTTAGGCACTAAAAGGAGCACTTCCGGGAGAAGTTCAATGAGCACTTTATGAGAGGATCATGAAGCCCGGCACAAGTCAACACTCAAGGTGAACATGACTCCAAATGACCCAAGGACCACAATGTGAAGGCACAAAACTCCAGGAACCTGAACAAAAGCTTGCGCGACAAGGAGCTCTATCTAAACCGTGGAGAAGACGACGTCAAGGGCCCACATGCAGAAGGGAGCAAGTCAACAATTGACCGAGAAGCGTCGGGGAGCGAAACGGGGCCGAAACGGGCCTGGGCCGGTCGGCCCAGGCCGGCCGGCCTAGCCTGTTTCGGGCCCGGTTCGCGACGCCCTTTGACCTAGGTGTTTCTCTATAAATTGCCTCCGCCTCCATCAGCCGCCACATCCATCCATCCACAGGAACTCGGCGAAACCTAGGAGAGAGCAACGAAGGCAGACGACGGCCACCGCGAGTCCTCGAAGTTGTCTAGGAGATGGCCTAGGCCTACCCTAGCCGCCATGGCCGCCTTGCACGGTTGAGCCATGGCGGAGTTCCGGAGCTAGTTGAGGTCATCAATGGTATGTACTCGGTGGAGATGATCTAAACGCATTTATTATGTGAGTAAAGTACTTCATGTCATCCGATCTTTTAGCGACTCAATTCCTCCTTTTATGATTTTGCTCTCGCTTGGCTATGCTTCGTCTTCAATCTATTCTAGATAGATTGCTTGGGGTGCTCTTGTAGTCATGGTGGCTAGAGGTGCATACCGGATCGACCAAGTGTTTTCAACTTGTTCTTCTTTAACTCGCACTAGGCTAACCCGCACGAATAGGAGTGCGTTGTGACAGGACGGTGGCTCCAAAAGGCGGGCGTCTTCGAAATCGGACCGGAGGATAGTAGTTTAAAGATAGCTTTGGATGAGATGCATGTCGCGCTTGCTCTTTTGGCTAGAACTACGACTAGAAGACGATAGGCCTTAGTTTCCCTTACTTGCTCCTTACCTTGTCGACGTTCATGGACGCGATCAACCTTATGCTATAACTCTTATATCTTTAAGGTTTATCTTCTTATGCAATCAATGCTTCGTGTTAGGTTAGATCGATAGGTTAGATGGAGAATCCTGGGAGTTTGCTTCCAATCCTTGGATTGACAAATCTAGGGAGGACCCTCCTTGGTGAAAAAGGCACCAAGTCACCCGTAGGCTTGCGGTGAACTTGAGCACGGTTTTGAACCGTCAACACACAGACAAGAGGTTTTGGGCTACATTCCAGCAGGACTACTACGCCACCGTGATCATAAAGAAGCCCAAGATCACCCACCTAGCACAGTATGTGGATTGGACCTACATGGAGAGCAAGAATGACCCTATCTTTACTAAGTTGAGCACTGTGTGTGGACACCAGTGGGTGAAGGAGCTCATGGGCTTTAGGCAGGATTAGAACAGGGAAATTATTGCTCAGTTCTACGCCACTGTTCACTTTGGCCACGTGGAGGAAGAGAGAGCTATGACGTGGATGACTAATGGGAACAAGTATGCTATTCGCTTTTCCCGGTTCTTGTCTCTCTTCGGTTTGGGGTTGGATGATAGGGACTACCCCAAGTTGCATGATGGTGGTCTACTTGAGCCAGAGGCACTGTATTTCATGTATCCTAGTGATCAGAGGGCTAATGTTGGACACGTGAAGGGGCTTTACACCTACTACTCAATACTTAACAGGCTTCTTCGGGCATCCATTGCTCCTAGGGATGGAAATCCCTATGATATTTCTAGGTTCATGAAGAACTTGATGATTGCTTTGAGACCAGGGGCACCTCCATTTAGTGTGGGGGATTATATTTGGTAGGAGATCAAGTACTTATCAGAGGATCCTAAGAAGATCTGCAGCTACAGCCCGTACATTTAGTGTGGGTGACTAGAGTTGAATTTCCAAAGGACGTCACCCATATGTCTCTAAGGCCCAATCCAGTAAAGAATCCCAGTGTTCCTTCTCCTGAGTGTGAGCCGGAATTTAGAGCGGAAGAAAGAAAAGAGGCGGGAGTTGATTGGCAGCAGTTTCAGGAGCAGTCTGCTGCCCAGGCCGACACCGGTCTGACCGGTGCCACTCACCGGTCTGACCGGTGGGGGCCTGGACAGTATGGCCGACCGAAGAAGTCCACCTCTCCGCTCCGTCGATTCCTAAATTTGATCTTTGGCATGTGAGAGCCAGTATGATATAGAGGTAGAGTAGCAACGGACGAGGATAGAAAGGAAGAAGGAACGGGACACCATGAAGCAGCTCCATAATCACTTTGGATTTCAGCCGCCCCCATTCACCCATCTCTCCCACTCTTCCTGAGGTTGAGATCCCGTCGTTTGATCAGAGGGTGAGGACGATGATTAACTCCAACATGATCAATGAGTATGGGTCTATGTTCTTCGAGCCCGGCGAGGGTAGCTCCTCCTCAGCTGCACCTCCTCCTCCACCTGGTTCAGAGGAGGCCCCTCCGCACTTTGGCGCTCCACAGGGACCAGCAGAGTACCCTCCACCTTTCGGTGCTCCGGTTGCCCTACCTCCACCTCCAGATGATGCAGAGGAGTCAGTGGCTCCTCCGGACTGGGCAGGGCGCTTCTCTACTGAGATCTTCGGTTGGTCGGGTCATCCTCCTCCATATCAGGGTATGAGTGATGATCTTCATATTCTTATCTCTAATTTCATCATATCTATAATATCACTCCTATGCTTTGTCTCATTTTCACATTCTTACATAGGAGGGAGCTCGCACCCTGGCGGTGGTCTGGGGTGGGACTCGTGGCAGGGCTAGTGATCGGCGACAACATCATCTCTCCAGGCCTTTATTGTTGCTTGATGACAAAGGGGGAGAAGAGAGGATTAAATCTTCTACATCTTGTTCAGCCCTGTCTGTCTATGTTGCACCGGTCTGACCGGTGCCAGTTGGCTGATGTGAGCAGCCTGTAATTGTTGACGGTGCAAAACCGTGCTCAAGTTCACCACAAGCCTACGGGTGACTTGGTGCCTTTTTCACCAAGGAGGGTCCTCCCTAGATTCGTCAATCCAAGGATCGGAAGCAAACCACTAAGGTTCTCTATCTAACCCACCGGTCTAACCCTATGTGAAGTGTTGATTGCATAAAGGTTAATCATACATGAAAGGATGTATGGATCACATCCACCTAGCCATAAAGGTAAGCATACCAAAGGGAACCCTAGCCTATTGTTTTCTTGTTGCCGCTCCGGCAATGATGACAAACCAATCTAATCCTATACTATGATAAGGAGTACACTCGATATGGAGTAACCCGATATGGAGTGGTCCGATGCACATTCGCTGGCCGCTTTCTCTTCCACCGTATTGTCACTACGCAAGGATATTCATCACCGAACGACAACCTCAGTCCGTGCACTACTACGATGTATCTGCAAGACAAGACTAATCACCATGATTCGATCTAATCCTACTGCAAGCATGTCGTAGCTACACATATGAATAAGCACAACTCGTAGTAGATCAAAGTAAAGACAAGGATTGATTTATATCACCATCGAATGTCGAAAGTACAAATGCCTTGATGGATCCAAGGCATGGTTCTGGAACTCCACCATGGCTTCACCACGCAGGGCCAACCATGGTGGCTAGGGCATGGCCTAAGCAATCTCCTAAGCAACTCGAGGACTTGCGGCGGCCGTCGGCTTCCTCCCGGTGCTTTTCCTTCGTGTCGGCGGCTCTCTGACGAATTGATGGATGTGGCGGCCGGCGGAGGCATAGGCAATAAATAGACGAGCACCTAGGTCAAAGGGGGACGCGAACCGGGCCCGGAACAGGCCAGGCCGGCCGGCGGGCCAGGCCCGTTTTGGCCCGGTTCGGCCCCGTCTCGCTCCCCGATGCTTCTCGGTCAATTGCTGACTTGCTCCCTTATGCATGTGGGCCCTTGACGTCGTCTTCTCCACGGTTTAGATAGAACTCCTTATCGCGCATGCTTCAGCATCTTCTGTTCAGGTCCCTAGAGTTTTACGGCTTCATGCTTCGGTCCCTGGGCCATTTGGAGTCATGTTCATGATGTGTCTTGACTTGTGCCGGGCTTCATGATCTTCTCTTGAAGTGCTTGATGAACTTATCCTGAAAGTCCCCCTTTAAGCGCTAGTTTCCTACGTAAACAACAAACTCCAAAATCGACATGCAAGGGTGAACTTGATACCTCTGGGGGGTTAGTACCATTAGTTAGAATATTAAATATGTGCAAATGTTGACGGTAAACTCATAGCTTGGTGTACCAAAATCGACCGTCAACATACCCCCATGCTTAAACCTTGCTCATCCTCGAGCAAGTCCAAGATCTTTGCTTAACTTCGAAATCAGCGTTGCCTTTCAATGTCTTCCCTGCACTTAGTTATACACAACAAGACATACTGCTTTCTCAAGTGTTTAGCATTTAAAGTTCAAGTTTTGACGGGCTACTTCATTATGGAAGATAGACTATCATTAAAGAACATGCCACAATAAAACAAATATAGTGCTCTCAAACTTAAGCAACTTCAAACCTTTACCTTGTTGCATCGTGAAGAGTTTTCAAAAAGTTGCACATCTAACATAAGTGAGGTTCTCTTGCAAAAGCTCGTGGAAACACTCATCTCATCAAGTCACTCAAGCCTACACTAGATTAATCTCAACCTATTCTACTCATATATATGAAAGTGGAAAGCTTATGTGGAGTTTGGTAGGTAAAAACAATCCTAGCAAAAGATTATACTTGAAATATTGTCAAACTAAGAGAGAGATCTATTGGAATTACCGAGACTAGTCAAAAATGCCATGGAAAATAAATGTTGGAAAGAAAGAGAGATGGAACACACGCATTTAGAAGGGTGGACATGTGCAAGTGGCAAATGGGTGATCCTGAGACACGAATGAAGTTCTCGTTATCGGATTGCACATGGTTGGAAAAAAATTGAGTATGGATTTGTCTTCAAAGCTCTCTAAGATTTAAATGAAGCTAAAAAGAACCGAGGAGCATTTTTATTTTTATTTTATTTTATTTTTGTTTTTTTCCTTAATTCATTTTTTTCTTCTCTCTTTTTTTATTCATTTTTTCTTTTCTTTTTTCATCATTTTTTATGCTCCTCCGGACTTTTAAGCAACATAGTACTTGCTATAGCACTCCTCCCCCATGCTTAAATGATTGCTCGTCCTTGAGCATAGAAGTGAGGGGACCTATGGCTGCTAGAGAAGTACAAAATCCTTGTATTCCTTTATAAATCTGTTCAAATCTTCAAGGGCATCCTCCATATCGAAACTCACGTGATCTTGGGTGCATTGATGAGTCCCTCCATATGTTATATGTCTTGAAATCTTGCCAGAAAATCTTTAGAAAATTTGTCGAAAGATCATCCATACTCAATTTGGGTTGTGGTCAAGAAGGTAATCACAAAAAGATGTTTTGGGTTTAGGGTGGATGCCCAGCGAAGTTTGTGAAATTTTCAATGTAGAAACTCACAATGCATGGACAAAAATGGCTAGCATGAAAAAGATACGCAAAGGAATGACCAGCTTCTTAGTCTCGTACCACAGAAATCAATCCTAATCCAACTCATCAAGATATAAGTTTCCAAACTAAAGGTTACATCATGAAAAGTATTTGTATGTGTATAGGCTTTGGTAGGTAGAGCCTTGCAAGAGATTCACAAATGTAGATAGCATAGTAATTTTAAATAAAACAAGAGCAAGGCATAGGTCATCGGTAAACTTAAATCAAAGAGCAACATAGAGTATGTGGGTGTAAAAATTAGTCATTTAACCTCCACAAATGAAAGAGCTGGTATTTAATCAATTTAAGTTCCTTTTAATAGAAAGCAAAAAGTCATGTCATATAAAACATCATGCAAGTAAAACAAAGCGGCAACTTTCATCATTTTTCCATAAGCAAGGCATACAAATGATATCATCGTGGTAAACTCAAAAGAGATGGTGATTCATTTATTGAAAAATAAAAACTAACTAACCTAGGTTGTCCTCCTAGTAGCCATCTTATTGATCGAGAGATAGATACAAAGGTTGTCTATGGTTGAAAGCATATATGTTCAAGCATTTAAAAGGAGATGAACAAAGATAAAGTTAAGGGCGAGTTACCGTCCTTTTCGATGCTCATAGTGAAGTGCAGCGTGGCCTCCCCCATGCTTAAGCATTGTGCTTAGCATGGAAAAAGAATGATGAGCATCTTGTGGTGAAGGTGATCCTTGTACTCCACGTGGCCTTTCTCCCTTTCGTCTTTCAAATCCTCCCCCATGCTTAGCATGTTGCTAAGTGTGGAAGAAGTTGAATCGCTCGTAGTTCCCCATTGCCATGTGTCTGAGAATCATCTTCATTTCCTTGCCTTTGTTGCTCAGCTGTCTCTCAAGTTCTTCTTATTATCATCAAGCCATGGTTCCAATCCTTCATCATATCGTCATCACCGACTTCCATCCCGTCCTTGTTGCTGCCTCATCTTCCACAGTTTTTCTTTTACTTCCAGAACAGAACATGTACTGAAACACCCCTCCAAGTTGAAGTTTATGGAATTATCTTTCCAACGAGCCATCATACGCATGAAACGGGTTCCGAACAAGAGAGTTGTGCCTATTTTACTCCAGCGATGCAATCTGTCCAATGCTGATTTCAGACACACAACGCTCAATGTTTCTGCCATATTTCCTTGTACAGGTCTTCAAAATTGATGATTCTTGATGAGTTGGAAAGAAGGTTTGAAGGAGCTTCTGAATATTAACTTTTCTTCCATTGCACATCTCTGAACACGTGCTCAAATCTTGGTGGAAACAGCGACTTCCTTCTCGAGCCTTGTAGATGACTAATGATCTTGATTGCAATCGGCCAAGAACTCATGGGAACACTTCGTCATGCCTGCAAAACCAATCAAATGCACATTCTACCCCCAGGGTGATGGTCGGGAGTAGAAACAATTGCCAACAAACCAAATACATCCCTAAGATCTTAACTTGTGGCATAGCTTACCTAGTAAAAAGAAAAGTAAGAACCTAATGAGTGTACGTGCGTGTAGGTGTAGAATGCAAATGAAAGGAAGGGATATAAACAAAGACAATGTTTGCACCAAGTTCTAAACACCATGTTTACAACTAGATTGCTTTACTTTCTATATAACCATAAATATTTAACCAAGGTCAAAACACCATGTTCATTCCAAGGTTAATAATTCTTCATGCTGCAAGAAAGTTAAAGCGCATTGCACAGCTTATAAACCAACCTATGCAACGTGAAAGCAAGGTTCATAAAACTGAATGATGGTGGTCTTCAATCATGTCTAAACACCATGTTTACACAAGATTGCAAAAGTAGATATGCTTGATCAAATTATTATCGTAAACATGAAAGCATCTATCATAAAGTTTCACGAAAGGACCTAGCTAACATAAGGTGGATGATGACAATGAGGTGGATGCAAAATGCAAATTTAAAGGGTTAGTAAAAAGGTCAGCAATGTTTGAAAAGGTTGTCGTGTCGTTTCTTAATCTCAAAAAGAATTGCTTATAGGTAAGCAAGCCACTTTATGAGAGGTAGAGTCTTGGCACCAAAATCTTTTATCAAACATGATAACAAGGTTTTACGGTAAGGCTTATGGGTATCCTATATTTTTGGCTTAAGACAAGAATTTTGAAAAGATAAGTCGGGTGAAGAAATTCTATCTAAGGTTGTTTGGGAAGAGAAGAAAAGCAAGGGTTAGATTTTTGGATGAAAAACAAACCTACGGTTTTAGGATTACTAAAGGTATGAGGGGATTTTCCTAAGGGTTTAGGATGAGGCTAGTCAAAATCTTAATTAGAAAAGGGATAGAGGTAGACTTGGTCGGATTGACATAAGTCGATTCCTCCCTTTGTTGGCCTAGGTTCTAGGTGTGGTTTGATAGGAAGGTTTAGGCAAAGATGTTCTTTTCACAAAAAGGGGTTATAAAAATGAGATGCAACATGCAACACAACGCAAGGGTGGCGAACAAAGTGGAATGAAGTGCAACATGATATGAATAAACAAAATGACATGACATGATATGGTGGTGATCTAAACCAAAATGAAAGTTAGTCTAAGCTAACTAGCCACAAGTTTAGAATCAAAAGGGATCATGCTTCACATTTCTCTCTAAAAAGACACTAATTAAAAGACTCTAAAAACTAATAAGAACACAAAAATAAGGGGTCTACAAGTTTTCCAAAATCAAGTAACATAGTGCTCACTCAATATCTATTAAAGCATACATAATGTGGTTGTAAAGTGGTTGTGACATTTATTAGAGCATTGGTACGATGTTACTTGAAGTTTTCAAATAAAGAACACAATGTAGACTTGTCATAGTTTATATAGATATATAAAAAGATCGGGTTGCCTCCCGCAAAGCGCATCATTTAAAGTCATAGAGCTCGACTTCCTCACGTACCTTTTTATTGTCGTGAAGCCATGGTTACTTGTGCGAGAATCCAAAGTAGCCATGGAGCTTGATGTTGCCTTATGAAATCGGTCGTGGTTCGCTTCCAACATCATCATGTGTTGAGTGGTGCCCCTTGTGTTTTCATTCATCCATGCTCTGGAGGGTTTTGTTTCTGTCCTTAGCTTCTGAATTTCATCATGTACGTGTTGTGGAACCGTTGCCCCATCTTCTCTTTATCGACACCATGTCCATCTCCTCCATCTTGTCGTCATCGCCTTGTTGCTGCCTCTTCTTCATGGATTTACCCCTGCATCCAGAACAGAACATATACCAAAATATAGTTCTATTGAAAAATTTATAAAATTACCTTTCCAACGGGTACTCATTCGCCTTGATCGGAGTCCGAATGAGGGAGCTATGGCTGTTTCACTTCAGCATTGCTTGCTGTCCAGAATTTCAGCACGTGCAACCTTCGGTGATTCGGCCATATCCGCTTGTAGGAACCTACGATTGCCTTTCCGCTTGATTTGTTGGAACGTAGACTTCATGGGGCTTCTGAAAATCCAAATATATCTTGTTGTTTTCTGCTGAGGTTGTGCAAAACATCTCGATGACATCATTATCCTTTCGTCCATCGATCCGGGGATGTACGTGTGGTCTTCATCTCGTCTTTTAGGGCACCATGTTGCGCATCCTTGGCTTCAAAAGTCATTACCATTGCTGCATGAGCATGACGGTAATGGAATCCTTCTCCATCGCGCTTGATGGTCGTTTCCGAAACCTATAGCTTGAAGAAACAATCCTCCAAAAGAAATTAGTCTTAAAAACTTAATTGACACACGTAGGCATACCTTGTTCATCTTCGTTTGCTTTGAGTGGGGGCTCAATAGCGGATGTTGGGCCACTAACCAAGGTTAGCACCTACCACTAGAGAGCAAATCATGTGTAGCCATCAACTTGGTTGAGCGAGGTTGGACTTGTCGGAGTCCGAATGTTGAAAACTTTTCTCGATCGCTTTGTGTCTAGTTTTCCACCTACTTTCAAGGACACAAACAAGAAAGCAAGCGTATATGCAATGATAAAATTAGGGTTAGTTAAAAGAAAGATAGATTTCCCTAGGGTTCGAGTTGCCGATCCCCGGCAACGGCGCCAGAAAAAGGGGCTTGTTGACGGTGCAAAACCGTGCTCAAGTTCACCGCAAGCCTACGGGTGACTTGGTGCCTTTTTCACCAAGGAGGGTCCTCCCTAGATTTGTCAATCCAAGGATTGGAAGCAAACCACTAAGGTTCTCTATCTACCCCACCGGTCTAACCCTATGTGAAGTGTTGATTGCATAAAGGTTAATCATACATGAAAGGATGTATGGATCACATCCACCTAGCCATAAAGGTAAGCATACCAAAGGTAACCCTACCCTATCGTCTTCTTGTTGCCGCTCCGGCCATGATGACAAACCAATCTAATCCAATACTATGATAAGGAGTACACTCAACATGGAGTAACCCGATATGGAGTGGTCCGATGCATGTTCGCTCGCCGCTTTCTCCACCACCGTACTGACACTACACAAGGATATTCATCACCGAACGACAACCTCGGTCCGTGCACTAATACGATGTATCCGCAAGACAAGACTAATCACCATGATTCGATCTAATCCTACTACAAGCATATGGTAGCTACACATATGAATAAGCACAACTCGTAGTAGATCAAAGTAAAGACAAGGATTGATTTATATCACCATCGAATGTCGAAAGTACAAATGCCTTGATGGATCCAAGGCATGGCTCCGGAACTCCACCATGGCTTCACCACGCAGGGCCAACCATGGCGGCTAGGGCATGGCCTAAGCCATCTCCTAAGCAACTTGAGGACTTGCGGCGCCCGTCGGCTTCCTCCTAGTGCTTCTCCTTCATGTCGGCGGCTCTCTGATGAATGGATGGATGTGGCGGCCGGCGGAGGCAGAGGCAATGAATAGACGAGCACCTAGGTCAAAGGGGGACGCGAACCAGGCCCGGAACAGGCCAGGCCGACTGGCCCAGGCCCGTTTTGGCCCGGTTCGGCCCCGTCTCGCTCCCCGATGCTTCTCGGTCAATTGCTAACTTGACGTCATCTTCTCCACGATTTAGATAGAGCTCCTTGTCGCGCAAGCTTCAGCATCTTCTGTTCAGGTCCCTGCAGTTTTACGGCTTCATGCTTTGGTCCCTGGGCCATTTGGAGTCATGTTCATGATGTGTCTTGACTTGTGCCGGGCTTCATGATCTTCTCTTGAAGTGCTTGATGAACTTATCCCGAAAGTCTCCCTTTAAGCGCTAGTGTTGATGGTTGAAACGCGTAACGAACTTCAATCCGCAAGCGTACGAACCACTAGCCTTTTTCACCACGGGGTGATTCCCTAGGTTCTTATCAATCCGCGGAGCAAGGGGATTACTAGCGTTCGATCTAGCACTAATCTAGTTGATGCAAACCTTTGGATGAAAGATTAATTTATAAACTAAAGACAATCTAATCTATGAACTAAGGAAAGTCAAAACCAATCTAATCTAGGTCAAATGAGAGACGTGAGATACACAAGTTATGGAGAACGTTTGCCCATGGAGTCCAGGGTACTTGAAGATGCAATCACCTAACCATGATAAAACCGATCTAATCTATCTAAACATGTGACCACGATTTAGCATTTTCCCTCCCCCCGTACTGTCACTACACGAAGGTAACCTTTCCTAAACCTATTGATGATCATGGTATGTTGGCGCGATCCACGGGAGCGACCCGAAAAGCATGGTGGCCAAACCTTTAACATTAAGCATCATCAACGAAGGAACAATAGATTACGATATTAACAAGAGTTGGTGACTACATATCAAGATCCATTACAACTCCATGGACAAACGATGAATCTACTCCATCAAGATGCTAAGCATGGTACCGTTGAATGTGGTAGATGCATCCGATGAAGATCAATCCTCACCGTCCTCCAACTCCGGCGGCGCCGCGGCAAGGCCTCGGCGTCCTCCTCCTTGTGGTGATCTCCGGCGGCTCTCCGATGAATGGATGTCAATGGGTAACCATCTTGGGGCGCCTAGGGGGTTGTATTTATGTCCTTGGGGTGCCTTGGGGCGTGCTCCACCTTGCCTTGCACGAGATCCTCCTTGGGAGAGAAGCAAACTTAGTTTCCATAAAATCAGCCTCGTCCAGATTTTTCTGATTCGCAGCCCTTCCTTGCCGGCGCCATATCTCCCACTTCCGGACTCCAAATAATGCAAATTCAGTGTCCAGGTTGTGTGCCACGAAATTATCTTCAACTTTGGTATTCATTACCTTCCTTGGAAACGAAGATAAGATCCCAAAACAGCCTCGGAAGATAATCTGTCTGATTTCGAACTTGTCTGCACAGCTGGCATTTCGGGGGCCATATCTCCTAGCTCCTTGACCCAAATTGGGCCTTCCATATGTCCAAATCGAAGCTATCGTCGAGGCCCACAACTTTGGTAGCCAAACTTTTGCCATTAGAGGCCATTTAAGTCCCCGAATCTGCACCGAAAGATCATGCTGTTCTAGGCTGTGAGAATATCTCTCAGGCTGAGTTGATCTCATTGGTAAACCTTCTAGTCCCCAGAGTTTTACATGTTGATGCTTCGGTCCTTGGGTCATTTGGAGTTGTGTTCACTTCATGTCTTGACTTATGACGGACTTCATGATCTTCTCATAAAGTGTTTGATGAACTTATCCCGAAAGTCTCCTCTTTAACGTTGATTTCCTGCATAAACAATAACTCCAAAAACCACATGCAAGGGTGAACTTGTTACATCATTAGTATGTCTAGTGGCAGGTTATTTATAATTCAAAGCTCAAACCAAAGTGTAACAAGTGCTCTTGATTGACGGAAATTGACCGTCAACATACCCCCATGCTTAAACCTTGCTCGTCCTCGAGTAAGCCTTTAATGGATGTCAGTATTGCCTTTCAATGTTCATACCCTGCACTTGATCATATATGAGAAAACATAATGCTCTCCAAGTTTATACTTGTTAAAGTTCCATAATGTAGCTAGCTTTCATCGCTATGGAGGGTAGATATCATTTAAGCTCTTTCCACAAGTAATTAATCATGCTCTCAAATTTTAAACAAATCTCAGAAATTTTGAAAATAAAGAGCGGAATGAAGAAAAATTGCTTTACCAAGATCAATAATAAATCTCCTTGCATCTTGCTCATGAACTCTCATCTCATCTTGTCTCTCAAGCCTACTTGTTCTACTCCTTTCCCATCTCAAATATTTTGTGGAAGGCTTTATATGGAGCTATGAGAAAGTTTAGTCCTACCAAGATATTATAGTTGAGATATTATCAAAACAAGACAAGCTTCTCATGGACTCACCAAGACTCGTCAAAAAGGTCATTGGAAAATAATGTTCCGCGGAGGGGGGAGACAAAAACACACACTTTTAAGATAGGTGGACATGTGCAAATGGCAAAGAGTGATCTCGAGGCCCAAACGAAGTCCTCGTTATCGGATTGCACATGGTTGGAAAGATGAGTATGGGTCTTGATCTTGAAATCCTTTTGAAATCTCCAAATGTAGCTAGAGAACCGGGGAGCTTTATTATATTTTTTTCACCCTTTTTTTCTTCCTTTTCTCATCATACCTTTTCATCTATATTTTTTTCTTTCATCACTTTTCTCTTCTTTTTTTCTTCTTCTTCTTATTTTTTTACTCCCCTTGAACTCTAGACTACACTAGTACTACCTTGGCAACCCCCCATGCTTAGACGTAGCTCATCCTCGAGCAAAGAGGTGATTATTGTGCCGAGGTAAGTGCTAAAATTCTTGTATTTTCTTGAAGAGAGATACTTGAAACCTTCTAGGGATCCTTTTGTGGAGGTCTCCCAAAATCTTGCTCCACTTGACTGCATCTTATAATCTTCTTCGAAATATTCATCCATACTCAAAGTTTTGGGTTGTGGTCAAGGAGGTATACACAAAAAGATATTTTAGGTTTCTGGGTGGATATCCGGCGAGGTTTGCAAAATTCCCGATGTGAGAACTCACAATGCACGGATAGAAAAGGCTAGCATAAAGATAGATACGCAAAAATGGAATGACCAGCTTCTTGGTCTTGAGCCAGAAAAATCAAGCCTTGAATCAATGCACCCAAAAATAAATCTTATATACTAAGGTTTTTGCACTCAATGAATATAGGGCTTTGGATAGGTAGAGCAAAATGCAAGGGGTATCAAAGATAAGGTTAGCATATCTTTTAAGAACAAAAATAAATGATCTTTGATTCATTCAAAAGTGAGAGCAACGAAAAATACTATGGGTCTCAAGTTACCATAACCTTCACAAAAGATTAGGCTAGCATTAAATTAATTTTCAGATCGTATTTAAAGAGAGCACTAGCTTAATCATGTACAAACCAAGCTCAATAATGAGCAAAGTGGCATCAATCATCATATATCCATAAGTAAGAGCATACGAGATATCATCATGGTGAGCACAAGGTAACGACGATTATTATTGAAAACAAAAACAAACCTAGGTTGTACTCCTAGTAGCCATGTTATTGTCGAAGGAAAAAAACAAAAGTTGCACCTAGTTGAGGTTGAAGGCATACTTACAAGCATTTATGTTCGGAAAAGAGAAGGTCCATGGAGGTGTTACCGTCTTTTGTAGTTTTTTTCGTGATCTTCTCCCGACATCTCCATATATGTGGATTTGCTTTTGTCTTGATTTTCCAATGCTCCTAAACTTCTGAATTTGATGATGAATGCTTAATGGAGTCAATGGTCGCCTTCTCTTCAATGTTGTCATCACCATCTCCTCTTTCTTGTTCTCATCATCTCCTTGCTGTCTGTTTTTCATGGGTTTCCCCTCTGTCCAGAATAGAACATATATCGAAATATAGATCTATTGAAAAGTTTATGAAATTACCTTTCCAACGTGTGGTCATTCATCGAAAAGTTATGTCCGTTTTACTTCAGCGCTGCGTGCTGTCCAAAACTGATTTCAGGACGTGTTGCACACGGTGATTCAGCCATAACCGCTTGTAGGAACCTCCTATTGTCTTGATTCTTGATTTGTTGGAATTGTAACTTCATGGGGCTTCCAAATATCCAATAGTATATAGTGTTTTCCCTTTGAGACCATGTAGAATTTTGATGAGATCAGTGGCTTCTTGTGCATCGATCCGGAGATGTTGATGATCTTGATTGTTCTATCTTTTAGAGCATCATGTTGCACTTCCGTGTTGAAGATTCAGGGCCTCCCCCATGCTTAGCATTTTGCTAGGCATGGAATAAGAAGACAAAACATTTTTTATCTTAGCCATCCTTCAATTTCCTTGTATTGAGAATCTTTATCTTGCCTGCAAGACATTTTAAACGCACATTCTACCCCCAAGGTGACGGTTGGGAGTAGATAGAATTGCCAACAATCCAACAATGTTTCCTAGGACTCTTAACTTGTGGAATAATTAGCCAAATGAGAAATAAAAACCTAATGAGCATACGTGGTGCAAGGTGTATATGCACATGAGAGGAAAGCATATAAACAAAGACAAAGTTTTCACCTAGTTCTAAACACCATGTTTACAACTAGGTTGCCGAATTTCTCCATAGCCATAAAGATTTATTTATCTAGGGTTAAAACACCATGTCTATACCTAGATCAATAACTCTTATAGCACAAGAAAAATTAAGCACAATGCAAAGCTTATAAACTAACCAATGCAACATGAAAACATATGAAAAGCTAGCAAGGTTTATCGAACTTAATGATGATGGTCCGCAATCATGTTTAAACACCACGTTCACACAAGATTGCAAAAGGGAAATACTCATATGGCCTTATGAAGCATTAACATGGAAAATGAAGCATACATCATTAAGTATATAAATCAACCAAGCCCACTAAATACAAAATATGTATATGCAAAGAGACAAACACGTCGATGACGAAATGAATGCGTGCAAATAGATAAATATGAGAATGAACATGATGGGGGTTCTAAAAATAAAATGAAACTTAGATTAATTAGCCACAAGTTTATCATCATAGAATGGTGCCATTGTTTATTCTCTCTAAGAAAGCAATAAAAACATAAAGAAACGGGTTGCCTCCCGAAAAGCGCTTCATTTAAAGTCATGGAGCTCGACTTTCTCACATACCTTCTTCTCGTCGCATAGCCATGGCCCTTCATGCAAGAAGAAAAGGCGCCAATGCAGCTTAATTCACTTCCCATCTTGTGCTTCATTACTTATAGAAGACTTGCCCAAGGTATCTGACATCATCGTTTTCTCCTTCTTTGTCACCCTTCGGTGCTGCCTTCACTCCATGCATTTTTATTTAATCTCCAGAACAGAAAGTATACCCAAGCTCTACTCCATTACACAGTGCACAAAAGTTCCTTTCCAACAAGTCTTTATTTTCCCAAATCGGACTCCGAACAAGAGAGTTACGTCTGTTTTACTTCGGCGATGAAATCTGTCCCGAAATTTCAGAACGCGCAATGTTTTCTCCATACTCCTTGCACGGGTCTTCAAATTCGTTGGTTCTTGATGTGTTGGAATGGAAACTTGATGGAGCTTCTGAATATCTTATTTTCTTCATTTGTACACATCTGAAAAATCTCTCAAATTGATGAAGACAGCAGCATCCATCACGGGATTTGGAGAGGTTGATGATTTATCTTGCAACTCTTTAGACATGACTTCTCTTTTCATTATTCAAACCTTATCTACATGGTTAGTGAAAATCGGGCCTTTTCCAGACATGTACTTCTTTAAGGTTATTAGCTTGACCAAGTACAAAGTATGATCGAGATTTGCAAAACTTATTGTAAACATACGCATCCATAATCAACACCACATGCAAATTGTAGCAACAAGTCAAGGTGTAATTAAAAGAAGCATACGTTTCATGCGTAGCACTTAGCTCATCATTAGAATAAGGTTCTTTAGGCGTGAGATTAATTGGTTTGAACATAAATATTACCTCATCATCATTCTCAAAAAAATCTAGCCTATCAACATGATCATTATTGGAACAAGACAAAGAATTTAAACTATCATTCATACTATTGGTCCAACATGAATATTTGACTACATCATCATTAATACCAATAATATCTTGAGATTTCAGCATGTACCTTTGCCTCGGAGCTTCCTTGACAAGAGTCATTTTTGGTTCGTTTTGTGGCATTGAAAGCAAGTCAATCTCAACAAGTGGAGTTGTCTCTTTGTTACCTTTTTGCATCCCCTCCATCTCATCATGTGGAATGTGTAATCCATCAACTACATTTGCATTTGTCTCTTCTTTGAAGTCTTCATTGTGATCCCAATCTTTATCTTCAAAGTCCTGAATGTAGCTTTCTTTATCTTCCATGTACCACATGTCGTCGAGATTGCTCATCGTTGATTCACTCTTTTCTTCATCATTGAGCACTTCCATAGCTAGTGTGTAGGCTTCAATAGCACACAAGCTATAACCATGTGGAGAAGAGTCATGTAGGTGTGTTTGCCTTGTGCCATCTCCTTCCCACTCACCTTCTTGCTTGAATCCTATCTTCTCCCATTTATCCTTCGAGTCACTAGGCTTGTCACGGTTGTGCTCTTCTTCTTCATCATAAATCTTCGAGATGTCATATTGATCAATCCATCCTTCATTTTCTTCGTCTTCTTCTTCAAATATATTTTGGATCGATTCTCCACTCATTTCTTGATCGAAAATATCTTCAACTCTCTTGGTGACGTGTCGGTATTCCTCCTTCCTTCGGTAGTTGATTATGGGGGCAAAATCAACTTGAATCCAATCGGACTGATTGAACTCCTCCAATGGTCTAGCATTCCTCATACTTCGGCCTACATTCATGTTAGTTTCAACATTTTTATCATGCAAAATGACTTCGCTTACCTTAGGAAGCGGTTCTTCAATCTCTTGAATGGTCGGTTCATCTTCCTTGACCTCCGGTTCATCTTTTTCAGAAATTTCAGCAAGCACCTTGGGCTTGCTTTTGTCGTTTTGCTCCTCCCGACAACGTCTTTGCCAATCTCGTTGCATTCTTTTCCCATTACTTATCCTTTGTAAGATTTGTGTAGCTTCACTAATTGTTTTATCCATTAAATCACCGCCTGCACACTTACTTACAAAACGAGAAGAGTTAGGGGTTAGTGAAAAATAAAATGTATGCAACATCAAGTCACCGGAAAATCTCAAGTTCGGTCCTTGCTCAAGTAGTTCATTAAAACGGTCCCAAGCTTCATCAATTCCTTCGTCTTCTCCTTGCTTGAAATTGAGCACTTGCCTCCTTAAGTCGTGGACCTTTCTTATGGGAAAGAACCTTGAAAGAAATTTCTTCATGAGCTCATCCCAATTTCCTTTTGCTTCAACAGACACAAGTGTGTACCATCTTCGCGCTTCATCTTCGAGAGAGAACGGAAAAAGATTCCACTTGAACCAAGCGGCCGAAACTCCTTCTTGTTGCAACGTGTTGCATATCATCGTGAATTCCTTAATATGTCTATATGGGTTGTCATACTCCAATCCTCTAAATGGGTTTGTCGCCACTAACTTGATGATTCCAGGCTTCACTTCATAGTGGGTTCTAGCCAGCGTCAAATCTGATTTTTGCATCTCAATGTCTTTCATTGACGGCATTGCTAGCTCCCTTAGCGACATCTCTTCGTTTACCAATGGTGAGGTGAACAAATCCATCTAGGCACAAGAAAATTGAAAGAAAAACAAAAAAAGAATTTTTCTAGAAAATAAGGGTTAGATGTTAGTAATTAACAAAATTAATACTAGAGTAAATGTAGCAAACTGGTTTGCTCCCCGGCAACAGCGCCAAAAAAAAGGGCTTGTTGATGGTTGAAACGCGTAACGAACTTCAATCCGCAAGCGTACGAACCACTAGCCTTTTTCACCACGGGGTGATTCCCTAGGTTCTTATCAATCCGCAGAGCAAGGGGATTACTAGCGTTCGATCTAGCACTAATCTAGTTGATGCAAACCTTTGGATGAAAGATTAATTTATAAACTAAAGACAATCTAATCTATGAACTAAGGAAAGTCAAAACCAATCTAATCTAGGTCAAATGAGAGACGTGAGATACACAAGTTATGGAGAACGTTTGCCCATGGAGTCCAGGGTACTTGAAGATGCAATCACCTAACCATGATAAAACCGAATTAATCTATCTAAACATGTGACCACGATTTAGCATTTTCCCTCCCCCGTACTGTCACTACGCGAAGGTAATCTTTGATAAACCTATTGATGATCACGGTATGTTGACGCGATCCACGGGAGCGACCCGAAAAGCATGGTGGCCAAACCTTTAGCATTAAGCATCATCAACAAAGGAACAATAGATTACGATATTAACAAGAGTTGGTGACTACATATCAAGATCCATTACAACTCCATGGACAAACGATGAATCTACTCCATCAAGATGCTAAGCATGGTACCGTTGAATGTGGTAGATGCATCCGATGAAGATCAATCCTCGCCGTCCTCCAACTCCGGCGGCGCCGCGGCAAGGCTTCGGCATCCTCCTCCTTGTGGTGATCTCCGGCGGCTCTCCGATGAATGGATGTCAATGGGTAACCATCTTGGGGCACCTAGGGGGTTGTATTTATGTCCTTGGGGTGCCTTGGGGCGTGCTCCACCTTGCCTTGCACGAGATCCTCCTTGGGAGAGAAGCAAACTTAGTTTCCATAAAATCAGCCTCGTCCAGATTTTCCTGATTCGCAGCCCTTCCTTGCCGGCGCCATATCTCCCACGTCCGGACTCCAAATAATGCAAATTCAGTGTCCAGGTTGTGTGCCACGAAATTATCTTCAACTTTGGTATTCATTGCTTTCCTTGGAAACGAAGATAAGATCCCCAAAACAGCCTCGGAAGATAATCTGTCTGATTTCGGACTTGTCTGCGCAGCTGGCATTTCGGGGGCCATATCTCCTAGCTCCTTGACCCAAATTGGGCCTTCCATATGTCCAAATCGAAGCTATCGTCGAGGCCCACAACTTTGGTAGTCAAACTTTTGCCATTAGAGACCATTTAAGTCTCCGAATCTGCACTGAAAGATCATACTGTTCTAGGCTGCGAGAATATCTCTCGGGCTGAGTTGATCTCATTGGTAAACCTTCTAGTCCCCAGAGTTTTACATGTTGATGCTTCGGTCCTTGGGTCATTTGGAGTTGTGTTCACTTCATGTCTTGACTTATGACGGACTTCATGATCTTCTCATAAAGTGCTTGATGAACTTATCCCGAAAGTCTCCTCTTTAACGTTGATTTCCTGCATAAACAATAAACTCCAAAAAACCACATGCAAGGGTGAACTTATTACATCATTAGTATGCCTAGTGGCAGGTTAGTTATAATTCAAAGCTCAAACCAAAGTGTTACAAGTGCTCTTGATTGATGGAAATCGACCGTCAACAGCTAGTTTCCTACGTAAACAACAAACTCCAAAATCGACATGCAAGGGTGAACTTGATTGCTCCGGGGGGTTAGTACCATTAGTTAGAATATTAAATATGTGCAAATGTTGACGGTAAACTCATAGTTAGGTGTACCAAAATCGACCGTCAATAGTAATTAAGCTAGAACTTTATCTTAGTGGACTTGAGAACATTTGTGTGAGTGCTACTGTGTGTTGAACCTTTATTGTAATAATTAAGTGACATTATTGCTAGATTGTGATACATGTGTTGTTTGATGTATTGTTTGTGTTGGCTAAATGGAGCAAACTAATCTAAGCCAGCTTGCAACCCTGGCCTGATCAGTTTGGACCAAATAGCACACACACCTTTGCCTTGTGCTCTGACTGGACCTGACCGGTCTGACCGCTCAGGGGCACCAGTCTGACCGGTGCCGCCCAGTTTGTGTAGTGGCTAGACCTGACCGGTCTGACCGGTCAGGGGCACCGATCTGACCGGTGCCGCCCAGTTTGTGTAGTGGCTGGACCTGACCGGACTGACCGGTCAGGGGCACCGGTCTGATCGGTGCTGCCTAGTCAGTACACATGTTCGTTGCTTTGTGCATATCTTGTCATACACATCACGGATTTTTATTTGTCGCTTACACATGGTGCACTCCACTGATTCTAAGATATAGGGGGAGCTCACACGCGCTTTCTCCCAAATTTGTGCAATTGGCACTTGAGGCCAAAATTTTGAAATTCAACTCAAAGCACAAATTGAGGAGGAGCTCTAGCTATATCTAAAAATCTATATGCGATTTAATGATTTATTTGTAAGTTTTAATCGAGTTGTCATCAATCACCAAAAAGGGGGGGATTGAAAGTGCATCTAGGCCCCTATGTGGATTTTGGTGAATTGAATAACAAAGTGATTAAAGGACTAATGTATTTGTCTAAGATTGTGAGCATGTTTTATTCATATATTCATGAGAAATTATTGAAGTATTTATTTGTGGATGAATATTATATGGCTCACATTGAAGAAGGCAAATATATGGATGACCCTAATGCATAAGTGTCAAGTATCAAGCAATAAATGAAGATAAATATTGGGATAATTTGAGAAGGTCAATTCATGGTCTCTCATACTAAGACATAGCTTGATTAAAATTACAAGGATCATAAAAGAGAGGATGGTAATTCTCTAAGTCAAGTGCAAGGCTTCATGTGTTGATTGAAAGAGGACACAAGGATGAGTGTACACGTGGTGGTCCTTAATTGGAAGCTTGCATATTCGTTGTCAATCAAGATCAAGCATTTGAAGCGGGATTTCAAATGAAGGTTAATATGGATGAAGCAAAGTGGAACTCAAAGTGGATTGGGTAAGTGATGAAGAGACCAACCGAGATGTTTAGGGCGAGGGACTAAGCAATCTTTGGGGCCGTAGCTAAGCCGCCATTAGTGTTTTGCTAAGGTGAAGTTCTAGTGTCCGTGCGGTCTCCAAGTATCATATCCAAGCCTTACCGAGGGAAGCAATGCAACTCATCAACATGTTATGATTGGCAATATGGAGTGACTTATGGATGCAAGTGTGCACTCATATACTAGATGGAAAGACCCTAAGTCACAAGCTCAAGTACGGACGTGCTCAAGTTAAAGGCTATGTTGAAAGCCCTCAAGCGGATATTGCTCAAGTATGTCAAGATTGAAGACATTCAAGCTCAAGAGATCAACAAAGTGTTTTTATTTATTCTTGAGTATAGGTATGTCGTACTATCAAGAGGGATGCAACATTAGCGAGTTGACCAAGTCAAAGTGCTCATTAGTTGACCTAAGTGAGATCTGGCCTTGAGAGCCTTAGAGTGTGCTAACAAACCCTCCTAACCTAACCTGAGCCACTTCATCTCTTTTGGTGAAGTATTAGAATCATAGAAAGGGTTTGGGGGTCCCTCGGGCCTGACCGGTCTGACCGGTCAGGGGCACCAGTCTGACCGGTGCCGCTAGCCCCAACGGCTAGTTTTTCAAACACCAGTCTGACCTGTGTGAGGCACCGGTCTGACCGGTGCCGCCCGAGGGCTAACGGCTAGTTTTCTCCTTTGAGGGGTATAAATACCCCAAGCCTTCTTCAGTTGAAGGCTGCTGTTTCTAGTGGTGTTGCTGAGGTCCTAAGCCAATTCTTGCAAGCCCTAAGCCTTAGTGGCTCTCCCCAACCATCTCTTTGTGAGATTTGTGGATTCAAGCCACATCCTTTGTGTTGGGTTGAGAAAGTGATCTCAAGAGCGTCTTTGTGAGCTAACGAGAGCATTCCCATAGCTTGAGCACTTTGGTTTCGCGTCTACAAGCTTTGAAGCGTTTGTTACTCTTGGTGGTTTGCCTCCTAGACGGCTAGGCGTCGCCGGCTAGCTCCTAAGGTTGTGGTGAGCAGCGGGAAGTTTGTGAGGGCTGTGATCTTGCCTCTTCGTGAAAAAGATCGCCTTAGTGGAAAGGAGGAAAGTGGTTGAAAGAGACCCGGCTTGTTGTGGGAATTGTCCCTTACAAGCTCCTCAACGGAGACGTAGCCGTTCCTCAGTGGGCGGTGAACTTCGGGAAACAAATCCTTGCTTCTTCGTGTGGTTTGCCTCTCTAAGTTGTTTTTCTAGCATAATTGATTTGCTTCCGCTTCGATCTACTCAGGTGTGCTACTTGTGTGTGCAGGGCTCATTACCCTGCTTGTGATCATCTTCAAAGGCCACTCACCAAGTTTGATTCGTGCTAGAAGTCAAGAGGAGCCCGAAGTTATTTTTGCAGGTGCTCTGTGCTACACCGGTCTGACCGGTGACGCGCACCGGTCTGACCGGTGCCTCCTGTGAAGCCCAGTGCGCGACCGGTCTGACCGGTCACCACCACCGGTCTGACCGGTGGGCACTGACAGATCAAGTTTTCGGGGATGAAAAGTTTAATTCGGCCGTCTCGCCTATTCACCCCCCCTAGGCGACATCAAGGTGCTTTCAACACAAAATGTCACCTGAAATAGAGGTGTATTGCGATCTAGGGAAATTTAGGAACGTTCTCTGAAAAACCTCAAACAACTTAAATGGATTTTTTTTAAATTATCTTCCCAGAATTTTTTGAGAATGCTAAACTGACGGATATGATCAAAATCTTATCACGAATCTTCTGTAAAAAATTGAGCTCAATCGGAGCATCGAGCAGAAAGTTATGCCTGATTAAAGGAAGGTACCTCAAGCTATGTTTTAAGAAGGCACAACTCGGCAGGAAACACTGCGGCGACTAGGGCAAAGCTTCCCTATCCTTCAATGCCAAAAACAAGGCTGAGCAAAGTATCACAGCAAGCAACACAGGGGCAAAATCCTCACTGGTATAAGCAGCAGTAGGTATTCGCCAGATAGAAAATGAAACAACGAGGGCTGTGATGCAAGGCAAAAAGCAAGCAACTTTCAACCTATCTAGGGCTGGCGCGGTGAGAGTTCACACAAGGTGGCTAGCGGGGCAAATCAAGTAATGTGGTGACTCGACTTGTAATCTTGGTAATGGTGGATGGGATAGCGGCGGAAAGAAACAAACCGCGACGTGCACATTGGACTACGACCACGAACGCAATCTAAACCAGCAATAAGACTCAACCACGGACACAAACTCAACAAAGCGATCTGAAAACGAAATTGCACTGCTATTAAGAGTTGTAGGACAGTGGAAAATTTTTTTAGGCTTTTTATGGACTATAGGACGAAGACAAAACTGATGAACACTAAATCTAGGGTAAGCCTGACGGTGATACCTAAGTCTCCGATCACCACTTGATGGGGACGGGGGTGCCCGATCTTCCGTCAGGAGAAAGAAAACTCGTTTTTGTGGAGTGCGACACACTGATCCAGCTTTAGATCCAAATATCCGAACTCCTGCAACCTTAGTATCACAACTCCTCTGGTAATCAACCGTGTCACAATCCGGTTGACCTCACCACGAAGGCTAATCCCTGCCTGCGAAACCAAGAACACAAACAAGAACTCGGAAGTATGCAACACTCAAAAATATAGTGACAACTGCAGATGAATGATTAAGCACTCGAAGTTGGGGTTTCAAAAACCGAAGACGGCGACTGCTCGACGACATATAACTCTAAAAAACCCTGACTCTCTAATGGCAGCGGCTACTGAGTTTATACCCCTAATGGGGCATGCTAAGGTTGGGGGCGTGCCGGAGGGGGCGCCCACAACTTGGGCTGAAGTCCAGACTCGATCCAAGGCCGAGTTGGCCCAAAATAGGTGACGCAGTACCTTTTCGTGGTCACACAGTATGATCCACAAACATTTTGGAGCTAGGACCAGAACCAAACCGATGGCGTTGTCGTCCCCTTTCTAGTGGGTCCTTATACGCCTCGTTTCGATGTCGTATGACGGAGATGTCGCCGAAACCGTGCAGATGTGTAGGTTGATTCCGAACCGGATGTGGTAGCTGATTCAGGGACGAAGTACAACTTGGGGTAAGTCGTGGTGTACTGTGTGCGTGTCCAGCAGCATGGTGATGTCCTCATCACTAGGAATCTAGGATGGAGGTGGGGTGAATCAAAGGGGGGCAATGGTGGACGGACACAGGTGAGCACGAGGAGGCTGTGCAAGGGGCGAGGTCGCGACGACATAAGGGTGAGGGCATGACGGCTAGGGTTCGGAATAGTCGAAGAACCATCAGACATAGAAGATATTGCAAGGGGCTGGATGGAGCTTAGTGGGCTCATCTTCGTGTCTCATTGATGGTCTTTCTTTTTGCGAATTAGTCAAAAATATTGAACATAGTGTGTGCTAGACTTAGAGAGTACTTGTAATTTTGTCGGTCTGATGCCTCTCTTTCGAGAGGTTTGAAGCAGGAATATTTTCCATTATCTAAAAAAAATTTCAGGTGAGTACATTTCTTTATCTTAAAGGAACGCTCAAATTCATGTGAATTTTGTACATAGATATAGCAATAAATTCCAATGCAATTTATTTGTTTGCTGGAGTACTACGTACCAGTAATAGTTCCCCTGAGTTGCACTCTGTTTTCTTCTCCGTGGCGTCACAGACGTTGCTTGCAGATATTGTCCACACCAAGCATCGCTCCCGTTTGTTTGAGCTTTCAGCTTCTGGCGCGAGAAGCTCGCTGAAAGCCCAGACAAACAGGGCCGCTTATCTGTTCAATCATCACCCCCAGGGGTTATAAGGAGGCTGGATGTAAAAGGACTCTTTTAATACAGTAAAATCGAGAGTGACTACACTAGTACCTGCATCCTGTGCATAACGCTAAACTTGTAAAGAATAATGAAGGAAACAACCCGTACGGGAGAAAGGTTGGCAGCGGGACGCTAGCTGTTGAAAAGACGAGTAAGCAGGGGGAGCAGCACGCCATGGATCTAGTCAGGAGTGCTTTGAGCCCCGTAGTTTCGCGGAAACTTTCATGTGAACAACGACGCGCCACTGCAGGATGCTTTTCTGCACGCCTACAGCGGACAGCTGATCAGAGGTGTGGAGCCCTTGAGATTAAAGTCCTTAGAAATGCACTCTCTACTTTTCCTCTCAATGGGGTCCATGAGTCACAGGCCTTGGTATATAGCAAGCACATATTTTCCCTACCAAGCAGAGCAGCGGCCTCCCATTGGTGCCAGTACCACTATACAAGACCCCAGTCCTCGGCAAGGAGTTCTTCTCATACCTTCTTCCCTAGCTAGCGAGATAAGGAGCTGAATCAGCAAGGTGCGTATAAGTCAACTTGGCTACTTAGCTCTGCCTATCAATCTTGCATGATGTCCTCCATCTAGCATGCATTCATTCATTCATTCTTTCTTTCTTTCTTTTGAACGTGATTGTGCCTGAAATCTTAATCCCCATGACTATAGGATTTGCTGTCTTTTTCGTTCTTTCCTATAGTTCCAAGTTCCTGCTGAGGTTTAAAGCGCTTATATAATCTCTATAAAATAAATAGAAAGCTATGAATCTCAAAAGGCCAAAACACCCTATAATTTGGGATGGAAGGAGTACTAGTCTGTCAAACTCTCTGCTCCCACACGGTTAGTCATAACTCACAAGTATTGTAATCGATTGTGGTGAACTTTAGTTAGTAATTAATTTATACACTTTGTCATCTATATTAAAAAAGTTTACTGCATGTACGACCATATGTGTTTGCTTGAACCATTATAGTTTGAGTTATCAGTTTAATACAGCAACAACATCGTACATAGTAGATACTTATCCCTATGACGTTACTCTAACTGGCATAGTGTGCTTGCAGGTGTTTACGTGCAATATTTAATGCTGAACCTGTCTTCTGATTCTGTACCTGCCATATTATCCCTCTGAACATGTGCCCCAAATATCACCCCATCACCCATCGCCGGAACAAACAAAGAACATCAACCATGCACTACCATCCACACCTCACCTACTCAGCAAAAAACTTCCTTTGAGACCTAGCAAGGGTGACAATGGCTCTCGTGACAGGGGCCATTGGCAGCATCGGACCCAAGCTCCTGGAGCTCCTGAAGGATGAGTACAAGCTGCAGAAGGGTCTCAGGAAGCAAGTCAAGTTTCTCTCAGATGAGCTGGAGAGCGTCCATGCCGCCCTCCGCAAGGTGGCAGAGACTCCATGGGACAAGCTCGACGAGCAGGTCAAGATCTGGGCACGCCAGGTGCGGGAGGCATCCTACGACATGGAGGACATCCTCAACACATTCCTTGTGCGCGTGCAGGACCATGGCCCTGCCAAGAAAGGCAGGCTCAAACGTGCCCTGAAGAATTTGGGTGACCTCTTCAGCAAGGGCAAGGCTCGCCATGAAATTGGTGGAGCTATTGAGGACATCAAGAAGCAACTCCAGCAGATTGCTGACAGGCGTTCCAGGTGCAAAGTTGATGAGATCGTGGCCAAGCCAGTCGAAATAATCTCAACTGTTGATCCTCGCCTTGCAGCTATGTTTAAAGAAGTGGAACAGCTCGTTGGTATCGACAAATCAAGAGATGACATCATATCCATGCTGCAAGTGGATGAAAATGTCATGAAGATAGTTTCGATTGTCGGGGTTGGTGGACTGGGAAAGACCACTCTTGCCAAAGCATCCTTCGACAAGCTTAAGTCACTATATGAGAATACAGCTTTCGTTTCGGTTGGGAGGAATCCTAACTTTGGGACAGTTTTCAAGGACATTCTTTTTTATCTCGACAAAATCAAGTATAAGGACATTCATAATACAGGAAGAGGTGTAGATCTGCTCATCCGTGAACTACAAGAATTTCTCCACAACAAGAGGTACCCATCAGTCACCCTCACCCAATGGTTTATATTAATTTGTCTTTTAGTTTCAGTCATGTACTCCAAGTACTTCAGCCGGCGCCAGCAGCAGCAGTAGTTAGCTTAGATAAGATTGGTTCTTCCATGATTTTCTGGCTACTCTGAAGAAATAATATGAGACGCCAAGAAATAACTTACTTGTGTTAATAGGAGCATGTCCTTGAGGTTCTAGAGACCTGAAAATGCACGGGATAACGGAATATATTTTTTACAATTATGCTTTACCTAGGGTTGTCACTCTTCTTTTCTTTTATAGATGCTCAAATGTTTACTCGCTTGACTAGTATTTTATATTCCGTGTGGGTAGGTACTTCATTGTCATTGATGATGTATGGGATATAACATCTTGGCAAATAATCAAAATGGCTTTGGTTCAAAAAAATAGTGGAAGTAGAGTAATCATAACTACTCGTAATCGAGAAGTAGCCTATGAGGAAGAGGTATACAAGCTAGATCCACTTTCGTATGATGATTCAAAAAGATTGTTTTATATCAGACTGTTTGGTGGTGAAGCAAAATGTCCTGCTAGTCACCCAGCTGAGGCATCTGAAAAGATTCTGAAGAAATGTGGTGGTATACCATTAGCTATCATCACAATGGCTAGTTTGTTGGTGGGTAAATCAACAGAAGATTGGTTTGATGTGTGCAACTCTCCTGGTTTCTATCATGGTAAGGGTAACCAGCAAGTAGATGATACTGAGTGGATACTGTATCTAAGCTACTATGATCTCCCTTCTTATCTAAGGACCTGCTTACTGTATCTAAGTGTGTATCCAGAAGACTGTGAGATTGACAAAGATTCTTTGATATGGAAATGGATAGCTGAAGGTTTCGTGGAGAAGGAAAGAGGAACCAGACTGTTTGAGCGAGGAGAGGAATACTTCAATCAGCTCGTAAATAGAAGCATGATCCAGGCCGTCGAGTCAGACATATACATGGGATTAGTAAAATCCTGTCGTGTTCATGACATGGTGCTTGATCTCATCCGTGACTTGTCATGTAAAGAAAACTTTGTGACTACCTCAAATGATGATGAAGGCACATCCTCATCACGGGTTAGGGTGCGCAGGTTAGCACACCAGAACAGAATGATGAAAGAATCCCAGGAGGACCATCATATGAGCATGGAACATGTGAGGTCATTGTTTGCCTGGTCGTGTGATATTTCCGGTTGGGTCTTGCCTCCAAGCTTTGAACTCTTGCGTGTGCTAGCTTTAGAGGGATGCAAATCTGAGAAAGGCAGCTGGCAGGGTCTTAAGAACCTTGGAAAGCTAATTCACTTGAGGTACCTTGGGCTACGTGGCACAAAGATTACGGAGCTCCCGAAGGAAGTAGGAGCTCTCAAGCAACTACAGACACTGGACGTAAAAGGTAATATAATAGATAAACCCCCATCGAGCATTAGCATGCTAACGCAGTTGCTCTGCCTACGTTGCTTCTGGGGGAGCATGCCGGATGGGTTCCTCAAAAAGCTGACGTCACTTGAGGAGCTGCATATAAGTCTTTATTTCAGAAATTATGAGTTCAAGCAGCAGTTTTCGAAGGAGGTTGGAAACCTGAGAGAGGTAAGGATGCTGGTGGTTTTCAATTTATGGGCATTGACTGATGAAGGGTTGCATGGAAGCTTGGAGTCAGATTTATTGCGGTCACTAGGCAAACTCAAGAAGCTCCAGCATCTGCGCCTAGCGGATACACTTCAGTATGAAGCTTCAACAACGGAGTGGGGCACAGCGAAGCTTCCGCTACATCTCCAGCATTTATCTGTAGAAGGAATCTGGTTCCCTCTGCTGCCATCATCCATGAATCCGGAGCATCTCCCCAACCTCACTCACTTGCGCCTGAATGTGGGTCATATGGACGAGGCTGGTCTGCGAGCCCTCGGCGGTTTACCAGAGCTTTGTCACCTTGACTTGTCAACGCATATGAGGCAGCCGTCGATGGCTTCAACGGCAACCGTAGCAGCTCATGGCTGCTTCTTCCAGAAGTTGAGATCCTGCAAGCTACGTGGTTTCATGGCCCAGTTGGAGCTCAACGAGGGATCTAGTATTAGTTTCTCATTTACCATCTGGAATGGAGAGAATCAGATGGCCTTTGGTTCCAGAACAAAGGACGAGAGCAGCAGGTGCAGCGCAGTACTGCCGGCTGTGATGCCAAACCTCCAAGAGCTCGTGTTTGCAGACGTCCCCGTCAGGGCTTTATATAAGGATGGAAACGGTAGTTGTGCCAATCTTGGCTTGGAGTACATCACTTCACTTCACAAAGTCAGAGTAGTTGTCGACTGTGCGGGTGCCTCTGCTGATGATGTGGAGAAGGCAGAGGCTGAGCTGAGGCACGCAGCCGAACTCCATCCCAACAGATCCATACTAGGGATCACACTCAGGAACAGACCAAGAGAACCAAGAGGTACGTAGGTCCTTGCATTGCTCACACGGACGCGGATTCCTGCAAGTCCCATTTCAACTTATTTTATTTTTTAATAACGAAATTCCCTCCCAATTCCGGTTGGAGCATGATCATCGGGAAGGGTTGGTATTTTATTTGCACCAGTCCATCAACCCGTACTGGGTCCTCACGGGCTAGTATTTTATTTTAATTATTAGAAGTTGTTGTTTACTTTTACTAGGAGCTTCCTAATAAGTTTCACTAAATATAATATACTAATTAGCATTTGGTCAGCATAATAGGAGAGAGAGATAATTATAGTTTTAAGATTGTATTGCATACTATGCTTGAAAAAGGTAATACAATTAAGTTGGTTTTTATTGAAAGATCCACCACAATAAGACGTGAATTTCGAGGTTTCTTGTATTCTTCTTGTTTTAGTTTACGTTTCAAAGTAGCAGTTATCACGACATTTTGTATATGGGTGCACTAGAGGTCTATCTTCTAGAATTCAACTGTGTAACTATTTGCATTTAAACTGACATTTAGTTCATCAGTTGTAAATAAATAATTATTAACGAAGAGTTATTCAATGGCGGACCGTCCGATATCAAAAGGATGCCCGGAATGCCCTGAAACATCTCTGTGTTTTACGGTCAAAGTTGAAAAAGTTTGACTTTGAAAAAGTCTAAACGAATCTATATTCTGGGATGGAGGGAGTACTTGCACTTTCGTCTACCTTGTACGTACTGTTTGCTGTAAAACTCTCTTCTCAGTCCACACGCGATTAGGTAACAGGATACCGACAGCTGGTTGCTTCTGGCTAGGAGGAAATAGCTTTAGGTTAAGAGTAGCGCCGATCGAGTTGGTCTTTTTCAGTCGTTTAATGTACAAACCAGTCTCCATTCCGTGTCCGAACTGCAAAGACTTGCTCGTCCATTGGTCCATAACATACGCCATCAGCGTTTCAGGTATGATGTGGGGTTCGCCTAAAAAATGCGAAATTTTCCTTGGAATATTGTACCTTGAAATTTGAAACGGTTAGCTTTCGTGACTACTTGCAATTATTTTTTGATGAGGCTGAGTCATTGATAGCATACACAAACTATAAATTAGGTAAGTACCCGCCGATGAATTTCATTGCTTGGCGTGATGGGCTCTGCAGATTCCACGAAGATGCCAATATATGTACAGCAAGGACATAAGGCCAAAGGAAAGAACAACAACCACCAAGTGGGCTAGTTCACTACTGGAATCGCTGGCTTTGCCGTGAGCCGGTTCCTCACGGCAAAGACCAGTTTACTCTCAGCAAACCGTTTGCCGTGAGCCGCTCTCGGCAAAGTGCTCACGTCAAACAAGTTTATGTATGGCATACGACTTGTTTGCCGTGAGCCTCCACTTATGATCACGGCATATGTTTGCCAAGAGCGGAGATGACTCACGGGAAAGTTTGGTGAAGAGGCGACGGTGACGGAGACGGTTGCCGTGAGCCTCACGGTCTCGCTCATGGCAAAGCGAGTCTAGTTGCCGTGAGCCTAGTCCACAACTCATGGCAAAGCATGCCTGGTTGCCGTGAGCCAGATCCAAGGCTCACGACAAAGACCGTCCCACCACTGCCACGTACTACATTGTTGCCGTGAGCTATGACAAAAGCTCAAGGCATAGCGCACCTATTTGCCGTGAGCCAGACCCAAGGCTCATGGCAAAGCCCGTCCCACCACTGCCACGTACCGCATCATTGCTGTGTGCTATGACAAAAGCTCACAGCAAAGCGCTACAGTTGTCGTGAGCCATGGTCATTACTCAAGGCATAGTGCACCTGTTCGCCATGAGCCACGGTCATTACTCACGATTTCAGTTTTCCTAATGGAATGGGTGTCATGATTAAATCGATCGACGGTTCTTCAAAATCGTCGCGGATTGAAGTGATTCGTGATGATTTTTTGACCATCGTAGAACAGCTCGAGGCTCATTCAACTCAAAGCCCAATTTTAATGACGAAAATAATCATCACGAATTGCTGTCAACATGGATGATGACGTGGCTGACTACATGGACGATGATGTGGCTGCCAACTAGATGATGACGTGGCTGCCAACTGGATGATCATGTGGCTGCCAACATGGACGATCAAAATTCATGAAAATCCAGCCCATTTAACTGAAGAATCCATTCATCCCACAAGACATACAAAATTTATCCAAATATGATACACTCAGGTTTACATTCATGAACAATAGAATAATAAATCAACCAAAATTTACTCCCAGCTAGAATCAACAGAAGACTCTAGGTCAGTTTGATTCCACCACCAGGAAAATAAGGTCAATTTGGTTCCTGAAATTAATAGATAAAATTTAATTAATGTTTAAAGAAAATGGACTTGTCATGTTCTAGCACAAAGGAGATAAATTGACCTGTCAAGTTTGGTTCTCACAGCTTTTACTTCACAAACAATTGATGGGACATGATTTTTGTACATTGTACAAGGAGCAATCAGGCTTGGTAAATTAGCAATATCTCAATCAATTAACTAATCTGTAAATGGAGCAACTAGCCATACAAATTACTTAAAAGGATAGCCATTGTGATATTTACAACAATACAAAACAACCTTTCAAATCTGAAGACATTTAGTAAGTAAAGGACTACATAGGCAAACATATTTTAACCACTGTGCGAGTTGCTAACAATGACTACCATCAGGTACTTGTTATATGAAATGTTCGTTAAAGTTAGATTAACACACACAAAGGCTGTTTTTAAACAAGGGTTTGACAGAAATATTACTTTATTGGAAGAAATATAACTTTTCATTACATGCAAATTACTACTACTGCATACAAAAGGCGCAAAGAATAGATTTCAGTCAGTCATCTATGCCACTATAACTGAATGATTTTTGCAGTACGCCAGTACCTGGAAATAAACTGAAATGTTGATGTGCTGCTGTCCCTACTGACCTGTAGAGAAAATGTATGTTGCTACTAATTTGCACAATGCTACAGTCGTTGTCCTGATGGCCAAGCTCTAACAACTGAGCACCTGCAATAACCCAGACCAAAGGTAGATCAAAAGCAAGAGTAAAGCTAGTGAAATACAGAGTTAAAAGTAAAAGAAAGAACCATGCTATTGTCTGACAAAATAACCCAGAGAACAAACCAGGTATCATTGTGTGAACTGGGAGTTAATCACATTCGGCACAAGCACAGGGATCAGTACCAGACCAGGACCAGACTAATTTCAAAATTAGAAATATGCACATCTAGACATGAGTCATTTTCAGACATTGACAGAATGGAACGGTGTTGCTGTCATTTTACACAAATGCAGATAAAATTCTACACTTCTCACCAACCCAAGAAAAGTTTCGATCTTTACACAATCTAACGCATTCGTGTGTTAACTAGAACAAACCTTCATCAGGCCCTTTTAATTTTTTCGATCACAAGCGATGGGGCAGCATCCACCACAAGTGTGTCGTCCAAGATTGCTTCTTTTATTATTTTTTATAATATAATAAACATGAGAATCTCTTTGCCTTTCGCATCATCCGATGCGTATGTCGTCCACGATTGATTGTTCTTTGCTTGACTTGGGCAGCATGGTGAGTTGTAAAGATATAGGGCGCGTTTGGCACAACTTTGGCTGTGACTGTACTGGTGGAGCGGATTCTGTGGTGAAGCTGAAACCGTTTTTGAAAAACATTTGGCAAAAGAGCTTCTACAGGCTTCGTAAGGTGGATAACATGGTAAAATGTTCATAATGCCCTTCCCTTTTCTTTTTCTATTTTTTATTCCCTTCTTTTATTTTCTATTTTCATTTTCTTATCATTCTTTGTCTTTTTCTCTTTTTTTTCTATCTCTCTGTTCTTCTTATCCCTCCCATTCTCCTTTCTCCATTCTTAACCACCTGTTGCCACCCGTGCCTCCCCGCGTCGCTCTGCACTCCCCGGACTCCTCCGCCTCCACCGCGTCGGCCTCCTCCGCTTCCACTGCGCCCGCGCTGTCCGCCAGCCACCTCCTCCCCACGACGCCCCTCCCCCGGCTACCTCTCCACTTCCCCCTCCGCTCGCTCCTCCACTCGCTGGGTAGTGAGGAGTGGCGGCGGGGAATGGAGCAGCAGTAGTGCTTGGGGTGGCCGCGGCCCCTGTCGGCAGCGGCGACGAGCACCGGCGGATCCGTGGGCGGCGGCGGCCACGGTCACCTCCCTCTTTGACTTTCTCCTCCTGCAGGCACCCCTCCTCTTCAATCACCCCGTGGGAGCCACGGTCACCTCCCTCTCCGGCTGCGTGGGCGGCACGCTGGAGGCTCGTCGAGCTCCCACACCGACCTCGCCCATGCGCCGCCACCTCCTCACGGGCCACGCCACAAGGGCTCCCACCGGGGTTAGGTTTGGCAAAGGGCAGGGCGAAGTGGGGGAAGCTGCCCTTTTACAGCTTCGCCTTGGCCGAACCGCTGCAGAGAGCGGGAATCACGGGAGGCTGGAAAGCGATTTGGCGGAGGAGCTATTTTTTTCGGTCCGTTTGGCACAACTTCACCCAAAACATCTGGCGAAGCTGCCGGTGAAGATGTGCTAAACGCACCCTTATAAACGAACTGCATTGTAGCTGCGATTAAAAATAGTCACACTGTCACATGATATCTAGATTCAATGTACTCGTGCCTGCCTGCCTGAGTACTCGTGCAACGGCTATATTCAGTACACGCAGCAGTAGTTGATTAACACTAGAATTGCAACGATATGTAGGAAAAAATTGAAAGGTAAATCATTGAGATTGATGCATGTTGGCCAGCCACGTGAAGGCACTCTCCCCAACCTCTCACTCGTGAAGGCACTCTCCCACCTATTTCCTGGATGTGCATAAACTCATCCTTCATCTATCACTCCATCGCCCAAGCAAACAACCGTCAACCAGCAAGCAAGCAAGCAGCCGACCTTGAGAGCAAGAAGAGACCATGGTTCTGGTGACAGGGGCCATTTGCAGCATCGGCCCCAAGCTCCTCGAGCTCCTCAAGGACGAGTACAAGCTGCAGAGGGGCCTCCAGAGGCAAGTCAAGTTTCTCTCGGATGAGCTGGAGAGCGTGCATACAGCGCTCCTCAAGGTAGCGGAGGTTCCATGGGATCAGCTCGACGAGCAGGTTAAGATCTGGGCACGCCAGGTCCGGGATGAGTCCTACGAAATGGAGGACGTCCTCGACACATTCCTTGTCCGTGTGGAGGACCACGTCCCTGCCAAGAAGGGCAGGCTCAAACGCGCCCTGAAGAAGATGGGTGGCCTGTTCAGCAAGGGCAAGGCTCGCCATGACATTGCTGGTGCCATCCAAGACATCAAGAAGCAACTCCACGAGGTGTCCGAGCGGCGTGCCAAGTACAAAGTCGACGAGATCGTGTCCAAGCCTGCTGTCACTTCAACAATCGATCCGCGCCTTAAGGATATGCATAATGAGGTGACACAGCTCATTGGCATTGGCAAGTCAAGCCGTGAGCTGGAATGCAAGCTGATGTCCCAGGATGGCATAGATTCAAATGGGAAGACCAAGATCGTTTCAGTTGTTGGAGTTGGAGGATTGGGCAAGACTACTCTCGCCAAAGCAGTGTATGATAAATTTAAACCCCATTTTGATTTTGGGGCTTTTGTTCCCATCGACCGGAATCCAGATCTGAAGAAAGTGTTCAGAGACATTCTTATTGATCTTGACAAAGAAAGATACATGGAGGTCAAATATAATATATTGGATGAAAGGCAGCTCATCAACGAACTACGAGATTTCCTCCAAAGAAAGATGTATGAATTAGCACTTGATATGTTACATGATGCTGAGTGTATTAATTTTTCCAGGTTAATTCTAGAATAAATGCTACGCATCATGTATGGTAATATTAATTATTATTTTCTAGTTTCTTATCTTGGTACATTCTACACGGTTAAAGCAACACATCATATATGGGCTCAAAATATTATTTTCACGAAAAATATGGAACACAGAACTTCGTGTGGCTATCATTTAGGGCTTACAGTTAACATGTGTCTACGTTGAATATATGTCCTCGCTATACTATATTCTTTTGACACACATTAATAATAACTAGCATAATGCCGTGCATGGCTAAATTTTTTATTTCTAACCATATATTTATTTTTATTACATTCAACGGATATCTACATGTTTTCTAGAAAAGTTATAGAATTTTGAATTCTAATATTTCCTTCTACTCATATGCAACCTTTCTACTCTGATATGTATTATACTCCCAAAAATGTTCTATTCATTTTAAGGCAAACAATTTGATTTGTTTTTTTAATACATCACAATATGTATGGTTGGATGCAATCATGTTTTTTTGCAAACAAAAAACTATGTTAGCAATATTAACATTAATTTTGCTATATTCTTGGCACAAATGATTGTATCAGGCTCATTGCTATGCTATTTGAATGTAATGAACTGGACATGAACAATAACAATCTTGTGCTCAGATACAATACTTGCTTTAATATTAATTAGGTACAGATGATTACATAGTTGTCGCTGTCCGTGGTATTACATTTACTTTATTATGTTTACTTTCATCTCCATACTCATGGGGGGGGGGCAAAATTAATTCTTACGTCAACCTTTTCAATATAGGTACATGATTAATATAGAAGCAAGTAAAGTACTAAAAAATTCTATTTTTCACAATGGATATAAATGATTATTGTTATTTTAGTTTTATTTTCAATATAGCTAAATGATTAATATAGAAGCATGTTTACAAATATGGTATATACACTATCTGTGATATAAATGTTTACTGTTAGTCCATAGCATTCATGTTTATATATACTTTCGTCTCGTAGAGAAGTATATTTTTTCTATAATTTTCAATTGCATCTATCTCACATAACGAAGAATGTGGATACTCGTGCCTAAAATTTGTAATAGTATGGTTGAATTATGCCTATAATTATTTTTTCCATTTCAAATTTTCAAATATCAATAGATGCTTGGATAGTACCAAGTAGTACCAGGTAGTACCTTGTATTAATATTTTTCACCAGCTAATTCAATTGGGTAGTACTTAGTACCAAGTCCACCAAAATGGTACTACTGGTACTACCCTATTGGTACTACTCTATTGGTAGTACCTAGTATTGCCTGGTAATACCACTATTAGATTTCAAAGGATAGATGACTCACATTAATTACAAGCACCATAAAATTTCCCTATATACATACTTGAAGTTTGATATTAGTCAACATTACTTGAGCAGTAGTCAAATAATCTCCTAAATATATTTTTTGCTTAACTTCCACACGAAAGGAAGTTTTGATTGTACTATTGTGCGTACAAAATAACAATGTCCTTACTATTTTGAGCATAGTTTAAAATAACATTATTACAATGATTGTAAAGTACCAGTGGGGTTCTGCCAAATACTTTTTATTTAATTTTTTCTAGTAATTGATGGAGTAAAGTTCTAGTAAGTACTTCTATGTAATTTCAAGTACTTTTTCTTTAAATTAAAAAGATGAAATAAATTAGATATCCACTGTTTTTGGCACTTGATCCCACCTATTTGGTACCTCTTGGTACTTTTATTTAGGTATATCTAAGTACGTCATATCTTTCCACAGTACAATTCCTTCTTATGGTTGACTCTCGTTTTCTCCAATCAATATTAGACTCCTCTAAAAGTAATATTGTTTAACAACTGAACTTATATGAGCATTACTTATTACAGTTATATTGTTATCTTGGGGACATCATGAACGACAATGTTACACTTATATTTATCGATTGCTTTGCGGGCTGGTCAGAAATAATCTGAACCACCACAAAATAACTTAATTATGTTAGTGTGTGCACGTCTTGAACCCCTAAAGATCTGCAAATGTATGGAGTAATCGAATATTATTTAAGTTTTATTCTATACTAAGCCAGTCCACTCATATTTTCTTATGTTGATGCTCAAAGGTTTACTATCTTTGCTATTATTTTGTACTGTCCTGTGGGTAGGTATTTCATTGTTATTGACGATGTATGGGATATAAAATCTTGGGAAACAATCAAATCAGCTTTGGTTGAGAAAAATAGTGGAGATAGAGTAATCATAACTACTTGTAATCGAGAAGTAGCCAACCAGGAGATGGTTTACGAGCTAGATCCACTTTCGTCTGATGACTCAAAAAGATTGTTTTATATCAGACTGTTTGGTAGTGAAGGCAAATGTCCTGCTAATCACCCTGCAGAGACATCTGAAAAAATTCTGAAAAAATGTGGTGGTGTACCATTAGCTATCATCACAATGGCCAGTTTGTTGGTGGGTAAATCAAGAGAAGATTGGTTTGATGTGTGCAACTCTCCTGGTTTCTATCGTGGTAGTGGTAACCAGCAAGTAGATGATACTAAGTGGATATTATCTCTTAGCTACTATGATATGCCTTCTTATCTAAGGACATGCTTACTGTATCTAAGTCTGTATCCAGAAGACTACGAGATTGGGAAAGAATCTTTGATATGGAAATGGATAGCTGAAGGTTTTGTGGAGAAGAAAAGAGGAACGAGCTTGTTTCAGGAGGGAGAGGAATACTTCAATCAGCTCATAAATAGAAGCATGATCCAGGCGGTTGAGTCACATATTTACATGGGTGTAGTTTGTGGCTGTCGTGTTCATGACATGGTGCTCGATCTCATCCGTGATTTGTCATATAAAGAAAACTTGGTGACCATCTCAGATGATGATGAAGGAACATCACTACATCGAAACAAGGTGCGCAGGTTAGCTCACCAGAGGAGAATTGTGAAGCAAACTCAGCAGGACGATCATATATGCTTGGCACAAGTGAGGTCATTTGTTGCCTGTAGGTGTAATATTGACAGTTGGGTCTTACATCCAAGCTTTAAACTCTTGCGAGTGCTAGATTTAGAGAGATGCAGATTACCTCGGAAAGGCTGGCAGGGTCTTAAGGACCTTGGAAATCTACTTCATTTAAGGTATCTTGGGCTACAACGTACAAATGGTATTCGTGAGCTCCCCGAAGAATTAGGAAAACTGAAGTTTCTAAATACACTTGACTTGAATGGTTCTGACATAGAGGTACTGCCATCAGGCATTTGCCAGTTAACGCAGTTGCTCTGCCTACAAGGTGGCAGCCATACATGCGCACCAGATGGGTTCTTGATGAAGTTGACGTCACTGGAGGAGCTGCGTATATGTATTGATAACCTGGATGAGAAGTCCCATCATCAATTTATGAAGGACGTTCGCAACCAGAGCGAAGTCAGGGTACTCGAGATTATCGGTAGTTTGAAACGGATCATGCAGTCAGATCTGTCACTAAGAAATCTCCACAAGCTACAGTATCTACGACTGACGGATTGTAATGGCAATGGTGAAGCCGCAGCGAGGGAGTGGGACAGAGTGGTGCTTCCGTGGCATCTCCGGCATTTGGCTTTAAGTCCTATACCGTTCCGTCGGCTGCCATCATCGATTAGCCCCGCGCATCTCCCCAGCCTCAACCGTTTGTGGTTGCGTGTGAATCATATGGACGAGGCAGGTCTGCGAGCCCTTGGTGCGTTGCCAGATCTCCATTTCCTCGGCTTAAAATCGCCTCGGCCGTCGATGGCTTCCGTGGCAACTGCAGCTAATATTACTGCAGGCGATGGCTTCTTCAAAAAGTTGAGATGTTGCCGGCTGTTCGGCTGGATGATCCAGTTGGTGCCCAACGAGAACTCCACAGGTGTTTCGTTTAGCATCTGGACTGGAACGTGTACCGTGGCCTCTGATTCCAAAGCAACGGACGAGTGTTGCATATCAGAAGCACCACCGCGCGTGATGGCAAACCTCCAAGAGCTTTGGTTTGACGTTCCTGTCAGGGCCTTGTACAAGGATGGAAACGGTGGCTGGAGTACCTCCCTTCGCATTGCAAAGTCAGAGTAGGCGTCGACTGCGAGGGTGCATCTGCTGACGACGTGGAGAAGGCAGAGGCTGAGCTGAGGAACGCAGCACAACTCCATCCCAACGGTCCCAGAATCAAACTCGGACGACGCAATCAACATAAGATGATGGCACAATTGACAGACCAAGACGGCAAAGAGGTACGTAGCTCCTCTGCTCACATGGATTTCAACTTTTTTTTCTTGTACTATAGGCCTGCTAATGGGACGGGTTGGAATGAGTTTTATGATGCGGGTCGTTGCATGAGATATGTTTGGATGGGTGGAAATGAGTTTTAATATCTAATGGGTTGGGGCGGGTTGGGTATAAGACAAATGCGGGTTGGGGTGGGTTGAAAGTGGGTTCTTAAGGTCCGGTTATTGACGCGGGGCCCACGTATAAGTCCAGCCCTACCACTTTGCACAGAGTAGCGGGCTATCAACTTGAGTCATCTGCATAAATTTTAGCCAATTTCTCTAAAATTTTAAGGTGTGAACGCGAGATTTTAGTTTTAGGGTTCGGTTCTTGACGCGAGGTCTACGTATAAGTCCAGCCCCACCACTTATGCTCAAAAAAAAAAAGTCCAGCCCCACCACTTTGCACAGAGTAGCGGGCTATCAAATTGAGTCAGTTGCATAAATTTCAGCCAATTTCTCTGAAATTTTAAGGTGTGAACGCAAGGTTTTAGTTTTAGGGTCCGCTTCTTGACGTGGGGCCCATGTATAAGTCCAGCCCCACTACTTTGCACAGAGTAGCGGGCTATCAAATTGAGTCATCTGCAAAAATTTCAGCTAATTTCTTTAAAATTTTAGGCGGAATAGCCGAATTGGTCCCTGAACTATCGGCCAAGGCTCAATTTCGTCCCTCAACTACGAAAACGTCCAATTCAGTCCCTGAAGTATCTAAATTGGTCCAAGTTGGTCCTTGTGCTCACGCCGTTCGCGTTTGCCGTCAACGGCGCACACGCCGTTGCCCGTCTGTACTAGGCCCCTGGCCATGGCGTGCCTGCGCCTGCTCCGGCTGCACTAGGCCCGCAGCCCCTGGCCGGCGCCCGCACCCCACACTAGGCTCCAGCACACGCGCCGCGCGCACCCTGCCCCTGGTCTACGCGCCGGCCGCCACCATTCTCCCGACCGACTCGCCCTCGGCGGCGGCCAAGCTCCGGCGACCCCGCCCGTGGAGCTCGGCTGCGTTGTTGACAGGAACCAGTAGAATTAGCAATGGAACAGTTCGGAAGAATGAAATGTTGTTGATTGGGCACGAAAAGATGGGATTGTTCCATTCCAATGTGACGCCGCATACTTGAAATGGTAGGAGCCGAGGCCGTGCTTGACGCCGCCCTTGAACTCGCCAGCGTAGGAGCTGCCGTCGGAGCAGGTCTGGGCGCCGATGCCCTGGCTCTGGCCGCCCGCCCACTCGCCGGCGTAGCAGTCCCCGCTGTAGAACCGGTACACGACGTGGCCGTGGCGGAGCCCCTGCCTGTACTGGCCGCGGTACCGGCTGCCGCGCGCCCAGCTCTCGACGCCGTAGCCATCGTACATGCCGTCGACCCAGTCGCCCTCGTACTTGCCCTTGCCGAAGAAGCTGTAGACCCCGCCGCCGCTGCAGCGCTCGCCGTGGAACTCCCCCTCGTACCGGTCCCCGTTGCTGTAGAATTCCACGCCCTCCCGGACGGAGGCCTCGAGAGCGGGGGAGGTCCGCGCCCGGATGGCGCCTGCCGCGCGGGTGCCGCGGAGCCGGGCGACGGCCGCGGCGGCGGCGAGCGCGGCCCCCACCGTGGCCGCCAGGAACGTGAGGTGGTGGCTGCCCCCGCCGCCGTGCAGGAGCAGCGCGGCGAGCGCGAGGGCCGGGAGGAGGAGGAGCAGGAGGAAGAGAGGCGCGGGCTGGGCGGCGCCCAGGCGGAGCCGGTGGTGGGTCAGGCGGAGCAGCGCCCGGGGCTTGGTGGCCGGCGCCTGCGCCTTCTTGTCGTCAGGCTCCGGGTCATCGAGGAGTGCGTGGAACGACGTGGCGCCGGGGCCGGGCTGGCGCGGACGGTCGGGGAGCGGAGCAGGGACGACGGCGTCCGGGCCAAAATCCGACCGCCCTCGTCTCTCCTTGCCGCAGGTGAGCACCCCTACGAGCTCCTCCACACCTCCTATGCCCAGTGGAGGCCGGCCACTCGGCGCGCGCATCTACTCCAAAGCGCCAGCGCTGCTGCAGCCTGCAGCTGCATGAAGGCGCCGTGGACGGTGATGGGCAACGGCGTGTGCGCCGTGGACGGCAAACGCGAACGGCGTGAGCACAAGGACCAACTTGGACCGATTTAGATACTTCAGGGACTGAATTGGACGTTTTCGTAGTTGAGAGACGAAATTGAGCCTTGGCCGATAGTTCGGGGACCAATTCGGCGTAGCGGGCTATCAAAAGGAGTCAGTTGCATAAATTTGAGCTAATCTCTCTAAAATTTTAAGGTGTGAACGCAAGGTTTTAGTTTTAGGGTTCGGTTCTTGACGTGGAGCCCACGTATAAGTCCAGCCCCACTACTTTGCACAGAGTAGCGGGCTATCAAATTGAGTCATCTGCAAAAAAAATTCAGCTAATTTCTTTAAAATTTTATGGTGTGAACGCGAGGTTTTAGTTTTGGGGTCCGGTTCTTGACGCGGGACTCACGTATAAGTTCAGCCCCACCACTTTGCACAGAGTAGTGGGCTATCAAATTGAGTCATCTCCATAAATTTCAGTCAATTTCTCTAAAATTTTAAGGTGTGAACGCAAGATTTTAGTTTTAGGGTCTGACTCTTAATGTAGATGCTACAAGCAATATGAGTAAATAACTGCAACCTATTTACACCCGCACATAATAGGGCGGGGCAGGGCACGTAGACAAGTTAAATGGGGTGGGACGGGTTGGGTTGACATAATTTAATTATTAATTATGAGGAGGGGTGGGTTTGGGGCGGGTCTCCTGCCATTAGCAGGCCTAGTACTAATCAAATTCCTTCCCAATACCAGGCCGACGACGGTGATAATTTTTCCACAAAAGAACAGGAAGGTGAGGTCTCAGCAGCTGGAGATAAAGTCTCTGTCACGGAGTCAACAGGCGATGACCCAGTCTGCTGAATGTTTTTCAAAATCCTGAAAAACTACAAAAATATTTTCTTATTTCTCTATTTTCTTTTCTTTTGGGTGGGTGGGTAGGGGAACTCTACCTGTGCAATATAAGGTCTACAAAAAGGAGGAGGGCCTGCCCATTCAGATTGCTGAGATATTGTACCACTAAACCATAGTTCTTATTCACTACGCCAGGAACGATTTCTGCTGGCGGCTAAAATAGATTTTTGCTGGCGGGCGCAGCAACCGCCAGCAACTTTGAGCCAATAGAAATGGCCTTTTGTGCTGGTGGGTGACCGCCCGCCAGCACTGAGGCTTTCTGTGCTGGCGAGTGCTTATGTCGCCCGCCAGCACTGAGGCTTCCTGTGCTGACGGTTGCTTATGCAGCCCACCAGCACAGAGGAATTCTGTGCTGGCGGGTCCTTAAGCAGCCCGGCAGCACAGAGGCTTTCTGTGCTGGCGGATCCTTATGACGCCCGCCAGCAAATTTTTTTTCCATTTTCGTTTATTATTTGTTAATAATTCATCATTTTCGTTTATTATTTGTATTTGCCCGCTAAATTCACCCGTATTTATAATTATTTGTATTTGTAGGCCAAATTCACCTGAATTTATTATTATTTCTATTTGACCGCCAAATTCATATATATATATATATATATATATATATATATCAACCACATAATCCAAACTAGAATATAATAATACATAAGTCACAATACTAAAAAACATCGTACATAATAGATAATCCACAAAATTGATATCCAACATTTCGAATAGATAATCCTAGGCCCATCTACGTAACTTTTCGCACTCGTCCACAATCAACACTCCTTCGTTATCAAAGAATTCTCCATTCTCATGGCAAATCTCACGTAGGATGAACCTCGCCATGTCCACACAAATGTTGTTGATTTGCTTGTCACCCAGCTTCCCCCACGATCCCTCGATGGTATCCATCTGCACGTACACACAATAAATGAAGATTATTATGTATTACCATTAGGAAGATAATTAGCATATGGTTGTGTACAAACAAGAGGCTTACGTCTTCAGGATTCGTCCAGTACCTCCCATTATTTCTCAAGATCTCGCACACATAATATCCACATAGCACAGTGCTGGGAGGTTGCTTGTGGCACTGGAAACAAATAAAAAATGATCAGTAGTTATTAACAAAAGTGTACAACTCTGATAAAAAACCAAGTTGTTATGTTCTTACGTATTTGGCATGTTGTACCAACAATTTTTCCCTATCTGGAGGGTGCTCCCCACCATTGAGTCTGTATAGCCGATACGCACTTTAAGAGTAGAAAGACAAAAGTTAGTAATACAATTTAAAGTATAGCCGATACACGCATTATTAATTATTGCAATGGGTTGTCTTACTTTTTTAGAATGTTAATGAATTGCCGGTAAGAATCCTCCTTATAGTGTAATGAGTCGTAGACCATTGCCTCTCCTAGCTTCGGACAGATGTGGAAGCAAATGAAATGGTCTCTGTATTATATTAAAATAATTAATATAAATAAACCACAGAATATATCTATTATATATATTTAGTTATTAGAACGATCTTACTGAAAATTGTAAGCACACATGACAGAAATCTTGTTCTTCCATTTCCTCATTAACGTTGCAATGTATACAGCCACCTCATGATGTTTAGCTGTATGGTATTTCTTTATTATAGCATCTTTCTCCCCTTGTGTCTGTACTTGTTCGTCGATTTCCTTTCTGAGCTTAGCCGACATTACGAACGTGTGGTTCGGCTCGCTTACATGTTGCGGGTCAAGGTATGCTACCTGCCACCTCCCGCGTGTCTTTTTTTCATCCAACGCTTGCATCCTGCAAAATAGATCGCTTAGGATGGTTACCAAAAATACATATGGATTTGAAAGAATTTGTATGTGGTACATGCATGTTGACTTACATGCACCAAACGGTGACGAGATTCAAGTCGAGGCGTTCACGACGGTACATCGCGTGCAAATCCTTGAAATCGATTACAATCTTCCGTGGTAGAGTGCTACCGAACACCCATGTTGGTACAATCGCGGTGATAGTGTGAATGCCTTGCTTCATGGTATTCAAGATCCATCCATGCAGCTTATTCAGTTCCAGCGGCCCCTCGCACAGTTGCCAAAAAAAACAGAATGGTTTGCCATGCTCATACTTTTCGGGCACCTCATCCGTCCCAAAGAAATTCATAAGCCCCTCCTTTTGCTTTCGCAAAGAGGCGCGGGTTACAATTTTTTCACCGAATGATGAAGCTGGTTTCGTCTTGAGTACTTCTAAATTGTGAACATCTGATGATTTTTCACCGGATGATCGAGCCGATTTATTCTTGAGTACTTGTAAGAACAGTTCAACATTTGGTGATCTCGTCTTTGGTTCATATGAGTTTATCATACGGGATATTACTGGCCTCTTGGGTGGTGGAGATGGCGTAGGAGACGGTGATCTTGGACCATTATCCCCATCATCTACATGTTCCGGTGATGATGCCCCAACTTCGAGAGTTTCTTGGATGGGTGATAGCGTTGGCATGTCCTTCTCATTATTACCTCCTTGCTCAACACCCATCATATGTTCTTCCATGTTCTCGATGACTGCAGCATCTGAATCTTGGAGGGGTACTCGTTCTTGGCTCGGCCGTGAGGTATTTTGCGATGACGATGCATTAAGAATGATATCTCGGCGATGCCACAATATGTATTGGTTCCTCGCATCACCGAGAACCTCAATCCCCTCATCAGTAGGGATATCAAGCTCGCACGACTCATCAGACACTGAAACAACTTGCACCCATGCGTACTCTGTCGGGGGTGGATTCGGAAACTCATGACCCGTTAGTGCCATGGCCGTTGCAACCTCCCGAAACTTATTTTGTTTCCTTCCATAAGGTATTACCAACTTGCATGGTATATCCTGTGCTATGTCATCAACAAGATACTTGACGTTTGCAATAGACCCAGCACTACTTGGAGAAACGACGATTCCAGTCTGGGCAAGTTGCAGGTTTGGAAGTCCACCAGATAGTGCATTCTCAGGCGGGGGTGCGCTAGAAACCTGTGATTGTACGAAGAAATGGAACAACTCTTGCTTGGCGATTTCTCTCATTTTGGTTTCAAGGTCCTTCTTATAACGGTCCCGCTTCTTGTAGCTTCCTCGGTGTTCACAAAATGCTTTTCCCTAGGGCAAGGTAGATGACATCCCTCGAACACAACCAGTGTGCTCAGGGGTTCTGATCGCGGCGGTTAGCATATCTTTCTCCCTATCGGGCCTGAAAAGACCGTTCTTTTGCATTTCGGCGAGCTGTTCCAACTTCTCATAAATTTGGTCTGTTGTGGGTTTCTTGAATGTAACCTTGCCTTCAGGTGTTACAGTAGGAATTCGAGCAAGGCACCAATTCCTGCTCCGCTCATCCAAGCCTTCAAACAAATCTGGAAAACCAGCTTTCCTCCTTTCTTCCTCCTCCTGCCTCCATTTAGCAATCTTGACAGCATATCCTCCCGAACCCAAGTGATGGGGATTCTCAGCAGCTTTCTTAGCCTTCTCCTTTTCTTCTTCTGTTCTACAAATTCTTCCCACATCGCTTCCGAAATCTTACCGTACTGTTTGACGAGATTTTGTACAAAGTCTTGCTAATAGATGTACCTTGTACGTATATTTGTATAAGCTCATGGGCAATGGATTCGTGCTATGAAAGAGACGAACCAGCAGAAGCTAGCTAACTCGTGGCATGAATTTCACGTACGTGCTTGAGTGGTTAATTCGTGCTACCTCTAAGCAAATAAAAAAAGAGAAGCATCAGTACGTACATGCAAGTTTGTGTATGTGCTCAAGAAACGCTTGGCTGCTAATTAATTAGCTCCTAATGGTGGTCATAGGCGTATACGGAGTTGCTGTACGCGGCGCCCATGTACGTATGCGAGGCCAGTGTATTTGGGTCCTCTGCGATATACGTGTCGCCAAACGATCGGGTCTGTGGGGCCGCCGATAAGGCTGGGAAGGTTCTAGATGCTTCTAGAGATCAGCGGCATGTTAAGAACGCGATCCTGATCATGTACGTGTATGTGCTTGGAACTCTCTCGTTGGGCCCATGTTGAAGCGAATTGCTACTCATCACTTCATCAGGCTAGTCACCAGGCCATATCCTGATCGGTTCAAACTCCAGATAGGGCCGGATCGCCCATCTTGGCCGGCAAGGAGAGCAAACGACTTGCAGATATTTCGCTGCGTCGAACGAACCTGCGGCGGCGCTCTGGTGGGGTCCGTGGGAGCGGCTGCCTGCCCTAGCTACTGACCTATAAAAGGAGACCCTCGTCTCCTCGTGTAGGGGACTTTCTTTTTTTTCACAGGAAGAGCCGTCGGAAGATAGAGCCAGGATCGGAGGCCCGGCCAGCGCATTGGAGAGAAGAAGGCGGCGGCCGTCGGAGCCGCACCATGCATCCGTCCATCAGGGAGCAGTCGTAGAGGTGCCGCGACCGCCGGCCGTCAAGCAGGATCCCCAGCCGGTGCATCGCAGAGGCGGCGGCGGTCGAGAGCCGCGCCATCCATCCATCGACCAGGAGCCGCAGCACTTCCCGTCGAGGTGCTCAGAAGAAGAAAGAAAGGAGTCGCCGTACCTCCGTCCTGTCAGCCGGAACTCTTTCCGGCGATGAGCAGACACCTTCGGAGAAGAGCTCAAGAGAAACGAATGACATTTTCTGTTCTATCTTCTTCTTATTTATAATCTGATTACAACTGAAAGGGGAAAAAAAGGAAAGGCAGGGCTTGGTCAGCTCCTGCATGCGCGCGCCACTACCGCGCCTAGCGTGCGCCATCCCGCACGCTGCGATCGTGCCGCGCGCAACGGCCGCGACGTAAACGAGCACATCTCCAGCCATCACGCGCCCAGACTCTAACTACCTGGGCGAGCTGCTAACAAACTAACTGAAACAGCTAAACTGAAATAAAAACAAGAAAGATACATGGGCACGAGTTTACTTGGCGACACGTCCAACGATCACCTACGTCTGCACCAGCCCGGCGGCATCTGCACCGGCAAACTTCGCCAATCTTTCCCCCCTGCAGGAAGGCCGCGACAGGAGCAAAGAGGCTCCGCGTAGAGATCGGAGGCGGCGGCCGTAGAGCCGCGCCCGTCGCACGGCGGCCGGCTGATTCTTCCCCTGAGGGTGATAGGAGGCGGCGGACGCAGAGCCGCGTCATGGCTCGCCTGGAGCCTTTCCCATAGGCGACCGGCGGAGGAAGGAGTAGGCGCCTCCAATTCCAAGACCGACGTGCCTACCAGACCGGCGGCCGGGATCCTCCATGCCGACCACGTTGATGTTATCTTTCACAGATCGTTTGCACCGGCCGGCGTCGCCCTCTGCACCACCTTCACCAACGAGCTCCATCCACCGTCGGAGCACAGGGCGCCGAGGAAGCCATATCGAAGCTGTGTACTGAAGATGAAGGCACGACGTCGGCGACCGGTGGCGACGCTTCCTGCAGGTTGCCACGGGCTACATGCCAGGCTGGTGCTGGTACAGATGCATGTGACAGAGGAATAGCCCCGCCGGGATGGAAACAGAAGCCAGGAGACGGCGGCAGCCGCGGCCGTAGTGCCGCGCCACAGTCTACACCAGAGCCACCGCCAGGGAGCTGCAGCTTCCACATCTGTTGGAGAAGCCGCACGTGAAGGGAGAAGGGAGCCGCCGTAGCCTTTCTCCTCGAGGCGCTGCAGGAACTGCTGCCCCTTCATCCATCGTGCCCCTGCAACACTTGCACCCTACAGCAGGCGGTCGATGCCTTCGCCGCCGCAGCAAGGCCGATGACCACGCCGGGCTCGACGAGAAGCCGGCGAGACGCCAAGCAGTCAAGCGCGGAGGAAGACCATGGCTCCGCTCTTCATCCTCGCCGCAGGTTGATCTATCTTTTCTATCTGTCTTTGTCACAGATGCACATGCACGCCTCGACAAAGCTATCCGCTCGCCTCGCCATCTGCTCGTCCCATCACCGGAGGAGCAGTGGAGGACGGATCATGAAGACGGAGGTGCAACAGCCGTGACCTACGGCGTCGCTGAGAGCCGGAAGCCAACGGAGGCGCCAGCACCGCGGAACACGAGGACGACGCCATGCCGATGGCCGGAGGCTCTCGTGTGTGTGCAGGTTACGCCCCCGGCCAGAGGCACTCGTACGTGCAGCTGAGAAGGCCGACATATATTCACCGGTGTGCAAACAAGACGCCGTACACAGCCATGCGCGCCCCTGGGTGTCATGCAGGCACGAGAAGCAAGCAAGAAGAGGCGTTCCCAGGCCCATGCACGTGCATGTGTATGTGCATGTACATGTACGTGCTCTACGGGAAGTCAATCCGAAGCTACAAGAATGGTGTACACACCTACCTCAACGTCGACGGCTACCATGGCCTCGACCTCGACCACTCAACGACTACCTCAACTAGACGTGGCTACCTCGACTCCGGCGACCCCGGCGGCTACCACGACTCTGACTACTACCGACTCCGATGGTTATCGCGGCCTCGACCGCTACGGCTACCTCTACCTCGACCCCGGCGGCCACGACGACCTTGACGTCTGCCACGGCCTCCTCGACGAGGCCTTCTTCTTCAACAACTACTACCTCGACGCCGACGACCAAGCTGCTGCGGCGTCCACTCCGGTTCCAGCTACACCGACGATCCATGCATCGACAACCCACCTCTACTACGACTACATCGCCGTTCGCGACCAACGAGGCCGAACGGCACGGGCGGGCAGAGCTGATGTTCCAGCTACGCTACACCAGCTCATGGACACCGACGAGGCCATGGATGACGCCGACGCCCGCATCTACACCACCACCATCATCATGCATGGAGAACAGGAAGCGAAGACCGAAGACGACGACCACAGCAGCTTAATCGGAGGTGCTCTGCAAGCTGGACTTGCGGAGGTAATTAACCGGGAGCTTTCCGAGGCCCCGTGAACTAGAAGATCACACCGCCTATGTCAGATCTGCCCAACGGCAGGCTATGGAGCGCAAGTATGTAAAGGGGACCTATATTTGTATTTTGCTGAAATATGAATAAATATGTGTTCCCTTATTTTGTCTTCTGTGTACTTTAGTACACTGGCACGCCCGCATTATTTTTCTCATGCAGAGAGAATATCTGTGTATTTTTCTCTCCAAACACATGCACCTCCCTAGCATTCTTGCCTTGCTGTACAAAATCTGTATTAAGCGCCGACCTCCAATTCCTGAAATATCTTCCTAAGAGGCCCTCGGTCCAATTTCTAGCTTCTTTTTCTGTCCCTTCGTGAAAAACAAACTTTTCTTTCACTTTGGCCCACAATACATCCTTTGTAGCCACAGGAACATCCTTCCAATTACTAGTTGTGATCTTGTTCGCTAACTCATCCCTGACAATGCAACCAGCGATGTTCCGATACTTAGCAGCTATGTTGCCAGGTTTGCTGGGCTCACCTTTGTCACCAAGTTCTTCTATCACAAATTGTCCTTTTTCAGGGATTTGATTTCTTCTGCGTTTGCCACGTTTCCTTTTCGGGTTACTACTAGTAGTACTAGCCATTGGTTGTGGTTCCGAGCAATCTACCTCCTGGACAAGAATGGTAGGTGCTCTACGACGTCATCGTGGTGGGGATCGGTCATCACTCTACACCAAAAAAAAAATATTTTTTATTATTAGGTCCTAATGTGAAGAACAAACATGTCAATAACATATGAATGTGCGTGCCGACCTGATCATCTGCGTTTGGATCGTAATCAATGTCATCCTCATCCGGACCCCTACGAGGCCGCGGTGGGCTCGGTTCGTACTCGGATGGCGTTTCGTAGTCTCCATGTATTGAGACATCTGAGTATTCAACACAGGTTTGAATACATCAAAATTAATTTGCATAAAAAACACTAGTAATTGTTATATAAACATATCTAGTATTATCTATACATAAAGATAACTAATATTATCTAAATCTAAACAACTATACATAAATATAATTTCACGCATAATTGACAAACATATGTAATATTATCTAAACCTAAACAATTATACATAATTGATCATACATTTTGCAATCCATAAATATTTATACACCAACATTTATACAATATGTTTCACAAGTTAAATTTTCCAATCCACAAATTTGCATAGAAAAATGAATTGCATATCTATAATTGAGACATATATACACAAATTAAGCATTTATAAACATTTCTAATATTATTCACCAAAGGTAATTGTTTTCTGGAAAAAAAAACAAACCCGTCATCCGGAGAAGGAACTATCGCGGTGGCGCCGCCCGCCCCCTCACCGGTCTCGATGCGTCCCTCGGGGGACGGCCGGTGGGGGGAGTTGGAGCCGCCCGGCGGAGGCTGCTCGAGGGAGGTGGAGCCGCCCGCCCCCTCACCGGTCTCGATGCGTCCCTCGGGGGACGGCCGGTGGGGGGAGGTGGCCGGGGAGGAGCGGCGGTCAGACGCCATCAGGGACGGGGCAGGCGGTTGGGGAGGGGGTCGGCGAGCGGAGGTGCCCTAGTCGGGGAGGAGGCCGCCGAGCGGGCGGACAGGGAGGAGAACGACGCTGCCGGCGGTGAAGACGACGAGGTGGAGACAGAGGCGCTCGGGGGAGGCGCGATGAGGCGGAGACGGCGGCGCTTGGGGGAGATGCGATGAGGCGGAGACGGCGGCAGGGCTCGAGGAGGGGTGGCGCGGCGGCCGGTCGGGGAGGAGGCGGCCGGCGTGCGGCGGGGAGGATGGTGGCGGCGCTCGTGGAGGAGAAGGCCGGCGCTCGTGGGGGACCGCAGCGGCGCTCGAGGAAGGGTGGCGCGGTGTCCGGTCGGGGAGGCGGCAGAGCTCGAGGAGGGGTGGCACGGCGGCCGGTCGGGGAGGCGGTGGAGCTCGAGGAGGGGTGGCGCAGCGGCCGGTCGGGGAGGAGGCGGCTGGCGTGCGGGGACGACGGCGACAGCGCTCGGGGAGGAGGAGGCCGGCGCTCGTGCGGGACCGCAGCAGTGCTCGAGAAAGGGTGGCGCGGCGTCCGGTCAGGGAGGAGGCGCCGGCGTGCGGGGAGGACGGCGGCGGCGCTCGGGGAGCGGCGGCGGCGCGGTGAAAATCCCGACGCAAAAATTTGGCAGCCTGACGGCGTCTGTTTTCGTTTCGCGTCGAGACTTAGAAATTTTCACCACAGTCGCGAGTAAATATTGAAAAAATTACAAAAATTGAAATCTTCCCCAAACTTGTTCAAATTTCTCTGAAACTTCCACAACTTTAATAAAATGTATCAAATTTAATTTGGAAAGTGTGTTTTCTCAAAAAACAATGTTTGTTTGACAAAGTTAGTTGAAACGTGACTCTTGGGTGAAACACCTCAAGAGTTATCGCAGGTTTTCTCATTTTACATGAGTTGTAGAAGTTTCAAACAATTTATTTTCACGTCATTCAAAGCTTACAAGTAAAAAAGCCATTCAAATACAACAATAAGAGGACAAAGTTACAAAAAATAATACATCAATACTTAAGTCTTAATGAAGACAACAAGTTCAAATCCATAGAAATAAAAGGGTACATCAGTACTGAAATCTTAACAAATACCACAAGTTCAAATCAATAAAAGGGTACATCAATACTTAAGTCTTCACATCTATGCACAACACATATTTCACACTCCAACTCCATTTTTCTTCCTTAGATAATCCATATAGTTGAAGTCTCCAATCTTGAAGTCGAGCACTTCACTAAAGTATGCTAGAGTGAAATTTAGTTCAAATGGGACTCTAGGGTGAAACACCTCATGAGTTATAGGGTGTTTCACGCAAGAGTTCCATTTGAAGTAACTTTTTCAAACCAAAACTTTTTTATGAGAGAAAACACTTCCTAAATTTAATATGAAGCTTTTTACTTTAGTTGTAGAAGTTTCAAACAATTTTGAACATTTTTAGGCAATATTTCAAATTTTTTGAATAAATTCAGAATTATTTTAAAAAATTTGAAATCTTACCTAAAAATGTTCAAAATTGGTTGAAACTTCTACAAGTCTCCTAAAATGTTTTAATTTAAAATTTGGAAGTGTGTTCTCCCATAAAAAAGTTCTGGTTTGAAAAAGTTAGTTCAAATGGGACTCTAGGGTCAAACACCCTATAACTCATTAGGTGTTTCACCCTAGAGTCCCATTTGAACTAACTTTTTGAAACCAAGGGTTCTTTTTGAGGAAACACACTTTATAAATTTAAAAAGAATCATTTTCTTTGAGTTGTAGAAGTTTCAAACATTTTTGAACTAATTTAGGCAAGATATTAATTTTTTGAATTTTTTTGGAATCCCCTTTCCTGGCGGCCGCTAAAGCCGCCCGCCAGCGCTGAGTCCCTCTGCTGGTGGGCATCTTTATTGCCCGCCAGTGGTGAGTTGCCAGGTATATAGTCCCCCGAGCAGCTGAAAATTTTCTAAGTCCTGGCGAGACATCGAAGCTATGTCGTTAGGCTGCCGAAATTTCGCGCTGCCATCTCGCTCGGCCTCTCGAACCCTCGCCCGCTGCCGCCGGCGCTCCTTCCGCCGCCGCTCGCCCTTCCCCCATCCTCCCGCACAGATTCGGCACCTCCTCCGTTAGATCTGTGTCCTCCAGACCGCCGCCGGTCATGGCGAGCTTGAACTTCGGTAGGTACGACGGCGCCGGCAACACTGACGGCGACGGAAGCGGCTGCAGCCGGAACCCCACCGGCGACTTGAGCAGGGAGTACGCCGAGCTAGTAGAAGCTTGGGGCTTAAGCTTGGGCAGCTTCGAATTTCCCCCACCGGTGGCTCCATGGAGCTCCGCCCCTCCGCGCCGCCCCCTTGGACCGGACAGCCTCGTCCTCAACGACGGCAGAGCGTGGACGGGAATGGACCAGTACACGAGCCTCCTTCGTGCCCAGCTACCGTTCCCGTGTGCGGCGACCCCTCCCGTCGGAGGGCCTTCCTGGAGCGCCCACCCTAGGTCTCTCGGCGCCCCTTCTTGGAGCGCCCACCCCCGGAGCTCAAGGCGCCGCCTCCGGGAGCCGCGGCCCTTCCTAGAGCGCCCACCCTGGAGCTCAAGGCGCAGCCTTCGGGAGCTGCGCCCTTTCCTGGAGTGCCCACCCTGGAGCTCTATGCGCCCCCTCCGGGGGCCGCGGCCCTTCCTGGAGCGCCCACCCTGGAGCTCAAGGCGCAGCCTCCGGGAGCCGCGCCCCTTCCTGGAGCGCGAACCTTGCTCCCGAAGGCGACGACTCGTTCAGGCGCCTTCCTTCCTGGAGCGAGGCCGACGCATCGCTAGGCCGTGCTCCTAGGACTCGCGGCGGACGCCGTGCTTCTCGCCACACTCCCTGTGTTGCCCCGTATCCGGCTTCTTGTGAACTTCCTCCTTTGCCTGCGCCAGTTGAGATCCCGATAAGATTCGTTGTCCTACTTTGCAGGAACCTCTTGCTCCGTAATGGATCTGCGATGTTTGCTCCTTCGTAGTTTACAAGTGCCTGAACATTTGCTTGTTTACATGTCACATGCTGAACATGATTACACTGCCCGTGTTCCTTCTTCTGTTTCACACCAAACTGTACTTCATGCCATATATGCCATAGGTCGGGAAAGAAAGAGACAACGCCAACTGGTCTGATACACACATCAAGCAGTTCTTATCTTGCTGGATGCACCAAATCGATGCCAAGACCACTATTCAAGGTGGCTTGAACACTAGAGGGTGGAAGGACCTCCAAAAGAGGTACCTAGGAGCCTCCGGTCTGCTCCACGAGAGGGATCAGTTCCAATATGGCAGTAAGCTGAAGAAAGTATGGGACTTATGCAACAGCCTGCGATATGGCAGTGGAGTAGGTGAAGGACCGATTAGGCGACCAGAGAGGGGGGAGTGAATGGGAGCCGATAAAAATTCTTCTCTCAAGAGAGATGAACTATATCCCAAATTCAACTCCGAGATCCTAAACACCAATCTTGCCAAATTCACGTAGTCACTGGAGTACTACTGGACCTAGGAGCAAGCACACGAGCAAATCACACACAAATCACAGCGGAAATCAACAAGACCTCTCTGTCCTGTAGGGGGCGGTCTAACCGCATAGAGGGGGCGGTTAGACCACGTCCTGCAGACACAAAAACCAAATCAAAGGGAACCAAGGCAAACGAACTCCAAACGAGCCAAGAATTTGATCAAGGATTCCTCAGTTCAAGGCAAACTTGCTCCCAGAAGATGTCCTCAAAAAAACCAACTTTTCTCCGGAGACACCAGGGGCGGTTAGACTGCATGCCTGGGGCGGTTAGACCGCGTTGGCCAGGAAGCACCAAGAATCGAATGGAAACCGAAGTAAACGAACTCGAATCTGGCTGAAATTTTAAGCAAGGCTTTCTCTGATCATGGCCAACTTGCTCCCAGAAGATCTCCCCAAAAAGCCAAACTTTTTCCGGGACGGTCCCTGGGGCGGTTAGACCGCGTCCCCCACGCGGTTAGACCGCCCTCCCCAGGCAGCTCGGGAAGAACAGCACCCGTGGGTCAACTCTCAACTTCCCATCGATCGATCTCCCGATTCAGTCAACGGATTGCAGCGAAACTTTGGGGATAGATGGGTTACCTCCTGGACAACCTCTACCTCAAAGGATATCCACCAAAACGCTCTCAATCACCGGGAATCGCAAATCTTGTGCCTCTACCTCAAGAACTCGGGCAACTCCGAAAACCACCAAATCGAAGGCCTTTCCGCAGATTTGAAGGGGCAAGATCACCAAGAAAAGAGGCACCACATCCTCATGTGTGATTCCCACTACAAATCCCACAAAGAAACTCCTTCAAATCCTCCCACGAAAATCCCAAGAAAAGGCTCCAAAAATAGCTCTGAAAAAAGAAAAATCACAGGGAATAAAAGATATGGCACAAGATTAAGAGGATGAATTCACTATGAATCACTTAGCCTTATCCGGTGAAAGCCACTCCAAGAATCACAAATCTTGGATGGCAAAAAGCTCACACAAAGAGCCACTCCTCTCCTCTTTCCTTCTCTCCCAAGAGCACCCCAAAATGAAAGAGCACTCACCCACTAGCCAAGAGAGATAGCTGCCCAACCAGCCACTCCTCCTATATATAGAGCCCTCCGGACAAATTACTGAATTGTCCCTACACTAGGAGTTACAATACAAGCCCACGCAGGGGCGTTTTGGTCAATACATCATTAAGCTCATCGAGCGGACATGCATCCACCGGGCCTTGCTTATCTTCGACGCAAGCTCCTCGATCACGCCGTGTGTCCCCCGCTTCGAAGCTTCTCGATGCACTGCGGCCCAGCCGGTCAGACCGCCCCACCTGGGCGGTTAGACCGGCCTGGGTGGCCGACCTCGTCACGTCGAGTCTCCGGTCTCGGTTTTGTGGCTCTACCGAGAAACCCGATGGTTTTGTGGCCAAACCACCGCAAACCCCGCGGACTAGGTGCGACCTCCACGCCAATCTTCCTCTTGACTTGGCCGCCACGGTCGTCCCGGCTCGATGTTGGTTTTGTGGCCAAACCAACAAAACCCCGCGTGCAAGCTTTAGTTGTTAGCTGCTACCTTGCACCGGCTCCATGTTGGTTTTGAGGCCAAACCAACAAACCGTCGAGCTCGGCTTTGTGGAGCAACCGAGGAACCCGATGGTTTTGTGGGTAAACCACCGAAAACCCCACATGCAGACTTCGGTTGTTAGCCGCTACCCTGCGCCGGCTGGCCGCGCACAAGCTTCGATTGTTAGCCGCTACCTTGCACCGGCCTGGTGTTGGTTTTGTGGAGTAAACCAACAAACCCCGATGAGAGGCACCGCTCTGCACCGGCTCCTCCATGTACACGACATCGTCTTACTCTTCTTGCACCATGCGGACCGCACTTGATCCCGTTCGGCCACCGGGTCCCTCGAACCAAGCCTACTTGTCTCTCCACTCCTCGGAGGCCACTCTGGCTAAGACCTTTCGCGCTTGTTCTTCACCTGCACCAACGCAAATCAAGCCGCATCCAACACCTGCAATACTAGGCCAAGAGTCAGTCCACTCAACGTTGTCAACCACTCATCCCGAGTGCGTCGACAACACACCACTTAAACAATATGAGAAAAATAACACAACCCAACACACACAAAGCTTCAAATCATCCGGTCAATCACTCATCATATGCAAACCAAGGCACATCTCAACTTGGTTTCTCAATCTCCCCCTTGATGAGTGCATTGCCAAAAGATGATTTGAAAGCAAAAGGAAAACCCATTCAAGTGCCCAAAAGCCAAGTAAAAGCAAACACAAGGTCACTTGAAATGAGCGGGGAAAAATGCATGCTCCAACCAAAAACTCTCGGAACCAAAGAAACCACTAAGGCTAAACACACCCGAAGAGTCACAAGAGCTACATGCAATCCCGAAAAGCCATCAAACCAAAATGCTCATCTCAAAATCAATTTTCTCCCCTTTAGCAAGACGCTCATCACTCTTAACATTTTCTCCAATTTTGAGCAACAATCACAAGAGCGAACAACATTTGTCAAGACGCTCATCACTATAAAATCAAGGTTCATATCAACTTGATTTGGTCAAATTTCTCCCCCTTGATGAGTGTGTTGACAACATAAGAACACAAAGAAATGGTTTGAGAGACAAAGGCCGAAAGGCTCATCCAAGTGAATGAAAACCACACAAGGGCAAAGAACCAAAATCACTTAGCATGAGAAGATACACCAAGGCCACATCAACTTGGAAAAATCTCGGTCCCCAAAGACATGGGCAACAGCTCGACACAACCGAGACAAGCACACATGATCCCTCAAGAAGAGGCACAAAAGGGCTCAACACCGATCATGTAACAATCAAAAGCTCAAATCAACCGCCGGCTCCTCAAGAAGAGGCAAAGGGGCTCAACACCACCGTCAAAATAGCAAAAGAGCACAAAACTCAAAAGCTCCCCCTAAACACATGCACTAGGTCAAAAAGAGCATACAAAGCTCCCCCTACACACATGCGATAGAGCAAAGCATCAAAGCACAACTCAGGCAAACAAAAGGAGCTCCCCCTGCACAAATGCATACTCCCCCTGAACAAGTGCAAACTCCCCCTGAACCAATGCATGACAAAGAGCAAAAACTACTCTGCCCAGCCCAGGGCGGTTAGACCGCCTCCCCAGGGCGGTTAGACCGCCTTTCCTGTAGAAAGGGCTGAAATTGCAAGGGGCGGTTAGACCGCCTACCCCAAGAGGTTAGACCGCCCCCCCAGACCAAATGCACATGCCTCAAATTCAGACCGGAAATGAACGAAAAGGCTCTAAATATGTCCAGATATGTTTTCCAAGCACCAAACTCTCCAACTTGTTGACAATGCATGAAACAAGGCTAAAATGCAAAAGTTCCAACTACTAGCTTCTCAAATATACAATGAGCACTACAAAATGCTACAAATGAGATATCGACCAAGCTAGATAGTTCACAGTTTCATAAAAGCATTGCCACCAAGAGAGTAAAGCCATATAGCCAAGTGACTGCCATGGTCAAGTTGTCGATTTTTTTTCAAAAATTTCCACCTCGTGAGCAAAATCCTAACCATGATTTATTCAAGCCAAAATGAGCTAAAACTCACATAGAGCATGAAAGGACACTAGTTCTCAACAAGAGGTCATTACAAACACCCATATGCTATCTCATGTCATGTCAAAGCACGGAGCCATGTGTCTACTTCTAAATGGAGACTTCTCCGGTAGACATCATGCAACCGCTATGCACCCAAGGTGAAAGTGTAGAAGTGAAAGCATAAAGACATGAGCATATTTTTTCGAGAGCATTCTTTTTGCACATATTTTTCAAAGCATAGACATTTCATTTTCCCAAATTTTTAAGTTAAGAATGGTACATGAAATGCCTTTGCGGCAAAAAGAAGCTTATGCTCCTCCACAAGGTAGAACATGGGCTAAACATTCATAATGACAAAGGTCTTTGACCCAAATGAGAAGAACACATATCGAAGCATGATCTAAGCAAGATATAGCCATTTAAGCTCAAACAAAGCATGGAAAATCTTCTGCTCATGGGTGAAAGCATTTCATAGATTACATGTCAAGTTTAGCATTTCATTTCAAAAATTAGCTATCACATCATGAATATATAACAATACTATCAATAGCATAGCTAACACTTAACCATTCGCTACCAAGCAAGCCCAAAACTCACAAATAGCATATCATAGTAATCATGGCATATAGGAGAAGCTCATCCTACCAAAAGCATCATAGATAGATATGTACATCAAATGCAAAGATGGCTATCCTACCATGATACAAAGAAAATATACAAATGCAATGCAAAATGCATGGGGAGACAAAGGACTCGACTCATCATCAAGAAGGCTCACAAGGGAACATACCAACCAAGAGCAAATTCCAAAGATCCCAATTGAGTACCATAGAAAAGATACCAATTGAAAGATCATAAATGACTACCAAAAGCCAAGTCGAACTTTCAAAACCGAATTCCCATCAAATGAAGCCGAGCTCCCCCTCAACCAAAGACGACTAGCCAAGCAAAAGCTAGGAAAAGAAAAAGCACAAAAGAAAAGCTCTAAAACCAATCCAAAAGGGAGAAAGCCAAATAAGGAGCAAAACGCAACCCGAAGACAAGACAAGCCCAAAAATCACAAGAGAAGCTCATAACATGCTACACAATGCATTGACAATACCAATCAAGATAAATAAAGCATTGTAACATGATTCCACATATATGAATAAAGGCATGGGCTAGCAAACATGTCAACAAGGTGCATAACTATACAAAAAACCTAGCACAAAATGATACCAATGAACAACATGCCAATCATGATACAAGATCTAAACAAAAGCATGATACAAGTTCATATGGACCGACCACCAAGATATATTACAAAGCTAGCATGACAAGATATACATGAAGGACATACATGCTAACATGAAAAGGTGCCATGGAACTACACTAAAATGATATGAATGAACACCATGTCATACCCAAATACGGAAACTAAGCTAAAGCATGACATGACATTCATTTGCACCATCCACCACAATATCATAAAAAAACAAGAAAAGGTATACAAGATCACAAAGCTATCATGAACAAGGTGGCTAGCCTACCAGGGTATATACACAAGCATGTCACAAGAACAAAGCATGCAACAAGTATATACAAGTGAGCACAAGGGGAAAAGAAAACTCACTATACATGTGTACAAAGGCTTTCAAGAGCCATACAAAACGGTGTGGAGAACCATCATGTCTTGATCACCTCACAGGCAAAAGATCAAGTACCATCGAGCTCATGTTCTCCAACCGCGTCTCCATTCCTACACACAAGGAGACCAAGAAGACCGAGCCTTGGATCCCAAAGGGTTAGCAAGCACATACTTGGGAATCCAATACTTGGTCACACGGGTAAACGATGCACTCAACTTATCATGTGGGTTAGCATGATGCAAATGCCGGTTCAAATGGAAAGATTTTCGAACACTATTGGAACCATGCCTCAAAGGAACAACTCGAGAAGAAGAACGAGTGCTACCATGAGCAAAAAGGCAAAGATCCCCGGAGGTCTTAGGAGAAGAACCAACACAAGCACCATGGGAAGCATGTCGTGGACCAACACAAGAAGCACTAGAAGCATGTCCACGAGCATGGCCTAACTCACTAGAAAGATTTGCATAAAACCCGTCAACAACTTGTGCCTTCTTAGGCCCACAAGTGTTCATACCATGAGAAGGGCTATGAACCACCAAAGGCCTAGAAGCACAGGCCCACCGCATTTTCTTGCACGACGATAGCAAAAGCTCTCTTGATGTCCATCCTTCCCACAATGAGAGCAATGGTACAAAGGCTTATCGGGAGGCACAGTCCGAGTGGACGAATCACCATTCTCTTGTAAGTGAGAAGTCCCTTGGGACTTAGAGCAAGAAGCATCAACCTCAACTCTCGACTTGGTGCCCACATTAGAATCACACGTGCCATGAGAAGGCTACGTGGCTTCTTAAAAGCTTTGGCACGCACACGTCGCTCGTGCTTGACACAACGAAAGCAAAACTCAACGGTATGCCCATCTTTCTCACAAAAGGTGCAATGGAACTTCGGTTTGGGAGTATGAGTTCCAAAGAAATAAGAAGCACCCTTGCCATTTGAATCAACTTGGGCAACACCGGAAGAAGCAACAAGCTTAGGAGCAGCTATAGAAGGGCTGTCCAAAGCACTAGCATAAGTGCCAACATCCAAAGACTCACGCTCAAGAGAAGAAATCAACTCTAGTTGAGAAGAAGCAATTTTAGAAGCATCAACATCAGAGTGAAAAGAAGCGAGAAAATCCAAACTCATAGCACATAGACTCTTGCATCTTGTGAGCAAAACCTCATTTTCACATTTAAAATGCTCACAAGTACCACATGGAATATTTTTCAAATTATCAATTTCCTTCTCAATGCACTTGGCATATGTGGTACGCAAGAGTTTATTTTCTTTCTCAAGGTTGGCACTCATCTCATCATGCTCAATCAACTTGGCGCTCATATCATCGCGCATTTTCTTCAAAGCCAAAACTTCACTTTCCAAATCAATGCATGATGTGCAAATGAGACCACATGAACAACTATCATCATTCACATCTAGCAAAGCATCAACATCATCACAAGAAGTATGGCAAGCATCATTAACAAGCAACAAAGAGCATTTGCTACAAGGCATACACTTCATATCACAAATTTCAGCCCTAGGATGCTCAAGTTCATCTACACATGTGGTGTGAGTCAATTTTAATTCATTAATTTCAGCAAGCAAAGACTCACAAGAAACACATAGTAAGGAAGCACTTGACTCCAACATAGCAATCTTACTTCTAGCCTTATCAAGATCATCATTCAAAGCAACACAAGAGTTGCAAGGCATAGAAGCATTAGATTTCAACATGTTATTCTCAAAATCCAAGTCATCACAAGCAAGAGAGAGATTTTTAAGCATGTCATCACAAACATCAATCTCTCTACTCAAATTCATGTTCTCACTGCGATAGAGATCACAAGATTTGCATGGCAAAGGCAAGTCAATTTTAGCATTCATTTCACCATGTGCACAAGACTTCCAAAAAGCCATACCATTTTTCAATCTAGCAAGAGAACATTTCATCTTCTCATTTTTCCTATGCAAGGTATCACACAAAGACATATTTCTCCTATGCAAGTCACCACAATCCCTTTCACAATCATACAACCTATCACATAGGATCAAGATGCCTTTGGCAAGCGTACCTTGGTTCATGTCTCTTAGCGTGCGGTAGACTCGCCTTTCTTGAGATCTCCATCTTGATAGTCCTCGATGAGGGACATCATCTCCTCCACTCTTGCTTCCGCCTCAACCTCCATACTCCTCCAGCTCAAAGAACCACAAGAAGAAGAGCTCGGTGCCATAACTCAAAACACCGATTAGGATTAGCCGAAAGCAAGCCCAGATCACGTAAATCAAATCCGCAAGCAAAAACACCCTTTTCTTGTCGCCCTGTGGATCACAAAGCCGGTTAAGGTGAAGTGATCCTTTACCAAGCTCTGATACCAATTGAAGTACAGATTAGGCGACCAGAGAGGGGGGGAGTGAATGGGAGCCGATAAAAATTCTTCTCTCAAGAGAGATGAACTATATCCCAAATTCAACTCCGAGATCCTCTACAGCAATCTTGCCAAATCCATGTAGTCACTGGAGTACTACTGGACCTAGGAGCAAGCACACGAGCAAATCACACACAAATCATAGCGGAAATCAACAAGACCTCTCTGTCCTATAGGGGGCGGTGTAACTGCATAGAGGGGGCGGTTAGACCACGTCCTGCAGACACAAAAACCAAATCAAAGGGAACCAAGGCAAATGAACTCCAAACGAGCCAAGAATTTGACCAAGGATTCCTCAGTTCAAGGCAAACTTGCTACCAGAAGATGTCCTAAAAAAACCACCTTTTCTCTGGAGACACCAGGGGCGGTTAGACCGTGTGCCTGGGGCGGTTAGACCGCGTTGGCCAGGAAGCACCAAGAATCGAATGGAAACTGAAGCAAACAAACTCGAAACTGGCTGAAATTTTAACCAAGGCTTTCTCTGATCATGGCCAACATGCTCCCAGAAGATCTCCCCAAATAGCCAAACTTTTTCCAGGGCGGTCCCTGGGGCAGTTAGACCGCGTCCCCCACGCTGTTAGATCGCCCTCCCCAGGCAGCTCGGGAAGAACAGCACCCGCGGGTCAACTCTCAACCTCCCATCGATCGATCTCCCGATTCACCCAACGGATTGCTGGGAAACTTTGGGGATAGATGGGTTACCTCCTGGACAACCTCTACCTCAAAGGATATCCACCAAAACGCTCTCAATCATCGGGAATCGCAAATCTTGCGCCTCTACCTCAAGAACTCAGGCAACTCCGAAAACCACCAAATCGAAGGCCTTTCCGCGGATTTGAAGGGGCAAGATCACCAAGAAAAGAGGCACCACATCCTCATGTGTGATTCCCACTACAAATCCTGCAAAGAAACTCCTTCAAATCCTCCCACGAAAATCCCAAGAAAAGGCTCCGAAAATAGCTCCAAAAAAAGAAAAATCACAAGAAATAAAAGATATGGCACAAGATTGAGAGGATGAATTCACTATGAATCACTTAGCTATATCTGGTGAAAGCCACTCCATGTAGCACAAATCTTGGATGGCAAAAGACTCACTCAAAGAGCCACTCCTCTCCTCTTTCCTCTCTCCCAAGAGCACCCCAAAATGAAAGAGCACTCACCCTCTAGCCAAGAGAGATAGCTGCCCAACCAGCCACTCCTCCTATATATAGAGCCCTCCGGACAAATGACCGAAGTGCCGTACACTAGGAGTTACAACACAAGCCCACGCAGGGGTGTTTTGGTCAATACATCATTAAGCTCATCGAGCGAACACGCATCCACCGGGCCTTGCTTACCTCTGACGTAAGCTCCTCGATCACGCTGCGTGTCCCCCGCTTCGAAGCTTCCCGACGCACTGCGGCCCAGCCGGTCAGACCGCCCCACCTAGGCGGTTAGACCGGCCTGGGTGGCCGACCTCGTCACGTCGAGTCTCCGGTCTCGGTTTTGTAGCTCTACCGAGAAACCTGATGGTTTTGTGGCCAAACACCGCGGACTAGGTGCGACCTCCACACCAATCTTCCTCTTGACTTGACCGCCACGGTCGTCCCGGCTCGATGTTGGTTTTGTGGCCAAACCAACAAACCCCGCGTGGAAGCTTCAATTGTTAGCTGCTACCTTGCACCAGCTCCATGTTGGTTTTGAGGCCAAACCAACAAACCGTCGAGCTTGGCTTTGTGGAGCAACTGAGGAACCCGATGGTTTAGTGGGTAAACCACCGAAAACCCCGCATGCAAACTTCGGTTGTTAGCCGCTACCCTGCGCCGGCTGGCCGCGCACAAGCTTCGGTCGTTAGCCACTACCTTGCACCGGCCCGGTGTTGGTTTTGTGGAGTAAACCAACAAACCCCGATGAGAGGCACCGCTCTGCACTGGCTCCTCCATGTACACGACATCGTCTTGCTCTTCTTGCACCATGTGGACCGCACTTGATCCCGTTCGGCCACCGGGTCCCTCGAACCAAGCCTACTTGTCTCTCCACTCCTCAGAGGGTACTCTGGCTAAGACCTTTCGCTCTTGTTCTTCACCTGCACCAACGCAAATCAAGCCGCATCCAACACCTGCAATACTAGGCCAAGAGTCAGTCCACACAACGTTGTCAACCACTCATCCCGAGTGCGTCGACAACACACCACTTAAACAATATGAGAAAAACAACACAACCCAACACACACAAAGCTTCAAATCATCCGGTCAATCACTCATCATATGCAAACCAAGGCTCATCTCAACTTGGTTTCTCAGTAGGCAACAACCCTGAGACCGGTGAACCTAATGCAAACGAAGAATGGTGGAAGGCTCATCACAAGGTACCTCTTCCTCCAGTTCTGCAGTCTCCTGCTTCCCTGCTTCCTACAAAATATGATATACCTTGTTTCTGTGCGTCAGGGCAAGGCTTATTTGAAGAGGATACAAACAGATGGGATGCCTAAATATTTGGTGGCCCTGGACAGGATGTTCAAAGGGAGACATGCAGATGGATCCAATGCATTTGTTGCTGCTGAAGTTGCGGGCCCTGTAGAGGTGCATGACAGCTCAGATGATGAAGAGGATGCCCCACTTCAAGTGGATAGCCTGGCGTCCCCGGTAAGTACAGGGAGCAAAAGGGCTAGTAGCTCAAGCACTGCAGCCTCCACGGCCAGCAAGAAGTCCAAGAGTACAACACCACTCCAGCACCTTGAATCTGTTTACAGTGAACGCACCGAGGTGGTTCAAGCTCAATTTTCTAGGTTGAGTACCATAGTTGAGCAAACAACCACCGCACTTTCGAAAAAGATCAGGATGTGCCACTTCTTGGCAGAACAGTGTGGTGTCACAGCGGAGACGGAGCCTGCCCTGTTCATGGGACTTCTCAACAAACTGAAGGATGAGAAAATGATTGTTAGCTTCATCGTTAGCACACCGAAAGGAAGGCGGCTCACCATGGAATTTCATAAGCGAGAACCAAGGGTGTAGAGCTGCAACCTTGTTTTATTCTGGCTACTAATTAGTCTGTTTGGCATCAGTAGTTGTGTGAGAGGGATTTGAGCAGTAGTACTTGAACTTATTTGATGAATTTGTATCATGTGTGAACATGTCTTCAAATTGCAAGTGTTGTTTGTGTGAACTTATTTGATGAATTTGTATTATGTGTGAACATGTCTTCAAATTGCAAGTGATGTTTGTGTGATATTGTAACCTATTTTGCTGTGTGGTTATCGAAGTCCTGTGCTTAGTCTTGTTGCAAATGTTCAGCTTTGTCTTATTGCAAATGTTGTGCTTTCTTCTATTACAAAGGAGCTTACTAATGTCCTTATTCCTTTGGTAACGTTGCAGGGAGCTGCACAACTAGGAAGCACAACACAAGCAGCAGCAGGTGAACCAGGGTAGTTACTACCTCAGCTTCGCAGATTTCCTGCTGGGCTTCTAGATTTTCAGAATGCTTCGTTGCTGGACATTGCCCACGACATCGACGCCAACGACATGGTAATGATGCAAATGGCACAGCATGTAGACAAGCATCTGAGTAGAGCTCCATACAGAGAAATAGGACTCAGTGGGCTGGAGTGGGTGGAGTCAAGGCTACGGATACCAAAAAGGTGTTACTCCCTGTTTAGAATGCCTCCCCACCTGTTTCTACAGTTGCGTGATCTCCTGGTGACCAACTATGGCCTGGCATCCAGCTTGAAGTCAACCTCCATTGAGGCTCTAGGGATGTTCTTGTGGATTGTTGGAGGCCCAGAATCATTTAGGCAAGCTGAGGACAGATTTGAGAGGTCACTAGCGACAGTCAGCCACATGTTTGACAAAGTTTTGAAAGCTATAGTGAACCTCACTGCAGACGTCATCAAGCCATCAGATCCAGAATTCAGGGGATTACACCCACGGCTGAGGAATCCTAGGTTCTATCCTTACTTCAATGTCTGCATAGGTGCCATGGATGGGACCCATATCGAGTGTGTAGTGCCAGCTCCGAGGATGATGCCTTACTTGAACCGCAAGGGCCTGACTACACAAGATGTATTGGCGATTTGTGACTTCGACATGAGGTTCACATTCGTTCTTCCTGGGTGGCATGGGTCAGCAGATGGCATGCGAGTATTTGAAGATGCAACAACAAACCACCCTGCCCACTTCCCACATCCACCTGTAGGTACTTGGCAACCAACACCGCAATGCCTCTTTATTTGCAACTGCTCTTACTGATGCCTCTTTCTTAGCAACTTCTGTTAGTGAAGCCTCTTTCATTCCTAGTGTTGTTATTGATGGAAATGTTAACTGTTTGTACAGGCAACTTTTACCTAGTTGACTCGGGGTACACCAATCGGATTGGATACCTAGCGCCGTACAGCGGAAACATTGACGGCCCTACAGATGCTAAGGAGGAAACATTCAACTATGCTCAGTCCTCTCTTAGGAACGTAATAGAAAGATCATTTGGAGTTTTGAAAATGAAGTGGCGCATCCTGCAAAAGGTCCCTAGTTTTGCACCTCATAAGCAAAGCAAAATCATACTTGCATGCTGTGTGCTTCATAACTTCATTAGGTCCAGTGGCACTCAAGATAAGCACTTTAACAAATGTGAGCGTGGTGAGCACTTTTGCAAATTTGTGCCGACGGAAGATAGTGAAGAGCCCGATGAGGAGGAAGCTCTCGCCGATGATTGTGAGGTGATGAATGCCTTACATGACTCCATTGCACTTGCTTTGCTTCACCATTCTTGAAAGTTTTGTTTACCTTACGTCACGTACACTTGCATTCGTTTGTTTGCGGATACTGTGATTGCTTCACCGGTCTGTATATGGGCGAGCCATGTGAATCCGGCTGCTCTGTATACGGTTTGAACTGTGTTGGGTGCCCGGTTTTGGTTGCCGGTTGTATGAACTAAAGTTTGATACATGTTTGCATGAACAATTCTTGAATAAAGTTGCATGTATTTGGATGTGGAGGTTGAAGGACAGCAGTGTTGTATGATATGTTGCTAAGAAAACATAGTTTCTAAATTTAATTTGAAACATTTTATTAGAGTAGTGGAAGTTTCGGACAAATTTGAACGAATTTGGGTAAGCTTTTGAAATTTTTTGCATTTCACTGTACTTGCAGTCGCTAAAGCCGCCCGCCAGCGCTGAGCCTCACTGCTGGCGGGCCTCATAAGCACCCGCCACCGCTGAGGACATCCTATAACCGCAGGGGAGGCCAAAATTTGCCTAAGTCCCTGGCGTAGATGTTTGGATCGACGCCGGCAGACTGCCCGAGCGCCGCCGCACCATCCCCCAACCTTAGCCCCACCGGGGCACCGCTGCCTCCTCCCCGGGCCGTGCCCCTGTCGGTGCGCCGCTGCCTCTTCCCTGGGCTGTGCCCCTGCCGGCACGCCGCTGCCTCCTCCCCGGGCCGCGCCCCTGCCGGTGGCGCGCCGATCCTCACCTGCCCACGCGCGCCCGCCTCCTCCTCCGCCCGTGCCGCCTCCCCTGCCCCGCATCGCCGCAGCGCCTCACCGGCCAGGGGCCGCAGCCCCTCACCGGCCCGAACGCCGCCGGCGCCGTGCCTCCTCCCTCTCCAGTTTGGTTTTTTATATTAAATTAATCTCATATTGCAATTCAATAATATTAGATTATGTGTAGATTAGAGATTGTGTACAAATTGAACATGTATAGTAATTTTTGTTAGACTAGAGCTCGTGTACAACTTTTAAATACAAAATTTTGTTAGACTAGAAATTGTGTAGAAAATTTTAAATAAAATATCATGCGTATTTTAGGGATAATAATGGCAAGTTATAGCTTTTTTTGGCGTGACGGCGGCCGTGGAGGTGGTCGTGGTCGTGCCCGCAGAGGTCCCCCAGTCCCAGACCCCCCACCACCACCCTCAGCGCAGCCTGTTGGTGCTTCCTTCCCCGTTGGTCAAGAACTCGTGCCCATTATCCAACGCGAGTTGCGCCAAAATGTGGTATGTACTTAGATATTCTATTTTTTGAATTTGTCATTGTTTTTATAATGATAACAATGTTTAGTATTTGCATTGTTATGAAGCTAGTTTCGCCAATGCAATGGTTAGAATGAGTTATATATTGTGTGACTGGACAAGCTCCAATGGTGATCCATGAACAAACGACTCCATCGCGAGGAAGCTATATTGTTTCTCTATCAATTAATGCTACGGGCATGCGAGAGCAAAGACTTGGTGAAATAGTTATTATCCATGTCAATTCTTTTGCTGCACTACAGCCACATGTTGCCGCTTCTGATGCCATGAGGAAGGCACTTATCGAAATAGAAGCTCAAACAAGACATGTAATCCCAAACTATAGTTACTTCAAGATTAAAGCCTTAGAACATAACAACCTGGCCGTCACTGAAATGCCTAAACGGATATCACCATCGTATGAATCGCCCATTGTACATAACTAAAACTTACTCGTTATTTTTGGTATTTGTTTTTTTGATGAACTGTGTACTAACATGTTATGTTTTGCTTGTCAATTGAATCAGGACGCATTGTATAATAGTTTCTTGCATGCTGATCAAGGTATGCATGAGGTCTTACGTCAAGTATTACAAAACATTGGATGGACATTCACAACACCGCACCCACATCCAGTATGCGGCGGTTGGCAAGCTGGCATTACCCTATCATCATCTACGAATTCGGTACAAATATTTGGAGAGATATTCATTACGCCCTACATGGCCAGAGATAGTGCATACATATATGCACTAGATTATGTTGATAGGTTCTTAGGAATCAACATCATCAATATTAATCAAACTTTATACCTCGTGATGATTCACGGTCATGATGTGAACGATCCTAGATTTTAATTAAGTATGAAATATGCAGCCTTTTAATTCCATGGATTTGAACTTGTTGTCTTTGTTATGTATGAATTTTTTTATAACTTTGTCCTATTATTGTTGTATTTGAATGGCTTATTACTTGTGAGCTTTCAATGACGTGAAATCGATCCGAATGCAATACAATAATGATTTGAAAATGGCATAAAATTTAAAGTCTTACAACGACATTAATTAATAGTCTTACAAGAGATATATCAAGCTAGACACATAAGAAGTACTAAATTTATCCTTTAACAATTGTTCCTTCACAGTCTGTACATAACCATGGCTTCTCCGATTTAGGAATGCTGCCTTCAACACGCTTGATTCTTTTTTCATGATCTTTGAACAAGTCCAATTCCTCATACTGATTGTAATCCTCAACGTCAACTACACCTTCAACTCCAAGAATTCTTTGTTTTCCAGAGATGGCAATGTGCTTCTTTACATTCATAGGATCAGCTACGTAGAAAACCTGTACAACACGCTCGCGAGTACCCATGGGTCATCTTTGTAGCCTACATTCGCAAGGTCTACAAGTGTCAACCCATAATTGTCTTCTGTAACGCCATTGGGGTGTTTGACCCATTGGCACCGAAACACGAGGATCCGAATATTCTCTCCATAGTCAAGTTCCCATATTTCCTCTATAAAACCGTCGTATGTGACGTTTTTCCCGGATGTATCAATCGCATCTATGCGGACACCACTGTTTTGATACACGACACTCTTGTTGTCTTTTTCCTTGGTATAAAAGGTGCACCCATTAATTTTGTATGCTTGCCATGAGGTGACATTGCTTGATGGGCCAGATGCCAACATGGTCAATGTTGCATCGTCTATGGAATTTCCTTCAAATAGATGCTCATGTTCCTTCAACCATGATGAGAAACGACGCTTTTGCTCTTTGATGACCCAATCTTTTGATCGACTATCATTTTCTTCACGAACCTCTTTTAGGTGTTGCACAATGAATGGCTCCACTATTGCAAGTTGTTGCAGAACACTTGCATGCGCTTTCTCGAGTTGTTGGTTGTCCTCGTCAATGAATCTTTTCCTTCCAATGGTACCTCTCCAGGACAATCTGCCTTCGTGTCGAGATTTCGGTAAACCGATCGCTCTCCTATCTTTTATGTAATCTATGCAGAAATCAACACTCTCTTCTGTATGGTAGCTCTCGATCATGCTGCCCTCTAGAAATGCCATGTTTCTCATGTATCCATTGAGAATCGACATGAGCCGTTCATACGTCCACATCTGATGGAAGTACATAGGTCCTAGTTCAGTAATTTGCTCGACCATGTGGATCATTAGATGTTGCATGATATCAAAAAAGGACGGAGGGAAGCACATCTCGAGCTGGGCCTGAGTTTCTGACATAAAAAGCTGAAGCCTCGCTAGCTGTACACAATCGACCACTTTCTATGAAATCATGTTGAAAAAGTAGCACATCCTTGTGATAACCATCTTAACGTGTATTGGTTTGATAGCTCGAATCGCAATCATGAGAAAAACAGTGATCATCACATGGTAATCATGAGAGTTATAACCAGTAAGCGTCATGTCCTTCAGCGAGACTAGTGATCGGATGTTGGATGAGAATCCGGTAGGCACTTTCAGGCCACGCAAGCACTTGCACATAGCCATTCTCTCAGCTTGTGTTAAGTTGTACCTAGCAGGGGGAAGTTACTACTTACCATTAGGATGTTCTTGTGGGTGGAACTCTGGCCTTATTTTTAGGTCAACAAGATCCTTACGTGACTTCGGTCCGTCCTTCACCTTGCCTGTTAAGCCCAAGAATCCGATGGTGCTATCAAACACATTTTTCTGAAGATGCATCCCATCAATTGCAAGACGCACTGCCAGGTCTTTCCAGTATGGCAAAAACTTAAAGAAGATAGACATCTTCTTAAACGGCACGTCGACGTTCTCTATAGTTTCAGCCTGCTTCCTTCCCCTTTTCGTATTATCAACACCACCTTTTGACTTCTTACCAAGTGTGAACTTGACCTTCTGACACATTTCAAATACTTTTGTACTCGTGGCCGGTTGCGGGGCGAAACCTTTCTCATTTGTTCCATCAAAATAGTCTGGCATCTTGCGGTATTTGTGAGTCTTCAATAACTAGCACCCATGCCCCATGTACACTGTCTTAGTAGATCCCTTAAGGTACACAGATATTGTTCCATCCAAGCAAACTACACAAGCTGTCTTCCCTTTTATCTGACCCGACAGGGAAAATAGGGCAGGGTAATCATTAATGGTAACAAAGATAATGGCCCTTAGTGTGAATTTCTCCCATCTGTACTCATCCCACATCTCAACCCCAGGTTCCCAAAGCTTCTCCATTTCTTCCATCAATGGCTCCAGGAAAACATCTATGTCGATACCTGGTTGCTTCAGGCCTTGGATGAGAATGGTGAGCAGAAGAAACTTTCTCTTGTGACAAAGCCAGGGGGAAGGTTGTATATGGTCGTAAACACTGGCCATGTGCTGTGTGTGCTGCTTCTTTCACCAAATGGATTCATGCCGTCTGTACTTAACACGAACCTTACATTCCTGGATTCATCTCTGAACTCTGGATGCTTGGCATCAAAGGTCTTCCACTGGCGAGCATCAGAAGGATGTCGCAGCTTTCCATCAGACTTCTCTGGGCGATCGGCATGCCAACTCATTAGTTTAGCAGTGTGTGGGTTCGAGAACAGACGCTTCAGACGGTCCTCCACCGGGAAGTACCACATCACCAAGGCAGGGACTCTACGTTGACTCGTCGGGTCAACACCGATACTAGACTCATCCTCCACTTGAGCACCTGCACTTTTCTTTGCACTCGTCTTCCTCTTCGTGTCGCCGCTGGAGGAACCCACACCTTCTGCATCGAAGTCTGCATTACTTTTGTAATGGCTAGCATCGCAATTTGGACATTTCTGCAGTGGTGCATAGTCACCACAGTATAATATGCAATGGTTCCTGCACACGTGTATTCTTTGCGCTCGCATCTTCAATGGATTGATAATCTTCTTTGCTTCATATGTGTTTTTTGGTACAAAGTTAGGCTTAGGAAGCAGCTTGCCCAACAGAGTAAGGAGTTCGTTGAAACTATTGTCTGACCATCCAAATTTAGCCTTCAAAATCAGTATATTGAGGATGAAACGCAACACTGTCCACTCCTTCCCACAGCCCTCATACATACGGTCCTTTGCTGCCTTTTTAAGTGTCTCGAAATGCTCTAACCCTTTAGCACTCCCTAGCAACACCTCTGGTTCAATGTGGCGCAACATTTCCTCCATATCAACATCACATTCCTCATCATCCACCTGTGGTGCATATATTTGATTGTCACTTCGATCTTCTTGGACAAAATCATCATCCATCATGACACGATCATTTTCATCTCCATCTTCACCACCCACTTCATCATACCTGGTGTCGATGTCTGCATTTAGCGAAGTAGATACCGCCTCACCATGGTGGGACCAAGTTGTGTATCCTTCCACAAAACCTCGATGTATCAAATGCCTCTTGATGACATTAGTATCCTCCCATACAATTTTGTTGCAACAATCACTACAGGGACAACGTATTTGCTTTTTCCTGCAATTGCGAGCGTGCTTCTTCGCAACCTCAACAAACTTTGATAACTCTGTCATGAATGTCGATGAATGTCTTCGTATGCCACACATCCATGCTCTATGATCCATCTTAAACAACCTAGAAAATAATTTTACATTTTAAAAACTAATTTAATGATAAATGTATAAATATGTGGGTCACAAAAATTTAAAAATCAATTCTCTAAACTCACTTAAAAACTAAACTGAATTATTCATTTTATAAACTAATTTAATGATGTATATATATGGGTCACTTTAATTAATAACTCAATTAAACTAAAAATCTATAAACTCACTTGAATTAATAAGTAGAAAATTTGAAATGAAACTAAATTCTACAATTTTATTTAATAATGAAACTAATGATAAAAATGACAAACATAGCATAGCAATGATTAGATTAGAAACATATAATTCTACTTAAAAAATCAATCTATAATTAAAATTTTAATCTCCTCACTCCTCTCTCTCTCTCTCCTCTAGCTGACCCTAGGTCTAGCTAGATCTAAATCTCTAATGAATCTAGCTAGAAATGATGGATAAAATGTGAAAAACAAGGTTGGAATGACACAAACTCACCTTATATAGCCACCTCCTTCAAGGAAATCAAGAGCAAAACCTCCCCCCTTGATTTGGTGTTTTTCGAGCTTGTCCCGAGCTCCTCTCGGGTGAAGCTCGAATGGAGGAGTGGCTGGGAAGAAGAAGGTGGCGGAGGCTATATAGAAGGCACTGTGCTGGCAGGCGACATAACGCACCCGATAGCACAGATCGCCCCATCTATGTTGGCACCAGCTTACGTCGCCCGCCAGCGATGTGACCTCAACGCTGGCGGGGGACATAAGATACCCGCCAGCACCAATGGGTGGATCTGTGCTGGCGGGTGCGTTATGTCGCCCGCTAGCACAGAGAACTCACCGCTGGCGGCTGCAGCCCCGGCGCCTCCCAACACCACAGTGCTGGTGGGTGCCAATTGCGTCTGCCAGCAATCAAATTTCCATGTGCCAGCAGAAATCGTTTGTGGCCTAGTGATTATTGGGTTCCATTCATCACTTTGATAACAAACATGCTCAGGTTCGAAAAGTGCTGCATCCTAGAAGGAAGGATCGTTACAGACAATGTCTTGATAGTATTTTTATGATGCAAATGTCAATCAGTTGGGCGAGTCACCCACCATCACACTTGTGCCTGCCAGTGTGCCTACCGCCCCGTCCTGCTGTGCTTGCATCCGCGCCGTGTGCTTGTGCACCAGGAGGGTTTGGCCCAAGCTGCCATCGAGCAGTTAGCAGAAGTCATTTCCTTCATTTGTTATCATGCGAGTTGTTATATTACTATTTGGTTTACACTTCAGAGCTAGAAATGATGCTGTGTACTAGCACATTGCTAGTGCAACACGATGTAATACTATTATCAGTGCTGCAAACACTGTTTCAAGATTTGAAGCCTGAGGTCTGAAAATTGTGCCTCTGCTTTTTACTTCATGGGAAACTCCCAACTTGCAATGTTTGTCTTGATCGGCCCTAGTGGATTGCATTGCTTACTAGTTAATCTCCTCCACTGTTCACTTCAGTCACCCATCAGTTGTTCGCAACAATGCATATGCAGGTGTAGTTCATATACTTCAGAGCACACATTTTTTGTAATTGAAATCCCAGAGTTCAGATATGGGAAACTACAGGTATCATATTATTCACCAGTAGTCCAGTATGCAAAACACAGCTACCAGTGCAGGTTCTGTCACACAGTGATTGTGGCTCAAGTACTGGGGCGCCTTCAATTTCGGGTGGGAGAGGCCAAGGATCGATGCTGGCATTGGTGGCTTCGACTTCAGCTTGAAGAACCTTGCATCACTGGACGAGTTTACATCAGCTAATAATAACTTGTTTGGCTTTATTTCCTAGCTCCTCGGTGTCCAACATGCTCTGTTTCGCAACAGGAGATCATCCCCACGAAGACCCATGATGTGACACACCGAGGCCATCAACAACGATACATTTTTTACTTTTAGGGTCTTCTCACGGTTCGTTGTTGTCGAATTTGGAACAGTGGAAAGTTAGTTGATCGCACAGGTCTGCTTGCGTGCAATTAGGCATGATCGATAGCTTTACCTGAATGGACTCTGTTTTTAGACACCGTCCGACTCTGTTACTGTATTCTGATGATCTAGTCCTGTCTTGCAAGTCGATAGTTGCTACTAGCACTACGTGAAAAGTTGACATTGGTAACAGGCATAGATGACCTTTGATAACGGGCAAAGCGCCCATTACCGATCAAGCGTTACAAATAAGCGAACAAAGGTAACGGACAAATGCTCGTTACTGATAACACGTATTTGTAACGGGCATGTAACAAACACCGTTACCACAACTAGTTACCGGTCACCTGAAATAGCTGTTTCTCTTGGCCCACAGGGGCCTTTGGTAACGGGCACATACACCGAGCCTGTTACATGAACTCAACATCAGAGACGCGTAAAATACCCGTCTCCTTTAAGAAGGTCACAAGAGACGCGTCACAGCCGCGTCTCTAAACACTTCCATAACGCGTCGCCTGAGCAAGGTAAACGCGACTCGGGTTATGAACCCGCGTCTCCTCTGTCTCGACTAAAGGAGACGCGTCTAGTGTACGCGCGTCTCCTCTGTCCCGACGAAAGGAGACGCGTCTTGTGTACGCGCGTCTCCTCTGTCTCGACGAAAGGAGACGCGTCTTGTGAACGCGCGTCTCCTCTGTCTCGACGAAAGCATCAACTTCTGGGGCCCGCCGGTCAGTATTGGTAACGGTCCTTTATGCAGCCCGTTACATTGTTGGCATACTTGTAACGGGCGTTCCAAGTGAAGCCCGTTACTCACTGATCAGTTTTTGTAATGTGATTTAATTAACGCATGTTACCGATACATAGGCCACCCCTACAGTCACCTGCCTGTTTTCTGGCTGCATCCTGGAACCAGCCAGGATTTGGCAGCCACCAGATCAGGGGCTGCATCCTGGAACCAGCCAGGATTTGGCAGCCACCACAGCAAAGAGATATCACAAACACATTCTCATCACATATATACACAAGCAAGATCACATCAAGTTCCTCATCAGACATGCAACAAGTTTCAAGTTCCTCATCAGGGCTTGTTTGGATGGAGTCCTGAGAAAACTGCCTGAACCAGGCAACAACATCTGACCCCAGCCAAGCAGGTTTCTCAGGCAACAACACCTGACTAAACAAGCGTGAATGCAACAAGTTTCAAGTTTCTGGCTACAATGAACTCACGGTGCACCATTATAGAAGTTCCCCTTTGGGTCGAGGGTCTCCTTAAGAATGTACTCGCTCAGCATCTCCCGGACCGGCTTTAGTTCTTCTGTAGAAACTTTTAGGGCAGATTTGAAATCCTGCAAAATACAATCATTATGAGAATACAAGTACAAATCAGTTTCTAAAATCAAATGGAGAATATAAGCAGAGACAAGGCTGAGTATTATCTACTTACAACAGCCTTCTTGATGTCATGTATGTTTTCGAGTAGTCTTAACATATTGAATGCCACATGGAATCCACACAAAAAGGACCCCGATGGCTGCTGAGCGCACTGCATCGAGGTACCAAAACGACAAGTTAATGCAGTACCAAATAGGTATGAAGGGACCATAAAAAAACCTCGGTCTTACAGCGATGTTGCTTTGTGCTTGAGTGTATGATTGGTTTTGGCTTTTTCTTCTTTCCTTTCATCACTTCGTCCTTTGCTTGCATCACTTGGTCCATGCGTTTATCAAAGGCCCTGCATGATCAGCAATACCGATTAGAAACACTAAGAGATTGAATTTTTGTGAACAAAACCTACAAGATACTGACCAGGCCACAACAGCTCAGACGTCCTGGAACTTTCGCGCGAGATGTTGTTTAGCAGAATCTAGATACCAAACCTCTTTGAACTGCATACAGATGATCACTGTTACCCAATGGCCACCGGTGTTGTAGGCACCCACCACATAGTCGTTCTTCATTGCATTTGCCATTACTTGTACTACAAGGGTAGGCTGCTTAGTAATATTTGTGGCCGTGAAAATCTGTGGATCCAAAAACCCAACACTGATCTGCATCTCCGCTGCCTTCTCCATCATTTTCCTACAAAAAAATCCAATTGTTAGCATGCATGAACTTTGTGGTCAAAATTAAAGAAATATCTTTTTTGGTTTTAAGGGGCTTACAATGTCCACAACCTCAAGAAGGTAACAACCAAAGCAACCAGGGTTATAAGGTCATACACGCCACTGAATGCAATGTTTAACATTAAATCACCATCACCTTGAAAGTAGTCTTGAGCCACCTTTGCTGGAAAGCCAAGTTTATGCTTACTGTGTTCCATGACGTAAGCATGCAACCTGGCACAAATTGGTCCAGCAGCCTCTAAGTCTGCTTCTGACAACATAGGCACAACACGCTTGTATTTTGGATTCTGTTTTGTCCAAATACAGTTAAGAAGCTCATCTTTATACAGAGGTTTCCTGGCCCGCGTCTCCTTCTGTGGTGGCTGCTGCTTAGGCGGAGATTGCCTGGTCTCCTCCTGCTATTGTCGAGGCTCCGGTTGTGTCTGCTGCTTAGGCGGAGATTGCCTAGGCTCCTCTTGTTGCTGCCTAGTTTTGCCGATCTGCTGCTGCTGCTGGTGCATAGTTTTGCTGATCTGCTGTTGCTGAGCCTTCTCTTGCTGACGCTGAGCTGCACTACCTACATCTGATGTTGTACCCCTACTACCTGATGCGGCTTTAAAGTTGGGATGTCTCATCCTGGGTGGTATAAGGATCCTGTACTTTGACCATTAGATCCTTAGGCAGAGAGCCTCAGCTAGGGTTGTTATCTCATCCCCCCAACTGGTACAGGTAGAGGGTAGTGACCCGTATTGGCCCACACATAAGTAGGTTTCACCACTGCATACTCTTCCTGTACCGGTACTGTATGTCAAGTCTCTTGATATGGATAGACAGTGGCTACTGCGAGCTCCACGTTATGCCCGGTGCCATCCAAAAGGCTGCACTTGGTTGGCTCTGTCAGCTTATCTATTGTGTCCAGCATAGTTGATCGACTATCAGTGTTCTGTTGATTTGCTTCCTCCTCATTGACATGCCCATGGTCTTCCTCTCTACCACGCGCATCTTCCTCGCTGCCATGCGCATCTTCTTCCTCGCTACCATGCGCATCTTCTTCCTCACTGCTATTGACAGGTGGTGCTTGGGAAGGACGACGCAGACCTTTCGGTATAACCACGCCTGCTTGTCTTAGCATATTGACAACTTTGATGTATGTTTCACCAACTATCTCGTCCTTCTCCGTATCAGACCTCTTCTTCCTCTTCTTCCTATACATTCCAGCAAACTCTTCACCAAACCCTTTACCCCAGCCAAGTGAACTAGACACGCCTCGGACCCGACCTCGATGCTCTGGAGTCTCAAGTGCTACGGTGAGGATATCATTCTCCCTAACCCCAGGGAAAGAACCATCGCTAGCCTGAGCTGCAAGTGTTTTCACCCTATTTGCTACCCCCACCACCGCAGGGTTACTGAATGTTATGTCCCCTCTTCCTTCACTAGTGGTCTTCCTCTTCCCTACCCTTGCCCGCAGATAAGGTCTCGAATGACCAGGAAATTGGTCCCAAGGGTTCTGTTTTCCTTCTTCAGCTGCTTTGCATCCTCCTCCTCCCACTCTTTCCTTTTACCACGATAACCTTTTCTGCCGGTCTTGTGTGGCTTATTATGCAATGCTCTCTTTTCTTTCATCTCCTGGCTCAATTGCTGAAATGAAGGAGAATTGGTTTCCTGCACAAACATGTCCCAGTCTTGTGGCTACAAAAAGCCATGCTTCACAAAGGGAGGCTCCTCTTCGCTCACATATTTTTTTCTTAAATGGGCCTTGAACCGCTGTTTCAAGGTTGCAATCTCTGACATAGCTTCCTTAATTGCCTTCTTGCGAATAGATTCTTCCAGATTGGCTGGGTACTCTAGCTTTTCCTCTAAAACTGTGAACAACTGTTCCTTCTCAATTGGTGAGAGATCCTCAACCGTCTTGTTGATTGACATCCTCTCCCGAGTAATGAGGCCACAGACCAATACAAATATTTCCCTCACAGCTTCTGGGGTAGGCCAAAAATTGTCATCAAGTCCAGTTGTAGTCAACTTGTCTTCTGGCCATTTGGTTTGTGTCCTTGACCCGCGGGATCGAGTACTACTCGCAGCAGTGGCTGCTGAGTGAGACTGTGAAGAAGGTTCACCGTCGATGGGTTGTGATGGTGCACTGGAGGTAGAGGAGTTTGTTGTTGTGGGAGACTACATAGATGATATGTTAGGTTGTCAGTAGAGCAACATAAGCAAGACTGAAAATCTAAACAAAATTCTTATTAGATAAATTCTTATTCTCTGACAGGCAAAATAGCTGATATTAGACTAGAAATCAGTACAAGTCCTAAATAAAATCAGCATAGACATACAGTTCATATTTTACTTAGCATACAGGTTGGGGATAGGTGCTAACCATTTTGACAGGGTGAAGCAATATGCTTATATATCAAAGCAGAGACTAAATTCCTTCTACTGCTTCCTTGTCCAACTTCAGCAGCAATGAATTGTGTGTTCCATGTGTACATGCAACAAGAGGATAAAACAATCAGTTAGTATGATTATCACAGCAAAAAAACAATATGCAATCCAAATAAGCTACAAACAATTCCTTGGCCTGATGATTGAGTGAACCATGTAGTGCCACTATGCCGGGGATTACAGGGCACAAGCGATACGAAAGAAAATCGCCCATGCCCAAACCACTCTAGTGGATTTTTGTTGGCTATGCTTACACGGTTCAACCAATCATTAGGCCAAGGTACCATCGACAGCTTGCATACACACATCATGACATCAACAATAACAATATATATATATGACAGTCTAGTTATCACTAAATTATAAACCACTGCGATGCATTTCCCACTGACATTATGTGGCCATCAGAATCAAAGTATGCTAACAGGTCCAAAGCATAACTGTCGATCTAGTACATTCAAAGCATAACAGAATTAAAGTATGCACTAAAATCCTCAATGCTTTTCATGAATTTACAATGCAAAAATTGGAGCACCAGGAACATGAAAATGAATTTCAACAGTTCATATAAGTTCATCTGTCAGCAACAATTTATTCAAACAGACTTGGAGCAACAAAATGCATCCATCAAATCCACAGTCAATCAATTAAAAATGAACTATTAAGGCATGCTGTACTAGTGCCGGCAATTCCAGGAGAATAATCCTATGTGAACTGACCCTAAACAACCACAAAGTAGCATGTCTCCCTAATCCACCTTGAGAGGAATAGCACATTGGGTGGCCGAGCAGAGAGAGGGCGTTGGGGGTTCAAGCAGCACTAACCTCTGTCGCGAATGAAGTAGTTGTTCTCGTGGTGGTCGGAGGGGCCGGATCCGCGTCGCCTCATTGCCTGAGGTGGCCGGCTCGTCGTCTGGAGAAGAGCATGGCTGCGGCGGGGCGGCGAAGGCGAGCGGGGAGAGTGGTGGCGGCGGGCTAGGGTTGGAGAAGGAGCAGGGCGGCGGCGGGGAGAGTGCGGGCGTTGTGGATCTGTCTAGGGATTAGCCGAATATGTCCCCTGATGAACCGTGCGCATTACTGTGTTTATGGAAATTACTGGCATGCCCTTGAATGGCTCGCTGGTGGAATTAGAATTCCATGGGCATTATAGTCAATATAGGTGGGAATTTTTGAACCACGTGCGCACGGTTTGCCTGCTGACGCTGACAATGGAGAGTCATTGGTGACTCGAGTTAGTGAGCCCGCGTCTCCTTTGTTGGCAGGTGGGTCCGGGCGGGCAGGCAACGGTTATCTTCTTTATATAGGCTACTGACACTGACGCATGGGCCCGACACTATTTTTTTAAAATGAAACTTGCATCCCTCAAATATTAGAGCCCGTAAAACAACACCTAAAAATTCATTAAAAATAACATCAATTCATATTTGGACATTTAGTATTTGAATAAAATATCAACAGTCACACTTGTGTAGCCAAAATTCTTATAATTCTAATAACATCTTAGTGTGCTCTAAAAATTCTACAAATTGACTTGGCAACAAAATTTGGGTACCTAATCTTGTCATAAAAATTTCAAATGGATTCGATAAAGGAAGAATATACTTGTGTACAAATGTCTACATCTCTCATATAGTTTCCTAGAATGTTATTTGAACATTAAAGTTTTCCACACTTTACAACATGTTCGAACTCATATGCATTTGAAATTTTAACACAACCTTGTGTTCACCTTAAGATTACGAAATGCAAAGTTTCATTACTAATGGTTGTGGAAAACAAATATTATTTCTATGTTGTACTTACAAAGAACAATATAAGGCATATAAACATTATTCACGAAACGGAATATACACTAAACAATGAAATTAATGAAAAGATGGAGATTTTAGAAAAAAAATCATCAAATTTGGACTAAGTACAACGGAGAAATACATGTTACAAAATTTGATTGCAGATTAAAAGGAGAAATGCGAACTGTTCTTCATTCCAATAGGACTGGGCCCCACCGTTCATTGGAGACGCGGGATGGTTAATCTGCGTCTCCTTTGCCCATCCAAACTGTTCTTCATTCCAATAGAACAGAGGAGGAAGCAGAGGGCACCGCCGCCGCCGCCGCCGCCACCGCCGCCACCCCCGACGTGCCCGCTTCGGCGGTTTTGACACCCAAGAGGGCACCCTAGGCCTCGTCGGCGGCAAATGAGACCACCACAACCTTCGATTTGACTCAGAAACGTGACAAATCAAATGCTATCTATCAAAAACCGATTAAAAAACCCTCATGTAATATGTAATAATTTACATTTAAGATAAAGAATTTTTATTGATGCTTGCGCCTACATCCCGATGTTCATGCTGCTGACGGCGTACTCCACCACGACACTGAAGTAAAGTGTCCAGAGGTCGAACTCATGATGGATGCGACACTCGGCGCTGCAGTAGTGGATGATCTCTGAGGTCTCCGGCCCGTAGTGCCTACATCCCGCTATCCAAATGCAGACGTGGGGATTCTGGACGGGCAGCAACGGAATGTCGTCGTCACTGTCATGAAGCCAGTACCACCACGCAATGTTGTGGAGATCCCAGTGGACGAGGAAGAGCAGCCACCGCAGGTTGTGGTTCTTCCACCGCCTGTCAGGGGGTGACGGGCCGCTGCTGATTTTGTGTAGCAGTGCCATCACTTCGGGGTCCGCAGGGTTGCAATGGTACTTCAGCATTTCTAAGAAGTACTTCGCATCGGAGTCTTTGGCAGCGGCCTCTTCGACGAGCTTCAAACCCTTATCGAAATTCCGCCACCTCATCAACCTCTCCATCCCCTCGAAGCATAAGGCCTCTGGATGATTGGCGAGGGGGAAGCGCCGCTCAAAGCACGACCTGACATGGCGATTCCTGCACACCTCACGAAGCTCAAGCAGCGACAAGTGCAGGAGTACCTCATCGTAGTCGCAGATGCGCCGGAAGGTGCCGCAGACCTGATTACGAAGGATCAGGAAACGAATGACGGGCTCATCCGTGATGGAGTGGAGGATGATCTGGGTGATCAGTTCATCTGGCAGTAGCAGCATCAAGCACACCGCGGCCATCAAGGAGAAGGGGAAGGAAATTGAAAGGCGACGGGGTTTGGAAATTGAAAGGCGACGCGGCCATCTAGAAACACCCGTTACTAACAATATGGAAATTGAAAGGCGACACGAAATTGAAAGGCGACGCGGTTTGGCTGCTGACGCTGATGCGTGGGCCCGACACCATTGCCCCTGCCCCTTCACCTTCCTACGAAATTGAAAGGCGACGCATGTTTTTGGATGGTTGCGATCCGAAAACAGTTCCTGAGGTGTAGTGGGAGGGCGTGAGAGGCGCCCTGATGGTTCTGCATCTTGTCATCATAAATCCCCGGCTGCTTGCTCCATAAGCTCTCATATCGTTTCTTTCGATTCATCTTCTTCCCCCTCGCCGTCACCACCACAATCTCCGGTTACCGAGAGATCACCAAGGAGAAGAGCATGGCGGCAAGTGACCCGTCAGCGAAGCGGGGACGAAGGGAGGACGACGACGACGAAAGCTGTCGTCGGAGGAAGTTGACCATCAAGTAGAAGGGGAAGGAGCCAGCGCCCAAGGAGGAGGAGAAGGAGGCCGACGAGGAACCGTTTGCCGATGACACCAGCTTCGCCATCTAACTGCTCCTAGGCGCGTTCAGGAAACTTCAAGATGTTAGCACTGCGTTCAAGATCAAGGTGCCTCATGAAGAATTCAAGGACGCGAGCGTCAAGGGTCTCGCCTTCAGGATCCACGGGTTGGCTGAACAGCTTGAGAAGCTCCCCGTGGTCCAGCGGGCTGGCCTCGTCGTCGACGACGACAGCGGCTCCGACGGCGGGACTCCGACGGCAGCGACCGACTAATTGATCCACTCCTCTACCATAGTGATAATGTGTTTGTGTGTTCGTTTGTTTGTTCGTCAGGTTGTTGGACATGAACTGCTTAGTTTGTTTCTTGATCATGAACTGCTTAATTAGTTTGTCCATTCACGTCTCCTATAACGCTTTGGAATTAATATGTGTTCCTCCTATGTGTTTGTTGAACCTGTGATGAACTAGATCTTAGAGACACGGGTAGATCCATCCGCGTCTCCTATAATTTTCGGACAGGGGCATTTTGCACAATGGAGAGTCATTGGCGACGCGGGTTAGTGAACCCACATCTCCTTTGTTGGCAGGTGGGTCCGGGCGGGCAGGCAACAGTTATCTTCTTTATATAGGCTGCTGACACTGTCGCGTGGGCCCGACACCATTTTTTTAAAATGAAACTTGCATCCCTCAAATATTAGAGCCCATAAAATAGCACCTAAAAATTCATTAAAAATAACATCGATTCATATTTGGACATTTAGTATTTGAATAAAATATCAACAGTCACACTTGTGTAGCCAAAATTCTTATAATTCGATTTTAGATCTCATGTTTATGATATAATACTTCTAATAACATCTTAGTGTGCTCTAAAAATTTTACAAATTGACTTGGCAACATAATTTGGTACCTAAACTTGTCATAAAAATTTCAAATGGATTCGACAAAGGAAGAATATACTTGTGTACAAATGTCTACATCTCTCACATAGTTTCCTAGAATGTTACTTGAACATTAAAGTTTTCCACACTTTGCAACATGTTCTAACTCATATGCATTTGAAATTTTAACACAACCATGTGTTCACCTTAAGATTAAGAAATGCAAAGTTTCATTACTAATGGTTGTGGAAAACAAATATTATTTCTATGTTGTACTTACAAAGAACAAGATAAGGCATATAAACATTATTCACAAAACAGAATATACACTAAACGATGAAATTAATGAAAAGATGGAGATTTTAGAAAAATTTAGAAAAAAAAATCATCAAATTTGGATTACGTGTGACGGATAAATACGTGACACAAAATTTGATTGCAGATTAAAAGGAGAAATGCGAACTGTTCTTCATTCCAATAGACGTGGGCCCCCACCGTTCATTGGAGACTCGGGATGGCTAATCCGCGTCTCCTTTTAGTTTGCTCTGATGACAATGTGGTGTATGATTGGGCGACTGTTTCCCCCTTGACCGGATCTGGCATCAATTTCTTGGGAACCTACCCTCTTCCTGTGCTTTCGGTCTTATCTCCTTCCTGGTTTTTGCTATAAAAGGGACCGATGCCTATCGGTCATCCACACCTCTTCCAGCCATGGCACAAAGAATAAATCTTGTAGGATGCCATCTTCTGCTTTTCTCTCTTCTTTCTTTCACCAAGCCTTGCAGTTGCTAGAAGAATTCTTGTGATATGGTGCATAGGATGCTTCTCTCGCTAGGCCCAGCTGCTAGAAGAACCCTTGTGATGAGTCTTGGGTGTATCAGCTAGACAAAAGGGGCAGACAGAATGCACCCCTGCATCAGGGAGGCCGATGGGCTTCCAGGGAAAGGCCTCAGAATCTGGAGAAGATCTTTGCAAGCTTACGTTCCCTCCTTCCTCACCTTCTCTAAGGAAAGTAATTCTGAGGGAACGTGTATCTCCTTTGTTTTTCTTGGGAGACGAATCACTACCTCTGCTGTTAGCAATTGATGACCGACTTATTCACAGGGCGACTGTTTCCCCCTTGATCGGATCTGGCATCAATTTCTTGGGAACCTTCCCATTTCCTGTACTTTTGATCTTATCCCTTCCTTGTTTTTGCTATAAAAAGGGACCAACACCTATCGGTCATCCGCACTTGCTTCGTTCTTCTCTAGCTATGGCAAAAAGAATAGATCTTGTAGGGCGCAGGCTTTTGCTTTTCTCTTTTCTTCCTCCTCCTCATTCTCTCAGTTGCTAGGAGAACTCTTGTGATATGGGTGCCTGGGGTGCTCATCCCTCTAGTACAGCTGCTAGAAGAATCCTTGTGACATGGGTTCATCAGCTGTCGGGGAGAGTAGCCCAGAATCTTTGGCATTAGGAAGAAGAACAAGCTGATGGGAAGGTCACAGAATCTAGAGATATCTCGTTGAACTTTCTCTTCCTTTTGCTTTCTCTTCTCCATGAGGAGGATTTTTGAAGGGATATGTTTTCCCCCTTCAGCTGTATTTTCCTCTTTTGCTCACTTGCATATCTCAGCAAGAAGAACAAGCCGACGGGAAGGTCACAGAATCCAGTGAAGATCTTCCTTTGAGTCTTCTCTTTCTGTATTTTCTTCTATGTTCCTCATCCTGGTAGTGCCTAGTGATGATGAACATAGATGGCCGCTTTGTAACCTTCTGATGTATTAATGATGACTGTAATCAATTCAATATATGAATGAAAAATAGGATCCATAATCTTGCATCTTTTGTTATATATTTTTGTTCTAAGGGCTACTTATGACTAACATGTGATGCTATATCTGTGTGTGTGATTTTGCATCTTAAGAGACATGATTATGTCTGTGTGATGTCCAATATTTGTTATGATTATGCTCAAATGATTATCTGCTTGTGTGATTATCTATGTGCAGTCCAATTTTTTGTATGATTTACCTATATTTTGCCCATAACAAAGGAGACGCGAGTTGGCTAATCCGCATCTTCTTTCTATTAACGCCCGTTACTGATGATAATGTGTAACGGGCGTTTTGGTAACAATCGTTACTGATGTCATTAACAGAATTCAAATTCCACCAATACACATCCTATATTACAAAAAGGATTCCATTTCCACCAATAGACATCCTGCATTACAAAAAGGATTCAGCAGAAATCAATCTTGCTTTTTCTTTGATTTCTGTATATGGATTTTTTCATGATGGTCACTTCGCAAGTACGTTGTTTTGTCACTTCCCAAGAGTCGGGGCATGTATGAAGTGTCAAAGGATGGAATTTCATCAAACTGGTTGTTTTCCTCCTCCTCGACAACATTTTCAACCCCAACAATCCTTTTTTTCCAGGCATAACCACACACTAGTTCTTCTTTGCAAGGTCAGGTACATAGAACACTTGCTCAACATCCTTGGCGAAGACAAACGGTTCGTTTTTGTAACCAAAGACCCGGAGATCAACACTAACAAAACCATATTTGTCCTTGCTCACAGCTCTCTTCCCATTGATGACCCATCTACACTGAAACAAGGCTACCTTGAATCCTACATAATCAAGCTCCCATATCTCCTATATTTGACCATAATATGTGTCTGTCTGCATGTCATCACTGTCGACGGCCCGTAGATGCACACCATTATTTTGATAGACGCTCTTGGCATCCTGGGCCGTGGTGTAGAACGTGTATCCATTGATATCCATTGCTTGGTATGTTGTAACAGTGAATAATGGCCCCGTTGCTAGTTTCCTTATCAGATTGTTGGTTACAGCATCGCTGCATCTCTAGACATTATCTCGGAGCCACCAGCTAAAGCATTGCATGTGCATCTTTGCAACCCAAGCCTCACTACGGGCAGGGTTATCTTCATGTAGTTGTTCCTTGTGCTCATTGGCAAATGGTGTAATCAGGTGAATATGTTCTATCACGGTGAAATGAGCCTTTTTGAAGGCATCTTATTCCGGAGTGACTGACTTTTTCCCCAGGGTCCCAACACCTGCAAGCCTACCTTCATGCCGTGACCGAGGCACACCAATGGGGTTTTGGGGTCCATATAACCCATGGCCCACTCCACTGCTTCGATGGTCTCATAGCCACGAACAATGGCTCCCTCCGGAAATGACCGGTTATGTACCAATGATTTGAGGAATCCAAAGTACCTCTCATATGGAAACATCTGATGAAGGTAAGATGGGCCAAGGAACCAGATCTCCCTCGCGAGGTGTGCTGTTAGATGCAGCATGAGATCAAAAAATGTTGGTGGGAAGGTAGCTTCAAGCATGCATAGGGTCTCGAAATGCCTCCTCTCTAAGTTCAATAGTTCTTCCTCATCAATCACCTTCTGTTCTATTGCATTGAAGAATAAACACAAGCTCATGACCGCCTCGCGAACCTGTTCTGTCTTGATACCTCTAAGTGCAACAGGAAGAAGAGCTGTCATCAACACATGGCAATCATGAGATTTCATCAAGTTGAAATTCATTTTCATGTCCTTCACCGACACTAGCCTCTTGAAGTTCGATGAGTAGCCTGAAGGTACTTTCAAACCATGCAAAAACTCACAGAATTCTTTTCTCTCTGTCTTTGTCAAGGTGGTTGCAGTGACGGGAAGGTCCATCCCCGTGTCTGTTTCCTCTGCATAGAGCTCCGGCCTAATGCCCATATCTTTATGATCCTCCCTTGCATTTTTATGATCTTTTCCTTTGAACTTCTGTTGTAGCAATGTTCCACAAACGCTTTCATACACATTCTTCTTGACGTGCATGTTGTCAATCGAATGACGCACATCCAACAGCTCCCAATACTTTAGCTCCCATAGAATTGATTTCTTGTTCCAGATTCCTTGCCCATCTTCTTCTTGTTCACCATCTCGTTTCTTTCTTTTGCCAAGGATTTTTTCAGTCAATTTGGGTAACTCCTCAATAGTTTTGATGTCCTTGACTTGCAAGAGGACCAGATCTCCAGTCACATGCAGTGGCACCGCTCCATTCTCCTTTTGCCCATTAAACTGACAATCCATGTCCCGGTAGGCATGTTTCTTACTGAGGAAACGACGGTGCCCCATAAATGAGAATTTCTTTGAATTTCTTAGCCACAATGAGCAAGTTTCTTCCAAGCAGTGTGGGCAAGCTGCACCTTTCCTTTTACTCTGGCCAGAGAGGTTGCGATGAGCCGGGTTATCATTGATGGTGGTGAACAACATGGCATGCAATGTGAACTCCTCACGCCCGAACTCATCCCAAACCTCCTTCACACCAGGCTTCCAAAGTGTCTTCAAGTCATCAACTAGTGGTCTCAAGTAGACATCAATACGGTCGCCAGGTTGCTTTGGATCGGAGACCAATATTGTCAGCATCATGTATTTCCGTTTCTTGCATAGCCAGGGTGGAAGGTTGTACACTGACAGCACAACAGGCCAGGTGCTATGTGTTGAGCTTTGGTTACCGAATGGGTTCACGCCATCTGTGCTCATAGTGAACCGAACGTTCCAGCATTCATCGGCAAACCACTTAAAGTGGGAATCAATGTTACCCCATTGTGCTGCATCTGCGGGGTGCCTAAGCTTGCCATCGCCCGTCTTTCGGCCTTCCTTATGCCAACGCAAGAGTTGGGCCTCCTTTCTTGTGGCGAACCATCGTCTCAATCGGGAAATGATGGGAAAATACCATGCCACCCTCACAGGACCCCCTCTGTTAACCTTCTTCTTCTTGCCTCCGATCTCCACAGGCTCGTTCCCGTCATCAGCAATATCACCTCCACCATCTTTTTTCCTCTTGTACCGATCGCACCCACACTTGGGGCACTTGTCAAGGTCCGCATAATCTCCACGGAACAATACACAACTGTTCTTGCATGCATGAATTTTTTCAACCTCTATTCCCAGAGGACAGATTATCTTCTTTGCCTCATAGACAGACTCAGCTATTTGGTTTCCCTCAGGTAGCATGTCTCTAAGCAGATCCAATAGTTGTTTGAAACTTTTATTGCTCCAACCATGATCTGCCTTAAGCTGCAGAAGTTTTAGATCACCAGAAAGGCAAGAGTACATTTGGCAACTAGGATAGAGGGGTTTCTTTGAATCTTTAATGAACTGCTTCAGCCTCGCTAATTCAGAAGGTGTGTACACTCATTGAAACTCAACATCCCGCACCATTTGATCAACATTGTGCACACGTTGCAACACCTCACCATCATCGAAGCCTGTAACTTCTTGATCAGTAATATCCTCAGGCCTCATCACAATGAGTGGGAATGGTTCATTTTCCTAAAAAACTCCACCTTCATCAAGGTCTTCATCATGCCATCACGCTGCCCCTTCATTAAGGCCGGTAGCATGGTGTCGCGCTTCACCTTCATTTAGGCATCCTGCTTCGGCTTCATTAAGGCCTTCCTCACCATGTTTATTCCAACACGTGTAATTTTTTGTGAAACCACATGTGATCAAATGATGAAAAATATTGTCCCGTTGTCCGAACTTCTTCTGGTTGAGACAATCTATAAAGGGGCAAAGCATTACTTGAACACCACGGTTTCTCATATCCGCCTCTGCTTGATCTAGAAAACCATTGACCTCGCTTAAGAAATTGTCCCAATCTCGGGGCTGTCTGTACATCCAAGCCCGAGCAGCAACCGCCATCTGCAATTTCCATACATCAAATGAGCACAATTCATCACCAAAACCGATGAGTAAGAGGATTAGGACAGCAAAGTTCAATAAAAGGGGCCAATTTCCACCTTGAAGAGGACTGTCTACGAGGAGGAGGAGGCTGCTGCTTTGGAGGATGGCGATGGCACGGAGGACGCTGCGGTCGACGTCCGGCGACCCCATTCGCCATCACGCACGCGGCCGGCCGGCCTGCTGCAGCACCGGCTTTCTGAGGAGAGAGAGCGCGCACAGCGCTGTTAGCTGGCGGCGGCGAACGGTGGCATGGCAGGCCGGCGGGGCAGACCCAACCCAAGTGGCCATCTGAGGAGAGAGAGCGAGTGTAGTTGTGGGAGATAGCTAGAGTTGTCGGAACGCGAAGACAAAGACACGTAATAACAACGCGCGTCTCTGATGTGAGAAAACAAAGGAGATGCTGGCTCCAAACAAGCGTCTCCAATTGGGTCATCATCAAAGGAGACGCGTCTTAACAAACACGCGTCTCCAATATGACAGTGATCGGTAACGGACTTTAAGAGACCATTACCGATAGATATAATTTTCGTAACGGACGCATTTTAATGTCTGTTACAAAGAATACATGTAACGGGCATTTAACAAGCCCGTTACCAGAAGTCCTCATTGGTAACGGGCGTTGTGGTGGCGAGGTCGGGGTCGAGCCTGCCGCGCTTATGGGTAACGGGCGCGAAACAACAACCGTTACAGATGGGGGTCCATGTAACGGGCCTTAAGGGACCGTTACAAATACTGCGTGACCTATTTGAGATTTTCACGTAGTGTAGTACTTTTGTTAACCTTATATATTTTTGTTTGCTGTAACCTGTCAACGCAAGATATCATGCTAGCATACTACTAGTACTTTTGCTTACCTTGCAAGTCGATTGTTTGCTGTATACTAGTAGTTCCGTCCGAACCATTGCGCAGTTGGTGTCGTGTACTACATGTTAGGTTAAACATGTCATTGTGTGTTCTGTGGCGTGTGCGTGTGTCTGTCCATGTCGCGTTTGTGGCGTGCGTGCGTGTGTGGGCCTGCAGAGTTGCTGCAGCCGGGTTTGTAGGTAGAGTCGGAGTTTGTTAAAGTACGTGGTGTGCGTGGCGTGGGTACTGCAGAGGAATCTGCCATGGTCGTTGCGAATAGTGGCTCGTGGTCATGGCCGAGCGCGTTCCGCTGTGGTCGTGGCGCAGCAGCTGGTGTTGAGTCATGTTCCCCGGCCTATATGAGGCCTCTGTACTCTCCGATCCCATTTTGCTGAGTCTAGTGCCAAGAAACATGAGCAGTTGGCTCCGCGGCGTTCGTCGCTGAAAACTTTGTTCATCTTCTTCCTCAGGTCACCAGCGAGTACGAGAGCTAGATCGAGAGAGGACACTATACCACAGCCCCAGATTACCATCTACAAAGGCGTTGTTATACTGACGAACTATCCGTCATTATAGACCTATACCGACGGTCACCATGCGTCGTTATAAGTGGCGTCGGTAAAAAGTTATACCGACGGATAACAGTTATAACGACGGATCCTCAGTTGCACACATTAATAACGACGGATACCTTTGTAACGACAGACGTTCCGTTGCCCACATTTTATACCGACAGACTGTTTGTTGCAGCAACATTAATATAATACCATTGTCTTAAACCATTAAATAACTCATTATCCAAAATGGAATAAATAATTTGGCACATATCTCACAATTTTCATGCAGACCATCAAGAGAAACATTCAGTTGTACAATTTTCATTCATTCAAACCATCTGTTCACAACAAACAGTTCACAACTTGTATAAGTTTTGCTTCCACAGCCAACATAACTTTGCCTAGCACAGATAACATGATTAGCTATTGGTTTGCCCCAACCACAAACTTCAAAACAGGTGCTAAGGCATGTTTGGCCTACAAAATGATTCATCTCTAGAGACAGTTCAAAACAAAATAGCGTCGAAGACTAAGTTGATCTCACTGCTGTCAACATGATGGAGCTTCCATGTCCATGGGAAACACTTGTGCAGCAGCAGCAACTAGCTAGTCCTACTTGGGGCCAAATTGTCTCCTACTTCTTGGAGCACCTGCAAAATCAGAAGCATGCATTCACTCTGGTTGTACAAAGTTATATAAAAACTAGTTGTACTGCATTGTTAAGACATATGAACTAGCAGGCACAAGTCAAGAAAGGAAACAGATTGATGAATTCAAATTAAAGTAGTGCCAGGATCCCAGGGTGTGACTGTGAGTGTTGGTTATGAAGAACAATGGTAGCCATTAAAGGAGTTACACGTGCACTGTAGTGCTACAATTTTACATATGTCATAGTTGACTGAAGATGTCTGGGCAGCTCACCTATTTTCCATTTTTATCATGTCATTCATGTATCAATGCACCACAAAGCCAGAGGTTTCACAAGCAACAGTAAAGAAAACCAATAATTATGAATATTTCTAAATAATTGAAGCATGCACCATATCAAAGAGAGATAGAGGAAGCAAGATCACAGCTTCTATACAACTTCACATGTTTGATTGTGACACATGTCTCACGACAATTATACCAGGAAATTTTTGCTAAGTTTTACAGTCCTAAGTTTACCTAGGCCACTCGATCAGGACAAGTATAAACAAACACCAAGAGTTTAACAGGAGCAATGGTAGATATCCTAGGATGGTGCACATGCAGGAAAGAAATTATTTTAGAGTAGTTGTTATTTCAGAAGTGCTAGATATCCTACAGAAACAATGCTAAATATCTTAGGGTGGAGCATATTGCTAAATATTTCAGAAGTTATTATTTCAGAGTAGTTGTTTACTTAAACTGAAATTCACAACATACCTGCAATGCCTCAACAAGACTGTGAAGCCTCCTTTAACTATCAGATATCAATAGTTACAAAATTTGTTCTCATCAAAATCTCCTCCATCATCATGGAGATGGAAGCATGATCTTGTTGCACTTCAATCTGTCCTCATTCAGAGCATCAAAACTTGCACTTCACTCTATCCTTGTTCAGAGCACCAACTAGAATCCCATACCTGCATCCAACATCATGTGAATTTCTCTTCAACAAATTCTCTACTGTTATCAGATTGGACTGATTAGTTCCATTCTGATGTGTCGACATCCTACATGTTCAAGTTCATTATTATAGCCAGGCAAGCAATTAATCACTGACAGTAGCAGGTAAATGGGCATATTATACACAATCCAGAGGAATATTGAAGTAACTTGTAAGTAAACTACACAGATGCAGAGGCAATTAGGCATATAATACACAAAGAAACCTGCAATCCAGAGGCAGACGCATATTTTACACAAAAGTCTTCAATCCACATGTGTATCACATCAATAATCAAATTCACAGATAAAAGCAGAGACAAAAAAAAACAGAGGGCAAGAGGAAGAAGAGGAGCAGAGGAGCAAAGGAGGGAGGATAACTTGCCTTGGACTTGGGGTCGTGCGTCGCGACGGCTGCCGGCGAGGAGGTCGGGGCTCGGGACCATGGGCTCACTGTGGCACGGTGAAGGACCATGGGCCTTCGGCAGCAACGGGGAGGCGCGGGGTCAGCAACGGTCGCCAGTAGGGGCGGGGTCAGCGGTGGCGACGGGAAGTGGCAGCGGCGGCGGGGAGGGGGCGGATCCGCGGCAGCTTGGGGGAACGGCGGTCGGCGACATCTTGGCGAGGTCTGAGCTGGGGCTCACTACTGCTCGCCTTGGCGATCGCGTTCCTGGTGGAGAGGCCTCGCCGGGGGTGGCGTGTCAGGGGCTCGGCGGAGGCGGCGTGTCAGGCGGTGGCCGCTCCGGCCAGGGGCGCACGGGCCCGAAGCGGCAAGGGCGGTGCTGAGACGATGGGTGACGGGAGGACTGAGGCGGCGGCGGCTGTGGTGGGGAGGGAGGTGGATAACTGGATAAAGTTGGAGCTAAGGGTTAGAAAATCTAACCGTGTGTTTGGTTAGAGAGCGGAGCGAGCCGGGTCGCAGCCGACCCAGCCCCAGGGCTGATTGGATGGAAGATGGGAGGGTTGGGTTGGCTCCAAGGTGGAATATTCTCTCATGATGCGGGTTGGACCCGTCCTCCAAAATCTGGCGGACGGAGCGAACCCAGCTGGGTTCCGTCCGTGCTTGCGCGTCCTCCGTTTCCCTCCGTCCATAGCGGTAGCACGGGGCGCGGGGCTGGTTGGCGGCGGTGGAGCTCGCGCGGTGGCCGGCGGCGCGGGGCTGGGCGGCGGGGCTGGAGCTGGAGATGCCGGTGGAGCTCGCGCGGGCGCTGGGGCCGGCGGAGCTCGCCCGTGGTGGCGCCTCTCGCGCACGGCGGAGCTCACCCGCGGCAGAGCTCGCGCGTGGCGGCGCCTTCTGCTATGCTTCTGCTCGCGCGCGGCGGCGGAGCTCGCCCGCGGCAGGGCTCGCCCGCGGCGGAGCTCGCGCATGGCAGCGCCTTCTGCTTTGCTCGCGAGTCCTCCCCGTGACCGGCTGAAGGAAGAAGATAAGGTAGAGAAAAAATAAAAAGAAAAAGAAAAAGAGTGAGAGCTTGACAAGTGGGGTCTATTGATGGCAAATGGGACCCTCAGTAACGGTGTTATCTTGTCATCCAACCTGTATTCCTAATTCCTTCAACCAAACACGGGGTGGGTTGGCTCCGTCTCTAAAATTAGAGATGCAACCAAACACTGGGTGGGTTGGCTCCATCCCAAAAATAAGGGTTGGATCCAACCCAACCCATTGATCCCGCAACCAAACAGACGGTAAGAGCGTTCTGGAGCTGTATGATCTAGATCGGGCGTATAACATCGGCTGAGAATAAAAAGATTTTCAGAGAATTTGGGTCATTTTCACGAAGTGGGCCGAGGCGCGGCTCAATACAATTGAGGTATACTGACGGCCCGTGCGATGGGAAGCGTAAGATTTCTGTAATGACGGATGTGCAGATGGTACAACGAGAAGTAACGACGGATGGTTCGATGCGGACTTATAACGATGGACCGTTCAATGGTAATTTTGTACTTATAGCAATGCACCTCTGATGTTAATCTTGGGTTGTGGTATAGTGGGAGACATTACGGGAAAACGCAAATTTGCCGTGCCTCACGGCGTTTGCCGTGCGCCTTCTGTAGACGCACGGCAAAGGTGACAAAAGAAATCATCTTATACACTTTAAAATTTTTCTCCACTCCTTATACAACATGTAGTACTCTGTGTTAAAATTTTGTACATTTTTGTGCTTGTTTGCTATATTTAACTAATTAAATACTTTTTAACAATTTTTTTGAGTCAAATCAAATTTGAACTGCAAGTGATTCAAATAATAGAATAAAACAAGGAGAAAAATGATATTCATGTCATTTAGCCCAATTTAAGACCTTTCTCAAGAAATCAAAAGAAATTTCGAACATCTTGACCACGAAACACGACCACGACCGTGTGTCAAAAAGATTTTAAAATTCTAAGAAATGCAAATGAAGTCCAAAAATTATGATATTTGTAAATACCTCATGATATCACATGTGGAGACTATAGTAAAAAATTAAGTGAGTTTCACACATTTTTTAAGTTCAATGCTTAAAAATAAAAACATCTCCGAAGAAGTTTCATAGAGTTGAGAAGGATGTGGTTAGATTTCAAGTGAAAGTGAAGGGCGAATTTGAGTTTGACTTTGAAAGTTTTTCTACTCTTCACATATAACATGTTGTACTCCATGTTAAACTTTTATAATTTTTTGTATTTGTTTGCTATATTTAACTAATTGAAAACATTTGTTGCAATTTCTTTTCAAAAAACTTTGCCGTGCGCTGCACTCTGGGCGCATGGCAAAGTTGCTTTGCTAGCCCATTTTGGTCCAATAAGGCCCGCCACCCCCCTCCCTCTACAAACTCTACGTATAAATACTCCCCCCACCCACCTCCTCCCATCCTCCCTGTCGCAGCCGCCTTCCCCGCCGCCTCCCTCGTCGATAATCTCCCTCACGGCATCCCCCACCGTCTCCCTCCTCCTCCCTCCCAAAGCCGCACGCCCCAGCCGCCTCTCTCACTCCCTCCACAGCAACCGTGCGCACCGCCTGGTCTCTCCCGCAACCGCGCGCTGCCTGCTCTCCTCTCCCTCCTGCAGCCGCGCACCGCTCCTCACCTCTCCCTCAGATCCGCCACCGCTCCTCTCCCTCCCCTCCCCTCCCGGGCGACGATGAACTACAGCGGCGAGCAGGCCTCCCGCGGCTCCTCTCCTCCCCCCTCCGCTCGCCCCTCACCGGTCCGGTGAAGAGGGGCAGCGGGGCGAGGAGCAGCGGCTGCGGCCAGCAAGAGCTCCTCCTCCTCAGATCTGGCGATGGAGGTACACGGCGGCGGCGGGAAGCTTCTCCTCCTCCTCTCTCTCTCTGTTGCTTGGTCGCGCCGGAGAAGCGGCGTGGTGGTGGTGGTGGTGGTAGGGGAGCAGATGCGGCGGGCGTGCTGGTGGTGGTGGTGCTGGAAACGGGCGTGGCACATGAAGGCGGCGGCGGGTGTGGTGGTGGTGGAAGTGTGGCAGCGGTGACCTAATCCACGATGCGGCGGCTTCCCCCACCACCACGGTGCGGCGGCCACCTCCCCTAGGCACGCAATCCGGCTTCAGCTTCCTCTGCTACTCCTTCTCCTCGTCCGGGTGGCACGACCTGCATCTCCTCCGACGGTCCCTCATCTCCAAGATCCGGCGGTCGCGGTCCTGGAGCTTCTCGGTGGCGTGCGACGGTGGCAGAGGATTCGGCATGTGTGGCGGCGGAGGCTCAGGCGTGCGATGGTGGCGCGGCGGCGGCTCTCTCTATTGCTGCTCAGGTGGCGCTCCTCCTCCAGTGCGGCGGTGGGGGCACCGGCGGGGGTGCGGCCGGTGGAGGGGGTGCGGCTGACGGCTTGGGGGCGTGCTTTTTTATTTCTTATACTTTTCTTTGCCGTGCGCCTAGGCCCGCGCATGAAAAACTGCTCCGTCCGCCACCGCTGTCTCCGTCTCTCTTTTTTTCGCCGTGCATCCAAGAAAACGCACGGCAAAGCCCCCTACCGTGCACGTGATAAAAGGCGCGTGGCAAAGCCCCTTTACCGTGCAAATCATTGCCGAGTGGCGTTTGCCGTGCGCCATGGCGGAAAACGCACGGCAAAGAGTTTGCCGTGTGTTTTTCCGGCCTTTGTCATGTGCTGCTGGCGTACGGCAAAGCTTATGTTTCCGGAAGTGAGAAGGGAAGGCTGTTGGAATGCATGTTCCTTGGCGTTTCCAACATTTGGTATCAAGAGCTTGGTCGTGGGGGAGCATGAAGATTGGTGACTCCCCAAAGGGCATGAAGGAAGACAGTTCGAGATTGGGCGCCGCCATGGAGCGCGTCGTGCCCAGCTCCGGCGTGGTGGAGCTACCGCTGCTGACTAAGGGCAACTACCAAGAGTGGTCCTTGGTGATGCAGTTGTCGCTGGAGGCGCTGGAGCTATAGGACGTGGTGGAGGAGGCGAACAAGGACCGCGGCAAGGATCGGCGGGTGCTGGCCGCGATCCTCCATGGCGTTACGCCGGAGACGAAGGCCGGGCTCGCCCTAAAGAAGTCGGTGAAGGAGGTCTGGGACTCCGTGAAGATGATGCGAGGCGGCGACGATCGCGTGAAGGCGTCGAACGTGCAGCGGCTCATGAAGGAGTTCGAGAGCTTGAGCTTTCGCGACGGCGAGGCGGTGTGCGACTTCGCCGTGCGTGTCAATCGCCTGACTGCACGCCTGGGAGATCTCGGCGAGGTGCTGACAGACTCCCGCGTGGTCAAGAAGGTGCTGCGTAGTGTGCCAAGAAAGTTGAAACAGGTGGCGGTCGCCATCGAGATGCTGGGGCACCTCAACATCATCATTAATCATTTATTACTCCTAATAAATTTTAAAAGGAGCTCTCAAAAATTTTTGAGGACTAAACACATCCTAATTACTCGAGATCAAGTACGTACGCACGCCGTCCTCCCTGGTCTCCGCGTGAATTCACCGCACCGCACCGGCGTCTTGCTTAGCCGGTACTGTGGCGTGGCCGCTTGCTCCTCTCGAGCAATGGAGTCTGGGTACGCACTGCATCTGGTAGCCTGCTTCCCAAGATGAGTACGTACAATCTGAGTGGATCTTGGCTTAGGTGGTGTTTAGTTCGTTAAATTTGCGCGAATGAATAATATTGAAATAGTGTATTGGGATGAAAAATTGTAAAAAAAATATGTGTTAGGTGTATGCTATGAGAGAAGATGTGATTCGATACGACGAGGATGTAACCTTATATAGATTCTCGTCATCATGCATGGATCGCTAGCTGTGCGTACCAAACAAAATATTAATGGTGGACAGGAGATCCGGGTTTGACGGGCACCTCGTCGAGGCCGCCGCCGCGTGACTGCACGTGATGGGTTCGTTGCTACCTAGGCAAAGCGTATGCCCATCTGAACCCACGCTGCTCTCATGAAAAATAAGCCCTCGGTTCAAGCCTGACATGACTAGCTAGCTATTTGAAAGAGGCACACAGATACTCCGACCTTTTGTCGAGCTTTAAGCTAAGGTACCTTAAGTAGGGCTCGGCGTCTTCTCCTGCGGCTGCAGTTGAAGTCCTACTAAACAGTTTGCTCAAAAACAGCTTTACCCTTGGAGTAATAGAGGAGTCGGAGAGGGAAAAAAAAAGACTCCTCCAACTTCTTTCTTTTTGGGAGGCGCCCGAGCCCTAGCAAAGAGGGCGTTAGTGGATGTAATGCTTTCTGTCATCAGTGGCGGAACTGGGGGGGGCGGGGCTGGCAGGGGCCATGGCCCCCCTCAACAACAACAAAAAATTCCTAATACCTCTATGTATTTTAGCACAACATCCTGACGTCTGGTTCAAATGTCAATGCACACGCACAGTAGTAGCTTGTTGTCTAACAATAAAGAAGTCATGAACGTCACACACAAATAAACGTATAGAACACACGCGCACATATCCCTAACGTGCGCGAGTTGTCGATGCTTCATTTCAATCTGTTGCGTAAGGCCAACGCTCGACGGTGATGGCAAGAAGGTGACTACGACGGGCGGCAGCCTGGCCTCGAGCCCGCAATCACTAGTAGAGAACGGACCTTTGGTACGCCCCTCTAGTCCCGGTTGAACTTTGGAGCCGGGACTAAAGGGTTTCCGTTGACGTGGCCCGAAATGACTGCGGGAGCCACCCCCCTTTTGTCCCGGTTGGTATTACCAACCGGGACAAAAAGAGGGTGTCCAACGGCTATTTTGAGGTAATGATTGGTGCCGGCCTTTAGTCCCGGGTGGTAACACCACCCGGGACTAATGCTTTAGTTCCGGGTGGTGTCACCGCCCGAGACTAAAGGGTTCCCTTTAGTCCGAGGTGGTGACACCACCTGGGACTAAAGGCCGCAACCTATATATCGAGCTCCTTCTTCCTTCTCCTCCTGCTCGAGTCATTCTTCACCGAGAGCTCAAGCTCCTACTCTCCATGGCGCCTCTAGCCTAGGGAGGTGCTGCCGAATTTTTTCTTCATCAATTTGTGAAGATTTCTCTCCTCCAAAGTATTGCCAATGTTTGATTCTTCATCCTCCCTTCATTTGTTGTGATTAAATTTTGTTTTATGGTTTAGAGATGGAGAAAATAGAAATTTTAATTTCTACGTAGGAGGAGCTAAGAGATGAGGTTTTTTATATACTTTAGATTTAGAAACAAGTAGTTAGCTTGAGACTAGCATTCTTCCTTCTTTCATTAATTTTTTTATTAAGCATTCTCTTATTTTTTGTTTTTGATATAGAGAAAATTGAATTTTACTTTTATATGTAATGATAAATAGAATTAATTTTACATTTAGCTAATTTTATTAGAAGTTAGTTTATAAAAAATATGGTCATTAAGAAACGAGATAAAGAAAATAGTAGACATAAACAAAATGTACTACCTACTTCCATTGTTTTATGGTTTAGAGATAGAAAAATAGTAATTTTATTTCTAGTTGGCTAGCTAGGAGGAGCTAAGAGATTAATTTTTTTATATACTTTAGATTTAGAAACAAGTAGTTATTTAGCTAGTAGCGTTGTTTCTTCTTTCATTCATTTTTATTAAGCATAGCTTAATTTTTTCACTTAATATGATGCAGATGAACCGGCAATGGATGTACAACGCTGACAGACGATCCCCGAAGTACATTGCTGGCATGCGTGCTTTTCTCGAAGTGGCGAAAACAAACAAGAATGCGAAGGGATTCATGTGTTGTCCATGCTCCCAGTGCAGAAATGACAAAGACTACTCTGACTGGGGGACTCTTCACCTCCACTTGATTAAAAACGGATTCATGTCGAACTATGTGGTTTGGACCAAGCACGGTGAAATAGGGGTTGTGATGGAAGACAAGGAAGAAGAGGAGGATCATAATAACATTCCGGACTGGGCCGCGGGGCAAGCTTTTGCAGATACTTTAATGGAAGATGCTGATGAAGAAGAGTTACCAGAAGACGGCCCTGCTGATGATCTTAGTTAGGTTGTACAGGATGCACATAGGGACTGCGAAAATGATAAAGAAAAGGCAAAGTTGCAGCGCATGATAGAAGATCACAGAAAACTGTTGTACCCAGATTGCAGGCAGAGTCACAAAAAGCTTGGTACTACACTGGAAATGTTGCAATGGAAGGCAAAACATGGTGTGTCTGATAAGGCATTTGAGGGGATCCTAAAAATTGTGAAGGACAAGCTTTCTGAGAACAATGAATTATCGTCCACAACATATGAAGCGAAACAGATTGTGTGCCCTCTGGGGTTGGAGGTTCAGAAGATCCATGCCTGCCCTAATAATTACATCCTATATCGAGGCAAGGATTACGAGAATTTGGATGCTTGTCCTGTGTGCAAAGCGCTATGTTATAAGATCTAGAGAGATGAAGATCCTGGCGATCTCCAGGGGCAACCTCGCAAGACGAAGAGAGTTCCGGCGAAGGTTATGTGGTATTTTCCTATAATACCACATTTGAAGCGTTTGTTCAGGAACAAAGCAAATGCTAAGTTGATGAGATGGCACAAAGAGGAACGTAAGCAAGACCACATGCTGAGACATCCGGCTGATGGGTCTCAGTGGAGAAAGATTGGTAGAGCATTCCCGGACTTTGCTGAGGATGCAAGAAACATAAGATTTGGTTTAAGTACAGATGGTTTCAATCCTTTCGACGAGTTTAGCAGTGGTCATAGCACTTGGCCTGTGACCCTATGCATGTTCAATCTTCCTGGTTGGATGTGCATGGAGCGAAAGTTCATTATGGTGCCGCTACTTATCCAACGTCCAAAACAACCCGGCAACGACATTGATGTTTATCTAAGACCATTGGTCGAGGAACTATTACTGCTATGGAAGGATAAAGGTGTATGTGTGTGGGATGAGGATAAGCAAGAGAGCTTCGACCTATGAGCATTGTTGTTCGTAACCATCAACGATTGGCCTGCTCTAAGTAACCTATCAGGGCACTCAAAAAAGGGATATCGAGCCTGCACCCACTATTTAGATAAAATAGAAGCTATTCATCTGAAAAATTCTAAGAAGGTCGTGTATATGGGTCACCGTCGCTTTCTTCCTGAGAAGCACCCCTTAAGGAAGAAAGGGATGCATTGGAAAGGGAAGGCTGATCATCATACGAAGCCCTCCCATTTTAAAGGAGAGGAGATATTTGAGATGGTAAAGGATCTAAGGGTAGTCTTTGGAAAGGGTGACTGTAGTGAACTTGTTCCAAACGACGCTAACAGGCGTGCACCAATGTGGAAGAAGAAATCTATATTTTGGGAGCTACCTTATTGGAAAATCCTTGAGGTCCGGAACGCAATTGACGTGATGCACCTGACGAAGAATCTTTGTGTGAACGTGCTAGGCTTCATGGGTTGTTACGGTAACTCGAAAGATACATTGGAAGCACGACGGGACCTGAAAGATATCCATAGGAATGAAGCAGATCCTCCGAAAGAGGTTGATGAAGAACCAGATCCTGAAGAGGTTAATGAAGACGAACAGGATTACTTAGGTCCTGCTAGTTACACTCTCAGCAAGGAAGAGAAGGAAAGCATGTTTGATTGCCTAAACAGTATCAAGGTTCCATCAGGCTACTCGTCGAATTTAAAGGGGATAATAAATATGAAAGATAAGAAGTTCACAAATCTAAAGGCCCACGACTGCCACATGTTTATGACACAATTGCTTCCAGTTGCGCTGAGGGGTGTTCTACCAGAGAATGTACGATTAGCGCTCGTAAAGCTTTGTGCATTTCTCAGTGCAATTTCACAGAAGGCAGTTGATCCAAGCAACCTAACGAAGCTACAGAATGATGTGGTGCAATGTCTTGTCAGCTTTGAGTTAGCATTTCCACCTTCCTTCTTCAATGTTATGACTCACCTCCTAGTACACCTTGTGAAAGAGATTACTATTCTCGGTCCAGTATTACTACACAACATGTGGCCATTCGAGAGGTTCATGTCAGTCCACAAGAAATATGTTCTTAACCGTGCCCGTCCGGAAGGAAGCATCACCAAGGGATATGGAACTGAAGAGGTCATTGAGTTTTGTGTTGATTTTATCGACTCAATTGACTCGATTGGGGTTCCAGTATCATGGCACGAGGGGAGGCTACAGGGAAAGGGCACCATTGGAAGGAAATCAAGTTTGAGCAATGATACTGATTTGTTCCATAAAGCACACCTAGTTGTTGTGCAACAATCATCCTTGGTGACTCCGTATATCGAGGAACACAAGGAGATTATTTCTTCTCAAAATCCAACCAAATCCGAAGCCTGGATTATACGCCATCACTTGGAAACATTTCCCTCATGGTTGAGTGAATAACTTATCGGTAACTCCACGATTCATCCACAACTCGCTTTGTTAGCTAGGGGACCTTCTAGCACAATTGTGAAATTCCAAGCTTACGATATAAATGGCTATACTTTTTACACAAGAGCCCAAGATCGAAAAAGCACATACCAAAATAGTGGTGTCCGTATGGACACCATCGACAGCAACGGGTGCAAAAACTCCTATTATTGTGTCATAGAAGAGATATGGGAGCTTGAGTACGGGGCACTGAACATCCCTCTGTTTCTTTGCCAATGGGTAAAACTGACTGGAGGTGACGTAAGGAAAGATCAATATGGAATGACAATAGTGGACCTGACCAAGATTGGGTTCAAAGATGAACCATTCGTCCTTGCCAAAGAAGTGCATAAGGTTTTCTATGTCAAGGATATGACTAGCAAATCGAAGAATAAAAATCCCCAAGAAGAAGGACCACAGGAGCCAAAGCGTCACATAGTTCTTCCAGGTAAAAGAGTAATCGTGGGAGTCGAGGACAAAACAAACCAGTCGGATGATTGTGATCAGTTCGACGGCATGCCTCCATTCGCTGTCGAAGTTGACCCAAGCATATTGCTTGGAAATAAAGAGACACCGTACTTACGTGACGACCATGACCAAGGAACATTCGTCAAGAAAAGGGACTTTAATGCTGTCCTGTAATGATTAACATTCAAATCATTTGTGTAATGCTAATGATCAACTATTTTATATAATATAATGTTATATGAATGTATGCCTTTATGTATTTGAACTCAAACTTTTTCTAAGGCTTTCAGATGCCCTGTGGGATGGAACCACTAAGTTTGAGATTTTTCTGAATTAGTTGAGTACTTTTTTTAGTTTAATTGAATTTCCGCGTGATATCACCCGGTAATTAAACATTGAACTGAGTCCACCCCTGAAAAGATCCGGAATGGTGCCAAACTTTACCATATGGTCTCTTGTGCCTTAGGAGACAAATCTTTGTAGAGGACGATGCATAATTCTTGTGTTTTCGATATGTAATTCACCCTATTTTGTCTCATGCAGCACGAAGAAAAATACAATAATACATTTAATCATTAGAAAAACCTAAGATCTTGCGTGGAACCATATTTTGGGTGTAGATGGTAACCAAAAAAATTTCAGACCATTTCGACATGGACGGAGTCCACGTGCTTCCCAAAGGTATATGGAACCTTTCATCGAACCAAGTGTGTACACTTAGGTTCTAAGGGATTCTGAAGTCCTTGCACTTTGCAGTGTCGTATTGGTCTCAAACTTTTTCTTAGGTTTGCAGATGCCTTGTGGGAAGGAACCACCAAGTTTGAGATTTTTTTGAATTAGTTGATTGTTTTTTAGTTTAATTGAATTTGCGTGCGATATCACCCGGTAATTAAACGTTGAACTGAGTCCACCTCTGAAAAGATCTAGAATGGTGCCAAACTTTGCCACATGGTCTCTTGTGCCTTAGGAGACAAATCTTTGTTGAGGCCGATGCAGAAATCTTGTGTTTTCAATATGTAATTCACCATATTTTGTCTCATGCAATACGAAGAAAAATACAATAATACATTTAATCATCAGAAAAACTTAAGATCTTGCGTGGAACCATATTTTGGGTGTAGATGGCAACCAAAAAAATTTCAAGCCATTTCGACATAAAGGGAGTCCACGTGCTTCACAAAGGTAAATGGATATTAGAATTTCCAAACACGAAGATTGTAAATGAATATTAGAAGCAATTGTTTCAACTCTTATATTAATTTGTGTATAGAAAAGTAGAGGTTATTATTTCTTAACTTAATATAATTTTGTATGGTTCAAATATTTAAACTTACTATTTTTTAAAAATGTTGCAAAGAGAAATAATGAGAAAATGAGGAAGGAAAAGGGGAAAATTATCTTCTCGTGCAAAATTGACCTTTAGTCCCGGGTGGTGTTACCACCCTAGACTAAAGATTTCGCGCGGGTTCCCCTTTAGCCCCGGGTGGTGTTACCACCCGAGACTAAAGGCCCCCCTTTTAGCCTCGGGTCGTAACACCACCCGGGACTAAAGGGGGGAGGTATATAAGAGCGGCGCCCCCTCCTCCAGGACTTGGCCACTTTTCTTCCTCGATCCGCCGCACGCCGTCATCATCTCCTCCTCCGCTGCCGTCGTCCCCGCCCCCCAGCTACCGTATCCCGCGTCCTCCCCCATCCTCGGCCTCCCCACATCCGCCAGCGTCTCCGCCGCCGTCGTCGTCGGCCCCTCGTGCGCCGGCCCACCGCCGTCGACGACGTCCCCGCCGGCCGCGTGACCTCCTCCTCCGCCGCCGTCCCCATCATTCTCCACCGCGCGTCGGCGTCCTCCCCGTCCTCCTCCACCGTGACGTCCTCCCTAGCCTCCTCCGGGGCGCCGCCGCCGCCGCGCGCCCTCCCTGACCGGCCGTCGCTGCCGCGGCCGCGCCGGTGTCCTCCCCGTCCCACACCTCCGTCGCCGCGTCCCGCATTGCTTGGCCATCCCCCTCCAGGGTCGCCGCGCGGCACCGTCATCCTCAATGCCGGTAGGTACGTGGCCTCCCCTTGCCGCGGCCGGCGGCGGCCTCCCCCGGCCCCAAATTGGGTTTTTTTGGCTTGCTGACGCAAGCAAATTAATTGCTTGCGTCAGCAAGCATTTTTTTAATTAATTAGAAATTTAGATTTAAATTTAAGTAGGAAAATGTTTTAAATATGTGTATTAAAATTCTAAATAGTTTTTCAATTTTTATGTAATAGTTTATCTCCTTGACATTGCCCCGACGTCGTACATCGCCGCCGCCGTCTCTCCCCAATGCATCCCCGGCTGCCGTCTCGTGCCGCTGCCTCCCCGACACGCCCAGGACCACGCCGCCGCCTCCCCGCCGGCTCCGGTAGGCTCCACCGCGGAAATTCGTAGATATTCATAGAAAATTCATGTATACTTAGACATTCATTTTTATACTCAGAAATTCAAACAAAATTCATCTTTATACTTAGACTTTCATGTTTATACTCAGAAATTCATAGAAAATTCGTGTTAGAAATTCTTAGAAAATTCATTTATACTTAGAGAATTCTTGTTTATTCTAGAAATTCATAGAAATTATTGTATATTCTCAGAATTTCGTGTGTATTCATAGAAAATTCCTGTTTATTCTAGAAATTCATAGAAAATTCTTGTTTATTCTAGAAATTCATAGAAATTATTGTATATTCTCAGAAATTCATATTGATTCATAGAAAATTTGTGTTTATTCTTGAAATTCATTGTAATTCCAGAAATTCTTAGAAAATTCATGTTTATTCCAGAAATTCATAGAAAATTCGTGTTTATTCTGTAAATTCTTAGACAATTCTTGTTTATTCTAGAGATTCATAGAAATTATTGTATCTTCTTAGATGGATGACAACAATGACAACCATGAGAGCATTATGGAGGACATTATTCCTAGCGGTACAAATACCGTTCCAATAATCTACACCGACGAGGAGTGTAGCCAGGCGGACGGGTTCCTCAGCATACCTCCGATCGAGGAAGGAGACATCGCCGCCGAGGACTCAGAAAATAACGAGGACTCAGAAAATAATGAGGACGACGCCGTCGAGGACTCAGAATATAATGAGGACCTTGAGGATGATAATGCGGAAGGTTCCAATGAGGTATATATATCATGCATTAAGTTCATCATTATTAATTCTCTAACCCCAATTCTTACATAAATAATGAATCTGCAACTTGTAGGCTTCCGGATCGACGTTGAAAAAGACTGAGAGAGGGCGTACACAAGTAATCATCGGCGAGGTGATGTTTCATGTCACGGAAGTGTCAGAGCTTGGCCAGCCATGTGCTCCAAAAAAGCCTGATGCGGGGACATTGTAAGGGACAACGTGCCCATCAACTATAGAGAATGGATGGGAAGAGCAACTAATCGATACGTGGTTCCAGACTCAGTAAAAGATCAGTTGTGGAATGATGTCCTAAAACACTTCACACTTCTTGAAGGCATCGACGCAAACTTTGTGAAGGGTTGGACTCTCTCGAAGATGGCAACTCAATTTCAGAATTTCAAGAAGAAGTTGACTAGAGATTTTATCAAGAAGAACCGAACTCCTAGTTGGAATGAATATCCGAAGTTAAAAAATTATTGGAAGTCCTTTGTGGAATACAAGAAAAGTGAAGATCATGCCAAGAAAAGTGCACAAGGGAAGAAGAGTGCCAGTAAAAAGGGGCCGTACAACCATCATCTTGGTCGAGGTGGTTATGCGGTTGCAATTCCCAAGTGGAGGAAGATGGAAGAAGACCTTCTTGCCAAAGGTATCATATTAGCGATCTTTGACTAGCTCGAATGATCGAAGAATTGGTATTATGCTCATGGAGGCAGATTGAACAATGAAGATGGTACCCTTGAATTCCCACCCACGTTACGAGAGAAGGCCCTTGAGATATTGAACAAAATTGAAGATGTCAAAGCGGGCAGATTGATGGTTGACAGAGAGATGGATGGGCTCACTTTGGCGCTCAGGAATCGAGAAGACCCAGGACGTTGCAGGGGCTACGGGGTGGTGTCGTGGAAGTATGCTTTCAAGGGAAACATCGACTCCTACAAAAGCCGCAAAAGAAGAAGAGAGCGCGAAGAGGAGCAGTGGCGCCAAGCGATGGAGCAAATACTTAAACAACAGGGAGAAAGGATGCATGCAGAGATTGAACGGCGAGTGGCTGCCATGATAAATGAGATGGCTCATTCTGGAGCACTGCCCCAAGTACCAGTGGATCCCATCATTAGCCCTTCTGCTCGCAAAAGTAGTTGTGCTTCCACAAAGGTCCCAGCAGGTGCTTCCACAGAGGTCCCCGAAGAGTAAAGGGTAATCAAAGGAGTTCAAGTGGACGACAACCAACAGTACCCTGTGGATTACCTTTGTCAGTGCACCCCATGTGAGCTGCACAAGCCATTCGGCAACATCATAGTGAAGGTATAAATATAATTAATACATGCAATTAGCTCAACTATTGATGCATGACTTAGAAATTTATAATAACTTCATTATTTCTCTACATATATAGGTGACGTATGGAAGTGCTTTTGCGCATATACCGGGATGGACAAGCCACGGCATGCAGATTCCACCTGGCTACGCCTCAGTTGGTGTGGAGGAGATTTGTCGCCCAAAATTTGAAGAACTAGAGCTAGAGATCCCAGGTGGTGACGGGGAAAAGACACTCAAGGATGCAGTTCACGGTATCATATTGTGGCCCAAACGTTACATCATAATCCCCCAGAAGGAGGGATCAATCCCTCCAAGAGATCCCCCACAGCCACCACCATCATCATCTCCGAGGCCGTCTTCACGACCTTCAAGATCACCTCACTCACCATCCACACAAGAACCATTATTCAATCCGGGAGGTGCGAGCTCCAGATACGATGACGACATCCCTCCCGAATCACCTCCAAAAAAGCAACCACCAGCCGCAAAGCAGGTGCCACAGAGGTCTCGAGCACAATCTTCCAAGGCAATGCAACCACCAAAGCAGAAAAAACCACCAACGAAGAAAAAGCTCGAGCCCATCAAAAGGAAGCTAGCATGGGAGACGACAGAAGAAGAAGAAACAACGGGGATTTCAAGCCAACAAGTTCATGATTTTTTCAAGAATCTGAATACAAAACATCGACAGAGGGAGCTCGAGGAGAAAAAAAAATATAGATCCAGAGAAACTCTAGTTTTTCAAACAAATGAAGAAAGGAACCAAGAGAATGATGGATTTGACGCAAATAGATGCATCGACGTCGTCGACTGGCGCAAAGAAGAAGAAGAAGAAGGAGAAGCAAATTGATGCGTCGACGAGCAAACAGACTTACGTTGCCTCCAGCCTCAACGCAGATGAACGAGCTCTTGCAAATATGCCTACAGAAGAAATAGTGCAGCTCATTAGTTTTGTGGAACAAACAGGGATGCCTGTAAGTGCTATTCTCGGCAGTGAAGAACCACCTCGGGATCCAAATTTCGTACCTAGATGGCCCTTTCAGCCAGGAAAACCTTTTATCAGGCCAGAATTGGTATATAAGCTCCCACCTAAGATGCACAGATTTCATGAGTGGTACATGAAAGTCAGCGAAAGGCCTGGAGATGTTTGGTATGCTCATGAGACCGCAAGATTTTCCTGTTGAAGACGAGAAGGTGGTCTGGCTGCGATTCAAAGATATTTATGAAGTTTACCATCTAGACGCCTTGAATACTGATCTTATCGTCGCCTGGTGTCTGTAAGTGACGTATTTTCATATGTTTATTAATAAATTTATTGCATCTGCCGATCTACTAATTAACTTTGTCTTGAATTTTCTGTAGCCTGCAACGTAATGAGATGCGAACGAGGGGTTATGACAAAGTTGGTTTCATGGACCCATCAAAAGTTAACCAGCACGAGGTCCAGAAGCAAGCAGACACAACAATCAAGACAATTTATAGGACCTTGTCTGAGTTTCATACCAAGGATCTCATACTGCTACCTTACAGCTTCAAGTAAGTGCGATTACCATCTAATTATCCTTGTTAACTCTATTTAGTTCTAATCTTTATGAGCATGTATACAGTTTCCACTGGATTCTTATGATAATTCAAGTCGAGAACAGCAGCATCATGGTTTGGGATTCGTTGAGAAAAGACCCCGCAGATTACCAAGACCTTCAAGATCTATTTCAAGTGTAATAATTCTATCTAAGACGTTTTCTTTAATGCAATATAGTTTGCTTTGACTAACACACTATCTTTCATTATTTTTCCCAAAGCTTGGGAAAAATTCATTGCAGAGAACAGAGGACCATTTAATCCAACAATTACATTCTATACTGATTTTCCGGTACGTAATCCAAATAACGACTTCAAATTGAGAAAATTTAAATTTTATAACACTAATATTTCATAATTTTTTGCTCCTCTCCACTTTAGCGTTTGAGACAGGAACCCCGAAATAATTTATGTGGATACTACGTCTGTGAGCACATACGCTGTTTGTCAAATACAAACTCGGGAGATTATACTGTAAGTAAATTAAATAAACCTATTAATAATATATCATTTTCTAACCACTTATATATTTTTATTAACATATTTGCACATTACAAATGGATATGGTTAAGGACGCACTCATTGAGAAGGATCGTCTCATGGCTGTTCAAGAAGGTATCATGGGATTCCTCTTGGACGAGGTGATTAATCCAGCAGGAAAACATTATTATGATGGACCTGCAATTCAGGAACTTGATTAGCACCTCCACTGGAAGTTGAGAATAGAAATTTGAATTGAACGATATTTTGATGTATATATACTAGTTTTACAATATATATACTATCTTTTTTGGTGTATAAAATTGTGTGTATATAGATTATAAGTGTATATACGTAGATATATAAGTCTAGGTATGTATAGTAGACACGTATACATAGATACTTAGTGCAAATACGTATATGTATATATATACGTGAGACAACAATTAGAATATATGTGTATAACAATAATTAGAATAACTCGAATTGAAAAACAAAAAAAATTAGGACCGGGGTCCTTTAGTCCCGGTTGGTATTTACCAACCGGGACTAAAGGGGGTGTGCGCAGGCGCTGGCGTGCCCCCCTTTAGTCCAGGTTCGTTTACCCGGGACTAAGGGCGGGGGGAGCCTTTTGTCTCTCACCTTTAGTCCTGGTTGGACTTTAGAGCCCTATGGCTCTTACCAACCGGGACTAAAGGCCGTGTCTGTACCAGTGAATGGTGGGCAACTACAACGGTAGGTAGGCATGTAGGAATTCTAGACGACTCTAGTGCTACTACTTTCGATGTTCCTCCTTGAACTCAAACTCAAACCAATGTATCATTATGTCTCCAAATTATTTCCAATTTTATTTCTTGTCTTATAATAGCATATGATTTTGTGATGATATTAGGCCAAATTCTCGTAGTAAAACAAGGAAAAATCTATAGTCATGGTTAGCTATTATATGCTTGGAAAACTTAGGTAAATTATCAAATTATTGAGTCGGTGAATATTTGTTGGGCCCACCCTTAATTTTCTCTCCAGTTCCATCAATGTCTGTCATGGCATCAATAAGCTGCTCGATCGATCGACCCTAGCTTATAGCTTGTGCTATGTATGTATATATCTCCTTACAGTCCACGCAAAGAGCAACGACTTCCCATATATCCATCCACCGTACCATGCATGCTACCCACAGCGATAGCTAGGAGACAGCTCAAGAAGTAACCACTATCCTTGAGAGCTTGGCGATCCAGGATGGATCTCGTGACGAGGGCGATGGGCGCTCTCCGCCTGGCAAGGTTCTGGAGCTGCTCAACGAGGAGTACAAGCTTCAGTCCGGCGTGCGGGAAGAAGTTAAGTTCCTCTCAGAGGAGCTCAAGAGCATGTACACAGCCCTCCGCAAGGTGGCCCAGGTTCCGCCGGACAAGCTGGACGCGGAAGCCAAGCTCTAGTCACGCAATGTCCGGGAGGCGTCGTACGACATGGAGGACATCCTCGACTCCTTCCTGGTCCGTGTCGATGGCGGCGGCCCACAGCCTGCGGACACTGACAAGGTCCGGCGACGACTCATGAAAAAGATGGGCAAGCTATTTGGCTCTCCCAATAAGCTCAAGGCTCGCCATGACATCGCTACCGCGATCATGGGCATGAGGAAACAGCTCGAGGAAATGGCTGCGCGGCATGCCAGGTACCGCGTTGACCACCTCCTGCCCAACTCTGCTGCTGCTCCAGCTAGTGTTGATCCTCGCCTCAAGGCTCTCTACCAAAAAGCCTCAGAGCTCGTTGGCATCGATGAGCCAAGGGACGCGCTCGTTGAGATGCTGTCCATTGGGGAGAATGGAACGACGTCCTGCAACCACTGGTGGAAAAACGACTTTTGTTCCCAAGCATTTGTCCCGGTTCAACTTTGGAACCGGGACAAATGCTTTTGGGGTGACGTGGCATCGAAAGGCTATTTGCGACGCCCCCCCTTTAGTCTCGGGTGGTAATACCACCCGGGACTAAAGGCCTGGCGTCCAACGGCTCCAAGCCGCAATTATTGGCGCTAGACTTTAGTCCCGGGTGGTGTTACGACCCGGGACTAAAGTTTTTGTCCCGGGTGGTATTACCACCCGAGACTAAAGTCTCATCTTTAGTCCAGGGTGGTAATACCACCCGGGACTAAAGGGTGCGCTTATAAATCCCTGCCTCCCTTCTTCCTCTGCCCGAGCTCACATTCACCCGAGACTTAAGAGATAGTTTGTGAAGAGAGCTAGCTAGTTCTTCTCCAAGCCAATTTTTTCGTCATCCATTTGTGAAGATTTCTCTCCTCCAAAGTGTTGCTAAGGTTTGATTCTTCATCCTTCCTTCATTTGTTATGATTAAATTTCGTTTTTATGGTTAGAAATGGAGAAAATATGGATTTAGATTTTTAGTGGTAGGAGGAGCTAAGAGATGTTTTAGATTTAGCTAACATTGTATTTAGTTTCACATTTTTTTAAGCATAGTTTCACATAGGGATTTATCCTCTGATTTTATAGTTTTTGCTATAGAGATAATTGATTTTAACTTTTAGATGAGAGATGCATTTAATTTTACATTTAGCTTAATTTATGAGAAGTTAGTTTATTAAAAAAATGGTCATTACCAAACAAAAATATACTACCTACCTATTTAATTCATTTTTGTTAAGTATTTCTTGTTTTTATTTAGAATACATTTAGGCATTCTCTTTTTTTTCCATATACAGTCGGTTGGTTCTCTACCAGTGGCCTTACATCACCAAGCTACATCCCAACATCTCGTACCTAGCTACGTCACCGGCGAGCTGGGGCTATACGTGGCTCGGTGACGTAGGACTGTAGCTAGATAGGAGATGTTGGGCTGTAGCTAGTTGATTTGGAACTGTAAGTGGGAGAGCGATGTGCGTGTATATGATGGTGAGGTGAGGCTGTAGTTCGTAGATGATCAGGGTCATTAGAAAAGGTATAGTACAGACTTACGTCGCCTCAGGGCTCACTGCACCTGAACGAGCTCTTGCACTTATCTGTTTAGTTATTAGAAAATGAGAAAATAGGTCTTATATATGTTGTTTTTATATAGAATAAATTTAAGCATTATTTTATATATATTACAGAGTAGTCCAGAATAACTATGGCAAGTCATGGCGGCGGTCGTGGAATCAGTTTTGATGACCGGCCACCTTTGGCTCGTCGTCCAGGCATACGCTTCACCCATGGTGTGATTGAGTTACCTACTGGTGATCGAAGCCAGGGACCTCGTCCCAACATAGTAATATTCTTTTGTTGTATAAATTTCATATTTACGTACTACACATGGATAATAATATTATTTCATACAACGCAGGTTCTCAATCATTTGTAGTGGCTCACACATGTTGTTGAAAATTTAGGTGGTACCCCTCCTGTTACACAATGCGCCATTGTCAGTCCAACCAATTGCATACAATTAAAAATCTCGTTTGACATACCTGTTCGTGGACAAAATCACTCCTCGCTGTCTTCAGAACCCATCCAAATGGTATCGATTGTTGGGTGGGGTGCCCCTGCACTGGTTAAGAGGACTTATGAAAGGACCGCCGTGCAGGCATGCTTACAACAACTAAACGCTAATAGGTATTTTGTGCCAGATTACTCTTATTTTCTAATAAAGTCACTCAAGGAAGGACAAAGTGTCACCAGGACCGCAGAGAGACTTTGTCGGCTAAATGAACATGACATGGTATGGAGCACCATTTACTCATTCAGCATTTTTAATGCGTCGTAATAACATTATTCTTAATTGTAGGATATGTTTGGTCAAACTTTTGCGGCAATGAGCTTTCATGCAATTCTAGAGCAAGTGATGGATGTTGTGGGATTTTCTTACACAGATTCAAATGCTATACAAACAAGAAATTGGAAGTATCAGGCTCATCTTTCATTTTACAGGCCATATCAGTTTGCCTCGCCGCCACTGTTTGAAATTTATGGAAGTCCATGTGACCGTAATTGTGAAGCGATAGAGAGTGCACTGATCCATTCTCTGGCATATTTCGCTGAAGTTCTCGACTTCAAGATCGGAGACTTCAACTATATGGACTATCTAAGGAAGAAGAATGAAGTGTGAAATATGTGTCGTGCATGGATGCACCCTCTATCTTTGTTAAGGCCGTACCTTAAGTATTATTGTATGAACTTTTTATGTTTGTAAGACCTTAATTAAGTATTGATGTACGAACTTTTTTATATTTTTTGTTAAGACCTTAAGTATTGATGTTAGGCCAGTGACTAATTTATTAGAAACCTTAATATTAGGGTTCTCACCTCCAAAGTATTGATTAAGCCTTAATATTAGTCTTTATCACAAATTTTGGAGACCTTAATATATATTAAACTAAAAAAACAACAGGGTCATTGGGGGGCAACCCTTTAGTCCCGGTTGGTAATCCAACCCGGGACTAAAGGCCAGCCATCCACGGTCACAATAATTGGGGCCGGCTTTTAGTCCCGGGTGGTAAACCAACCCGGGACTAAAGGGTTGGTGGGGCCGGCCTTCAGAGGCCTTTTGTCCCGGTTGGTTTTACCAACCGGGACAAAAGGCCTCCCCTATACAAAATCGACAGCACGCTCCCTTCTTCTTCCCCTGCCCGACCATTTTTCACCGAGAGCTCAAAAGCAAGCTCCTCTAAGCTCCATGGCGCTTCAAACCTAGGGAGGTGCTGCCCAAATTTTTCGTCATCAATTTGTGGAGTTTTCTCACCTCCAAGGTGTTGCTAAGGTATTATTCTTCATCCTCCATTCATTTGTTGTGTTTAAATTTCGTGTTATGGTTTAGAGAAGGAGAAAATAGAAATTTTGATTTAAGAGCTAAGAGATGAGGTTTTTAGTATACTTTAGATTTAGTAATAAGTAGTTATCATTTGTTATGATAATCTTCTATCATTCATTTGTACTAAGATTTTTTTTTGTTTTTATAAAATTTTTACTTTTCGCTAGTATTATTAGAGAAAATAGAATTTATTAATTTAGTTTTTAGAAAATGAGACCTAGGGATAGTGTATATTTTTATACTTAAAATTTATGCCATAATTAAGAAAATAGAAAATTTGATTTAAGAGCTAAGAGATGTAGTTTTTATATTAGTATACTTTAGATTTGGTAATAAGTAGTTTTCATTTGTTATGATTATCTTCTTTCATTCATTTGTACTAAGATTTTTTTTTGTTTTTTATACTTTAGTGTTATTAGAATTAACATGGATATTTTTCACTTAATATGATGCAGATGAACCGGCAATGGATGTACAACACCGACAGACGGTTTGCGGAGTACATTACCGGCATGCATGGTTTTCTCGAAGTGGTGAAAAAAAATAAGGATGCGAGTGGGTTCATGTGTTGTCCATGCTCCGATTGCAGAAACGAAAGAGACTACCATGACCCGGGCACTCTTCACCTCCACTTGTTGAAATACGGATTCATGCCGAACTATGTGGTTTGGACCAAGCACGGTGAAAGAGGGGTTGTGATGGAAGACGACGAAGAAGAGGAGGGTATTCCGGACTGGGCCGCAGGTCAAGCTTTTGCAGATACTTTAATGGAAGATGCTGACAAAGAAGAGTTACCAGCACATGCTGACGGGCCTGCTGATGATCTCGGCCAGGTTCTACAGGATGCACAAAGGGACTGTGAAAACGAAAAAGAAAAGGCAAAGTTCCAACGTATGATCGGAGATCACAGAAAACCATTATACCCAGATTGTAAGCTAGGTCACAAAAAGCTTGGTACTACACTAGAAATGCTGCAATGGAAGGCAAAACATGGTGTGTCTGATAAGGCATTTGAAGGGATGCTAAAAATTGTGAAGGACAAGCTTCTGGAGAACAATGAATTACCGTCCACCACATATGAAGCAAAACAGACCGTGTGCCCTCTTGGGTTGGAGGTACAGAAGTTCCATGCATGCCCTAATGATTGCATCCTATATCGGGGTAAGGATTACGAGAATTTGGATGCTTGTCCTGTGTGCAAAGCACTACGTTATAAGATTCGGCGAGATGAAGATGCTGGTGATCTCCAGGGGCACTGTGACAAGACGAAGAAAGTTCCGGCGAAGGTTATGTGGTATTTTCCTATAATACCACATTTGAAGCATTTGTTCCAGAACAAAGCACATGCTAAGTTGATGAGATGGCACGCCGAGGAACGTAAGAAAGACAACCTGTTGAGACATCCGGCTGATGGGTCTCAGTGGAGAAAGATTGATAGAGAATTCAAGACATTTTCTGAGAATGGGGAAAGGAACATAAGGTTTGGTTTAAGTACGGATGGTTTCAATCCATTCGGGGAGTTTAGCAGTGGTCATAGCACTTGGCCTGTGACCCTATGCATGTTCAACCTTCCTGGTTGGATGTGCATGAAGCGAAAGTTCATTATGATGCCGGTGCTCATCCAAGGTCCAAAACAACCCAGCAACGACATTGATGTGTACCTAAGACCGTTGGTCGATGAACTATTACTGCTATGGCAGGAAGAGGGCGTACGTGTGTGGGATGAGGATAGGCAAGAGAACTTCGATCTATGAGCATTGTTGTTCATAACCATCAACGATTGACCTGCCCTAAGTAACCTTTCTGGGCAGACAAACAAGGGATATCGGGCATGCACGCACTGTTTACATAGAACACAAGGTATTCATCTCAAAAACTGTAAGAAGGTCGTGTATAATGGTCACCGTTGTTTCCTTCCAACTAATCACCCCTTACGGAAGAAAGTGATGTATTGGAAAGGGAAGGCTGACCATCGTTGGAAGCCACCCCATTTTAATGGAGATGCCGTATTTGAGATGGGAAATGATCTAAGGGTAGTCTTTGGAAAGGGTGCTGGTAGTGAACCTGTTCCAACTGATGCCAACGGGCGTGCACCAATGTGGAAGAAGAAATCTATATTTTGGGAGCTACCTTATTGGCGTAGCCTTGAGGTCCGACACGCAATTGACGTGATGCACCTTACGAAGAATCTTTGCGTGAATGTGCTAGGCTTCATGGGTTGTTACAGTAACCCGAAGGATACCAATGAAGCACGAGAGGACCGAAAAGAATTTCATAAGATTCCCAAAGTTCTGCGGGAGGGTGATGATGAAACTGATCCGGAAGAGGATGATGATGATGTTGATTACTATGGTCCTACTAGTTACACTCTCACCAAGAAAGAGAAGAAAAGCGTGTTTGATTGCCTGAACGGTATTAAGGTTCCGTCTGGCTACTCGTCGAATTTAAAGGGGATCATAAATATGAAAGAGAAGAAGTTCACAAATCTAAAGGCCCACGACTGTCACATGTTGATGACACAGTTGCTTCCAGTTGCGTTGAGGGGTGTTCTATCAGAGAATGTACGATTACTGGTCGTAAAGCTTTGTGCATTTCTCAATGCAATTTCACAGAAGGCAATCGATCCAGCCAAGCTAGGAAAGCTACAGAATGATGCGGTTCAATGTCTTGTCGGCTTTGAGTTGGCATTTCCACCTTCCTTCCTCGATGTTATGACGCACCTCCTGGTACACCTTGTGAAGGAAATTACTATTCTCGGTCCAGTATACCTTCACAACATGTGGCCTTTTGAGAGGTTCATGTCGATCCTCAAGAAATATGTTCTTAACCGTGCCCGTCCGGAAGGAAGTATTGCTAAGGGATATGGAACTGAGGAGGTCATTGAGTTTTGTGTTGATTTTGTCAACACAATTGACTCGATTGGGCTTCCAGTATCACGACACGAGGGGAGGCTACAGGGAAAGGGTACCATCGGAAGGAAATCAAGTTTGAGCAATAATACTGATTTGTTCCATAAAGCACACCTAACAGTCCTGCAACAATCATCACTGGTGACTCCGTATAGGATGGAACACGAGCAGATTATTGCTTCTCAAAATCCAACCAAATCCTCAGTCTGGATTGCACGCCGTCACTTGGAAACATTTCCCTCATGGTTGAGTGAACAACTAATCGGAAACTCAACGATTCATCCACAACTAGCTTTGTTAGCCAGGGGACCTTGTAGCACAATTACAAGATTTCAAGCTTACGATATGAATGGTTACAATTTTTACACGAGAGATCAAGATCGCAAAAGCACAAACCAAAATAGTGGTGTCCGTATGGACATCATCGGAAAAGATGGGGGCAAGACCTGCTATTATGTTATCATAGAAGAGATATGGGAGCTTGAGTACGGAGCGATGAACGTCCCTCTTTTTTTTGCCAATGGGTAAACCTGAATGGCGTAAAGAAAGATGAATATGGAATGACAATAGTGGACCTTACCAAAATTGGGTTCAAAGATGATCCATTCGTGCTTGCCAAAGATGTGCATCAGGTTTTCTATGTGAAGGATATGACTAGCATACCGAAGAATAAAAATCCCCAAGAAGCAGGACCACAAGAGGCAAAGCGTCACATAGTTCTTCCAGGTAAAAGAGTAATCATGGGAGTCGGGGACAAAACAGATTAATCCGATGATTATGATCAGTTTGATGGCATGCCTCCGTTCGTTGTCGAAGTTGACCCAAGCATATTGCTTGGACGTGAAGAGACACCGTACTTACGTACTTGAGATTAATGTCGTAATGTAATGATTATTGATCAAATCAATTGTGTATTGGTCTCAAAATTTTTATGAAGCTTGAATATGTCACCAAGTTTGAGATTTTTCTGAATTAATTTACTATTTTTTCGGTTTAATTGAATTTCCGTGCGACGTCACCTAGAATTTAAATGTTGAGCTGAGAGCACCCCTGAAACGATCCAGAATGGTACCAAACTTGGCCACAAGTTCTCTTGTGCCTTAGGAGTCTAATTTATCTGGAAGTCGAATCATAATTCTTGAGTTATTGATGTGTAATTCACAATATTCTAGCTCCTTTAGCACGAAGAAAAAGTCTAAAATACATTTAGTCATCAGAAAAATCTAAGATCTTGCGTGAGCTAATATTTTGAGTGTAAATGACAACCAAAAAAATTTCAGACCATTTCGACATAGATGGAGTACACGTGCTTCACAAAGCTATGTAGAACCTTTCATCGAACCATGTCTATACCACTTATGTCTTAACGATTCTGAAGTCCATGCACTTTGCAGTGTTGTATCGGTCTCAAAATTTTTATGAAGCTTGAATATGTCATGTGAGATTGACCCACCAAGTTTGAGATTTTTCTGAATTAATTTACTATTTTTTCGGTTTAATTGAATTTTATTGGGAATGCACATCAATATTGCAAATGAAAATTGGAAGTGAATGTTTACAACTCTAAAATATAATTTTGCATAGAAAAGTACAGTTTATTATATTTTAACTAAATATAATTTTGCATGAAAAAAATAGTAAAAGTTACTATATTTTTTTTGATTTCAAAGAGATAGAGTGTGAAAATGAGAAAAGAAATGGGAGGGGAAAAACAGTTCCCACCGAAAATTACACTTTAGTCCCGGGTGGTGTTACGACCCTAGACTAAAGGGGGGCCTTTAGTCTCGGGTGGTAACACCACCCGGGACAAAAGGCCGAAATTTTGCCCTTGCCGCCCTCCCGCGCGAAAGGGGCCTTTAGTCCCGGGTGGTGATACGACCCGGGACTAAAGGCTCTTTGCTCCCGGGTCTAAAGGGACCTTTAGTCCCGGGTGGTGATACGACCCGGGACTAAAGGCTCTTTGCTCCCGGGTCTGATTACGACCCGGGACTAAAGGGGGGGGTGATATAAATTCCACGGATCCACCCCTTCTTCCCCAACTCCTCCACTTCACACTCCGGCCATCGTCTTCCCCGCCGTCGCCCCTGCCTCCGTCGCGCCTGCCTCCATCATCGTCGAAGCTCGCACCCCGCTGTCGTCGACCCCGTCGCACCCCGCCGTCCCTGCCCACGCCCTCTCCGCCACCGGAGCTCCCGGCCGCCATCATCCGCATGCCGCCCGTCGACCCCGCCCGCGCCCGGCCGTCGTCCCCATGCCCGTCGACGTCTCCGCCGCACCCGGTCGTCTTCCCCGCCGCCGCTCCCGACCGCCGTCGCCCCCGCTCCGCCGCCGCCGCTCCCGGCCGCGCCCGTCGACCCCGCTCCGCCGCGCCTGGCCGCCGTCTCTCCCCCGCCCGGCCGCCGACGTCGTCCGCGCCCGGCCGCCGTCTCCCCCACGCCCGCAAGCCCGACCGTCGACCCCTCAGCCCGCCGTCGCTGCGCCGGTGAGGGAACTGCTGACGTCAGCCCCTGATGGCTGACGTCAGCATTTTTTTTATGTTTTCATTTTATTTATTTATGTGCTGAGAATTGAATTTAGAGATTTTAGAATTGAATTTTGAGATTTTAGATTTGAATTTAGAGAATTTAGAGATTTTAGAGATTTTAGATTTGAATTTAGAGATGAAATATGTATTTAGAGATGAAATGTATTTAGAGATGAAATATGTATTTAGAGATGAAATGTATTTAGAGATGAAATATGTATTTAGAGATTTTAATTTTTTCGCTCGCCCGACAATTAGGTAGTATCGCTCGACACGCTCGATTCTTTCCCGACTCGCTCGACCCCGTCCGACACTTAGGTTTTCTCGCTCGACTCGCTCGACTCCCGCCCGACACTTAGGCAGTCTCGCTCGACTCCCGCCCGACTCGCTCGACTCCCGCCCGACTAGCTCCGCCCCACCCGACACTTAGGTTTTCTCGCCCGACTCGCTCGACTCCCGCCCGACACTTAGGTAGTCTCGCTCGACTCTCGCCCGAAAATCATTTATGTGCTCAGAAAATCATTTATGTGCTCAGAAAATCATTTATGTATTCAGAAAATTATTTATGTATTCAGAAATTCATTTATGTATCCAGAAATTCATTTATGTATCCAGAAATTCATTTATGTGCTCAAAAATTCATTTATGTATTCAGAAATTCATTTATGTGGTCAAAATTTCATTTATGTATTCAGAAATTCATTTATGTATTCAGAAAATCATTTATGTGCTCAGAAAATCATTGATGTGCTCAGAAATTCATTTATGTATTCAGAAATTTCTAGTTATGGATCACAATGAGGAGGAGCGACTGATGGAGAGCCTTATTGCTGGGGGTCCAACCTTCACCGAGGAGGAGCGTAGCCAGGCGGACGCGTTCCTCAACATAACCGGGGACATCGACTCCCGCACCGCGGACATCGACTCCCGCGCCGAGGACAATAATGAAGACCTTGTCATAGTTAATGCAGAAGGTTCCAACGAGGTATATATATCATGCATTAACAAGTCCATAAATGCATTAACAATGAGGTATATATATCATTCTAGAACCCCGCGTGAATAACAAATCCGCAACTTGTAGGCTTAAACCTCGACGAGCAAAAAGACTAAGAGAGGCCGTACAAAAGTAATCGTCGATCATGACGTGAAGTTTCATATCACTAAAGTGAACGAGCTTGGCCAGCCATGGGAACCAAAGAAGGTCAGGGACAAGTTTGTGTCCCAATGTGGTGCTATTGTGAGGAACAACGTGCCCATATCATATAGAGAATGGAAGGGAAGGGAAGATAATCCATGGGTGGTTCCAGATTCACTTAAGAATATGTTATGGGAGGATATCCTAAAACACTTCACACTTCCACCGGGCGTGAACGCAAACCTTGTGAAGCAGTGGACTCTCACGAAGATGGCAACTCAATTGCAGAGTTTCAAGAAGCAGCTGCACAGAGATTATATCAAGCAGAAACGAACTCCAAATTTTGATGATTATCCCAAGCTAAAGGATCACTGGCAGTCCTTTGTGGATTACAAGAATAGTGAAGAATTCGCCAACAAGAGCGCACGAGCTCAGATAAGTGCCAGTAAGAAGACGGATTACGCCCATCGTCTTGGTCGCGGTGGTTACGTGGTTGCAGCACCCAAGTGGCGGAAGATTGAACAAGACCTCCTCAACAAAGGTATCGTACCAGCGGTCATTGACTGGGAAGAACGATTGAAGAATTGGTATTATGCCCGCGGTGGAAGATTGAACCCTGATGATGGTTCCCTCGTATTCCCACCCACATTACGGGAGGCGGCACATGAGATAATCAAAAAGAATGAAGACATCAAAGCGGGCAGATTGGTTCCTGACAGAGACATGGATGAGCTCACTTTGGCGCTCGGGAATCCGGAACACCCAGGACATTGCAGGGGCTACGGGGTAGTCCCGTGGAAGTATGCTTTCAAGGGAAGTGCTGACACCTACAGAAGCCACAAAAGAAGAAGGGAGCGTGAAAAGGGGCGGTGGCATGAAATGATGGAGCAGAGACTTAAAGATCAAGAAGATCGTGTGAATGCAGAGATTACACGACGAGTGGCCGCCGCGGTAGCTCAGATCACCCCTGCCGGAGCACTGCCCCAAGCACCGGTGGATCCCGTCATTAGCCCTTCCGCTCGCAAAAGCAGCTGTGCTTCCACAGAGGCCCCCGAAGAACAAAGGGCGGCAAACCAAGTAGAAGTTCAAGTAGAGGACAATGAACGGTACCCTGTGGATGAACTCTGTCAGCGCACCGCATGTGAGCTGCACAAGCCGATCGGCAACATCACAATGAAGGTATGTATAAACCTGATTATACGTGCAATTATCTCAACCTTTGATGCATGTCTCAGGCATTTAATAACTTCATCATTTCTCTACATATATATAGGTGGCGTACGGAATGGCTTTAGCACATCTCCCAGGACGTACAAGCCACGGCATGGAGATTCTAGCTGGCTACGCCTCAGTTGGTTTGGAGGAGATTGCTGACCCAAAGTTTAACGACATAGAGCTAGACATCCAAGGAGGTGACGGGGAAAGGACACTCCGTGATGCGCTTCACAGTATCATATTGTGGCCCAAACGTTACATCATAATACCTAACATGCCGCCACCGATCCCTCTGAGTGTTGCCGAGCAGCAGCCACTATCTCCCGGGCCATCAACGATCCCTCCGAGTGTTGCCGAGCAGCAGGCACCATCTCCCGAGCCGTCACCGGGCCGGTCGTCACCCAATGATTGGATCTCACCGTCTCCACAACGAGGGAATTCTCCTGCCGCGAGCGATGACGATCGTCAGCAAACACCACCGAAGCATAAATCACCACCAAAGCAGCCTTCACCAAAGCCTGCTAAGAGGCGGTCCCGATCAAAATCTACCGCGTCTATGCCCGTGCCAAATCCGGATCCTCCGAAGAAGAAAGGGAAAAAGCTGCCTGTTAAAAGGAAGCTGCCATATGACATGACAGCATCAGAAAATGAGGCGGAGTGTGATAAGCAACTCAAGGCGTGGATTGAAGGGAATAAAGAGGCTGCTAAACAAAAACGGCTCGATGAAATGGAAGCAGAAAAGAATAAAGATCGTCCGCAGAAACTCAAAGCTTTCGTAGAGAAGAAGGAAGCAGAAAAGAGACAAGAAATTATAAAACCCCTACTAAGTGATTATGACCGGTCGCTGCTCAAGTCCATGAAGAAGAAGAGACAAGGAGGGTCACCAAATAGTTACATCGACCAAGTACCGGGGTCGACGATGCCACAGGATTATAGGAAGAAGAAGAAGGCAACACAAGCGTTGACGTCGACGAAAGAGCCTTCAACGAAGAAGGCAACACAAACGTCGACGTCGGCGAAAGAGCCTTCAATGAAGAAGGCAACACAAACATCGACGTTAGCGAAAGAGCCTTCAACGAAAAAGGCAACAGAAGCGTCGACGTCGGGAGTACAGACTTACGTCGCCTCCGGCCTCACTGCAACTGAACGAGCTCTTGCAGTTATGGACGCAGAACAACTAGCAGCGGTCATTGCAATGCAAGAAGCAACAGGGATGCCATTAGAATATGTTCTCGGCCACGAATCACCTCCTCGGGACCCAAACTTCGTACCTAGATGACGCTACGAGCATGGGAAATCTTTTGTCAGGCCTGAGTTGGTGAAGAAACTCTCTACTCAGATGCGCAGATTGCATGACTTCTACATGAAGACGTCTAAGGCGGGCCTGGAGATGATTGGCATGCTTGTTAAACTGGGAGATTTTGCTGGTGAAGGCGAGAAGTTGTCCTGGCTGCGATTCAAGGATATTTATGAAATTTACCATCTTGACTCCTTGAATACCGATCTTGTCATGGCCTGGTGCCTATAAGTGACGGTGCAATACATACCCTAATTAACAAATTTATGCATACTCTAATTATTAACTTTGTCTTTCATTTTCTGTAGCCTGGAAATGCATAACATGGGGAAGAATGGTTACCAACGAATAGGTTTCATGGACCCATCTTTAGTTAATCAAGATCAAGTAAAGAAGCAACCAGAAACAACATTCAAAACAATCGTAAGGACCTTGTGTGAATTGCATTACAAGGATTTGATACTTCTACCTTACAACTTCGAGTAAGTGTGATTACCATCTTAATTGCTAAGGGTTCGCATTTCTAATTATCTTAGTTAACATTATTTAGTTCTAATCTTTTGAGCTTCTATGTATATACAGTTTCCACTGGATTCTTCTCATAATTGATGTCAACAGAAGCAACATCCTTGTCTTTGATTCGTTGAGAAGATATCCGGACAAATACTTGGACCTTCAAGATATGTTTCAAGAGTAATAATTCTATCCATACGTTCCCTTTTATGCAATAGTGTGCTTTTACTAACACTATCTACCTCTAACTTTCATTATTTTCTGCCAGAGCTTGGGAAAAATTCAAGGCTGTCAACCCTGGACAATGGAAACCTAGAATAAACTTCACTACAAATTTTCCGGTACGTAAACCAAATAACAACTTCAGATTGAGCAACTTAAAAATGCATAACACTAATTTTTCATAATTATCTTCTTCAATTTAGTGTATGAGACAGGAACCAGGGACACATTTATGTGCATACTATGTGTGTGAGTTCATCCACAATTTCTGCGAGGCAGACCCGTCAGATTATACTGTAAGTATTATTTTAAATCAATTAATAATACTTTTTTTCTAACCGCTTATATATTTAATTCTTGTGTGTAATATATTAAATTATTTGCACATTGCAGAACAATATGATTAGGGACGCAATCATTGAGAAGGACCGACTCTTGGCGATTCAAGAAGGTCTCTGCGGATTCATAATGGACCAGGTCATTAATCCACAAGGCAGAAATCACTATGACGGTCATCGAATTGATAAATATTAATTAGCACCTCCGGTGGAACTTTAGACTAGAATTAGTATGAAACGGTATTTTGATGTATATATATATACTACTTTCAGAAAATACTATCTGCTATGCTTTCGATGTAATATAATGTGTGTATATATTTATTTATAAGTTTATTGTCTTCATATAGTACGTATAGTAGACACGTATAATTAGTGCAAACATTTATACGTATACGTAAATTACACCCAAATACGTGAGAATATACGCGTATAACATTATTAGAACAATTTGAAATGAAACAAAAAAAAATTCCCAGCGGGGTCTTTAGTCCCGGGTGGTAACCACCCGGGACTAAAGGGGTGGCACACAGGCGCTGGTGTGCCTCTCCTTTTGTCCTGGGCGGGGCTACCACCCGGGACTAAAGGGGTGGCGCACAGGTGCTGCTGGCCCTCCCCTTTTGTCCCGGGCGGGGCTACCACCCGGGAATAAAGGGCACCCTTTATTCCCGGTTGCCCACCCGGTGACAAAGGGGAGGGCCTTTTGTCTCTCCCTTTTCGTCCTGGGTGGGCTTTAGAGACTTAAAGCCTTTCCCACCCGGGACGGAAGGCTGTTTTTTCCACCAGTGAACAAGACGAAGACTGTCTCCATCGTAGGCTTTGGAGGATTGGGCAAGACCACTCTTGCCAAGGTAGTTTATGACAAGGTTAATCTTCGATTTGACTGCTGGGCTTTCGTTTCAGTGGGTCAGAAACTCAGAATCCTGAACCAGAGAACATCCTGAGGGACTTTCTCATTGATCTCATTGATAATGAGAAAAAGTTTCTTGCCAGTGATCAAGATTTGAAAAGGTACAGCTGTGCTTAACTTTATCATTCATTTGAGTTCGTAGTATTGAAACTAGCAAGTCTATTGGCCCGTGTTCTTTCCTGTATTGTGGGTATCCTAGCAAGTCTATTGGAGAGGTTTGTAACTTTAGGTAGTTTCGATGATTACTTTATGATGTTCTACTTATTGATAACCATTACTACAGAAAGAGCCATTACAAACGAATCATCACCGCCGGTTATACGTGAACCGGCGTCAGTTTAGGTGGCTAAAAGTATAACCGGCAGTGATGCTTCTTTACACCGCCAGTTAGTGGCCAAAACCGGTGATGAAAGTATCACCGTCGGATTTTAACACCAACTGACAGTAAGGACAATGGTGGACCCAAAAAAGATTTCATTCCACTTAAGTCAATCACGTGTTGGGTCCGATCCAATCCCTTCATGTGCTTCTCTCTCTCCACCTTATCCATTCCACTCACCCTGGCCCACCACAAGGGCTGGCATAAAAGCTCGAGGCTCGTTCCGTGCTTTGGATTGGTTCAGCTCGGTTCTATCTTTAAACGAACCGAGCCAAGACTCAAGTTTAGCTCATTTTTTTAATGAGCCATCTCGTGAACTGCTCGTGAGCTATTCGATTGGCTCATTAAGCTCAATAATGATGACAATATCAAACTTATTATGTATTAATAGTTGTATTACTATTATTTGCTTAATATAAATTAGTCATTGAAGTTGTAAGTCAAAAACTATACTAAGTATATTTTGATTCTTTAAACACCTACTCCCTCCGTCCCAAAAAGCATGCCATGCTCGAATTTTAGGATAGATTATATATTAGAGAGGTAAAATGACCTTGATTGCCCCTATTTATTTGTCATATTTGGTGCTAATTGACTGTTGCATGGTCACATGCGCATGCACACATGCCAAATTAAGTAAAACGACATGCTTTTTGCAACAAATTTTGAATCCTAAAACGACATACTTTTTGGGACGGAGTGAGTATATTATTAGGTAAAATATCACATGTTGGTTAATATTATAACTGATCTTAACTTCAATATTGAACAATGCTTGGCTCGTGAGCCAAACGAGCCGGCTCGAGCTTTCAAACGAACCGAGCCGAACTTGATTTTTGGATCGTCAACCTTAACGATCCGAGCCGAGCTAGCTCGTTATCAAATGAGCCATAATGAGCCGAGCTAGCTTGTTTGCCACCTCGACCCACTACTCCCTTCTTTCACCTCGTCCTTCCATTTCGTTCCCTCCTCCCGGCGCACGGCAGATCCCATCGCCACCCCACTCCTTCCACATCTGCTTGCGGCTCACCTCAAGGTGGCGGTGGGGAAGGCGCAGTGGCAGGGTAGCAGGCCAAGGATGCGGCGTCGTTGGAGGACCAGGCAAAGATGCAGCAGTGGGGAGTAGGCCAAGGAGCGCTGGAGCCCTCGGGGATGCAGCGGTGTAGCAGCGACGGTGAGTGCAGGCGACAGCGGCGCGTGAGATGGAGCGGTGGTGGCAACAACGGCTGCATGCGATGGCAAAACTGGATCAAGATTCCTCTCTCTCTCTCTTTCCCCTCACTCAAAGGGGCTGTGTTGGGCCAAGCGCGCCGGCTGGTTGTGGCGTGCCGGCAGCCGGCGGCTAGTGGGGTGGCATGGGGCTCATTTTTTTTTGTTTTTCGAGAAAGGTCATCATTCGTGACTTATCCAGGGATGAAAACTCTGTTGCTGTACTGGATAGTGAACAACGGTCACTTCCACTTGCTGAAGGCAAGGTTCGTCGACTAGCCTTGCAGAATATATCGGACACGGAGGATAGCAGGCTTGTTAAAGGAGATCACATAGACATGTCAGTAGCCAGGTCATTTGATGCCATGCATCCAAACAGGGTGCCCCCTGTTGCTCGTTTTGATCTTCTGCGTGTGCTAGCTCTAGAATCTTGTGGGTTAGAAGGTCATCTTAAGCGCATTGGGAAGTTACGTCATCTAAGGTACCTTGGGCTAAAAGGTACACGTGTTCGCGAGCTCCCTGAGGAAGTAGGGCGCCTAGAGTTTCTGCAGGCACTGATGCTGGAAGAAACTGGGATAGAAGAACTACCGACGAGTCTGGGGCAGCTTACGAAATTGATGTGCCTACGTGCTGACAAGAAGATGAGAGTGCCGGACTGGATCGGCAAGCTGACGTCCTTGGTCTGATGATGTACCCGGATGCTGAGAGCAAGTCCTCCTTTGTGAAGGAGTTGGGCAAGCTGACAAATATCAGGGTGCTAACACTAATATAATTGTACGGGATGAAAACAGGCGAGAGATTTGCTGGAGTCTCTAAGCAATCTCCAGAAGATGGAAACTACTTACTATTACTAATTGGAGCCTCCTTTCGAAGCCTCCACGTGAAGCCACCTAGGAATCATAGGTGGACGCTCTAAAAAAGAGAAGCCTCCACATGAAGCCACCTAGGAATCTTAGGTGGACGCTCTAACAAAATTATCATTAATTTTAATAGCCGTTGGATGTATTTTGTTTCAAAAATTACCCTCCTATGCCATTATGAAGAATTAACAAAAACAACCCTCCTATATCTTTGTATAATTTATATCCACATCTGCCACTATAGAAAAGTTAAATATAAACCAACTCCCGGCCACATCTAACATAATATATCTCTTTGCTTCAAATAAAAAATTTCCAACTATCCTGTCATGCCTATTACTAATACTGTTACTAATTGGAGGCTCCTTTCGAAGCCTCCACGTGAAGCCACCTAGGAATCCTAGGTGGACGCTCTAAAAAAGAGAAGCCTCCACATGAAGCCACCTAGGAATCCTAGGTGGACGCTCTAACGAAATTATCATTAATTTTAATAGCCGTTGGATGTATTTTGTTTCAAAAATTACCCACCTATGCCATTATGAAGAATTAACAAAAACAACCCTCCTATATCTTTGTATAATTTATATCCACATGTGCCACTATATAAAAGTTAAATCTAAACCAACTCCCGGCCACATCTAACACAATATATCTCTTCGCTTCAAGTAAAAAATTTCAACTATCCTGTCATGCCTATTACTAATTGGAGGCTCCTTTTGAAGCCTCCATGTGAAGCCACCAAGGAATCCTAGGTGGATGCTTAAAAAAAAGAAAAGCCTTCACATGAAGCCACCTAGGAATCCTAGGTGGACGCTCTGACAAAATTATCATTAATTTTAATAGCCGTTGGATGTATTTTGTTTCAAAAATTACCCACCTATGCCATTATGAAGAATTAACGAAAACAACCCTACTATATCTTTGTATAATTTATATCCACATGTGCCACTATAGAAAAGTTAAATCTAAACCAACTCTCGACCACATCTAACAGAATATATCTCTTTGCTTCAAATAAAAAAAATTTCAACTATCCTGTCATGCCTATTACTAATTGGAAGCTCCTTTTGAACCCTCCATGTGAAGCCACCTAGGAATCCTAGGTGGACGCTCTAAAAGAAGAGAAACCTCCACATGAAGCCACCTAGGAATCCTAGGTGGACGCTCTAATGAAATTATCATTAATTTTAATAGCCATTGGATGTATTTTGTTTCCAAAATTACCCACCTGTGCCATTATGAAGAATTAACAAAAACTACCCTCCAATATCTTTGTATAATTTATATCCACATGTGCCACTATAGAAAAGTTAAATCTAAACAAACTCCCGGCCACATCTAACACAATATATCTCTTTGCTTCAAATAAAAAATTGTCCAACTATCCTGTCATGCCTGTCACATGTAACATAATTAGTTTCCTGCCCTTTACCTCTTTCCATATTTAAATCAAAAAAGAATCTTTCCTAAAAGATGTCTAGCTAATACAACTAATGTCGGGGTTCTCTACCGTCTGCAGGTACGATTTCTATGATCGTGTGTCTAGGGCTGGATGATGACTTAAATGACACAGGTAGCTATACTGGTTCCGGCATGAATAGCCCTACGTCCAGTGTGTTTTAGTGTATTCAAGCCCAAGTTCGTAGTAGGGGGTACAAACTAGTCGGGAGAGGGAGCCGGTCCCAAGTCCCTGAGTGTGTGTGAATTTGGTTGTCGCTTGTGAGTCGTGTTCGCTTATGCGTTCGTTCGCTCCCCGTCTCCCACCTCCTTCCTGGGTTCCTCTCCTCTTCCCCTTTTATAGTCACAAGGGGACCAAAGGAAAGAGGGAAAAAAGAATTACAACATGGGTAACACAGTGTTGAGTCCTTTGCCGTCGTCTTGAAGTCACGACCGTATGTGGTGAGCAGGCGCCCACTGTTTCTGGTTTGGTGTTGACGGAGTGGGCGGCCTCTTTGACCCTGGGACGGTGACATCCGGGTGGTTGGTCGGGCCGATTACTCGGATGCTGCTCCAAGTGGTTCTGGTCGCATTTGACCGGTACGGTACTTCCTTGACCACAGCTGTCGTTGTTCAAGTGGATGGGCGTCTTCTCCTGGGGACTGTGGAGCTCCTGTTCGGACAAGATGGCTTCCACTGTGGCCGTGGTGGCGCTGGTCAGGTGCCATCTCATTCTGACAACCATGGTACCAAGTGGGTACGGCCTGGTGTGGGTAAAAGTGGGGGGCTGGTATGACGAGGACCACTCGGGTGAAGCGAGAACTCGTCGAGTGAGACGGAGCCCTCTCGGAGGTTCCTTACGCGAGAAGGAACATCTACCCGGGCGAGGCGGAAACTAGTCGGGTGAGGCAGAAACCACCCGAATGGGTTGAGAACCATCCGGACAAGGCGGAGCTCGTCCGTTCGAGATGTTTTCACATATTTTTCGGGGGGGGGGGTCCGCTTGCCACGTGTCATCGATTAGTGGGTTGATCGGTCAACCCTGGCCTAAGCCCTCGTCAGTAGCCTCCGAACCTGGTGGAGGAGTCAAGGACTCGCTCCCAGGTTTTGTAGTCGTAGTGGAGAGGGGAAACACGGTTCTTTTCAGTGGGGGTGTTGACGGCTCAAAAGTGCATCAAGTTCGATCCGCAAGCGCATGGATCATTGTAGCTCTTCCCTTAGAGTATTCCCCCAAGGTTTATCAATCCGTGGATCGGAAGCGAACCGACTAAGGGTTACCATCTAATCTATCGAACCTATCCTAATCATGAAGCATAGATTGCATAAAGGGTTTAACATACAAACGTAAATGGATTTTATGGATCACATTCGGTAGCCATAAGGTAACACTACCGAAGGTAGCATAAGCCCACCATCTTCTAGTTGCAACTCCGGCCAAAGCGATAAACTAATCTAACCTATACCATGATAAATAGATATCTCTAGGAACTTTCCCATGGACGCCCTTGCGAGGTGCGTGCTGACGCCTAAGGTTTCCCAAAGCTTTACCTCAAACGCCCACCAAGTGCTCTTTACTTGTAGCTCCTCCTCTTGGTGGCCGCGCAACTATTCCCATGGTACTCGCCATAGATCAAACTCAACATTACACATCTGTTCGGCCTTTTCTCTCCCGCATGCTGTCACCACACGAGGGTAATCAACCACTGACTTCCCGTGCACTACTACGATGTATCCGCAAGACATAGACTAACCATCGTGATTAAATCTATTCCTACTAAGAACATATGCTAGCTACACATATGGAGGAGAAAGCATGCATCGAAGTAGATCAAAAGTAGAGACAAGATTAGATTGATATCACCGTCAAAAGTACATATGCCTTGATGAATCCAAGGCATGGCTCCGGAATTCCACCATGGCTTCACCACGCAGGGCCAACCATGGCGGCTAGGGTCTAGCCTAAGCCATCTCCTAGGCAACGTCGAGGACTTGCGGCGGCCGTTGGCTTCCTTCGGTGTGTGTCCCTCAATTCGGCGGCTCTCTGATGAATGGATGTGGCGGCCCTCGGGGGTAGGAGCTTTGAATAGACTGAGCAAACCCTGGTCCGAAGAGGAGGCCGAACCGCCCTTGGAATGGGCTGGGCCGACCAGCCCATGCTGACCGGCCTAGGCCCATCCTGGCCCGGTTCGGCTCCGTCTTCCTCCACGTGGCTTTTCTCGACATTTTGACATTTTGCTCCTTCGCATGTGGGCTTTAGACGTCATTATCCCCACGATCAAGATAAGGGGTCTTGTCGCATGAACTCCGGTCTTTTGTCTTGGACTTCGGGAATATTTTCGTTATTGTATCTTGGTCCTTGCCACCTTTGGAGGTAAGTTCATGCACAAACGGAGCTCCTTGATCCTCTTGCATAGCACCCTCCGAACTTGATGCAAATTTATCCATTAAGCACATGATTTCCTGCATAAACATTACACTTCCAAAAGCACATGCATAGATGAACTTGTTACATCATTAGTATGCCTAGTGGCGGGTTAGTTCCAAATCAAAGTCGAAACCAATGTGTAACAAGTGCTCTAGGGATGTCATATTTTACCACCAACAATCCCCCCATGCTTAAACCTTGCTTGTCCTCGAGCAAGTCCAGGATATCTTGCTTTATGAAATCAGCATTGCCCTACAATGTCATTCCTACACTCAATCATACATAACAAGACATATTGCTCTCTCAAGTATTTAGCATTAAGGTTCAAGTTTTGACCGGCTACTTTCATCATGGAAGATAGACTAGCAATAAAGAACATGTCACAATAAAACAAATATAGCGCTCTCAAACTTAAGCAAACTTTAAACCCTTTACCTAGTTGCAACGTGAAGAGTTTTCAAAAAGATGCACATCCAACATAGTGAGGCCCTCTTGCAAGAGCTCGTGGAAACTCTCATCTCATCAAGTCACTCAAGCCTATACTAGATTATTTTCAACCTATTCTACTCATATATGTAAGTGGAAGGCTTATGTGGAGCTTGGTGGGTAAAAATAATCCTAGCAAAACATTATATCTGAAATATTGTCAAACTAAGAGAGAGATCTATTGGATTTACTGAGACTTGTCAAAAAGGCCATGGAAAATAAATGTTGGAAAGAGAGAGGGATGAAACACACACATTTAGATAAGTGGACATGTGCAAGTGGCAAGTGAATGATCCCGAGGCACGAACGAAGTCCTCGTTATCGGATTGCACATGGTTGGAAAATTGAGTATGGATCAATCCTTAATCTTGATAGCACTTGGAACTTTAATGAAGCTCGAAGAACTGAGGAGCACTTTTATTTCTTTTTCCATTTTTTTCTTCTTCCTTTTTCTTTTCTTTTGCTCTTTTTTTTCTTTGTCTTGCTCCTCAGAACTTCTTGCAACATAGTACTCACTCAACAAAAGTCGGAAATAATGCGATGACACCTCCCCCATGCTTAGACGATTGTCATCCTCGAGCATGAAAAGGAACAATGATATATTGCTGATGTGAGTATCAAAATATTCGATCTCCAACAAAAATTAATTTATTCCTCTAGAGGGGCTTCCACACTTTATGGGCACCTCTAGGTCTTGATCTTCTTGAAGGGGCACTCATTAATCTTCTGAATCTTGGACAAGATATTTTTCCATACTCAATGATAGGTTGTGGTCAAGGAGGTAGTCACAAAAATGATAATTTGGGTTTAGGTTGGATGCCCAGCGAGGTTTGCGAAATTTCCAGTGTAGAAACTCACAATGCATGGACAAAAAGGCTAGCAATAAGAAGTTACGCAAAATGGAATGACCAGCTTCTAAGTCTCATACCACAGAAATCAATCTTAATCCAACTCATCAGAATATAAGTTTGCAAACTAAAGGTTTCATCATGAAAGAACATACTTGTGTAAAGGCTTTGGTAGGTAGAACTTTGCAAGAGGTTCACGTATGTAGATAGCATAAAAATCAAGTTTTAAATAAAACAATACAAGGTATAAGGTCATCGGTAAACTCAAATCAAAGAGCAACATAGAGTATGTGGGTCTAGAATTAGTCACTTAACCTCCACAAATAAAAGAGCCGGAATTTAGTCAATTTAAGTTCCTTTTTAATAGGGAGCAAATAGTCAAGGCATATATAACATCGTGTAGGTAAAACAAAGCGGCACCTTTCATCACTTTTCTATAAGCAAGAGCATACAATAATATCCTCATGGTGAGCACATGGTGATGATGTTTATCATTTATTAAACATAAAACTAACAAAACTAGGTTGTCCTCCTAGTAGCCATGTTATTAACAAGAGAGATATACAAAGGTTTCTAACCTATGGTCGATGGCATATATATCCAAGCATTTAGAAAAATGATGGACAAAGAGAAGGTTGAGGAAGAGTTACTGTCCTTTCGACGCTTGCAATGAGTTGTAGCGTGGCTTCCCCCATGCTTAAGCATTGTGCTTAGCATGGAAGAAGGAGAGTTAGCATCTTCTAGCGATCGTGATCCTTGTTTTCATCGGGTCCTCCCCCATGCTTAGCATTGTGCTAGGCATGGAAAGAGAGGATGAAGCTTGGTTCTCCGTGTCCGAAGCTTGTCCTTATGCGTCTTCACTATTGTCGCCTTTATCCTTCAATTTCTTCTCTTTTCCTTTCTTGAAAGCTCATCATCATGCTTGCAAAACAATTCAAGTGCACAACCTACCCCCGGGGTGACAGTCGGGAGTAGAAACATTTGCCAACAAACCAACAACAATCCCTAAGATCCTTAACTTGTGGCTTAATTAGTGTAGTGATGATAAAATAAAACCTAATGGGTGTATGTGAATGCGTCTATAAGGTATGTGTATGCAAATGAGAGGAAGGTGTATAAGCAAAGACAATGTTACACCTAGTTCTAAGCGCCATGCTTACAACTAGGTGGCTAAATTTCTCCATGGCCACGAAGATTTATTAACTAAGGTTTAAACACCATGTTTATCCCAAGGTCAATACTTCTTTATAGCACAAGAGAAATAAAGCGCACTACAAAGCTTATAAATCAACCAATGCAACATGGAAGCTAGCAAGGTTTATTGAACCAGATGATGAGAATCCGCAAGCAAGTTTCAACACCACGTTTACACAAGATTGCTAAGGAAAAATGCCATGCGTGAAGCATTATCATGGATATGGAAGCATTCATCATTAAGTGTAGAGAACAACCAAGCCAACTATATGCAAAGCATGTGTGGAGTGCACAAAGAAATGCGACGGCAAGATTCAATGCATGTACAAAATAAATATGAACATGATCATGGTAATGGTCTAAAAAGAAAATTAAAACTAGATTAATTAGCCACAAGCTTAGAATCAAGGGTAGTGCAACACTTCATATTTCTCTCAAAAAGGACACACAGAAAATGACTCAAGACACTAATAATCACACAAAAGGGGTCCACAAGTTTTCCAAGATCAAATAACAAAGTGCTCTCTCAATAGCAATTAAAACATACAACATGATGTTGTGGCATTTATTAGAGCAATGGTACAATGTTACTTGATGAGTTCAATTTAAGAGCATAATATAGACCATCATCTTATATAGATAAATAGATAAAAAAGAACGGGTTGCCTCCCTCAAAGCGCTTCATTTAAAGTCATAGAGCTTGACTTTCTCACATACCTTCTCATTGTTGTGAAGCCATGGTCCTTCGTGCGAGAATTCGAATTGTCCATGCAGCTTGTATTGATGTCGCCTTTCGTAATCCATCGTGGTTTGCTCTTAACATCTTCATGCGTTGAATGTTGTCACTCGTGCCTTCATTTGCCAACGTCCTTGAGGCCCTTATTTTGTCCTGAGCTTCTGAATTCGATCATGTATGCTTGATGAAACCATTGCCCAAGCTCCTCTTCATTGTTGTCATCCTTATCTTCCTTCACCTTGTTCTCATCACGTTGCTCTTGCATCTTTCTTTCCAACGAGTGGTTATTCATCTTAAATGGAGCTCGAAGGAAGGAGTTATGCCCGTTTTACTTTAGCGCTGCATGCTGTCCAGAAAATTTCAGAACGCACGACCATCGATGTTTTGACTATAACCGCTTGTAGGAATCTCCGATTGACCTGGTTTTTGATTTGTTGGAACCAGAATTTCATGGGGCTCCTTCATATCCAAAAATATTCTGTTGCTTTCTTCAGAGGCCTTGCAGAATTTAGATGCGATCGGTACTTTCTTGTGAATTGATCTGGAGATGTTGATGACCTTGATCTTGTGGTCTTTGAGCATCGTGTTGTGCATCCCTAGGCTTCAAGTTCGTCACCATTGATCCACCAGTGAGTGGCATGGCTCCAATGATGTATCTTCTCCATTTTTCTTGCATTACCCAGGGTGTCGGAATCATAGGGGGCTCAAGGCTCTCTAATCTTCCTTCTACATCGTCATCGCCTTCTCTGTTGTTTGCTGCTGCCTCTTCTTCATTGAATTGCTCTTCATCCAGTGCAGAACATGTACCAAACTTCCACTCCATTACAATGTGTATCAAATTCCCTTTCCAACGAATGCTCATCATAGACAACTATGTTTTTGGTACCCACTACAAAGCACTACCACAATTCTCTCAAACCTCAAGCATCCACGTCAGCATCCACTTCAAGAGTCTCCCGTCCTCTTCATGTCCTCTTAATTACTAAGCAGCATGCAGTGGCACTAATGTCATTAATTTATCCTCCTTTAATCATAAGCATGACAGCTCAAGAGGATCACTAGCTATTACTGGCGGTAGATGAAGAGCCTTCAAGCTAACGAAGAGACGCATGCTGGCCTGATCGTTTCCTTCACAAATTGAAACCTGCGCACCAAGCAAATGAACAGCCTCATCACAAATGGGAATTTATATATATAACCTCATATGCCTCCTACAGCACCAGCAGTGTCAGACGCGGCCAGCGACGACGACATTTTGCGATGGGAATGAAGAGGGAGCAGCAGCAGGGATGGCCAGCGGGGGTCGGTGTGCATGGATGAGGCATCGTCCGCGCTAATTTTCGCACGAGCTTGACGACACCTTCCTGCAGGTGAGCGCACCAATCTTTTTATCCAAGAGATTACTCACATGGTTTTCAACGTAATCTTTAGAAGTGTACAAATTATACGAGCAATTAAACAACCACTTTGATTCATAGTTTATCAAAAAACTATTTCAAATCCCGCAGCAACGCGCGGGGGAGCACCTAGTTTACTCCAAACGGACTCCGGATGAAAGAGGTATGCTCGTTTTACTCCGGCACTACATTCTGTCCAGAGAAATTTCAGAACGTGCAGCGTTGAAAGATTTACCTTAACTCCTTGTACTGATGTCCAAAATTAACGATTTTCGATGCGTTGGAAAGAAGACTCGATGGAGCTTGATAATATTCAACTTTCCTCCATGGTACCTCTCTGATCATGTGTGAAAAACTTGGTCATGTCAGCAACTTTCCAGAGATGTTGATGATCGGATGTCACTACTTCTTCGGGGCATGATTCATCACTTATTGCTTGGACAAAGAAATCTCCAAGAGACATTAGTCAAAACAATTGACATTGTGACATACCTTTTTCATCTTTACTTGTTTTGAGTGTGGGCTCGATAGCGGATGTTGGGCCACTAACAAAAGTTAGCACCTACCACTAAAGAGCGGGTCTTCACATAGTCATCAACTCGTTTGAGTGAGATTGGACTTGTCGAAGTACAGACGTTGAGAACTTCTTGATTGCCTTGTGTCTAGGGTTTTACCTGCATCCATGGACACAAACAAGAAACACAGGATATATGCAATAATAAAATTAGGGTTAGTCCAAAAAGATAGATAGATCGCCCTAGGGTTCGTGTTGCCGATCCCCGGCAACGGCGCCAGAAAAGCTTGTTGATGGCTCAAAAGTGCATCAAGTTCAAACCGCAAGCGCACGGATCATTGTAGCTCTTCCCTTAGAGTATCCCCCCAAGGTTTATCAATCCGTGGATCGGAAGCGAACCGACTAAGGGTTACCATCTAATCTAACGAACCTATCCTAATCATGAAGCATAGATTACATAAAGGGTTTAACATACATATGTGGATGGATTGTAAGGATCACATTTGGTAGCCATAAGGTAACACTACCGAAGGTAGTACAAGCCCACCATCTTCTAGTTGCAACTCCGGCCAAAGCGATAAACTAATCTAACCTATACCATGATAAAGAGATATCTCTAGGAACTTTCCCATGGACGCCCTTGCGAGGTGCGTGTTGACGCCTAAGGTTTCCCAAAGCTTTACCTCAAACGCCCACCAAATGCTCTTTACTCATAGCTCCTCCTTTTGGTGGCTGCGCAACGATTCCCATGGTACTCACCATAGATCAAACTCAACATTACACGTCCGTTCGGCCTTTTTCCTCCCGCATGCTGTCACCACACGAGGGTAATCAACCACCGACTTCTCGTGCACTACTACGATGTATCCGCAAGACATAGACTAACCATCGCAATTAAATCTATTCCTACTAAGAACATATGCTAGCTACACATATGGAGGATAAAGCATGCATCGAAGTAGATCAAAAGTAGAGACAAGATTAGATTGATATCACCGTCAAAAGTACATATGCCTTGATGAATCCAAGGCATGGCTCTGGAATTCCATCATGGCTTCACCACGCAGGGCCAACCATGGCGGCTAGGGTCTAGCCTAAGCCATCTCCTAGGCAACGTCGAGGACTCGCGACGGCCATTGGCTTCCTTCAGTGTGTGTCCCTCAATTCGGCGGCTCTCTAATGAATGGATGTGGCGGCCCTCGGGGGTAGGAGCTTTAAATAGATCGAGCAAACCCTAGTCCGAAGGGGAGGCTGAACCACCCCTGGAATGGGCTGGGCCGACCAGCCCATGCCGACCGGCCTAGGCCCATCCTGGCCCGGTTCGGCTCCATCTTCCTCCACGTGGCTTTTCTCGACATTTTGACTTTTTGCTCCTTCGCATGTGGGCTTTAGACGTCATTATCCCCACGATCAAGATAAAGGGTCTTGTCGCATGAACTCCAGTCTTTTGTCTTGGACTTCAGGAATATTTTCATTATTGTATCTTGGTCTTTGCCACCTTTGGATGTAAGTTTATGCACGAACGGAGCTCCTTGATCCTCTTGCATAGCACCCTCCAAACTTGATGCAAATTTATCCATGAAGCGCATGATTTCCTGCATAAACATTACACTTCCAAAAGCACATGCATAGATGAACTTGTTACATCATTAGTTTGCCTGGTGGCAGGTTAGTTCCAGATCAAAGTTGAAACCAATGTGTAACAAGTGCTCTAGGGGTGTCATATTTGACCGCCAACAGGGGGTGCGCGAGCGCACCCGTCGGGTGTAGCCCTCGAGCCTTTCGAAGAGTGGGGAACTCTTGTTAAGGCTTACACATCAATGGCTTCGACTGGTTTTTGCCTGGTGACATTTGCTTTTTGAGGTAGTCGGAGTTAAGGACCGTTGTTTGGCAGTTGGACCGGGGGCGAATTAGGCGATGATGGGCCGGGAGCGGAGGAACAGGCCTGTTTTTCAGCGCGTGGAGTCCAATGCGCCTTTCGATACCGTCAGACGAAATGACGGGCGTGCGGCCCCGCTGCCCTGTTGGTGGGGCCGAGCATTTAATGCAACCGCCGCACTCTGCTTTTCTCTCCCCTTAAATCGTCGAGCGCCGGGGCGGTTGAGATTCTTTATCCAACCGATCTTCTTGCCTCTGTCGTCCTCTCATCTTTTTCGCCGCCGTCGCCACACTTGCTCACTCGCCTCCTCCGCTGCCGCCGCTACCACGTTCGCTTCCTTGCCTTTTTCGCCGCCACCGCCGCGCCTGCGTCCCCTTGCGAGAGAGGGAGGTAGCGAGAGGCGGATCCCCTCCATTCTCTACTTCTCTCCACCGCTGGGTCCGCCATGTCAAATTGGGCGCACTCCAGTGTCTCCTTTGCACAGCTGCAGGGCCTAGCGAGGAAGGGGATGCTCCCGAAATTGATGTGGGCCGAAGAGTGGAAGAAACCGGAGTTGGAGGATTTCCCCTGGCCGCCGCTGGGGTATGTGGTCTCCCTCATCGCCTTTCAGGAGCACAGATTCTCCGTCCCCGCGGGGCGATTCATCCACGCGGTGCTGCAAGAGTACGGGCTGGAGCTCCAGCACCTCAACCCAAATGGGGTCCAGCAAATGGCGACGTTCGTGGTGCTGTGCGAGGGATACCTAGGCATGGAGGCCCATTGGGATCTATTCAGGTACTTCTTCAAGTTCGTGGTGTAGACTGATGGCGACATCCCCATGACGATTGGCTGCGCCATGTTGAAGATGAAGCAGGGGAGGTCAGACGACTACATCTCGGGCTCCCTCGCGAGTTCGAACAGGGGCTGGCACTCCGAGTGGTTCTACCTCAAGAACGACACTGCACACTCGCTCCCCGCGTACACCGGCCGGTCCATCGGCGAAGGGGCCTTCAACTAGATGCACGGGCCCGAGAAGAAGGATTGGCCGAGGCTCCAACTAGCTTTCGATGCTCTTGGCCAGTTGCGGGCCTCGGGGGTGACCACGGTTGAGGTCATCGGTGGTTATCTCTCAAGGTGGATTGCGCTGCTGATGAGGCGCACCCTCTTCATCTGGGAGATGACCGCCAACAAGGCCCCTTTCATGGGGACGGTGACGGCGGATGCCCTGCCTACGAACGATGAGTTGCGGCGGTGGGTGGCGTCCGTGATGGGGAACTCTCGCCTTGAGTACCCACCTCGTCGATATCTGAAGATGCTCCCCGATCACGACACGACGGCCGTTGTAAGGATTTCACCACCTCATCGTAGATCTGATTTCGTTTTCTCTTCGTCCTCTTACCCCGCGATTTCTAGGTGAAGGCAAACGACATCGTGCCCTCCAGGGCTCCGCTCCCTGACGAGGTGGCGAGGAACCGAGCCATCACCGAGAGGGCGAAAGTGCGGAAGGATGCCCTGGACCAGTGGAAGAAACGCGAGGTGGACCGAAGGTCGAGGAACACCGACCGAGCCAGGAGGTGGAAGAGAGGAGAGAGGGCCTCTCCCGATGAGCCCACCGAGTCAGAGGCCGAGGAGGGGGAGGAGGCTGACGAGGAAGAGGAGGAGACGACTCCTGCGGGGAATTAGAGTATTGTCGTGGTGGCTTCCTCGTCCTCGACACGAAGGACGAGGTCCGGTGTGAGTGGGAGCACATCGCAACCGAGCGAGGAGGGGAGCAGGGGCACCCAGGAGGCATGGACGGATCGATCGTCCGAGCACGGTTGCCGCGAACGGCGTAACCGCTCTTCCCCGTCTACCCACAGTGTCCCCGAGGAGCCGAGGGCTTCTCACCGGTGAGCGAGCTCTCCTCAGGGGGAGAGAAGCCGCGGCACATCAGCTCGCACCCCCGCAGGGTGTCGCCTAGGAGGTCATCCTCTCATAGGAGGCACTCATCGAGGGGGGATAGGCAGTCCCCGACGACCTTAGTGATGGCGAGATCACCGGGTGGTGGGCAGAATGCTCCTCTGGCTCAGGATGCGAGCCCCGTAGGTGGTGGTGATCCATCGGCGCTCCCAGTGGTGGAGAGGCCTTCGGGCCGAGAGGACCGGGCCCCTTCCGTTCCAATGGAGGTCATGGTGGAACAGCCGGCTTCCACCCAGGCCAAGGGAGGAGATCTGGCTGGCCGAACAGTGCTTCCTTTTGGTGGAGACGCGGACGTTCCCCAGGCCGTCATCACCCCGACATCTTCCGTAGGGGTGAAAAGACCGGCGCCCTCGTCGGAGCAGGTGCCTGGGAGTGCGTAGCGGACATGAGTTGTTTCGGTGAGGTGAGTCGACCCCGCATATCCCTGGTGGTTTTTGTTTTCGTGTCTGGATGCTTCTTCTTAGTCAAATTCTTTGGTCGTGTTTCTTCAGCCGCGCCTGCAACCTGCTCCAGGTGGCGCCCAAGAAGATCCTAAGCCAAGCGGCGCAAGGGGCTAGCGCTTCATCCCCTGCGGCGACGCAACCGCGGGAGTCCTCGGCGGGAAGGGCCGAGGAAACCACTCGGAGGGGAGAGCCTCCACAAGAGGAGGCCCCGTCAGGCCGTGGCGATAGCCCTGAGGGGGTGGCCTCCCGGAGGGCCTGGACTTTTTGCAGGTCATTCCGAGGGAGGAGGACGTCATGGAGCTCCAGGCGGAGCTGGAGCAGCAACTGGTGGGGCCGATTCCCCCTGCACCTGAAGAGGCGATGGGCCACCCGAAGCTGGAGGACGCCTCCTTGCTCATTAGGCTGTCTGAGTCGGAGGGGCACGTGTTGGTGTTTAGACCCGGCAACCTACCAAGGGGGCTACCCGAGGTAGATGATTGTGGTGGGGCTCACCGAGATCAGGAACTTGATGGTGAGACACGTGGCACACAATTTAGACAGGTTCGTGCCGCAATGTGTGTAATACCCTACGTCCTGTATGCTGCGTAGCTCTTGATTGATTGCGTGAGTTTCAGGTGTTGTTTGGGGGGTCCCTGCCTCACCTTATATACTACGGGAGGCAGGGTTACAAGTTGGTATAGGTACAGGAGTACTAGTCGAGTATGACTAGGATAAGCCTATGGCGGTTTACATGAGAACCTTTTCTAATCTAGTACTAGTCCTGAGTTGTCTTGTTATCCATGCCATCTTGTACCGTGGCCAACAGGCCAGAGTAGTCCCGGTAGCCTATCCTGTATACGGGCATGGCCCACCTTGATGGTGGGCCTAGGGATGTCCGTACGACAAGCCCCCGAGTACTTTGTAGTCAAGTGAGATCTGTCCAAGTAGTCTTGAAGGCCTCTGTGAGTAGTTCCCAAGCGTCCCCGAGCACTACAAGTAAGAAGTTCTCAATAGTACTTGAACCATCACGAGGCTGGAAGGTGCTCCAGCTGATCTTGAGTAGTCTTGAAGTCTTCTCGAGTAGTTCCCAAGCGTCCCCGAGTTCTTCTCTCGAAGGTCTTCAATAGTACTCTTGATGTCTTTGATATCTTCGCGTCGAAGATCCATATGGAAATGTGATTGCAAAATTGCATTCCATATGGAATGTAGCCCCCGAGCCTTAGGTCGAATCGTAGATTCAAGCTGAGGGTCAATCAGAAGTTTCTGCTAATCTTATCCTGAAAAATCCAGAGGAAAAACCGAAGGACACGTGGCATGGAGCCCCCAAGCCTTGAGTCGAGTAGTCTCTCGAATTGAAGGGTCAATTGACTGTAGAATGTGGCCTGAAGTAGAAAATCCATAGATGAAAAATCCTTCCAAATCTGTAGTCGAGCCCCTGAGATCTGAAGCGTCGACTTGTTGAAGTTGAAAGGTCGACCCGCACTGTAGCGCTGCTGTGCAGTTATAAATAACGAGGAGATACCCCTTAGGGTTTCCATTCGCCTCCTTGCATCAGACGAACAGATCTAAATCCTCCAACTGCCGCCGCCGCCGTCGCCACCGCTGATAGCAACTGTGCCGCCGCTCACCATCACCGCCACAGTCCCCGAGCGAATACGAGTGAAGATGCTCGTGACATCGAGGATGAGGAGTGGGCCAACAGCTGAGTAGATGAGTAAGAAAGGGTCCGACCAGGGGAAGAAGAAGGAACTCCCCCAATTGCCATTGCCGCCGAAGTATACAAGATCAAATCAGACGGCACCGCCGAATCAAGCCAGCGCTTGGAAGAAATCCAAGTTGAAACACACCGGAATCCAGGCCTTGGTCGATAATGGCTATATGAGAGAACAAGGTGTGGACTTGTGGAACACCGCAGCTGGAGATCCATGGCCACAGCAGAAAAATCCGGAGGAAATCCCGATGTTCGCCCACTTCTGTGAACACGGTCTGACACTTCCGGCTTCAGATTTCTTCTGCAGGCTGCTCGAGTACTACAAGATCGAGCATGTGCATCTGAATCCGAATGGTATCTTCCACACATCCATCTTCGTTCATTTTTGTTAAGTGTTCTTAGGGATCAAACGCCACTGGGCATTGTTTCGGAAATTCTTCCGGGTGAAACCTCAGCCAAACAAAGATTTCCCCAGTGTAGTCAGAGGAGCAGGAATCCAGATGTGGGAGAAGGCAAGTGAGAAATATTTTGATTATAAGCTCATCGACTCCAACCAAGATTGGAAGTATAGGTGGTTCTACATGAACGACCACCTCCCCGCTCTGTCGAAGCCCAGTATGTACGCACCCAGACACAACCCATGTTGGAATGATGAGCCGACCATGGAGGAGTGTCTGCAAGTACCCGAGCTGCTACGGAGAATAGCAGATCTGAATAAGCAAGGTCTGACAGCGGAAAGAATAGCCTTCAGCTTTATGAAGCGCCGAGTGCAGCTGCTGATGAAGAGGGATAACCTCGGGTACGAGTACACTGGGGTGAATGATGAATTGAGGCTGAGCTCTGAAGCAATCAGTAATGACTTGATCATGGAGCGGTTGGACAAGATATTCAAGAACATGAAGCCCGGTGTCCTCACTGCTGTGGAGGAATATAGCACTGCGAGACCGCCAAGACAAGTAAGTAGTCGAGACCATAAGCCCCAAGTATCTTTTCAGTAATCGATGAGCATTGCTGACTGATAATGTATCTTGCAGGAAGACGTCGACTTGTTCGTGTCCATGCCTCCACTCCACGAGCCAAAAGAAAACCAAGCCCAAGCGGAGCAGGAAGGAACAGGAAAAGCCGCAGCTACCTATTCTGAAGAGGATGGAGCCGTAGGTGACTGGACATCGGATAGCAATAGTGAGACACTTGCCCAGCATTTCGAGTTGTTGTCTCGGTATAGCAGAGCCGGAACCTCTGCAGGATCCTCAAAGAGGCCAGCAGAGTCATTGGATGACGCGTCGCCACGGCCGCCAAAGAGACCACGGAACACAGTGCGGAAACGCGTCATGAAGAAAGTTGTGGCTTCTCCTGGCGCTGTACTCGAGGTAAGATAGCTTGAATCAGTAGTCGCATAGCAGAAACAAAAATCCATCAGGTCTTTAACTTATTTGTTGATGTGCACAGGAGATGCTGAGTACTGAGCAGGTATCTGAAGCTGCTCAAGATGATGTTCCAGAGACCATAGAGGTCATAGAGCTGGACGACGATGTGTCCCCTCCTGAGGTTGAAGAGCCCAGCGGAGATGCTGAGGCAAGAGTAAGTGAAACATCGCTGGTTCAGGAGCCAGAACCGTCAGTGGTAGCGGTCGCTCCCAAGGATCCCACCTTAGTCGAGATGGCACCAGCACTTGGAGGATTAGCGCAACTCCTTGGAGGACCGACAAGAACTTTGCCGTGATCAACACTGTAAGTACCGATGGGACGTGAGTAGCAGTATTACGGATAACAATTGCTGAACTGACTTCTCCATGCGCAGGAAATCAACTGAACTGTCCTGGGAGGGTACCAGCACAAGTACTGCCGCTGATGGCGAAGACGCCTCAACGAGAGCCAAGGAGACTACCCCGCCTCTCCAGGAAGAAGTCGGGGCAACAGAGACTGGCACCACTCAAGGTTTGTGTCTGCTTTGGGAGAAAGTAGTCCAATCTGTAATAGCATCGTATGTTGCAGCCCCCGAGCCAGTTGTTAACCTTCTGGCGGAAATTGAAGAAGAACTAGCAGAAGCTGTCGTGCCAGATCCAGAAGCGAATCTCCCGCTAGTCGACGATGCTCAAAGGCCAGCCCCCGTGCGTCAAGAGAACGCACGGGTAGTTTTGATGATGAGTCCCGAGAGGCAGATGGTCGTCCATGAAGCGGACATTGAAGACCCGGCACCGCTGCGGAGCAAGGCGATGGATGCTCCAGCAACGTCAAGGAGCCGTGCTGCAGATGAAGACTTGTCATTGCTAGATGACGACTTGTTGGATGCAAAGCTGGTGGATCTGCAATTGGAATCACTACGCCGGACCGACTCATACATGAAGGTAACCTCGGGGTACTCGTTAAAATGAATATCTAGAGTATTAGTAGTCTTGCATGAGGTTTTGAACTTGCAATCTTGGTGCAGGACATAATTCAACGATCCCGGAGGAAGTTCGAGATGCTAAAAGGTTTTGGTGATACCATAATCCGAGCAGAGGAACTGGAGACGAAGTTGAAGAACTCAACAGAGCATTCCTCGCGCCTCCAGATGAAGCTGGACAGTGCATTTGTTGATCACCGCAACTTCAATCTAGGAGGTCGTTGTGCAAAAAGATGAAGTAATCAACAAGAAGAAAGTGCTGCGCCGTGAAAAGAAAGGTGAAGTTCCTTCATCGCAGTTGTCTTCGAGTACTTATTCTAACTATCATCCACTGAAATTGGTTGTGTGTTTCTGATGCAGAGCTTGAGAAGCGCACGAAGCGCCTTGAGGGTGAAGTGACAAGCCTGACCTGCACCATCTACCAGAAGAACGAAGAACTTGAGGCGGCTAACAAGCAAATCAAGGTGCGGACCATTGAACTCGAGCATCAAATGCAGCTTCGCATTGATGGCGAAATTGATCTGCTAAGGTGTATGCAGTCCTTGAAGAGGTTGAACGAAGAGAACGAAGCTCTCAAGAAATCCCTCAAGGATTTGACTGAAGCTGCAGAGCCTGTGGCGGACTTGTTTGAGCTGCGGGTGCCAGGAGTAGAGCCACTGCCGCTGTCAGATCACCTACGGGATACGCTTGGAGCAGTACTCGCATATGTGCAGAGGTTGGCCAGGTCGATCCCCAATCAAGTGCTCAGCTTCCTCAAGTCTTTCTACCCGAAGGCAGACATCGCCGTGGTAGCTGATGGAGTAGCCGCAGATTGCTCAGATGAGAAATTCCAAGAACACATGCAAGAGACGGCGCCCATCGCAGAAAGTCTTGCCCCTAGGCTCAATCTGCAGTAGATGTAACTGTAGAAAGAAACTTGGTAGGAACATAAGTTAATATGAACAAGAAGGATGTAAGCAGTAGAGTAATTGAAAGAGTAGTTATCAATTATCTGCATCCTCTTGTATGCGATGCCGCCGAGTACTCAGATGTGGACTTAGGTATGGAGTCCGTGGAGTCTTGGCTGCAGAAAAAGTTGTGCGAGTAGTAGTACTCGGTAGTAGATCTGCCGTAGCAGTATGTTATGCTCCGAAGAACTGCGAATAGTCTTTAGAAGACCAAAGGTAGCATGTTTGCGTAGGCATGGCGCAATGCTGATCACAATAACAAGTTGAACTGAAACAAACTTTATTATTGCGTATGATATGTTGTAAGATCACAACGGTGTGGCCGAAGGCTGATAACAGCAAAGGCACAGGGCCGATTACAGCTGATAAGAAGTCGCTTGGACCCATAGGCCGCTTACAGCTAGGTAGTCGCCAGGGCCCGTAGGCTGCTTACAGCTGAGGCCAGCAGATGGGCCGAGTACAGTAGAGGCTAGCAGTGAGCCATGTATAGAAGTGACCAGCAGATGGGTCAGGTACACAACGATGACCAGCAGGTGGGTCGTGTACCGTGATAAGTAATCGGAGATTATGGGTAGAACCGACACAGTTGGTCGATGTTCCAGGAGTTGTCGATGTTGTCGCCTTCAAGAGTTTGGAGGTGACAGGGGCCAGGGCCGGTGACCTTCGAGACAGAGTAGGGACCTTCCCATGGCGAGTTAAGCTTGTGTAGTCCGGTCGTATTCTGGATACGGTGCAGGACCAGATCACCAACGTTGAAGGAGCGTTCCTTGATGTTGCGATCGTGATAACGGCGAATCCCCTCCAGATATCTGGCTGACTGGACGAGTGTGGCGCAGCGGGCTTCTTCAAGACTATCGACGTCAGTCTGCCTGGTTTCATCCGCTACGCCTTCCTCGTATTGTTCATCTGCTGGAGATTGCCATATGACATCGGCAGGTAAGATAGCTTCAGAGCCGTAGACCAGGAAGTAAGGTGATTGACCTGTTGGCTTGGTGGGCTGAGTACGCAGCCCCCAGAGTGGATTGGATAGTTCCTTGATCCACTTGCCTCCTTTCGTATTTGCGACATCATACAACCGCTTTTTGAGGGCGTCAAGTATCATCCCATTGGCGCGTTCCACTTGCCCATTGGCACGTGGGTGTGCGACAGAGACGTACCAGACATTAATCCCACTATTCTCGCAGTACTCCCAGAACTGGTGATTGTTGAAGTTGGATCCCAGGTCTGTGATGATGCAATTGGGGAACCCATAGCGATGCACGATTTCATCCAAGAAGTCGAGTATTCTGTCGGCCTTGGGGCAGGTAACAGGCTTGACCTCGAACAACTTGGTCAACTTGTCGATAGCCACCAGAACTCTGTTGAATCCTCTTGGTGCAGTTGGTAAGGGACCAATCATGTCGAGCCCCCAGCAAGTGAACGGCCAAGTTGGTGGTATCATGATGAGCTTGTAGGCTGGGACGTCTTGTTGCTTGGCGAAGAATTGGCATCCTTGGCACTTCTTGACTAGTTCCTCTGCGTCTGCCAGAGCGGTAGGCCAGGAGAATGCTCGTCGAAAAGCTTTGCCCTCTAGAGTCCGAGAGGACGGGTGGTTGCCGCAGATCCCTTTGTGAATCTCCTCCAGTATGTCGTTGCCTTCTTCTCAAGACACACACTTCATGAGTACTCCTGAAGATGTGCCTCGCCTGTAGAGCTGGTCCCCAACTAATATGTAGAGCTTTGCACGGCGTGAAATCTACTCAGCTTCTGACATGTCAGAGGGTAGCATCTGCTGCTTGATGTAGTCAATGAACGGAGATCTAAAATCCACGTCGATCATCATCACCTCGCGGACTGACTGGGACGGACCAGATTCAGTAACCAGAGGTGTAGACGGCTGCTCCGGTATGGATGGCTTCTGGAGTTCGTGAACGAAGACCCCTGCAGGTACTTGAGCACGAGAAGATCCCAGCTTCGATAGGACGTCAGCAGCAACATTGTTGTCGCGGATGACATGGTGGAACTCGAGACTATAGAATTTATTCTTGAGCTTGCGAACTTCTTGACAATATGCGTCCATGTTTTCTCTGTTGTGATCCCAGGAATCGTTGACTTGATTGATGACTACCAGGCAGTAGCCGTAGACGAGTAGGCGCTTAATGCCAAGAGATATAGCCAGACGGAGCCCGTGTAGTAGAGCTTCGTATTCGGCTTCATTGTTAGAGACCTTCTAGAAGATTTGCAAGACGTATTTGAGATGTTCGCCTTTGGGAGAGATCAGTAGTATTCCTGTGCCTGTGCCTTCGAGCTTGAGGGAACCATCAAAGTACAAGATCCAATGCTCTGGTCGCTCAGTTGGTGTAGGAACCTAATTCTCCCGCCACTCATCCATGAAGTCGACCAATGCTTGAGTCTTGATAGCAGTGCGAGGCTTGAACTCGAGCGATAGAATGCCAAGCTCGACTGTCCACTTGGAAATCCTCCCTGTGGCGTCCCGGTTGTGAAATATGTCACCTAGCGGGTAGTCTGTAACCACAGAGGCCTTGTACTCCTGGAAGTAGTGTCGTAGCTTCCGTGAGGTAATCAGAATCGCGTAGAGTAGTTTCTGCACTGGAGGATGCCGGGTCTTGGACTCTGACAGGACCTCATTGACGAAGTAGACGGGTCGCTGGACTTTGTGCACGTGGCCTGCTTCTTGCCGCTCAACGACAATGGCAGTGCTGACCACATGAGTAGTCGCAGCGATGTAGAGCAGTAGTTCTTTGGCTTGAGGTGCTGTGAGGATCGGAGGCTTTGAAAGGAAGTCCTTGAGTTGTTATAGCGCTTTGTTAGCTTCTTCCGTCGACACGAACTTCTCTTACCGCTTGAGTAGTTTGAAGAAGGGGAGGCCCCATTCTTCAAGCCTTGATATGAATCTGTTGAGTGCTGCCATGCACCCGGTAAGCTTCAGGACGTCCTTGATAGTAATCAGAGCCTGCATGCTAGTGATGGCAGCGATCTTCTCAGGGTTTGCTTCGATGCCACGATGGTTGACGATGAACCCGAGAAGTTTCCCCGATGGTACGTCAAAAATGCATTTGTTGGGGTTGAGCTTCCACAGGTACTCCCGCAGTGATGCGAAAGTCTCTTCAAGATCGGTGATGAGCGTGTCGGGATGTCTGGTCTTGACGATGACATCATCCACGTAAGCTTCGACGTTCTTATTGAGTTGCTACTTGAAGCAGGCCTGGATAGCCTGATACGTTGCGCCGGTGTTCTTCAACCCGAACGACATTGTCGTGTAGCAGTAGGCATCGAACGGGGTGATGAATGTGGTCTTCTCTTGATCTTCTTCCTTGATTGTGATCTGGTTATACCCAGAATAGCAGTCGAGGAAGCAAAGTAGAGTGCAGCCCGCCGTAGAGTCGATGACTTGGTCTATCCGTGGCAACCCGAAAGGATCCTTGGGGGCAGTGCTTATTGAGGTCAGTGTAGTCGACGCACATCCTCCACTTGTTAGTGTTCTTTTTCTTGACTAGGGCAGGGTTAGCGAGCCACTGAGGATGGAAAACTTCTCTGATGAAGCTGACCGCGAGTAGTTTCGTGAGTTCCTTTTTGATGGCATCCCTGCAGTCTTGAGCGAATCTGCGGAGATGTTGTCGCTTCGGTGTAGCTTTAGGATCGACGTTGAGTGTGTGCTCGATCGACCTCCTGGGCACTCCTGGCATGTCCACTGGTTTCCAGGCGAAGATGTCGCGGTTTACCAGAAGCAAGTTGACGAGCACGTCTTCCTATTTAGGATCGAGGCCTGTCCCGATCATGGTCACCTTGCTGCTATCGTCGGTGCCAAGATCGGTAGCTTTAAGTTGGACTTCCTCTATTGGTTACGGCTTGTTGGCGATGTCAGTCTTTTCCGGGATTTCGAGCTCGCTCGAGGCAAGCTTCTTGGATGCGGCGAAGACTTCCATCATAGCATTGGGTACTTGATTTGTAGCTGCTAGCTCCACGGCTTCAGTGTCGCAACCGTAGGAGCGCTTCTAGTCCCCTTGCAGCGTGAGTACTCAAGCAAGGAGACCTTGGTAATAGTAATCGGGCGTGTGCGACTGAAGTCGATGTAGGTGCACTCATCAAGGAGACCTTCCTGGAAGTTGTCAATAACCTCCTTGTCAGAGACATCGACAATGGAGTCTCGTTTGTCAAAAAATTGATGCACGTAGTCGCGGAGGGATTCGCCCTGCTTCTGCTTGATTTTAGTGAGATCCATCCGGTTGCCGTGGCGGTCCAAGGAGCCGGCGAAGTTGCTGGTGAAGCACTTGAGTTGTTCCCAGTTTTCGATGGAGTCTCTTTTGAGGGATTTGAGCCATGTGAGAGGTGCTTGCTCCATGCAAAAGGGAAAGTAGATGCACTTGGTGTCATCGTTGCCCCCGGTGTTCGCGACAGACATGCCGTAGCAGCGCAACCACTGTCTTGGGTCTTGCTTGCTGTCGTACTTTGATATGCTGAGGGGCTTGAACTTCTCGGGTAGTAGGAGAACCCTGAGGCGCTTGGTGAAAGCGGGAAAGGAGTCAGAGTCGACATCCTTCGCAGCTTCACGAGTGCGACACTTTGCATTGATTGTGTCCCGAGCATCGTAAGCGGTCTTGCAGGAACCGCTATTGACGCTCCCATCATGGACGCCACCTCTGGTACGGTTGCTTGCCTCCGGTCGGGCGGTACAGTTTGGAGTGTGAGTTACGCTGCCGCCTCCACCACTGCTGCCATGATGGCTTGCCTCTAGATTAGAGCAACGCCTTAGCAAGGCGTGGCATTGTTCGGCTAGTGTGGCGATCTTCAGGCTGGCGTGGTCCTGAGGCATGGAGCCACCAATGAGGTTGATGGAGTTGATGATTTCCTCTGGAGTGTCATGAGCTTTGTTGGCGACTGCGTCCAGAGCTTCGTTGAGGTTGCGGATGGGCAGAGCTTCCATAAGTTGTTGACGATGTTCTGTGCGCTCGGCGTTCCTCCCACGACACTCTGTTTTCTAAGCTTCTGTCTCGTCAGCTGGTGCATTCGCGGACAACTCGTCATCAGTGATGTCCTCAGGGAAGCGTTGATTTTGGTGAGAGCCGCCGGCCTCAGCATCGATGACAAAAACTTCTCATCATGGTGAGTAGTTCACAGAGCTTGAGTGGGAGATAATCTCGGTGTTGCCGCCGTCTTCGGAGAGTGGAGCGCCCTCTTGATATGGAAGGTTGTTGAGGCAGGCGATGAGGCGCGAGTTGTCGTCAGTGGCTAGTTCAAACGGCTTTTGGTCAGGGTAGTAGACGAATCTACCTTCTGGTGTCGATGTGATCACCAGTCCCTGAGCAGGGCTAGAGAGGAGCTTCTCTTCAGATGAGTCTGAGCCGTAGTCAAACTCGTACTCGGACGAATCCGAGTCGAAGTAGTCGAGGGTGATGTCCGCGTCTGAGGGGTACTCGAACGCGATCTCCTTGCCAGGGCGTTGGAGCTTGGAGAGCGCTGCCTGGTAGGAGGCACCGGTGGTGCGATGTCCGAAGAGGAGCTGCTGCAGGAAGTAGTCCAAGCCGAGCGGGGGTTCAAGTGAAAGCTCGCGCAGCTCAGTACATGTGTGAGTCGAAGTCGAGTTGGACCCGGAGTCCAGCTTGAACTCTCAGATTGGATCAGAGAGCAAAATTTCGCCGAAATTTTTGACAAGTTGCTCCATTGAGGCTTTAGGGTGCATCGACGGAACGAGCTCCAGCTCCGGGGTGAGGTGATGCTGGAGGGATCCAGCGCTGTCAATGATGCAGGTCTAGGAGCCGAAGACGAAGGTGTTGCCATGCTGGAAAGCGACGGTGGGCTTGATGATGACTTGGGCCATCGAGTTCGCCAGCGGATCTACGACGAGATCCCCTACCTAGTGCGCCAGCTGTCGGTGTTTGAACCCAGCAACCTACCAAGGGGGTTACCTGAGGTAGATGATTGTGGTGGGGCTCACCGAGATCAGGAACTCGATGGTGAGACACATGGCACACAATTTAGACAGGTTCGGGCCGCAATGTGCGTAATACCCTACGTCCTGTATGTTGCATGGCTCTTGATTGATCGCATAAGTTTCAAGTGTCATTTGGGGGGTCCCTGCCTCACCTTATATACTGCGGGAGGCAAGGTTACAAATCGGTCTAGGTACAGGAGTACTAGTCGAGTACAACTAGGAGAAGCCTATGGCGGTTTACATGAGAAACTTTCCTAATCTAGTACTAATCCTGAGTTATCTTGTGGTCCACGCCGTCTTGTACCATGGCCCACAAGCTAGAGTAATCCTGGTACCCTGTCCTGTATACGGGCATGGCCCACCTTGATGGTGGGCCCAGGGATGTCCGTACGACAGCTGGTGCAGAACATCGTGCGGAAGGTCGTCACCATGTTCCTATCGCATTACCCGACTATGGCGCGAGACTGCCTGTGAGGAGGATGGGCCCCCGGCTACAAAGATCATGAGTACGACGAGATTGAAGCCGACGCCTCCTCCTTCGCCGATGAGATGGCTGCCGTCGGCATGAAAGATCTTGGGCTGCAATAGGAAGCAGTGCTTAGGGGAACTTAATTGTTTTGTTTTCACGCTGTGACGAACTTGCTCCCCCTCGACGGGGTGTTCTTTTTAGGAAGAACTTTGTTTCTATCGAACTATTTATGCTTTTTATCCGTTGCCTGCTATTTTTGTTTTTCCCTGAGTACCCTAGGGTTGTGGGTCGAAGTAGTAAGGCTTAATGACCTTGACGGCTGGGCTCTGTTCTGTAGCCGTCGGGGCGTAGGAGCTCGAGAGCTTGGCCAAGTCTTGGTCACGCAGCGATACCACTCGGACTCACAGCCCCCGAGCCACTTTGGAAAACCGGAAAATGACAGGCAGCGGCCTTAAGCATTTGAAAGAGACAACTAGCCGGGACGGTCTCCTTGTTGCCTTTGGGAGGAGGGAGAGGAAGATCCGAGAACTCAGACTTCGCTCGCAAGTCCTCGTGTCGTAGCCGTTGGGGCATGGAAACTCAGAGCTTGGACAAGCGTAATCACAAAATTGTAGGGACCAACTCCCCTCTTTCCTTGGGAGCGAAAGAAAAACCGCGGATCGCGTAGTCGGATGATTATTCGTTTGTTATCTTTTGTGAAAAAACTTTGAAAAAAAAGGGGCATCGTGCCTCGGGTGGAGCCCCCGAGCGGTGGGTGACCTTGCACGAGGAAAGGTCGACTGCTGCTCTACCAAGAAGAGTGGTGAGAAAAAACCTAAGGCATGCTTAGGTCCGACACGTTTCGGAAGCCGATCACAACACAAGCTATGTTGGGTGAAAAAGTACTTTTTATTCATTATAAGCGAAATGACAATGTACAAGTACTTTCAAGGGTAAAAACGACGTAGCTGTTCTATGGTCCAAGCATTGGAGATGATTTGGCCGTCGGCGTCTTTAAGCTTGTACGTCCCCGGGCGTAGCACTCGGTCGACGATGTAGGGGCCCTCCCAGGGGGTGACAGCTTGTGACGCCCGCGGTTGCTCTGGATTCGTCGGAGGACCAGGTCACCAACCTGGAACACTCAGCTCTTGACATGGCGGTCGTGGTACCATCGTAGGGCCTGCTGGTACTTGGCTGAGTGGAGTAGAGCGACGTCACGCGCTTTGTCCAGCTGGTCGAGAGCATCTTTGAGGGAATCCTGGTTTCCTTCATCATTATAGGCATGAACCCTTAGGCTGCCATAGTCAAGGTCTGTCGGGAGGATCGTCTCGGAATTCATGGACCATAAGAAGGGGGTGAAGCCGGTGGCCCGACTCGGCGTGGTTCGTAGGCTCCACAACACGGACGGGAGCTCCGCAACCCATCTCGCTCGGAACTTCTCGAGGCATTTGAATATTTGTGGCTTCAGTCCCTGCAGGATCATGCCGTTCGCCCTCTCTACTTGTCCGTTGGTCTTCGGGTGGCTGACGGCGGCCCAGTCCACTCGGATGTCGTACTCATCGCAGAACCTGAGGAACTTCTTGCCTGTGAACTGTGTGCCATTGTCGGTGATGATGCAGTTTGGGACCCCGAAGCGATGGACGATGTCGGTGATGAAGTTGATGGCCTCCTCGGACTGGATCTTCGTGATGGGCCTTGCCTCGATCCACTTGGTGAACTTGTCGATGACGACGAGGAGGTGCGTGAAGCCCCCGGTGCTTTCTTGAGAGGTCCGACTAGATCCAGTCCCCACACGGCGAAAGGCCACGTAAGGGGATGGTCTGGAGTGCTTGCGCCAAAAAATGGGTTTGACGTGCGTAGAACTGACAACCCTCACAGTTGTGCACGATGTCCTTGGCGTCGGCGACAGCAGTTGCCCAGTAGAAACCTTGTCGGAAGGCATTTTTGACAAGAGCTCTCGGAGCGGTGTGGTGCCCACACACTCCGCCGTGGATGTCCTTCAGCAGATCTCTGCCTTGGTTAGTCGGGATGCAATGCTGCAGGATGCCAGATGCGCTCCGCTTGTAAAGTTCGCCTTCAATGAGGGTGAAAGACTTGGCGCGGCGCGCAACTCATCGTGCTTTGGTCTTGTCGGAGGGGAGCTTGCCCTGCACGATCCACTCAAGGTACGGGAACCTCCAGTTGAGGTCTTCAAGATTCGGCTCTGAGATCTCGCAAACTTCCATTATCTCTGGCACTGAGGGTTCTGGGGTTCGTCGTCCAGTCAGATGGAGGGAGTATGCTAGTCCCTAGCGAAGACGCCGTTTGGAACGGGGATATTGACGGGTTTGTTCCCGTGGCCCTGATGCCGTGCCGCGGTCGCTTCTCGGGGGCACAGGGACGGCTCACGTCTGCGCTCCTTGGAGCCACGCTGTCGTAGCATAGAGCTTTCTACTTGCTGGACGGCTGCGGTCTCTAGGAGCTTGTGCAGCTGCTGACGGATCCTCCACTCCTCGAGAGTCACGGGCTCAGGACCTTCGCGGAGGAGGATGGCGGCCGTCGCGAGGTTCTGTGAGGCTCGATTGAAGACCGGCGGGTCATTGCCGGCACTATCACCTTCTTTGTTTCGGCACTGGTGCACCGCCTGCGCCCTGACGCGGGCGGCTCCGCCGCCTGGGTTCCTTTCGAGCTCGCTGTGGAGCTGCTTGCACTCATCGTCGAGTTGACGCTGCGCCTCATCGAGCTCTCACAGTCTGGCGCGTCGAGCGTCGTCCGTGGGGTCACCTCGGGGTGGCATGTGGTGAGGGTTGCTTCTCGCCGAGCTATGGAAGGATTGCACATCCCCCTTCGGGGTTTGGCACATGAAGCACTCCCGGGTGGGGTTGTACGGCGTTGGCGTGGGTTGGCTGGACTGCGTGTCAGTGGGCCGCTCACCAACTTCACCTGCGGTGGTGGGCGTGGTGCGTGCACTGGGTTGTGGCAGCGTCTGGCAGAGCTTGGCATCAGTCAGCAGGCCAGGCTGTCCCTCTGGGTACAAGGCGTTGTAGTAGTCGAGGAACTCATCCTAGGACATCTGCTCTTCCCCTACGGCCTGGAAGGTGAGTACCATGACGGAGTAGGTGAGAAGGCGAAAATGCTCCTGAGTGGGCTTCCGCCCTAGGGCGGCCACCAGGTTGTCGCCCATCAGGTTGAGGAGGTAATGGGCGGTTCCCGTCGCGGTCTGTGGAGCCGCGGGCTGCTGGTCTTCGTCATCGGTGGCGATGCTGTTGTTGGAGGGTTCGGGACACATGGGGGCAGCCCCGAGGAGGGGTTCCTCCATCACGTCGTAGACGAGGTTGAGGGAGTCGAAGCGCAGCAGGGCATGCTCGGTGGTGGCGTTGTCGACGGAGAGCTCGGGGCGTACGAAGGTGGCCCCGAGCAGGGGTTCTTCCGACTTGTTGAAGGTGAAGTCGAGGGAGCCAAAGCACAGCTGGGCGCCCAGCACCAGTGGGGTGCTGTCGTGGGCCATCCAGACCCTGATGAAGAAAAGTGACACGCGAATCCCCCTACCTGGCGCGCCAACTGTCGGGGTTCTCTACCGCCGGCGAGTATGATTTCTACTATCATGTGTCAAGGGCTGGATGGTGACTTCAATGACACAGCTAGTTCAGGCATGAATAGCCCTACATCCAGTGTGTTTTAGTGTATTCAAGCCCAAGTTCGTAGTATGGGGTACAAACTAGTCGGGAGAGGGAGTCGGTCCCAAGTCCCTGAGTGTGTGTGAATTTGGTTGTCGCTTGTCAGTCGTATTCGCTTATGTGTTCGTTTGCTACCTGTCTCCCCCTCCTTCCTGAGTTCCTCTCCTCTTCCCCTTTTATAGTCGCAAGGGGGAGCAAAGGAAAGAGGGAAAAAAGAATTACAGCATGGGTAACACAGTGTTGAGTCCTTGGCCGTCGTCTTGAAGTCACGCCCGTACGTGGTGAGCAGGCGCCCACTGTTTCTGGTTTGGTGTTGACGGAGTGGGCGACCTCTTTGACCCTGGGACGGTGACATCCGGGTGGTTTGTCGGGGTGATTACTCGGACCCCGCTCCGAGTGGTTCTGGTCGCGTTTGACCGGTACGGTACTTCCTTGACCACAGCTGTCATTGTTCAAGTGGATGGGCGTCTTCTACTGGGGACTGTGGAGCTCCTGTTCGGACAAGGTGGCTTCCACTGTGGGCACCGTTGCGCTGGTCAGGTGCCCATCTCGTTCTGACAACCATGGTACCAAGTGGGTACGGCCCGATGTGGGTAAAAGTAGGGGGCTGGTACGACGAGGACCACTCGGGCGAAGCAAGAACTCGTCGAGCGAGACAGAGCCCTCTCGGAGGTTCCTTACGCGAGAAGGAACATCTACCCGGACGAGGCGGAAACCAGTCGGGCGAGGCGGGGTCCACCCAGGTGCAGCGGAGACTCCTCGGGCGAGGCGGAAACCACACGGACGGGATGAGAACCATCCGGACAAGGCGGAGCTCGTCCTTTCGAGATGTTTTCTCCTATTATTTGGGGCGGCCCGCCTGCCATGTGTCATCGATTAGTGGGTTGATCGGTCAACCCTGGCCTAAGCCCTTGTCAACTAATAAACTAGATATGTACGTGCATAGATGCCTGCCGATCATATATCTCTTCTCTTGAATTTCTCTTCCATATTTTAATCATAAAAATAATCTATCCTAAAGGGTTTGTTAGCCTAATACAACAAATTATATACTCGTGCATATATAAAAAGAGGGCTGCCATCTTTCAAGAAACTTCTCTTTTATGTAGTTCTTCTATCAACTAGGGCATGTTGTTACATTCATCAACGGAACTATGCCCCCTGCTGTTGTTCAACAGAAAGGTACAATTAACCTAAGCATTCTTCTATGGCTGCACGGGACCTTTTAGACCCATTGGTTACACTAGAGATCAATCCATGGCGAGACATTGTTTTTAAATTTATTTGATTTTCCTTCTACAATTAGATAATTTTTTATGGCATTTGTTACAACTACTAAATTATTTTTAATTGTTTAGTCTGCTACATGCTATAATTAGATTAATTTGTGATTGCATATGTTATGACTACTAAATTATTTGTTTATTTTTGGCATGTTGCATGCTAATATTAGATTAATTTTTTTCATAGTGTATGTTATGACTACTAAATTATTTATTTATTGTTTGGCCTGCTGCGTGCTAGGTATAGATGACTTGCTTCTCACCATTGTTCTCAAACTTATGTGTAGAAAAATTCCATATTTGTATATAATGTCTTTTGTATAAAAAATAACTCAATTAGATCCATCAACGTCTTTTGCTAATGCAGTTGAACAAGTTGCAATGGTGAACAAAACCTTAAGTGAAATTAGAGGGAAAGGAATTGTGGAACATCAAGACAAGAGTAACTAGATTGTGGAATGCAACCTTACTCGATAGTGGTGAACAATTAAGTATTAACATGATCCTTATTTATCAAAAGGTATGATATATATTCAATTTGATTGTCTTTTTTATTATTCTCGGTTTATAATGATGATGAAAAATTAGGGAACCATGATGCACGGTGTTATCAATAAGACCTATATGGAGAAGTTAAAACCACTGATTGAAGAGGGGAATGTGCACCTAATTGCAAATGTATAGAAGTATCGGCCAATGAAAAATTAAAGAATAGTACGTCAACTTCTTACCCACAACTATACTCTAAAAAAAGTTCAAATATAATGAAGGCATTCCAAAGTATATATAGTTTCAAGTTCATGACCACGGATATGCTTTCAGCAAGAGTAAATGTGGACAAATACCTATCAGGTAAAACATTACTGACTTTATAATTGAAGTTCATGAGCATTGGACCCGTAGAAGAAACAAGAACAAATTTTAGATTTACCAAAATCCTTGATATTGTGCTCCTGATCGAGTAACTTTTCTTTCGTAGAAAGCAACTACAAATTTTTAAAGTTTACATGTGTGCTACAGAACTTCTATTGAATTAAAAAATATTTTCTATAGTACCCATCGAAATAATTTACCAGTGATACCTTGCATCAACCGTAACATGGTTTAAGAAAAAAATGAAGCAAATCATTAAACACATAAAACAAATAATACACTGGTGGAACCGTTACATATAATCATCTGAACAACTCTTAGTTGTTAATTATTCATTTGCAAATCATGAACTAACCAAGCCCATTTTAAATGCAGATATTTACGCAGTTGAGTTCCAAAAGACAGGCCTCCGGGGCACCGATGTACTCAAATTGTGCGCCATGTACTCAAATTATCTCAATAACGGCTACTCCCAACTTTGCCCAACATTAGCTTTTAAAATAATGTATTTTAAATAGGAAAGATTACATATTTTGATAGTTGGTTTCATGATAAATCTACGAAAATCTAAACATAGTTATATTTTGGGACCAAAGGAGTACATTGGGAGCATTCAATAAAACAAAGTTAATTGTACTTATTATTTTTTGGGCATAGTATGCAATACAATCCTAAAATTATATGGATCTCTCTTCCCAATTATGCTGACCAAATGCTAATTAATATATTATATTTACAGTCCATGTTGCAAAATTGTGTGAACCTTATTATGATGCTCCTAATAAAACTAAACAACTTCTAATATTTAAAATAAAGTGCTAACCCGTGCGGAGGCACGGGCTGATGGACTAGTTTCCCACTACTACAGAAAACGTTTTTAGCAGCGGGCCAAATGGCATTTGTAGGTGCGGGCGCCAAACCCGCTCCTAGCTGTCGCTTTTAGAAATAGCGATTTCTAGGAGCGGGTAAACGAACCGCACCTGAAAAACATTTGTAGGTGCGGGTGACGCCGTCACCCGCACCTACAAATGTCCATCCGCACCTGAAAATGTGTTTTCTAGGTGCAGATGATATTGTCGTCCGCACCTGGAAATTGATTTCCAGCTGCTTTGAAATTCAAATTTTGAATGTTTGAAATTCCCGCCAAAATTTGGAACGTTTGAAATTCAAATTTTATGAAAGCGACATGAGATCTAAAGTAAGCATAAGCACAATAATATGAAAAGAAATTCATATACATATCGATCTATATCATTACATCCCATTGACAATAAGTTTTTTTCCACTGACAAAGTTTAGACATCACATCATGGCGCGCGGTATTCTTGACTCTCCCACTCACGTAGGCTAGCAAATTTGTCTTCAGTCGCTAATACATGTTCAGGGTGATAATATTGGCCCCTAGGATTTATCACTTCATGCATAAGGTAACGGCAGAAATCCGCAGTTACTTTGAGAAAGTGTCTCTCATGGAGTGTTACGTCACGAGGTCCGATGTCAATCTACAATACACAAACAATATAACAATTGTTAGATCATGCAAAACACATATGTATAGTGTATATACATCCTGAGACATGAAAGGTAGTAGGTCCTTACTCGTTCAGGATCACCCTTATATCTCCTAAGACACCTCATCATTTCCATCAGGTAAAACCCGCAGTATACACTGACAGGTGGTTGCTTATGGCATGGAAAGTTTGTGCGAATATTCATTTTTTCTGGGTAGGCAGGATTAAATTTCCCTCCTTTCTTAATGTAGTGTTGGTAAGCCCTGTTTAGAAAAAAAACATAGAAGTTATTAGTTGCCAATCGATGTTTAGAATATAAGTGTGACAACAGAAATACACTAACTTTTGAAGGATGTCTATGAATTCCTTGTACATGTCTCTACGCCAATCCAGTGAGTCAAATACTACCACTCGTCCCAACTTGGGGTCTATAAGAAATAAAATCCAGTGATTCCTGCATACATGTTATATAGAATTTTTAATCTTTTGAGGCATTGATGAGAAATTTTACATATATATTTTTATAAGTGGTAGAAATGTAAACTAACCCGATGTGGTAGGGCGCCCATATGTAATCTCTATCTTGCCACTTCAAGAACATATGTGTCATGTAGGATGCAAGACGCTTCATAGCGTTTATATGTCCAATTCTTCGCTTCTTGTTTCTTTCCGTATTTGTCTTCAAATCTTTTAGTTCATCATGATTGTCTTCCCATCAGGTGGGGTGCATATGCCTGTCTTCGGCAATAACAAAAGGATCCAAAAATCCAATTTTCTCCTTTGAAAGATGCATTTCTTGTTCTTGCATCCTATACAGCAAAGCTCAGATAATTAGTTATGCAAACCATAAGCCTTACACACACACACACACACACAAGATATTAGCCTGGATATGAGACACTTACATGCACCACAATTTGATGACTTGTACATCTATCATTTGTAGGCGGAACAAATCATGGAGGTCATGAAAATCTAAGTTGATTTCTTTTGCTTGTGGAAGAAGTGTAGGTCCGAACACATCCAATGGGTATCATGCCTGGAGGCCTCTGAGCCCAAGAGAACAAGCCCTCATATACCAAGCAGGCATCCATTTCATCTCCCATGGAACTTCTGCGAGTGCCCAGTCGGGTAATAATTGCATACCCCATTCATATCTTAAAGGGCAACTACCAGGTATGTCCGGTATTTCATCAACTCCAATAGTCTTCTCGAAGTTTGTGTTAGTGCGGGGTACCAAATATCCAGGTCGTTGGATCGTTGGCATATTGACAGACGGTGTGGTCATCGTGTCCTGTTGCTTGTTCTTTGATTTGGTATTACTCTTATGCCACCTTGCAGCGATTTCCGATCCTTCCGGATCCTTCGCATAAGCCCGTATCATTCGAGGCACCATTTGTCCTTGTGATGCCTCTTTTCCTATAGATCCCGAAGCTGCTCGTGGTGTGGGCATACGAGGTGGAGAATCTTGAGCAGCTGGTGTGGACAAATGCTACGGAGATCTTTCAGGAGGTGGTGTGGGCACACGCTGCGGAGATCTTTCAGGAGGTGGTGTGGGCACACGCTGCGGAGATCTTTCAGGAGGTGGTGTGGACACACGTTGTGGAGATCTTTCAGGTGGTGGTGTGGGCATAAGAGGTGGGGATCCTTGTATAGCTGGTGGTGTGGAAACACGTTGTGGAGGAGATGGTGGTGCACTTGCCAACGGTTGCTCCATAGATTGCAGATGCTGTGTTGGAGGCAGAATGATATCTCGTTTATGCCACAATATTGTACTGTTGAGGCTTTGACCAAGAACACAGATATCCTCTGCTGTTGGTATGTCTATGTCATGATCTTCAAAGTTTGGATTAACTTCAAGCACCTGTACGCGTGCATAATGATGTGGGATTTCTTTAACGTCAAACAATCCACCACCGGGAATCGCAAGTCCCGAGGCAACCTGCTTTGTCTTGCCAGCTCTGCCAACCGGAATGTGCAATGTGCAAGGAGTAGTGATGCATATTGAATCAATTGGATATGGTTGTGCCGTCGTGGAGGCAACACTGCTTAGAGAGAATGGTGAATTATTATCTCCTTGAGATAATTGCAACGGAGCGAATGGTGTACCGCTTGCTTGCTGCATATGAACCGCCGCATTAAAATAAGTATGAAATTTGTCCATAAAAACTTTCTCTGCTGCCGCTTGGAGATCCTCCTTGAAACGGCAGTGGCTCCTGTAGGTAGCTCTATCCCTCTCAAACCCATCCCTGATGCTCAACTTCGAGGAAACCGCTCTAACGCGACCCCCATGCTCTCTCGTCCCAAGGGCTATACTTAGGACGTCTCTATCCCTGTTGGCTACAAAGTCTCCTTTCCTCTGAGCCTCGGAAAGGTTCGTTATCTTTTCACACACCACATTGGTTACTTCCTTTGCAAAATGAAGTTTACCATCAATAATTTCAGGCTCCCTCGCTAGGAGCCACTGATAGCCACGCTCATCTAAGCCTTCAAAAGGGTCGGGTTGTCCGGCGGCTATTAATGCATCCCTAGTCCGCCACCACTTTTCCTGCTTCCCTAGGTACCCACCCGGTCCGAGACGAGGTCTATGTACGTTTCTCTGCGAAAGTTCACTCTGTCTCTGGCTCATGGCTAAAGCTTCTGGAGTAGTCTTTTGCCTGACAAATTCGTTCCATTGGGCTTCGGTGACCATTCCATATTTCTTTTTTACTTCATCATATGTTACACCCTTCTTAACAAAGTCCCTATTCAACTCACCCTTCCATCGGCGGAAACTTTCGCCGAGTGCCTTCCTAGCATAATGACGTATCTTTTCTCTAGTTGTTTTGGACTGAGGCAGCAGAAAAGTTTGCTTCAACTTGGCCCACATTTTGCCCTTTAGCCCCTCAGGAACTTGGAACCAATCAAGGATGGTTGGATCCACGGCATACTCTGTTCGTATTAATGCTCCTATGGCATTCCGGAACTTCGTACGAACCAAAGGAGGATCCACGGGCTCACCGGATAGGCTAATACCCTCGACTAACCACTGGCCTTTGGGGTATTTGTTTCTTCCTTGTTCACCTCGCTTTCTTTTATCTTGACTCTCAGAGGTCGTCATCATCGCAATTTCAAGACCTGAGGTGCCACAATCTTCAATTTCTTCTTCTGGGGGGGTACGAGGTCGGCGGCGCCACTTCCTCGTGCTAGGTTGAGGCATCTATATGAACCATAGGTAAAGCAATTCAAGATCATTTCAAATAATATGAATAGACCTCACTGACACTGCAAATGGTTTAGCATTACCTCCGGAACGTAATCAGGATCAGTGTCCGTCCGTGGTCTCGGGGGCACGGGATGTGGATCTATTGGATCTTGCCAAACACCATCTACGAACGCCCCGAGTCCAACCTGCGGTCCATCCTCACCACTCGCGTCATCTTCATTTTCATCTTCAAAGACCATCTGGTCTGCAATATTGTTTACTTCTTCACGTTGGGACAAGATATACTCGTCTTCGTTCACAGCGTCCCTTTCGTGTATAAATGGCGAATCACTACGACGATCCATCTGATTAACCAAATCATAAGCTAAGTTTAAATCTAAATCTAAATTGAAATTGAAATTCAAATCTAAATGTAAATTGAAATTGAAATTGAAATTCAAATCTAAATGTAAATTGAAATTCAAATCTAAATGTAAATTGAAATTCAAATCTGAATTTATTATTGCTCCATTAATTCAAATGTACATCTACATTGAAAAAATGGTCTCACTATTTTGTCTTACTATTGTTTAACATATCCCAATTTGTATTGCACTCTAAATTGAAATGTGTCATCTACATTGAAATCTAAATCTAAATTCAAATCTAAATCTAAATTCAAATCTAAATCTAAATCTAAATCTAAATTTATATCTAAATCTAAATCTAAATTGAAATTGAAATTCAAATTTAAATCTAAATCTAAAAAAAAACTGACGTCAGCCATTATATGGCAGATGTCAGCTTGTCATCAAGCTTCCAACCGGGGAGGCGGCGCCGGGCCAGGGGAGGATGCCGCGCCGGGGAGGTTGCGGCGTGGGGAGAGGAGGCCGCGCCGGGGGAGGTTCTCTCCGGGAAGGGCGCGAGCTGGCGAGGCCGCGCGGCGGGGGAGGCACCGCGCCGGGGGAGGCCGCGCCGGGGGAGGCCGCGCGGCGGAGAGGAGGCGGCGCTGGCGTCGGAGAGGCCGCGCCGGTGTCGTTGAGGCCGCGCGGTGGAGAGGAGGCCGCTCCGGCGTAGGCCGCGCCGGTGTCGTTGAGGCCGAGTCGACAGCGGGCGGTGCGGCGGTAGAGTGGACGGCGGACGGTGCGGCGGCGGCGGAGTGGACGGCGGACGGGCGTGCAGCGGCGGAGAAGGGGCTGCGGACTCGACGGCGGAGAGGCCGGCGGCGGCGGCGAAATTGGGCAGCCTGACGGCGTCGTCGTCGCGCGAACTCGAGAATTTGGATAAGTCTTCCGTCTCCCGTGCATATATATAGTGTAGCATTTGTAGGTGCGTGTGGCTGTATTACCCGCACCTGAAAACCATTTCCAGGTGCGGGTAACATCACTGCCCGCACCTAGAAACGATTTCCAGGTGCGGGTGACATGGAGGCCCACACCTAGAAAGCCTTCCAGGTGCGGGTGGACTTTTGGCCCGCACCTAGAAAAGCATTTCCAGGTGCGGGTGCACTTGTGGCCCGCACCTAGAAAGATTTTCTCATTTGCTGAATTTATTGTTCTAATTAATATTTAACGTATTAAATGACCTCAAATGAAAATTTAGTGAACTACAAAGTTTTATGTCTTGTTACCATCTACAAGTTTGGTATATATTTTGTATTCATCTGAGATGCATGTCAAAAATTTGTGTTCAAATAGTACGTCCACAAATGTAGTAACAATTCATTACACATGTCTCGCTTTTACTGAAAGAACCACTAAAGCCATTTTATTTTTAATAAAACCAATAAAGCTATTGTATTGTTAATAATTCCACTAAATCCATTGTATTTTTAATAATTCCACTAAATAATTTATATTTGATTTATTAAGAAATCCACTAAATGCATCTTATTCACTAAGAAATCCAGTAAGTAGCTGCATGACATGAGATAATTGTATTCAAAGTACATTAGTTCAAATGCAAATTACAAAAGAAGCACAAACTAAAAGTACTTTAATACATCAATACTTAAAAGGATAACAACAACACATGATTAATACATCAGTACTTTAGTCTTAGCAAAAACTAAAAGTTCAAATCCATACAATTAAAAGGGTACAAATTTCATACTTAATTAAAATCTAGGATCGTTCACATCATGACCGTGAATCATCGTGAGGTACAAAGTATGATTAATATCAATGATGTTGATTACTAAGAACCTATCAACATAATCCAGCGCATATATGTATGCACTATCTCTGGCCATGTAGGGCGTCATGAATATCTCTCCAAATATTTGCACCGAATTCGTAGATGATGATAGGGTAATGCCAGCTTGCCAACCGCTACGTACTGGACATGGGTGCGGTGTTGTGAATGTCCATCCAATGTTATCCAATACTTGACGTAAAACCTCATGCATACCTTGATCAACGTGCATGAAACTGTTATACAATGCGTCCTGATTCAATTGGCAAGCAAAACATAACGTGTAAGGACAAGGTTCTTAAAAAACAAATTCCAAAAATAAAGAGTAAGTTTTAGTTACATACAATAGACGATGCATACGATGGTGATATCCGTTTAGGCATTTCAGTGACGGCCATGTTGTTATGTTCTAAGGCTTTAATCTTGAAGTAACTATAGTCTGGGATTACATGTCTTGTTTGAGCTTCTATTTCGATAAGTGCCTTCCTCACGGCATCAGAAGCGGCAACATGTGGTTGTATTGCAACAAAAGAATTGACATGGATAATAACTGTATCACCAAGTGTTTGCTCTCGCATGCCCGCAACATTAATTGATAGAGAAACAATAAACCTTCCTCGTGATGAAGTCGTTTGTTCATGTCTCACCATTGGAGCTTGTCCACTCACAGAATATATAACTCGTTCCAACCATTGCATTGGTGAAACCAACTTCATAATTAACAATGCAAATAATACACATTATTATCATTGTAAAAACAATGCCAAATTCAAAGAATTGAATATCTAAGTACATACCACATTTTGACGTAACTCGCATTGGGTAATGGGCATGGGTTCTTGACCGACAGGGAAGGAAGCACCAACAGGTTGCCCTGGGGGTGGTGGTGGAGGGTCTGGGACTAGAGGGCCACTGCAAAAAGGACGACGACCACCTCCACGGCCGCCATCACGATTAAAAAAGGCAAACCGATTTGCCATTGTTATCCCTAAAATATATAAGATATTTTATTTAAAATTTTCTACACAAACTTAAGTCTACCAAAAAATTACTACACAATCTATTTCCAAATTGTACTCCCTTCTATATAATTTTAAAATGCACTAATCTAAGCTAACAAATTTTTTTAAAAAAATCACTTACACAGGTCGCCGCGCCAGGGAGGGGGCCGCGGGCGACGCCGAGGAGGGGGCCGAGGACGGCGGAGAGGGGGCGGCGCGCGCCGGGTAGGAGGCCGCGCCGGCGCCGGGGACTCGCGCGGCAGGAGGGGGCGGCGGCGGTGGGGAATTTCGGCAGCCTGACGGCCCTCTTGTGCGGCGAGCTCGGCAAAATTGACTAAGTGTTCGTCCCCATTGCATATATAGGCAGGCATTTCTAGGTGCGCGTGGGCACGTGGCCCGCACCTGAAAATGTTTTTCAGGTGCGGGCGGCCTTATCACCCGCACCTCGAAAACGTTTTCTAGGTGCGGGTGGTCTTGCTGCCCGCACCTACAAAACATTTTCCAGGTGCGGGTGATAAGGTCGCCCGCACCTGGAAAACGTTTTCCAGGTGCGGGCCACAAGGCCACCAGCACCTAGAAAGATTTTCTCATTTTCTGAATTTTGTGTTCTAATTAATATTTAATGTATTAAATGACCTCAAATGAAAATTTAGTGAACTACAAAGTTTTATGTCTTGTTACCATCTACAAGTTTGGTATATATTTTGTATTCATCTGAGATGCATGTCAAAAATTTGTGTTCAAATAGTATGTCCACAAATGTAGTAACAATTCATTACGCATGTCTCGCTTTTACTGAAAGAACCACTAAAGCCATTTTATTTTTAATAAAACCAATAAAACTATTGTATTGTTAATAATTCCACTAAATCCATTGTATTTTTAATAATTCCACTAAATAATTTATATTTGATTTATTAAGAAATCCACTAAATGCATCTTATTCACTAAGAAATCCAGTAAGTAGCTGCATTACATGAGATAATTGTATTCAAAGTACATTAGTTCAAATGCAAATTACAAAATCCAATTAATTTAACTAGCTATATTATTATGTAGTAACAATTCTTGATTCTCCATCCTTCCGTGACCAGGGCTTTTCATCTTTCTTTATAGTAGCTTCTAGTCTCAACATCTTCTGAGGTAGATCTGTGAAAAGGCTCATGTCATTGCACTCATTATTGTACTCTTCAATGTCTTCGACTCCATCAACCCCTATCACTTCTTGTTTTCCAGGCACTACAACATGATGTGTTTTTTTTGCAGGGTCAACAACATACATGACTTGCCCAACCTGTGAACCAAGTACCCATGGGTCATCTTTGTGACCAACATTTTTGAGATCGACAATTGTGAGGCCGTAGCTGTCCACTTGAACACCTTTTGGGTGTTTAACCCAACGACACCGAAAAACAGGGAGTATAATATTGGATCCATAGTGCAGTTCCCATATATCATCTATGACACCATACTATGTAGTGCTTACCCCTTTGGAGTCAAAGCCATTGTTACAAACACCGCTGTTCTGAGACACAGTCTTCTTGTCCTTCGCGGAAGTATAGAAAAGATATCCATTAATATCATACCCTTGCCAGGAGGTGACCCGCGAAGAAGGGCCAGATGCCAATATTTTGATCGTTTGCTCTTCCACGGTGCCCCCATCTGCAAGATTTAGGTCCTTCAACCATGTTGTCAAATGACGCGTGTGCTCCCTCAAAATCCAATCTTCCGACCGGCCATTGCTTAGATCACGAATCAATTTCAAGTGTTGACTAACTAAAGGTGCCATTATTGTTAGGTTTCGCATCGCACATCCATGGGCTTGTTTCACAGCTTCAAAGTCGGAATCAATGAAGGTTTTCCTCCCTGCAGTGCCGATCCCTTGCAACTTGCCCGCAAATCGCGGTACCGGCAAACCAATTCGTACTTTATCCTTTAGGTAACCTAGGCAAGACTCGATGATTTCCTCTGTGTTGTTTCCCTCTACCATGGATGCCTCGGGATAAGCACGATTCATAACAAACCAGTTGAGAATTGACATGAAACGCTCATAGGTCCACATTTCGTGTAGGTAAAGTGGACCCAAAGCGCGTATCTGATCGACCATGTGAATCATGAGATGTTCTATAATATCGAAAAATCCTGGAGGGAAGCACATCTCCATCTGCACCATAGTCTCTGCAATAAATTCTTGGATATAGTTCAACTCATCTTCATCGATAACCTTTTGAGAAATTTTGGTGAAGAAGTAACATAACCGAGTGATTAACATCTTCACATATACCGGTTTAATCGCTCTAATTGCAATTGCCAGGAAGATAGTAAGCATCACATGAGCATCATGACAGTTCCAACCTGATAGCGAGAGATCTTTCATTGAGACTAGTTTTCTAATGTTCGATGAGAATCGGCTTGGTACCTTAATCCCCCGTAATGATTCACAAACTGCGTTCTTCTCAGCTAGTGTCAAATTGTAGCTCGCCGGTGGTAGTTCGTATCTTCCATTACCCTTATCGATAGGGTGAAGATCTTCTCTGATATCCATTGCTACAAAATCATGTCGTGACTTTAAGGTATCCTTTGTGTTGGCTGATGTTTCGAGCAGGAGACCAATTGTGTTACCAAACACATTCTTCTTCAGGTGCATACCATCGATGGCATGACGGACCTCGAGGTCCGGCCAGTACGGCAAGTACTTGTAGAAGACCGACATCTTCTTGAATGGCACACCTTCAATAGGTGCCTTATCTCTGTTCCTCTTCTTCCCTTGTTTTGTCATCTTCCCATAAGGCACTTGGATGGCCCTGACCATGTTCAAAATTTGGTGTCCATCTTTTTTTGCAGCCACAGATCCTATGTTGGCCTTGTCACTAAAATAGTTATAGAACTTTTTACTTCAAAATTTGTGCCCTTCCACCAAGAAGCGCCTATACCCAAGGTAACCTACCTTTCTAGAATCATCTAGGAAAGTCCATACGGTGTCACCAATGCAAACCGCGCATCCCGTCTTACCTTTCACCTGTCCCGACAACACAAACAACGCTTGATAATCGTTGATGGTGACAAAGATAATGGCTCTTAGAGTAAATTCCTTCCTTATGAAACCGTCCATGATTTTGATACCCTGCTTCCATAAAGTTTCCATCTCTTGCATCAAAGGCTCAAGGAAAACATCGATATCAATACCAGGAGCCTTTGGTCCTTGGATCATGGTGGATAGCAAAAGGTACTTTCTCTTTTGGCACAACCATGTTGGCAAGTTGTACATTGTCAAAATCACTGGCCATGTGCTATGAATGCTGGTCCTTTTACCGAACGGATTCATTCCGTCAGTACTTAGCCCAAATCAAAAGTTTCTTGGTTCCTCTCCTAATTCTGGATACTTCTAATCGAGCTTCTTCCACTGCTTAGCATCAGATGGATGTCGAAGCTTCCCGTCACCCTTCTTGCGCTTATCTGAAGCCCACCATGTCATCAGTTCAGCGTCCTTCGGGTTTGAGAACAAACGCCTAAGGCGATCCGCAACAGGGAGGTACCACATGACCAAGCCAGGAATTTTGCCGGTTTTTTCAGAACTGCCTATAGTCGTGTCTTCTTGCTCAGCAGCATCATTAATTGATGCACCCTTCCTGCTCCTTTTACTCCCGACAGTTATGCCATCTTCAGCACATGACCTGGTATTCTTTTTGTATCGACTAGCTGAATAAACAGGACATTTGTCCAAATCTTGGAAAGTATCCCCGGGGTACAAGATACAATGGTTTGGACATACATGAATTCTTTCGACGCCCATCGTGAAAGGACTCACAAACTTCTTTGCTCGATATGTGTCGGTGGGCACTTTATTCGGCTTTGGAAGCAACCAACCCAACACACATAGCAGATCATTGAAACTCACATCGGACCAACCGTGCTTGGCCTTCAGAATCAACATCTCAAGTACAAAACGAAGTACAGTCCAATGTTTTGGGCATCCCTTTGAACGCGGGTACACATTCTCCTCAGCTGCTTTCTTCACTATCTCGAACTTTTCTAACCCCTTTGCACTGCCAACCAATATTTCTTCCTTGGTGTTACGCAACAACTGGGTCAGGTAGTCACTGTCATCCAATTCATCATCCTCGGTACTATCATAACCGTCATCATCATTGCCACCATCACCATCATCATCAAAACCAATATCATTAACACCATCAGAGCATTGACCATGATCACCATCATCATCGCCGCTACCCTCACCAGAAATATCATCAAACATGGCCCCAAAGTCACTATCATGCATGATTTCTTCAAGCGGATTCAGAGGATGTGGTGCATTATTATTCCTTTTCTCACCATGAGATGTCCATATCATATAGTTTTCAACGAAACCATTCATCAGCACATGCGACCTTATCAAAATTGTTTCATTGATATTGAATACCCTTATGTTTTTGCATTTTTTGCATGGACAAACCACCACTTTTTTCTTCTCAACCGCAGCATTAATCTCCGCGGCCTTAATAAACTTGTTAAGTTCTTCACGAAAATGTTCGCTCATTCTTCGGGCTTCGTACATCCATGTCCTGTCCATGTCTCTGGAAAGAATCAGAGGACACGAGAAAATTAAATCCAGATTTCATAAACATAAAAGTTCATTTGATAATAATAATCTTATTATTCCCGTACCTAATAATAAATATCTAAGTTAATATATAATCACACTTGTTGTATTTAATAAAAACATACGAAATATAGATTTTTGCAAATTCATGAAACATACCATTCTTGTGGTATTATAGAAAAAAACAAATTGCCTTCTCTCTCCTCATATGAACCTAGGAAAATTCATCCTTCATGTATGATGGCTAAACAAAAAGCTGAACTCAAATTGACTAGATAATCTTGCTCTCCTACCTAAATTGCACAATTTGACCCAAGAGTTTGAGCTAAATGAGGTCCAAAAGCTCTAATCCACACCTATGGAGTTCTAGACCTAAATGCATCTCTATTGAGCCAAAAAAAACAATGAATAAAGCTTCAGAGAGACAAAGAAATGAGAATAACTAACCTCCTTTAGGCTCCAAGCCCAAGGAAAAAATTTTGAAACTCTCCCCCTCCTTTTTGTATTTTGGCGATTTTCGGACAGCCCCCCAACGTACACTGTTCGGGCGCTGTTGCTGTCGGGAGGAAGAAGACGGGCTCGAGATTCCTTTTGTCGATTTTTTTCGGGTGCGGGTGGCCACGTGAACCGCTTCTGAAAATGGTTTCCAGGAGCGGCTGACGGCGCAAGCCACACCTGAAAAACCTTTTCAGGTGCGGGTGACGCCGTGGTCCGCACCTGAAAACGTCTTAATAGGTGCGGGTTCGGTTGCTACAGTGTCGCGACCATTTGTTGGAGCGGACGGCAATTCGACCCGCTCTTAAAAAAAATTGGAGGCGTTCTTACAAATGTTTTCTGTAGTAGTGTCTCCAACACTAATATGTTTGTGTGGAAGGACGCTTTTGTGCAACCGAGTCCTGTGGTCTATCACAATCTCCGTAATCTGGAGATAGGTCAACTCGTGTTCCCAAAGTTACCTGAGTCCATTAACCAGCAAGCTCTTCCAAATCTATACAGGCTGACAATATTATTGTTGCAAGCAGAGCAACAGGACATGCAAATAATTGGGAAATTTCAAAACCTCTGTTTTCTCTTCCTATGTGTCCAAAACATCTTTCCAAGAATCAGTATTTCTAGCGGAGACGGATTCCAGAATTTGAAAATCTTCCAAGCCATGCTAAACGTGCCGATGTTTCTATAGGGAGCTATGCCAAGACTTGAATGCATCGTATTAATGATCCCTATGAGTTCTGTAAACGTCGACGACCTAGACCTCGACTCTGGATTGGGAAATCTCACTTCACTTCAGCAATGCACTGTTGGCATTATCTGCGCAGACTGCTACCCTGAGGAGGTGGAGGAAGTGGAGGATATGGTGAGACATGCAGTCCGCATCCACCCCAACCGTCCAACGCTTAAAATTACTAGAACCGGTGAAGATAAGATGGTGAAAGATTCAAGACTGTTGAGAAGGAAGGTATGTACATGCATGCCCTTTAATTTGTTTCATATTTTGAATTTAATTATCGACCCCTTACCCATGCTGTTTTTACTTAACATAATGTCTGTCAGTCTATCTTATACCGTCTAAAATTAACAACAGAGGGCAAGACTCCGGCAACGATATAATCGTCAACAGGAACTTTATTCAGCAATGCTGCGTGAGGTACTAAAGTGGTGCGTGCTGAAAACTGGCTTCGTACCAGTGGACATAGTGCATAAGGTACTCTCGAGTCTCACACACAAGGTCATCATTTATGAATAGCTAAAGATTTCCATATGTAAAATCTTTTCAGCTGGTGGTGACTCAAATTATTTAAAGTACTAGTACTAATTTGCTAATCGTCCTAGCTATCTTTATTTTCATCGAATACACAATATTTTGGCCCATTTATGTTTCAAATGGACTCTCACCCATTTTGCTTACTCCAGTGGTTCTTGGCCTCGTTACTTGCAGGCGCAACGTTTTCTTGAGCAATATCATGCCACATGTGAACGTGCACGCCGTGAACTACTTTTTTTTTAGATTAAGGAATAAAATCCCAGCCTCTATATCCACAAGTGGATATATACGGCCAAAGGTTACACGACACCAGAGTACTTAGACTCTAAACCTCACACCGAGGTAAACCAAGAAACAAGAAGAAAAACACACGCCGTGAACTACATGATGACGACGACGACGACGACCTCAATACCATGGTAACATATTGCCCATCGCAACGATTAAGTGGAATCACCTCCACATCATGGCACTAGCTATTCATCACTCTGCCCTGAGGGTTACTCTCTCCATTCTAAATTATAATTTGTTTGACTTTTCAACCCCATGTTTTACTGCTCATCTTATTTAAAAAAATTGTACAAATATAGTCAAATTTATTTCATGCGTGAATAACTTTTATTAATACAACAAATCACAACAATAAAATGTGATATGTATTATAATAAGACGAATGGTCAAATTTGAGGTAAAAAACGTGAAATGAATTATAATTTGGAATGGAGGGAGTACTATTTACTTCCCATTGCACATTTGCACTCATTAGTTTCCACACAACTCGTTGTCATTTAATTTGACGGGAATGCATGCTCTGCTGCCAACAGATGGAGTATAATGCTGCTGTGGAACGAGCGCTCGGGATAAACAAATTTGAATATCCGCGATTGAACGCAATGCTGGAGGAACTGAGACCTGCGATGACCCTCAAGGTATTCATGACACTGCATACGCAGCAATGCCCTAAACATTTTTTACTGTGAAGGTCAGTAACGGAGTATTGCCTTTTGCTTCTCACTCTTCCTGACTGCGGCATTCTCATTTCAGACGAAGGACGACGATGGGACACACAACATAGCCAATAATGTGACGGAGGAAACCAATACGCCTGTAGCAGAGGTACGGACGGACATGTATATACGGCTTCCTTTTACTCTTGCTATTTAAGCTAATAATAATGTACACACGCCGAGTGAGGCAGTAGGCATCATTTACATGCTTTTCGTCCTCTATTTTATAGGTTGGCAATCTACCGACAACATACGACAGGGCGATCTCCTCTTTCAATGCCCAGTTCTTGGAAAAGGAATTATCAAGATGCAGTGGCTAGATCAGAGGGAAACAATGTTTTACTTGTTTCCTAGCAGTTTTCTTTTTATTTATTTATTTATTTTTATTTTAGGGTCATCGTGCTGGATAGAATCCTCACATGAGCTTCATTAAAGAATCTTGGGTAGCTAGGTCAAAATATTACATGATTTTCAGCAATAAAAGATGGAGGAAAAGAAACAACACTACTACAGAACATGGTCATGTGTTATTATATCTCAATAAAAGTGTTGCTATGTCTCCTTGTAACACATATTATTATGTTCCCTGTTTTGATGTTACTACTGTTGACACTGTTTTTTGGCATGTGTCAAAGGATAAGGTGAATCAGCACGACGAAACTGGTAGAAAGATTCTGCATGTTAAAGATAAGGTGCCTAGCCGATTCAGGCTCAGCCGATCAAGATTCAGCCGATCGCCTGGTAAGGTGGGCCCGACCGATTGAAACTTAGGCGATTTCATGGCAAGTGGGCTTGGTCGATCGAGGTTCAACCGATTACAACATAATAAGGTAAATCGGCCGATTGAGGAAGGAAACGGCAGAAGCAAGTATACCAAAAAAGGAATGCATGGCTGAGGTGGGTCAACATTATAGTTGGCAATGGGTATAAGTTTAGAGAGAGTCCGACTCTTGCATGAGTCGTTTTAGATATAGTAGTTTATTTTCTTTAGATGCAAGTAAGCATTGTCGTGATCGACTAGGAGTCTGGTTTGTTCCAGAGTATAAGTAGCGACCCTGCGTGGTTGAAAAAAGGCTGTACACACCATAATCAAACAAACCTTTACTATTCCTAGCACTTACAATTCTCGCACTACTTTTCCTCGCAATTTACTTTCAAGTCGGCGCTTTAGCCACCCTCAATGTCGTTTCTTCGAGTTCGTCGGGCTGCATCGGTCGACCTCTGGCAATCTCGTGAGTACCGTTTTACTGAATAAATCCTAGGTTTTAACTACCGGGTGCATCACTGTGGTTTCATCTAGTCCTTTTATTCACGACTTATCGATAATTGTTAGATCTACAGGTTTTCGTACCAATTCTTGTAGTTTTAGCTTTTATCACCAATTATCCAACTCCAGACTAGGTTTCGTCGGCTTTTACTGCTCTTTCTATTTTCAATATATTCAAATAGCCGATCCGGATTCGATCTCGGTTGTTGTCACATGGCATCGAGTAGCTTGCTTCTTGTAGACTACACTTTGCTTACGTCATCAATCGGCTGATATAGTCGATTTGAACATACTTGCACTTCGGCTGTCCTGTTTTGGCTGATTTCGCTCTAATTCGTATCGGCCGATCCGGCTGTTATCTTTCACTGTCGAAGACCCATCGGTTCTCTAGCCAATCCACGAGTATTTAACACTTTCCTTTTTTCCATTGTCAATCAACAGGTCAGATTGGCTGGCACTCCCTGCATTCTCCGCGGAACCGTCAGTGTGTTAGTACGTGAAGATCCAATTTTTGCGTCAACAACTACAACCCTAGCTATTGGAACCCAAGACATGTTCGTTTGTATTAAAAAATGTTTTACAATGATTCCCTTGTGTAACATTTTTTGAGCTCTAGTAAGGCTTCTACATTGTGATAGTAACACTTAATGAGAACATAGTTTAGAATTTAAGAACATATAGTTTGTAACACATGTTTTACCTATTGTAACACATCCAACATTTCAAAATAATATAAATCATAATACACTTGCATTTGGTATTTTTTAGGGAATACGACACATTACATAATCACACGAACCACAAATTTCCATTAATAATCGGAAGTTTGTATTGATTGTAGGAAGGAAACAGATGTATTAATCATCACATGATGTGATACTATGCATACATAACTACATGAATCTAGAGAGAAAATGTACATAGCAATGGGGAGGACAGGGCTTCACTGCAAAAAATGTAATATGAATATATAGTATAGAAATCCCTGTGCTTCATGATCCATTGTTGTGGCATAAAAAAATATATTTGAATTGAACCATTGATCATTCCAATCTGCCGGATAAAGCTAGTTGCATTATTTCAACCTGCATAGAGATAGATAGAAACTATATCAAGATACACCATATCAACCATAGAAGGAATTGGAAGAAGTTACCATGGTGCAAAACACATCACATTCTTGCTGTTTTTCCATGATTTAGGAACCTAGGCCACCACCTACCATACAAGAGATAGAGATTGTTGTTACGATGTGGAGTGGCTTAAAATTAAGGGACATTATATACATTTAATTCTGTATAGCAAGAAATTAGGAGATATTATTTATTCCTAATGCGAGGATGGCATCAAATAAAGAAAGATGTCAGTCTCTTTTAAATATTGTATGTAAGGGGGTGGTCAACAGGCAAAGGGCACATATGTAACTTAATTATTAAACTTAACTTATTGTGCGTTAGTTGCAATAAGTTAACAACTATAATTCAGAGAACACATGGTATAATAAATGTTAGAGAATAATTATGAAGCAATAATTCAGAGCCATTATTTAATTAGACACTGGGTAGTGCTATCTAAACTTATTCCTCCATTTTTATTTTTCATGGAGTCTATGCCTTTGTTCCTGAAAATAGTTGAAATTGGTCTGAGTGTAGATAAAAATGCTAAACTAGTCATAAAATTGCTACAAATTTGCTAAGAGTATACATATGGTTAAGTGAAGCTACTGCATCCTGCTATTCATTTTGCTTGGCATATCAGTGCACAACCATAGATCTTGCCAATTTCGTTACAGCAACAGCAAAGAGCAAAATCAATTTACCCTAAATCGGGGAGAAGCTCGATGGGGGTAGCAGGCCCACACAAGTTGGATACGGTGGCATGGCTTGCTACCAACGTAGTCGGAGCCTTACACCACTGACGTTGTTGTAGTGTAACAATGAGGTCGAGCCCGGATCCTTGTTCCTGGTCGCACCCTCCAGCCGTGCCTCCCTAGCTAGCTGCCGCAACACGCCCCTCTTCCAGCTCTAGCTCGACTCCCGCGCCGCAGCTAGGGATGCCGCCGAAGTTGGCCCTTGGGTCGAGGCGCTAAGCCACCCACATAGAAACTACCGTCAGAGTGGGCTGGAGCCAGGAGCAACAAGCGTGCAGATCCAAGAGAGGGAGTAGGGATGCGTGCCAGCAGGGGTGGAGAGACGACCTACGACCGTTGATGGCAGGCGCTGGGGTGCAGGGATCTGGCGTAGTGCTCATGGAGGACGGTGGCAGCACGGAGGAGACGGTTGGCACCTTCGCGGCATGGTATTTGGACTTTCGCGCCGTGGTCGTTTTTGTGCGGCCGTGGGGTTTAGTTTTTCAAGTCTAATGATGCAGCGAGTCTTACTATTACTAATTGAAGACTCCTTTTGAAGTCTCCATATGAAGCCACCTAAGATCCTAGGTGGACACTTTTAAAAAAGAGAAAAAAACAAAGAAGCCTCCACGTGAAGCCACTTAGGATCCTAGGTGGACATGGTAGAAAAAGAGAGTAGAATTACCCACTTATGCCATTATGAAGAATTAATCTAAATAACCCCCTAAATTTATCTCTTAATTACCACATCTGTCACTACAAAAAAAATAGATCTGACTTTATCGTGCCGACCACATCTAATTATCGTACATGCATCCCAAATTTTAAAAAGAAAAATTATATATCATCTCACCTAATCTCTAAACCACCAAATCAAAAACCAGAAAATCTCTCATGTTGTCACCAATTAAAACTCTCAAGATCTCACCGAATCTCGTGGTCTTTAATCTCTATTCCATATTTAAATAATAGAAATACTATATTTCAAAGGGTTACAACTAATCAACTCTACCATACTAAATCTAAACTACCCTTTCGGTCAAATCTAATGCAAAATTAAAAGTCTCACGCTCTCTTGCCTAATCTCAAGGTTTTAATATTTCTGCCATGTTTAAATTAGAGATAGAATCTATCCCAGTTCCCAAAGGATCAAAGGATCATTAGCTAATCAGTTAACAAATCATGTACCATGTACATCCTTATATAAAAAGAGAGCTGCAAACCACCATTAGAAGAAACAAGCTTAAAAATACCTTCTAAAAAAAGATAAGAACATAAATAATTGTATATTGATTTTTTCACTATCAATAATGTGTATTGGTATATTTATTTTTTCATATCATAAAAAATATTTAAATAAATCTACACAATTAGTCATATAGAGTCGCACCCCAGGAAAAGCTAGGTAGAAAAAGACTATTTGTATCATCATTTCTATTAATAATTTACAAGAGTGGATGAGGATAATTCGTATGCATTAAGTTACAAAGAGAAGGGTTGTTGCATATAGTACATAGTAACCGAGTAAAATGTACCATAGTTGGATTGCCAAGGACATGCAATGCATAGTATATATTGAAAATAATAATGTTTTAAGCATAACTATGGCTAATATTTAAGAGTACAAACCCTGTTATACTCAAATTTTTTTGATATCTGATAGACGCAAGCTATATCAAGGAGAAGACATGAAACATTGTGATTTTCCTTTTATTTTCTTGAATCTTTGAAATAATAACAAATTCAACTGTATTTCTTCGAAATTTTCAAGAATAGTGTAAATGCACTACAATCTTAAGACAACCAATGATCATTAATATATTTGCCTATGCTGCAAAATTATGTGGTCCTTCATATGATGCCGTATTAATAACAAATCAAAACATAAATGAAACAAACAATAGTATATTATAATCATTTTAACCTTTATTAAAATAATAATTAAAATTATTTATGTCAAGTAAAATCACTAGCCCGTGCAGAGCACGGGTTGACGGACTAGTTATACATAGTATAAGAAGATATGATTGTATAATTTGATAAGGACTTTTTAAGTGGTGGAGTGGTTTGATGTGTGGAGTTATTGTGTGGATTCCATGCCACGAAATCCTGAAATGCCTCTAAATACACATCCTACAACTGAATATAATAAGAAGAAAATTCAGCAGCGTCTCCTTTCAAACTTAAGCAGCGTGGAAGCCACAAAAAGCTAACTATAAATAAGATGCAAGGCATCGAATGATAACATATAAGATCACATTTTGATAGTATTTTTATGATGAAATGTCAATCTGTTGGGCAAATCACCCACCATCATGTAGGGAAACAAGTAGGCTACTGTAGCTACAACAATTACATCTAGCACATCACACACATATTTGCGAGTAAAGGAGTCATGAATCATTTCCACTGACGCGCAGCGCAACAGAAGAAGAGTTGGAGCAGTCGGTCCAACATAGATGCACATAGGTATAGAGGAAGTAGTCTATCACAATCGTCTCCTCCTTGTCATCGTCCCAGTACAAGTCTCGCGCCGTCGTATCAGCACAGTAGTAGTGCCTCCACAAAGTCTACATGTACGGGAGAGGAGTGCCATATTCCAGTTTGCTAACACCGTGCACCTGGCTGGGATACAAGGATTGGGCGGAGAGGAAGTGGTGGCTAGGATTACGACTTGGTGGAATGGTGCAGCCCTAGCCCCCACCCCTCATACCCTAATAATGAGCTTCTAGACAGCCGGCTAATTAGTACCCTAATATAATCTCTTGTGGATCAATTATCTTGTGGGTATTTAATCCAAATGGCTATGATTGCTTCCTGCTGGACACATCACACCTCTACCTGCCAGTGTGTCTCCTGCTGCGGTTGCACCCGCGTTGTTGCGCACAACGCGTAGTGTTGCCCAAGCTGCAATCGAGCAGTTGGTGATGGTCATTTCCTTAATTTTTCATCCTGTGAGTGGTTATATTATATTTGGTTTACACTTCAGGGCTAGAAATGATGCTGCTGTAATACTAATATCTGCACTGCAAACGCTGTTTTATGATTTAACGCTTGATTTAAAAAAATAGATTTAAAGCCTGAGGTCTGAAAATTGTGCCTCTGCTTTCTGCTTCATGGAAAAGTTGGTAGATGATACGAGTAGTCGTCATCAGTCTGCTTACTTCGTGGAACTCCCATCTTGCAACGATTGTCTTTATCGGGCCTGCAGGATTGGCTCGTAGTCTAATGGTAGGATGGTCGAGTGGGACGCTACCCACTGGGGTTCAAATCCTGATGCTCGCACCTTTTCCTGAGATATTCCTAGGATTTACCGACGTTATGCGTTAAGTGGTAAGCGACGTTCCCGTCGACAACGATGCACCAATGGTGACTTCGGGAATCTCCATATCTGCCAGGTGCTTGGTCCTTTGGAGGTGCTCATAGGGGTAGTGTTTGCGTACATGTGTTCATAAGGGTGAGTGTGCGTGCGTGTTGTGAGCGTCAGCGTTGTAGTGTGTAATTTAAAAAAACCCAACCACCCATCACCATCAGTTGTTCGCGTCAATCGGTCAATGGATATGTTGGTGTAGTACAGACCACAGACTTTTAAATTCCCGAGTTCAGATATGGGACACTACATCCATCAGATTATACAATATTGTTTTGAATTGCCCAACAAATAGATATGCAGCGCCTGTTAATAAAACAAAATATTGTGCTCGCCTCCCCTTGTTTATGCCAATTACCGATGAAATGTACCATGCCACTTCTTTATTTTCATAGTACAACTAGATAATCCTATTGCTCTCTACTCCTATGCCACTTGACACAAAATAAAGGAAATTTCATTAGCAAGAAAGTCGATGTGCCAAGAACAAGTTCCTGCTGCCACATTGGCATGCTGCCAATATAATTGCATGTGACTTGTATAATGTCCTACTTTCTATTTTGTTCTCACAAAGGGTTTTCAAACTACGTACATCAACTAACTCTTCCTCTTAAGTCTACATTCATCTAGCATACGTCCGTGAATGTTGATTCAAAACATAATTGTTTTGTAATTAATCATTGAATTGTACTATATGATAATCATCATGATGTAATGCCGTGATGTTAGGAACCATCAAATTGTCACATGCAAAATTCATGCACTACAAAATCATTAAGAATGATCCCTCATTGTTTCAATTCTTCATGTTGCTGACAGTGTATATAGTTCGTACCGCCAAAATCCTTTGTTGTGAATTGCCATTGATTTCTCGGTGTTAATATGCTTCTGTTATCACACTACTGTGGATTGGAACTTTTATCCCTAGCCTTAGTACCAGTTAGCTTTTGACCCGGTACTAATGTTGGCATTAGTACCGGGTCAATGGCCAGTACGGTGGAGTGTGCCCCCTGACCCCATTTAGTACTGCTTGGTGGAAACAACCGGCACTAATGTATTCATATTACTGCTGGTTGTTCCTATAGCACAGTACTAATATTCCTTCCAACCTATAGTACCGGGTGATGGCAAGACCCGGTACTGATGTGCATATATTAATACCAGATATTGTGCCGACCCGGTACTAACTTTTCCAATAAAATTGTCTCCTCCTTCCTCCTGCCTGAGCCATTCTTCAAGCTCGGACTGCACTCATCCATGGCAATTTAGGGGGAGGTCATGCCAAAATTTTGAGCATTTTTTTGAGGATTTCTCTCATTGAAGTGTTCTAATGGTTGCATATTTGATCCTCCCTTGCCTCATTGTTAGTTTGCTAAGTTTTAATAGGCTTTGGAGCTATAATTATTTTTTATTTTTTGTAGAATAAGCTAGAATGAGTAAAATTTTCATTTATGTGCATATGTTATATATATGCATATAAATTGAAAAGGTTCACCATTATAGCTACCTCATACTAAAAACACAAATTATTTAGTAAATATCCTTAAATGACCAAACTATGAAATTAACCTCAAACAACAATTTATTCAACTAATATCAAATCTAGCATCCAATTCATTCTAGCTACAAAAAATATAATACATGAGCTTTGTTACGGTACTAGGATAGTACCGGAAGGTACTGGGTAGTACCTTGTGTTAAGGTTTCCTATTGGTACTTCCTGGCCACAATTAGATTTGATCAAATGAATGTCTCATATTAATTACAAGCACTCTAAAATTTCTAATTGTATATTTTTTGTAAGTAGAATGCATTGGATGCTAGATTTCCTACTAGTTCAATAAAATGGTCTATGATGTTAGTGAAACTATATATACATCTTCTTAATATGATTCCTGGCCAATATCGCGCGCAGGTAGCGGGTCCACGTCGCTCGTTAACCCGCGAGCCGTCGGATTGGCCTAGCTCTCGACATGGACTGTGCGATTGCGAACCGGTTGATCGGGTTTCCACCTGCTTCGCTGCCAACCCGTAATGCCGCGGCCGCACGCAGAGGGAGGGGGGCCGCAACAGAGGGTGGGGCGCCGTCCCTCGCAGCGCCACCCGACGGCAGAGAGAGAGGAGGCTGCCCTCGCCACGCCACTCGTCGCCTAGCCGGGCGTGGGGCGCAGGCTCCTCCCTCTCTTCCCCGCGACGCCGCCGGCCTCCTCTGCACCTGCCGCTCCTCCCTCTTGCGCGGGCCCCTCCCTCTTTTCCTCGCGACGGCCGCCGGCCTCCCTCTCTCCACGAGGTCTCGAAGACACCGCTGGTCGTCGCGAGCTCCAGCGCAGCCCAGTCCCTCGCCGACGCCCCCACCGAAGACGCCCTGCCCACCGGCGTCCGCGCCCACTTCTCCTCCGAGGTCGTCGCCTTCTTCCTTACGTCTTCTTCCTCACGACTCTCTCTCTCTCTCTCTCTCACGACCTCCCTCTGCACTCTTCCTCCATAGACCGTCGCCCCCAGCATCGAGCCTTCTCCCTCAGCGATTTCTCCACCGACGCTTCCTGCTCCCTTTTGTTGCGCGCCCCCGACCGGGCAGCCGCCGAGCTGGCCGCGCTGGCCACGCGTGCTCCAGCTGTGAGCCGGACTGGCCGTGCTGCGACACGCCTGTGCTGGCCTGGATGGCCGCCGCTGGCCACGCCGGGGCGAGCATAACCCACCACACACACCAGCCATGCTGGTCGCCTCCACGCCTTGCCTTGTGCTGCAGTTGATGTATCATGTATGTGCACCCTGTCTCACTAGCTCTGATTTCTCTCGCTTTGGTGGTCTTCCTTTCTATGATTTTATTTGGAGGTCTGTGCAAATAGTTTTGAATGTTCCACATGATTTGATCTTATACTCACCTGATTAAATTTGTTTAAACCACTATTTTAGTTTCAGTCACTGACAGGTGTGTTGTTCACCAATATTTGGTCTACTCATTGCCACTCTGTAATACTTTTCGATATGGCTATTCTGAAATTTGAGTGAATCAATATCTCTTTCTAATTTTGGATGCATCACACTTACATTAGTGAGAACTGTTATATGAAATTTCAACAGGACACACTACCGGAATCCTCACCTTTGCCGAGAGCCAGGTGCTCTCGGAAAAGGGCTGTTTCCCCTCGGTAGTGCCTTTGCCGAGAGGAAGCTCTCGGCAAAGAGCTCACGGCACAATCCTGCCGGCAAAGAGCTCTTTGCCGATAGCCAAGTCCAGGCCCCACAGCACACGTGTCCCCCACCGGCAACCAGGCACCGCGGGCCCCGCCGGCTGGCCGCCGCCGCAGCCAGCACCACTAGCACCACCACCGCCGCCCACCACCACCACCACCAGCATCAGCACCACCGCGCCGCCCCCGCTGCCACCACGTCCACCGCCGCCGCGTACCTCTCTCCCCGGATCTCGTTCCCAGGGGAGCAAGTCCAGGCGCCGCCGGATCTAGGGCCGCGGTCAACGGATCCGGCCTCGCCGCCGCGAGCAAGAGGGAGGGAGGGAGGGAGGGGGCTGGCGCCGGGAGAGGCAAGCAGAGAGAGATAGGTGTACCGGGTACCCTCGCCGGATCCGCCGCCGAGGCCACGCCGACAGGTCCGCTCGCTGGAGGGAGAGGAGGCCGCGCCCGCCGGATCCGCCGCTGAGGCCACGCCGACGGGTCTGCTCTCCGGAGGGAGAGGAGGCCGTGCCCGCCGGGTCCGCTCACCGGAGGGAGAGGAGGCCGCGCCCGCCGGATTCGCCGCCGAGACCGCGCCGCCGGGTCCGCTTGCCGGAGGGAGGGGAGGCCGCGCCCGCCGCTGCGGCTGCCTCCACACCTCGCCCTGCCGCCGCTCCTCTCTGCCAGGCCGAGAGGCAGCGAGCGGAGGGGGGAGAGGAGGGGCAGCGAGCGGAGGGCGGCGTGGGAGGTAGGGGAGGGGCGGCGCCGGAGGTAGGGGAGGGAGGGGCGGCGCCAGAGGTAGGGGGAAGGGGCGGTGTCGGTGGGTGGGAGAGATGGAGCGGGAGGGAGGCGGCGGGGCTGAGGGTAGGGTTGGGAGGGTCGCGGGGGGAGGGGTGTGCCGTTTATATAGTTGGGTTGTGGGGGAGATGGGCTGGCTGGCCCAATAAGCCTTTGCCGAGAGTCTATGTTCCGGCTCTCTGCAAAGACAGCTCTTTGTCGAGAGCTTGCCTCTCGGCAAAGCAAATTTTCATCAAATTTATTATTAAAAATAGCAAATATATGCGAAAATTTTCCAACACTTAACATGACACAATTTATGTTGTATATTACTTACAAAAAAGTTTTTGTAGTCAAACTCAAATTTGAATTTATCTAAGACTCCAAATCTAGTGACATTAGTTCAAATTCTCTGAAACTTCTCGTGAGATATTCCGGTTTCTAAACAGCGTACGTGTCGAAGTGTTCAAAACGTTCTCAACTTTTTACCACAACCTCGACATATGATATCATGAGCACTTGACAAATTTTGTGATTTTCAAACTTCATTTGAATTTTATACAATTTTAAAATCTTTCTACCTCACGATCTTTATCATGATCAGAGAACCAAATGCCGGAAATTTTGCTTCATTTCATGTACATGGTCTTAGAGATGTCTCATGAACATGAATCTTATTTTTCCAACAACTTTACTCTATGATTTCATGCACTTGCAGTTCATATCGGACGTATATGAAAAAATTACCTAGAATGAAGTAAAATTGTTAAATATAGCAAATAGAGCTAAAATTGTGTCAAATTTGAGCATAAGTTTTGTATAAGTGTATGTTGAGGATACAAAAAGTTTGGAGGTAAAAAAGTGATTTTTTTTTTAATTTCTTTGCCGAGAGCCGCAGAAATGCACTCGGCAAAGAAATCTTTGCCGAGTGTTTTCGTCTTTACCGAGAGTTTTCTGTGTGGCTCTCGGCAAAGCCTTCTTTGCCGAGAGCCCAAGGAGGGGCTCTCGGCAAAGATTTTTACTCTCGGCAAAGCGTTGGATTCCGGTAGTGACAGGAGTTGTCAATGTGGCTCTTTCTATGTTGCATCTGATCATATTCGATCTTCAAACTAATTTTATATTGTTATGGCACTATAGTATTTGCTGATAAGATGGTTATTTTAGATGAAGGCTTCCTGTGTACTGTAGATAGATAAATGATCCTATGCATCGAAAACCTCGAAGCATGGATCTTGATAGTGTTGACAATTTTACTTGTTTTCTCTGGAATATTTGTTATTTTACAGTTTCCTCATATAATCAGTTTCACATCCCTCATCATTAGTATGATATGGCAGCCTTTGACGTAATCAGTAACACATACTGGTGAAAAACATCTGAAATGTAAATATGAGCAATTGTATGTGTAGCATGGTACTCGCCTTCTGCACTTTTTCCCATTTAAGTTACTAAAGATGGCATTACTGCCTTTGTTTACGACCTCAATCGATTCGCATTGCTCAATGCAGGTACCATGTTAATCAATGTGAATGGTTTATACAATATGCTATAAATTGAATTGCAGAAACTACATTTCATTGGAATGAGGATACCTGATTTATACATATTCTGAAATGTATCCATGTATCCATTTCAGTTCAGTGTGTGCCTGTTCTGTTTTGCGGATTGGAAATGGCCCGTTGTTCAGCAGGCTGTCCTATAAATTGTCATCTTTCAGTAAGTACATGCCTATATTTCCCTTCGTACTAATTTTACTATTCCCCCGTATTACAGTTAATGCTATAATGTCTTTGCTTGTTCCATTGTTAGTTGTTACATACTTCTACCCACATGGCCTTCCATATTATATATGACAAAGGATGAACACCCCACGGCTACTTTATTTAACAAAAGTACTACTTCTGCCTCTCTGCACTATATTGGAATGTGAATACTCAATATCAGCTTCCACATGTACACAACACATATACATGAAAAATTGAAAATATGTATACATATACACCTATATTCATAGTGCCTATATCTTTGCCATGCTTTGGAGTGAACCTGCTTATAGATTTACCTTATCTAACCATGAATCATAATACACTCCATGGCAAATGTTATTTTTGCACTGATTCATCTTATTTATATTTTTTGCAGAATCATTTCCTTCCTATATGTACTGACATGTAAATGTGGTTGATCAATTAGATTTTTCCACTGCAGTTTGAACTCAAACTTCAAGTTATCAACAAGTCTATTCATCTCCTTACATGATTTTCACCTCGGTATGATAGCAAAATGAACACTATCTTTTATGGTTCTGTTGCAGTGTCAGCTTGCTCTTTATGCTCACAAGGTACATTATTTCAGATTGATTTTGTGTGCGTGCTCTATAATAGAAACTTTGCCATTTTTAGTACCAATTGCTATTATTCTTTGCAAGATCACATATTGAGATTCACTACGTGTTGCTCTCCAAATTAAGTTTTAATTAGGAGAATTTGAAGACATTGAAATTGATAAAGTCACCATGGTACAGACTCATTCACACATTCCCATCTATCCCTGTACTGAAATAATGCACAATCTAATTAAATAATTTTATCTTCACTACAGAAATAGGAATGATACACCATCTGGAATGAAAGGAAGACTTCATGATGACACCAAGGATAACAAGAAAAAAGCAGGAATTTTACAAAGGGAAGGAATCTGATCTGCAGCCATCAGCCCATCAACCAAGTAACAACTTAAAACAGGTACTCCAATATTTATAGTTTGTTCATGGATAAGCAATATATTCAAAACGTGCTCACAAAAAAAAACAATATATTCAAACCTACACTGCCTTTATTTACCTTTTATCTAAATAAAATCAATGTAACTAGCTAATTGCAGTTACTAACATGGTACAGAAAAGACAAGAAACAATAAAGATCATGTTCCTCTAGATCAATTTCCAAACCCATAATTACTCATACAGGCAGTCTATTATATTAGAGAACTAAACCAAAGGTCAAGAACTAAACCAAAGGTTGTATACTTATTATTTACCACAAAATATAGAATGCTACAATCTGTAACACGAAAAGGACAGCAATTTAGCATGATAACAAAGTTTAATATCTATTCCTTCTCTCTACTTTTCAAGTTACAATATATATAAGAAGGACAATATTTTCAGATATCTCTCTCCAATCTCCAACTTGGATTATATGAAATGAGTTATCACAATGCTATAATCTTGTTTTTCAACTATTGTTCTGACAATGCCTTCTCGTTTTTCAGATATTGACCATGTGCTCTGATAATGCTAGGTTCTTTTGCCACGTCGAGGATAATCACAATACTTGTAGCCGGTCTCATCTTGATGTTCATAGCCGTACCTTTATTTTCCTACTACAAGGATGCCTTCAATCGTTTGCTGTTCCGTACCTAAAAGCACTCAGATTCACAATTCTTTTGCTTCTTTAAAATTAGGTTACGTGATATTAGAGCACTGAATTTGCCTCTTATGTAATATATTTATATATTGTGTATGGAACCATGAACTTGTATGCCTGTTCAGTGAAATTTGATACTTCAGAGTTCAGATTACTTTTTTTTCCAGATGCACTTAGTTCAGTCAATCAGGAACTGCATCTAGCCAAGGCAATGTGGTACAGGTACAACAACTTAGAAAGAGTAGTTTAATATTCATGATGATACCAGCACAGAATGACCGAGGTCGCTACTCACTACTAAGCTTGCAAATTATTCTTGGGAGAAAAGAGTGTATGTGCCATCAGCATAATGTCAAACTTACATGATCACAAGGAATCAACTGACCTCACAAAAAAAAAGGGCAAGGAAGGAACTGAACGTAGTTTGAACTAAAAGACTATTAGCTTCTCTACGGCAATGTTGGCTGCTGCTTGTTGCAAACTCCTGTAGCACCTACTTCACGCTGACTCGCTGAGCAATGGTGAAGTGTCGAAGGAACCTCACCAATGGACAATGGTCCAGCGCGGCAATGCCGCGTGTTTTTTCTAGTTAATTTTATAGTTAAGGCATTTAGTTAAAATAATAAATTAAATAACTTCATAGTGTCATTGAATAGGTTGAGATTTGTATGGTTTATATCACACTTCATAATTTAATTCATGTTGAGAATATCATTTGTTCGGTAATACTTTGTAGATTAATTGGCAATGGATATACAATGCAGTCAAATGCTTGATGGAGTACATTCGAGGCTTGCGTGGGTTCTCGATGCGGCAGAGTCTAATAAGTTGCATTCCGGATTCATTTGTTGTCCATGCCGAATTTGCAAAAATGAGAAGAATTACTCATCCAGAAAGATTATTCATGAACACATATATAGATCGGGATTTACCTAACTATTTTGTTTGAAAAAAGCACGAGGAGAGAGGAGTTTTGATGGAAGATGATGAAGAAGAATAAGATGATGACTACTTTCCCAATTAGACTCCAGGAGGTGCCTTTGAATATGATCCAATGTGTGAAGCTGAAGAAGAGATGGGCCAGGAAGAAGGTCCTCTCGATGAGTTAGGTCAGGTGTTGCATGATGCAAACGAAGACTGCGAAAAGGTGAAGGAGTCAAAAAAAAGTTCGAGTGTATGTACTCCCTCCGTTCCATATATATTACTTATCACTATTGACTTTTGATCACAACGTTTGACCATTCGTCCTATTCAAAAAATTGGTATAAATATGCAAAATGTCAAGTTATACTTAAAATATCTTTGATGATGAAGTCACAAACAAAACAAATGATGTATGCATATAATTTTTTGAATAAGACGAATAGTCAAATGTTGTAATGAAGAGTCAACAGTGACAAATAATTTGAAACGGATGGTGTAGTATTTTATTCATATATCTCATGTCATTTCTTTTAAGGGAACCTATCTAGTGCAAACTAGATACCCTGTGCAAACTTAGAAACTTTCAATCAAGGTCACAAGATGCTCATCCAAGAGGCAAGAGGGAGGGGGGTTATTGCTAAATTCATTGGTGATGTTGGTGGCGGGTGGTTATGTGCAAAATAACCTCCTTCTCTCTGCCCCTTGGATGAGCATCGTATGATTTTGATTGAAAGTTTCTAAGTTTACACAGAGTATCTGGTTTGCACATGATATATTCCCTTCTTTTAGGAATTTTTTTATTCTAAAACTAAAATTTTAAAAATAACTCACCCAAACTATATTTCAAAAAACTAGCCCTTTTGATCACGCCAAACCATTTGGCGTGACTAATACTTCAATCACACTATGTTATTTGACGTGACTAAATTCCACGTGGTAAAAATACTGATATGGAACAAGATAAGTCCGACGCATGCATTGGCGCGAAGTCACACCGGAGCGCTTGGCGCGACTGATCCCTGTCTGCTTGCGCGAAAAAAAAGAGCGGCACGGGCGCCGATGCTGTTGCGTGCCTCCTCTACCCATACCCACGCGCACCAAGGTTTGAAAGCTGGTACTGCCTGCTCTTCTTTATTTTTCTCTCCGTAGGCTAGCCTCTAGGTACTTATTTTCTTGGGTCTGCTCTTCTTTCTCTCTCTCATGCATACCGTTGTCTCATTTTTTTTAACAGACTCCTACCACTTTTATACATGCACAAGGAAACCATATCCTTCGCACAACCATCTACATCATTTTAAAGTTGATTCTTTTTTACCCATAACTAAGTGCATTTGTGATAATTAACATTTTTAATAATTTTTTGTTGCGCCAACTCTAACATCTGTAACTAAAATCCCTAACGTTGAATTTGATTTGACCTTGGACATGTAAGTCTTGGGTATGATCAAAAATATTTTTATTTTTTGTTGCACGGACCATATAGGAAAAAAATACACTATATACACACAAAAGAACATATAATTAGAAAATACGGTAAACAAGTAGACTCTATGTTGACTTTGTAACGAAAAAGTTAGAACAGTAAACGGTAGATTGACTGTTCGGTTTCCCTTCTTTGTGCTTCTTGTGCAGTATAATCATATGTACAAATCAGCAGAAGATCTGCGGAACAGAGCTTCATATTTAGCATTTAAGGTAATATTGATTAGGTCTAAATGTGTTTATGGTACCCGTTTAAACTATCAACACCATAAAAACTCTATAGTTATTTATTAAATAATACATATATAAAAGCATATATATTTGGAAATACATTTTGTTATTTTCGTAAAAAGAGGTAACTCCGTGGGTCAAAATAGTCACTGTTTTTCAAATAAACACAATAGTCACTATTATTGTTCTAATTTTTTTCTATTAGTACTATAGGTTCCTACAAGAAAGAAGAGATAGAAAAGCCATGCAACAAGAGAAGATAAGAGGCACGCCAGCTCAGCCTTGGTGCTAGTGAGCATGCAGAGAAAAGACGGAGAGCGTGCAAGTCTCGGCGCCTGTGCCAGCTTTTATGCTACGCTAGCTCGGTCTCGCCAACGTGATTGGTGAATGCATGTGACGCGACTCATTTTGTTCCATATCAGTTCGCCTCAAATAACGTGGTGTGACTGAAGTATTAGTCGCGCCAAACGGCTTGGCCCGACCATAAGAACTCTATCGTATACGTAGTTATTTATTAAATAATACATATTCAAAAGCATATATAATTGGAAATATATTTTGTTATTTTTGGAAAAAGAGGTAACTCCGTGGGTCAAAATAGTCGATGTTTTTGAAATAAACACAATAGCCACTATTATTGTTCTAATTTTTTTCTATTAGTACTATACTCCCTCTTTCCTTAATAAGTGTCGTTTGCGCTTCCCACTTCTCAAGAAACAACTTTGACTAATTTTATATTAAAAAATATTAATACTAATGATACATAATTAGTATCATTAGAAAGATATTTGAATCTAATTTTTTAATAAAATTATCTGAAGACACAAATGTTGCATGTATTATCTACAAATCGAGTCAAATTTGTGATACGTACACTAATATCGACACTTATTTAGAGACGAAAGGAGTAGGTTCCTGAAGAAAGAAGAGATAGAAAAGCCATGCAAGAAGAGAGGCCGCGTGCACCATGCAGAGAGAGAAGATGAGAGGCACAAGATTTCAGCCTTGGTGCTAGTGCGCATGCAGAGAAAAGACAGAGAGAGAAGACGGAGAGCCTGCAAGTCTCGACGCCCGTGCTAGCTTTTATGCTACTTTAGCTCGGTTGCGCCAAGCACTCTAACGTGACTTGTCGTGCTAATGCATGCATGTGGCGCGACTCATTTTGTTCCATATCAGCATTTTTGTCATCGTGAAATTTAGTCACGTCAAATAATGTGACGTGACTAAAGTATTTAGTCACGCCAAACGGCTTGGTGTGACCAAAAGAGTTAGTTTTTTGAAAATATAGTTTGGAGTGAGTTATTTTTTAAATTTTAGTTTTAAAAGAGTTAAAATAAAAAAAATTCCTCTAATACAACAAGTATTTCATAACTTTGTTTGCCATATATACTCCCTCCATCCATTTATCCAAGGTCTATTTTGAAATCAGAAAAATCTATTTATGTAAGGCCCATTTGAGTTTTTGCATCGGGAAACACTAAATCGTCGCTTTGGCATCTGTGCGAGAAATAAATTCCTCTCACATGCTTCTCAGGATGTAAATGACGGGAGGGACTTGATTTCTTTTGCTTGGTCTTTGAGTCAAGTACAAATGGACATTGGATAAATGGACGGAGGGAGTTTACTGTATTTCAGACCTAATTTAGAGAATAATCTATACGGACACTATGTATGCGAGTTCATGCATTTATTTGTAAGTCTCAAACGTGAAACCAACCTCAAGCTCACTGTATGTACACAAATTTCTAAATAATATATTAATTCTAATTAATTATTCATATCCGTTGATCTGTGAGTACTTATAACTTCTTCTGTGGATTAAACGCATGAAGGATGAAATCCTCGAGACGGAAAAAATCAGGCTAATTATAATTCAAGAAACTCTATGGATTTCTTCTGAACGAGGTTATTGATCCAGCTGGAGAGTTCTGTCAGGACGGATCAAAGGTGAATGTCACAAGGGACTCTGGATGAAGAATAGTCGAACTAACTTCGATATATTTCATGGAATGTTGTTTAGGACAACCAAATTAGTTTATTTTTGAACTAACTAGCTTATCATCATAAACGTCATATATTTAAGGATGAAGTTAGTAATAAAATAAATGGCAAAACCTATCAACCACCGGCAAACAACACTACGTTCCCAACCTCCTTACCTCCGTATAATAGCTTACCCCTCCTCTCTCGTTAGCTGGCCGAGGATGATGGTGATCCATCATTGTCGAAATAAATATCGACACTGCATGTATATATACTGTATCTTGCAGTGTAATCCTATCAGATCTTCGTGGTGCAATAGCATTTTGTGGAGCATGTTAGCCACCTCACGTTAGAGTTGGCTGGCACTACATAATTTAGCTTAACAAATTAACATCTCCAGATGCACGAGAAGCGTGTGACTACATTCTTATCCTTGCTAATCACCAAGTCAAGTCTTGCTGAAAAGGACACTAGCTAGGCATAGTTTATGCCTCTTGCCAGTTCTTATAAATTATTACACAGAAAATGCTCGTCCTATAAATTAGGCAGGGTCGAGCTAGCTAGCAGCTTAAGTAGCTAGTAGCGCGCACGCACTAGCTAAGAGTCTAAGACAGTCACCTTTTAAGCTTCGTCTCCCCTGTTCCTCCTCCAGGTGCGAGCACCAACTAATTAGGGCTTTGCATCTGGTGGAGCTCTCAGTAATAAGTTAGCCAATAATGGCGGCGTCCGAGGAGAAGTCCCGTAGCAAGCCGTGGGAGTACACCCTGCGCAAGTACCTGCTGCTGATGGCCACGGTGGGGGCGGCGCTGACGTACGCCGCGGCGTTCAGCCCTCCGGGGGGAGTGTGGCAGGACACCGGCGACGGCCACCTCGCCGGGGACCCCATCATCCGGGACACCCACTACCGCCGGTACCTGGTGTTCTTCTACTGCAACGCCACCGCGTTCGCCTCGTCGCTCGTGGTCATCGTCCTCATCCTCCTCCTCTCCGTGGTGCACGAGAACTTCAAGGAGAACATCTGGCGGCGCACCACCCTCCTGCCCCTGCGGGTGGTCATGGTGCTCGACCTGCTCAGCCTCATGGGCGCCTACGCCGCCGGCACCTGCAGGGACACGGTCACCACCATCTACAGCTCGCTGCTCGTGTCCGCCGTCTTCGTCTACCTCGTGGTCCAGACGGCGGTGGCGTCGGCGGCGCCGGACAAGAGCACCGCCGCCGCCACCCCCGTTCCCCCCGCCACCAACGCCGACGGCGAGCGCGACTTGGTCGGCGAGCGGCCGCGCAAGGTCCTGATGCTGCTCGCGACGTTCGCCATCAGCGTCACGTACGTGTCCGGGCTGAGCACGCCCGGCGGCTTCTGGGACGGCAGCCAGCCCGGCCGCCGCGCCGGCGACGCCATCCTGAAGGATTACAACCGCGCCAGGCTGGTGGCCTTCTTCCTCGGCAACACCACGGCGTTCGTCGCGTCGCTGGTCATCATCCTGCTGCTCCTGGACAAGAGGCTGCGCTTCACCACCAGCGTGCGCTCCGTCGAGCTGTACGGATGCATCGTCGTCGCGCTGATCGGGCTCGTCGTGGCGTACGCCGCCGGGAGCTGCAGGGACGCCGAGACCACGGCCTACGTCGTCGTCCTGGTCACTCTTGTCCTGGGATCCATGGTGTACCTGCTAGGGATTACTTTATCGGTAAGGGGGGGAAATTACAGTAGGCGGACAAACATGCATGATTTATCCAATTAAAACACCGAACAAATAAAATTCATGTAAATGTAAACAAATTTAATCAAATTACTGATAAACACGGTGTTTTTTTACTAGTACTACACAGTACTACACACCAATGAAAACGAAATAACAGCAGGTTTTTACCACTGACTTTTGACCGAAATTTTCCACTGTGGCTTGCAGGTGGCTGTCGCTACATGCGTCCTGGGAGCCATAGGCACCGGCTGTCAGTGGCTAGTAGGCATCTGCGCTGCAGCATCGAGGTGTTGTTTGCCCTGTTGTTTCAGGCGACACGCTAGAGAAAGGCATGGTGACAACGCCAGGTACGGTACAAGTAACCTCGATTAGTTTTTTTTCATACGCTGGGCTAGCTAGGTTTCTGTTGAATTGAAATTAGCTAGATTGCTTGCATATGCAAAAAATTGCCAAATTCCTAGCCACATGATTCGTGAAAAGTTAAAGCTCGTATTCACTTGGTGGTGGGTGGATGGTTGTGTGCCAGCATCTAACAGTTCCATAGCCGATTGGCGATTGACTATCATAATTCATAGCCGAGGCGGAGGTCTCAAGTGAACCCACGAAATTGATATCCTATTCTATGTCCTCGCCCTGTGCGGCCTCGCGGCACGGGACCCATATGCGCGGAGGTGGAGCGAGCCCCGGCAGCGCGGCAATGGCGGCAGGGGTCGGTACCGCTGGGTAGGCCCGAGTTATGAGATCTAGACGGAGAAGAGAAGGGAGGAAAGAACGCGACAAGATGGTGGAACTGGCGTGTGAGCTTCACATATCAGGTTCACGTCACGTGTGTAGTTTATTAGGTTGGTAAAATTTGGATGGAACCTGAGGTCAGAGTTGATTAGTAAGTTCAGGTATGTAGTTGTGCATTTTGAAAGTTCGTAATCCAGATGACACTCACTGCTAAGTTGAAGCTCGAACCGTACATTTCACTCGCCTTGTTTTATAGTTGCTTGTACAAAGTGAAGGACTTAAAAGCATTAATTAGCACCCGGCACTACTCACTACTTTTATTTTCACACGAAGACAACTAGTATAATATGATGGGCTGATCCAACAAACTCTTTTTCTAAGGAACCAACTAACTCTCTTTAGCAGTTTCATGTTCATCACCACATTATTATTATTATTATTACTATTATCATTATTTCATTGTATGCATTCTGCAATAAATAAAAGGAAAAAGTCTATATGACCCCTCAAAGTATTGAGAGTGGGACACATAACCCCCTGAACTACGAAACCAGATTTCTAACCCCCCTCATGTTTGCAAAACCGTGTAAATAGCCCCCTGAGCTGGTTTGGCACCTGGTTTTGCTTACGTGGCAGCCAAGCTGGCCTGTTTCAATGCGTCAGCGCTTGGGCCCGCTCGTCAGACCCTTCATCTACCTCGACGCCCCCCTGCTTCCCGCTGCCGGCAGTGCCACCCCTTCCTACTTCCCGCCGCCGGCGAGCAGTGCCGCTCCACTGCCTCCCACACTATCCCTCCACCGCCCAGCTCTCCACCCTGCCCATCCGTACCCCTGACCACCGCCCATGCGTCTCCTGGTCAAGCCCCCACGGCGGGCTCGCCCGCTACTGGCCAAATCGGGCACGCCGGAGCTCAGCAGCGCCAACCCCATGGCCACCCCTCACCTCGCTCACGTCTCCCTCCGCCACCGCCGCCACTCATCACCGCCGTCGCCGTCGTTGCCGCAAACCCCCGCCAGACATCGTGATGGCGGAGTGCAGCAGCCTCATCGAGTTCCTTCGCGCGTTCGAGCACCACCGCAAGGCGGACGACAGCTCCGCCTTGGCCTTGGCCTTTGCCTTCGCGTGCTCCCAATCCAGGCGGGGCGACAGCACCGGGACAGAGGGAGCGGGGTGGATGGCACCAGTCGGCATGGGAGGAAGGGTGTGGCGTGGACGGCGGCGGCAGGCACGGGAGGAACGGAGCGGCGACCTCGGAAGGAGCAAGGTGGATGGCGCTCGGTGGCAGCCGATACGGGAGGAAGGGAGAGAGGCCCCAGAGGGAGCGCGGTGGACAGCGCCCAGCAGTGCGGGAGGGAGGGAGCGGTGTGGACGGCGTGGGAAGAGGTGGAGCAGAAGGCCCTATGGCGCAGACAGGAGAGGGAAGGGGAGACGGGGCGGTGGCACATTTTGGAGAAGAAAAGAGCAGGGCAGTAGAGAGAAGAGGGTAACAAGTGGGCCCAATGCCTTGGTGTTATCCTTGTGTGACGTGGCACTGCCACCTAAGCAAAACCAGGTAGCAAAACCACTTCGGGGGGCTATTTACACGGTTTTGCAAACGTGAGGGGGTTAGAAATCCGGTTTCATAGTTCAGGAGGTTATGTGTCCCACCCTCGATACTTTGGGGGTCATATAGACTTTATGTTGCTAGTAATGTATTCCATTATGATAAAAGAATTAAATTCTGCTGCTTTGCTTCTATATGAAACTTAACAGGGAGGAACAACTTAACGAATCGATGGAGAAGGCTCGCTCCCTCGTTCTTCTGCTCGGCACCCTCGCGACGAGCGTCACTTACCAGGCGGGGCTGGACCCACCTGGCGGCGTCTGGCAGGACGACGGTGACGGCCACCTGGCCGGCGACCCCATCCTCCTGACGACGAATCCCAGGCGGTACAAGGCATTCTACTACTTCAACTCCACCGCCTTCATGGCTTCCTTGGCCGCCATCGTCCTGGTCCAGAAGCCGTCCGCGCTCAAGCGCCACACGCTGGAGGCCGCCATGATCCTCGACCTCTTCGGCCTCATCGGCGCGTACGCCACCGGGAGCTGCCGGGACGTGGGCACCTCCATCTACGTCGTGGCCCTCGCCGCCGGCGTCGTGGTCTACGTGGCGATCCATGCCGTCGTCTTCTTCGCGCTCGGCCGCCACAAGGAGAGGAGCGGCGGCGATGACGACGACTCGGTCGAGAAGAGGCGCAAGCGGCTGCTCCTCTTCGCCATCTTGGCGGCGACCATCACCTACCAGGCAGGGCTAACCCCGCCGAGCGGCTTCTGGCCTGCTGACGACGACGTGCTCGGCCACCGCGCCGGCGATCCGGTGCTCCGCTCCAACTACCCGCGCCGCTACAGGGCCTTCTTCTACAGCAACTCGCTGAGCTTCATGTCGGCCATCGCTCACATCCTGCTCCTCGTGCACCCGAGGCTGTACAGGCCGGCGATCCGGAGTTACGCGCTGTCCGTCTGCACGGCGGCGGGTCTGCTGGGTCTCATGGCCGCCTACGCCGCCGGAAGCACGCAGCATCTGAAGACGTCCATATACATCTTCGTGCTGGCGTTCCTGATCGTCGTGTTCCTGGCCGTGCTGCTCTTCGTAGGGAAGAAGATGTTGACCGGCGACGTCGGAGATGAGCCAGCAGGCGGTGCCAGCGGCAGCGGCGGCGGAGGGGAGACGGGAACAACCGACGGCGCAGCCATCGAAGAAGCAGGACGAGATGGCGACAAAAAACCAAAGGACGAAAAGCACGCCAAGAGCAAGTACCTGATGCTGCTCGGCATCCTGATGGCGAGCGTCACCTACGCGGCTGGCCTGAAGCCGCCGGGCGGCGTGTGGCAAAGCGACGGCGAGGGCCACACCGCCGGGGACCCGGTGCTCCGTACCAACCGGAGGCTCCGGTACCTCTTCTTCTTCCACTGCAACTCCACCTCCTTCGTGGCGTCCATCCTCGTCGTCGTCCTCCTGCTGCCGCAGCGGCTCAAGCAGAGCGGCTGGTGGCTGACGGTGACCAACATGACGGTCGTGGTGAACCTCTTCGGCCTCCTGGGCGCGCACGCCGCCGGCTCCAGCAGGGGGTGGGAGACGTCCGGGTACGCCGTCGCGCTCGTCGTCGCCGCGCTGGCTTTCGCCGTGGTGCATGCGATGATGCCGTGCTTCGCCGGGAGAGGAGGGACGACGACGAGCAATAATGCGCAGCCTGACTCCAAGGAACACCAAGGAGCTTCGGTGTGATGATTTGCTGCCAGTCCTCAGTCGTGATGTTTTGTGTGGGGTTTTTCTTAATTGTTCATCTATTTGCGCAGTGTGTGGGGACTCTTTTTTTAGCCGCCTTGTCTGTTTCCTGGTTATTGTTACTTCTGCCAAGTCTTGTCTAGTTACTGTTTCTTCCCCTGTATAATTTTCTTAATTATACAGAAATGGTTACTGCTAAACTTAATTAATAGGCATTATGTAACGAATTTTCTTTCTATATATTATTCTGGCATCCCCCAGTTTCTGAAAAAAAAATAACTTTTAGTTAATTTTGTCTAAGTTCTATATTGTATCGTTGGATCATATAGAAAATAGAATAATGCAGCTAATAATCGTCGTCAGCTTCCAGTTGTGGAAGAATTTTCATGTACGCTTTGCGAAGCTGCAGAGAACCGTAAGCAATTTTGTGAATTGCTTCATCTCATATGGCCATAGTCCTGAACCTTTCTAAGAAAATGATCTAATAATTTGTAAAATATTGTGATAGGGGATTGGTTACAAAAACGCACTCAAGTTGTCGCAGGTACTAAGATTGAGTGATTGACTGCAGCACCACCATGTAAACCCTCCTCAACCCTCAGAATAGGGGTTATTGAGAAAAAACAGTTGCAGCGATACCCTTTAAATGGCTGCGCGCCGCCCGGTCCCAAACCCGCCGCAGCTCTGGCACACCATCTGAAGCGTGCCGACACAGGCCCCGCACCCGAACCGACGGTTGCCCCTCGCCCCAGCGTCGGACTAGCGCCTCTGGCAGCGGGGCGGCACCGCGCTTGGCTACTGGAGAGCGACAGCCTGCACAACAGGAAACCGCACCTTTGTCGGGTACCCGAGGCACATGGCAAAGCCCAGAAAACACACGGCAAAGCATTTGCTATGTGTCGCCAACGGCAAACAACACAACCGCGGAGGAGCGGTGCCACCACGATCGGTTGGGGGGAGCGGTGCCACCACGACCAGCCGAGAGGAGCGGCACCAATGACCCTAGTTGCGCCCAGCTGCTGGTGGAGCGGCGTTCCGTGCCCAGCCGCGTCCCTGCTGCTCGAGCGGTGCCTATCGGGCTTCCCCTGCGGAGCAGCTCCTTTGGCGGCAAGGGGCCGGCTCTATGATTTTTATGGCCTACAAGCAAACTGAAGCGAACATGGCCGCCATAGCCATTTATTCGAGTATGATTTTGGTAATTCATGGCAACATGATCGATGGGACTAAATATATTGTTTTTGCAAGTCTTTGTAGACACTATAGGTCCCATGGATGCAACCACACAATCAAAGCCAAGATACCACGATACCCAGAAGTAGCAGCGGTGCAAGCGTCGAAATAATTGGTACGCTGTGGGGAAGGCTCAGTAACATGGACCATAGGATGAACCGATGGCCTGTTTTCTAGGTGCACCGGATGAACTCTGTGGAAGAAGAATCTATGAAGAAGACCGTCAGATGAACCGACGGAGCATTGGATGATTGCATCGGTCTATCCATTAATTTTCATCACCAAGACAGAGAGGTTTTAGCGAAGAAGCTATCAGCACCAGATGAACCGATGGTCACCTTGGGAGCGTCGATGTATACGTCGGATGAATGACGTCAGTAGGATTCGCAATGGCTAAGTGACGTGAAAGGGCACCGGATGAACCAATGGTGGCATCGGTCTAAGCGTCGGATGAATTGCGTCAGCAGGAGTCTGAGGTGGAAGGCAATGGCTAGTAGCACCGGATGAACCGATGCATAGTGAAAAGGAACTGTCAGTCCGATGGTACTGAAAAAGACTAGCTGTTGGAGCAACGGCTCTATAGATGCCTTGGGCTATTTACACCCCTTCCACCCGGTCATTTGAGGTTGCCGAATTGTGTAGAAGTGCAGAGGAGTTCAAGACACATTGAAGATCATATCCAAGCCACAAAAGTACTTAAGTGTTCATCCAAAGGCTTAGCACATGCTTTGTGAGAGTGTTTAGTGTAAGCATAGGCTAGACCTGAAGTGTATGCAAGGTGTGCCAACCTTGTGAGGTGATTCTAGAGTGAATCAAGGTGTACAAGGTGCTACCAGAGCCTTAGGGCCTTAGTGGCTCTCCGGCAAAGTCTTCGACCCCCCGGCTTGGTGTGGTGCAGCGAAGACATTGTGTGCGGGAGACGTGAAGACCCCCTCCCTTGGTGGAGAAGCTCCTTAGTGGAGACGACATCAAGATAATCAATGGCTTGGCGAGTGCCTTCGTGGCCGAGCCTTTGTGGCAAGTCAGGTTGCGCCTTGGGAGAGACTTGGTGATCGGGAAGCAATACTCTTGTGTGGAGTGCTTCAACAACGTGGACTAGGGGTGGCGTAGTGCCTACCGATACCACAGGATAAATCGCGTGTCAAGAGTTTGCTTCCTCTCATCCCTCTTTACGTTTTCGCATTTCATACTTGCAATCTTTGTGTGCCTTTACTTTCATAGAGTAGTATCTTGATAGGATTGGCTATAGGTTGCAAAACTCTTTGGGATGAGGGTTCCACACTAGGACAATTTTAGTTGCATATCTAGATAGTATGTTCTAGTTTACTTTTGTGCAAAAAATAGTGGTACCCATAGGCTTAAGGTTTTAAATTTGCCTAATTCAGTCCCTCCCCCAATTAGTCTACGAGTGTTGGGGGCGAATATTAGGGATACTTAATATTCAGGGCTTAGCTCGGATTAAGCAAAGTGATGAGCAAGCCGCGGGCCCTAAAGGCAAAGTGTCAACAAAGGCCCATTGAGGCCCATCGAAGGCAACGGCCACATGGCCAACGACGACGGTTGTTGATTGAGGAATCGCCTCCGCTTCGTCCGATCCCGCCGACGGGATCGAAGGGCATCGCCTCGCCCGACCACGTGCTAGCGGGGTCTGGCTCCAGCGCTCGCTCGACCCCACGAGCCAGGGGTCGGACGGGGTTAGGAGGCCTCCACCGTCCAAGAGTTAATGCCCTGTATGGGGGGGGAGGGGTTCCCTCCATACGAGTGGAAAGGACGAGCATGCTGCCTCCACGGGGGCCCCATACGCAGGCAATAGCGCCCCCGTTGCGACGGGGCGTACGCAGGCCTGTCCCAGGCTTGCCTGGGTGTACGACCTGTCACCCCGGAGTGGGTGCGGCCTAGACCTCTCGCGTACAACGTATCCCGCGGTGATACACTGTACACCAGCTACAGTGGATCCATGACACAGAGCGACTGTGTCTGCTAAAGGACAAAGCTCAGCAAACAATCCTTTCAGCCAAATCAACTCTTTGCATGCTTCAGCAATAGCCATGTACCTGTTTCAGTAGTATACAAAGCAACAACAGGCTGCAATACAGCCTTCTAGCTCATAGCACCACTGCCAATTGTGAACACATAACCTGTGAGCGACCTTCGCCTGTCCAAATCACCAGCATAGTCTGAATCCACATAGCCAACAAGTCCCTTATCTGTCCTGCCAAACTTCAAACAATGATCTGTGTCTTGAAGATACCTAAAAATCCACTGAACTACCCTCCAGTGTTCTTTACCAGGATTAGACATGTATCTACTAACCAAACTCATAGCATATGATAAATCTGGGCGAGAGCAACCCATCGCATACATCAAACAACAAACAACACTAGAATATGAAACTTTTGACATGTACTCAACATCCTCAATTGTACTAGCACACTATTCAGCAGATAATTTAAAATGCGGTGCAATAGGAGTACTAACAGGCTGTGCATCATGCATGTTGAAATGCTAAAGAACCTTCTTAATGTAATCATGCTGACTAAGAAACAATAAACTAGATTTTTGGTCTCTAGTAATTTTCATACCTAGAATTTTCTTAGGAGCACCAAGGTCCTTCATGTCGAACTCACTACTCAACAATTTCTTCAATGTACTGATCTCTTTCTTGCTCTTGGCAGCAATCAACATATCATCAACATATAATAGCAAGTATATAGGTGACCCATTAACATGCTTCATGTAAACACAACTATCATATTTAGACCTCTTAAAGCCATGTGACAACATAAATGAATCAAACCTTTTATACCACTGACGAGGGGATTGCTTCAAACCATACAAGAATCTTTTCAACTTACAAACATAATTCTCCTTGCCAGGCACTATGAACCCTTCAAGCTGAACCATGTGTATCTCCTCCTCAAGCTCACCATGTAAAAATGTAGTCTTCACATCTAACTGCTCAAGCTCAAGATCACGTGAAGCATCAATACTGAAGAATGTATGAATTGAGCTATGCTTTACAACTGGAGGGAACACATCATTATAATCAACACTAGGAATCTGACTGTACCCTTTAGCTACTAACCTTGACTTAAACTTTGGAGGCTCACTAGGAGACAAACCCTCCTTTCTCTTGTAAATCCATTTGCAGTGGACAGGCTTCTTCCCCTTTGGCAAGGGCACAAGCTCCCACGTGCAGTTCTTCTCAAGAGACTGCATCTCCTCCTGCATAGCTGAGATCCACTTCTCATGGTCACCACAGTCATAGCTTCAGTATATGTTGTTGGCTCATAAATGTTCTCCGCCTGTTCAGCACAACTCAAAGCATAGTAAGTCATATTACACTCTTCAATAAGACGATGTGGTCGTCCACAACCCCTCGTAGCTTTGCGATGAGCAATAGGCAAATCCTCCTCTAGCTGCAAAACAGGAGGTGAGTGTTGAACATCATCAAGAACTTCAGTTTCCTAATCATCCACTGGCCCCTCCAGCGCATTCACAGGTTCCACCTACACAGCTTCATCTTCCTAATCATCCACATGCTCCACTGCTGGAGCTCCTTTTCAGAACTATCTGGAACATGATCTGAGGGCAAACTCTCAGTAAACATCACAGATTCATTGAAAACAACACTCCGGCTCATGAAAGTCTTTCTTGTTTCGAGATTCCACAACTTGTATCCTTTAACTCCCGAACCATAACCAAGAAAAAAATTTAATAGATCTAGGCTCTAATTTTCTATTATCAACATGAGCATAAGCAGTGTAGCTGAAAACTTTCAACTGTGAATAATCAGCAGGTGTGCCAGACCATACCTCAATGGGAGTTTTCTTATTAAGTGGGATGGAAGGCGACCTGTTTATCAAGTAGCAAGTGGTGTTAGCAGCTTCAGCTCAAAAACGCTTATTCATCCGCGCGTTGGACAACATGCAACGAGCCTTCGAGATGATGGTCTTGTTCATGTGCTCAACCACACCATTTTGCTGCGGAGTGTACGGTATGGTGTGATGCCTGACAATGCCTTCCTGCCTGCAATAATCATTAAATGCAGCAGAACAGAACTCTCCACCATTATTAGTACGAAGCACCTTCACCTTCTTTTCAGTTTGCCTTTCTATCATAACTTTCCAATCTTTAAAAGCAGCAAAAGTATCATCTTTATGTTTCAGAAAGTAAGGACATACTTTTCTAGAGTAATCATCAATAATAGTAAGCATGTAACGAGCACCACCATAAGAAGGCTTACGAGAGGGACCCCATAAGTCAGCATGTACACAATCAAGAGTACCTTTGGTGGTATGAACAACGGTATTGAACTTTACCCTTTTATGCTTCTCGAAAATACAATGCTCACTGTTCATGGCTCTTATTGCAAATATTTACCGTCAACTTTATCTATAAAATCATAGACATAGGGGTTTATCTCTAATCATTTCCACGAGTTTTGGTGAATGTGTGTTTGCAGCGACCAAGAAGTGGAATATGCCCAAAAGAGAAGACGAACACAACATTTATGCGAAGTCCTTGTCGGGACAATCAAGATCAATATTTATTTGCATATTTCAAACGGAAAAGATATAATAAATGTATAATAATAAATGAGTTGACATCAGCACCCCTTGCCGCCATCATCACTTGATTTCACCACGTAAGCAAGAACCAAATGCATTTAAGCAAAGCAAGCCATGCACACAGCAGAATGCATGCCTCCATTCAGGGAGCATGGTGGGACCCACGTTTGCCACCCACATGGCCAAGCCATGCATGGCGCAGCACCACACAAGGCAGCAACGCTGCACACACATGCAACCATGCATGGCGCTGCTGCATAGACTACGTGGGAGAGGGAACAGGCCATCGACAGCAGCAGCGAGGCACAGTTTTTTTTTATAATGGATTAAAATCCGGCCTCTACGAAACGTATACGGCCACCTTATTACAAGTTTAACAAGTTTTCAGCTTGTATTGCTGAACACAAAAGGGGACAAGAGACATCGAAGAGATCAAAAAGGCGCCAATCTATTATTATGTTTCCATCCATGATTGGCCTGTTCCAAGGCAATAACCTCTAGCATTGAGCTCGCCTTCCGGAACATCTCCTTTGTGTCATCGTCACGCTGTAGTTGCGACCAAAAGCGCAGCCAATAAGTTCCCCTGAAAAGAGCCTGCATAAATGAAGTATACTTGGTTTTGTTAAATACAACATCATTTCGACATCTCCAAATAGCCCAACATAATGCAGAGACCCCCACCAAAATCATCTTTTTAATGTTATTATCTTGGTTAGAGAGCCATCTCCCAAGCATATGTGATATCGATCTAGGCGGGGATAACCCGGTAGTATAGAAGACTAGGTGCCAAATCTCCCTGGCATGAGGACAGTCAAAGAAAAGATGTTGTATCGTCTCATTATTATTACAAAAACAACACTTTTGACTGCCCTTCCAGTTCTTCCTCGCTAGATTATCCTTTGTTAGTATTACTCTTTTATTAAGTAACCAAAGGAACACTTGCGCAGTACACATGCACAGTACACGTGCGCATGCAAGACAGGCCCAAGACCAGCAGTTGCTGCCCAACAGGAACACAGCGGGCCCACCTGCCATGCATGCAAGAGACACAAAGGCCTAAAACAGCACACACAGGCACAGGAAGATAGTGGGCCCCATGGTCTGCAACCGTACAAGGCATTTTAGACCACCAGGCCAAGATAGAGCCCGATTGGGCCAACTGAAGGTCGGCCGAACCGCCTCTGCACCCGCTCGCGTACATCCTTCGCGCCAAGAATTCTCACGCAGAACCTAAGGCGGTGGCAGTAGAGTTGGCATCAAGGGACCTACAGAACCGCCTCTGGACCCTTATATAAGGAGGCCCTCTCCCCCTCATTCCGCATACCATTTAAGAGAAGAAGTAGAGTAGAGGAGAGACTCCACTTAGAATAGATTAGAGAGGGAGTGTGCGAAGGAGAAGCTCGGAGGAGAGCCGGAGTTGTCGGCCTCCCTTCGCTTGTACTTCGGCGGGTACACGCGCTTGGGCAAGTACCCGAGCTCTTCTACGGTGGTGAGTTCTTCGGTATTGCTAAGCTTTTGTTATTATTCGTTTACTGGTGCATTGTTCGTTCTCGTAACGTTTGCTCTAGTAGAGGGCTCCTGATAAAGACGGATCACTCTGCGCAACGCTAGAGTAGTAATCGATAACATAGACGTGGTGTCTAGGCTAGAGGTTGCCTTTGTGTGCTCCGTGCCCAACTGGTTCGTTGAGGTAGGCGGCAGGTGGTGACAGCCCTGTCCGTCCTTCGTAATCCTCCCCGCTTGGGTACGGCGTAGAGCTACAAGGCCGGAGATGCTTGGCAGACCAAGTGTAAACCGGTGCCCGAAGTAAGCATCTAGTAGCCTAGTTTATCCTTTCCAAGAGTCTTTCCCGTAGAAAGCCACGCTACCCAGATCATCCTTTCATCCTCCTTCTCCGGGCCTGACTAGCTAGGAGACCGTTACACCTCCGTTCCCTGAGGAAAATACAATACCCTGAATACTCTCTGGGTGAAGTGCTACAACGGTATCTTCTGTGCGCTTGTGGATTTATTCGTGACGTAAGAAATACCAACACTCACAGAACTTCTTGCTACTCAAAGTACAGCCATCCAGCAGGTTTCTCTTCATCAATTCTACCATACCAAGTTCACTCTTATGTCCAAGACGCATATGCCAAAGGTTAGTCTTACTAGGTTCAGTATTAGTAACAGCAGCAGCGGAAACAGAACCATGTAAATTAGTTTTATTCTTACAGTACTTACAGAACTTCTTCGGTGGTCTGGACTTTGAATGGCCTCTGCTTTCTTGGCTCTTGAAACGATCATTGCTTTCATTGGCAGATCTCTGCTCGGATCTGCCTCTCACTTGCAATGCATCGCCCTTGGAAGACGACCCATCAGAGTGAACCATGCCTTTCATCTTCTCCTTGGATTGGAGTGCCTCATAAATATCCGAGACAGTTAGTTCATCACAGCTCAAAAGTATGGTGTCACAAAAAGAAGCAAATGAACTGGGCAGAGAGCATAACAGTAAAAGGCCTAAATCCTCATCCTCATACTCCACCTCCATCGACACTAGGTCGGCAACGATCTCCTTGAAAACAGATATGTAGTTCAACACCGAACCACCCTCCTCCATCTTAAGCATGAACAACTTCATCTTCATATGCATCTTACTGGTAAGATCCTTCGACATGCAGATCGAATCCAGTTTGAGCCAGAGTGCTGCAGCGGTCTTTTCCTGTAGCACTTCTTGCAAAATATCATTAGATAGATGAAGTTGAATTAGAGACAGAGCCTTACAATTCTTGCACTTCTCCTCATCGGTCCATCCAGCTATCATCTTCTTCCCGAAGCTTTCCAGCACCTCATCAAGATCCTGAGTTTGCACCAGAACAGCCCGCATCTTGACTTGCCACAACGAGAACCTCGTCTTGTAATCCAACAGTGGTAGATCAAACTTCATCGTCGACGACATCGTGGAACCCTAATCTAAAACCAGCTCTGGTACCACTTATTATAAATGATGGCAAAGAAATGATGAAAGTAAAACAGATCAAACCGCAAAGGAGACACAAGATTTAACGTGGAAAACCCTCCCAATGTGGAAGAGAAAAACCACAGGCGCTAGCCAGTAAATCTTCACTATATTGGGAGTCCGATCACAACGTCGAGCGGCGGCTTACAAGAGATGAGAGAATGATCTCAATGGAAAACCCTAATCGGGGTTTATATGACCCGTACCGACCTTGAGACAAATTCCTCTTGTAGGTGGGGTGTGCCCCCAACCGCCGCTCGAAACGGCGGTAGGAATCTACCAGTGGGCCCGCCACAAGCACCCGCCGTTTCAATCGGTGGTTGGGCTGTACCGCCGGTTCAACCGGCATTAGGGGGCGGCACGCTGAAGGATCGAATAGACGACCAAAGAGTGGGGGAGTGAATGGGAGCCGATAAAAATTTCTTCTCAAATGATTCGGCCTATGTCCCAACTTCACAACCAAGGTTCTCGACCCAAACTTGCCAAGATCACGTAGCAACAGAGATGCTACTGACCCTAGGAGCAAGCACTCACAGCAAAACACCTCAACGAGCAAATCACACAGCGGAAACTCAGCAAAGCCACAACACGGCTTGCACCGGTCAGACCTGTCAAGCACACCGGTCAAACCGGTGGCAACATGAGCAGAACCATGTCGAGATCTTGACACACGAACCTGCTCAGAAACACCCCAAAGCAAGAGTCAAGCACAAGACTCAAATCTCAGGGAGAAGCAACTTTCTCAAGGGCCAAGAAACCAAGCAAATCAACTCCAAACAGGACCAAACTTGAACAGCAGGGATCTCAGGAACCAAGGAAGCTTCTGAAAGCAAAATCTCTTGAAAACACTCACGAGGCCTTGCACCAGTCAGAGCAGTCAGAGGCACCGGTCAGACCGGTGTAGGTCTGTAGCCTCGGGAGAAAACCCTAACCGCGAGTCAACTCCAAAAATCAAATCCACCGATCTCCCGATTCGCTCAACGGATTGAAGCCAAACTTTGGGGATGATGGGAGTACCTCATGGGCATCCTCTAGCTCGAAGATCAACCCTCAAAATGCTCTCAATCATGAGGAATCGCGAATCAAACATCAAGAACACCTTTTCCCGAGTTCATCCAAAAACCACCAAATCGAGGGCTTTTCCAGGAGTTTGAGAGGGGCAAATCACCAAGAAAAGAGCCTCCACGGACTCATGTGTGAATCCCTCAAGCAAACACGCAAGGAATCGCTCTCAAATCCGACGAACGAAAAATCCAAGAAAATAGCCAAAAATAGCTACGGGATGAACTAACAAATCACAAGAGGAAAGAAGTAGGAACTCCAAATCTTCCATACATGATGAGGAAAGATTCTTTACAAAGAGGCTAGCAACCTCCCAACATCCTACCCTCTTGATGATCTGCAGATGAAGCACTAGCTAGCCTGAGAAAAATAGAGAGAAAGAAAAACCAAAGGTCCAAGTGCTAGAATGGAAGAGATGGCTGCCACCAACCCCCATGGGGTCCTATTTGTAGTCCAAGTGGTGGAGCCTAAAAGACTAAACTACCCCTAAGCAATACATACCCCTCAGGGGCAAATTTGGAAGTCTTCGCGAATATTCTTCGGCTGGGACCGCATCCACCACGACCTTGCTTGCCTCCGACGCAAGCTTCGTGATCACACCGGCGACGCCGCGTGTCCTTCGAATCGAAGCTCCTCGACGCACACGGCACCCACCGGTCAGACCGGTGACACCGGTCAGACCGGCCCGGTCCATCGGTCAGACCGGTCCGGGGCCGTCTCCGTCACGTCGAGTCATCGGCCTTGGTTTTGAGGCCCAAACCAAGAAACCCTCCTTTTGATGGTTTTGTGGCCGAACCAACAAACCCCGCGTACGAGCTTCGATTGTTAGCCGCTACCTCGCACCGGTCCATGTCCACGTTGCCTTGCTCGTTCTTGCCACCATGTGAACCGCACTTGATCCCATCGGCCACCGGGTCCCTCGAACCAAGCCTACTTGTCTCTCCACTCCTCGGAGGCCACTCTAGCTAAGACCTTTCGCGCTTGTTCTTCACCTGCACCAATACAAATCAAGCCACATTCTACACCTGCAATACTTGAGCCAAGGTGAACGTCAGTCCACACAACGTTGTCAATCACTCTGTTGGCACAAAAATTGCACCTTGCGCCAACACACAGGAATTTATTGCAAAAGACTCTCCAAGTAGCAACATGTGAGATTATAATAGCAGCTAGTAACTAATCTGAATAATCTAAAATAGCAATTAAATAATCTGATATCTCCAAGTACAAATACGCTAGTAGAAGATCAGATACACTAGACCACGCCAATTGCTTTCTGTCTTGCACTTCTTGTTCCAGCGAACAATGCACGCTCGGCCTCCTGGCCGTGTATGTGCAGCGTCGTCAGGAGATGCAGCAGCGATCTTCAGCAGCGACCTGTCGATGACGACGTTGAAGGCTTGATGGAGAAGCAGCGAACACCGACTACAGCAGCCGATGCTAGGGTGTGAATATGCTAGGGTGTGATTATGAGCTATCGGACGATGAGGATACAAACATTTGTGTGGCCGAATGGTCTTTATCTTCAAAGTCAAAACCCTTCGTTTGTCCTATTTTGAAGCCGGCTCTGAAGACTCGGCATGATGAGATTAAGTACACCTTTGATATCACTAAATGTGATAAGATCTTTGATTACTTGTTGCAAGAAAAGCAAATCAGATTACCTGAGGGTCATGTTATACCATCTGTAGAAGAATTAAGAAGGCGGGCTTATTGTAAATTTCATAATTCTTATTCTCATGCTACTAATGACTGTAACGTTTTTCGAAGACATATTCAATCGGCCATCAATGAAGGACGATTAAAATTCAGCGACAAAATGCAAGTGGATAGTGATCCTTTCCCAATTAATATGGTTGAGTTAGGGGACTGGAAAGTGTTGATTCGACCATCTCAGACTGAGTCTACAACAAGTGAGAATGTGATTATTGGTAAAAATGTTGCAGAGGGAGGTATGCCGGTTTATTCTTTTACTGTTGGAGATATGACAGTATCTGTTGGAGCATCTAGCAAGGGACCTCCTGTTACTGGCGCAGGTACATATGGTAGCTTTAAAGGGGCTGATCTGAACCATGTCACGTTACAGGCAATGGGTGAGGCAAAGTCAGAGCATGCTACAGATAATAATAATTCTATCGGCCGTAACACCATGCTGGCCGATCAATTTGCTTGTAGCTCAGTTGGCAGCAGTGGCTCACGATCAGATCTTAAGAAAAGGCTAGAAGTACCAGCAGATGATGGATTATTGCCGCAGAGAACAAAACCACAGCCGAGATGGTGTCCAGTCGGCTTGTCGCATTCACAAAAAAGAAGATTGCAGCGGATTCGTGCACAAGAGTTGAAAGAGGCTCAAGCTGAAACACTGCGAAAGAAGATGCTTAATGAAATCAAACCCACAGTGTTCGTTCAGAAGGTTTGGAAACCAAAACAAGTTAAGTTGCCGATCCATTCATTCGGTGGCAATGCAGATGATATGCTGGATAACAAGGGATCGGTGCTGTACAAAGATGGTTCTCCACTTCATGAAGGTATGCTTGTTAAATGCAGTTTCTATATCGAGTTTGAACCACTGAGCTGAAATTATGGCCGATATTATATATCGCCCTTAGAAAAATAGAGGCCGATATTTTGATTATCGCCCTGAGGCAGAGCTAAACTTGTGTAGTTATTTTTTGGCATGCAAGCTTTGCCAAAAAAACAGGAGGGCATGTGTTGATAGTCAAATTTGGCAGATAATGGTATGGCATAGCTAAGTGATGAATCTATGGATTTGGTTAATTCGGCTGCAAAAGAATTAATATGGCTGATTAATTAATAAATTAGTTAATGATATAGTATTAGCAAAGACCAGCTTCGGCAGGATGTTACAAAGGGTTGCCGAGGGTGGCATGCAGTGTATGGATGGTATTTCGAGTTGAAGAGAGACAAGTCCAGGTTCAGCACGTCTTGTGCAATATACGTGTGAATAGAGAATCATATAGATAGCATGGATATATGCATACGTGAGTAGCCGAATAAACAAAGGAGTTCCTATTCGGTTTTGGAATTTTTATTGTCAAAGATAGAAGCCTAAAGTCCGGCAGCCTCTAAATAAAAAGGTAGGCCACGGCCGATTGGAGGGCCCCCAACAATCGACACAAAAAATACATCTACTATTTCTCGTTCTTAGTTTTCGCCTAGGGTTAGCTACTCTTTGCCGATTAGCTTGTAAATCGGTCGTCCACTTCCATGTAACCGAAGCAATCTTTGTTGGTTAGCTTGTAAACCATCCGTCGTTGCTTCGCCGTAATCGAAACTTTATCATCATCGGCGGCTCCCATCGCCGAGGATCGTCGCATCGGCTGCTGTAGCCGCTGCCCGACCGCTGTTTCTCCGTCAAGCTTTCAACGTCGTCGTCAACGTGTACGCTGCTGCCGAGCATTGGTGTCAAGATAAATCAATTCAAGTCGGCGATCGTGCGTTGTCTACTTCTTTGAAGCTGTGTAAGATTACCAATAAGGCTGCCGTTATTTTGATAAATTATCTCTCATAAGGTAGCCTTTGGATCCTATTATTTTGCATAGGGAATCGGCTCTGTTAGCCTATTCTATTTCTTTCATACAGCTCACGTTCCATCTCAAGATATTGTACCGCGTTGCTACTTGAAGATTAATCAAGGAACAAATTATTATTTAAATCTCTTGCTGCAACATTCTTGTGTGTGTTGGCGCAAGGTGCAATTTTTGGTGCCAACACACTCATCACACTGAGGAGCGACCATCCACTCGGTCCTCGGACACACCTGGTCCTCAATCTCCCCCTTGATGAGTGCATTGACAACACACAAAAACATAATGTAGAAATGAAAGGAAAACAGAAAAGAAAACGAAAAAGAAACTCAAACAAGTGACCAAAAGCAAGAACAAGCCGAACCAAAGTCACTCGCATGAGAAAGCTCCGGAAACGCCGACCCCTCAAGAAGAGGCGAAAGGGCTCAACACCATCGGCAAAAAGATCAAAGCACAAAGCACAACCTTCACGAAACACAAGGAGCCCCCCCTGCACAAATGCATACTCCTCCTGAACAAATGCGTGCCAAACCATGCAAAACCGGCTCAAAACAGTTCAGCCAGCCCTGACCGGTCAGACCGGTCACCACCACCGGTCAAACCGGTGTGCAACATATGAACAGGACTAATCTTCTACACCGGTCAGACCGGTGCCCTTCACCGGTCAGACCGGTGATAAGCAGTGCCCAAAATGGTGCCACTGCAGCCTGAACACCCTCCAAATGCACCCAGAAGTGTTTTCCCTTCACAAATTTCTCCCCCTTGTTGACAATGCATGAATAAAGGCTAAAATGCAAAAAATTCAACTACGAGCTTCTCAAATATAATATGAGCACTACAAGATGCTACAAATGAGATATCGACCAAGCTAGATAGTTCACAGTTTCGTAGAAGCATTGCCATCAAGAGAGTAAAGCCATATAGCCAAGTGTCAAGGCCATGGTCAAATTGTTGATTTTTTTCAAAAAGTTCCACCTCATGAGTAAAGTCCTAACCATGAATCATTCAAGCCAAAATGGGCTAAAACTCACATAGAGCATGAAAGGACACTAGTTCTCAACAAGAGGTCATTACAAACACCCATATGCTATCTCATGTCATGTCAAAGCACGGAGCCATGTGCCTACTTCTAAATGGAGACTTCTCCGGTAGACATTATGCAACCGCTACGCACCCATGGTGAAAATGTGTATAAAAAGCATAAAGACATGAGCATATTTTTTTCTGAGAGCATTCTTTTTCCATAGATATTTTTCCAAGCATAGGCATTTCATTTTCCCAAATTTATTAAGTTAAGCATGGTACATGAAATGCCTTTGCGGCAAAAAGAAGCTTATGCTCCTCCACAAGGTAGTACATGGGCTAAACATTCATAATGACAAAGGTCTTTGACCCAAATGAGAAGAACACATATCCAAGCATGATCTAAGCAAGATAAAGCCATTTGAGCACAAACAAACCATGGAAAATCTTCTACTCATGGGTGAAAGCATTTCATAGATTATTTGTCAAGTTTAGCATTTCATTTCAAAAATTAGCTATCTCATCATGGATAAACAACAATACTATCAAGAGCATAGCTAACACTTGACCATTCGCTACCAAGCATGCCCAAAACTCAAAAGTAGCAAATTGTAGTAATCACTGCATATAGGAGAAGCTCATCCTAACAAATGCATCAAAAGTAAATATGATACAAGTGCAACATGATATATCACAAAATGCATGCTATGTACATCAAGATGCAAAGATAGCTACCCCTACCATGATAAAAGGAAACTATACATATGCTACATGAGAAGCTCCAAAGACCCAGCTCAAAACGGCGAACACACAGCAAGCTCTCCTCGCAAGCGAGCAAATGTTGCTTGGTCAAGTGGTTTTGTGAAGATATCGGCTAGCTGGTCTTGGGTAGAAACATTGGTAAGCTCTATGTCACCTTTCTTAACATGGTCTCTCAGGAAATGGTACCTCACTTCTATGTGTTTGGTTTTGGAGTGGAGCACAGGATTTTTGGCTACGCTTATGGCACTGGTGCTATCACACAGAAGTGGGACATGGGAACAACTCAAGCCAAAATCTCTCAAGGTACACATGATCCAAAGCAGTTGGGAACAACAGCTAGTGGCAGCAACATACTCAGCTTCGATAGTGGATTGGGCAACACTCGACTGCTTGCGAGAGGACCAAGACACAAGAGAAGAACCAAGGAACTGACACTGACTAGAAGTAAACTTGCGATCCAACCGACAACCAGCAAAATCAGCGTCCGAAAAACCATGGAGAGTAAGCGTCGAGGAAGCAGCATACCAAAGACCCAAGTCAGGAGTATATTTCAAATACCTGAAGATCCTCTTGACAGCTTGCCTATGTGAAGTCCTCGGCGAAGCTTGAAAACGAGCGCACAGACACACACTGAACTGTATGTCCGGCCTCGTCGCCGTCAAGTAGAGAAGGGAGCCGATCATGCTCCTGTACTCCTTCTGGTCCACTGGTTCACCGTCCTCGTCCGCATCCAATGCCGTAGTTGTACTCATCGGTGTCATCATCGGCTTGGAGTCGTTCATCTCGAACTTCTTGAGGATGTCCTTCGTGTACTTGCCTTGGTGCACAAATGTTCCGTCCTTATGTTGCTAGATCTGCAGCCCGAGAAAGAACTGCAACTCGCCCATCATTGACATTTCGAACTCCCTGCTCATATCCTCTACAAACTTGGAGACCATAGCATGAGAAGAGCCACCGAAAATTATATCATCCACGTATATCTGAATAATTAGAATGTCAGTGCCATGCCTCAAGAGAAACAAGGTTTTATCCACAGCACCCATCTTAAACCCCTTGCTAAGCAAGAACCCCTTCAACCTGCCATACCACGCTCTAGGTGCTTGCTTTAGCCCATATAGAGCTCGGTGGAGTTTGTACACTCGGTGTGGGTACTTCTCACTCTCAAACCCAGGAGGTTGCCTCACATACACTTCTTCCTCGATCACCCCATTCAGAAAGGCACTCTTCACATCCATCTGCTACAATTTGAACCCTTTAGTAACAGCAAATGCTAGAAGGATCCGAATTGCCTCCAGCCTGGCAACAGGAGCAAATGTCTCCTCATAGTCTATCCCCTCCTGTTGTGTGTACCCCTGAGCAACCAACCTCGCCTTTTTTTCACTATCTCTCCATTCTCGCCCCTCTTGTTCTTCCACACCCACTTGGTACCTATAGGATGGCAATCTGGAGGTGGTTCAACTAACTCCCACACATGGTTTCTCTCAAAGTTCTCCTACTCTTCATGCATGGCATTGACCCAATCAGAATCAGATAGTGCGTGTCCAACATTTTTGGGCTCGAAAGAAGCAACAAATGCAGAATGAGCAAAATGAGAGATATTCTGTGACCTCGACCGTGTAGTTCGTTCATTCAAGTCACCTATAATCTTTGAGGGAGGATGATCCTTTTGCACTTGCCGGGGAGCCTCATGCCTTGAGATTGCCTCCCCCTCAACAGCAGCTTCCACTTGATCTTCTCCATGTACATGAGTCAATGGAGGAGTAGGGGATGGACCATCATCGACCGTAGTGGTAGTAGTGGAAGTAGAGGGTACGTGAGCTCCACCCGGTACACGCTCTCATCATCATCATCTCTGTCTTTCTCCTCCTCAAAGATCGATTGTCCCATCTCATCATCACCTGCACACTCAAAAACAGCAGTGCTACATGGAATGGTCTCGTCGAAGGTGACCTCGCAAGTCTCCATGATTTGGTTAGTTTCAAGATTGAGCACACGATATGCTCGAGAGTGATTAGCATAACCAAGGAAAATCCCATCTGAGGAACGAGACTCGAATTTATCAAGATTTCCTTTCTTAAGAATGAAGCACTTGCAACCAAAAACTCGGAAGTGACTCACTTTGGGGGAACGACCATGAAAGAGTTCGTAACAAGTCTTCTTCTTGAAAGCACGAAGGAAAATCCGATTCGACACATGACAAGCGGTATTGACCGCCTCGGCCCAATATTTTCTAGGAGTCCTATGCTTATCAAGCATCGTCCTAGCCATCTAACAAAGGGTCTGATTCTTCCTTTCCACAACACCATTTTGACAAGCCACATAGGGGGAAGAAAACTGGTGTTCAAGACCAAGATCACGACAAAAGGTCTCAAAACAAGCATTCTTAAATTCAGAACCATTGTCACTGCGTATAGCTCTCATGGCATTTCCATTCCACTCGTTTTTCAACCTCAAAATCATATCATGAACAAAATCGAAAGTCTCATCCTTAGAAGCCATGAAAAACACCCAGGTATAGCGAGAAAAGTCATCAACAACCACGAGAACATACCATTTCCCACCAACTGAGCGAATGCGAGCTGGACCAACCAAATCCATATGCAACAGCTCCCCAGGACGCTCAGTCATCACATCAGTCAAAGGTGGGTGAGAAGAAGCGACCATCTTACCATGCCTACAAGGTGCACACACCAAATCCTTCTCATACTTGAGCTTGGGCAATCCTCGGATAAGGTCAAGAGCGCTCAAACGAGAGAGCAAATCAAAGCTCAAATGACCTAATCTCCTATGCCACCTCCAGAGCTCAGTAGAGGAACCAGCCAACAAGCAACGTGCAGGACCAAATGAATGAGAAAAATCCACACGAAAGATCTGACCCTCGGGAACGATCATACACACAAGATCGCCTCGAGGATCCAAAATCCGAGAAGCACCACTCTTAAAGCGAACCTCAAAACCCTCATCAAGCAACTGAGAAACCGAAAGCAAGTTATAACCAAGTGACTTGATGAGAGCAACACGTTTCAACACAAAGTTGTCACTCACCTGAATTGCACCTTCAGATAGCACTCTACCTTTGCCATTATCCCCGAAAGTGATGTACTCCTTAGACACCACCAGGGTGAGGCTAGAGAACCACCTCCTATCTCTGGTCATGTGCCTCAAACAACCTGAGTCAATCAACCAAGAGTTCTCCAAGCCTCCCACCTGCAAATCAAAAGTGAGAACGAGAATGAGCAAACGACTCAACACTGGGGTTAGCACAGAAAGAGTTAAACCAATGTCGAGCCATCTGCTCAAAAGAGGGGTTAGCAAAATCCACTCTATCACTACTCATCCGTGGAACCCTGTCACGTCTCACAGACGGAACACGAGCACCGCGTGGGGGAAAATGCGGCCTCAACTCTCTCCCAAACTCCAAGCTACGGTCGACCCTCCCAAAACCATACTGATCACGAACAGGAGGACGCCTAGCAAACTCACCATGAGCAGAACCAACAAACCTACCACCACCTCTTTGAGGAACACAACGATCAGGAAAACCATGCGCACCCCTCGGAACTGTACGCACAACCGCCTCACACCTAGGCAAGGGTGCACGAGGCTCAGGCACACTATGAGAAGAGTGGTACCTGTCCCTGTTACCCATCTCCTTCTCACGCCTAACCTCACATCTCTTCCTCCAACAAAACTCCTCATGGTGACCATCCTTCCCACAATGCTCACAATGGAAGCAGACTGATTTTGACTTAGGAGTTTCTCTCGGCTGTGGCTTCTCACTTGGTTTGGGAGCCTCACTTCTCTCACTCACAAAGATCACTCTCTTTTGGAAGTTGTCTGTCTTTGGGGGAAACTGGGGAGGATCTGGAGTGGTATCTAGTTTGCTCAACAGGTGGTTGGGTTTGGGTTGCCATGTGTTCTTAGTGGGTGTTTTCTGTGGTGGAGCTAGAATGTCCCCAATTTTCTCTTCCTCTCTTTCACCACTGCTCTCTCCAACCTTCTCAATACCAAGACCACGACCACAAGCACGCTTAAACTCAGCAGTCAACATCCCCAGCTGTGGTTCATGAGCGGACAACCAACCCAAACACTTACGCAACTCATCATTCTCATCTTGGAGGCGATTCACATAATTCTCCAGTTCAATATTCTTCAAAGCAACAACATCACAACTAGAACAAGCATTTGCAATAGGTGATTTCAAAGTAGCCTCCAGAGAACTAATCTGAGCACGGGCCTCAAGCAACTTAGCATGCAAGGTAGGACAGGAAGTACAAGCTCCTAGCAAAGAAGGTCTAGATTTCAACTCTTCAAGCTCAACCCTAAGCACATCTAGTTCCTCCACTCTAGCACCGTACTTCTCCTTAAGCTCTACCAACTCAACAAGGGTAGCATCACAATCAGTGCATTCAATCTCATCATTCACAACAGGAGCAGCTTTAAGCACATCTATCTCAGCTCTAGCACTAGCAAGCAAAGAATCAAGCTCAGCCACCTTATCTCTAGTTTCACAAAGCTTGGACTCAAGCTCAACCACCCTCTCCTTTGACTCACCAAGCATGGATCTATACTCCCTCTTCTCCTTGTTCGTTTTCCTAAGCACATCATCACGGTTATCTACTAGCTCCTATAGCCTAGTGATTTCCCTACGCAAGGAGATAGGATCATCGTTTACCTCAGCCTCGGAGTCAGAATCCGAGTCATCCTTCTTGTTCTTATTGCTGTCAACGTTGTGAGCCATCGTGCAGTAGTTGTTCATCGCCATGCAGGAGAGCCCGTTGAAGTTGCGGTTCACGTGCTTCTTCTCCTTCCATCGGTCACAGTCTTCATCTTCACTTGAACTCGACGTGGTGTAGCAGGAGCTGGAGTCCACGTCACTTGCGTCGGCCACCATAGCTCTGGGCTTTGTCTTCTTCTTGAACCCGCCATGCTTCTTGGTTCTTCTCTCGTCCTTCGGCTTGTGCTTGCGGTTGTAGTCATTCTTGGCGTGATGCTTGTACTCGTCCTTCGGGCTTGAGCGGTGCTTGTAGTCGTTCTTGACCTCCTCCGGGCACTCAGCGATGAAGTGCCCCATCTTCCCGCACCTGTAGCATGTACTCGCCACCCGCCTTGAGCCCTTGCGGTTCTCGTACATGCGCCCAAACCTTCTTGTGAGCAGTGCCAGATCTTCCTCGCTCAGCACCTCGAACTCTTCTTCTGGAAGGGACACAAGAGAAGATAGAGCAAAGTGTTTGGTGGAAGTCTTAGCATATCCATATCCAGAGCCAACAACAAGGGCAAGACTATGGGAGTCAGTCGAGCTCTTGTTCTTGGCATCCAGCATCCTATCCACCTCAGAAGACTTCAATTTCGAAAAGAGCTCATTGTTGATATTTCTTAACGTCACGAATAAATCCACAAGCGTACGGAAGATATCATTGTAGCACTTCACCCGGGAGTATTCAGGGTATCGTATTTTCCTCAGGGAACGGGTGTATAACTATCGTCCGGCTGGTTAGTCCAAGGACAACAAGGAGATAGATATTTTTGGTGGGTAGAGAGGACTCCTATGGCTTAGGGTCTAACGATAAAATAAACTCAGCCTCTACCTACTTGCTTCGGGCACCGGTCTACCACTGGTCTGCCAGGCGTCTCCGGCTATTAGCTCTACACCATACCCTCACATGGGGGAATACAAGGGATGCACGGGGCTGTCACCACCCGTACACCTACCCCGACATACCGTGGAATAGGTATGCAAACAAAGGAGATATATAGCCTAGACACCACGTCTATGCTAGCTACCTCAACTCTGACCACGGCCACACTCCGCCAACGGCTAGAGTGCTAAGGCCAGAGCCCCCGCCACAAGGACGAGCGATGATCCCGCAAGCAGATAAAAGATAAACTTAAATTACCGAAAGAACTTCTACCATAAGAAATCACAAATACTTACTTAGAGAGGGAAGCATCCGCTGAGGTACAGGACAGGAGAAGAACGCCGACATGCCGGCACCTCCTCCGAGCTATACCTCACTCTCTCCCTATTTTCTACACTTATTCTACTATGAGGCTCTTCTCTCTCAACTTGTGTGTGGAATGAGGGGGGCGGAGGCCTCCTTTTATAGGGTAGAGAGGCGGTTTTCGGACGAGTTATATATGGAAACCCACTCCACCGCCTATAAAAATGTGCGGGAGAGCTTCCTCCCAAGATTAGGCGCGAGGGGTGGTGGCGGTGGTTCGGCCGACCCATGGGCCGCGCCAAACGCCTCCTGCTTTGGCCTGGATGTGAGCCTGACACTCCTCTGATGTTATGTCGCTGTCTTGGCCCATTTTCATGTGCGAGCGCTGCGTAGTTGAATTATTTGGCCTGTATAGCTAGCTCGTGGCCCCCCCTATGCTCCTGCGCTGCTGTGATCTGCTGCTGTTCCCTCTGTGTGTGCGTTGGCAGGTGCTGCGTAGGAAGGTGGATGCATGCATGTAGGGCCCATTATGCTTCCTCTTGGGACACAGCCATGCACGCACGTGCTGCATGTGGAGCTCGAATGTGGTGCTTGTGTGGTTGTTTGTGCAGCAAATGGCCAGCCCGTGGGCCCTCCTTGCCCCCTGCATGGCGGTCTGCTTGCTGCTCCTGTGCGCATGCTGCAGCCTGGGTCCAGTGCCGGCCCTAGGATTTTGAGTGCCCTCAGGCGAACTTGTCGTGAAGGTCCCTCTAAATTCTATATCTTACATAGAATCTTATAATATATATGTATATGTTCACATGCTAATTGCAGAGAGAACAAAATATATTATTCATTGAAACATCAATATATTTGTACTTTTAGAATTATCAGCATGCACAGCACTACTTGATGTTGTAAAAAAATTATGCAAAGCACCTTTTTGTGATTCAATAAATTGATCTTCTAGTCTTTTTTTCTTTTTCTTTTCTCAACCCCTGACAATTGTTTCTTAGATAGCATTCTTAAATTTTAACACCTAAATTAGAAGAAAATACGACCACATAAGTACTAAAATTGAGTATGAAATACTATACATTACAAAATTAGATTACAATACCTAGACTCTGGAGAAGTGGAGACTGCTGGAGAGCTAGATGCCGGATGCGTGTGGAGCCGTAGACGTAGACCTCGCCACCGGTGCGATCTGATCGCCTGCGCCGCGCCGTCGCCCGGCCGTCGACGACCGACGTGATCAAGCGAGTAGAAAGGCAGAAAGCGCTAGCGAGACGGCGCCGCAAATCCGCGACCTTTCCACTGGCTCCGGCGCTCCGCGACTCTACGTCGTCCGCGACGACGTTTTGGCTTCTGGCCGTTCTGGGCCGTCTGCATGTGTTGATACAAATGTTGTACAAAATACGTACTTGGGCTTGTGCCCCCTTCTAGCATCGGCCCTAGGCCATCGCACATGGCCGCCTACCCCAAGGGCCGGCACTGTGTGGCTCCCGCTGTGGTGGGGCCTACAGTGGTGATGACATTTTTATATATTTTATATCCTTTCATATTTACTCCAAAATATACGAAATATATATCATCGGGATCGCCTAGATAAGAGCTTCGCATAGATGCTGTGTTTGTCTTCTCTTTTAGGCCTATTCCACCTTTGCTCTCTGAAATATCATAATCACCAAAACTCGTGGAAATGGTTAGAGATAAATCCCTATATCTATGATTCTAGAGATTGGTTGACGGGAAAATATTTGAAATAATGACCGTCAACAAGATTCCCCCACACTTGCCCTTTGCTCGTCCCGAGTAAAGGTTAAGGGCTAAGGTGGATGCATCTCCATAGAAGAAAACCTGCATACAATTTATTCCAGGTTTTTCCATGCCCCTGTGAACTTTTGAGTGGCTACCACGCATACCTTGGGTGATTGAAAGATGGAACAGTATAGACATCAGGTTCCCATCACCTCTTGCTTAGAAACTTGGGTTTTTAGATTTTTGAAAACAAAGAATAGACTTGCTCCTCAAATTATTCTCTCGAGTCACTCTTGGTTTGTATTTTTGTATCCTCACCAAGGCAAAGGTGTTGCCTTTTATTCTCCTAATATCTAAAGGCTTTATCTGGAGCTGTGGGTAGGGATAGATGTGCATACTTGCTTCGCATATATTGCTAAGTCAAAAACCGGATCCAAGAAGAAACAAGACATGCAACCTTGATCAAGACGTGAAAGTGTGTGGTATGATAGTGTGGCAAGGTGGACGCTAGGCCTGGAATAGGTGCTAGCTATTGCCACATGTGAATACTCGGGATTACGGTAAGGTGGATGCTAGACCCGGAATAGGTGATAGCTATTACCATCTATGTGAAGCACTGGGGTGATGGCAAGGTGGACACTAGGCCCGGAGTGGGTTCTAATTATTGCCATCTATGAAAAGTGCTTTTAAGGTATCACGGTAAGGTGGACACTAGGCCCGGAATGGGTTCTAGTCATTACCGTGTACCTTTATTGATGACTCCACGTGCTGATGTGCATGACTCTCTCCTTTATTTCTTCCCTGGGATATGGGCTATCCTTTTCTTCTCTCTCTTTTTTTTTTCTTCTTTTTTTTTCATGGACTTAGGATGAGTCCATCTCTCTTCCCCCTTTTTTTTTGCATGGACTTGGACTAGTCCTTCTTTTCTTTTATTTTTCCCACATGCACATGAGCATGGAATTTATTCTTCTTTTTTCTTTTTTCTCTCCCCCCTTTTTTTCATCATCATTTTTCTTTCATAGCCCATATCCTTTGGGATGATGAATAGGGAGGAGTCATGACATAGGGATGGAGTCTGTGGAATGGATGGATGAATGATATGTTGCCCAACTCCAAGTGTAGGAGTTTGGCATGTGTATGTGGATGGAATGAAAGGCGTAACTTCCAGTGCGGAAGTCAGCATGCATGTGTGGGTGTGCGTGATCTTGATCAAGAGAGCATGAAAAGTCTCAAGCACGGGTCACAGCGTTTGACAAAGCTCAACTTGAAGACAAGCAGCGTTTGTGCTGGTTTTCCTATGATCTATCCTAGCTGGCTCTAATAGGAATTTATATAACTTGAGGAGACAAGCTATTGCATTTTTTTTGAAAATAAATCCCAAGTTCTTTGCAAGAGAGATCAAGGTTCCATCTATCTTAACTATATCACATCCATCAATAACTTAGATAGCATGGGGTCCCTAATGATAATTTGTCCACAAGAGTAGGAAAAACAGAGAATAAAGAGTATGCAAATTTTTATCATGGATGAGCATGAAGTGGACAAGGTTCATTGAGTTTCATTTTAGTGATTAGCATGGCATTGATTCAAACTCAAGAACTTAAACGAGTGAGAGGATTGTGTTGCGCAAACCGTCGTTGAAGATGTAGAAGATGGAGCGGAGGGCATCAGAGGTGGTCAGCTGAACCAAAGGTTCGACCGCCCCTCTCTGCAACTCGTCCATCTTTCTTCTGCGTGTTGGACTGGCGACATCGTGCAACATGTTGGTGGGAGATCTTGAATGAGTGTGCGTCCAGTGAGGTCGAGAGATCTCCCCCACACTTATTCTTGTACCTACTTCACTCAACAAAGACAGGGCGGAAACAAGTAGGGACTCTACCGGTTGTGAATTCCGGGAGTCTATGTGGCATGAAGGATGAAGTGCTGAGGTTTTTTTTATTTCATTTATTCTTTTTATCATAGCAAGATGAACATGATGGGCAACCTTAGCAAGGTGACAACATGGGAAAGGATGCATCAAGGTTGTATGATACTTACCTAACCTTTGCAAGCGTTGAACAAAATGCAAGAGTTAAGCATTGCAAGCATGAAACAATCCTTGCATTTGTCCCGCTTGGTCCCTGTGTGTATCCGCCTTCCCATGGGACCAAGGAGCATTGTTTGTGTGCTGGAGTTAATGTTTATTGCTCCTTGTCTTTTTTATTTATCTCCTGCAAAAGGTTAGTGGACAACAAATACTTGAAAGGCGTTTGAAGATTTTTTTAAAGGGTTTCTTTATTGGCTTGAGATTTGTTGTTCATATCCATGCTTGAGGAAGATCAGATTTTAAAACTCAAGAAGCATGGATCCCAAAATGTTTGCCAACATTTATTTCAAAAAGTCATTTTTTTCGAGAGACTCTTTTTATTTGAGAAAGGGTTTTCACTTAATGGTTCACCAAATTTTTATCTTTTTCGAAAAGCTTTACCAAGGCAAAGATAAAGGTTGCACAAGCATAACAAGAAAGGTGTTTGGCAAAATACTCACAGTGCTTCTTCAAAGTTGATATGTACCTCCTTTGTACGTCATGCAACTCTTGTTGAAGTTCATTCAAGCCTTGGTTCATCTCCCAAATGAATTTAGCTTGAGGACTTACCCATCGTCATTTTTCATTCTTCCCCCTTTTTTTCGAAAGGTTTATCTGCAGGGGTTAGTCCGCAAAAGATATATGCATCCAAAGTCTATGATCATAGCTCAAGGTTCATTAATCAAACTTTGACACCGAGTCTGATTTGATTAAAGAAGGCAATTTTAACCTAAGCACCATGCTTAATTTAAAAGAGCCTATGGATGCATCATCGACGAAAAACACCCAAACCAAAGCATACAAACACAAACAAAGGAAGCATGAATTTGAATGGTCAAGTTATGTTCATATGGAGATAAATATGAGTGAAGGATTGGTGAACTTACCTTTGCATACCTGAGTATTTTCACTGGCAGCAGGTGAGGTGGATGATTTGAGTCTGCTGCGGTGGTGGCATGGTCATACGAGGTTGTCGATGGCTCCTCCATGTTGATGTGGATTGTAGCGGAGGAACGTGCTTTGACCATGGCAACTCAGGCGAGCGTCGCGGCCATGTCGTACACACGCTCAGTGTGTAGGAACCATGGGCCTGATGATGCGCTCCATTGTCACAATGCTTTAGGATTGGAAGCGCGAAGTGCATTCTTCTTGTGCGTGTGAGCATGTGCCAAATGATGTGGAGCAGCAAAGGCCTAGAAGGGAAGAGGAGTGTTCCTCTTGCTTCCATGTGTGCAGGAGCTGCTAGAGCAAGCAATGCAAAGATGGGGATGTATGGTGCTTATGCCAGAGCTCTGCAAGCGCGTGCAAGGGCAAGGTGGGGCAGAGCAAGGTGATGGTGGTATGCTTGCGTGCTGTTGCCTTGCCTACTTCCAAGCATGTAGCTTTTCTTGTTATCCTTGTTGAGCATGCTACACAAATGGCTGGCAGAGATCCCATCTTCCAAATGCCCATGATCAGTCGAGGTGAAAAATCCATGGCTTGGGGGCTTGGAGGCGTACCAGTAATATTGCCCTTTATCTATGTGGAGTTTTGCTAGCTCCGACTCTCTCTTCTTGCTCACTCTCTTCAACCTTTCTCTTTTTTTTCTCTCAATATTTTTTTTTCATTTTTCATTTTCTTTTCCTTTCTCTCTTTTTTTTCACTCTTTTTTTAGCAAGATAGAGCGTGCACCATTGGATGGATCTCAGTGAGGTGCACACCAATCTCCCCTACACTTGGACCTTGGAGTCATGCGACACCAAAACCAAGTGTGTGATGTCGGTGCGTCCTTTAGAGTATGTTCCATCAATGAAGAATACCGAGTGTGTAGTTGGTGCAGCTTCCATGTCCTTAGGAATCGCATGTCCCTTGTTCTCGGTACTTAAAAAGATAAACCATGAATGAGTTCTGGACCTTCATGTGTCCAGATATTTTTGCCCCTTTTTTAGGGACCTTCATGTGCCCCTATGTTTTTTTCTTTTTCTTAAGTAGCAAAAAACGCAGTAGAGTTCCGGGCTGTCTCCCGGCAGTGCTTGTTTATAAGGTCACAAGCTCGACCATGGGGAAATCTCCAATTGCAGCTTTCCTTGGCGATGTAGTTCCCACGTTCATCGCCATTGGTTTGATGTTTGAGCTGCAAGGTTAGCACCACAGTGCATGTACGAAATTTACAATGCTTACGATAAACAAAGGCATCAACAACCATCCTTCTAAAGAGATTGTAAGCAAGGATCGAGAGGTGGTTGTGAGCCTTGGGATAGCACATGGCGCTAAACGAGACGGGCTCTGGAGAATCCTTGTGCGGGCACGGATCTTGAGGAAATTTGAAAGAGAAGGCTTCATGCTCATTCGTGGGATATTTTCTCTCAAACTCCAGAGTCGTCAGCTTGGGAATGTCCATGGTACAAGGGTCTTCAAGGAATGCGTCAAGCATGATTGATGTTGAATCGAGATCATCATTCCGAGCGCCAGAGGGACATGGCTCAAGCTCGATCGAGGGTGATAAAGGTCGCTCATCTTCACAAAAGTGAAGGTCTTCCGAGTCGTGCTCTTCGTGGGCGGAGTGTTCTACGCCTTTGGGTAGAAGAGGTACGGAGGACATGAACGGAGATACGCGTATCACCATCTCGAGAGGGCTTAGATTGGGATGAGGTGTTGCCACTAAAGATTCTAGGCAAGAGGTAGGAATGGTGGCGGCCGGTTTCCCAAGATCATCATTAAGGCTCCCTTGGGATGATTTGTGATCACTACAAGGTTTTATGTCAAATTCAACGCCTCTGAATTGCAACGCCGAAAATTTGGTTGCTAGAGATGGTTGTATTGCAACCATTCTTAAAAATCGTAGCGATACGTGCCTTTAATACAACGGTTTTCAAGATGTTGCGAAGCTTTGTTGCATTTGGTTGACGATATTGCAATGGTGAAAAATGGTTGCAGTAGAATTGATTTTGGTTGCAATTGTGTGGTAGTACTGCAACTACATTTGCGTTAGTTGCATTTGGTTGTGACTATTGCTACGTTTTTTTGGGTTGCATAAAATTTCACAAGCGTTGCAAATGCTGGATGCTTAATGCAACGAGAACTCTTGGAGGTGAAGCAAAAGTGGGGTTCAATTGCAACCTTTTTTGGCAGTTGCAATATACTTTGATATTGTTGCAAGTGCTAAATTTTATTGCAACGAGATCTCTTGGGTCGAAGCGAAAATTGTGTTCAAGTGCAACGCTTATTTTTGGTTGCAATATACTTTGAGAATTGCAACGAGAACTAGGAGCCGAGGCTGATTTGGATTGGGCTTTGTAGCGTGTATAATATACTATGAAAAGAAACAATTCATAGTCAAAAATAGAACTTGGCTAATTTTGAATTTAGATTTTATTCTAATTATTAATTTTAAGAAAGAAGTTTGAATTGGTAGGAAAACAATCTGTCATTAGTGACAAAATAGAAAAAATAAAAAAGCATCATGGTATGGAATTGAACCAAGGACCTCAATACTACACTAGTATATGACTTACCACTACACCATTACAATGTTTGTGTTAGCTAGCATCGTTCAAGCCTTTTTCATATTTCTATGTGGTCAGCTTATAGTAACTTTATAGATATTAAAATTGAATAGTTACTTTACAGGGTTCTATTAGTTAGTTATTTCAAAAATTAAAGACGTAAAGTTTCCCTAAAAGTATTATTTTTTTGTCTAATGCAATACCAAAAAAGTGTTGCAATAGGCACAAAATGGTTGCAATAGACACAATGCCAGGAAACTTTAAATTGCCATGTCACCCGGTCCCACCTTGAGGACGTGGTGATGCGGTCCCACCTTGAGGACGCAAAAAAATCCAAAAAAGAAGAGACATGTCGGCATAATCGCAACTCGAGACCCTCCACTACCCCGCTGGCCTGCCCTGCATTGCCACGGCCGGCCACGCCCAACCGGCGGCACCCTGGCCACAGCCGACCGCTCCCTGGCCGCACCCTGGTCATGGCCGGCCGCACCCGGCCACGCCCGGCCACGCCCCAGCTATGCCCAGCCGGCCGCACCCTGGCCGCACCCTGGCCATGGCCGGCCGCACCCTGGCCACGGCCGGCGACGCCCCAGCTGCGCCCAGCCGCACCCCGGCTGCGGCCGGAATTTAATCCGGCCCACTAAAAAAGGTTGCATCCAAATTTGAGGTGTCCATTGGGTAAGAAAGTACTTGAGTGTGTAAAAACTTCGAAGTTTAAGTTGAGTTGTATGAAATAATGTGATGAACTATCTAGTTTTTGAACAATGTATACTCCTAGATGTGGGCTAGAATGGACCATAGGCGCCTAAATATAGTTTTTTTGAAGTTTTTTGAATCTTATTAGAGGTACATATAGGTCAATTTGGAATTACTTTCGGTAAACATGTAGAAATTCATTTAAATGATAGAAAATAGCAAATCTACTTATTAATTTGTGAACAATGTATGGCGACACTTTATTAAGATGATTTGAAACTTATTGATATTTTTTTAATTTGGATAAAGAAGTCTGAATAGGTTGGAAAATGATCTATCATTTGTGAAAAAATATTATTATGCAGTCAGCTCATAGTAACCCTATCGTTCCTGGATGACTAGAAATAAGTTTAATACAAAACATTATCATAATAAATCTTGCATTGGTTTTTTGTTTAAATTGATTAAATTTTGCTGACGTGGCGTTGGCGGTCGTGCTGACATGGCATATGCGGCCGGACATAGTGCTGACATGGCACTGACAGCAACCCCCGCCACGATTGCCACGTCACTCGGCCGTGCACGGTCGACTCCAGCCGCGATTGAAGTTTGAATAAGTGAGAAAATGACCTGTCATTAGTGAAAAAAATAAAAAATCAAATTGCTACCGTGGAGCTTTAAACCCATGACCAGCTGCTAAATAGTTAGGAGCCTTACCACTAGAGCATTAGTCCTTTTTTGTGTAAGGTATCCGAATTATTGCATTTTAACATTTATTATTTATTAATTGAATAAATAATTACAGTAACAGCTAAACTTGGTTAGAAAATTTCACATATTCACACAACAACATAGTTTGGATCCATAACCATCCCATAAAAATTTCAAATAATTTCAACAAAGTGTACTATACATCCTACACAATCATGCACATATGCATGTTTTTAGATTTTTCTAGCCAATACATGGCATTTTAACATTTATTCCTTAGTAATTTAACAAATAATTACAGTAATAGCTAAACTTGATAAAAAACTTCACAAATTCACACAACAACATATTTAGGCTCCATAACTATCCCATAAAAGTTTTAAATGATTTTGATAAAGTGTACTATACATCCTTCACAACCAGGAATAATGTATACTCTAATTTTCACAAAATCATATGAAACTTTTATTCTAATTATTAATTTTGAGAAAGAAGTTTGAATTTTGGTGGGAAAACAATCGGTCATTAGTTAGTTATTTACATGGTTCTATTAGTTAGTTATTTAAAAAATAAAGATAATTAAAATAGAAAAGTTACTTTACAGGGTTCTATTAGTTAGTTATTTAAAAAATAAAGAAGTAAAGTTTTCCTAAAAGTATTATTGTTTTTTGTCTAATGCAATAACAGAAAAGTGTTGCAATAGACCCAAAATGGTTGCAATAGACACTATGTCAGGAATTTAATTGGCAAAAAATGCCCGATCGGGGATCGAACCTGAGACCTTTGGAACAAAAGTGAAGTGCACCAACCACTAGGACAAGCATCAAATTGTGTTTAATAGGGTGTTTTATTTCTTTTTATTAATTGAATTGCAATAAATCCTTTATAACAAACTTGAAAAAAATATGTGGCACATGGGGATCGAACCTGATATCTCTTAGAGTAAAATGCTAAGTCATACCACCACACCAAATCATGAGGCTATGCAACATTTTATATTTTTCTAGCCACTTTATGGTGTTTTAATATTTATTTCTTAGTAATTCAATAAATAATTACAGTAATAGCAAAACTTGATCAGAAAATTCTATAGATTCACACAACAACATATTTTTGCTCCATAACCATCACATAAAGGTTTCAAACGATTTCAACAAAGTAATATTATACATCTTTCACAACTAGGAACATATCTCACTTAGCTAGATAGGATTATGTAAGCCATATATGCCTTTGTGAGGGATATTCAACAACTCTTTATCGAAATCACTTGAATTTTTTATGTGACGCTCATACACCAAAATCATGTGGCTACGTAACTTTTTAGATTTTTCTAGCCATTTTATGATATTTTCACATTACTCCTTAGTAATTAAATAAATAATTAGAGTAATAGCAAAACTTGATCAGAAAATTTCATAGATTCACACAACAACATATTTTGGCTCCATAACTATTCCATAAAAGTTTCAAATGATTTCGACAAAGTGATATTATACATCTTTCACAACCAGGAACATCTCCCACTTAGCTACATAGGACTATGTGAGCCATATATGCCTTTGTGAGGGATATGCAGCAACACTTTGTCAAAATCACTTGAATTTTTTATGTGATGCTTATACACTAAAATCATGAGGTTATGCAACTTTTTAGATTTTTCTAGCCACTTTATGCTATTTTAACATTTATTCCTTAGTAATTCAATAAATAATTACAGTAATAGCAAAACTTGATTAGAAAATTTCATAGATTCACACAACAACATATTTTGGATCTATAACCATCCCATAAAAGTTTTAAACGATTTTGACAAAGTGATACTATACATCTTTCACAACTAGGAACATCTCACTTAGGTACACTTGAATATTCAAGTATATTTTTTCAGGTGTAAGCGGGGAGTAGCCATCCGCCGAATCCCTACAGGCGGGCAAACTTTTAGCCCTTGACCCACCTGCCCCACCTCTCAGTTCTATGACCTCCATTTCCATTTGCCAGCTCCGCCGCCCCCCGCCCCCATGCCCCCGCTTTTTTACATTGTGTGAGGCATCTTAAGGGCACTTTGGTCACATTACAGGGGTCGTACAACCTCAACTTTACAACTCGACACTCCGTACAACTTTACAGCGCGCCGTCCGACGTGGATTGCTTCGCTGGCCTCGATCTTCGCTTGAGCTCGCGTTCCCCCACGGGTCTTCGCGTGCGTCCTCAGCCCCGCTTTGATGCTGCGTCCGCGAAGACCCCCGAGGGTCCCTTGGGGCCTCCCCCAGCTTCCCCGCCTTCTTCGCTGGAATGCTGCCCCGAAGAGCTCCCACCGCTTCGCCGAAGCCTCCTAACTTCGCGGCTCCGAACCCATCCAGATCTGCAAAACAGAGACCCTCCCCACTGAGCCACTGAAGCCACCTGCTAAAAAAAACACCCGGGGGTTAGTGGAGATAAAAACTCGGTACGTCTGTTGACGGGGGCGCCGCGCATCCGCCCCCTCTCTTATTATATACTTTACATATGTTTTCAGGTTATGAGATACAATAGCTATAGATACTTTAAAAAATATTTTCACACAATTTTTCAAATAATACTTGAGATACATGTAGTTCAATTTGTAATTATTTCCAAGAAATCCGCATAAATTAATGTAAATCATTGAAAATAGTAAATAAGTTAGGAAATTGTTGAAAATTCTACAAGATAACTTATATGTAGTATATTTTATATAAAAACTATATTCGTTCATTGTTTGGGGAGAAAAATACCAAAGGGGATTTCTCTACACGCGGGAGAAAATATAGTGCGGGCGTGCCAGTGTATATAAATACACAAAAATAAATAGACAAAGAACAAAGTAGGGAACAATCTTTTATTCATATTTTCTGACAATACAAATACATGCTCCCAATATATATGCACGCTCCATTGCCTGCCGTTGGGCAGATCCGATACGGGCGATGTGTTCTCCTGGTTCCTAGGGCCTCGGGAAGCTCTCAGTTAATTACATCCGCGAGTCGAGCTCGCAGAATACCTCCGATTAAGCTGCAGTGGTCATCTTGTCCAATCTTCGCCTTGTGGTCTCCATGCATGATGAGATGATATAGATGAATGTCGGGCGTCGGCATTATCATGGACCGACGCTCGTCGGTCCATGGGCCGGTTGGAACGCAATCGAAATGTCGACGGCGTCCGCCCGTGCCATTCGGCCTCGTCGGTCGCGAACGGCGAGTGTCGTGGTAGCAGTATTGTTGGTGGAGTGCATGGTGACGCTCGGCTGGATTGAACGGAGACATCTTGGCTGCAGGGTCCTCCGGGTAAGCGGCGTGAATGGCATAGCAGAATCACCCACGGCCTTCCCTCGGTCTTGTACACGCACGTAGAGGAAAAACATGCATGCATGCAACTGGTACATCTTCGTTTCTGTTGATGTGGTCGATCAACATGTGTAGACGATCCCAGCGGCGCGGGCTGTTCGAGGACGAGCTCCGACGGCGAGGCGCTGGTGGTTCAGATCACCGAGGTTGCGACGACAGGCAGTACGGCGGCGATCGTTGATGAGGGTGCATCGACGACGACGACGATCACATCCCCGGCGGCGGGCTCGACATCTCCTCTCATGATGTTCGTGATGACGGGAACATGCAGGTGCTCCATGTGCAATCTGAAACGAACATGCAAAAGGAAAGAAGGAAAAGAAATACGTAGATGTATCAACCTGGGTTACCGACGAGAAGGGCAGAGGCCATGTCGACGACGCCGCCGAGGTGCTTGGCGTCGGCGCTGTGCAGTTCCTCGGGCCGCCGGCACCGGAGTTCGATCGACGGCCGCGAACCTCCTTGCCGGTGATCGACGGGCGCTCCGGGATGATGCCGCCGGCCAGAGCGCGACGTCGGCGAGCTGATGCGTTGGACGGGCGGTGCGGTGGTGTGGTGTGGTGTGTTGGCTTGTGGCTGGTCTGTCCTCCTCCTCGAAGGGGTAGAGCTCCTTTTTATAGGCAGCGGCAGGGAGGAGCTGGTGCCGAGCGCCGCCTCCAGTCCGTTGGCGAGCGAGCGAAGCGTCCGGGCGTCGTCGCACCGCGCGGCTGGCGAAGTTCAAAATTCGAATTCGTTCTTATCCGCGTACACTGCTGGGTCACGACGTCGGTGCGTCGAGAAGTTTCCAGAAGCTGGGCCGGCTGGGCCTTCACCATTCTCGTTTGCAATACGTGTACGTATTGGACTTCATACACACACTGCTAGCTTCTTAGCCATAGTCACGTACGTGCGTGGCTGTTGTTGCATGGGCCATGCAGGCCATCAATAGGAGCCCATATTAACAATAAATGATTATTGTGTTAATCCTCCACTAATCAGCCCAATATATCTTCACGACTTGACTGAGGTGCCGAACCGGAGAGCGTCCTCGTGCCGGCTGTGCGAGGCATTTTCTTCTCGTGTCATGCGTGGCGCAGTGTACGTATTTGAGCGACAAGATAATGGGAGTGTATACACGTACCCTAAGACTTTGTACATGAATGTCTTGCTTCTCCCATAATACATGCATGAGCACATTTAAATAGCACTTCTATATATAATGCACAAAATCTTGTCCAACATTCATATAAGAAAATTATTTTCATTTTTTACTTTACGATCTCACTACTAAAAAATGAAAGTAGATAATTTGTTGGTACGTGATTCTGCCGCTCCGCATCCGCGCATCCGTGCGTCCGCCCGTCGCCTACCGCATCCACCCCCGCCCGATGTGTCCCTCGCTCCGTGCGATTTCCACCCTCGGATCACTTCATCGCTATTCGTCAGCGATCCCTTGGCTCCAACCCGCACGCGGCACGCACGCCCAACCCTAGCCTGGCAAAACAGCCGCCGCCGCCGCCCTCCCTTGCACTCATCCGCCGCCACCGCCGTCTACTCTCTTCTCTCCAGATTCAGATCGAGGTGACCTGATTCAAATTGACGTGACCCGTCTACTCTCTTCGTCTCCGCGCGGGGAGGGCGCAAGGCGGCCGTGCAGCCCGCCCTCCGGCGGGTGGTGCAAGGAGGCAGCCACGACAAGCGCCACATCCAGCTGCTGCAAATCGCCTCCGATCCAATCTCAGCGCCGTCGTCAACTACAACATGCAGGCCAGGGATGCCCCCGTCTCCAGCACCCATCCGGCGCCGCCGTCGTCTCCAGCGCCCACCCCGGACGCCGCCGTCACTGAGGCTGGCGACGCCTCCGATTCCTGATCGAAGGGTCAAGCCCGTTGCCTCTCCCATCCTCCCCTGCGCCAAGCCCGCGCACTAGATGGCTGCTTCAGCGATCTGCAGCTTGAGAGGGCGCTACATGAGGCCGAGGCCTACACTTCCAAGGTCAGCATTCGGCTTTCCCCTCGCGATTTTCTCCTGCACTTCCACACGATCATTTATGCTTAGTTTGATACGGGGTCACTTGAATCAGGCAGTAATTAACTGTGTTGCTTGATTTTTCAACCAGTTTCTAAGAAGTTCGAATTGGATGGAACATCGCAGCTTACGGATTGGGGAGTTCAACTATGTGTCAGAATGGGTACGCTAGCCTTCACGACTGAACTCCATACAGCCAATGGAGGATACAATACTGCTCGCTGCTTCAGTTGCTCACAAAATGAAATGTATGCTAATTTTACTGGTGGGTACCATAAAAATGTGTTCCTGGGTTCAGTGCTGCTCCGCTATGCTTGAGGCCATTTCCATTTTTTTAGTTACAAATATTGAGTCACATTCAGTATTCCTTCCGTAAAAGAACGTTCTATTCAGTATCTGTATCTCTGAAAGGTAATAATTTTAGATTGGGAAAAGAAAACATAGGCCTTCTGTTTATCACTTTCTTAAATAATACCATCTCTGAAAGTTAATAATTTTGGATTGGTAAAAGAAAACATAGACCTTCTGTTTATCATTTTCTTAAATAATACCATGTGCAAATAATTTGTGACTTGTTCGCATGATGTGTGATTTCAATCGAACTTAACAAATGCACGGTGGAGGAGGTGAACTTTCATAGCTTGCATACTGAACGAGAGTTTGACAGTTTTCTGAATTTTCCTACAGGAGCAGGCGCAGCATAGCAGATTCCTATCCCCTTGTGCTCTAATTGAACATATTATTAAGAATATTAAGAAGAAATGTGCTTCTGCTCTACAAGAACTTCCAGAGGCATTGGGTCTGCAAGAACCATCAGGTAACGCATGTGTTTGCAATTTTTTTCATATAGAATAAAAAAGAACATGCAAATCCATTGGTCCAGCATCTAACTTGAGTTTATCAATTCATTGGTCGTTCTTCCCTTTTTGTAGTATTGCTTTTCCTGTATTTGAACCCTTCATGAAGTGCATTAACCTTGATATTAGTTCGAACATATTGAAAAAAAGAACTTTGATTAGGAACAATTACTTTGAATGGCCTCTACAGATAAATCAGCTTTAAGAAAATACTGGCTGATGTATTGCAGTCTCGTTATCTGAACTTAGATAATCAGTTATTCAGAGGAGGCTTGCCTGTGTAGAAGGACTTAAATTAATTTCACAGATAATATGTATGTATTGGCCATTTTATCCAGTCAGAGTTAGACTTTGTTAATAGCATATGATAAAGAAATATAGCTATTTTTCCTAAAATTTTTATTATCGTGCACATATTTTACTTTATTCATAACAATATGAAATGATGCCAATATTCCTTCATAATGGTCGAATGGTCAATGGTTATGATCTTCGAGCCTTCCATATGTACTGATCATGTTGGTTTCTCCATGCTCATCTTCAAGATCCCTATTGGTGGAAGGAGATAGACATCAAGGTTTAGTGCGGTTTGCTCTAAAAAGATTTATGCAAAGAAGCTTTTCTCCTTTTCCTTTATTTGTCTGCAACAGTTTTCACTTGTCCGCCGCAATGGAAGCTCCTAAACCTCTCAGAATGCTTTACGGTTAGCCACTATTATATTATGTTTAACTATTGTTCTTGCTTCACCACATGATGATAGTACTTAAATTATGCTACACATTTACTTGTCTGATAGCAATAGGTTGGTCACTGGGAGCATCAGGATGCATGACTGTCTGTTTCAATTCTTAATCTTTTGCAATTTTACTCTGAACTTTGGTCCATAAACCTGCATTGTCCTAGCATTGGATCGTCAGCAAGGTGATGTCCTGAGCTATCCGTAACTGAATCGAACTCCTTTTCGTTTCCATATGTTTGCAGTTTCTGGATCGTCAGCAAGGTGTACCAGGAAACCAACTAGCCTGCTCCGTCTATGACAGATCACATGGTCCGACCATTTTCCTCCTCTCTTTGTTTCCTGTTAACATTATTGGAACTCTGATAGGTTCAGCTTGGTTCATCTTTGTGACTGAATGCCAATATTATTGCAGTTTGGTTCAGCTTGGAATATTATCTGTAGTAGTAGTACTTTAACTGAGCATGACTGTAAGCAAAACAGAAGTCAGGAATTGTGAAAATATAATTGGACCATTACGATAACACTACTTGCATCATTTCAGCTATGTTATAGATTATGTTTCCAATTTGCCATAGTCCACTGCTCTCTTCTATCTATCCATATCCCTACTGTGCATCTGTTGAACATTTTATTTATTTTTCATTTTCTTGCTTTTAGATTTTCTAAGCCTACTTATAAGATGTAGTCTACAGACCCCATACTCTGAGTGGAATAAACAAGCGCCAATAGTTTAGGAGATACAGATTTTACATGATTGCTTTTAGATTTTGCATGTCCTCTGAACAGATTTGAATTTGAAATAATGTTGTTTGCCAAAATATTATATTACAATTATAGTTTTACTAAAGCATGTCAATGATTGTTTCAGGAGGAAGCTTGAGTTTGAGGAGCATGCGAATGGTGGACGATGGTGAACATGAAGGCAACTTTTGCTGCTGCAGTAGACATAGGTCATATAATTCGAATGAGTTGAAACTGTGCGCTGGATACATTATGTGTTGTACCAATGGTTGTGTCCAACATTGGGTGTGTTTCATTAAAGATTTGTACGAATAAATTATATTTCATTTTAATGGATGTCGATGCTTCATTCATTATGTATTTATCGTTTTGCGATTATTGATTTAAGCTACCAAACAAAGCACCGCAACATGAATTATTAATATATTAATTTGCCGTTGCAATATATGATGGAAATCAAACCAAACTGTGTTGCAACAATTGCACAAATAATAACCACATTTAGTCGTGGCAATAGGTGCGATAATCGTGGCAATAGAGAAACTATCTCTTGTAACTACAAAAAAGATGATGGTGGCAATAAAGAAATCTACCTATAGCAACCAGTCAGTAACGTGGCAATAGATGACCTCTCTGTAGCAACCAACCTATGGAGACGTTGCGATAACCTAAGCCACCTATAGCAACCATTTAGGCGACGTGGCAATAGAGAAGCTCTATTGCAATGCTTTCTCCGCGTAGCAATAACCACTATTGCAACACCTATATTACGTTGCGACTGCATTGTGTTGCTACATGACTAGCGTGTCGCAATACGTGTCACTAGCAACGTCTAGTTCGTTGCAATTGATACTATTGCCACACCCATACTGGTTGCAATTGCTTTTGTTACAACACTCACCAAGTGTTACAAAAGCATCAAAAGTGTTGAAATATATGGGTTGTGTGTCGCAACTAAAACGTAACCCGTTGCATTATGCTATTGCTACCGTTACAAGTGCAACGACATTTAACCAAAAATAAAAGGTAGCAAAAGTACTATTGCTACCATTTTTGGGTCTTTTGCTACACTTTTTCGGCATTGAATTTGACCCAAAACCTTGTAGTGGATGGAGGAGAATTTTCTCCAAAGGGTAGCCTATGAGGAGACCGAAATCCATGATGGGAAAGATGTAGAAGTCTAAGCTCACCTCAATCTCATCTATGATGATCGGTACATCCCTCGCAATCCCCCGACACTCAAAGTATCCATAATGATTATAAAGAAAGAGTTTGTCGGATGGGATTAGAGGCTTGCGACCCACAAGGGTTTCCATTCGGATTTCAGATATGATGCAAGCCTCGGCAGAGGGGTCATGAAGGGCTTCTATGGTTGTTCCTCTTATGGTGCAACTGATAGTCGTGGAGGATGAGCTAACTCGAATTGCTTCAGAAGTGCGTCTCAACTCCTTCGACAATTCTTCCTTCGTAAACTTCTTGAGAATGGAATTGTTGGAAGGAAGAAGAGGTACCGTAGGCTCCATATCATAAGGATCATTCAAGGTGTTTCTAAGATTTTGATGTGGGTCATCCTTGAATGGGGAAGCGAACTTCGAAGATTGAATTTCTTCTTTCTTCGATGTTCGTGGTTCGGGAAATGGCTCAACAGACGAATCAAGAGACGAGGAACATGAAGGGGTGGATTCGGTTGCTGAGGGAACTTCATGGATCAACTTGCACTGCTCTTGGGGTTCGCTATGGTTGGAAGGAAAGGAGGCCTTTTTCATGATGTGGTCTAAGATGCCCTTTCTTTCCGTTGGAGTTCTATGAGCAAACGAACCTCCGGTGGCAAAGTCGAGTTTCATGGAGGCATCTATGTCTAAACCCGCGTGAAAGATGTACAAAGCTACATCATCGGGTATAGACACGCTTGGGCTTGCTGCTAAAAGGCATGAAAACCTAGCCCAAGCTGCACCGATGGACTCCTCTTCTAATTGTTCAAATGCAAGGAGGTCACTATGGACAGAGGCTAAGTGGGACCAAGAAAAGAACGAGCGACAAAAGTCATCTCGGAGCTTTTCCCAATCACCATTCGCGCTCCTCACGTTGCGTGTCTACCATTGTTTCGCCCTCTTTGTGAGAGAGTGCGGAAACAACTTCCACCTCAACGCTTCTTATGTCATGCCTGGGATTACCAAGCACGAACACAGTTCCTCGAAAACTTGCAAATGATGGTGAGGGTCTTCATTTTTGACCCCAGAGAAGGGTCGATCCCGAACCATGGCAATAAAGCCAGGACAGAGTTCATAGCCAGAAGCTGTGATTGGCTTTGGAATGGGTGATGGCTCTAGGAACTCGTCCTTAGTAAAAGATTGGCATTGGGTATTGGTCATGATAATGGGGGTAAAGGTAGAAATAAAGAAAAGATAAAAGATACGAGGACCACCAGGTTCGAAGATACAGCAACCGTTCCCCGGCAACGACGCCAGAAATGCTTGTTGATATTTCTTAACGTCACGAATAAATCTGCAAGCGTACGGAAGATATCATTGTAGCACTTCACCCGGGAGTATTCAGGGTATCGTATTTTCCTCAGGGAACGGGTGTATAACTATCGTCCGGCTGGTTAGTCCAAGGACAACAAGGAGATAGATATTTTTGGTGGGTAGAGAGGACTCCTATGGCTTAGGGTCTAACGATAAGATAAATTCAGCCTCTATCTACTTGCTTCGGGCACCGGTCTACCCCTGGTCTGCCAGGCGTCTTCGGCTATTAGCTCTACACCCTACCCTCACGTGGGGGAATACAAGGGATGCACGGGGCTGTCACCACCCGTACACCTACCCCGACATACCGTGGAATAGGTATGCAAACAAAGGAGATATATAGCCTAGACACCACGTCTACGCTAGCTACCTCGACTCTAACCACGGCCACACTCCGCCAACGGCTAGAGTGCTACGGCCAGAGCCCCTGCCACAAGGACGAGCGATGATCCCGCAAGCAGATAAAAGATAAACTTAAATTACCGAAAGAACTTCTACCATAAGAAATCACAAATACTTACTTAGAGAAGGAAGCATCCGCTGAGGTACAGGACCGGAGAAGAACACCGACATGCCGGCGCCTCCTCCGAGCTATACCACACTCTCTCCCTATTTTCTACACTTATTCTACTATGAGGCTCTTCTCTCTCAACTTGTGTGTGGAATGAGGGGGGTGGAGGCCTCTTTTTATAGGGTAGAGAGGCGGTTTCCGGACAAGTTATATATGGAAACCCACTCCACCGCCTATAGAAATGCGCGGGAGAGCTTCCTCCCAAGATTAGGCGCCAGGGGCGGTGGCGGTGGTTCGGCCGACCCATGGGCCGCGCCAAACGCCTCCTGCTTTGGCCTGGATGTGAGCCTGACACTCCTCTGATGTTATGTCGCTGTCTTGGCCCATTTTCATGTGCGAGCGCTGCGTAGTTGAATTATTTGGCCTGTATAGCTAGCTCGTGGGCCCCCCTATGCTCCTGCGCTGCTGTGATCTGCTGCTGTTCCCTCTGTGTGTGCGTGGGCAGGTGCTGCGTAGGAAGGTGGATGCATGCATGTAGGGCCCATTATGCTTCCTCTTGGGACCAATGTTTTTAAATCGTCCGATTAATCACGATTAATCGCCCTTATCGCTCAGCACCTACCGATAAGTACCAGCGACCCAATTTGTGCGATTAGAAAACTTATCGTCCGATTAATCACGAATTAATCACGATTAGTCGTCCGATTCGAGTTGGGACGATTAGTTTGAAAGACAAAATTGCTGGGCGTCTGGGCCGAAACACATATGGGCTTAGATTGTTTTAGCCCGTTAGGTTAAAGATATACTCCCACACACACAGTCCACACTCCAGTACTCCACAAGTCAACAGGCAGCACCAGAGCCACCTCCTGATCCCCGTCGTCGCCGCCGCAAGCGGCCGGCACCAGCAGCCACCTCCTGATCCGGATTCCCGTAGCCGCCGCCGCCAGCGGCCAGCACCAGCAACCTCCCGTCAGTCCCGCAGCCATCCAGCGGCCAGCAGCCACCTCCCGTCGACGCTACGACATCCATCCGCTCCGCCAGGTGCCATCTCCCGCATGCGTCTGCTGTGCCACGCGCCCACGCCGCCACTGCTGTTCGCTGGTGGCCAGGCATAAGAATGAGTTCCTCCTCTGAAGGTTAGTGACTAATTTGCTCTGCTCTAACAAGTAAGTTCCTCCCTCGAGACTCGAGTGGAAAAGAAAACTCTGCAAGTCTGAAACTCTCAACCCACCGCGCCACTGTTGCAATGCTCACCAGGATTGCGAGAGCTGGATCGGTTCCAGAACTGCAAGCAACAACTACGAGTAGCATCTTTGTGTTCCTGAGCCATGTTCAGTATTGAAGCACGTTTTGCTGCCACAAAATTTCTATAAGTTATTAGTAAGTAACAAGTACTAATTTAACCTGGCTGTCCCTGTAATATCCCTATAGGCTAGAGAATGAGTGCTCTAACAAGTACTAATCTTGTTGTACTGATCTGTTGCTTGTCCCTATACTGTACCGATCTGTTACTTCTTTCAATCTGATTCTTATTTTGCTCTGCTCTAACAAGTACTAATTTAGCTCACGATTTGTGACATCCACTAAAATGCAAACATTTGTATGTGCAGATGTTGATAGGCGGCATTCTGTGGTGGAAGTGATAATGCCTGACCCTAAAGCAGATGTTGTTGGTTCATCAAGTGTTCCTACCTCTGCTTCCTCGGCTCCTGCAGATGGTTCATCCCTAGCTGAAAAAGCCATAGCTAAACTGCCTCCGAAAATTGCAGAGCAAGCTAAACTTGAGACCTTGTTTAATTATTATGTGATTGTTGCCTGCTATGATTGGCTAATTATGTGCCAAAATATTATACTTGTTTGTTTATGTTTGTTCAAAATTATGTTGATCATATACTTACTATATGATATGTATATTGGTCCTATACTCCATAAGGTGATTATACTACATATAAGGTCGATTAGCCTCGATTAATCGGGCTTATCGACGACTTATCACGATTTATCGTCTTATCGGTACCCTTACGATAAGGTTCGATTTTACGATTTGAAAACATTGCTTGGGACACAGCCATGCACGCACGTGCTGCTTGTGGAGCTCGAATGTGGTGCTTGTGTGCACTCTTGGGTGTGTATGCAGCAACTTTTTTTCCAATAACCACTTTATATATATTAAGCAGTCATTTTACAAAATGAACCTTCAAAGAAGGTCGTATTACAAGTAGGTCCTTGGACCAGAGCAACATCGGATCCACCATGGCGCAGACGGTGACGAACTCGCCGGCGGTGAGCTGATGTATCGCCGGAGGCGAGGACAGCCGGGTGGAGGAACCGCGCCTTGCGTCGGTTGTAGAAGGGGCGACCGAGCCGCATAGGAGATCCACACCGGACGACCGACGGATTTGTAGTCTTCTCGTCGCCGGCGGCAAAAGATGAAGCTCGAAATCGAATCCCCAGTGAAGGCGAATTCATCTGGCCTGCTCCCGATGAGTATGTGCTCGAACGGCCTTGGATCTGCAGTAGTTGAGGCTGCTTGGACGGCGGGACGGCGGAGTGGAACGGCGGCGGAGCGGTGGCGGAGATCGCAGCCAAGAGGGAGGGGCAACCGGAGGCAGTCCCAGAGACAAGATCCACCCAAGGTGGGATCCGATCTGCAAGAGACGAACTCGGATCGACCTCCCCCCCCCCAACCAGATCAGGGGCGGCGGCGAAGGAGATCCAGCAGCAGAGGGCGGAGGGGAGAGGTAGAGAGGCTGCAGGAGAAGGCGAACTCGGGGAGTTTATTTTATTTAGGCATACCTGGGAGTCGGTGTCGACGTCGGCGAGTAGGCCAAGGAGGCCGGCGGCGATGACGGCGGCGACGGCGCCACAAAGGTAGCAACAACCACGACGGGAAACAACCATAAAGGCAACTAAATAGATTAACTACTACTAGATCTACAGACGGGAGGGCTCCCTGCCCCTCTCCGCCGCCGGCGAGGCCGCCGGAGGGGAAGAAGGGAGGGGCCCTAGGAAAGCAGTGGTGAGACCTAGAGGGGGAGAGTAAGAGGCTTCGAGGAGAAACCCTGCTGGATGACGACCTTGGACGCGAACTCGGCGGAGGCCAGCATGCATCACAACAGGAAACTGTGGCTTCGCCAACAGCCCAGCTCTTTTCCAACAGCCAAGAACAGAGCTGTTGGCGAAGAAACTCTTTCCCAACAAAAAAACTCTGCTGTCGGGAAAGAAATCTTCGCCAACAGCTCAAAATCCAAGGACTGATGGCAAAGTACGGCTGTTGGCGAAGGGGTTCTTTCCCAACAGGAATGCTGTTGGGAAAGAAAAGCTGTTGGCGAAGCCCCGACGTGGCCAAACGGTGCCGACGCCGTCCGCTTCGCCAACAGCTTCGCCGTTAGCTGTTGGCAAAGGGAGCAACCCTTCGCCAACAGGGCTACCACGCTGTTGGCGAAGAGCCTTCTTTCCCAACAGCCTTATAGTGCTGTTGGCGAAGATTGCTCTTTGCCAACAGCATGTGCATGCTGTTGGCAAAGAATTTTTATTTTTTTCGAATTTTAAGTTCAAACTTTTTTTGTAGCCTTGCTACATTGTTTAGAAGCACATGGTTAAATGTGGGCCCTTTTTGCAACATTTAGCTATATTTCGTTAATTATTTTCGTTCACTTGAATTTTCTGGCATAATCCAATTTTGAACTGCAGGTGCGTGAATTAATGAAACTTAGGCATTCGAAAAATGATATTCATGATGGGGAGTGTGTTTTGAGGTCGTGTCCCAAAGCTCACCCAAAATTTCGAAGTCCTTGTACACGTAACACGACGGTCCAGGCGTGGTAAAACTGTTTTTTAATTATATAAAATCCAAACGAAGTCGAAAAATCACGAAACTTGTCGGGGTGTCTTGTTATCGCATCTGGAGGCTACGATAAACATTTGAGAAAGTTTGGAGCAAGTTACCGCGTCGGATGCTCAAAACCTAGACATCTCCACATGTGCTCACAAGTGATCAAATGGTGGAGATGTCTGGGTTTTGAGCATCCGACACGGCAACTTGCTCCAAACTTTCTCAAATTTTTATCGTAGCCTCCACATGAGATAACAAGACACCCCGACAAGTTTCGTGATTTTTCAACTTCGTTTGGATTTTATATAATTAAAAAACAATTGTACCACGCCTGGACCATCGTGTTACGTGGACAAGGACTTCGAAATTTTGGGTGAGCTTTGGGACACGGCCTCAAAACACACTCCCCATCATGAATATCATTTTTCGAACGCCTAAGTTTCATTATTTCACGCACCTGCAGTTCAAATTTGGATTATGCCGGAAAATTCAAGTGAACTTAAATAATTAATGAAATATAGCTCAATAACTCAAAACATCCCCAAGTTTTGAAGTTGAGATGTAGTTATAGTAGGAAGGACCCACAAAAAAGTTGAAAGGAAAAAAAACAAAAATGCAAAAATTCTTTCCCAACAGCTTTGTGATGCTGTTGGCAAAGGTGTCTTCGCCAACAGCTTTAATACCGCAGCTGTTGGCGAAGGCTGGCGCAGTAAAAAAATAAAAAAGGCTTTGCCAACAGCCGCACCTATAGACTGTTGGCAAAGAACATTAACCCTAAAAGCCCTCTCCCTCCACACACACACACGACACCCACACACACGCGCGCCGCCGGTCCCGCCCCCCACCCCGCGCGCCGCCGGTCCCGTCCCCCGCCGCCGCCGCCGCCGGTCCCGGCTCCCGCCCCCGGCAGATCCGCCCCGCCCGCGCCGCGCCGCAGCCGCCCCGCGCCGCAGCCGCCCGCGCCCCGCCCCGCGCCGCAGCGGGCCGGCCCCGCCGCGCCGCCCGCCCCGCCACGCGCCGCAGCGGCCCCGCCCCGCCCGGCGCCGCAGCGGCGCCGCCCCGCCGCGCCGCCCCCGCCGCATCACTCCCTCCCGCCGGCGACCGGGCCAGAGGAAGGGAGTGTGTTGGCTGAGGACGGCGGCCACGCGACGGCCTCCACGCGCCCCTCTTCCCCGGGCCGGCGGCCGCGCGGTGGAGGAGCAGGGGGCTGCCCCTCCCTCCCGGCGAGCCCCTCCCTCTCCGGTCAGCTCCGCTGCATGCCTGCATCCATGACCGCGGCTCCCTCTCCACTCTACTCCCCACGCGTCGTCGACCTCGACCTGTTCCCCGAGGTGAACTCATTTTGTGCTCTTTACCCTATGAACCTGCATCCATTTTCCTAATGAAAAGATGCCTTAAGTTGAATTTGGACCTAGTGATTACTACACTACTGTTGTTACTGATGTAAAGTTATTTATGAGATATTACAAAAGCACATGGGACTAGTGTGAATTATAAATTCGACGAAATAGAACAAAAGAAGGAAATGGGAAATGTGGAATTCAATAAAAGACATAAATAATGTCCATGATGAGTTGTTTTTACTGATTTTTCTGTGGCAATCAACAAAAGTTTGAGATTTAACATCGAAAGTATTTTCTCATTGGACAAACACAAAAAAAATCTTTGGATGGAAACCATATGGTACCATTTCTAAAGTAATTAATAATCAACACACAGCTGATGACTCACCCCGACATTTCTATGTGATATAATAGTTTCATTAGTATAATATATACTAGCTTTATTTGGTAGACATAGCTGTGAGAAAACTGCAGAATTGTACATGATCGCCATGGGAAACATAAAGACAAATGCTATTGATACAAGTAGATTGGTGTGTACAGTACCATTTGGTGCATTAATTTTTCTTTCCAGATGGTCAGATCGATCACAAGTGGTACAGTGCCACACCCTTGTTGTATGCCCCTTGAATATTTCATAGTTTTATCTATATGCTGCGGTGTTTGATTCCCTTTAATCCTTATTTTTTATAGGTGCAAGGAGAAAGGCATAACATATTTGCAGAAGACCCTGGCCAGGTATCATTAAGTACTCGATTAGTCTCAGTAATTTGGTACATGTAGAAAAGCATCCAGGAAAGTTAATCATGGGCCAGTACTTATCTCTTGCTTTACATCTTTAGTTATCATTGCAAAATGCTCTTTGGCCTCAGCAATGCATATGATTATCTCTGGTCCCATATCATGTACATCAATTCAAAGTTTGCTTGATATCTCATGCATTTATAAAAAGAGAGAATAGATCATTTAGCAACTTTGATAATGATAAGGATGATTTGGTAATTTAGTAATTCAAAGTCAACACCCTGGAATTTTATGAGGATTACAAAGCCACACATATCTGTGTTCATCGCATGGTGATGCTTGTTTTAGATTTCTAACGTTTAATTTCCACTTGTCGATGGCGGCAGTAGATAGACTCTTAAGTTAATAAACAGCTGCCTACCAATTTCAATTCTTGCATGCCCCAATATTGGCCTTGCTTACTAATCCCCAGTGACTTGATCTTTTCAAGTGCTGCCGAAGGGCATCCTGTCACCTCCACCAAAGCACCACCTCAAACTTGTCAGAGTCTGTGAAGGCTGGGGGTCCATTCATAGCTTTATTTTGCTGACAAGAAAGCCTTAACTAATTGGATTGGTTTAACTTTGATTAAATTTCTTTTGGGTATTTTTGAGCAAAGCAATCAGAATTAGTGCAAAAAAAAATTTAGTTGAACTTAAGAGTCTTGGCCTGTTCAGGATCTGAACATCTGTTGAACTAATTGTCTGTCAGAAGTTGTAATCGAGAAGGATTTCCTGATCAAAGTTGCATGTGCAAACTACTTATGGTTAAAGTTGCCTGCGCAATCACTTATGGCAAATGTTTTTTCCATAACCAAAATGCTTTATTAGATCATTACAGTATGTAGTTCTCTACTCTCTTTGATTGATTCAACAAAGAATAGAAAGTCTTCTTATGGCATATGCTGTACCAAAGTAGTACAACTTGCTTCGCTCTACTTTCTTGTTTTTTCAGATTCATATGCCATCGTTGTTTATTTGCTTATTTTATATTGATGCTTTGCTCGTGCTATTCATATCTGAATGGCCCCTTTCTTGCTTTTCTATTTCATTCGTAGATCTGATTCCTAGTAGCCGGTTGAATAGTTCTAGTAGATCACTATCCCACTTATCCATTCCTGTAGTTGTTCTAGCTCGGATTTTGAGTGATGGAAATATAATTTGGTCTGATTTTCAGTAGCGGCAAGCCATTGAAGGTGGTTGTCTTGTCATGGTTCTTTTGTTGTGTCTGTCAAATCTTATAAGTTCCTTCTGATTGCTTGTAGGATGCCAATCTCTGAGGCTGATGCAACTTAAACAGTCAGAGATAAATATCTTTGTTTTGTTCCAGAGTGCTAGTCAGGGTGGACTCAGGCGCAGCCACAACCACAACCTCAGTCAGGGTGGTGTGCGTTGGAGCAAGGTGGGGGCGCTAGGACCTCTGGGGACGGCGCCGGGACCCTTGGGGACGGCGCCACGAGCTAGGTACCTCTGACTACCTCTTATGGACTAGTAGCGATGCATGTTAGACCCCTGGACATGTATGTTGGACTTGTCGGACATTTTGGACATGTATGTTGGACATCCTGGTGTATGTTGGACATGTATGCACTCGTTTCGTGACTTTATGTGTATTATGGACATGTATCGATGGATTTGATGTGTGGATTCATGTTGAGATCGAAACCGATGTCGAAATGTGGTTCATATGCTATATTGTTGATATATATGTGGTATTCTGGTTCATATGCTGATGTGTGGATTTGATGTGTGAATTAAAGGCTAGAAAACAGCAAAAGAAAATGGGAAAAAATTCCAAGCTTTGCCAACAGCATGGGCCAAAGCTGTTGGCAGCTTTGCCAACAGCTTTGGGCCAGGCTGTTGGCAAAGCTGGGCTTCCCCTGAAGCACGCGCCGGCTTTGCCAACAGCTTCGGCCCATGCTGTTGGCAAAGAAAACTGTTGGCAAAGCTGGGCTTCTTTGCCAACAGCCTTGTCCAGCGGATTTGCCAACAGCTTCGACCGATGCTGTTGGCAAACCAAGCTGTTGGCAAAGCTGCCGTTCCCTTTGCCAACCGGTCTTTGCCAACAGCCGTCGCTTCCCTGTTGGCGAAGGTAACGGCATCCGAGCTGACGACGTCCCCCCTTCGCCAACGGTGCACATGGCTGTTGGCGAAGCTTTCCCAACAGGGCCCGCGTTCCTGTTGGCGAAGAGCTCTTTCCCATCACTTAAAACGCCAACGGTTCTTTCCCAACAGGAACTCGGAAACCCTGTTGGGAAAGCCTTCGCCAACAGGGTTGGAGTCTTCGCCAACAGCTTAGCGCTGTTGGCGAAGCACGCGTATGCAGCAAGTTGTTTGTGCAGCAAATGGCCAGCCCGTGGGCCCTCCTTGCCCCCTGCATGGCGGTCTGCCTGCTGCTCCTGTGCGCATGCTGCAGCGTGGGTCCCGCTGTGGTGGGGCCTACAGTGGTGATGGCATTTTTATATATTTTATATCCTTTCATATTTACTCCAAAATATACGAAATATATATCGTCGGGATCGCTTAGATAAGAGCTTCGCATAGATGTTGTATTTGTCTTCTCTTTTAGGCCTATTCCACCTTTGCTCTCTGAAATATCATAATCACCAAAACTCATGGAAATGGTTAGAGATAAATCCCTATATCTATGATTCTGGAGATTGGTTGACGGGAAAATATTTGAAATAATGACCGTCAACACTCATCAACACTCAAAGTTTCATAGTTAGGAGACTCCATGATGGCCTCAACCTTTGCACTCCACACAGATTTACCAAGTGACTGTAAGAGCTTCGAAGCTCTATCATGATCTATGTATGGGAGGATGGTGATATTGGCTTTCATGTTGTTCACAATAGAAGTGAAACGCTGAAACATAGTATCAATTGACTCTCCAGGAAGATGCGAGAAATTTTCATACTCTCTGCGATACACCGAGAAAAGCCTAGCCTTCACGTGGTTGTCACCACCGTGAGCTACCTGCAACTTAGCCCAAATTTTGCAAGCACGATCCTCTCCCAACACACGATCAAACTCCTCAGCAGAAAGTGAATGATACAAATAGTCCATGGCTCTAGCATTGGCCTCAAACTTGTCCTTGGCACCATCGGCCTGAAGATTGAGGGGGATGACAAAATTTGGATCATTAGTCACATCTCAAACCAACTTGCCCTTTCCACGAAGAAAAGCTCCCATGCGAGCAACCCAATTTGGATAGTTCGTCCCATTGAACTTCGGAGGACCCGAACCCCTTTCTTCGTAGGTCGCCATCTTTGGATCTTAGACTGGTTAGAGTCGCAAAGACCCATAACCGGCTCTGATACCAATTGAAGGATCGAATAGGTGACCAGAGAGTGGGGGAGTGAATGGGAGCCGATAAAAATTTCTTCTCAAATGATTCGGCCTATGTCCCAACTTCACAACCAAGATTCTCGACCCAAACTTGCCAAGATCACGTAGCAACAGAGATGCTACTGACCCTAGGAGCAAGCACTCACAGCAAAACACCTCAACGAGCAAATCACACAGCGGAAACTCAGCAAAGCCACAACACGGCTTGCACCGGTCAGACCTGTCAAGCACACCGGTCAGACCGGTGGCAACATGAGCAGAACCATGTCGAGATCTTGACACACGAACCTGCTCAGAAACACCCCAAAGCAAGAGTCAAGCACAAGACTCAAATCTCAGGGAGAAGCAACTTTCTCAAGGGCCAAGAAACCAAGCAAATCAACTCCAAACAGGACCAAACTTGAACAACAGGGATCTCAGGAACCAAGGAAGCTTCTGAAAACAAAATCTCTCGAAAACACTCAAGAGGCCTTGCACCGGTCAGACCGGTGTAGGTCTGTAGCCTCGGGAGAAAACCCTAACCGCGAGTCAACTCCAAAAATCAAATCCACCGATCTCCCGATTCGCTCAACGGATTGAAGCCAAACTTTGGGGATGATGGGAGTACCTCATGGGCATCCTCTAGCTCGAAGATCAACCCTCAAAATGCTCTCAATCATGAGGAATCGCGAATCAAACATCAAGAACACCTTTTCCCGAGTTCACCAAAAAACCACCAAATCGAGGGCTTTTCCCGGAGTTTGAGAGGGGCAAATCACCAAGAAAAGAGCCTCCACGGACTCATGTGTGAATCCCTCAAGCAAACACGCAAGGAATCGCTCTCAAATCTGATGAACGAAAAATCCAAGAAAATAGCCAAAAATAGCTATGGGATGAACTAGCAAATCACAAGAGGAAAGAAGTAGGAACTCCAAATCTTCCATACATGATGAGGAAAGATTCTTTACAAAGAGGCTAGCAACCTCCCAACATCCTACCCTCTTGATGATCTACAGATGAAGCACTAGCTAGCCTGAGAAAAATAGAGAGAAAGAAAAACCAAAGGTCCAAGTGCTAGAATGGAAGAGATGGCTGCCACCAACCCCCATGGGTCCTATTTGTAGTCCAAGTGGTGGAGCCTAAAAGACTAAACTACCCCTAAGCGATACATACCCTTCAGGGGCAAATTTGGAAGTCTTCGCGAATATTCTTCGGCTGGGACCGCATCCAGCACGACCTTGCTTGCCTCCGACGCAAGCTTCGTGATCACGCCGCGTGTCCTCCGAATCGAAGCTCCTCGACGCACACGGCACCCACCGGTCAGACCGGCCCGGTCCATCGGTCAGACCGGTCCGAGGCCGTCTCCGTCACGTCGAGTCCTCGGCCTTGGTTTTGAGGCCCAAACCAAGAAACCCTCCTTCTGATGGTTTTGTGGCCAAACCAACAAACCCGCGTACGAGCTTTGGTTGTTAGCCGGTACCTCGCACCGGCTCCATGTCCACGTTGCCTTGCTCGTTCTTGCCACCATGTGAACCGCACTTGATCCCATCGGCCACCGGGTCCCTCGAACCAAGCCTACTTGTCTCTCCACTCCTCGGAGGCCACTCTGGCTAAGACCTTTCGCGTTTGTTCTTCACCTGCACCAATGCAAATCAAGCCGCATTCTACACCTGCAATATTTGAGCCAAGGCGAACGTCAGTCCACACAACGTTGTCAATCACTCATCGCACTGAGGAGCGACCATCCACTCGGTCCTCGGACACACCTGGTCCTCACGCGCCTATAAAACGGTGGCAGCCCCCCTACCGCCGCCCCTCCTCTCTCTTTCTCAATCTCTCCTCTCTCAGCAGTTGTTCATAGAAGCGAGAAGCAAAACTCTGCTGCATTTGCGTTTGGACTCAGGTATTATTCTAAATAATTTACTTTCTGTTAGTTTAGAAATTTTGGAAAATAGTTTAGAAATTCTAGATTTTATTTAGAAATTCTAGAAAATAGTTTTAAAATACTAGATTTTGTTTAGAAATACTAAAAAATAGTTTAGAAATACTAGATTTTATTTAAAAATTCTTGAAAATAGTTTTGAAATATTGGATTTTGTTTAGAAATCCTAGAAAATAGTTTAGAAATCCTAGATTTTATTTAGAAATTCTAAAAAATAGTTTATAAATACTATATTTTGTTTAGCAATACTAGAAAATAGTTTATAAAAACTAGATTTTGTTTAGAAATTCTAGAAAATAGTTTAAAAATATTAGATTTTGTTTAGAAATTGTAGAAAATAGTTTAGAAATACTAGATTTTCTCTAGAAATTCTAGAAAATAGTTTAGAAATACAGGATTTTCTCTAGAAATACAAAAAAATAATTTAGCAATACTGGATTTTCTTTAGAAATACTAGAAAATAGTTTAGCAATACTGAATTTTCTTTAGAAAATACTAGAAAATAGTTTAGAAATATTAGATTTTCTTTAGAAAATACTAGAAAATAGTTTAGAAATACTATATTTTCTATAGAAATACTAGAAAATAGTTTAGCAATACTGGTTTTTCTCTAGAAATACTAGAAAATAGTTTAGCAATACTAGATTTTCTCTAGAAAATACTAGAAAATAGTTTAGAAATACTGGATTTTCTCTAGAAATTCTAGAAAATAGTTTAGAAATATTGTATTTTCTCTAGAAATACTAGAAAATAGTTTAGAGATACTGGATTTTCTTTAGAAATACTAGAAAATAGTTTAGAAATATTGAATTTTCTCTAGAAATTCTAGATTTTGTTTTTGAAATTGGTATTGTACCTTTGGAAATTATTTTTTGCAGCTATGGCACAGCAGCCTCGTTCATTGGTGTAATAGTCGACGAGAGGATCGACAGGGAGCACCGATCGTACCAGTCCGCTATTTGGTACCCCTAGCTATGAGTTTACCGTCAATATTGGCACTGATTTGGTATCCAAACCAATGGTACTAACCCCCTTGATATAACAAGTTCGCACTTGCATGTGGTTTTTGGAGTATGTTGTTTACGCATGATTTAAGCGCTTAAAGGAGCACTTCCGGGTAAAGTTCATCAAGCACTTTATGAGAAGATAATGAAGCCCGACACAAGTCAAGACTCGAAGTGAACATGACTCCAAATGGCCCAAGGACCAAAGCATGAAGCCGTAAAACTCCGGGGACTTAAACAGAAGATGCTGGAGCTTGGACGACAAGTACCCCTATCTAATTCGCGGAGAAAATGACATCAATGGCCCACATGCAGAAGGGTGGAAATCAAGAATTGGACGAGAAGCTTTGGGAAGCGAACCGGGGCCGAACCGGGCCGAGGTGGGCCCAGGCCGGTCGGCCCACCCCCTTTTCGTGCCGGTTCGGCTTCCCCTTCGGACTAGGGTTTTCTCGGTCTATTTAAAGCTTCCACCCCGAAGAGCCACCGCATCCATTCATCAGAGAGCCACCGAAATAAGGAGATACACCGAAGGAGGCTGACGGCCGGCGTGAGTCTTCGAGGGTACCTAGGAGATGGCTTAGGCCATCCCTAGCCGCCATGGCCTCCCTGCGAGGTTGTGCCATGGTGGAGTTCGGGAGTCACCCCCAACATTAGTCGGGGTATGTACACACACGATGGTGATATCAATCTACTCTTTATTCTAGTTCTCTCGACTTTGGTCTACTTCAATGCATGATTTCTTTCTCATATGTGATGCATCCATATGTTCATAGTAAGATTAGATCTATTCGTGGTGTTTAGTCTATATCTTGCGGATACATTGAGGTAGTGTGTTTTAGCTATTTGGTTGATTACCCTGGTGTGGTGACAGCATGGCAGAGGGAAAAGTTCTAGCGATGACATGATGTGGAATAGGATCGATGGCGAGTACCATGGGAGTCGTTGTGTGGCCACCAAGAGGAGGAGCTACGAGTAAGAGCACTTGGTGGGCATTTGGGGTAAAGCTTTGGGAAACCTTAGGTGTCAACACGCACCCCGCACCGGTGACCTTGGGAAAGTAGGCCGCTTGCGAGCCGCCTTTCTGAGAGATGATTCTGTGTACCTTTAGTTGAGATGCAAACTACGATTTGATCACCTTTTGACTAGAACTGTACCTAGAGATGATAGGCCCTAGCTCCTTGGTTGTGTTATCTCATCTACGGTTGTGGGTGTGATCAACACATAATGCTTCACTAATATCTATAAAGTGTTACCTTTCGTATGCAATCTATGCTTCATGTTAGGTTAGATTCGATAGATTAGATGGAAAACCCTAGGTAGTTCATTGTCGATCCACGGATTGATAAACCTTAGGGGAGTACTCCGAGGGAAGAGCTACAACCGACCCGTGCGCTTGCAGATCGAAACTTGACACGTTATTTAACCGTCAACAAGCTTTTCTAGCGCCGTTGCCGGGGATCGGCAACACGAACCCTAGGGCGATGTATCTATCTTTTTGGACTAACCCTAATTTTATTATTGCATATATCCTGTGTTTCTTGTTTGTGTCCATGAATGCAGGTAAAACCCTAGACACAAAGTGATCTAGAAGTTCTCAACGTCCGTACTTCGACAAGTCCAATCTCGCTCAAGCAAGTTGATGGCTACGTGAAGACCCGCTCTTTAGTGGTAGGTGCTAACTTTTGTTAGTGGCCCAACATCTGCTATCGAGCCCACACTCAAAACAAGTAAAGATGAAAAAGGTATGCAACCGTGTCAATTGATTTTATTTTGGCTAATGTCTCTTGGAGATTTCTTTGTCCAAGCTATAGGTGATGAATCAAGCCCCGAAGAAGTCGTGACATCCGATCATCAACATCTCTGGAGGAAAATTGAAGATTATGAAGCTCCATCAAGTCTTCTTTCCAACGCATAAAAAATTGTCAATTTCGGACATCGGTAGAAAGAGTTAAGGTAAAATCTTTCAACGCTACACATTCTGAAATTCTTCAGAACAGATTGTAGTGCCGGAGTAATACGAGCATAGCTCTTTCATCCGGAGTCCGTTTGGAGTGAACGAGCACTCGTTGGAAAGGGAATTTGATACACATTGCAATGGAGTGGAAGATTGGTACATGTTCTGCACTGGATGAAGAGCAATTCAATGAAGAAGAGGCAGCAGCAAACAGCAGAGAAGGAGATGACGATGTAGAAGGAAGATTAGAGAGAGCCTTGAGCCCCCTATGATCCCGACACCCTAGATAATGCAAGAGCAATGGAGAAGATACACCATTGGAGCCATGCTACTCGCTGGTGGATCAATGGTGATGAACTTGAAGCCTAGGGATGCACACACGATGCTCGAAGACTACAAGATCAAGGTCGTCATCAACATCTCCGGATCAATTCACAAGAAGGTACCGATTGCATCTAAAATTCTGCAAGGCCTCTAAAGAAAGTAACGGAATATTTTTGGATATAAGGAACCCCATGAAATTCTGGTTCCAACGAATCAAAGACCAAGTCAATCAGAGATTTCTACAAGCGGTTATAGCCAAAACATCGGTCGTGCGTTCTGAAATTTTCTGGACAGCATGCAGCGCTGAATTGAAATGGGCATATCTCCTTCTCGAGCTCCGTTTAAGATGAATGACCACTCGTTGGAAAGATAATTTCATAAACTTTTCAATAGAGCTGTATTTTTGTATATGTTCTATTCTGGATGCGAGGGAAAATCCACGAAGAAGAGGCAAAGAGCAACGTGACGAGAACAAGGTGAAGGAGATAAGGATGACAACAATGAAGAGGAGCTTGGGCTGTGGTTTCGTCAAGCATACATGATCCAATTCAGAAGCTCAGGACAAAATAGCCTCAAGGAAGTTGGCAAATGAAGGCACGAGTGACAACATGCAACGCATGGAGATGTTAAGAGCGAACCACGATGGATTACGAAAGGCGACATCAATACAAGCTGCATGGACAATTCGAATTCTCGCACAAAGGACCATGGCTTCACAACAATGAGAAGGTATGTGAGAAAGTCAAGCTCTATGACTTTAAATGAAGCACTTTGCGGGAGGCAACCCGTTCTTTTTATTTATCCATTTATCTATGACGGTCTATATTGTGCTCTTAAAATGAACTCATCAAGTAACATTGTACCTTTGCTCTAATAAATGCCACAACATCATGTTGTACGTTTTAATTTCTATTGAGAGAGCACTTTGTTATTTGAATTTGGATAACTTGTAGACCCTTTTGTGTACCTATTAGTGTTTAGAGTCTTTTTATTTGTGTCCTTTTAGAGAGAAGTATGAAGTGTGGCACTACCCTTTGATTCTAAACTTGTGGCTATTTAATCAAGTTTTAATTTTCTTTTTAGACCACCACCATGATCATTTTCATATTTGTTTTATACATGCATTGCATCTTACCATTACCATCCTTTTTGCACTCCACACATGCTTTGCATATAGTTGGCTCGGTTGTTTTACAAACTTAATGATGAATGCTTTCATATCTATGTTAATGCTTCATGGGCATTGTTCCTTAGCAATCTTGTGTAAACGTGGTGTTTAAACTTGCTTGCGGACCATCATCATCTAATTTAATAAACCTTGCTAACTTCCTATTGCATTGGTTGGCATATAAGCTCTGCAATGCGCTTGGTTTTTCTTGTGCCACGAAGAATTATTGACCTCGGGATAAACATGGTGTTCTACCTTTGGTTAATAAATCTTTATGGCCAAGGGAAATTCAGCAACCTAGTTGTAAGCATGGTGCTTATAATTAGGTGTAAACATTGTCTTTGCTTATGCACCTTCCTCTCATTTGCATACACACACCTCCCACTTGCATTCACATACACCCATTATGTTTAATTTTCACTAGACTAATTATGCCACAAGTTAAGTACCTTAGGGGATGTTTTTGGTTTGTTGGCAATTGTTTCTACTCCCAACCGTCACCTTGGGGGTAGGGTGTGCACTTGAATTGTTTTGCAGGCATGACGATGCGCTTTCATGAAAGGAAAAGAGGAGAAATTGAAGGACAATAAAGGCGACAAAAGTGAAGACGCATAAAGACAAGCTCCGGATACGGAGAACAAGCTTCATCCTCTCCTCCCATGCCTAGCACAATGCTAAGCATGGGGGAGGACCCGATGAGAAGAGGATCACAGTCGCTAGAAGATGCTAACTCTCCCTCTTCCATGCTAAGCACAATGCTTAAGCATGGGGGAGGCTGCGCTACAACTCTTCATAAGCATCAAAAGGTAAACCTTTCCTACACCTTCTCTTGTCCATCTCTCTAAATGCCTACGTATATAAGCCTTCAACCATAGACATGATGCAACCTTTGTATATCTCTCCCTATAATAACATGGCTACTAGGAGTACAACCTAGATTTGTTTTTATTTTCAATAATTGATAATCACCGTCACCTTGAGCTCACCACGATGATATTCTTATATGCTCTTGCATATGGAAAAATGATGAAAGTTGCTGCTTTGTTTTACCTACACAATGTTATATGTGACTTGACTATTTGCTCTCTCTTAAAATGAACTTAAATTGACTAAATACCGGTTCTTTTATTTGTGGAGGTTAAATGACTATATTCTAGACCCACATGCTCTATGTCGCTCTTTGATTTGAGTTTACCGATGACCTTATATCTTGTATTGTTTTATTTAAAACTTGATTTTTATGCTATCTACATGCGTGAACCTCTTGCAAAGTTCTACCTACCAAAGCCTTTACACATATAAGTTCTTTCATGATGAAACCTTTAGTTTGCAAACTTATATTTTGATGAGTTGGATTAAGATTGATTTCTGTGGTATGAGACTTAGAAGCTGGTCATTCCATTTTGCGTAACTTCTTATTGCTAGCCCTTTTGTCCATGCATTGTGAGTTTCTACATAGGAAATTTTGCAAATCTTGCTGGGCATCCAACCTAAACCCAAATTATCATTTTTTGTGACTACCTCCTTGTCCACAACCTATCATTGAGTATGGAAAAATATCTTGTCCAAGATTCAGAAGATTAATGAGTGCCCCTTCAAGAAGATCAAGACCTAGAGGTGCCCATAAAGTGTGGAGGCCCCTCTAGAGGAGTAGATTAATTTTTTGTTGGAGATCGAATATTTTGATACTCACATCAGTAATATATCGTTGTTCCCTTTCATGCTCGATAACGATCATCATCTAAGCATGGGGGAGGAGTCATCGCATTATTTTTTACTTTTGCTGAGTGAGTACTATGTTGCAAGAAGTTCTGAGGAGCAAGAAAAAAAAGAAAAAAAGAGCAAAAGAAAAGAAAAGAAAAAATATATAGAAAAAAGGGGTAGAAAGAAAAAAAAGGAAAAAGAAATAAAAGTGCTCCTCAGTTCTTCAAGCTTCATTAAAGTTCGAAGTGCTATCAAGATTAAGGATTGATCCATACTCAATTTTTCCAACCATGTGCAATCCGATAACGAGGACTTCGTTCGTGCCTCGGGATCATTCACTTGCCACTTGCACATGTCCACTTATCTAAATGTGTGTGTTCCATCTCTCTCCCTCTCCAACATTATTTTCCATGGCCTTTTTGACAAGTCTCAGTAAATCCAATAGATCTCTCTCTTAGTTCGACAATATTTCAGATATAATGTTTTGCTAGGATTATTTTTAACCACCAAGCTCCACATAAGCCTTCCACTTAAATATATGAGTAGAATATGTTGAAAATAATCTAGTATAGGCTTGAGTGACTTGATGAGATGAGTGTTTCCATGAGCTCTTGCAAGAGGACCTCACTATGTTGGATATGCACCTTTTTTTAAAACTCTTCAAGATGCAACAAGGTAAAAGGTTTGAAGTTTGCTTAAGTTTGAGAGCACTATATTTGTTTTATTGTGGCATGTTCTTTAATGCTAGTCTATCTTCCATGATGAAAGTAGCCGGTCAAAACTTGAACCTTAATGCTAAATACTTGAGAGAGCAATATGTCTTGTTATTTATGATTGAGTGTAGGGATAACATCGAAGGGCAATGCTGATTTCTTAAAGCAAATATCCTGGACTTGCTCGAGGATGAGCAAGGTTTAAGCATGGGGGTCTGTTGACGGTCAAATTTGGTACCCCTAGCTATGAGTTTACCGTCAACATTGGCACTGATTTGGTATCCAAACTAATGGTACAAACCCCCTTGATATAACAAGTTCGCACTTGCATGTGGTTTTTGGAGTATGTTGTTTACGCAGGATTTAAGCGCTTAAAGGAGCACTTCCGGGTAAAGTTCATCAAGCACTTTATGAGAAGATAATGAAGCCCGACACAAGTCAAGACTCGAAGTGAACATGCCTCCAAATGGCCCAAGGACCAAAGCATGAAGCCGTAAAACTTCGGGGACTTAAACAGAAGATGCTAGAGCTTGGACGACAAGTACCCATATCTAATTCGCGGAGAAAATGACGTCAAGGGCCCACATGCAGAAGGGTGGAAATCAAGAATTGGATGAGAAGCTTCGGGAAGCAAACCGGGGCCGAACCGGGCCGAGGTGGGCCCAGGCTGGTCGGCCCAGGCCGGTCGGCCCACCCCCTTTTCGTGCCGGTTCGGCCTTCCCTTAGGACTAGGGTTTGCTCGGTCTATTTAAAGCTTCCGCCCTGAAGAGCCGCCGCATCCATTCATCAGAGAGCCGCCAAAACAAGGAGATACACCGAAGGAGGCTGACGGCCGGCGCGAGTCTTCAAGGATACCTAGGAGATGGCTTAGGCCATCCCTAGCCGCCATGGCCTCCCTGCGAGGTTGTGCCATGGTGGAGTTCGGGAGTCACCCCCAACATTCGTCGGGGTATGTACACACACGATGGTGATATCAGTCTACTCTTTATTCTAGTTCTCTCGACTTTGGTCTACTTCAATGCATGCTTTCTTTCTCATATGTGATGCATCCATATGTTCATAGTAAGATTAGATTTATTCGTGGTGATTAGTCTATATCTTACGGATACGTTGAGGTAGCGTGTTTTAGCTAGTTGGTTGATTACCCCAGTGTGGTGACAGCATGGCGGAGGGAAAAGTTCTAGCGATGACATGATGTGGAATAGGATCGATGGCGAGTACCATGGGAGTCATTGCGCGGCCACCAAGAGGAGGAGCTACGAGTAAGAGCACTTGGTGGGCGTTTGGGGTAAAGCTTTGGGAAACCTTAGACGTTGACGTGCACCTCGCACTGGTGACCTTGGGAAAGTAGGCCGCTTGCGAGCCGCCTTTCTGAGAGATGATTCTGTGTACCTTTAGTTGAGATGCAATCTACTATTTGATCACCTTTTGACTAGAACTGTACCTAGAGACGATAGGCCCTAGCTCCTTGGTTGTGTTATCTCATCTACAGTTGTGGGTGTGATCAACACATAATGCTTCATTAATATCTATAAAGTGTTACCTTTCATATGCAATCTATGCTTCATGTTAGGTTAGATTCGATATATTAGATGGAAAACCCTAGGTAGTTCATTGTCGATCCACGGATTGATAAACCTTGGGGGAGTACGCCGAGGGAAGAGCTACAACCGACCCGTGCGCTTGCGGATCGATACTTGACACGTTATTTAACCGTCAACAGTTGCGGCGGTACAGCGTACGTACCTCGATCTCTTTATTGATTATGTTTTAATAAATGTGCAAGCAATTTAATAAATTCTCCTTTTGTGCAGGCCGAGTACATGAGAGCTGACGTTGATGATTACATAGTCGCCAGGCACTTCGAGGTGTACCTGCTGTGGCTGTTTTGGTATGTCATGTTCTGCGGATCCAAGTAAGAGGCGCTGTCGAGGTTCCTGATCCCCCATGCTCGGGCGATCGCCGACGCCTCCTTGGAGGAGGTCCCCCAGGTCAGCTGGGGCGCCGCTGTTTTTGTGGCGACATACAGTGGTCTGTGTGCTGGCGTGGCCAAGGGCACGTCGCAAGAGGGGATTTTGCTCGGTTGTCCGCTTCTACTGCACCTCTGGTCGTACAAGCGGCTTCCCGTTGGTCGGCCAGACGTCAACCGGGCTCCGTATGACTTGCTGCCACCTGGCCACGACCCCACCAACCAGCCCACCATGGGCTCATTGTGGTGCCACTGACCCGTACACGATTCTTACCTTTTGTTCGCTAATTTACAGTAAATTCACATTCTTAACAACTAACTTCTGGTTTCTTATGCAGCTCTCTTGGACGCAGCAGACCAAGAGGTCATACGAGGACTTCGTCGGGCAGATCGACGTGCTGACAAACCGTGACGTCGTTTGGATGCTGTATACAGACGCCACTATCGAGGAGCACGCACTTCAGGGCCTCTCGTCGTTGTGCTTTCGAGACCAGCAGTACTGGAGGACCAAGATGCCGGTGGTGTATGACGTCTATGTCGAGGAGTACCACGTGCACCGCGTGATGAGGCAGTTTGGCCTGTACCAGGAGTCGCCCTGCCAGTTGCACACACCATCGAGGATAGAGTGCACAAGTAAGTTATCATAAATTCTATACGTTTTTGTTTGCGTAAGTAAATTCAATTGCTGACAGATTCGCTGCATTTCTGATAGGTGGTCGCGGAAGGGAGCCAAGACTGCATAGGTGGCATGGGAGCCTAGGCTGATCCCTCACGTAGAGGCTTGGCTTCAAGCGGCCTATGCGGAGAATGTCATCACCAAGCAGCGACCCCAGGACGATGCGGCCTGGCGAGCATACCTGCAGTGGTACTTGCTGAGGACTCGGACGCGCGTGACATACGTGCCACCTGAGCCACCGCAGCAGCCAGCCGATACGATGGCGCTGTACCCCATCCGACGGGATTAGAACTACAGCACCGTGGTAAGTTTGTGAGTATAAATTCATCCATCTTTGATTATGTAGTTTGGTCATACTAATTTGTCTTTTGTTGGACAGTACGACGTGCTTCATGAGGTGCCGCATCTGGCAGAGGGCACGCGTGGGAATTTTCTTGAGATGGGACTCTTGTAGCACCAGCGGGTGTATGACAGGCATATCGACATCATTAGGAGGTTCTGTCGCGGGGTGAACTTCCTTAGTGACGATGCTTATCTGCCTCCACATAACCCCTCGTCGTCCAGCAGCTCCGCCTCCACTGCCCATTCGTATCAGGCGCCGTTGTCCACCACACGACCACCGTACCCCGTCACTCTGTTGGCTCTGACCATGTACGTGTCGCGGTCGTCTGGTTTCTACACCGCAGGTACATCTTCTTGTGTTCATTCTAGTTTGCAAGACATGTTGTGTTGTTATGTGTTGATGAGGGACATCTAATCTTATAGGGAGACCACCGATACCGACGGGACCGGGACCTTCGTCTTGGGTAGGCCCTTCACCGACACATACTCCGCCACCACCTTTTCGGTCACCTATTTTTCAGCAGCCCCCCTTAGGTGACGACCCTCATTCTATCCAAACAGATACACACTTGAAACGATATGTGCTTACCAAATTCTATTCAATGTAGTTTACACTTCCGGCGCCACACCTGACTCCACAGTAGACAACTTGTTGTGCTCCATCGAGGACTTCTTCTTCCCGGATGAGCAGAACCAGGAGGAGCTTGGAGCTACGCAGTTAGGAGGGGCACCTTTCGGGACCCAGCTGACGCAGGCGGCGGCGGCGGCGGCGGTGGAGACGTCGGGAGTGGGGGCAGTGCCGTCTGGATCGGCCACGGCGGTGACGTCTGGATCAGGAGGAGGATTAGCAACACCGCCCCATGATGACGATGCACAACGCCGTCCCATCATGCCACCAGCCCCCCCTCACGTACCCCAGGACCACACGAGGGCAGCACAACAGGCAGCTAGGAGGGCGAGGGGAGGTAGAGGGCGGCGGCCGCCGCGACCGTCGGAGGGCGGCGGCCGCCGCGACCGTCGAAGCGCGGCCGTATTTAGTTTTTTTTTTGTTGAAAACTATTTTTTTGGTATTTGAACTAGTTCTGTGGTACCGATACTCGTATTCATATTCGTATTCGTCTTGTATTTTTTTCTGAAAGTTTACTAGTATACGTAATTTTAATTGAAAAAGACCAAATGTATCAAAAATCTAAAAAAATAAAAAAGGTGCCAGCCGCCTTTGGCAACGGCGGTTGGTACCAGATGCTGCTCGAAACGGTGGTTGGAGCCTGGCGGCCAACCGCCGGCCCAGGCGGTCCAGCTGCCGATCTTGGGCTGCAACCGCCGTTTCAATCGGCGGTTGGGGCCAGCCACCGTTTCAAACGGTGGTTGGCCCCCTCCGCCATTTGAAGCGGCGACGGTGGTATAGTTTTGAAAATTTCAGTATCCGACATTCATTTTTGAAAAATCGTGAAAGAAATATATAAAAAAATTCCGAACCGCTTGACCCTGGGTTGGAGTCCATCGAATTGAATGTGTTTCATGGAATACAACAGGAGCCAATAGGATATTTTTCGTGGGCTGGTTCAGCAAACCTGCGGTATGTGAACTAAATGGTATATTTGATAACCACTCGTCCAAGTTGAGAAAAGCCGCGGCGTAGAAGAAGAAGGAAGAGATACTGGACGCAATAATCAGGATGAAGAAATAAGGTTCACATACAACGCACAGGTACATATAATGCACAAATCGATCCAGGTACTTAGAAACAGAGTCACGGCGACACTATATGATGCTTTATTTGATTAGAGGAAACCAAAGTGCACATCACAAGCTGAATGAAGGAGTAGCATTTTAGGGTAAAAAGTAAATAGCATATATAATGTGGCCGCTCCACATGCCAAATGAAGTAAAGGTAACTAAGGGAAAGGGAATGACGAAGGGAAATAAATGTATAATTGCATACGCTTGCCAAGGCCATCAGCTCCATGCAGCAATACTAGTCGTAGATTAACTTGGTGCTACGATTCATTTGTGTCACTACCAGCAAGAAGGGAGATTGTCTTGTCCAGTGAGGCTCTGGCTTGCGTATATTTCACCATTCCTTGTCCCCATTCCGTTGGGCAGCCCTCATATGGAGGTTGACATCGGAGCGGTGTAGTTATGGGGGGGGGGGGGGGATTGGCGAGCATGTTGTTCGATGGGAGCACAAATCGGTGACCGGAAGTAGTCTTTCAGCTCGTGTCATAGATGGTCCTTCAAAATGTTTGTTGAGTTGTGTCCTCTTTTTTCTTTGTTGTGTCTAGTTGTACTCCCTGCTTGTGTAATCTGTGGTTATTAATGAAAAGTTCAGGTTGGTTTCTAACCCATTAAAAAAATGTGGTGGGGGAAGGGAGAGGAGGTGGCACAGGGGGCAGGTGGGGATAGGGATATGGAAGAGGAGATGGCATCCGGGGCAGCGTGGTCGAACTGCTTCACCACCCTAGGGTTCGAGTTATACCTGAGCATTTTTGGCCCGGCCCGCTGGCCCGGCCCGGGCCCGCCCACGGACCTTACTGGACGGGCGTGGGCAGAGATCTTGAAGCCCGCGAAATTTTTTTTTGGCCCGAGCCCGGCCCGAAATACTGTTTTTAGTTACTTTACACTATAAAATGCGCGGGCGGCCCGCCCAAGCCCGGGCCCGGCCCGAAAACTGAGGCCCGACACGTCCCATGGGACGGTCATGGGCAGGATTTTCTCGGCCCGAAAAACCCGGGTTTTTTTTCGGCCCGGCCCGAACCCGGCCCGGCCCGTGGAATGCTCAGGTCTGGTTCGAGTCCGTCTAACGGAATGTGTTTCATGGATTACAACACGAGTCCGATAGGAGAACCGGCCGGCCTGCGGTATCTAAACTAAATGGTATATTATTTGATAACCACTCGTCCAAGTTGAGAAAAAGCCACAGTGCAGAGGAAGAACGAAGATAGTGAACGCAATAATCGGGATGGAAATAAGGTTCACATACAATGCACAGCACAGCACAAGTACAAATAATGCACAAATCGATTCAGGTACGTAGAAACAGTCACGGCGACACTATATGAATGAAGTAGCATTTTAGGGTAAAAAGTAAATAGCATATAGCTACTATAATGTGGCCGTTCCACATGCCAAATGAAGTAAAGGTAGAGCCTTATTAACTAAGGGAAAGGGAATGACGAAGGGAAATAAATGTATAGTAGCATACGCTTGCCAAGGCCATCTGCTCCAAGCAGCAGTACCTTAGTTGGAGTTTTTGGCGGCTTTCTGCTCGCATTCGTTGGCTTGCTGACAACAGCTTTCCTTTTCGCTCTGCAGTTTCTCGATCTGCTTCCGTAGCTCCGCGATCTGGTCCCGCAGCGTTTTGTTCTCGTCGCGCAGCTTCTCAGTTTCGTCCGCGATCTCCCTCCGCAGCGTTTCATTCTCCTCCCGCAGTTTCTCAGTTTCATCATTGTCGTCAGGACCAGGATCAGGAGCAGGAGGACGGATAGTCACTAGAACTTCAGTTTGCACTATAGTCTGGGATGACAAGAAACAACAAGTGACGTACGTACGGCTTTGTTAGACGAGGGTACCGGAAGTAACAATAGTTTATCAGGATGGATAGATAGATCTTTCGGTACGTACCGAGTAGAGGTATTGGGTCATTGCTTTGGTGGTAGCCTCCGTGGAAGCAACTTGGAGATTGGGTAGTGCGCCACTCTTGGTCCTTGTGAGCATGGATTGGATGTACGTCTCCGCATGCCTCCTCACCACCTTCTCGGAGAAGGCTGAAGTGCCTTCGTAGCGGGCGCGTAGAACAGAGGCGTACAGGATAGCCTGCGTATAATGCAGACGATCATGATCCATCGTTCAAACAGAGAAAGCAGGCAAATACCAATAGACATGTACAAAATCTAATTACTTGCATGTCGTAGTGATTTAAGGGATTATTATTAACTTACAATGTAGAGGTACTGGTCTATCTGTTGGTTCATGTCACGCGCTGGAGCAGCCTTGAAGACGAACGAGGTGATGCTGTCATCCTTGGCCCTGCTGAGCACCCCCTCAAGATCGCTCACCATGGAGGGCCACTCAGGGTGTTTCCCCACATCCAGAGCCGTGGGACTCACTGCTGGGAGTGGCCGCCGTCTTCCAGGAATGATGAGGCGGCCGAGGAATATCACCACCAGCACCCCAACAACCCACAGGCATATGGTTGCCGCCAGCGGGCCGCCGCCGATCCCTTTGCTGTGGTCGTCGTCGTCGTCGAAGTAGTAGTAGAGCTGCTGGCCCTGAAAGCATCAGAGTAGTGCGACATGGTGGTTGCGCGCTGCCACAAATGGCACGACAGCCACGACATCATGTGCACCCGACCTCCCTGTACCGTCATCTTCTTTACGTCCTCCTCGATACGCTTCACCAACTCTGTGCTTCTCGCAACCTTGTATACGTCTGAGGCCTTGATTATTGTCTCCCACTTCTCTTGCAGTATCTGCTCGTGCGTCACCTCCGCCGTAGTCTGCTGCATCTCGACCAGTACTAGTGTGCAGGTAGACGACGAAGCTCTTCTTCTCACCCGCGTGCATGTCGGCGATCTGAATATGATGGTCGGTCTGCCCCAGGGGCAATATCGAGAAGCCTCTTGCTGCATCCTCGTCTTTGAGGCTGACCTTGACACTGACAGACGTCGCCACCATGTAATCGGGTACTTTCCGGAATAATAAGATGAGTCAAGCGAGGCAAACAAATGATATCTGATGTAATGACGACTGATCCCCACTCTATATCCAGGGTCTCCAACTGTTGTAGCTCTCCAATTTTCTCAGGTAACTGAACTGTACATGAATGTTGGACTCAATCTTCAGATATCGCAGTTGGAACAATTTGCATACTCCATGGAAATCCAGTTCCATCTTATAGGAAACATCTGAGAACCCAACAATTAAAACTCGAAGAAAACTGAACTCTGAAAGAGGATGCAGGTACAAGAAATTGGAGCCTCCAAAAGCTGCAAGAGATCGAACATGTGACAGGTTTTTCGCTGGATCCATGACGCTATGGTTTCCACTGTCATGTTGAATGGAGAGTCGACGGACATTATTGTGCAGGACTAACGAGGCATCGGATTTAGCATTAATTGTCAGAAAATTCTCTTCTGCGCACTCACTTAAGATAAAATCCAGCATCATATCGTGTACCTTACAAGATAATACCTTGGTTTGGTAGTTGACATCATTAGGTAAAATCATGCTTCTATTAACCAGCTCATTGAAATAATTGCTTGCGACATCTTCTGCATCTAGTCCCTGCACCCTACTGACAAAACCTTCAGCTATCCATTGCTTGACCACATCATTCTTCCTAATTGTGTAATCCTCTGGATAAATGCCAAGGTATGGAAAGCATGTCTTCAGATAATAAGGAAGGTTCTTGTAACTGAGCTGCAATATTCGTCTCATACTGTCCAATGCAGAGCAGTTCCCAATCTTATTTCCCACAGAATTCCTTACATGTTCCCACTGTTCAACTCTTGTGGTTGCTTGATTAGCTAAAAGGCTAGAAATACTAACAATTGCAAGTGGCAAACCGTTACATTTGCCTAAAATTTCAGTTGAAATTTCTCTGAGTTGTTCAGGGCAAGCATCCTCAGAGCCAAATATTCTTTTCAAAAATAACATTTTTGATTGACCCATCTTATAAACATACTCATGCTGATAACTGCAACAAGCAATAGCTACAGTTTCAGTGCGTGTAGTTGTTATAACTCTACTAGCCTGCTCACTTTTGGGAAGGGCACATCCGAAAATATCCCATGCTGATTCTTCCCATATATCATCAAATATGACAAAGTACCTGCACAAACATTCATACAAAGGATATGTACCATATCAACTATATATGCTAATAGACTGTTCTTCAAAAGAAAACACTACGCTTTTCACCAAAAAAAAAAAGAAAAAGAAAATACTACGCTGATAGTTAATTATAAATAGTACCAGTAAGGAGCGGAAGGAATTGTTTAGACTTACTGACAACACCACACTACGTGAAGCTTATATGATAAGAAAAATAGTCCATGAGGATTATATATATATATACATTCTGAAAGCATAAGAACTTAAGTACCTTTTGTCTTTTAGATGTTTTCTAAGATAATTAATGAGGCTCTGTACCTCGCTAGGTTGAGAAGATGGTTCTTGCCCAAGTTGTGAAAGCATATTAGCGAGAATCCTTATCATGTTTGGTCTCTGCGAGATTGATACAAATGCCTGACAATCAAATTTATCTCCAATCCTTTTGTACACTTCATTGGCCAGTGTGGTCTTACCAAGACCACCAATTCCTACAACAGATACCACCCTCAATCGTTGATCTTCGTCTAGCAACAACTCGACCAGCTCATTCCTTGGGCTATCCATGCCCTCGAGGCCATCCTCATCAGCCTAAAGTGCTTGAAGGTGAGGGTCAACAGACACATATTTAGATGCAGAGGTGCTCACATCAATCTTATACCTTTTGTGACGATGACTCACCTCCATGACACGAGTCTTGATCTGTCGTATTTCATTTGAAATACGATTTCTGGTTCTCAGCATACTGAGATGCTGAATGATCTTCCACATGAGACCAGCCGCGGTACCGTCCTGGCTGGCATGACGCAAGACCTCATCAATCCAGTCCTCAATGTCATAAGCCATCTCCCTTACTTGGTTCTTCCAATTCTTGGTCAGGGGATCGATCTCCTCCTTGTCTGCTAGAATCTCTAGGAAAGCATTCATGGAGCTGAGTTCATCTGTGATGAATGACAACTCCTTTGACATGCTGCTGAACTTGAGGTACTCCTGCATCTCTCTCGCAACGCCGCCTGACTCCCGCCCGCTCTCTCTCGCTCTCTCTCTCTCTCTCTCTCTCTCTCGGCCGGCGGAGGGAGGGCGGCGCGGCCACGGCGACCACGGCCATGGCGACGAGGAGCTCGACGGCCACGCCGCTGCGTACTCCTCATCGGGGACCGGGAACACGAGCGGCGCCACCGCGCCGCGCCGGCGCCGGCGGCAGGGGGAGGACGGCTGGGCGGCCGGCAGCGGCCCTGACGAGCGCCGAGCTAGCCTTGACCACGAGCTTGGCCACCTCATCACGGGTGAGGCGGTGGCCCTGCCTCTCGGCGGGGAGCATGAAGTAGATCTGCCCCGGCTGGAGCTCCTAGCCGGGTGCCACCGCCGCGACGGCCATGGGGCCCTCGAACACCATCCTGTCAGCGTCGCAGAGGAACCACGACCCCTGCCCACTAGCCTCCTCCAGAGCCATCGCCGCCGTGGCAGGCGACGCGTACTCCCGGAGCTCGCCGCTGGGAGCACCACCGTCGCCGTCGCTGCACCCTCGTCCGCCGTGTGGATCGACGAGTGGCGGCGGGCTGCGGCGGCGGCTGCTCTGGTGGTGGCGCTGCGGAGCACGGGAGGCGAGGGAGATGGCTGGTGGCGGTACGGCCTCGCCCGCGGCACGAGGAGCCGTGGGGCACTGGTGGGAGCCAGCGGCGCAGTGGGCAGGGACGCCATTGTGGTTGTGGCGGCGCGGTGGAGTGGAGATCGAATTGGGGTGAGTGAACCGCGAGAGGAAAGGAGGCGGGCGCGGCGCGCGTGCAGGCCGGAGCCGCGACACCACGGGGGACACGAGCAGGCGCGGCCGGCACTGGAGCACGTGCGGGAGGTCCACCTCCGGGACGCCCGCCTCCTCCGTCAGGAACCGGAGCGCCACCGCGATGGCCTCCGTGGGCACGGACAACAGCTCCGGGCACATCCCCGCGGCGCACCGGAGGTCCGCCGGCGGCACGCCCGCCGCCAGCAGGAACGACTCCTCCGTCGGCTCCGTGGTGGGCTCCATCAGGCGCAACGGCAGTGGCGACCCCTCCGCTGCTTCTCGTCCTGCTCCGGCGAAGGAGGAGGGAGGTCCTCCTCCCATGGCAGCGAGGGGCAGGGCGACGGCGACGGAGGCTACTGGAAGCAAGAGATGGGAGGTAGAGGGGGCGTACGCAGATGCGTCCGTTGCGGCGCGCAGGAGGATAGCCTCTCCCTCTCTTCTCTCTAACAGATGGGGTCCGTGGGGAAATAGAGGCCTGAGTTGATTTTCTACTGGAGTTGAGAGTTCATTTCAGGCATCTATACTTTTGAGGTGGGTCTACAAATGGATTTTGGAGGTCTCAATTTGCAGACTCCCACTAGAGTTGCTCTAACGGGTTATCATTACCGGTAAGACATCACACCAGGTTGGCAACTAAAATTAGAAACTCACAAACAAATAGCAAAAATATTTTTCACAGACCCGGTGATCAGAAACACGGACCACCGAGGAGATCGTGATCGCTTCAATCTTAATTTTTCACTTATTTTGTTTGAAAAGAAAAACCGAGTCAGATTTATCTAGACAGGAGTAGTGATGGCATTTCGTTATATGGTCACACTAGCTAATGGTTTGCGCTTGTTATTTTTTTACACGTGCTTAAGGAATTAAACGGAATCAGGGAAGATTTGCTCGGTCCATGCATGGCTGCCATCCTGCCGAACCGAACATAATCCACGGTCGCACTCTTTCCTTAGACATGCGTTGCTTTACTGCTTTTTTCTTCCATGGATAATAGATACTTGTACTCATCATCCAAAGCAACATTAGCTAGATTAAGTTGAATGTTCTCACACCTGGTTTTAAAAACAAAACCAGATGCATAAATCACATATGCACCAGGATCAAGTTACACACATGTAATGACTTCAGTGAATTACCAAAAACAGTATCATAAACGTAAAGGGAGTATTAAACTTTATTACATGACCGAATGTCCCATAAACGAACCAAAAATGAGTTTAGCAGCAGAAATATTAAAGCGACTCCACAGGCAGCGGACTGATGGCACGTACGCTTAGAACTCCTCAAAATCACCAGGGTAATCTTCGAATCTCTCCAAGGCTGAGCAACAATCTGAATGTTTTAGATGCAATAATAAAACAAGCGCGCACATGCTGTACTCACCAAGAGGAAACAATATTTATAACATGTAAGGCTTTATAAAGTGGAAGGCTAATGGGTTTATAGCACTTAGCACTTTTAGTTGATCAAATTTTATTAAGCTGCTAGTTACTAGCACAATTATTATAAAGCATCATTAATCATAAATAACTAACATCAATTTAATTCAACTTCAAGTTCATTAATCATGCAAGGGTCCAGACTGCTCATGACTGTGAGCATGGCTAATCGATTAGTTTTACGCTCTGCAGAGGTGGCACATCTTTACCCACAAGTCATGTCTCCAATATATGCCCGGGTTAATTACTCCCATAAGCAGTTCCTTTGGTGAGTGGTACGGGATTCACTACAAGACCTTTACAAAGATTCCCTAGTATGTTTAGCTCACTAAGATTTCATGATTAGCGCAATGCACAAACCTTTCTCAAACTGCAAAGCTGCCATAGAGCATATCAGGTTGAGGCCCGGGCTATACACCAACTACTTTCACTCCCTTACCCCTTTTAGGTAAAGCATATAAATCACATACTAAGGTTTCTAATTACTTAGCCAAGACCAAGGCCCGTTGGTCTTGTGGTTGCACTGTTGCCCTGGGTGGTCAATCCATGTTCCATTTATCAATTATGGTCTTTCAATTAAGTTCAACATATAAGAGCATAGAGTAATAAAGATAACTGCATTATTCTTTACCACCTAGATGAGCAAACTAAGCATCATCTACCATCAAGACTAAAAATCAACCAGTTTGCAAGGCAAAGGTCAAAAGAAACTAGGCATCATCCTTAGTAGCAAACAATCATATTAATGCAAAGCAATAAATGAATAAAGTGAATTAATGCATGTTATATAGGTGTAACTGTGAATAATCAAGGACACTTGCCTTCCTCAAAACCCAGGTGCTGTTCAGAGTCTTCAATCACTTGCTCTTCAAAATGTTCAAGTGACACGTTCTCTACGCATCACACAACGATACATACAAACATACAAAGAATAAAATAAGAAAACAGTACACCAAATAGTGTAATCAGAGGAAGACAAAGGCATAAAACTAAACTACTCATCAAGACGAACACATGGACATAAAGAACGATAAAACAGACTTAAAACGGTGAAGATATGCACTAAGCAATTCCCGCAAAAAAAATATGCACTAAGCAAGGTCTAGGGGCTTAACTGCAAATGAATAGAGCTTTCTGGGGTCTATCTGTGAGAAACCAAAGGATAAACATGATTACACATAAGAACTGAAGGTCTACCGTGCAAAACAACTAAACTAGATGGCGGGCGCAAAAACTAGAAAGCTTAAGGGCCTAAACAAAGAAAACAAGACCTAAATCTATCACTTTCGAACTGTTCTGTCTTCGGGTGCAAAAACAAAGAAAGGCAGCGGCCTTTTAGCAAAATGCATACGGAGTGGCACAGGTTGACCGGTAAGCGACCAGATTAAATTGATCAGATGTGATCTAGGTCGTTGGTTCGTGAACGGATGGGTTGGCGGCAAGCGAGCTGCACGCGGCGGCTAAGCGGACGGCGGCGACGGGCAGCACACGGTGGTACCCTCGCCGGACTTGCACGAAAACGGACGTCCAGGCATGTTTTCAATGGGACTTGGCTCTGGACGTAGTTGGCGACACCACGAAGCCATCTAGGGTAGCAGAACGGTCGCTAGCGCGACGAAGGCGCTGCACGGCTCGGCGAGGCGGCTCAACAGCAGGCACCCAACTTTGGCGAGCTCTTGCAGGTAGTGCAAGGGACGAGAACGAGCAAGAACGGTACCGGCGACTTCCTTACCACACCACGAAGCTCTGAAGATGCTCAAGACTGACGGGGAGGCGGCAACCGAGGAGATCGGCAGTGGCGGCTTGCGCTAGGGTTTGGAGCTTGCGGTGGCGTGGGTACTTGCGATGTAGGGCGAAAAGAGGGTCAAGATATGGCGGCAGGGACTTTATAGGCACCCGGGATGACTCTCAAGCATGCGGGGCCAAGGCTGGGACAACACGCAGCATGGGATAGAGGCCGGGTCGGACTCGGTTGCGGCTTGAGTTCGGTCGGAGGTTAGGGATGACGGCGGGGCCTGGCGGTCAGCGGCAGGGCAGAGGCAGGCCAAAAAGCTGGTCCGGTGGGCTGCTGGCCAAAAGAAAAGGAAAAGTCCTAGGAAGAAAAAAGAAGAAGAAAGGTTTTGCCATTGCCAAAAGAAACACAAACAAAGAGTTTAAATTTGAAATTTGAACTCAGCAACCAAAAAGGAGATGCAGCAGCAAGAATGCCTCAACACAAAGTCTATGTTTCATTAATTCAATTTCAGAAATCATTTAAATGCCTATAAATCACACAATGCCTTAGAAAAACCATAGATCATTAAACAAGCACAAATTAAATTCTAGCAAATTTTATTAAATTGAAAAACCGATAATTTATGGTGTTACAAATGTCATTGTGTAGGTTGCTATCCGGAAACAACTACTTACCCCGTTCCATATTACATGTATTTACCTCTGTCCTAATCAAACAATCTTTTTGAACTTTGACCAAGTTTATAAAAAAATAGCAACACATACGATATTCAATTAGTTTATTAAATCCATCATAAAATATCTTGTTAAGGTATTTATTATTTTGTATTATATGTATGTTAATGTATTTTTTTGAAAAATAATCATGTATGTAGCATTTTCATCTAAGATGATAAAATAAAAGGAAATATATATTAGTACGATGAGACCAGGTACACCCCCCAAAATTGTACATAGAGGATAGAGCCGGCCGGCCCACACGTACGTGTAGCGTAATCGTACAGCCTTATCCATGCACGACAAGTAACGTGGCAGTGCCTTTTGTCTGCATGCAGTATTGACCACGTCATTTTCAAAGCTAGAAGACTAGCTTTGATAGCAATCTAAATTTCAAGAGAAAGAGATGTTTAGATTGATAATTGATGGAGGTTGTTAGATTTGGTTGTTATCTTGTAACAGAAGTATTTGAATCGTAGATGAATAGTTCTCCTAGCTAGTTCTAGAGATATATATAGTCGGAGATTTCAAGCTTGTATAGAAAGTTGTAATCAAACAAACTTTTGTAATTATCTATAAGCTTTTCGGCTCAATATAAGCACGTAGCCGTGGGTGCGTCGAGTTTCGCAATCCATGTTCCACAAATTCTCTCACAAGTTTGTCACTACCGGAATCAAGCGATATGCCGTGTGCTTAGGGCACACGACAAAGCTCATATTGCACACTAGATAAGATCAATCATGCACAAAAAATCAATCTACCTAATAAGATGATAAAATCAAATTAAAGAAATAATAGTTTAGTACGATTAAACCAGGTATACACAAAAATGTACATAGAGCCGACCGGTCCACATGTGTAGAGTAATCATGCAAACTTGTCCATGCATCACAAGTAACGTGGCCGATATGTCTTCTGCGTGCAGTACTGACGTCATCTTCAAACACGGTGTATTCCCAATTTATTATAAGATTATTATTTGGTACACAGCACAGCCAGATATACGAAAACAGAAAAAAAATATGAAATGAAAAACATAAGTGTTCAAGCACACGTACGTGGTCAGAATTAAGCGCATCACGAGTTTGGCATATCCAGAGATCATCGCGCACGCATTCAGAGTTCATCGCTCCATTTTGTTGACCTTGACGCTTGACCAGATAACAAACACTGACCACCGACAGGGAGATGCGTGGTTGATCTTGCCTGCAAACGACGGGTGGTCAGATATATGGACCACGATTGGAGACCACGGTATCCGTCTGGGTCGTCTCCCAGGAGGCGACTCGGGCGGACCCCGACCTTCGCCGCCGCCGCCCCACCTTCCGACGCCCTCCTCTCTCGCCGTCGCTAGAGCAGGGGCCCCGGGAAAAAAACGGGCCTCCCCCCGCAAGGCGACGGCGGGACCTCTTCTGGGCGGCCGCGCCTCCCCCGGCCCATCTCGGCTCGTGCGGCGGCACCTACCGTTGTGGCGGTGGCCGGCGGCAGCCGGCAGATCCGGGGTGCCCCCGCCCGGATCCGGCGCCCCCGGTACCGGATCTGCTCTGAGCGGCGGCCGGCGTGGCGTGGTGGTCGGGCTCAGGGGCGGCGGCCCTCGAGACCCCGACCTCCCCCCGGCGACCTCGTCCTCCCCCACCCCCTCCCGCCCCTCTTTATCCTTCATGCTCCATGGTCGCGGTATGGCGGGCGGTCGCCTGTTCCGTCGTCGATGGGGCCCTCATCGCCTCCCTGGCGCGGGTCTACGCTTCCCCAGGCGTCGGCGGCCCGTGGCCGCCTTCCCTTCGCCCGGCTGCCCATGGGTGCGGCGGCGCGAGGGTTCCTTCGTGGGCGCGGTGGTCGGCTCCCCGGCGTGTGCCCCCTGGGGCGGCGGCGTGGGGTCTGCCCTCCTGGCGGACGGCGGGCGCAGCGGCCAGCTCCCGGCGCTCCTGGCGCTCGGGCCTGCCTGCACATCTCCGCGCCCTTGGGTGCGGGCTGTGTCGCCGGCATGTGCTACTGATGCCGCCTGACGAGCACGTAGCACCGTGTGCCTCCTTGCAGCGTGCTGCAAATGCTGCTGGGGGAGGCATGAGGTGTTGGGCGGGCATGTCCCTCCTCGCGTGCCCGTCGTCATCTCCAGCCGGTTCTCCGTATGGTTGGCGCAGTGGTTGTGCGAATCAACCTGCTCCTCATCGAGGGAGGCGAAGGTGCGTCCATGGTGGTCGCCCCTCTTATCACTTCTTGCTGATGAGCAGTGAGGAGCTCCGGCAGAGATGCGCCTTGTGCACTGGACTCCGTGCAACGAAAGTACTGCGCTCATTGCACAGGGGTGCTTCTGCACCTCACACGGTCCGGTGACTCCGCGATGCTTTTGCTACGGTGGCAGCTTGTTTCCATGCCTGTCCTTTGCTGTTGGAGCAAGCTCTATTTGGTGATGTTGGCGGCCTTGCAACGAAAGCGTCACGCCCAGTGCTTGGGGAGGTCTCGGATCTTCACCTGGTCCGTCGTTCACAGCATCGCCGTGGTCCACACTCTTCTCCCGTCGATAATGGCTTCGTCTTACTCGGCTGCTTGGGTTCGGTCGTGGTCCGTGGGTGTCCACTTCTGGCACCTCTGCTTCGTCGCTGCGCTCCTTATTTGTGGTGTCATCAAATCTTCTGCCGGGTGCGTTCATAATAGCCGACCCTCCCTCCTTTGAGGATTCCTCCCCTTGAAGGGCGTTGGATGGCAGTAGGTGGAGGCCCAGATATGCTTCTAAAGGTGCTACCATTAGCTCTAAGGGAGATCGGCGTGTTCAACAAGGTTGTGGTCGGCGTGTTCCTCCCGCTCCTAGTCCCCTCTCTGTCGTGTGGTCCTTCATTCCTTCAGGGCTTCCTTCCCCGGTTGGGTTGAGAGCGGCGACAGAGTGCGCGCAACCACGAGGGGTGGGGGTAGCAGTACGGTCTCGGCGGAGTTGGCAAGCATGTCGTTCGGTTGTGTTGCCCATAGCGGTTTGTGGCTTGCTCTTTGGCTCTGTAATTCTTAGTCTTAGTCCGTTGTCTCATGCTTTGTAATCCCGGCTTTGGCCGACTTGTAAAACTTGAGCTTTGCCCTTTGTGTAACAACCCAGAAAATTAAGTTATGAAAATGTGAGAAAATTTGAACTTTTCTTTTATTGATGATGTGTCACCACATTTAAACCCTCTATAGCCTCTCTTCCTAAATTCCTAAATAAATAAAACCAAATATATAAATATATATTTTCAAAATATGGTAAAGTATGTGATTTGGAGTTTATGAATTTTATTTGGTTTTTATTTGAGTGTGTTTGAATTTGAAAGTATTCAAATTCAAATATATGGTTTAAACTAAATTCAAAACTATATTCAAAAACCCTTCTAACTAACTGGGCCAGCTAACTTCTTCTGGAGTCTACCTAATCCCCTCCAACTCTCGGCCTGTTCCTCATCGTCGCCCTTCTTTTCAGCCCAGCAGACCTGGCCGGCCCAACTCAGCCCACACTCACTCCCGCCGGCTATGTCTCGCAGACAGGTGGGCCCAGCCGCACCGCGCGCCCTGTTCTTCTTCTCCCGGTCAATGCCGCGCTGCGACTGTCTTTCCCCGCCGCCGCTCGCGCGCCGCACCGCACCGGTCCAGGGGAAACAAGGCCCCGACCGGGCAGCTGGCACGGACGCCGAGCCAGGCACCCGCGCACACTCTCCCCAGGGCATTTCCCTTTCTACCCTTGCCCAGTGACGCGTCGCGCACCCCGCCAGCCACTGCTGCTCCGCCACATCGGCAACCCATCTCGCAGCAGCCAATGGACGCCCTGCCGTGACCATTCTACCCCCGCCTCGACGTGCTCGAGTTGCTAAACCCCCGGGCGAGGCCCCTGGGGCAAGGCATCAAGCATTTGGGGTTTTCCCCCTTTGGTCCCCTGTCTGCCGCCGATAGAGGAGAGGAGTGGAAGGAGGAGGAGAAGGGAGGAAGAGAAGGGGTTGGAGGCGCTCCTCCACCGCGCCGTGAAGACGAAGCCAAGGACAAGGAAGCCGGAGCCGCCCGTAGACCGGAGGAAGCCGTCCGCGTGCGAGCAGAAGCCAGAGCAGAGCAAGGACCGCCGCCGAGGACATCACCGCCACCTCTTCACCGCCGCGGTCTTCACTGCTACCTCTTCACCTTCGCCCCATCGTGAGCACCGCGCCGGCCTGTCTCTTCCCTTCTCCCTTGGTCCTTCCTGTGATGATCGGGAGCGCGCCCCTGCGTCGCGCCGCCGGCCGCCGAGCCGTGCTAATCCGCGAGTTCGCCGCCGTGGCATACCCCAACGCCGCGTCGAGCCTCGCCGTTCTTCCTTGCCGTGTGACTGTGCACCTGTACCCGGCCTTCGTGCCGTAAATCTTCTGCAGGGACGGATCCGCTGCTGCTGACCGCTTAGCGTCGCGGCCTTGGCTCGCCAAGTGCCCGCGCGCCGGCCGACCGAGTCGCGGCCAAGGAAAGCCTTGCGCTCGAGCTCGTGCCCTGGGCCAGCACACCTACGTGTTGGCCGTGCCGCGCGGTGTTTCTGTTGCTGCTCGTGCACGCGCCGCTCCTGTTTTCCGCCGTGCACCCCTGCTGTCTTGCCACCGTCGGTCTCCGCGTCGCCGTCGCCGCCGGCCACCCCGTGTCGAGCGCGCGAACGCGCGCAAGCGCTCAACCTCGCTAACCCGCACCCGGTATCAGCAGCGTGTGCACCTAAAGTCCGTGCACCCCAGCATGGGCGCCAGTGCGCATGCCTGCTGTTGTCGCCGCCGCACCGTGTCACCGCCGCACGACGTGCCACGCCGTGCACGGTTCCGCGTCGCGCCGAACGCCAGCCATTCTTGCCCAACCCCAGGGCAACGGCTGCACTAATCTAACCACCGGATCAAAGGGCACACCGCCATGCACTCGTTTGAGCACCGGAACCACCGCCGCCTCGGTTTCGCTGTTCGCCATCGCCGCTGACCGCGTTCCAGGGCGCGCCGCCGCGCGTACGCGAGGCGAAGGGGCGCCTTCGCGCCCCAGCAGTCTTCAGGGTAACTCGCCGGACTTCTCCAGTGGAAGCCTGAAGGGGTAATGGGCCGGCTAGCCCAGAAAGGCCCAGCTCGGCCCCTTTTTCTTTTCCCCTGCGAACTCTGATTTATGTTTAGGGTGATCGGTTGGACTTTGTCCTTCTGGCCCAAGAGGCTAAGTCCATTGGGCCGAATCTGGCCCACAAACACTGTCGGCCCACCAGGGCCCACTAACTTGTGACGCTGACGTCACGATGACGTCATGCTGACGTCATCAGCTATTTTCAAAAATAAAAATCCTTTTCTGTTTTATAAATGAATTTGGAAATTAATTTTATAAATCCTATAATCTTTGAAAATTCATAACTAATTATTTACAATTCCGAAAAATATGAAACCAGTTTCTATATTTTTCTAAAAATGAGACGGTACTGTTTGTAGGTAGTTTGGTTCTGTTTGGATCTTCTAAAATTGGGTTTCTTTGGATTTATGCATAGTTGTTTGTCGGTATCTTAGCATCTTGTATCTCGTGCTGAACAGACCCGAGCTACAACCAGGAGGAGGCTTATGACCCCGACTACAACCCAGACCAGGACTTCGGACGCCAGCCAGGTGTCATGTCACTCCCAACCATATAGTTCCCATGCATGCTTTAGTTGCTAGTGCTTAATTACTTTTGATGCATGTTTTAAAATTGCATAGACAATTGATTAGCCGTGCCTTGGAATTGTTTATCTTGTCCTTGGAATACCTACTTTTGGAACTAGCTACAGACCCCTAGCTAGTTCCCGGCACTATTTCATCCATATATTTTACCCTTAGTTATGGATGGATCTCAGGTTTGGACCGAGGTTGGGATACCTCGGAACTCTTGCGTGTGTTTTGGGTGAGTGTGTAACCTTGACGTGTTACCGCGGGAGCGAGCCGCTTTGGTTACTTGTGAACGCCTGTCTAGGGGAGATGCGACCTGGCCTCTCGCCCTAGCGGCGTGTCGGACTGTTGGAGTTGGTGAGTGCTCGCTCTTGCAATTAAGGACCGATCGACAGTTTAACTATGATCTTTGGGCTATTTTCATACAAACCGTTCGCTCACGTATGGGCGGGGTTCGGTCCGAGAACTAGTTGGTGGTTGGCACTCAGCTTGTAGGCGGACCGGTGTGGTCGTGTGAGGGGGACGGGTTATACCCCCCAAGTAGACGTCGCCCCGGCTCCTCCGGGGATGGTCTCACAGCTCCGAGGCCCTGCTGGCAAGTTTCGCGCCCCAGTTCAGGACGAGTCAGGCTTGGAGAGGCAGGAGAGTGGCACCCACTGCTAAGTCTCCGGTCGTTAGGTAGGGATGTGGATCGGAGGCATCCGTTTCTGCCCTATCCGGCGGGTCCATTTGTACAATCTCTGCAGAGTGTTAAACCTATAGCTATAGTCCGTGTCCACTGGTATGGACAGCCTACGGGTCTGTTACTCTGGCTAGTCTCTTCTTGTGCTGCTATCTCTCCCCTGTGTGTTGTGAGCCCGGCTTCGTGCCGTTGAGACGTGGGGATAGGAGTTGGTGACCCTACGTCGCAGATGAGTGTGGGATGCTGTATCTTGGATGAGATCCAGTGTTTGGTGTTTCTTTCCTTGTTGGGGTGTTGACCCCGGAGGCGTTGTCCTCGGAGGTGTGGATCTCCTCGGAGATTGAGACCTCTCGGCTATTCTACTTACCTTGATGTTGCCACCGCTGCTTGCTCAACCTTCTACAGCCATAAATAGGATTACTCATGCATATTAGAATCATTTATCTTTCGCTTATGCTCTTTGTTGGGAAGCTGACATGACCTACTCGCTTATCGAGTAGATGATGGGTTTTCGGAGCAGGAGCCGGACTACGACTTCGAGCACGATGGATGGGAGGATTAAGGCTTGCCCTACACTCGAGCTGCCTGCGGATATGGAGTCTACTTCGCTACATGAGAGCCGCTGCGTAGATGTTTACTCTGCTTGATTCCGTCCTGTTGGACTTGTACCCAGCATGTGCCGAAATGATGTACTCAGATGCTTAATTATTATAATATTATGTGGACCTTCAAGTATTTATTCTTGTTGTACGGTACTTTGCTTTACTTTCTGAGACAAGGATTTGCACGTGATAGTCTCCTGGGACTATCACAGAGGTGCAGGGATCGGGTTCCCGTCTTCGGAAACCCGGTTCGTTTCAGTTGGTATCAGAGCCGTACTTGACTGTAGGATGAGCCTAAGAACGGACGATAGTATAGGAAAGCCCAAACACCTTGTGCTTTATATGCAATCCATGAAACTTTATATAAATACCTTGCACTTTACTATATACTACCTTGATTAACAATACTAACTCTTACTAACATCCCTAACAACGTGCGGATGGACCAGCTGACGTGGATCCCCCTCAAGACCGACGGCCAGTGGGCCGGAGGGTTCTGCAAGATCCTCAAGAACTATTTGGAGACCGCTGGAGTGGAGACAAGTGAGGTGTTCTACGAGGGACGCACCACTGCCGTCGTGGACCAGTCGCCGACGGAGCTGACCTTAAAGATACCGGCTGACCCATGCGTGCCAGAGTTCGAGGAGGTCAGAGTCACGTGTTTCGATAACTCTACCCTGGAGGCTCACCAGTGTTGTGCCAGACTCGCGCTGAAGAAAGTATGCCGACAGTTGGAGCAGAGGTTGAAGGATACACCCTTCGAGGTTCTTCCGACAGCACTGTACGACCACAGCAGGTGGCACACAGAGGAGGCAGCTTACACCGAGGAGAACACAAAGGGCAAGGATGAGAAGAACCAGTTGGCCAGCAAGTTCATTCAAGCTCACGACCAGGCACTCTACTGGGCAGACTCAGAGATCATGTTTCTGCGACACAAGTGGGACGACACCTTAGGACGGAACGCCCAGCTGGAGAGAGAGAACAGCCACTTGGAGTTCTTTCTCAACGAGGCACACAGGAGGAACATCCAGATCACAGAGTGGGGACTCGCAGCTGCCAGAGCTAGCACAGAGAGGGACGCACTTGAGATCGCCACGCTGAGAGCCAGACTAGAGGAGACACAGATCGCCTTGCGGGAGTCAGAGGCAGTGACCAGAGAGGAGCGGTTGAAGCTGCGTGAGGAGGAGTACTTGGTAGAGTCTCTTGGAGCAGCTTGCACCGACTACCAGCTGTGGTTGTGGGGACACGAGGAGAGGCTGACTCAGAACTACAACCACCTCGGGTACTTGGGAGGCAGAGTGTACGAGGCACAGGACACAGCCAGCCGGACCAGCTCCGCTTGGAGGGACTCCAACCTGAGACGAGTGACAGAGTACAGGGAGTTGGCAGAGTCGCTACCACCACAGAAGAAGCCCAGGGTGAGGACAGAGACGTTCGAGCTACCCCCTACTCAGCTTCCGTCACCGCCACCTTACCCTCGAGGCAGTTCAGACACCCCTGAGATGAGCAGTGTTGAGGAGCTTGGCAGCCTACTTTGACCTACCAGAGATTGAGATACCAGACTACCCAGGAGTGAATGACCCACTGTTCTACTCGGTTCCACTCAGTCCAAAGACCGTGTCACCCCCGCTCTCACCAGCTACAGTTCAGGAGCAGGCACCATGAGGGGATGATCCTGTAGTCAGCTAGGGTAGAGTTCTTCATGATGTTCATGCTTAATTGACCACCCCATATGTATCACGATGTAGTTTTCATGCTTCTGTGTAATCTCGAAGGTTGTGGAGTAGGCCTCGAGATACACACCTTTTGTATGGTGATCTTGCTTGAGTGATTGGAGTTATCGATCTTTTTTCGGAGTTTATGCTTCTTATATGCTTGTGTGAAATTGTTTGTTGTAGGCTAGATACTCCTTATATGCTTAAGTACCTTAAAGTTAATTTCCGACAACTCGTTTCTCACGATCTCGAACTCTTAAAACATATGTCGGTGGCAAGGAGGTCGGGATGGCTCCTACGCCGTTTTGAGGAGGCAGCCAGGAAGGACGCCGAGCAGGAGGACGTCCCTCTCCCCGCTGGAGGTCGAGGTCGTGGCCGCCGTGGAGGCCGTGCCCCACGTGGCGGACGCCGTGGTGGACGCCGCGGCGTGCGAGGAGGTAGAGGAGGCCGAGGGCGAGGCCGAGCACCAGCTGACCCCGAGGAGGATCTCGAGGAGGAGGCTGAGCCTGAGCCTGAGCAGGAGCCCGAGCAGTAGGCACCACCGCCCAACCTAGCAGCAGTGATGGCACTTCAGACCCAGCTGATGCAGACGATCGCCGATGCTGTGGTTCAGAACAACAACAACAGGAGAAACGTCAGGAACCAGCCAGAGAGCTTGCAGAAGAGAGTGGAGGGTTTCACCAAGCTGCGTCCACCTACCTTTGACAACTCTCCAGACCCACTCGTGGCAGACAACTGGTTGAGGGAGATCGAGAAGAAGTTGGAGCTCACCAACCTTTCTGAGGAGGAGTGCGTGTACGTCGCCGCACACCAGCTGGTCGGCACGGCAGGAGCTTGGTGGGACAGCTACTGTGACTCACACGCGGACCCTACCCGCATCACGTGGGAGGAGTTTGTGGAGGCTTTCAGAGCGTTCCACATTCCAGAGGCTGTGATGGACAGGAAGGCAGACGAGTTCAGGCACTTGAAGATGGGATCGATGACAGTGCAGAAGTACACGAACCGGTTCCAGGAGCTGATGCGGTACGCCCCAGACGACTCCAACACCGAAAAGAAGATGTACTCGTACTGCAAGGGACTCCACAGGGGGATGGCACACCACTTGGCAGCTCACGACTGTGCTAACCTTCACGCCCTGGTGGGCAAGGCTTTGGTTGTGGAGAAGTCGAGACTGGATTACGTGGAGGTCCGTGGAGAGAAGAGGCAGCGTGCAGACTGTGCAGGGTACTCGGGGTCACACCAGCGACAGAGGTCTGCTCCGCCACAATACTCACAGCAGAGACAGCGTCCTTACCCTCAGCAGCCGCAGACCCAGTTCAGTCAGCAAGGCAGAGGACACCCCGGAGGTAGTGGAGGTTCGAGTCAGTGGAAGCCCAGGCCGCAGCAGCCGCCAGCTTACGACAGCTCACAGGTCACTTGCTACCACTGCCGTCAGCTAGGCCACAAGTCCAACGTGTGCCCGCAGAAGTTTCAACAAGGAGGTCAGAGCAGGAACACCCAGTACCAGACACCGGCGAAGGCACCAGTTCCAGGAGGACAGCCTCAGCAGAACCAGCAGAAGAGCGCACCCCCACCGACTCGAGGCAGACTGAACCACCTGACCTTAGAGGAGGCAGCTGCAGCGCCAGACGTGGCTCTCGGTGAGTTTTTAGTCGATTCAGTTATGGCTTCCGTTCTGTTTGACACCGGTGCTCAGTTTTCGTACATCTCTACCAAGTTTGTAAAAGAAAGGTCATTACCAACTAAGCCCAGACCACGGCCTATAATTACCAGCTCCCCGCTAGGTGAGAAGCGGAGTACGCTGGAGTGTAGAGGAGTGAACATGGTGTTCGAGAAACAGTTGTTCGTGGCAGACCTGACTGTTCTGGAGTCGACCGGGATTGACGTGATACTTGGGATGGAGTGGTTAGCTCAGCACAAAGGATTGGTGAATTGCAACCCAGTGTACGTGCAGTTGGAGCACCCCAGCGGAGCCAGAGTGTTGATCAAGCCACAGAGTCAGAGGTCGACGCCGATGCTGTGCAACATGAAAGGAAAGGATTTGGAGGAGATCCCGGTGGTGAGGGAGTACCCCAACGTGTTTCCAGAGGAGTTGACCGAGTTACCACCAGATAGGGATATTGAGTTCGTGATTGAGCTGATGCCAGGAGCTAGACCAGTGGCCAAGAGCCCGTATAGGATGTCCGCGGATGAACTAGATGAGCTGAAGAAGCAACTCAAGAAACTGCAAGACCAAGGGTTTATTCGGCCGAGTGCCTCACCTTGGGGTCGCCAGTTCTGTTTGTGGACAAGAAGGATGGCACCAAGAGGATGTGTGTGGACTACCGGACGCTCAACTCGATGACGATCAAGAACCGGTACCCTTTGCCCAGAATTGACGACTTGCTAGACAGGCTGCGAAAGGCAAAGTTCTTTTCCAAGATTGACTTGAGGTCAGGCTACTACCAGATGAAGATTCAGGACCAGGATATCCCGAAGACAGCTTTCACGACTCGGTACGGCTTGTACGAGTTCGTAGTGGTTTCCTTTGGACTGACCAACGCACCTTCCTACTTCATGAACATGATGAACAAGGTCTTCATGGAAGAGCTGGACAAGTTCGTGGTAGTGTTCATAGATGACATTCTGATTTTCTCAGAGACAGCAGAGGAGCACGAGGAACACCTTCAGATTCTGATGGATAGGCTGAGACAGCAGAAGTTGTACGCAAAGTTCAGCAAGTGTGAGTTCTGGATGGAGGAAGTTGCTTTCTTGGGACACGTGTTGTCAGCAGAGGGAGTTGTGGTTGACCCTTCGAAAGTGGAAGCAGTTACCAAGTGGGAACAGCCACTCACAGTGACAGATATTCGGAGCTTTCTCGGGTTGGCAGGTTACTACAGGAGGTTCATAGAAAACTTCTCCAAGATAGTGAAGCCAATGACAGAGCTGTTGAAGAACGACAAGAAGTTCGTGTGGTCAGAGGCCTGTGAGAGGAGTTTCCAGGAGTTGAAGAAGAGGCTCACGACAGCTCCGATTCTTACCCTGCCAGACATCAAGAAGGATTTCGTGGTGTACTGTGACGCCTCGAAGCAAGGATTGGGATGTGTGTTGATGCAAGAGGGCAAGGTTGTTGCTTATGCGTCAAGGCAGCTTAAGAAGCACGAGGAGAACTACCCCACTCACGACTTGGAGCTAGCAGCAGTCGTTCACGCTCTGAAGATTTGGAGGCACTACTTGATCAGTAACAAGTGTGAGCTATACACCGATCACAAGAGTCTGAAGTACTTCTTCACTCAGTCGGAGTTGAACATGAGGCAGAGAAGGTGGCTAGAGCTGATCAAGGACTACGACGTGGAGATTCATTACCACCCTGGCAAGGCAAACGTTGTGGCAGATGCACTGAGCAGAAAGTCCTATTGCAACAACTTGATGGTGAGGCAGGAGCAGCCAGCACTTCACGACGAGCTAGAGCAGCTTCAGGTTGAGATTGTAGAGCAGGGACAACTCAACGCACTGCAAGTGACCTACGACTTGGAAGGCAGAATTCGGGAAGCTCAGAAAGGTTGCTCCGAGGTTTGGGAGCTCAAGGAGCTGATGGAGAAAGGAAGAGCTGAGGATTACCGTGTGGACGAGAAAGGCACAGTGTGGCTGAAAGATCGGATCTGTGTGCCGAAGAGCAAAGAGATTCGAGAGCAGATTCTGAGAGAAGCCCATGATTCAAGGTACTCCATTCACCCAGGAAGCACGAAGATGTACCAAGATTTGAAACAGAGGTTCTGGTGGAAGGATATGAAGAAGGACATAGCCTACTACGTGGCTTGTTGTGACACTTGCAGCAGAGTGAAGATCGAGCACCAGAGGCTTGCAGGCCTGTTGAAACCGTTGGATATTCCTCAGTGGAAGTGGGATGACATTTCCATGGACTTTGTTGTGGGACTACCCAGGACACGAAAAGGACACGACTCGGTGTGGGTCATCGTGGACCGCTTGACCAAGGTGTCACACTTTGTGCCAGTCAAAGCTACGGATACAACAGATCAGTTGGCAAACCTGTACGTGGACCACATACTCAGACTTCACGGAGCTCCGAGGAGCATAGTGTCAGACAGAGGGCCCCAGTTTGTGGCCAGGTTCTGGAAGAGCTTCCATGACAGGATGGGAACCACACTCAGCTACAGCACGGCTTACTACCCACAGACCGATGGGCAGACCGAGAGAGTCAACCAGACTTTGGAGGATATGCTCAGAGCTTGTGCCCTCACCTACGGCACCGACTGGGAGAGCAGCTTGTCCTATGCAGAGTTCTCGTACAACAACAGCTACCAGGCAAGTCTCCAAATGTCACCGTTCGAGGCCCTTTACGGGAGAAAGTGCAGGACACCCCTGATGTGGTCAGAGGTAGGAGAGAGGATGATCTTTGGACCGGACATTCTCAGAGAGGCTGAGGAGAAAGTGGAGAAAGTCAGGGAGAACCTAAAGATTGCTCAGAGCAGACAGAAGAGCTACGTTGACCGTCGCCGGAGAGACTTGTCGTTCAGCAGAGGAGACTTTGTCTACCTGAAGGTGTCACCAATGAGAGGAACCAAGAGGTTTGCTGTGAAAGGAAAGCTTGCCCCGAGGTACGTGGGACCTTACCAGATCACCGGGAGAGTTGGGAAGCTCGCCTACAGACTCGCCTTACCCGAGGAGTTGTCAGCAGTGCACCCCGTGTTCCACGTGTCACAGTTGAGGAAAAGTGAGAAAGAAGTGGAAGCAAAGCAAGTCCCGGTGGAGATACTCGACCTGCATAACACCCTGGAGTATGCAGAGTACCCCGAGAAGATCTTGGATAGAGCAACAAAGGAAACCAGGAGGACCACAATTCCTTACTGCAAAGTGTTGTGGAGTCACCACACGGAGCGAGAAGCAACCTGGGAGAAGGAAGCCGACCTCAGGAGAGAGTTCCCTCACTTGTTCGAGGGAGAGGATGGAGCTTAAATCTCGAGGACGAGATTCCCGGTGGTGGGGGAGAATGTAACAACCCAGAAAATTAAGTTATGAAAATGTGAGAAAATTTGAACTTTTCTTTTATTGATGATGTGTCACCACATTTAAACCCTCTCTAGCCTCTCTTCCTAAATTCCTAAATAAATAAAACCAAAAATATAAAAATATATTTTCAAAATATGGTAAAGTATGTGATTTGGAGTTTATGGATTTTATTTGGTTTTTATTTGAGTGTGTTTGAATTTGAAAGTATTCAAATTCAAATATATGGTTTAAACTAAATTCAAAACTATATTCAAAAACCCTTCTAACTAACTGGGCCAGCTAACTTCTTCTGGAGTCTACCTAATCCCCTCCAACTCTCGGCCTGTTCCTCATCGTCGCCCTTCTTTTCAGCCCAGCAGACCTGGCCGGCCCAACTCAGCCCACGCTCACTCCTGCCGGCTATGTCTCGCAGACAGGTGGGCCCAGCCGCACGGCGCGCCCTGTTCTGCTTCTCCCGGTCAATGCCGCGCTGCGACTGTCTTTCCCCGCCGCCGCTCGCGCACCGCACCGCACCGGACCAGGGGAAACAAGGCCCCGACCGGGCAGCTGGCACGGACGCCGAGCCAGGCGCCCGCGCACGCTCTCCCCAGGGCATTTCCCTTTCTACCCTTGCCCAGTGACGCGTCGCGCACCCCGCCAGTCACTGCTGCTCCACCACATCGGCAACCCGTCTCGCAGCAGCCAATGGACGCCCTGCCGTGACCATTCTACCCCCGCCTCGACGTGCTCGAGTTGCTAAACCCCCGGGCGAGGCCCCTGGGGCAAGGCATCAAGCATTTGGGGTTTTCCCCCTTTGGTCCCCTGTCTGCCGCCGATAGAGGAGAGGAGTGGAAGGAGGAGGAGAAGGGAGGAAGAGAAGGGGTTGGAGGCGCTCCTCCACCGCGCCGTGAAGACGAAGCCAAGGACAAGGAAGCCGGAGCCGCCCGTAGACCGGAGGAAGCCGTCCGCGTGCGAGCAGAAGCCAGAGCAGAGCAAGGACCGCCGCCGAGGACATCACCGCCACCTCTTCACCGCCGCGGTCTTCACTGCTACCTCTTCACCTTCGCCCCATCGTGAGCACCGCGCCGGCCTGTCTCTTCCCTTCTCCCTTGGTCCTTCCTGTGATGATCGGGAGCGCGCCCCTGCGTCGCGCCGCCGGCCGCCGAGCCGTGCTAATCCGCGAGTTCGCCGCCGTGGCATACCCCAACGCCACGTCGAGCCTCGCCGTTCTTCCTTGCCGTGTGACTGTGCACCTGTACCCGGCCTTCGTGCCGTAAATCTTCTGCAGGGACGGATCCGCCGCTGCTGACCGCTTAGCGTCGCGGCCTTGGCTCGCCAAGTGCCCGTGCGCCGGCCGACCGAGTCGCGGCCAAGGAAAGCCTTGCGCTCGAGCTCGTGCCCTAGGCCAGCACACCTAAGTGTTGGCCGTGCCGCGCGGTGTTTCTGTTGCTGCTCGTGCACACGCCGCTCCTGTTTTCCGCCGTGCACCCCTGCTGTCTTGCCACCGTCGGTCTCCGCGTCGCCGTCGCCGCCGGCCACCCCGTGTCGAGCGCGCGAACGCGCGCAAGCGCTCAACCTCGCTAACCCACACCTGGTATCAGCAGCGCGTGCACCTAAAGTCCGTGCCCCCCAGTGTGGGCGCCAGTGCGCATGCCTGCTGTTGTCGCCACCGCACCGTGTCACCGCTGCAGGATGTGCCACGCCGTGCACGGTTCCGCGTCGCGCCGAACGCCAGCCATTCTTGCCCAACCCCAGGGCAACGGCTGCACTAATCTGACCACCGGATCAAAGGGCACACCGCCATGCACTCGTTTGAGCACCGGAACCACCGCCGCCTCGGTTTCGCTGTTCGCCATCGCCGCTGACCGCGTTCCAGGGCGCGCCGCCGCACGTACGCGCGGCGAAGGGGCGCCTTCGCGCCCCAGCAGTCTTCAGGGTAACTCGCCGGACTTCTCCGGTGGAAGCCTGAAGGGGTAATGGGCCGGCTAGCCCAGAAAGGCCCAGCTCGGCCCCTTTTTCTTTTCCCCGGCGAACTCTGATTTATTTTCAGGGTGATCGGTTGGACTTTGTCCTTCTGGCCCAAGAGGCTAAGTCCATTGGGCCGAATCTGGCCCACTAACACTATCGGCCCACCAAGGCCCACTAACTTGTGACGCTGACGTCACGATGACGTCATGCTGACAACATCAGCTATTTTCAAAAATAAAAATCCTTTTCTGTTTTATAAATGAATTTGGAAATTAATTTTATATATCCTATAATCTTTGAAAATTCATAACTAATTATTTACAACTCCGAAAAATATGAAACCAGTTTCTATATTTTTCGAAAAATGAGACGGTGCTGTTTGTAGGTAGTTTGGTTCTGTTTGGATCTTCTAAAATTGGGTTTCTTTGGATTTATGCATAGTTGTTTGTCGGTATCTTAGCGTCTCGTATCTCGTGCTGAACAGACCCGAGCTACAACCAGGAGGAGGCTTACGACCCCGACTACAACCCAGACCAGGACTTCGGACGCCAGCCAGGTGTCATGTCACTCCCAACCATATAGTTCCCATGCATGCTTTAGTTGCTAGTGCTTAATTACTTTTGATGCATGTTTTAAAATTGCATAGACAGTTGATTAGCCGTGCCTTGGAATTGTTTATCTTGTCCTTGGAATACCTACTTTTGGAACTAGCTACAGACCCCTAGCTAGTTCCCGGCACTATTTCATCCATATATTTTACCCTTAGTTATGGATGGATCTCAGGTTTGGACCGAGGTTGGGATACCTCGGAACTCTTGCGTGTATTTTGGGTGAGTGTGTATCCTTGACGTGTTACCGCGGGAGCGAGCCGCTTTGGTTACTTGTCAACGCCTGTCTAGAGGAGATGCGACCTGGCCTCTCGCCCTAGCGGCGTGTCGGACTGTTGAAGTTGGTGAGTGCTCGCTTTTGCAATTAAGGACCGATCGACAGTTTAACTATGATCTTTGGGCTATTTTCGTACAAACCGTTCGCTCACGTATGGGCGGGGTTCGGTCCGAGAACTAGTTGGTGGTTGGCACTCAGCTTGTAGGCGGACCGGTGTGGTCGTGTGAGGGGGACGGGTTATACCCCCCGAGTAGACGTCGCCCCGGCTCCTCCGGGGATGGTCTCACAACTCCGAGGCCTTGCTGGCAAGTTTCGCGCCCCAGTTCAGGACAAGTCAGGCTTGGAGAGGCAGGAGAGTGCCACCCACTGCTAGGTCTCCGGTCGTTAGGTAGGGATGTGGATCGGAGGCATCCGTTTCTGCCCTATCCGGCGGGTCTAGTTGTACAACCTCTGCAGAGTGTTAAACCTATAGCTATAGTCCGTGTCCACTGGTATGGACAGCCCACGGGTCTGTTACTCTGGCTAGTCTCTTCTTGTGCTGCTTTCTCTCCCCTGTGTGTTGTGAGCCGGCTTCGTGCCGTTGAGATGTGGGGATAGGAGTTGGTGACCCTACGTCGCAGATGAGTGTGGGATGCTGTATCTTGGATGAGATCCAGTGTTTGGTGTTTCTTTCCTTGTTGGGGTGTTGACCCCGGAGGCGTTGTCCTCGGAGGTGTGTATCTCCTCGGAGATTGAGACCTCTCGGCTATTCTGCTTACCTTGATGTTGCCACCACTGCTTGCTCAACCTTCTACAGCCATAAATAGGATTACTCATGCATATTAGAATCATTTCTCTTTCGCTTATGCTCTTTGTTGGGAAGCTGACATGGCCTACTCGCTTATCGAGTAGATGACGGGTTTTCAGAGCAGGAGCCGGACTACGACTTCGAGCACGATGGATGGGAGGATTGAGGCTTGCCCTACAGTCAAGTTGCCTGCGGATATGGAGTTTACTTCGCTACATGAGAGCCGCTGCGTAGATGTTTACTCTGCTTGTTTCCGTCCTGTTGGACTTGTACCCGGCATGTGCCGAAATGATGTACTCAGATGCTTAATTATTATAATATTATGTGGACCTTCAAGTATTTATTCTTGTTGTACGGTACTTTGCTTTACTTTCTGAGACAGGGATTTGCACGTGATAGTCTCCTAGGACTATCACAGAGGTGCAGGGATCGGGTTCCCGTCTTCGGAAACCCGGTTCGTTTCACTTTGCAATGAAGTTCAGGTGGGCGATTGCCCCCCATTGAAGCCTAAAAAAAAAAAGATACACGGACCACACGCTGCCGTCCTGCCGAACATATAGTCCACGGTCACACTCCTTCTTTAGATAATGTTGTTTTACTGCTTTTTCTTCCATGGATAATTGATACTTGTGTACTCATCACAAGCAACCTAATAAGCTAGTTGATTAGGTTGCATGCCATTGTGTAGGTTGCTTTCTGGAAACATTCGTCCAATCGTCCTAGCTACTCACCCCGTTCCATATTACACTTCACTTTACATCTGCCCTAATTAATTCAAACTTCTTTAACTTCGACCAAGTTTAGAAAAAATACCAACATTTGGGACATTTGATTAGTTTCGTCAAATCAATCATAACACACATCTTGCTAAGGTATTTACTGTATTTTTAAAAAGCGAACTGAACGTACTTTAGCGGGCAAGATTCCTTGTGGTGTAACCTGTCCACCAAACGTTATTATTTTACTGCATTTATTTCATTGCTTAACTGGTTATTCTTTAAGTTACGTTATTGGTGACCTTGTCAATTTCTAAGATTGTCGACTCGATCTTTCGGTGGCACTCATAGGGGTAAGGTTGCGTGCTTGTGTTCGTACGGCCAAATGTGCATGTGTATGCGAATGTTTGCATCTATACTGTGTGATGTGGAAACTACAACAAGATGATAAAATCAAAAGAAGTTATAATTTAGTACCATGACACCAGCTGGTATGAAAAATGTACATTATATTCATGCACAAGTAATGTGGCGGTGTATTTTGCCTGTAGTAGTATTATATACACTGACGTCATTTTCAAACACGGTTTATTCCCAGATTATATATGATTATTACCGGTATAGAGTACTGAAAGTTCTGGATCGATCAAGATTTGACATTGATTCGATCAGCACGTCGTCCTAAGAGGCGGCACGAGTGAAGTTGAAACTGCTGCAAGAAAGCCCGATCGCATTGAGAAACGTGGTGAACCCGATCTGCTTCTTCTCCTCGTCGATCAACAGCAGGTGGTTCTCCAACTGGAACCCGCCGATGATCGCCGCCGGCGCCTGGCCCTTGCTACGGACGAACCCGAGGCAGGCCGTCTTGGCGTTCACCTGCACCATGGAGTTGCCGCCGAGCACCGAGAAGGTATCCCCGCCGGCGAGGGCGAAGTCTATCTGTGGCACGCCGTAGCCGAGCCGCGACAGCGACACCGACAGCCACGTCGAGTTGTAGCACCGCTCGAACGGCACCACCGCGGCGACCCGCTGCATCCACGGGAAGTTGGGCCCGGACGCGGCTTGGTCCCACGCCTTCACTAACGGGCGGTACACGTCGGGGCGGAGCGCCGTGTACGGGGTTGTCGAGCTCAGCCCGACGAGGAGTGGTCCGCCGCCGCCGACGGTCAGCTGCTTTTGGTCCACCGCGATGCCGGTGGCGGAGACGAAGTATCCGGGGGATGATCCGCCATTGTTGGACCCGTGGTGGAATGGAGCTGTGCCGGCCAGCATCGTCGTGAAGTCGCCGCGGTCCGGCGGGATGAAGAAGAAGGGACCCCCGCCGAAGATGGCGATGCCCACGCTGTTGCCGCTCGTCGACTTGCCGTCGCTCGGGAGGCAGAGCGCCATCTTGTTCGCGACCTTCTGCGTGCGCGCCACCTGCGCGGGGAGCGACGACTGGCAGGAGGGCGCCAGCCCCGCGACGCCGACGGCAACGCCAGCGCTAGCAGGCGGCGGCGCGCAGGTGGTCACGACGGGGAAAGAGACCGGGAACAACGGGTTCTTGCCGTCGGTGGCGTTTGCGGAGAGCGTCGTGGTGAATGTTCCCTTCTTGGCGGCGGCGCACGGCAAGGAGATGTCCGGGCTGGAGAGGTCGAGGACGAGCGGGTGGCCGTCCTTGAGCGGCGCTGTGTAGAGGGAGGTGGAAGCGTCCTTGGTGATGGCCGTGAGCAGGGGCTTGCCGCCATTGCGGGCTGCTGCCATCCATGACGACAAGGCGGAGACGCAGAGTAGTGAGATGATGAGGAGGGATTGGGGTTTCGAATTCCACATTTCTGCCGGTTGGTTTGGTGCTGTTGTGCTTGATTTGGTGTGGTTTGTTGCAATGATGGTTTAGTTATATAGACTCTAAGGGCACGTGCAATCATGGGTTAGCGCCCCGTGCATCTCCCCAGCCTCCACTACGTACTTGTGGTTGCGTGTGGATCATAAGGACGAGGCAGGCCTCCGAGCCCTGGGTGGGCTGCCAGAGCTCCGTTTCCTCAGATTGTCAAGGCTTTGTCCGTGGACGGCTTGCACGGAAACTGTAGCTAATATTACTGCGGGCGATGGCTTCTTCCACAAGTTGAGATGTTGTGAGTTGTATGGTTGGATGGTCCAGTTGGTGGTCAACGAGGAGGACTCCACTAGTGTTTCGTTTAGCATAATCTGGAATGGAATGGGTGCTATGGCCATTGGTTCCAAACACTACCTGAATCCGACGCTTTGCCGAGAGCTTGAGTCTTTGCCGAGAGCCTCTCCTTGGGCTCTCGGCAAAGAGCTCTTTGCCGAGAGCCACACAGAAAACTCTCGGCAAAGACGAAACACTCGGCAAAGAATTGCTTTGACGGCAAAGAATTTCTTTGCCGAGTGCATTTCTTCGGCTCTCGGCAAAGAAATTAAAAAAATCACTTTCCTACCTCCAAACTTTTTCTATCCTCAACATACACTTATACAAAGCATATGTTCAAATTTGGCGCAGTTTTAGCTCTGTTTGCTATATTTAAAAATTTTACTTCATTCTAGGTAATTTTTTCGTAGACGTCCGATATGAACTGCAAGTGCATGAAATCATAGAGTAAGTTGTTGGAAAAATGAGATTCATGTTCATGAGACATCTCTAAGACCATGTACATGAAATGAAGCTAAATTTCTGGCATTTGGTTCTCTGATCATGATGAAGATCGTGAGGTAGAAAGGTTTTTAAAATGTATAAAATTCAAATAAAGTTTGAAAATCACGAAATTTGTCAAGTGCTCGTGATATCATATGTGGAGGTTGTGGTAAAAAGTTGAGAACGTTTTGAACACTTGGACACGTACGTTGTTTAGAAACCGGAACATCTCACGAGAAGTTTCAGAGAATTTGAACTAATGTCACTAGGTTTGGTGTCTTAGAGAAATTCAAATTTGAGTTTCACTAAAAAAAACTTCTCTATAAGTAATATACAACATAAATGGTGCCAAGTTAAGTTTTGGAAAAATTTCACATCTATTTGCTATTTTTAATAATTAATTTGATTAAAATTACTGTCTTTGCCGAGAGCCGGAACATGGGGCCCTCGGCAAAGGCTTATTGGGCTGTAGCCCGACAGCCAATGGCTGGGCCGGCGAAGCGGCCTAGCGCCTCAACCCTAACAGGCCGAATCTGGCCCATGTTCTCGCCCGCTGTTTCTGGCCGTCGATCGCCAGATCAACGACTCACAGTGATGCCTCCTCTCCCCGGCGGTATATAACCTAGCGCCGGAAACCCTAGCGCTTCATCCTCCCCGGTCGGCACCCACTCCCACTCACCTCTCTTCCCCTGCCGCCGCAAGCCGCCTCGCCCTATCACTTTCTGCCACCGACTCCTCCCTTCCTCTACCGCCTCACCTCCCTCCCGCCCCGTCCCCAGCCACCTCCCTCCCGCCGGCGCAGCCGCGCCTTCCCCATCCTCCCCCCTCCACTCGCCCCTCACCTCGTGGCGAGGAGCAGCGGTGGGGCGAGGTGCGGTGGCGGCGGATCCGGTCGCCGCGCACCTCAATCCCGCGCGCGGCCTCCTCCCGGCGCCGCCCCCTGCCCGGCGCGGCCTCCTCCCTCCTCCCGGCGCCAGCGGCCTCCCTCCCTCCTCGCGCCGGGGGCCTCCCTGGCCGACGGAGGAAGGGCACGGCGGCGGCGGTGGCTTCCCCGCCGGATCTTGGGCGAGGGGACAGCTCCCTCGTCCCTGCTCCCGACCTCTTGCGGCGGCGGAGGAGCCGAGGCCCACGGCGGCGGCCCTTGCCGGGCCTCCCCGACCTCCCTTGTGCACGGATCTACAAGGAGGCGGCGGGAGCATGGGATCCGGTGATGGCGACGGCGGGAAGAACCTCCAATAGTGGCAATGGTGAGCGCCTCCTCTCTCTCTCGCTCTCTCTCTCTCTCTCTCTCATCTCCTCCCTGTTTTGGTTTCCCACAGGTGGCGCGGCGGCGGCGGCGTGGTGGTGGTGGTGAAGCTCATCTCTGGTACGGGCCGCGGCCGTCGACGACCTTCTTCCCCACGCCCGGCGGCCTGGTGGTGGCGGTATGGTGGTGGTGGCGGCGGTGGTGGCGACGGTCGTGGAAGCCCGGTGGCGGTGGGCCACGGCGGACGGCTGGTGGGCCCGCGCTGTCGGGTTTGCCTTTTTTTATTCTTTTTCGAAATTCTTTGCCGAGGGCCAGATGGGGCTCTCGGCACATCTCTGCCGAGAGGGGGGCTCACGGCTCTCGGCAAAGAGGCCTTCGCCGGCCAAATGCTGCCGAGAGCCGACTCCGCCGAGAGGAAAGGGGTCTTTGTCGAGAGCATCTTGCTCTCGGCAAAGGCTGCGAATCCGGTAGTGAAAACCACGGACGAGTGCAGCAGATCAGCAGCACCACCGCCCGTGATGTCAGACCTCCAAAGAGCTAAGGTTTGAGGTCCCCGTCAGGGCCTTGTATAAGGATGCAAACGGTAGCTGCAGCCATCTTGGGCTGGAGTGCCTCCCTTCGCTTCGCCGAGTTGAAGTGCAAGTCGACTGCGAGAGCGCCTCTGCTGATGACGTGGAGATTGCAGAGGCACATAGCAGAACTCCATCCCAACAAGCCCATAATCAAAATCCAACGATGGAATGAAAATAATGTGGCGGCACAATCTAGAGACCAAGATGGCAGAGAGGTACGTATTTCTTGTACGTACTTCCTGTTAGATTGATCTCCTCACCAGTGGGCCCAACGGCCCATTGGGCCCTTAATCTCGCGCCCTGATCGGGGGCGCCCAACCCTAACTGGTTGGCGGGCCCCTGTCACACTGCACTATATAAAGAGGTGGGGGCCGCAGGCTCTTGGTACGAGGTTCGCCGCTAGCCGCAATCCCCACCGACAAACCCTATCCTATCTACAGAGGGGCGCAGGAGTGATGGGAAGCACCGCCGCCACCGTCACTCCGACACTACATCGACCGTCGCTGCCACGGAGCAGTTCCTGCACTTCACGTCACTGCCTTAGAGTAGATCTCCGACATGGCAAGTGGCTCCAATACCCCTGCTGGAGAAGGTACTCCTCTCCCCTTTCCCATCTCTTTCCCCTCTCAGTCGACACACAAGATACATGAACACTCACGATTACAGTGTTTACCTGACTAGATGTGCACCTAGTAGATCTCAGGAATCTATCAATGGTATCAGTAGCCATGCTAGGTTGTAGATCTGGTTACGGGTAGAAGAAGAAGAAAGGAAAATCGACCTCGAATCGAAAAGTCAAAACCCTAGTCCTAACCCTAGATCTGAAAATGCAAAGGACCCGGGGAGGAGGACCTACCGTGGGACCTACCTCCATCGCCGTCACCACCACCGTCGGCTGTCTGGCGACGCCGCGCGGAAAGACAGGGCGAGCCTTGGGCTCGCCGAGCCTCCGCCGCCGTGCGGGTTGGGCCATAGGGCACCATCACGAATCTGCTTGACGGCGGCGCGCTCTCCCTCGTGGGGAACGCGCTCGCCGGCGAGGAGAACCGCGACGGCACCACCTTCCTCTCCGGCCACCACCATGGCATCTCTCTGGATCTCGCATCTTGCTGCTCTACGGAAGAGGGGGAGAGGGAAAAGCAAGCAGAGAGGGAGGAGCTGGGCCGCGAACACGTGCCGGGCGGTGCCGCTCCTCGCCGTCGCCGGCACACCGCCGGTCACGGACAGCACCCATCCCGCTGCCGCCGCACTGCATGCGAGAGACGCGGGGGAGAAGGCAAATGGGTCTAGGGTTCCCGTGTGAACCGGCGCCGCGGCATTTTGTTCCTGCCAAATGGGTCTAGGGTTCAACTTGATGAGCTCCATCAACTCGGTTCCAACCCTCAATGCTGACAATCACAAAGAATGGAGCAGAAAGGTGAATCTGGCTTTCATTTATGCAGAGCTTGACTGGGTGATCAAGACACCACAGCCAGTTCAGCCACCAAAGCGAATGAGAGATGAAAAAGATGATGCTGCTGCGTGGGAAAAGAAGAAAGGGATTATGCCCCTTTAGAGTTGTCATGGTCTATTGAGAATAAAAAGTGGACCACAGCTAACAAAAAGTGCATGGCTTTTATAGAGAACACGATTGAGCCCTCACTTACGAGCTCAATCGAAGGTTGTACCTCTGCTACAGAGTTACTTGAAAAGATAAAGAGTCAGTTCACTGGCTCTTCAAAGACATATGCTACCCAGATGCTGAAGCAGCTGGTGAATGAAAAGTATACTGAAAATGGAAAAGATATAAGAGAGCATATCCTTAAGATGAGCAACCTGGCGTCGAAGCTAAAGCCACTGGATGCGGATCTGGAAATTAAGCCTAAGCTCCTTGTTCAGTTGGTTATGGCTTCCCTGCCAAAAGAGTTTGACACTTTTGTTGTCAACTACAACATACATCCAGAGAAATGGGATCTGGAAAAGACTATAGCCATGTGTGTGCAAAAAGGGGAAAGAATTAAATCACAAAATGGTGGTTCCTTGAACTTTGTAAAAGATAAGAAAAGGAACTACAATCAAGGCTCTTCTTCAAAGCCACCTGGTAAAGGTCCCATGCAACAGCAGCATCAGCATCAGCAGAGTACTCTCCCAGTCGACAAGGATCAGTGTCTTCACTGCAAAAAGAGGGAGCATTACAAGAAAGAGTGTCCCGTTTGGCTAAAGTGGGTTATGACACAGAATGGTAAGAACATTGTTTCTTTTGTAAATGAATCCTTGTATACACAGTTTTCAAAATCTACTTGGTGGATTGACTCAGGTGCAGCTGTTCATGTTGCAAATTCTTTACAGGGATTCCGTTCGACCTGAATCACGGAAAGAAGTGAAAGAAGCATTGAAGTTGCAAACGGAATTCAAGCAGAGGTTGAAGCCGTTGGTGATGTCTCTCTGGAGCTAGATGATGGCTTTATACTTTTGCTTAGAGATGTGTTTTACGTTCCTTCGTTGAACAGAAACTTGATTAGTATTTCACGTTTGGACAAAGATGGTTTTGAATGTCATTTTGGACATGGCCAGTGTGCCATTTGGTGTAATAATGCATGTGTTGGTGTTGCTACACTTTACGATGAGCTTTATTTGTTATCCCTATATGAAAAAGTTAATTCTATGTGTGTTGTGAATGTGAAAAGTTCCGGGTCAAAGAATGTTCAAAAGAAAAGAAAGAGAACTCATGATACGTCATCGAAATTATGGCACTGTCGTTTAGGCCATATTTCAAGGGGGAGAATAGAAAGACTCGTTAAAAGTGAAATTCTTCCTCCATTAGAGTTCTTTGACTTAGAGCAATGCATAGATTGCATTAAAGGAAAGTATGTAAAGCAAATTTAAAAAGGTGCAAAACGAAGCACAGGACCTCTAGAGATAATCCACACTGACATTTGTGGACCGTTTAATGTGAAAAGCGTGGATGGCTATGACTCATTCATAACATTCACAGATGATTACTCCTATTATGGCTATATTTATCCAATTAAAGAAAGATCGGAAGCGCAGGATAAATTTAAGATATTCAAAGCTGAAGTTGAAAATCAGCTTGATAAAAGAATTAAAATAGTGAGATCTGACCGTGGGGGGAGTACTACGGTCGGCACACCCCATTAGGCCAAGTTCCTGGACCTTTTGCAAGGTTTTTACAGGAGAATGGCATAGTAGCCCAGTATTCGATGCCGGACGAGCCTCAGCAAAATGGAGTAGCTGAAAGGTGTAACCGTACACTGATGGATATGGTGCGCAGCATGATGAGTTACTCCACCTTGCCATTGGGTTTGTGGATGGAGGCGTTAAAAACCGCCATTCACATTCTCAATAGAGTACCAAGCAAGTCAGTGCCCAAAACACCGTATGAGCTGTGGACAGGAAGAGTACCCTCTCTACACCACTTGCGTGTGTGGGGGAGCCCAGCTGAGGCCAAAGTGTTTAACCCAAACATTGCAAAGTTAGATTCCAAAATAGTCAGTTGCTATTTTATTGGCTATCCTCAAAAGTCAAAAGGTTTTCGTTTCTACTGTCCAGACAGATATACAAAGTTTGTAGAAACGAGACACACTGTTTTCTTAGAGGATGAAATGATGAGGGGGAGTACGGTAGTTCGGAAAATTGATCTTGAGGAGAAGCGGGTGTATGCACCCAATCCGATGATCCAGGAGCCATTTTTCTCACTACCTATTGTACCTGCACCGACAGTCCCTGAGGTTGTGGTGCAAGCACCTGTTGCAACTCCACCCGTGGCAACAATGAGTGAAGATCCGGAACCTGTGCTTCAGGATCTGATTGAACCCACTGTTGCACATGAGGAAGGGATGCAGCAGCCATGTCTCGATGATGTGCCAACAGACGTTGAGGCACAGGATGTGCCAATGGTAGAGGCCCCTAGGAGGTCTCAAAGAGTTAAAAGATCAGCTATTCCTGATGATTATAAAGTTTATAATACAGAAGTAGCTCATATGGAGGGTGATCCCACTTCATACGAAGAGGCCATGAGAAGTGCTAACTCATCGAAGTGGTTGGAGGCCATGGAAGATGAGATGAAATCGATGAGTTCCAATGACGTTTGGGACTTGGTAGAAATTCCCAAAGGAGCCAAAACAGTAGGCTGTAAATGGGTCTTCAAGATTAAACGTGACTCTAGAGGGAACATAGAAAAGTATAAGGCTCGACTTGTGGCAAAAGGCTATACACAGATAGAAGGAGTAGATTACAATGAGACATTTTCTCCAGTCTCATGTAAAGATTCCTTCAGAATAATAATGGCATTAGTGGCACATTTTGATTTAGAGTTACATCATATGGATGTAAAGACGGCATTTCTAAACGGTGAATTAGAAGAAAATGTTTACATGAAACAACCAAAAGGTTTTGTTGTGAAAGGAAAAGAACATATGGGATGCCGCCTAAAGAAATCCATTTATGCATTAAAGCAAGCATCTAGACAGTGGAATCTAAAGTTTGATGACACAATTAAAAGATTTGGGTTTGAACCGAATGTAGAGGACAATTGTGTTTATGCAAAGTTTAAAAATGGGAAATACATTTTCCTGATCTTGTATGTGGATGATATCTTGCTTGCTAGCAATGATGTCCGTCTACTATGAGAAACGAAGAAGTTTTTGTCCTCAAATAGAAAGAATGGGGTTTTAGGATTATCGCAAAAGGCATATTTGGAAAAGATCCTAAAGAAATACAATATGCATGCGAGTAAAGCATCACCTGCTCCTATAGTAAAGGGCGATAGTTTTGGAGAGTTTCAATGTCCCAAGAATCAATATGAGCTTGATCAAATGAAAGCGGTACCGTATGCTTCAGCTGTTGGAAGCTTACAGTATGCACAAGTGTGCACTCGCCCTGACTTAGCGTTTATCACTGGAGTACTCGGTAGATATCAAGATAATCCAGGCATAGAGTACTGGAAGATGGTAAAGAAAGCATTGCGTTATGCGCAAGGCACAAAGCATTTCATGCTAACATACAGAAGATCTGATTGCCTAGAGATAAAAGGGTATTCAGATGCAGACTTTACGGGAGATAGAGATGATAGAAAGTCCACGTCTGGTTATATATTTACTCTCGCGGGTGGAGCTATTTCGTGGAGAAGCTCCAAACAAAAGTTAGTTGCATCATCCACGATGCATGCAGAGTTTGTAGCATGTCATGAGGCTATTGGACAGGTGATATGGTTAAAGAAATTTGTAATCGACTTGAGAGTGGTAGATTGCATTAATAAACCACTAAAGATGTACTACGACAATCAGCCAGCAGTATACTATGCTCACAACAACAAGTCGAGTAATGCTTCCAAACCAATTGAGGTAAAGTTTTATGTTGTGAAAGACAGAATCCGGGATCACACTATAAGTCTCGAGCATATAGGGACAAAGGATATGCTTGTGGATCCGCTTACGAAAGGCTTACCACCCAATGTGTTCAGAGAACACTTAGCCCGCATGGGTTTAAGGGAAAGCCTATGATTCATGGATTATGAAGCGGCCCAAAGGAAACAGAATTTATTCCAAAATGGAGAAGTATGTTGTAGCTGTTTGATTCTATCGGCAATTGAGCTGTGACGATGAAGCATGCTCTATGTACTAATCTGTTACGGAATGAATAAAGTGAAAGTGATAAAGTTAAAAGTATGTGATAAGATCAAGGCGGAGAATGTTAGATTGATCTCCTCACCAGTGGGCCCAACGGCCCATTGGGCCCTTAATCTCGCGCCCTGATCGGGGGCGCCCAATCCTAACTGGTTGGCGGACCCCTGTCACACTGCGCTATATAAAGAGGTGGGGCCGCAGGCTCTTGGTACGAGGTTCGCCGCCTGCCGCAATCCGCACCGACAAACCCTATCTGATCTACAGAGGGGCGCAGGAGTGACGGGAAGCACCGCCGCCGCCGCCACTCCGACACTGCATCGACCGTCGCTGCCACAGAGCAGTTCCTGCACTTTGCGTCACTGCCTTAGCGCAGATCTCCGACATGGCAAGTGGCTCCAGCACCCCTGTTGGAGAAGGTACTCTCCCCTTTCCCATCTCTTTCCCCTCTCAGTCGACACACAAGATACATGAACACACACGGTTACAGTGTTTACCCGACTAGATGTGCACCTAGTAGATCTCAGGAATCTATCACTTCCAACACACAGTTCACCTTTTTTTTTGTACTAGTAATAATCAAATCCCTTCTCAATTCCAGCCCGACGACGCCGGTGATAATTTTTCGGCGAAAGAACAGGAAAGCGATGAACTCGCTGTCACGGAGTCAAGAGGCGACGACCCCGCGGCACCCAGCTGCTGAATCTTCTTCTGCATGCACACACGTACGCACACTCCTACATAATTAGTTCCTCTGTTTCTACCGTCTGGGAATCTGAACATTGAGTTACTTTATCTTAGATTTAATTCTAGTGCTAAATCTTAAGGTTGTGGTGGCTGAACCAATATCTATCTCAGTTTTTGGCTTGTTATTCCCCAGTATGAAAACTCAAAACAAATAACAACTGTATGAATCTGACAAACAAAAGTTACCACCCTGCCATTTCAGTGAAGAAACCAAAATTTAGATCTCTACTGTGATATATATTTCCTCTACTCTGATTCCGTAGGGTACTCAAGCCATCCCGTACTGGAAATTATGCTACTGGTTCTCCTAACACTGATTACGGTGACAGGAGCTGGAGACAACATTAATTTGAAATCAAATGGTGAAGGGTACAGTTAACCTCTTTTGTTTCTGTTAGTATGGTGTCGAGAGCAAATATGCCTATCCATCCTTTGTTAAGTTCGCACGCAGGTTGACATTGCTGGCTTGTTATTAATAACTTGTTGGCTTTATTTCCTACCTTGTCAGTGTTAAACATGCTCCAGTGGAACACTCAACAACATACATTTAGCAGAGCAATTTACTGTAACCTTCTAACGGTTCGTTGTTGTTGGATTTGGAACAGTGGAAAGTTAGTTGATCGCACGGGTCTACTTGTGTGCACTTAGGCCTGATCGATAGTTGCTACTACTACTTTTGTTTCCCTTGTATATATTTGTTTGCTGAAATCTTTCTACGCAAGATATGTCAATTGATTCTGCAACGACACAAACCATGGCAATTGATACTAGATAATTAACGTTTAGAGGTGCGTAAGCGTATGGTGTGTTGATTCATGTTGCTGGTTTGCTCTTCCCTGGGAGTCACTGATGAAGTCGGTGTCTACTACTACTAGTACGTTATCTAAATCATCCATGTAGATCTCTTCTTTGCTTCATCGAAGTTTCAGTTCCTGCGTTATCTGAGCTGCTGGTTTTGTTGGTTCTTCCATTTGGCTGTGTCATGTACCGTGCAAATAATTTGCACTGCTCTCTGCCCTCTGCTTTTTGCAGAAATTTTAAGATTGTGCCCGAGACCTGAAATTCGTGCCACTGCTCTCTGCTTTATGAGGGAGCTAGCTAGTATTCTACAGTCGGTGGAAGAGACCCACCGCGTCATCTCCCTCGCGAGCCGACTCGGGGCGGCCGACCCCGCCGCTGCACAAACCCGCAAGGCCACCCACCTCCGGCCGCCGCCGGAGTCCTGACGGCAGCAGCTAGCAGCGGCACCGAAGTCGACACCATTCGCGGCCCCCTCCTCTCCCTTCTCCTACTGCCTAATCTATCCCCCGCCCAAGCCGTCCTCTGTAACGGCTTCCGCGCTCCTCTTATCTCTCCCTTGCCATATTTGTCTTTCAAGCTAGCGGATATGGCCCCCTACATCTGGGATTCCGTTCAGGCTGGGGCGGGATGACCCTTTCGGTATCGCGGCGGCTGCCGGCGGCAGCCGCTATCCCTGGGTTGCTAATGCCTGGATTTGGCTCCTTCACGCTTGGATCTGGCGCCCTCCAGCATTGGGGTGTCCCCTTGCTTCCTCTGAGCTTGGTCGCCTGGGGTTTGCTTGGGGTGGTGATGGGGGGATACTCCGAGAAAAAAGCCACAACTGATCCGTGTGCATGCGGTTCAAAAATTGGCGTGCAAACTATCGTCAACAACGTGGATGATTCAAAAAGAGTCCCCAATTAGTAATACTAGTCCATTAACCTGTGCTCCCACACAGGTTGATGTTTTTAAAAGTTATTGCATTTGAAAATTATTTAAAAATTAAACTCCTAGCTAATAATTAAAATTGTTACCTACTACTCTATCATTTTTTCAACACTTCAACATAATATTCTTATAGACGTGTACTTATATTTATCCAGTTGTGATCGATTTCTAATTAATAAATACTCTATACACTCTTTCATCCATATTCATATATTTTTTTCATTTTGTATCACACCTCCATACATTGTGTTTAGCATAAAAATCAATATTTTTCACCACTTCCTCACATACATGTATAAATGGTCTATATGGTGACACACATCATGTGTGTATACTTTAACTTAGTATTTCTATATTAACAATGACATAAATAGGTAACTTAGAATCATATATTAGTTACTTTTAGATATTTCTGCATGATGCACATAAAAATAATTAAATTAAGATTTATGTGTTTACTTTAGGTTATTTTTAATTAAAACATGCAAGAGTAACTTAAATATAAATATAAATTTAGAATGGCATTTTAAGTTATGGTTTATAATGATATGCATGAGTAAATTGTATATGGATTATGTAATTATTTTTATAATGGAAGAGGTCGGTAATTTAGATATGAGTTTTGTGTTTATTTTGGAATATTTTCATAATGATAGTTGTGGGTAATTTTTTAAAAAATATTATAGACCAATGACTATGACTATTATAGTTTACATGATTGGTGTCTGATGTTTGGTTTTTGTGAGAATTTTTAGGATTTGTCCTTTTTTTCTAGCATGTCTCGTAGAACTAATGTGGAGTCTCCAATGAAATAGAAAATGGAGCCACATTGTTACAAAACTATTATCTTAGGGTGTGTTTGGTTGAGCAGTGACTTTTGGAAAAGTAGATGTGGGTTGTGACTTTCAAAAAAACTGTTGTTGCTTTTGGAAAAGCTTGTTTGGTTCAACAGCTGTGGCTTTTGAAGTAACTAGTCTCACTTACAAGCAGGTCCCACATGTCATGCACACATTGGACCTTCTCCTTCCTCCCGCATTGGCGGAGCGTGCTTGCGCACACCTACGGCGAAGCTCTCGTGCCGGAGGAGCCCACGCCTAGCGCGTGCACATGTCGGATCTCCCACGCCAGCGGCCTCTCACCATTTCCATCGTTGCCTCTGAGATCTCTGTGCCTTGCGGCCTCTGCCTCCCTCTCTCACCTCACCTCACCCTACAATGGCAGACGAGCCTCTAGATCCGTCCCCACCGACGCCCTCCACCGCCGCACCCGCAGAAGGAGTCTCCTCATCCTCCGCCGCTGCAACAGTGCTCCGACCGCCCATGCACGCACGCGGCAGAGCCCGCTCGCGCCCGGTGACGCACACAGTGGAGCCTGCCCGTGCATTCCCAGCGATGGAGTCGAAGCAAGGAGGGAGGCGCTGCCGACGACACTAGGGACTGTAGGAGCAGTGTGGCTGATGCCGCTGCCGGCCCTAGGGACTGTAGGAGCAGTGCGGCCGGTGCCGCCGCTAGAGGAGCTCATGGTCGCCGGAGGAGGAGGCCTCGCCTGTGGACACGCTCGCCGGCAAATAGACCGTTGCGAATGGGGAAAAGAGAAAAGAAAATCGAACCATTTTCTTATAACTAGTGGTAGGTGGGTAATTTTCCCCCAAAAGCTAGTGAAAGCAGGGGGGAGAGATGTGTTTGAATTTGTACTATGGGAAAAGCAGGTTTTGGCTTTTGGGGGCAAAAACCACAGCCAAAAGCCCAACCAAAGGCACCCTTAAGCTACTTCGAATATTCGAACACAATACTTACAGATATATGCTTATTATATTCTTCCAATTGTGATCGATTTTAGTTAGTGCTTACTTTATAACATTTTCATTCACTTTAATAATCTTTAATGTTTCGCTTTGCTTCACTGTTATGTGCTTCAATTTGTTTAATGGACTCTCAGTTTGAGCTATAATCTTAACATAGAAATCAATATTCACATCACTTCCTCTATATCATTATAAATGATGACACACATCATGCATATATATATATGCCTTATTATATCATATACTACTGAAATATATTAAGGTGGTTTGGATTAAATTTTAGTTGTATATTTTTAATTAAGGTTGTTTGGATTAAAATTTAGGATTATCTTAAGTTATTTTTAATAGTGGCATATGTGGGTAATATAGTTGCAAATTTAAGAGTTACTTTAAGTTATTTTTAAAGTATTAGTGATGAATAATGTTTTTAAAAATTTAGAGGGTTATTTTAAATTAGGTTCCGAGTTCGACTTCCGGTGGGATCGGATGTTCGGGCTAGAGGGAAAAAATCCCCTCACCTACCACCAATTCACAAAGCACGTAGTAGGTCCCGGCCCGTGCTCACAGGGTTACGGTGCCTCCGTGTAAGGGTGGGGTAGAGATTCGAGGGTTTTCTCGACCTACGTGAGAAGGTCTTCTTCTTATCAATATGCCCGGGGGCGGCTTGCCCCTCGCAGGTCGAGTTTTTTTTTATAAGTGGTAATTTTGATGACGGGCCTTGCTTAGGCAGACGTCCAGGGCGATAAATGTGAATTAAATCTGGATCCTTGATTATTAAGAAAAAAAGCTAATTCGAAAATAAGAAATAACAACTAACCCACTTCTCTCCAACTATCTCTTCAAACTCCGGTTAGCTTGCATGCATATCGTCATAAACAATTTAATTTTTTTCATACTTTTTTCTCTACTACCGTGCAATGGAATGTGTGTCCCTTATCTTACACGTCTCATAGTATGATTTTTATTCGTGACATCTACACATGTATGCTATTTCTGATGTTGCTAAAAAATTAATCTCATGTCCAAGAAATTTATTTTACAATGTTGTTACGTATGATATTGTCACTTCCCCTAAAAATTTGACCAGCCACATCTCACTTGAAATATGTTGCTTATAACACAATTATTACTTCCATAAAGAAATAATATATTAGACGTCAAGAAATATATTACATATGTACATTGCAACTCACACGCAACCATTAGGTATATTTTTTAAAAAAATAGGTCACGTACATACATGCATCTGTCAAATAAAATACTAAATATAATAATTATATTATTTGTCTATTACCTCTTGAGAGGTAATAATTTCTATTTTTCTATCATCTAACTAAAATGGATCCTCCAAAATCATTTCAGAGTCCCTTACCAATTAGCTTTGATGAAGATTAGAGGATTACTTTACTTTATTCTATATAATGGTAGAGGTGATTAATTTAGACACAGATTTAGGGGGTTAATTTATATTAGACTATTTTCATAATGGTATAGGTGGGTAATTTCTTAGAAAATATAAAAGATCCAATGGCTATGATGATTTGAATCTACTGATTGATGGCCATATGCTTTGATATTTTTGAGGATTTTTAGGATATCTCTCTTTTTTTAAAGTGTCCAGCCTTAGAGCATCTCCAAGAGACTCTCCATTTTTGACTCACTATTTGACTCTCTATTTGCTTCTTCATAAAGATTTCACTTCATATTGAGCATCTCACTTCAACAGACTCTCTATTTTCCACCCTCCAAATCCCTCTCCACATACTAAAGCGTGGGTCCCATGCGTCATCCCACACTTGGCAAGCCAATTTGGAGAGGCAGATGGCTTGGCGAGTTGGATGGCTAGTCTGTTGGAGAGCTATTTTGGTGTTGAGTAGCCAAAATTTGACTTGGCGAACCATTTGGCAAGTCTCTTGAAGATTCTCGTATCCTTACTGGCCTCGCGATAAAGATATCAATGTTTATGGTGTCATTATCGAAGATATTAATCTACGTTAGTTATTGTATATAGTACGCGCGAATTGTGATCCTGCTAACGCTTATTTGTGACTGTCATTGTCCTACCATCGTGTCTTTTTTGGCGGGGATTACACTAGTGTTAACAGGTGTATTACGAATCTTGTACCGATCGCCATAAAGAAAAATAATCGCACTAGCAGAGCAAAGCGCAGTTCCATCCACAGCAAGAAAGCTAATCCTCATAGCTTGTGATAAGCATGGACGACCTCATAGCTGTGATCAAAAGTCAACAGTGGCAAGTAATTTGGGACGATTCTAATATTTTAGTTGTTTTTTATGGTTTCAGCTAAAAGTGATGAACTACCAAAATGCCCTTACTGTTTTAAGAAAATTACCCACTGCCACAGCATTAAGTCCTAAATCAGTACCCATCTCCATGGGAGGAAGGGTTAGAATGTACAAATAACTCTTTAGTTGGGATGATCCAAACAAACCTAGCTAATAGAGTCGAGGTGCCAAACACACCTAGCATGAAAACACACCTACCCAGAAGAAAACATGCCAAATTTCCACAAAGAGATGTATGAAAAATGGAGTTGAGTACCACTAAAACATCCATAAAACCCTAGCCCGAATCCAAACCCAACCCACATCAATCCCAAAACCCCTTCCCAAACCCCCCAAACCCCTAATGACCCTAACCAATACAAGCATTCATAATAGGAGAATCACCATCTGGATATAGGTCGAAAGATCAGCAACGACATTCTCACAAAAAAACAAATATAAACAAAATTGAGTTAAAGAGGAGGTGTAGCACGGTGGAGTAGGAGACTCGCTTACAACGTCGCTGTTAACGCCCGCCGCTGGCGCCGCCGGCGAGGAGGATGAGCACGAAATGTTTTTTCCTTTCTTTTTTCAGTCTCTCTTTTCCCTGCTATACACATACACACGTGTTCCGTGCGCATGGGGGCTGAACTAGAAGGAAGGACTGAAGCAGTTGAGCAATTGGGCTATGGTGGGCTCTTCAAGCCCATGACTAATGGGCTAAGAATTTCTTTTTTTAAGCCTAATGGCCTATGAATTTCTTTTTAAAAGTCTAATGGTTTTTTTAACGACCGCACAAGATAGTGCGAGCTTCATTGATATAGAAGAAAAAAATACAAGACTACAGACCTGGCAAGCCGTAGGCAGGGAAAATAAAAGAAAAGAAAATATAGACTCGTCCGGTTGGATTGGAACGTCAACACGGGTAACTACACAACTCAACTCGACCGGTTGGATTGGGCCATCAACAAGGTCGAATCACTCCACTGGACAACAGAGACAGAAAGGAGCCAAAACTACCACTGCTAATCTCTCGCACATGTAGTTTCCAGCAAAGGGCGACTCCACACCGATGAGGTAAACAAGGAAACCAGACCGCACCACACCAGGAAGGCCACCGCCATGCGGGACCTGACGTTGTAGTGCCGCTGCAACATTACCCACCATCTAATAAAGTGAAACCACCAGAATCGGAGCACACGCAGGCCGCCTCACGGTCGCCACCGAGAAAACACAATGCACGGGGGCCTTACCACACCCACCGTTGGACTCCACTTCGCTCTCGTCGCCTCGCAAACGCAGGGGCCTCGCCACGTCTGCCACAAACTTTGTGTCGTGGTTCCGTCTATCAAATAGCCATCAGAGATATGAATAGCATTGCCCCGATTCCAAGGTACCCATCAACAGCCGAGCCACACCCATAGATCAACCTCAACTCCTTGCATCTGCAAACGACCACCAACACCATGCTAGGAGGCCAAGTTGTTGCTAGAGCCGTCATTCGACGATGTACCGCACCGAAGTTGCTGAGCAGAGCTGAGCAACCTGTCGCAATCTACTGCAAGCCAAGTCGTCCCTCGATGTCCTCACTGTAAGCGCCATCTTCTGACGCAGTCCCGCACTGCTCTGATGGTTGCCAAGCAATGCCAGCCGCCGTGGTCCGCTGCAGGCAGCCAACCAACATCCAAGAGACAACCCTTGACCGCTATCAAAGATTTGGTTGCCTCCACGTGAGATCAACAACCCCCTTCGAGCTTGGCCTTTGCACCAAGCCGCCTTGCCGCATCACCGGCGGTAGCCTCCCATGACCATTGACAACCGGGTATGCCGCAGGCTGAGATAGGCCTCTAGAAACGACGCCTCCATGTAGGTGATGACACCAATGGCGCTACCATTGCTCGTCCATAATGGACAGGGTTTTCACCCAGGGGAACCCATGCAATGTGGATGGAGCTCCAAGATGACACCCCCAATGGGGAGAACGACGCTTGAAGGCGTCGTTGCCATCGCCACCAACAGGGCTGGCAAGGCTTTCGCTCAAAGAATCCCCATCCTAGTTGCATGCTCAACCCGGCAAACCCGGGCCGCAGCCACGGAAGCCCTCCAGGGGCGGCACCGCCGACGTGCCTCCTCGCGCCGTGGCCATCTTGCTCCTCCGCGTTGTCCTCTGCACGCCCGGCCCTCCTCCGTGCCAGGCCCCACCACGTTGCCAGCGTCTCGCTTGGCATCACCGTTGAAGACCAGCACCGACCGTCTGGGCCTCCGTCGCGTGGCTCGTCACCTCGCCGGCCCGCACATATCCGCCGCGCCGGCTGCCGCCACCTAGCCAGCATCTCGCTTGGCTTCGCCTACGACCAGGGGCACCACCGGCTCCTGAGTCACCCTGCCCACGGCACCATGATGCAGCCACCCTGGCCGCTCGTAGATCCTCGTCACGCGCGTCGGGACCCGTGCAGATCCAGACCCCACCACGTGACTGGCGCTCCCGCGCCCTCGTGCCCCCACAGACGGCCACGCGCTGCCGCTAGTTGCGTCGCGTCGCCTAGGCCCAAGGCTGTGAGCGTGACGTGCTGGGTGGCAATAGTGAGCCGCCGCATCTGCCCCGCCGCCGCGCCGCACCGGGACGGACGCTGCTCCGCACCAGGATAGCCTCCACAGAGTTGCACGGCCACCGGATCCGGCCTACGCCGTTTCGGATCTGAGGCACCTCGGGCTCCCACGCTACGGAAATGAGGCCCTGGCGGCCGCGTCCGCCTAGATCCGCCGAGGAGGAGGGGAGAGGTCCCGCCACCGCCCTCCTCGCGTGCCGCAAGGTCTTCCGCGGCCCGCTCAGGCGGCGGCGTGACAGCGGGGGGGCGGTGGCGCAGGTTGCAACAGCCCGAGACGCCCGACACGGGAACGACCCGGGGGCACGGGTTCTTGTTGGTTCGTTTTGGACCCGCCTAATGGGCTATGAATTCGATTTTAGTTTGAAAGCAAGCTGCCCCCCCAGCCTGTTGCTTTTGCTATACCACTACCAGCCAGGGGGTACCGGCAGAGTATCCACGTTGGTTGATTGTATTCTGAAAGCAAACTGATAGTGACAGTACCACTAAAACATCCATAGAGTCCGAATCCAAACCCAACCCACATCAATCCATGTTGGTTCCATTCTGAAAGCAAACTGATAGTGATAGTACATCGAATAACTTTTACATACACCTAAAAGATTTGGAAATCAAAATTGATCTAGCACTGAAGAAGGCAAGTGCAAGATCCAAACATGTTCGGGAACATCTGCATCATCGTCAACTTATCGCTACAGCGGCGCAGAGCCACTGCTTCACCTCAATTCGGCGCGACACGTTGCGTTGGTGGTTGGTGCACGAACCGTTTCAAGATCCGGAGCAACTCCTCGTTCGCCTCGCTCCAACCTCTTACGGAGATTACGGAGAAGCCATGCTGCTCACCCGCGAACTCGACGAGCTCCACGGCCTTCCCCATCTCCTCCAGCCTCGCCGCGTAGCGATACATGCGGCCACCGAGCATGTCGAGCCCTGGCGCCACGACGAGCGCCGGCGGCAGCGCCAACGGCTCCAGGCTCAGGCTGTCCGGTCCGAACGGGTTCGCCAGCGGGTGGTCCCTGGTCGCGCCTGCCGGCAGCGCTATCCGCCAGAGCTTGTCGATCGCCGCCGTCACGGACAGGCACCCCGGGGACTCGGTCTCCATCGCCGTGCGCTCGACGCCGCCGAAGAACGCGGATAAGAGGACCAACCCGGCGACGCGCACCGGATCAACAGCGAGCTTCCCCGTGGCGAGCTGAATGACCACGTGGTGGGCCAGATTTGCGCCGGCCGACACGCCGAACACGAACGTCCGGGCGAAGTCAGCGGATTCGGCGAGACACGGCTCGGCGCCCGCACCGAGCGCAGCCTGCCCGCGCAGCCAGGAGAAGAAGGTCGCGCCATCCTCGACGGCAGCGGGGAGGCGGTGCTCGGGGGCGAGGCGGTACTGGACGGAGAGCACCACGGCGGGGATCTCGGCGAGGCGCTGGCAGCAGGAGTGGAACATGGGCTGGTCGTAGGCGCCCACGCAGTAGCCGCCTCCGTGGAAGTACACAAGCACGGGAAGCTTGCTACCGCCCTCGCCGCCGGCGGCCGTCGTTGGTGGCCTGTACACGCGGACCTTGAGGCCGCGCATCGCATCGTAAACGGCGTCCTTCCACTGGACGCCGGGGACGTCCGGGAACAGCCCCGCCGGCATGAGCACGGATTCGTCGCCGCGGACGACGGAGCCGTCGCTGAAGAGCCGGACGACGCCGAAGAAGTCCTCGACGACGTGCGGCGCTACGCCGCTGGAACTGGACATGACGATCGATCGACGACGATGTCGAAGAGACTGGCAAGTTTCCAACACACTCGCTCACAATCACGATTGCAGCGTTGGATTCTTGGATGCAGGCGCCCGGCCGGTCGTCGTCTCTCTGAATTCTATATATGGAAGACGCTCTCACCGGACTTCGCCATGTGTGACCGACTGACCGTGAGTTGCGGTAGTGCAGAATGACTCGTGCAACTGACGTGTGCAAAGGAACCGTTTCCGTTGTCTCAAAAAAAAAAAAAGAACCGTTTCCGGCTTGCATCGGTATTGGCATGTTGCGAGGTGCCGTAGCTCCGTGGCAACCACAAGGGCGTCGGACATAAATATCAAGGGCGCGGCGCCCAAGATTGGGTACTTAATTAAATCCGGATAAGCCACATGATATGTGACGGCATGAGAGTGACTTGAAGCCAAACTGGGACGGCAAGCAGGTTGCCAAAAATCCCATTTTAAATCGCATCAGGCCCTGTTTAGTTCCACACAAAACGAAAAAATTTCTGACCTAGAGAATCATGTCAGTTCATTTCTTATCTTTGTGCACGCGGCCCAATTCATAAATTAGGCCCTGTTTAGAGTAGTATTTACGTATAGCTGAATCGTAACTCCTATTGTCCGGAATGGTGGAATCTGTACATTCATCTTATATCACCAAGTCTATGAAGTTCGAATCGGACGTTCCATATATGAATCTTGATCTACTCGACGAGAGCTATCAAATGGTGAAGTCCAATTTGTATTTTGAGCAACATGATCTAGCCGGTCTGACAGGTCTTCCCGGACTTGTCAATTTTGAGTGTGAATATGTGCCTTCCTATTTTCTGGCAAAGCATGCGTGACAGAAAACATTCTAAATGACCAAAATTATCTAAAGACTATGATAAGCAATGCATCGCCCATATAATGGTTTCTAAATCCTTTATGAATGCTATTGTAGCCGAAATAGAATCCTAGTAATGACAGGATTGCGTTGCTTAAATAGACTCCACTGTTACTACTACATTTCTATCACCCATCAGTTTGTTGTTTGCATCAATGCAGATATAGACGTAGTTCAGGCTTCAGACTTTTACTTCTATAGCACATTGTAATTCAGAGTTCAGATATATGTGTACAAGTCATTAGAGACTTCGGTTCATATGCAATTGCCAGCGAGCCTGCAAGTCTTCTCATCCATATATACAGCGGCCTGCCACTGACGAAAGGGGTTGCAGGTCTGACATGGCGCCATGGTTGTATTTTGAGCAACATGATCTGGCCGGTCTGACAGGTCCTCCAGGAGCGCGCTGTATTCCTAGAGGAAGGGGGTGTTTAGATCCCAACTTCCCCCAAAATTCACTATGCAAAAAGAAGATTCCCCATCACATCAAACATGCCGGCACATGCATGGAGTACTAAATGTAGATGAAATCAAAAACTAATTGCACAGTTTGGATGTACTTTACGAGACGAATTTTTTGAGCCTAGTTAGGTCATGGTAGGACAATATTTACCACAAACAAACGAAAAGTACTACAGTGCTTTTCAGTTCGGAACAGTACTTTTCAACCCAAAAACTGTGCAAAATGCAGAATTTTGCATCCCAATTCAGGGATCTAAACACACCCGAAGCGAGAAGATTTTGTACTCCCTCCGTCCCAAAATATAAGCATTTCTCGTTTTCTGCGCATCACGTTTGATCATTCGTCTTATTCAAAAATTTTGTGAAAATATAAAAATAATTATGATATACTTAAAATATATACAATGATAAAACATGTCATAACAAAATAAATAATTTTTTCATAATTTTTTTGAATAAGACGAACAGTCAAACGTGAGCCGAAAAAGTCAACAAATGCTTATATTGTGGGACAGAGGGAGTATTACGCTTCTGCTGCTCACCTGTTGACTCTGTTTCCTAGCTTGTCAGCGTTAAACATGCATGCTCTGTTCCGCAAACGCAGATCGATCAGCCCGCTCAATAGACATGATGTGATGCGCGTACGCTGTTGACACCAATACATTTAGCAGAGAAATTTCCCATGCACACCGACGACATGCCGGGCTTTGCAGCGAGTTTGTCTACTTGTTGAACTGCACGCAGCAGATTAGTATGCTGTGTAGTGTGTACAGAGGAGCACCAACCACAAGCAGGTTGAAGGCTCTGCGCTGTACATGCTTCATGCTTGGCGATGAGCTCTTGCGTTTCGACGCTGATATACAGTAACTGCAAAACATCAAAAGTGATCCATACATGCAACATGCCTGTTGTTTTTATCCATTATCCATATCCAAATCCAGACTCATTTCAAATGGGGAGTGTATGGGTAGAAAAAAATTATCCATTAAAGAAATGGGGAGGGTAGGGTATGGGGAGGGTGCAAATAATCGTTTGGGTTTGTATAGAATCTAGTACAAAATTAATTATCCATTGGGTATGGGTGAGATTAGGGAGGGTAAGAAGTGAATAATAATTATTTGGATTTGGGTATGAACAAAAGTGGATTTGTCTGTACCCTCCTCAGTGGCAGGCTTATACAACATACCAATGATCAAAGTGCTCAATAATAATGATCCCGGAACCTGATTTCCTATTCGACAACGACAAGCGATTCCTCTGTTTCATCACTTGGCCACATCGCCCATCGATATACGAAGAAGGAAAAAAAATGAAATGGAAAACATATATAACTGCTCAAGCACACGTGGTCAGAATTAAGCGCATCATGCGTTACGTTTGGCATATTCACGATGGGACACGTATTCGGAGTTGATCGCTTCATTTTGTTGACCTTGACCAGATCAGATCAGAAACATGGGCTGCCGTCCTGCCGAACAAAGTCCACGGTCGCACTCTTTACTTAGATAATGTTGTTTTACTGCTTTTTCTTCTATGGATATAGGAGTAATTGATGTACTTGTACTCATCCCAGGCAACCTGTAGTTCGGCAAATTGCTTTCGACGTGGCTCATCATCCCATTCCATATTGCACTTCACTTACTTTACCTGTGTCCTAAATAAATCGAACTTCTTTAACTTCGACTTAGTTTATAAAAAATACCAAGCTTGGGACATTATATTAGTTTCATTAAATCCACATGACATGTCCTGTTAAGATAATTATTTGGTATAAGTTAACGTATTTTCTAAAAAAATATTCAATGTTATATATATAGCATTTTGACCTAATAAGATGATAAAATCAAAAGGAATATAGTTTACTACGATTACAGCAGGTAAAAAAAAAGTACGTAGAGCCGGCCGGTCCACATTTGTAGAGTAATGGTACGACCTAATCCATGCATCACAAGTAATGTGGCGGTGTCTTTTGTCTGCATGCAGTGCACTGGCATCATTTTCAGACACGAATTTATTCCCAATTTATATGATCAACTGTTAATTATTAGTATACAGTACTGAAAGTTCTAGATCGATCCAGATTTGACTCGACCGTGAAGCCGATCTGCTTCTTCTCCTCGTCAATCACCAGCAGGTGGTTCTCCAACTGGAACCCACCGATGATCGCCGCCGGCGCCGCCTGGCCCTTCCTACCGACGAGGAACCCGATGCAGGCCGCCTTGGCATTCACCTGCACCATGGAGTTGCCGCCGAGCACCGAGAAGGTATCCCCGCCGGCGAGGGCGAAGTCTATCTGCGGCACGCAGCAACCGAGCTGTGGCAGCGACACCGACAGCCTCGTCGAGTTGTAGCACCGCTCGGACGGCGCCACCGCGGCGACCCGCTGCATCCACGGGAAGCTCAGCCCGGAGTCCCGGACGCCGCTTGGTCCCACACTCCCACGCCGTCACCGACGGGCCGTACACGTTGGGGTGGAGTGCCGTGTACGGGGTCATCGAGCTCAGCACGACGACGAGTGGTCCGCTGCCGCCGATGGCCAGCCGCTTTCACTCCACGGTGATGTCGGTGGCGGAGACGAAGTATCCAGGGGATTCACCATTATTAGACCCGTGGTGGAACGGAGCTGTGCCGGCGAGCATCGTCGTGAAGTTGCCTCGGTCTGGCGGGACGACGAACGAGGGACTCCCGCCGAAGATGGCCACGTCGACACTGTCGCCGCTCATCGACTTGCCGTCACTCGGCAGGCAGAGCGCCATCTTGTTCGCGACCTTCTGCGTGCGTGCGACCTACGCCGGGAATGACGACTGGGCTGAGGGTGCCAGCCCCGTGACGCCGACTGCGGCGCCACCAGCAGGCGGTGGCGGCGGTGCGCAGGTGGCCATGGCAGGGAACGTGACTGGGAAGGCGGGAACAACGGGTTCTTGCCGTCGGTACACGATTGTCATTTATCACCAAAATACACCTTTACCAAAAGTGCAAAAGGACCTAGATGCTTCACGATGGCATCCAAAATGCTCCCTCAAGAAAATACAGGTGATTTACTGCTCACCAAAGCCGGCATTTCCGCGTAGTATGCTAGTAGTCCCTGTAGGGACAGATGAGACCATATGCTGGTGCTCCTTCCGTTCTGAATTGCAGATAGTTTTAGATTTTCTAGATTCATAGATGTTGCTCTGCATCTAGATATACACCATATCTAAATATGTAGCAAAATCTATGAAAAAAGCTAACGCCATGGATCTAGGCCCCAGTTGCTTGGAGCCCCATACTTTCGTCGAAACTTTCATGTAAACGATGACGCGTCACTGCAGCATGCTTTTTTGCACGCACGCCTCGTCGTGAATCCAAGGCCACCTGCTTGCTTGTTAAACAGCGCCCAGCGGAGAGCTGATCAATCAGTGGTGTGGAGCCCTTTGAGATTAAAGTCACAGGCCTACCCACCAGCAATTTCTTTTCCTCTGAATGGGGTCCATGCGTCACAGGCCTTGTTTGTAACAAGCCGATATTTTTCCCTACAAAGCAGAGCAGCGACCTCCCATTATTGGTACCGCCAGTCCTCCAGGTCGAGAAGCAGCTGACAATTCATTCATCTCGAGAGCTAGGCATGGATCTTGTAGCCGGGGCAGTGGCGAGCTGCTCCATTCGGAGTACAAGCTGCAGAAGGGCCTGCCTGAGCAAATCAAGTCTCTGAAGCATGAGCTCGAGAGCTCTCAAACGGCTCTCTGCAAGGTGGGCGAGGTGCCACCGGAGCAGCTGGATCCACAGGTCCAGCTCTGGGCTCGCGAGATCAGAGAGGCATCGTACGACATGGAAGACATCCTGGACACCTTTCTCATCGAGGTGGCTGACCCAGCTGAGAAGATGTCCAAGTTATTCAACAAGAGCAAGGCGCGCCACACCATCGCCGGCGCCATCGAGGACATGAAGATGCGACTCCAGGAGGTGGCTGACCGCCGTGACAGATTTTCAGTGGCGGTGGCTCTGCCTGCGCCGGTGACGAAGCCAGATCCTCGCCTTGCGGACATGCACAAAGAAGTGACACAGCTCATCGGTATCGACAAGGCGAAGGCTGAGCTCATTGCCATGCTTCAGCCGATGTCTCACAGCAATGGAGATTCTGACGTCTCTGGCAGCAGCAGCAGCAGTATCAGCAAGACGAAGATAGTTTCCGTGGTTGGAGTTGGGGGACTGGGCAAGACCACTCTTGCCGCGGCGGTTTACCATGAGCTCCAATCGCTATATAATTGTAGAGCCTTTGTTTCCATTGGTCTGACACCTGACCTGGCGCAAATCTTCAGCAACATCTTGTACCTTCTCGACAAAGACGAATACACGGCCATTCACAAAGTAAAGGACCAATCCCTGCTCATTGGAGAACTGCGAAAATTCCTCCAAAACAAGAGGTATGAATTAATTGTTAGCCATCACTTATATTAATGCTCTTAGCTAGTACGTAGAAGACAAACATATCTCATCAAATTAATAGTTCTTCCACTTCATCTTTTTTCTATGCCACACCACGTGGGTGTGAAAATGTTTATATAGTAGAGTTATGAAAATGTCTCTGCTTCCTTATGAATTTTTAGTCGACCACAACTTTCACAAATTGAAGGCTTCGACGTGAGTACCATGCGGTTGCTATTATATTCCCTAACTATCACGTAGCCATAGACTATTACAATGTAGTCTTTGATATCCTATCTATTAGCTGTAGATATTTAAAATAATGTTACTCCATGATATGCTATCTATCATTATACTAAAACTATTGAACTTTAAGAATGAGACTCTTGTATATAAAACTCTCCTGTGTCTATGAATATAATGTTTACTTTATAAAACTACAATATATTTACATCAAGATCATAAATATTGAGTAGATTTCACATAATAAAATACAATACATTAGTAAGTTTTATCTAGCATTATGCAAATGCATGGTTTCGGTTCATGTCGGTGTTTTATCCCGGCAAACCTACCAAGGGGGTACCTAAGGTAGTAGCTTGTGCGGTGGGGGATCGACATGATCTGGAACCCGAAGGTATGCGCGGACACGAGACACATATTTATACAGGTTCGGGCCGCCAAGATAGCGTAATACCCTACGTCCTGTTTGGGGTGTTGTATATTGCGCCCTGCGCTTGGGTGTTGAGAGGTTGTCTCATGTTCTCTGTACCCGGAGGGATTGAGTCTGTCCTCCTAGGTACCCGGACCCTCCTTTATATAGTCCAGGGGGCGGGTTCCTAGTCGGTTACAAGGTAGGACTCCTAGTAGGATTACACAGTATGAGTCCTAGTAGGATTACAGGGGAATTCGGATAGGAGTCCGTCTTCTTCCTTCCTTGCGGGTACCCGGGGTGTATGCCCGACAAGCCCCCGAGCACTTTGTAGTCTTGAGCAGCGAGTTCGAGTAGTCTTGAAGCTTCGTCGAGTACTTCTTGATCATCTCGAGTACTGCTAGCTGAAGTCTTCAATAGTACTTGAACTGCCAAAAGAGTGGAATGTGGTCTAGCTCATCTCCGAGTACTTTCAGATTCTCCCCGAGTAGTTCACAGGCGTCCCCGAGTTTTAAAACAGGAAGTCTCCAAAGAATACCCATATTTGTCTTGAAATCTTGAACTATATGGAAGTACGGTTTGCAAAAATCGTACTCCATATGGAGTGTAGCCCCCGAGCCTGAGGTTGAATCGAAGAATCAAGCTGAGGGTCAATCTTGAATCTGCATCTTCCGTCTCGAAAAAAGCAGTTGATGGGTGTAGCATAGTAGCCCCCGAGCCTCAGAATGATTGGAGAATCAATCCAAGGGTCTTTAATGTTCGTGGAAGTCATCATGCAAGTAGTTTTGTAGTATGTAGCCCTCGAGCCTTGAAGTGATTTGATAATTAGTCCAAGGGTCTTCAGTATTGGCGGAAGTCATCATCCAAATACTTTTGCAGCGTCTAGCCCCCGAGCATTGTGCACTAGGTGAGTTGTATGAGCCACGTCGAGTAGTAATTGGAGTTGAGTCCTGAGCTGAAGAGCGAGCGGAGTATACTGGAGTCATCTCGAGTAGTAATTTGGCATTGAGCCGCTGTGCTGAAATTAGTAATATAGACTACTCGAGTTGTCTTTCGAGTAGTAATTTTTGCCGTCAGAGCGTACTTTAGATGCGACCGAAGTCGACTTTATGCCGCGTAGAGCGGACTTTAGAATGCGACTGAAGAAGTCAACTTTGTGCCATCATAATGGACTTTTAGATGCGACCGAAATCGACTTTGTGCCGTCAGAGCAGACTTTTAGATGCGACCAAAGTCGACTTTAGAGTAAAAACCCGTAAGATGAAGCTTGTATGAAATCCATAATACAAAGCTTGCCGCTGGAGCGGACTTTGAGATGCAACTGAGAAGTCGACTTTGTTCCGCGCGGAGCGGACTTTAAGGCTCGGCACAGAGGCAGAGACCCGAGAGACTAGGAGTCCGAAGCTCAGCACTAGTCGAGTAGTACCTAGGGTACGGAACCCTATGGTACGAGGCACGAGTAGTACCTAGGGTACGGAACCCTATGGTACAAGGCACGAGTAGTTGAGATCGACCGAAGTCGGGTTGTGCCGCCTTTGCGAGCAAGGAGTACTTAGGGTACGGAACCCATGGTACAGGGCGTGAGTACTTAGGTCCGCGGTATGGTTACCCATGATACGAGGCGCGAGTACCTAGGGCCGCGGTACGGTTACCCATGATTAGGGCTGCAGTACGATTACCCATGGAACGAGGCGCGAGTACTTAGGGCCGCGGTACGGTTACCCATGATTAGGGCCGTGGTACGATTACCCATGGTACGAGGCGTGAGTACTTAGGGCCATGGTACGGTTACCCATGATTAGGGCTGCGGTACGATTACCCATGGTACGAGGTGTGAGTACTTAGGGCTGCGGTACGGTTACCCATGATTAGGGCCGCGGTACGATTACCCATGGTACGAGGCGCGAGTACTTAGGGCCGCGGTACGGTACGGGGCCAGGAGCTGATCCATAGTCATTGACTATGGGTAGGTCGACCGAAGTCGAGTTGTGCCGCCAGAGCGGGCTGATGTTCGAGCAGAGTCGACTTTAAATTGCTGCGCGGAGCGGACTTTGGAATGCGACTTGGATCCATAGTCATTGACTACGGGGCCGTGGTACGATTACCCATGGTACGAGGCGCGAGTACTTAGGGCCGCGGTACGGTTACTCATGATTAGGGCCGCGGTACGATTACCCATGGTACGAGGTGCGAGTACTTAGGGCCGCAGTACGGTTACCCATGATTAGGGCCGCGGTACGATTACCCATGGTACGAGGCGCGAGTAATTAGGGCCGCCGTACGGTTACCCATGATTAGGGCCGTGGTACGATTACCCATGGTACGAGGCGCGAGTACTTTGGGCCGCGGTACAGTTACCCGTGATTAGGGCCGCAGTACTATTACCCATGGTACGAGGTGCGAGTACTTAGGGCCGCGGTATGGTACGGGGCCAGGAGCTGATCCATAGTCATTGACTACGGGTAGATCGACCGAAGTCAAGTTGTGCCGCCAGAGCGGGCTGATGTGCGAGCAGAGTCGACTTTAAATTGTCGCGCGGAGCGGACTTTGGAATGCGACTTTGAAAGTCGACTTTAGATTGCCACGCGGAGCGGACTTTAGAATGCGACTTTGAAAGTCGACTTTAGATTGCCACGCGGAGCGGACTTGAGATCGACCAAAGTCGGGTGGTGCCGCGTGGAGCGGACTTTGAGAAGTTGCCTCCTTGGGATAGCCTCTGAGTTGATGAAACATGAAATATTCCCCAAGAGTAGTCGGCATAGTGTAGCTCTCGTGAAAAATCCGTTGAGAAGCGTACACAAAGTAGTCCTTGGCGTGTTGTCCTGCATGCGCAAAACAAGTCAAAGGAAGAGAAATAATCATTTAAAATAAATGACTTAGCTTTTTGCCGCCAGAGCGGACTATAGAGGCGACCAGAGTCGACTTTTGCCGCTGGAGCGGACTTTGAAGTGTAGCTCCGGAGGGTAGTTCCTGTTAAGAAGCGTACACGAATAAGTAGTCGTTGAGACTGTTCCGCGTGGCGGAGTGAAGAGAGCACGTGTTGTGCGCAGTGCCTCCTTGGAGTGTACCAGGCCTGTGGCAGTCGGTCAATAATGCTCCAAGAATAGTTGGCGAAGTGTAGCTCTGCTTGCGAGTAGCCATCGAGAGGCGTACACAAATGAATAGTCCTTGGCGTGTTGTCCTGCGTGCGCAAAACAAGCCAAAGAAGAAAAAATCAATCATAAAAATGAATGACTTAGCTGTGTGCCGCCGGAGCGGGCTATAGACAAGTGTCGAAGAAGCCGTGGCAGTCGCTGATGGAGCCGCGACGGTTGTTGATGAAGTCGACTAGTCGGAGGCGGATCCGACTAGTTGTTGGTGGCGTGGTAGCCGTTCTCGACTAGTTCTATAGTCGAAACTAGTCGAGATGAGTAGTCGAAGTAGTCGACGGCGAGTTGGCGTTGCCGAGCGTCGATGTAGGTACTTGAGTAGTTGAAGTAGTCGACGACGAGTTGGCATTGACGGATGTCGATGTAGTGGTACTCGAGTAGTTGAAGTAGAACCGAAGCAACCGGATGACGAGTAGTCATGGCGCATGGCGTAGCTGAAGTAGAGCTGACGCAGCCAGGAGATAGGTACCGGTTGCGTATGTTGCTTATGTGCAGCAAGCATTTATCTTGAGGTTGCCTGGTACATCTCCATGTGCGTGTAGCAGGATCACCAACCAAATTGTTTTGTCGGCAACAAACAGAGGCATGCTCTGCTCTGTATCGAAATCGAATCCTGATAGGACTCGATGCTGCCGCCTTGATCTTGATATGGATAGCTGCACTCCGGTTCGAAGGACAGTGACTTGTCCGTTTCGATTTCCAACTCGACGACTTTGTTGCGAAGAAATCAAACAGGATCCGAATCCGTCTGCCTTGAACTCAACACAGCTGCGTTCCGATCCGTCGACTTGTCGGCTTGCTTCTCGTTGTGTAGACTGAATTTGAAGATAAGGTCCCTCGAGCTCACCCGATGATCGTGATGATGCCCCCTACCTAGCACGCCAGCTGTCGGTGTTTTATCCCGGCAAACCTACCAAGAGGGTACCCAAGGTAGTAGATTGTGCGGTGGGGGATCGCCATGATCTGGAACCCGAAGGTATGCACGGACACGAGACACAGATTTATACAGGTTCGGGCCGCCAAGATAGCGTAATACCCTATGTCCTGTTTGGGGTGTTGTATATTGCGCCCTGCGCTTGGGTGTTGAGAGGTTGTCTCATGTTCTCTGTCCCCGAAGGGATTGAGTCTGTCCTCCTAGGTACCCCGGACCCTCCTTTATATAGTCCAGGGGGCGGGTTTCTAGTCAGTTACAAGATAGGACTCCTAGTAGGATTACACAGTATGAGTCCTAGTAGGATTACAGGGGAATTCAGATAGGAGTCCGTCTTCTTCCTTCCTTGCGGGTACCCAGGGTGTATGCCCGACAGTTCATTTTTAAGATTTTATTCTATACTTTGGCACTCTTCTTTTCTTTTATACAAGCTCAATGGTTTATCAAGTTTGGGTATTGGTCTGTACTGTCATGTTGCTAGGTACTTCATCGTTATTGACGATGTATGGGACATAGCAACTTGGAAGACAATTAAATCAGCCTTGGTTGTGAATGATAGTGGAAGTAGAGTAATTACAACTACTTGCAATCGAGATGTGGCCAACATGGAGGTGGTTTACATGCTACGCACACTTTCCCCAGATCACTCAGAGAAATTATTCAAAACGAGACTCTTTGGTGTGAATGGCGAATATCCTGCTAATCACCCTGCTGAGGCATCTGAAAAGATTCTGAAAAATGTGGTGGTGTACCATTAGCTATCATCACAATGGCCAGTTTGTTGGTGGGTAAATCAAGAGGAGATTGGTTTGATGTGTGCAATTCTCCTGGTTTCTATCGTGGTAAGGGTAACCAGCAAGTATGATACTGAGTGGATATTGTCTCTTAGCTACTATGATCTGCCTTCTTATCTAAGGACCTGCTTACTATATCTAAGTGTGTATCCAGAAGACTATGAGATTGATAAAGATTCTTTGATATGGAAATGGATAGCTGAAGGTTTTGTGGAGAAGAAAAGGGGAACCAGCTTGTTTCAGCAGGGAGAGGAATACTTCAATCAGCTCATAAATAGAAGCATGATCCAAACAGTCGAGTCAGAAATGATGGCAACTTATATGGCTGTCGTGTCCATGACATGGTGCTCGATCTCATTTGTGACCACCGCCCGTGATGCCAAACCTCCAACAGCTTATGTTTGACGTCCCCGTCAGGGTCTTGTATAAGGATGGAAATGGTGACCGCGACAATCTCGGGTTGGAGTACCTCCCTTGGCTTCGCGAAGTCCATGTAACTATCGACTGTGAGGGGGCCTCTGCTGATGACGTGGAGAAGGTAGAGGCTGAGCTGAGGAATAATGCAGCACAAATAATCAATATCAATCGATGGAATGAACGTAAGATGGTGGCACAATCAACAGACCAAGACAACAAAGTGGTACGTCGTTGCTCCTCTGCTCTGCTCACACAGGGTTTCAATCTTACTATTACTAATTGGAGACTCCTTTTGGAGCCTCCACAGGAAGCCACCTAGGCATCCTAGGTAGACAGCCTAAAAAAAGAGAAACCTCCATATGAAGCCACCTAAGATCCTATGTGGACACTCTAAAAAATATCATTATATTGATTTTAATAGCCGTTGGATGTATTTTGTTTCTAAAATTAACCACTTATGTCATTATGAAGAATTAACAAAAACAAACCTGTTATATCTTTGTCTAAATTATCCACTTGTGCCACTATAGAAAAAAATAAATCTAAACCATCTCTCGGTCACATCTAACACAATAAATCCCTTTGCTTTAATTAAAAAATTGTCCAACTATCCTATCGTGCCTGCCATTAGAAGAGTTAACAAAAACAACTCTCTTATATCTTTGTCTAAATTATGCACACGTGACACTATAGAAAATTTAATCTAAACCATCTCCCAGTAACATCTAACACAGTAAATTCCTTTGCTTGAAATAAAAAATTGTCCAACTATCCTATCGTTCCTGTCACATGTAATGTAATGTAACATAATTAGTATCTTACCTCTTATCTCTTTCCCATGTTTAAATCATAAAAAGAATCTATTCTAAAAGGATCTTTAGATAATACAACTAAAAAGCTAGAACGTACGTGTATGCCGATTAGATTTTTCTTGTCTTGAATATCTCTTTCATACTTTAATCATAAAAAATCTATCCTAAAAGGTTGTTAGCTAATACAACAAATTATATACTTTACCCGTGCATATATAAAATTATAAAATGAGATGACATCTTTCGAGAAATATCTCTTTTGTGTACTGCTTCCATCAACTAGGGATTGCTGCTACTTTCACCAACCGAACTAGGTCCCCTACTGCTATTCAACAGAAATGTACGATCAACCTAAGCATTTTTCTATGGCTGGACAGAACCTTTTACACTCATTGATTACACTAGAACACTAGAGATCCATCCACGAGACATTGTTTTTCGAGTTTATTTGATTTCTCTTCTACAATTAGATAATTTTTAAATTATTTGTTTATTATTCGGTCTGTTGTGTGCTACAGTTAGATTAATTTTTCATGGCATAAGTTACGAATACTAAATTATTTGTTTATTATTTGTCATGTTGCATGCTACAGTTAGATTAATTTTTCATAGCATATGTTATGACTACTAAATTATTTGTTTATTGTTAGGTTTGCTACGTGCTAGGTATAAATGACTTGCTTCTCAAAATTGTTCTCAAACTGTAATTATTTTCAATTCTTTCTATCGAATTATATTTTAATTGATTGTTATTTGTGTACCATAACTTATATATAGAAATTTTTCAAATTTATATATTATGTCTTTTGTATGAAAAAATAAGACAATTAGATCCATCACCATCTTTTGCTAATGCAGTTGAATAAGTTGCAATGGTGAACTTTGCTAAAAAAAAGAAGTTGCAATGGTGAATAAAACCTTAAGTGAAATTAGACCGATAAAGGAATTGTGGAACATCAAGGAAAGGGTAATCAAATTGTGGATATGTTCCGTTTGATTGCCTTTTTGTATTATTTTCGGTTTTCAAATTATTAATGATGATGAAAAAAAGGACTATATGCACGGTGTTATCAATAAGACCTATATGGAAAAGTTTAAATCACTGATTTAAGAAGAAAATGTGTACATAATTGCAAATGTCAGAGTCACACCAACAACATAGAAGTATCGACTAATGGAAAATGTCAGGATCGTACGTCAACTTCTTACCCACAACTACTCTGAAAAGGTTCAGAGATAATGAAAACATTCCAAAGTATAGTTTCAAGTTCATGAGCACAAATATGCTTTCAACAAGAATAAATGTGGACACATACCTATCAGGTAAAACATTGTTGATTTTACAGTTTCTACACTTTCACTCATTTTACGACCATTAAATAATAATTCATATTTATGTTTCATAGATTTTATAGGAGTCACAACACACATTGGACCCGTAGAAGAAACAAGGACAAATTTCGGATTTATCAAAATCTATGATATTTGGCTCTTGATCGAGTAATTCTCATTTTTTTAGTAGAAAGTAGCTACAAAACTTTCAACACTTACATGCATGCTACAAAATCTACATTGAATTAAAAATATCTTCCATAGTGCCCATCAAAATAATTTACGAGACATCAACCGTAACATGGTCCAAGAAAATGAAGCAAATCATGAAACACATAAAAACAAATAATACACTGGTGGAACCGTTAGATATAATGATCTGAACAACTCTTAGTTATTAATTATTCATTTATAAATCATAAACTAACCGACGTCATTTTAAATGCAAATATTTACGCGGTTCAATTCCAGAAGACCGGCCTCCGACGCACCCATATACTCAAATTAAAATATCTATTGATTAGTGCTACATTGGGAGAAAATTGTAAGAAGAAGAAGATAAGAAATACTGAGATTTGCATCTTATTATTGCGGTGGATCTTTCAATAAAACAGAGTTAATTGCACTTATTATTTTTCAAGCATATTATGCAATACAATCTTAAAATTATAAAGATCTCTTTCAAATTATGCTGACCAAATGCTAATTAGTATATTATATTTACAGTCTATGTTGCAAAATTGTGTGAACCTAATTATGATGCTCCTAATAAAAGTAAACAATAATTACTAATAATTAAAATAAGTGCTAGCCCGTGCGGAGGCACGGGTTGACGGACTAGTAATGCAACTCAGTCTTGCTTCTTCTGCATGCATACGTACGCACACTCTCACCACGGCCTCTTCTCCATAATAATTAGTTCTTCTGTTTCTTCCATCCTTTAATACATTACATTTCTGGCTCTTTAATTGTTTACAAGCTAGTATTTTATACATTACATTTAACATTTTGTATATCCATTCTTGTGGCTATTTTCCGTTTCCAGTGACCTTCATAACTCATCAGTGTCGCCATGCAGCTTGTGTCCTGAGATTTTTTTTTTCTTAACGGCTCCCGCAGGTTCAGCTTGTCTTGCTCGATGGCAGGAGTTAATCTCAGGACGCTGGAATGGTGTTACCTCGCGCATATTAACTTTGACACGTCTGTATTTGTGGGTGCATGTACTTTCTTTTAAATATTGTGTGCACAATATTTTCGTTGCTTCTTAGCAAAAAACAAAAAGAAAAATAAAAACAAAAAAATGCAAAACCTGAAAAACTACAAAAAAGATTCTTATTTCTATATGTTCTTTAGGTTTTCTCATTATTATGTTTCCGTTCATCAATTTCATAACGGACATGCTCTGGTTTGAACTGTGCTGCATCCTAGGATGAAGGATTTTACCCTAGCTGCTGCCTATAAAAGGCCCTTAACCCCTCACGTCCAGGGCTAATCTTTTTCCGGCAGGAAGAATCGCCAGGAGAGGAGGCGGCGGCCGCAGAGCCGCGCCATGGTGGCTAGCGGATCTTTTTTCCAGAGGAGGCGGCGGCCGCAGGATGGCATCGCTGATCGACCGACGAGGGAGCCGGACAGAGGCCCCTTCCATGCAGACTTACCGAGGAGACGGCGGCCGTCGAGGCGCTGGTGGCCATGACGAGCGGTCGCCGGAGCTTGGAGGCCACAAGCAGAGGGACGACATCAAGATGACAGCTGCCGCGGTACGTCGACTCCGATCCACGAGGCTGCCAGAGAGCTTTTCCTTTCTTTTCCAGGGAAATTAGATGCGCACGATGGAGCTGCCGGCGTCAACGACCACCTTCCCTCACTATGGGAAATCTCATAGATGCCGAGTGTTAGAGGGTTTGCCGCATAGTCACCAGAATGTCGGGTCGACTAGATCGAGGGTCGGGGTCGAGGGACGAGGGTCGTAAGTGTCTGAGAACATGGGTCGAAGGGAGTAGTTTGGAACGATTGACCCCAATCAATCTGGGTCGATAAACCCGGGTCGATGAACTATGACTATGATACAGAAGTTCTATTCAACCTAGTAAATAGGAAAAAAATATCAAGAAAAATCTGATCTGGGCTGCGTATGATGGATCACCAAGCCCATTATTCCTCGTATCGTAAGTCCATTATCTTAACAATGGCACTCTTTTTCATCTTCCCTCCCCTATTGCTCAACACAACCTACTTGATCCATGTTGTGACCCTAATATTGTGGATCGATGACCCATGCATGAATGGGGTGATGACCCCGCCGCTTGACCCCGACCCACGATTTGGTACAGTGAACTCGGGTCGAGAAACGCGGCAGCGACCCCGAATTATGTGACTATGGTTTGCCGAGTGCCATTCCTCGGGCACTTGGCAAACAACCCTAAACTTGCTTGTTTGCCGAGTGTTTCTCTTTGCCGAGTGTATACTCGGCAAAGAGGCAAGTTTGCCTAGTGTTTTTCCTGGCACTCGGCAAATAAATAATTTTTTTTATTTTCTACCCCTCAAACTTTTTCTACTCTCCACATATAACATGTGGTACTCCATGTTAAAGTTTGGTAATTTTTTGTATCATTTTGCTATATTTAAATAATTAAATGCATTTCAAGTAATTTTTTGAATCAAGTCAAATTTGAACGGCAAGTTATTTTAATAATAGAACAAAATGAGTAGAAAATTGATATTCATATTATTCATCCCTGTTTGAGGCTTAACCTATGAAATGAAAAGGAATTTCGAACATCTTATTGCTTCATGTTAATTTTTGGGAACCATTTGATAATTTTAATGTATTAAGTGCCATTATAGTATTTTAATTGATATAAATTGAATTTGAGCTATAAGTGCATAAAATAATTAAATTATATGAGTAGGAGTAAGAGCAACTCCAAGAATTCTCAAAAAAAATCCCCAAAATGAGATATTAGGGCATGTTAAAAAATTTCTCCCAAAAACATATCAACCCACAGCAGAACGTTAAAAATTACCTCTAACTATCCCACCAACCCGTGCTACGCACGGAGTTATTATTTTGAGGAGTCTTAATCATTAGATTTTTGGATGTTAGTGTTCATTGCTAATTACTAAATTTACTTTCCTTCTTGTATGTCTATTATTTTGATGGTCATGAAACCATTAGTTTGTAATTTCTTCTCTCATGCTTCTATACATATATTTGGTATGTTTATACTCTCTTCATTACAAATTGTAGGTTAGCAATAATCATGCATTTAGAAAGAATTAGTGAATCATAGTATATTTTTATACTAATTATTTAGCAATCAAATATGATGGCAATGATTCTACTGTAATGAGGTGTATATATGAACTCCAAACTAATCTTAAATAGTAAATATATCAATGGGTAGTAATCAAATGTGAAGGACCATGACGATTCTACTGTAATGATGTGAATTCTTATAATTCAAGAGCAGATCGTGGGGTAGATTTGGCAAGGTATTCAAACACATACATGATCGTGTGGTAGATTTGGCACAACATTCATATGCAAACATTATTGTACACACACCATGATAATGAGTAGATTTAGGGAGACATTCGTAACTTGGGTTGACGGCCTGCTTTTCACGGAGAGACGACCAGACGTACTGCAAGAGAAAAGAGAATAATCCAATAAATCTTGTTTGTATATATGTGCCTTGTATATATAATAGCCCGTGCGTGAAAATGTTTGCTTGTAGATATAATGGCCTCAGGTTCACAAGGATTAGCAGGTACCTCACAGTCACGTGAAGATCGTATCTGTTTAATATTTCTTTTAAAATTAAGTGCTTGGAATATGTGCTTTGATTGTGTGAGATCTTTGTTTAATATTATTTTATAGTTTGTACATTCTATTCACGTAGTCGAGACAACTTGGATTATTTTTCTACGGCACGTGCGGATAATTTTAAAACAACTATTGGGGGTTCTTTAGGCTTGTTTTCATAATGGTAAAGGTGGATAAATTTTCAGAGAATATAGATTTATCTTTTTTAAAAAATAAGTGTCAACCTAGAATCCTAGGTGGCTTCATGTGGAGGCTTCAAGAATTTTTCTAATTTTTAGAGTGTCTACCTAGGATCGTAAGTGGCTTCACGTAGAGACTTTAATAGTAAGATAAGATAATTAAAAAAGGCCAGTCGTCGTAATTGGCCTTGTGCCTGCCCATCTCCCCGCCCATGACACCAGCCTTCCTCCCGGAAATCCTATCTAGCTTCCGGAATTTTTTTCTTTATATGGCTTCCGGTGTTTGAGATTCGTGCATATAATAATAACCCTTGGATCCTCACCCTCAACCCTAGCCTCCCGCAGAGACTAAGGCAGCCGAGAGGAAATCCTATCAGCTCTATAATACTCTTTATCGGCTCAAGAAAATACTGCAGAGACTAAGGCAGCCGAGAGGAAGACCAATGGAGCATGCATCAGAGTAATGGAGAATTGCTTCTTTCTCCTTTCACATATTGGTCGATGAAATTAATTTTCATCCGGTCGAGTCACGAGGGGAAATAAAGAAAGCGCTCACGATGAGGCAGCACTCACCATGAGACGGAGTAACATTGCGCTGACATCACATTGAAAGCCCTGCTCAACCATCGGCTAGTGAGTTGCGTTTCGGCAACTCAATGGAAGTCGTCAATACATGATCGGCTGAATAGTGCTAAGAATACAAGAAGCCGGTTTTTCTATTGCCAAAAAGCTGATGATCAGCGGTTCTGTTATGAGGCAAATGGCGCTGCTACTGCCACCACTGCTACTACCACTGCTGATGCTGACGCAAGGGTGCTAGGAAGAAACGACGCCAGTCCTAATCAAGATTCAAAAGGGGAAAGTTCAACGTTTGAATTTAGGAGCAGAATCTAGAATGGTGCATCAAGCAAGTCTATGAAGGCAGTTGATGAGATGAGGTTTGATGGACATTACATGACGTTGACTGACATATCAATAGATGCGCGCCTTGCTCCTGGGTTTCGCCGGCCAAGATGATACAGCGGGTGGCCGAAGTTGACCTTAATAAAGAAGCCTTAACTTGAAAGCTTATGAGAAGAAGTTTGGAAGGATTATTTCCACGAGATATTTAATCGGGGCATCAAGCCGCAGAAATTAGTGTCTATAAAAGTATTAGAAGACTGCGTGCATCGGCTGATTAGTCGTTGGCTCTAGAAGAAATAATTTATATGGTGGAGCCGATGACCGAAGAACTGCCAAGAGATATATAGACTTTGGGGAGTTAGCTTTACCTCAAGCTGATGCTGGTTTTAGCACAAGCCGATGGAGATATTTATGAGCTAACAATAGTTTTGGCTGCATATCTTTTTCTATGGCCGTAGAGTCACGTAAGTGTATCGGCCAGGGTAAAACCAAGGATCGACTGCACATGGGCAGCCAATGGAAGAAGAAGATAAAGAACAGGCGATGGAGGAATAGCTGATTTATTTCCATTGGCTAGTAAATGCTGGATGAGCCGACAAGGTATAACTAATGTATCGGCTACTAGGACCTATCTACCATAACGGATGATCCAGTTGCATCAACATGGACACAGCAATAAGCATATTCACAGAGATGGAGGGACTGGTCATCATAAACCACAAAGTTATGAAGATGATTGACGGTAAAATCAGCACACACTTCTCCCCACACGTGGATGACAACGAATCCATGGCGCTGCCGATGATGTCGCTGATACGTCGATGCTGAGGGTCCATACTGACGATGATCCGACGCAAGTGCAGTAGGCCAGTAGCTCTGATGGAACAGTGTCAGATGAATCGCAGACCCAGCCGATGACTCAGTCTGAGAGCTTGCTGATAAAGTTATTATGGGAGTACATAGCCGATGGAACAACTCTTGAATTCTACAATCGGCTTCTATTTTTAGTATAAAGAAGGAAAGCCGACGAAGACGTCGACGCCGTGAGACTACCAGACAAGATCTCAAGATGGAGCTGCATGCTTAAGAAGTGACGACAGCACGGACAGCGAACACACAACTTGAAACTCGGCATAAAGCCTATGCTGCTGGACAACGCGCAGCTGTTCGAGAACTCCAGCTATGCACTCATGGGTGTATTCTTTACGTGCACACAAGCACAAGTCACATGCAAACTGGGAGCCAGCCAGGAAGATACTATGCGAAGGAAAAATACTTGTGCTGCTATTAGTTGCATGCAAATACTTGGGTAATCACGCACAAAAAAAAAGGAGAAGTCCAGGTGTGTCAGCTTGCAGAAATAAAAGGGCCCATCAGATAGCCGATAGAATAACTTAAAAGGGATAGCTGATGAAAGACCAGGTCTGCAATCAAATCGGCTACTGCAGGGGCATGATGTCCTGCACCGCAAGATGGAGGTACGGCACTTGCACCCGGCAATGTCGCCGCCGCAAGTTGATACGAGTTAAGGATGGCAGGACGGCGAATCCGATGCCCAAACAACGGCGCTGCATTGCTACCGGAGCAACGTCACAGACAACAAAATAGCGCATGATGAGGATGACATGAGGCTGTTGGATGGTATTAACACCAAGGTTGAAGACGTTGCCGTACGTGCTACTGAGCGTGTGCCGAGGAAGATGATGGCGACACCATGTTGATCAGCTGAGGCGACATGATGTGGCCGTAATGGTGTTGTACTGTCGTGCGATTCATTCACATATGCCAACGGCTGAAAGCCCTCGTACGAGTACCTACAAGATCAAGATTCTCGGCACGTCAGCCCACAAGCTAGAAAGACAACCAACAGAGGATGATTGTCTTCGGCGGACACGTCACACTTGGCGTTGGCTCCACACTACTCATAATCGTTGAAATACCGAAGAGTGCAGTAGAAACTGGCATTGAAGGCCGCAGAGGGCGTCCCTGAGGGTACTGATGGTAATGTCATGAAAGCAAAGTCTAATTAAGAGGGCAGAAGCAGCAGGTTCCATTGCCTCTAACCCTACAAAACCATTGGTTTCAGAATATAATCAGCTACGGGCGAAATAAAGGAGCCAATGGAAGTTGCGTGTCTGAGTGAGAAAAAGGGACATGTCCTGGATGATCATCGCTGCAAGGCCAAGACCCTCCGTAAATAAGATGAGCATACAACCGATTGAACACTATAGCCATCGGTCCATGAAACAGCCGATATGTACTTATCAGCTCCTGGCTTCTGGATCATCAATAAAAATCTTATGGACTATTGATCAGCCGACGAGGCTCCTCCACCTCGACTACCAACTTGCCCATTAATTCATGCGGGCCGGTTGAATCGTTAGCCAATGAAGTCTACAACCTCAAATGCATGACTAAAAAAATTGGGGTCTTCGGTCAATTTATCAATGGCAAGATATTATCTGATCCATGATGATTGCCAATATTCTAAGGTGGATGATCCAAGACATCTACCTCCACATTGACGTCAGGTGGGACCAAGATGTTATTGGGGAAGCAGCTGGCGAAGGAGCTGATGATCCAATTACAGAACAGTCAACGGTGCTACCAAGGTACAGCCGATAGTTCGTATTGAGAAGCGTGGACTTGGGGACACAAGGTGCTGTTATTGTTGCCAATGCTACCGCTACTACTGACACCACCGTGAGCCTGCTGGAATGAAGGAATGACACCAGGCTTATCCAGAATTCAAGAGAATAGATTTTGGCATCCGCGCTTACAAGGTTAGTCAATCTCCAAGAAGCTTGGAAAGGAGCGTTGGATATAAAAGACTCCCAGCTTTAGCATCAGCTGGTCTTGCAAAAGACCCACGTGGAGCTCATATGAGGTGTTTTGAGGTGACTTGGTGATAGTATGCCGATGGTTCAAGTTTGATGCAACGATGGATCCAGAGTCAATGGTTTCGGCTCACTACAGTGCCATGCACGGCGCAATGGCAATGCTTGTCCTTATTATACTGATTACCAAATCTACAAAGTGGAAGCAAGGAAGACACCTAGTATTACTTCCCAGGTGATGTTAACGTACACTTATTGGACAAGAATAAGGCTTATGGCTGATTGCTTGCTTTGGCCAGTCTTGGCAATCTGATGGGATTATATGCTGGACCAAGGCCTGTTGCCCGGCCAGTTGCTCATGGTACTGTATAGGAGTGAGTTTGATGGGAACCACTTGAGGATACATGCACACATAGTGGATACAAATAGACAACAATGGCAATGGCGTCATCGGCGATGTGCTGATACCCAGAATTCCCTCCTGCAAGAAAACTGCCTTGACATGTTGTTACTAGACAATTATTGCAGTAACGAGCCATGACTGCCAGTATACGAAGCTGCACTGCCGATCTTGGACATACAGATCGCTTTATCAGCATTGATCATGGAGTATCACCACCACCAGCTCGCCATGGCCTGATCACCGTCGACATGAAGGTATCGGACAGCACATGGACGACCAAGAAGGCGATGACGCGGAACTGTTAGAGCCAAGGGATAGAAGTGTCATGTTAACGACGATGAGGCCACACAGCCGATTAGATGGGGCACACGACAAGGTGATGCAATGATGATGCACATCGTAAATATGCTGACTGTCAAGATACGTCGCCCACACAAGCTGGTAAGAAGATTGATAATGAAGATCCTTGCAGAGTCCTCTGCGAACTGACGGTGACATATATTGATCAATTTGAGGTATATATCGGCTGTCGATAGCTGATTGCAATCCAGCTTGCTCCTAGGCGATGATATTTGGATCAAAGATTACCAGGCTTATAAAACCAATACGATCAAGCAAGATTACCAGAACAGAGTAACAAAGAGGCTCGATGGAAGGTGCGTAATGTCAGATGATTTATGAGGAGAAATACTTGAAGAAAGGTATCAGTTACAAAGAGTGCAGTGCCGGGAAAGTTGAGGTATTAAATCTTCGGAGCAATTTGCATCGGCCAAAAGATAGAGGTTCTAGATTGCAGGAGTTTCGAAGCATGAATCCTTCATACTACGAAACTGGGGGGCTTGTGTTGACACCGGATTTTGGTAAAATCCCTTGTCCTGTTGCAAGACTGGCGGGATGGGCCAAATAAGGAAGCAACGTGAGAAAGATACATGCAGGCAAGCCATTACGTGCAGTGCAAAGAGTAATTAAGAGAAGACTGAATGGCCAATTCGATTAGTTAATGATGCATGACAAGCTTAGCGACACAAGCAAGCAAAAATCAGACAAGGAATAGTTTAAATTCTTAGTACTCAGGAAGATTGGTCTATCGGCTCGCAAATGAGGGATAATTAGAATAAAGAAGGATAAAAGCTGCAGGACACCATGTGCATGCAGAGTCAGCTAATGGCATGCAGGAGCAATCGGCAAGGCAAAATAATCGGCAGAAGTACAGGAAGAATCAGCTAGCAGTGGAGAAATAAATCAGCCGATGAACATATGTGGACTTCGTGTGACTGGTTGGTAAAACAATATTTAAAGGAAGCAGCATACGGCATGAGAATAATTCACATGTATGCGTACATGGAAAAGTGACGCAAGGTGGTTAAGAGTGGCCGGATTGTTTAATTAAAAAAGGAGGCTAGCGTCATATACGCAGAAGAGATTAAAGAAAGGGAGAATATGGTATAATTGTTGAACGACAGTCCGGATGGTCATGCGTACAGGTCAATCCACATCCACAGAAGCTTCATCGAGAAGGATTCTACAGATAGGAAAGCCAGAGTCCGTGTATCTTAAATATTTCTTTTTTATTAGATATTAATTAAGGTAGTCAAGTTATAATTAGTTTGGCCAAGAGTTTGTCTCTATGCGTGAGTTGCACGCAAGGTCATAGGTCCAGCAGTCTTATAAATATAACAGACACACGGTCATTGTAAGGTTTATCACACGATCAATAAACAAACACATCTATCTTTCAGTACCTTTACTTTTACCTTTGCTCTTCAAATTTACAATTTCGCATTACTTTCGGCGACTTCGCCATTACGTTTTCTTTTTTCTTCAAACGTCATTTCTTCAAGTTCGTCAAGATGCATCAACTGACCTCCGGCAAGCTTGTAAGTACCGTTTTACCGAGTAATTTCTAGACTTTAACTACCGGGCGCATCGCTGTGGTTTCATCTAGATTTATTCACAATTTATCGATATTTGCTAAATCTGCAAGTTTTACCTTAATTCTTGTTACTTTAGCTTTTATCACAAGTTATCCAGCTTCAAACTATTCCTGTCGGCTTTTATCGCATTATTATCTTCAAATCATCATATAGCCGATCTAGATCTGTTTCGAGTGTTGCCCACGTAGCTTTATTTAAGTTGTCTCCCGTAGCTTACGCTCTGCCTACGTCATCATATCGGCTGATCTAGCCGATTTGTTCTGTTCCCGTATCGACTACCTAGCTATTACGATTTTAGCGGAAGACACATCGGCTCTCTAGCCGATTAACCCTCTATCTAACGTTTCAGATTTCCTTGTCAATCAACGGGTCAGATTGACTGGCACGTCTCGCACTGGGGATTTCGTGTGTTGCTGCGCGGGGGTCACGTCCGATTTTCGCGTCAACACGTTCTGAGTGGCTTGCCGATCTCAGAGCAACCCTAGGCGTGTTGTCCCTGACGGGGTCCCTCCTGAGGCAGCGATCTTAGGTTTTTCGCGGTGTTTCTGTGCAGACCGGTCTGACCGACCTACCTGACCGGTCTGACCGGCCAGGAGCAGGAGCTCCGGCGAGGAGAGTTTCGACCACCAGGCGATCTAGCGTACTTGTGTGTTGACCAGAAAAAACGTCAACACGCACCTTACTGAATTCGTCAGCGAATCAAGGAGGATCGACTTCTGCTTTCTTCCACCTCGTTTTAGCTGCCAAACCATCAAACATATTTTTTTTCTTCGAATCGAGGCGTTCCCCATTCCGATTACTGACAGCAACGGATTCAAGCTAGGAGACTAGGCTACACCTCGACAAAATGGACACCATGTAAATTGAAACGGACAGCTAGTAGAACATGTTTGCACTAGCCATGTAATCGCTGTTCGCGACAGACATCTTACAGTACTTCCGGTTGACCCCTCCTCTCTCTTTTGCTCCTTCTTCATGCTTCCTGGTCAGTGTCGTCGTCGCCCTGCAGGGTCCTCAGATGCATAGCTGCATGGTCTTTCACGATCTTTCTTTGCTTGGGCCTGGAGAGTGGGCCATGGATGATTCAGAAGATGGGCTGCGGCCCATGCACGATGCATGAGTCGTCGTGCCTAACAATAAATAAACTTTGCTAAACTTCAGAATGTCAACTACAGTTGTATACTTGTATATGCACGGTAAGCTTACAGCAGTGAAGCAAAAAAAGTCCATTTTCTTACAGTAATCGAAGACGACGACTGTACATGGCACCAATTCACATGTTGTTGGAGGCTGCACGATGCCCTGCTCGTCGTCCTTCGCAGCCAGTAACGTACAAGCACAGAGTCCTTTTCCTAAGGCCCGGTGCCCCATTCATTCATCCTTGTCGGCCATGATGATCCAAGCTGAGCCGAGTCGTCTGCGGCATACGATGATGCCAGCCGATCGATGCTCTGTGATGAGGGAGCAGGCTATATTGGGCACAGCGTACGGCTCACATGGATTCATTTACGGGTATCCAATGCGCCATGTAGTTGTTAGCAATCAAAACCTATGAAGTACGATTACACACTCTAGATTCTCGGGATCCAATGCGCCATGTGGTCGGAAAAAAAAAAAGAACTGCCCTCAAATTAACACGCAGCTTCACAAGCCACAAAATCAGTTGAGCAGTTGGAAAGGCCGCAACCACTTGTCGTGTGGATGGAAACTCCTCATTACTCAGCGCTAAGCAGCTTTGGCTCTGTTTGTTTGTGATGCCAAAAAGAAAGCAAGTGTTCTTCAAAAATTGGACCACTACAGATAAAGATTTTATGGCGACAGGACTGACATATATAAAAAGACGAATACGATTTGCTAAATGGTCACCACTTCATAAGGCTACATGCATGTTTTAAGGAATTCGAAACTAATTCATATTTAAATTAAGCCAAACATTTCTTCATGGTCACCACTTCATGCATAAAGCTAAATGCATGTTTAGCTGTGGTTGGGATGGCCACTCGATCTCCTGCATGCACTAGAAAATAAAACCAATATATGTTGTATTAAGTTCTGTACAGGTCAGCTAATAAATCTCTCTGTCTCCTTTTCCTCCCCTAGGCCATGCTATGTCACTACGGGAAACTGGCAGAATGCCGTGAGCCCGATACTCACGGCCAAGGCCGGAATGCTCTCGGCAAAGGGTTTGCCGTGAGTTGCTCTCGGCAAAGGGCTCACGGCAAACAATTTCACGGCAAACAGCTCTTTGCCGAGAGCCATCTATCAGGCTCACGGCAAACCTTTGCCGATGCATCTTTGCCGAGAGCCTCAGATCTGGCACTCGGCAAAGATTTATTTCAGAAAAGGTTGAAAATAAATAGCAAATTTTTTTAAGGCGATGAGGACCCACCGGCAAGTCGCGTCATTTTTCGCGCAAAGTCGCGCGCTACACGGCTGGCGGGGTTCAAACCCGTGACCTCCCCTCTCGTGCGTACCCTCCTCTACCACTACACCACACTCTCACATGTGTCCATTCTCCGTTTTTGTTCTCCTCATATTATACTAAATCGAGTGTAAATTGCTTCTTTGAGGCTCTAAACGGCTTCAAATTAAAAAGTTATCAAATACAAAGTTTCATAACTTTCTGAGATCTACAACTTTCAATTGGGGAGTTTCTCCATTCGAGATCGTTTACAAAATTTGAATTTCAAATTTGAGAGATTCAAACTTAGTTTTTCATTAACAATATGATTTCAAATAAAAAAGTTGTAAACTACAAAGTTTCATAACTTTTCAAGATCTACAACTTTTATTTTGACTGTTTCTCCATTCGAGATCGTTTGAAAAATTCAAATTTTCAAATTTTAGAAATTCAAACGTACTTCTCGTTGTCAAAATTAATTCAAATTAAAACGTGTTCAACTACAAAGTTGTATAACTTCTGAAGATATACAACTTTTATTTTGATCATTTATTCATCCGGCATAGAGGTAATAACATTATTCACAAATCTTATACATCTCTTATATAATTTCATGAAACTATACGAGAGATATAGATTTTGTGAAGAACATTACTACCTCTTTATCAAATGATGAAATGACCCAAATAAAAGTTGAACATCTTGAGAAGTTATACAACTTTGTAGTTCAAAGCTTTTTAATTTGAATTTAGTTACGGCTTCAAAATGTGATTTGAATTTATATTTGCCGAGTGTTTCTGCTTCGGCTCTCGGCAAAATAGTTCTTTGCCGTGAGCCCTTTTCCGGCCGTCGGCAAAATAGTTCTTTGCCGTGAGCCCTTTTTCTGCCGTTGGCAAAATAATTCTTTGTCGTGAGCCCTTTTTCAGCCGTCGGCAAAATAGCTCTTTGCCGAGAGCCGGCCTGCCAGTTCACGGCAAACACCTCTTTGCCGAGAGCCCTGATTTTTGCCATGAGTTAGGGCTCTCGGCAAACTTCGATTTTCCCGTAGTGTGTAATAGAAATTCATGAAAATATTAAAGCCCGTATCTAAGAACCAAATTGCTTACATTGCTCTATGTCTCTTCTTTGTTGAATATTCTTAGACAATACTCATATAGATTCAAACTTTTCTTTATTCGGTTGCAATTATTCTATTCAGGTTTTCATCCACATTCGATGTTTTCACTTTGCACCGCAACTACCCTTACTTTGAATTATGACTTTATAATGGAAATAGGTGTTCTCATTATTTCCTCCGTAGATGTATACATGGTCTACATGAATACCATACGATAGTATTTTTATATTAATTAACGATGGTACGAGTTGGTATTTTTGTACTAATAATAAAAATAGGTAATTTAGAAAAATATAATATAGATTTGATGGGTTATTATTACCCATGATGGTTCAAGTTTACCGGATTGATGGCCAAAAATTTATCAGTTTGGTAAGAATTTGTAAGATTTATTTTAAAGCATGTTTTGGGTGAAATTAATGTTGAGGCTGCATAATGACCCTCGAATTAGTAATTGTAAGATTGCAATTGTAGCTTAGAATTTTGCTTGGAAAAAGCTTTGATCCCGATACGAAGCGACATTTTTGCCTTGGCTATTAATCACATATTCATATGGCTAGTGAATAGCCTAGAGATGTGGATGTTATGACCAGCATCCAGTTCAAGGCTGAAACAAGCAGCATCACCATGGCTAAAGGAATATCATCAGAAAACATAACCAATCCAACGCAATGTATTGAGTGTCAATTCTCAAATTGCAAATGCACATTCTCAATTGTATCACCTATGTCAGCAAAAGGAATGCATGAGAATTGAACAGTATCATGGTCCTTGTCACAGCACTTTCAAAACTGCAGCAAATGGCTTCTGAATCATATATGAATGAGTTTTCCAGTCATCCATTTCCTTCACGGATCCATGCAAAAACAAATGAACTGCATATACAATCCGCCATGGGGCTGTATGGAAGGTGCTTTGAATTCTTCACCACCCTTGAAATATGGGAGGATAGCACTATGCCAGAAATGATTTGTGCTGGCTGAAGGAATTAAGTGTGCTAGTAGGCATGATTGGCACCCGCAAGCACGAAGATTCGTGCGCTAGCGGGGGAGCACCCGCAAGCAGAGAGCGCTCTGTGCTGGGGGTGACATAATCAACCCGCCAGCACATATCATCCCATCTGTGTTGGTGGGTGGAATATGTCGCCCACCGGCACGCATCCCGTCCAGATAAGCCGTGGATAGCTTCTTCACCAACGAACCTTCCATTTGGAGCTTGCCCGAGAGGAGCTAAGGAAAAGCTCCAAAAACACCAAATTTAGGGGGAAGGTTTTGCTTTTGATTTCTTTGGAGGAGGTGGCTATATAAGGTGAGTTTGTGTCATTCCAACCATATTTCTCAACTTCTAATAATCATTTCTAGCTTCATTAGGTTATCATATCCAGATCTAGATCTAAATCTAGGTCTAGACCTAGAAGAGAGAGAAAATACCTAGAGATGGATTATTTTTAAATAAAATTATATGCTCATATTATTACCATTACAATGTTATGTTCGTCATTTTAAGTTAATGTAATGTAGAATTTTCTTTATTATATCTTTCCTACTTATTAGTTATTAGATCCATATTTTTAATTAATGAGGTTGATTGAATTTAATATATTGAGTTTGATTTTATTTTTCCTTGTAGTTAGTAATTATTAGATCCATAATTTAATTGTGATTATAGAATTGAGTTATCAATTATTGCGACACATAGCTCATTAAATTAGTTTAAATAATGTAGAATTCTGGTCATAGGTTGTTAAAGATGGATCATATAGCATGGATGTATGGCATATGAAGACATTTGCATGCTTTCATAACAGAGGTATCAAAGTTTATCGAGGCTACGGAGAAGCAGCTTGTATTTGCAAGACAAAGCAAAGCACCCTTGCTCACCTTGGAGTGGTGGAGCTCTTCTTGTGTGTTGTGTGTTGAGAGGTTGGGTGCCCCTCTTTTTATGGGGGGTAGAGGAGGCCCTGGGAGAGGATAGCATGAACCACTCCTGATCATCTTTGATTTGCGCCTGAGATCCCTGGCGGGAACTTGGCATGCCCGGCACTCTCATAATTTTGGTTCGGCCGACCCAAGTGATGCTTGCCCACCATCGCCTTTGGCTAGCTGGTGGGCTCCTTGGTGGGTCTTGGTCTTTCTTGCCAAAACTTTGCTCTCGCGAAGCTCGCCAGCATTCAGCCAACCCCACGGGTAGACGGACCCCTTGCTGGACCCATTTGGGCTCAGCTTGGTCGGTTTACTCCTCGTGGGCCTCTTATTTGAGATCCTGGGGTATGGGCCTTGAGTTGATTTCTCTTGTGTTGTAAACCCATGGATCCATATGCTTCTTTAGTCCTTCAGTGTGTTTGGGGAACATTTATCCCCATATGCAGGCATGGCCTCATGTAAACAATGTCTCACCAAAACTCATGAAAATGATTAAAGATAAACTCCTATCTCTATGCTTTCTTGATGGTTTGGTATATAAGTTGACAGTTTATTTTTGCGATAAGGACCATCAACAACAGTCAACTATAAATACCTAGGACATTCAACATGGAAACCACCCCGGTTAGTTAGAGGCCATTTGTCACATTCCACCACTGCCACAAGAGAAGGAATAGAGTTTAGATCTGATCAGGAGCTCCGCGCATCGAATGGGACCTCCAGAGGATGGTGGAAACCCCTAGGCTGATCGTCCTAGGGTGCCCAAGAAGATTGGCTTGAGGCCCTCATGGCTCCCCTCGTCTTCATCTTAAGCCAGTGTGTTCTCTAGAGGTTCCATGCCTTATTTATGTGTCAACATGTATAAGATCGATCATGGGGTAAAGCATCTGTTCATCCCGAGGGGTGATAGGATCCTTGATATATATAGCTACTAAATGTTTGTCACGCCCATTAGTACATCATGGTCTATGATGGTGCAATGCTTCGTTTACATATGTGAGCTCTTTGTTTTGTACAACATATGTTATCAGTAGAGTGTGTGTTCATCGTGGTGATTAGTTTAACTCTGTGGATGCTTTGATATTGTGTGTGAGAGCAAAGTGGTTGATTACCCTTGTGTAGTCCCTGTATATAGAAGGAGAAAGGTCGAGCGAACACGTGAACGCTGTGATAGCTAGTGAGGGCAGCACCCATTTGTGTAGTAGATGCATATTCATATGAACCTAGATCCTATGGATGGAACCTTTTTCTATCTTTATTTCCTGTCTTGTGTAAACCTTTGCTGTCTTGTGCCAATCCTTGCTATTTAGTTTAGTTTGTCTCTCTATACAATACATTCACTCAGTTTTGTTAGTAAGGTCAGAATGAAGTGAAAGGCAGCTTTACACTTATTCTACGAATTGATAAACCTTGGAAATACACTAAGGGAAAAGTTACAATTGATCCATGCACTTGTGATTCACATATTGGTGCGCTAACTACCGCTGTCATAGTATACAGTAAAATAAAAATCTGATGGTTGTACGATCGAGCTTGCCATGCTGCTTCCACCACCCAATTGAAAACACATAACGTCCATGGGATATCCGTTAACAAACCTACTGGCAACCTCTTGAACAGTGGCGTGTTGGAAAGGAGACGCAATTCAACAATCCCGTGTCAATGAATTATTGAGCAGAGGACTGTCTCTCCTCCACTGTCCAGGAACAGCTCACCATCATTTTACTATAAAAGCCAGTATAAATAGTCTAGACATACATGCAACTGATTCGAAAGCATTGCTCTACATGTGTATTCTAAGGCTGCTAGCTAGTTTCAGATCATCCAATCTGTTCCAGAACCTCCACAAATTTGTACAATTTATGCATAACTTCGTGACATTCTTTCCAACCTGGTTCTTGACTCGTTATTACTTCCATTTCAAATCCTCACTTCTTTAGATCTGAATATATAGATATGTCCTGATAATATGAGTCTGGTGATTACTAGAAAAATGACATGTTGGCTTTTAAGATATACTCCCTCGGTTCCAAAAAATAAGTCATTTTGGAATCAAAATTTATCATAAAAATAAATCATTATGCTCATTTGGCATGCGCATCTATATGTGGGCATGAGGCAGTTAATTAGCGCCAAATGTGACTAATAAATAGGGGAAATCCTGGTCATTTTACCTTCTTGTTAATTTATCGTAAAATCCTTGGGCGATTTAGTTTTATTGGACGGAGGGAGTAGAGCAGCCCAAAAACTCTCTTGTAGCCTAACTAGATTAACCCATTAGCCGATCCGGGCTGAGTTGACCTCCTTGTGTAACATACTGACAGGCTGTAAGCACATGTAAAAGTTGATTTATTTTTTTTAAAAAGAAAATGTTAAAAAATTTGACAAGCATGTGATGCACATGCGAGACGAGACCTTGGCAGGAGATTATCAACCTACATGGACTCAAATGCATCAGCAAACGAACCTGATCTCCCTCCTCCTCCACCAACAACGAAAACACACACCTTCCCTCTATAAATACAACCCATCTCCTCCGCTGATAACACACACAGCCTCTCCCCTCTCCCTTTGAACACATCACTCCTGCTAGCCATGGCCTCTAAAACAACAGATTCCGTTCCATGTGAGCTTAAGATGACCCTATACAATAAGGAGGTGTATGACGGACCGGACACAAACGGATTCACCATCATAAGCAGAGAGAAAATTGGTACAACCCATGTGTATTCGTGGGTGGTCACAGATGGGCCAGGTCCCGATGCACATAACGTCGGTCATATGCAGGGCACAAGTGTTGTAGTAGCCAACAACCCCGCTGTGTATCATTACTCCCTTGGATTAGTGTTTGGGGATAAAAGGTGAGAATTTTTTTGTCTTTAGCACAAGACAGCAATCTACTTTCACAATGCAACCTCTCTCAAAAAGATCCACGTACTTAATTTTATCGATAATACTTATGTTTGCTATATATCCACAACGCATCATTATTCATTACTCATTTGTTCATTTCCTACCGGTTATTATAAACGAAAGAAAATACCATTAATTCCTACATCATTACGGTCTCTTAGACACAAGTCCTATTCTACTCATCAGATTTTCCCTATGTCACACTATCACATGTTGCATTGTTTGGAACAGCTAGCTTAAACCCTGCTTATGACCAAAATAAGTTGAAACTAGCAGCAAAACAGTGAGCTTTTCTGCACCTTCTCCCCACGGCTCCCATTTGTACTAATACGCAGAAGTTGATCAGGGAAGCGTTTTTTCACATATTTGTGCAGCTTATTTGAGAAGGGCTTCTCCTCAGAGCTGTAGTTAAACAGGGAAACGTATTATATTGTTGAGAAAAAAAATAATGATCGATTGCAAGTAACCTAACAGAATCACCTTTCATTGATGTTGGAGTAGTGTATGATATATTGCAGACATTTCTTATATTCTCTAATGCATGCTTACGTGCATCGCATAGGTTCAATAATGATGGCTCCACACTACAAATATCTGGAACTTCCCAAATAAATGGTGAGTGGAGCATCATTGGAGGGACCGGAGAATTTACTATGGCGAAGGGTACTGTCAAACGCACAGAAATCAGTTACGTCGGAACTACAAGGATTTCAGAACTCAAAATAAATGCGTTTTACACTCCAATGAACTCTACAACCGTAAGTCGTGAACCCATTTTTTAATATTATGAGCATCGACTTTCTGCCTATTTAAGCTTACTACCAGTTTTGGTTGACAGGAGATTTCTTAACTTATGAATATTCCCTTGATTAACTATCTGCACAACCTTTCGTAGGTTTAATTTCCTGCGATGCTGGAAGCGAATTCGAGAAGGCATGAGTTTGCAGTCCTTTAGACTGCTCTTCGTGCAAGGCAAACAAGATTTGCAGTCCTGTCGTCAGTTGTTTGTTTCATAATAATAGTCTCGACTCTGCATTCGGGATTTGCGTGTCACCTTTGGTTGCTCTACGATCGAATTGTCGTTTGTTTTCGTTATCTAGTAAGTCTCGTTTGGTTGTTCCGGCCCGGTTGTGAAACCGATCGAGGGACTAGTGTGTGGAATTGTGTGTACCTTGCCGGTATTGTTATGGCATGTATTAAATAAAATGTATTTTGTGGTCATGTTGTCGATCAAATGCTTACATTGATCAGACCGTTTTTAGTTCATCCCAAAAAAAATTTCCCCCGTCACATCGGATGTTTGTATACTAATTAAGGATATTAAACATAGACTAATTACAGATAGAGTGTAATTCGCGAGACGAATCTATTAAGCCTAATTAATCCATGATTTGATAATATTGTGCTACAGTAAACATATGCTAATGACGGATTAATTAGTATTATTAAATTCGTCTCACGGTTTACAGACGAGTTCTGTAATTAGGGCAGTCCCAACCCAGACTCTATCTTAGAGTCCATACCTCGGGAATCGTAGACTTGCAGTCCAAATAAGAAACCAAGTCCAAATAAATGAGTGACACATTAACAAAAAACATTTAATAGAAGGCTAATAAATGAGTTTAGACTCTAAGATAGAGTCTGGGTTGAGAGTGCCCTTAGTATTTTTATTAGTATCTGAATACCCGTTCCGACATCATATGAAATATTGGATATGACATCCAAAAAATTTTGACCCCGAAACTAAACAAAAGACCTCACGCAAGGTCGCTGCTGCCTGCCGGTTGGGTTGTGACCTGCGAGTAGCACCGTAGTGCGTTTAATGATCCGTCTGACAAGATCTACATTGGCCAATCCGAAAATCTTTCGTGCCTGCTGTGCGGCAGAGTGAAGTCGCTGTCGCCGGACATGGCCGACACTGAGACCTGCCATCACGTACTGTTTGAAGGTACATGTCCTCTGCACCAATGGCGCGCGTTGGGTTGGCGCTGCCGATCCTGCTGCGTCGGCTGCGTCGTCCTGTGTCGCTTCAGATTCACAAGTGTACCATTTGGTCTGAAATTTTGCATCAGTCCTTACTATCAGAACGATTAAGGCCCCGTTTAGTTCTCTAATGATTCCAAAAATTTTCGCATCGCAGACCGTACCACCTCTCACAGAACACGCTTTCTAATGCAAAAATTTCACCGCTTTTCGCAAAACTTTCACCATCTAAATGGGGCCTAAGGGTTGAGCTGTGTCAAGAAGAAACAAAAATGTTAATTTGCTATGAAGAGCCTGGGCTCCGGTACCTGCACCACATCATCCGGAGTTCCGGCTGCACGAGGAGTTCTTGCCGGAGCGGTTCGAGCTCAAACGGCCACGCCATGGTGGCCGTGGACTTGCGGGGCGCCGACTTCGAGCTCGTGCCGTTCGGCGCCGGGCGGAGGATGTGCCCCGGTTGCTGAGTTATGATCCAAATTCAGCACATACTAAAAGCCGGCTTCTGAAGGAGCGAAGCGGAGGCCTGGTAGAAGCCAAAGGCCCAGGTCGGAGCGAAGCGGAGGTAGAAGTGGCCCGTTGTGGTGCCCCCCCCACCGCGGTACGGTACGGGTCATATATCCCATTAAGATTTTCCCTTTGAGATCATTCTCTCATCTTGTAAGCCGCCGCCGTTCGGCGTTGTAACCCGACTCTCGACATAGTGAAGTTTTGTTGGCTGGCGCCCGTGGTTTTTTCCTCTCGTGTTGGGAGGGTTTTCCATGTTAAATCTCGTGTACCTTCCCGGTTTGATCTTTTACTTTCGTCAATTATTTCACCATCATTTATAACAAGTGGTACCAGAGCTGGTTTCAGATTAGGGTTCCACGATGTCGTCGACAATGAAGTTTGATCTACCGCTGTTGGATTACAAGACGAGGTTCTCACTGTGGCAAGTCAAGATGCTGGCTGTTCTGGCGCAAACTCATGATCTTGATGAGGCGCTGGAAAACTTCATGAAGAAGACGACAGCTGAATGGACCGATGAGGAGAAGCGCAAGGATTGTAAGGCTCTGTCCCTACTTCAACTTCATCTATCTAATGATATTTTGCAAGAAGTGCTGCAGGAAAAGACCGCTGCAACACTCTGGCTCAAACTGGAATCGATCTGCATGTCGAAGGATCTTACCAGTAAGATGCATATGAAGATGAAGCTATTCACACTGAAGATGGAGGAGGGTGGTTCGGTGTTGAACCACATATCTGTTTTCAAGGAGATCGTTGCCGACCTAGTGCCGATGGAGGTGGAGTATGAGGATGAGGATTTAGGCCTTTTACTGTTATGCTCTCTGCTCAGTTCGTTAGCTTATTTTCGTGATACCATACTTTTGAGCCGTGATGAACTAACCGTCTTGGATGTTTATGAGGCACTCCAATCTAGGGAGAAGATGGAAGGTATGGTTCACTCTGATGGGTCGTCTTCCAAGGGTGATGCATTGCAAGTGAGAGGCAGATCCAAGCAGAGATCTTCCAATGAAAGCAACGATCATTTCAAGAGCCAAGAAAGCAGAGGCCGTTCAAAGTTCAGACCACCGAAGAAGTTTTGTAAGTACTGTAAGAAGAAAACTCATTTTATTGAGGACTATTTTAAGCTTTGGAATAAGGAGAACAGGAAAAATAACTCGGATGGTAAGGCCTCTGTTGCCTCTAGTGCTGGGAATTCTGATTCTGGAGACTGTCTGGTTGTTCTTGCTGGTTGTGTTTCTGGTCATGATGAATGGATACTTGATTCTGCATGTTCATTTCATATCTGCACTAACAGAGACTAGTTCAGTTTGTTTAAGCCTGTGCAGAAAGGAGATGTTGTGTGTATGGGAGACGATAACTCGTGTGATATTGTGGGCGTCGGCTCAGTTCAGATCAAGGCTCATGATGGCATGACACTCACGCTGCAAAATGTGAGATACATACCAGGGATGACCAGAAATCTCATCTCCCTCAGCACACTTGATGGAGAAGGATTCAAATACTCCGGTTCAGGTGGAGTTTTAAAGGTACCAAAAGGTTCCCTTGTTTGTTTGGTAGGTGATATGAATTTTGCAAAGTTATATGTCCTTAGAGGAAGTACTTTACATCGTTCTGTTTCCGCTGCTGCTATTACTAATGTTGAACCTAGTAAGACTAACCTTTGGTATATGCGTCTTGGACATATGAGTGAACTTGGTGTGGCAGAATTGATGAAGAGAAACCTGCTGGATGGTTGTACTTTGAGTAGCAAGAAGTTTTGTGAGCATTGTATTTTTGGGAAGCACAAATGGGTAAAGTTCAATGCTGCTGTTCATACCACCAAAGGTACTCTTGATTATGTACATGCTGACTTATGGGGTCCTTCTCGTATGCCTTCTTATGGTGGTGCTCGTTACATGCTTACTATTATTGATGATTACTCTAGAAAAGTATGGCCTTACTTTCTGAAAAATAAAGATGATACTTTTGCTGCTTTTAAAGATCGGAAAGTTAGGATAGAAAGGCAAACTAAAAAGAAGGTGAAGGTGCTTTGTACTGATAATGGTGGAGAGCTCTGTTCTGGTGCTTTTAATGATTATTGCAGGCTGGAAGGCGTTGTCAGGCATCACACCATACCGTACACTTCGCAGCACAACGGTGTGGCTGAGCGCATGAATAGGACCATCATCTCGAAGGCTCGTTGCATGTTGTCCAATGCGCGGATGAACAAGCGTTTTTGGGCTGAAGCTGCTAACACCGCTTGCTACTTGATAAACAAGTCACCTTCTATCCCACTTAATAAGAAAACTCCCATTGAGGTATGGCCTGGCACACCTGCTGATTATTCACAGTTGAAAGTTTTTGGCTGCACTGCTTATGCTCATGTTGATAATGGAAAATTAGAGCCTAGAGCTATTAAATGTCTTTTTCTTGGTTATGGTTCGGGAGTTAAAGGATATAAGTTGTGGAATCTCAAAACAGGAAAGATTTTCATGAGTAGGAGTGTTGTTTTCAATGAATCTATGATGTTTAATGATAACTTGTCCTCAGATCGTGTTCCAGATAATTTTGATAAAGAGCTGCAGCATATCAGCGTGCAGGTGGAGCATGTGGATGATGAGGAAGGTGTGCAGGCGGAGCCGCATGTGCATGATGTTGGAGGCGTGCAGGTGGAGCCTCCTGTGGATGATCAGGAAACTGAAGTTGTTGCTAATGAGGCTCATGATGATGTTCAGCACTCACCTTCTATTTTGCAGCTAGAGGAGGAATTGCCTATTGCTCATCACAAATCTAAGAGGGGTTGGATGACCATGCCATCTTATTGAAGAATGTAATATGATTTATTATGCTTTGAGTTGTGCTGAATAGGTGGAGAGCAGCTATGAGCCTGCAACATATACTGAAGCCATTGCTTGTGATGGTCATGAAAAGTGGATTGCAGCTATGCAGGATTAGATGCAGTCTCTCGAGAACTGCACATGGGAGGTTGTGGCCTTGCCTAAGGGAAAGAAGCCTATTCGCTGCAAGTGGATCTACAAGAGAAAGGAGGGTTTATCTCCTAGCGAGCCTCCAAAGTTTAAGAGAAGGTTAGTGGCAAAAGGCTTAGTCAAATTCCCGGTGTTGATTATAATGATGTGTTCTCTCCAGTTGTAAAGCATAACTCAATTCGCACATTCTTTAGTATTGTTGCTGCACATGATCTTGAGCTTGAGCAGTTAGATGTGAAGACTGCATTTTTACATGGAGAGGTTGAGGAGGAAATTTACATGGACCAGCCTGAAGGGTTCATAGTGCCTGGCAATGAGAAATATGTTTGCAAGTAGAAAAGATCCTTGTATGGTTTAAAACAGTCCCCTCGTCAGTGGTATATAAAAGGTTTGATTCATTTATGTTGGCACATGGCTTTAAGAGATCTAAATGTGATAGCTGTGTTTACATGAAGCATGTTAATGGATCACCTATATACTTGCTGTTATATGTTGATGATATGCTGATTGCTGCCAAGAGCAGGAAAAACATCACTACATTGAAGAAATTGTTGAGTAGTGAGTTCGACATGAAGGACCTTGATGCTGCTAAGAAAATTCTAGGTATGGAAATTACTAGAGACAAAAAAGTTGGTTTATTATTTCTTAGTCAGCATAGTTACATTGAGAAGGTTCTTCAACGTTTCAACATGCATGATGCACAGCCTATTAGTTCTCCTATTGCACCTCATTTTAAATTATCAGCTGAACAGTGTCCTAGTACTGATGAGGATGTTGAGTACATGTCAAAAGTTCCGTATTCTATTGCTGTTGGTTCTTTGATGTATGCCATGGTTAGTAGATACATGTCTAATCCTGGTAAAGAACACTGGAGGGCAGTTCAGTAGATTTTCAGGTATCTCCAAGGGACAGCAGATTCTTGTTTGAAGTTTGGCAGAACCGATAAGGCACTTATTGGCTATGTGGATTCAGATTACGCTGGTGATTTGGACAAGCGAAGGTCGCTCACAGGTTAGGTGTTTACTATTGTCAGTTGTGCTGTGAGTTGGAAGGCTATTTTGTAGCCTGTTGTTGCTTTGTCTACCACTGAGGTAGAATACATGGCTATTGCTGAAGTGTGCAAGGAGTTGATTTGGCTGAAAGGATTGTTTGCTGAGCTTTGTGGAGTTGATTCTTGCATTAACCTGTTTTCTGATAGTCAAAGTGCTATATACCTCACCAAAGATCAGATGTTCCATGAGAGGACAAAGCACATTGAGATCAAGTACCATTATATTCGAGATGAGATCGAAAAGGGTAAGCTAAAGGTATGTAAGATAAGCACTCATGATAATCCTGCTGATATGTTGACAAAGTCAGTTTCTGTTGCTAAGTTTGAGCTTTGCTCAAGCTTAGTTGGTATAACTATTTAGTCCAAGAGGCTGTTTGGTGCCAGAAGTATTTGTTTCTTTTTATGTGTTCAGGATGAAGATTTGGTTTATGCTACAAGAAGGAATTTGTCTCAAGGTGGAGTTTGTTGAGTTATGATCCAAATTCAGCACATATTAAAGGCCGACTTCTGACGGAGTGAAGCGGAGGCCTGGTAGAAGCCGAAGGCCCAGGTCGGAGCGAAGCAGAGGTACGGGTCATATATCCCGTTAGGATTTTCCCTTTGAGATCATTCTCTCATCTTGTAAGCCGCCGCCGTTCGGCGTTGTAACCCAACTCTCGACATAGTGAAGTTTTGCTGGCTGACGCCCGTGGTTTTTCCCTCTCATGTTAGGAGGGTTTTCCACGTTAAATCTCGTGTCCCTTTACGCTTTGATCTTTTACTTTCGTCGATTATTTCGCCATCGTTTATAACACCGGCACGCCGTTTGGGCTTGCCCTCGTCGAGTACGCCCTGGCTGGCCTCCTGCTCCGCTTCGACTGGGATGTGCCTGGCCTGGCCGACCCAGCGCAGCTGGACATGACCGAGGAGTTTGGCATCACCGCGCGTTGCAAGAACGACCTCCTGCTATGCCCCATCCTCCGCGTGCCCATTCCCGGCGTCGAGTCGCTGCCCAATGAACAGAATGCATTTCATCTGTGCCAGATGCTTGTGACAATTAAATGGATATGTCGCCATGGTAGCCTGAGCAAATGGTCAGCGAAGATCATAAACCGAAGCCTGATGATGCGCGGATACTTGTGAAAGTCCTCGTATCAGATACTGGATACTCATCGGATACTGCCAGGACACTGATAATCACTCGATACTTGTCGGACAAGTATCGAACATTTTTAAATAATTTTAAAAAATAAAATAATTCTAATAATTTGTTGACACCTTCTAGATTCTATCCCGACACTTAAAAACCCTAACCCCTCATTCTGTGCATAAATACGCCCTCTATGCACGTAGGACTCTCTCAACACGCATCCCCACGTCGTTGTTATTTTAGTTTGCTTCCATGTTCAAACCGAGATTAAGAGTCACTAGGTCAGGGTGAATAACAGAAGACATGATGAAATACAAAATAACAAAGAATTAGGTACTCTAATAACTTTTTAAGTGACTTTTTTGAATTGTGCATTTATTTATATTTCTATTAAATATAAATATAATATATATATTCGCGTATCCCGTATCCGTATTTTTTAAAAAATGGCGTATCGGAGTATCGACGTATCGCGTATCCGTATCCGTATCCAAGTATCTGTGCAACGTAGCCTGTGATCTGAATGTTCGATTTCTTAATTGTGGTATCGTTTCTATCAATGGCTCAAATAATAAAGTTTTGTATTCTATACAAGTAGGGTGGGTGGCCCAGTCATCAGTATATGCCCAGGTTGAGAGAATTGAGACGCACAAGAGGGTGGCTCATTACGGCCCGCATAACTAGCTTTTTGGGCTTCGTCGTCCACTGGCTCTTTCAGCCTAATATTTCCGCCATTTGAATCCTCTTGCAACTCGAATCGACTCCCGCCCCGCGCCCATTCGCATTAACTAGAATCAACGCGAGGCGTTGCCGCGCTTTGGCTTTTGCCAGGCCAGCGTTACCGTGATCAGAGATGCATAAGTTTGATTAAGAAAATGGAGGTGATCTGGTCTTATGGTTCTTAATTTTCGCTTTTGGTTGAGAAAGGATTGGTTTAATTTGAAGAGAGATTAAATAATATGATGAAGTACTCGAAATGGAAGAACGTGAGAGGCTGAATGAAAGGTACCGGACAAATATTTGCTCTTTCATGGTTTTATTATGTACACCACTGTGCTACACCGTGATATGAGCACCTGCTGTTTGTTCTACTTTTTTTTTAGAGCTTGAGTGATCTAATAACATAATGACAAAAAGTTCTAGTTGCGTGCATTCCACCAAACATAAATATGGCATTTCAGTTGAATGTTCCAATAAAAAAGCAAGTTTGTCTTTGTTTTGTTTGTGTACGTCAGTCAGGTACTGTGACATAGTCGATGCTGAAGGAATGCAGTAGGAAGTCGAAATACTCTGACAAAACTGAAGAAATGCCAATGAGTGAGGGTAGATAGATTCATTTCCGCTCAGCAGCTCCGTGCTGCACGACAATAATCTCAAGTATACTCGGAGGCACTACCCCGTGATGGCAGCAATCCGACAAGTCAACAAGGAAAGTATGCCATAGGCCATCTTAGGAAATACATTCCAAAATAATATGGATTGTTCAGGAGCTACAACACACTGTCTTTGTGCTAGGGTAGAAGATGCAAACAAGCAACTATGTGATAAACAGTAACTAAGCTCCTGCTCAATCTACTTCGTGCTGACTCCTATATACAACAAAATATTTAGCCCCATCCACTGCTCTTCTAACTGGTAGTTAGTAGTCTGGATAACTGTGAAGTTCTAAAGTAGGCAAAAGCTTATTCTGACCAAAAGCATATCAGAATATGTTGTTGTGTCGATAATCCTGTAAACAAAAAAGAATTTTGTGTGTGTTGCAATGCCTTTCTAGGAAATTATGAACAATTTTGAATAGATGTAGTACCTTGACTGTGCGCCGGCAAGCAGAAGGGCCAGAGGGCTGCCGTCACCATTGCTATCATCTGCCCCACTTTATAAGTCAGAGAAGGTCTGGACTCTGAAGATATACTACATCCGTTCTTAAATATATGACATCATTGACTTTTTCCATTCATTTGACTATTCGTCTTTTCTACAAATATTTTTGCAAATCGATAAACCTGCAAGGTAAATCTAAATTACATTTGACAATAGATATAATGATATACATTTTACATTAGTTAACTAAATTGTTCAATAGATATTGGTGGTCCAAGTTGGAGTAAAAAGTCAACAATGTCATATATTTAAGAACGGAGGGAGTAGTACGTTACCCAGCAATAGGTGTCGTACGGACATCCCTGGGCCCATCATCGAGGTGGACCATGCCCGTATACAGGATGGCCTACAGGGACTACTCTGCATGTGGGCCACGGTACAAGACGCCGTGTACCACAAGACAACTCGGAACTAGTACTAGAATAGGAAAGCTTGTCATGTAACTGCCATGGCTTCTCCTAGTCGTACTCGACTAGTGCTCCTCCTCCCTAACCGACTTGTAACTCTACCTCCCGTGTATATAAGGCGAGGCAGGGACCCCCTCCAAAACATCTTGCATACATCTGGCATACCTCTTGTACGCAATCCAGCAATCAACCAAGGGCTACACGGCATACAAGACGTAGGGTGTTACGCAAATTGCGGCCCAAACCTGTCTAATTGTGTGTCCCGTGTCTCACCATCGAGTTCTTGATCTCGGCGAGCCCCACCACAAATATCTATCTCGGGTAGTCCCCTTGATAGGTTGCCGGGTACAAACATCGACAGCTGGCGCGCCAGGTAGGGGATCTTGTCGAAGATCCGCTGGCGAACTCGATGGCTCCGATCATCATCAAGCCCACCGTCGCTTTCGAGCAAGGCGACACCTTCGTCTTCGGCTCCTGGGTCTGCATCGCCGACGGTGCGGGATCCTTCCTGCACTTCCTCACATCGACCTTGCAGTAGAAGCCCACGTCCACGACGCTTCCTCAAGCCTCGGTGGACGATCTCACCAGAAATTTTGGCGAAATTTCGCTCTCTGATCCAATCAGAGGGCACGACTTGGAGTCCAAGTACAACTCGACTCCGACCCAAGCCTGGATCGAACCGCGCGAGCTGGCTCCCGAGCCCTCGTCCGGTCCGGTCTGCCTTCGTCAACCGCTCCTCTTCGGACTCCGCTCCGCCGGTGCTGCTTACTAGGCCGCGCTCCCCAAGTTTTAGCACCCTGGCAAGGAGACCGTGTTCGAGTACAACACGGACTCGGAGATCACCCCTGACTACTACTCGGATTCGTCTGAGTACGAGTTCGACTTCGGCTCGGACTCGTCTGATAAGAAGCTCCTCATGGGCCCTACTCAGGGACTGGTGATCACATCGACACCAGAAGGTAGATTCGTCTACTGGCCTGATCAGAAGCCTTTCGACCTCACCCTCGACAACGACTCGCGCCTCGTCGCCTGCCTCGACAACCTGCCAACCCAAGAGGGTGCTCCACTCCAGGAAAAAGGCAGCGACACCGAGCTGGTCACCCACTCGAGCTCTGGAAACTACTCTCCAGGCCGGGAGGTCTTCGTCGTCACTGAAGCCGGAGGCTCTTGTCAGAACCAATGCTACCCAGAGGACGTCTCTGATAATGAACTCTCTGCGGATGCACTAGCTGATGAGACAGCAGAAGCCAAGACCGCTCGACGTGGGAGAAACGCCAGCCGCGCTACTCATCGTTAGGAGCTTGTGGACGCCTTGCCCATCCGCAACCTGGAAGAAGCTCTGGAGGCCATCGCTACTCGCAACGATGACACTCCAGAGGAAATTATCAATTCGATCAATGTGATTGGTCGCTCCATGCCTCAGAATCACGTTTCCGCTCAGATCGCTACACTAGCCGAGAAAGCTCACTGCTTGCTCTGCCCTCGCGCGGAAGCAAGCATTCACGGCAGTAGCGGTGGCAGCCGCGGTACTCATACTCCCAACCGCCCTCGCCCGGAAGCTAGCAACCGCTCTAAGGACGCCGGCGGTGGCAGCGCTAGTGACGGAAGTGTCAACAGTGCCTCTCGCAAGACCACTCACGATGCTCGCGACACCATCAATAGGATACGCCAGGATTGTGACTTCGTGAGAAGGCCAAGGATGACGCAACCGACTCATTCCCCTCCTTCACCAAGCGCCTCAGGGAACTACTACTCCCTGACAAGTTCCAGCCCCTCGGCATCACCAAGTATGACGGCAAGCAAGACCCAAGGCAGTGGCTGCGCTGCTACGTGATGTCTATCGCCAATGCCGGGGGCAACGACGACACCAAGTGCATCTACTTCCCATTCTGCATGGAGCAAGAGCTGGTCACCTGGCTCGAATCCCTCAAGAAAGACTCCATCGACAACTGGGGAGCTCTCAAGAAGTGCTTCACAAGCAACTTCGCTGGTGCCTTGGGCCGCCACGGTACTCGGATGGACCTCGCTCAAGTCAAGCAGAAACAAGGCGAGTCCCTCTGCGACTACATGCACCGGTCCTTCGACAAGCGCGCCTCCGTCGTCGACGTTACCGACAAAGAAGTCATCGACACCTTCCAAGAAGGTCTCTTTGACGAGCGCACCTACATCGACTTCGGTCGAATGCGCTTGAATACTATCACCAGGCTGAAGAATATGGTTCAGTCTTGGGCCGACGAGGAACACAAAGCTCGCGCCAGATACAAATCTACTCGCAATAACAACAATCAGAGCAACAACAACAACAGAGGTAGCAGCAGCAGGGATCGGGTCCCAACCGCTCGATCCACAACTACTCCGGCAATCCTAGTCGCAAGCGGAAGCCTAATAACACTGTTGCAACCATGGAGCGAACTTCGAAGGACTCCAAGACTGATGACCACTTCGACAAGATCCACAAGGAAAAGTGCCCATGGCATCCAGAGGGTGGCCACACCACTGAGCAGTGCTGGACGCTGTGCCGCGCCGTGAAGGATACTCCGGAAGCCCGGCCACCAAAGCGCAAGGGCAAGGGGTAGAAGGACGACGACGACAAAGATGGCAGCTATCAAGACCCTACTTAGACCGTCAACGTCATCTTCAGTGGCTTCCCAACAAAGTGCTCCCAGAAGCTTACGCTGAGGGAGATCATGTCCATTGAACCAGCTGCCCCCACTTTCCTTAAGTGGTCGGAGGTACCTATTACCTTCTCACGGGCAGACTAGTGGACTAGCTTCTCTGAGCCAGGGCGATTCCCTCTCATCCTGGACCCGGTGGTTCCAGGCTCTAGACTCACCAAGGTACTCGTCGACGGTGGCAGCGGTCTCAATGTCCTGTTCGCCAAGACCTTGAAGAAGATGGGCCTCAACGTCACCGACATGCTCACAAAAACCAACTCGCCGTTCTACGGCATTGTCCTAGGCAACACAGCCGTCCCACTCAGACAAGTCGTGCTGCCAGTCACCTTCGGGACTAAGGAGAACTACTGCACCGAGTACATCAAGTTCGAGGTTGCTGACTTCGAGACATCCTACCACGCCAATCTCGGCCGCCCTGCACTGGCCAAGTTCATGACTGTCCTGCACTACGTGTACTTGGTACTCAAGATGCTGGGGCCCAAGGGAGTACTCGCGTTGCAAGGGGACTTGAAGCGTTCCTACGACTGCGACACTGAAGCCGTGGAGTTCGCTTCTACAAATCAAGTACCCAACGCTATCGCAGAAGTCTTCGCCACATCCAAGAGGCTCACCCAGAGTGACCTCGAAATCCCGGAGAAGACAGACACCGCCACCAAGCCTCAGCCGATAGAGGAAGTCCAGCTGAAAGCCGTTGATCTTAGTACTGGTGACCCCAGCAAGACAACCATGATCGGCGCAGGCCTCGGCCCCAAATAGGAAGACGCGCTCGTCAACTTCCTTCGGGCAAACCGCGACATCTTTGCCTGGAAGCCAGCTGACATGCCAGGTGTGCCCAGGAGGTTGATCAAGCACTCACTCAACGTCGATCCTAAAGCTACCCCCAAGCGACAGCATCTCCGCCGCTTCGCCCAAGACCACAGGGATGCCATCAAGAAGGAGCTCTCGAAACTACTCGCGGCCGGCTTCATCAGAGAGGTCTTTCATCCTCAATGGCTCGCTAACCCTGTGCTCATCTGGAAGAAGAACTCCAACGAGTAGAGGATGTGTGTCTACTACACGGACCTCAACAAGCACTGCCCCAAGAATCCCTTCGGATTGCCGCGGATAGATCAAGTCATCAAGTCCATGGCGGGCTGCGCTCTCCTTTGCTTCCTCGACTGCTACTCGGGGTACCACCAGATTGCAATCAAGAAAGAAGATCAAGAGAAGACCGCGTTCATCACCCCGTTCGGCGCCTACTGCTACAAGACAATGGCATTTGGGCTGAAGAACGTCGGTGCAACTTATCAGTGAGCTATCCAGGCTTGTTTCAAGAAACAACTCAACAAGAACGTCGAAGCTTACGTGGATGATGTAGTCGTCAAGACTAGAAATCCCGACACGCTCATCGCCGATCTTGAAGAGACTTTCGCATCCCTGCGGGAGTACCAATGGAAGCTCAACCCCAACAAGTGCGTCTTCGGCGTACCATCGGGGAAACTACTCGGGTTCATCATCAGCCATCGTGGCATCGAAGCTAACCCAGAGAAGATCTCCGCCATCACCAACATGAAGGCTCCAACTACCATCAAGGATGTCCAGAAGCTTACCGGACGCATGGCGGCTCTCAACAGATTCATCTCAAGACTTGGGGAACAAGGTCTCCCTTTCTTTAAGCTACTCAAGCGGCAAGAGAAGTTTGTGTGGACTGAGGAGGCTGACATGGCTTTGGCACAACTCAAAGACTTCCTGTCCAAGCCCCCCATCCTCACAGTGCCTCAAGCTAATGAAGAACTACTCCTGTACATCGCTGCGACTACTCATGTGGTCAGTACCGCTATCGTCGTCGACCGGTGGGAAGAAGGCCACGCCTTCAAAGTCCAGCGACATGTCTACTTCGTCAGCGAGGTCTTATCTGAGTCCAAGGCCCGGTACCCTCCAGTTCAGAAACTACTCTTCGCGATACTGATCACCTCACGGAAGCTACGACACTACTTCTAGGAGTACAAGATCTTTGTGGTAACTGACTTCCCGCTCAGTGACATACTTCACAACTGGGACGCCACAGGGAGGATTTCTAAATGGGCGGTCGAGCTTGGCGCTCTATTGCTCGACTTCAAGCCTCGCACTGCTATCAAGACTCAGGCATTGGTGGATTTCATGGCTGAGTGGCAGGAGAATCAAGTACCAACACCATCCGAGCGTCCGAAGCACTGGGTCATGTACTTTGATGGTTCCCTCAAGCTCGAAGGCGCCAGTGCAAGAGTGCTGCTGATCTCCCCCAAGGGCGAGCAACTCAAGTATGTCTTGCAGATCTTCTGGAAGGTCTCCAACAACGAAGCTGAGTATGAGGCTCTACTACACGGGCTACGCCTAGCAGTCTCCCTCGGCATCAAGCGACTACTCGGCTACGGCGACTCTGCAGTGGTCATCAATCAAGTCAATGACTCGTGGGATCGCAACAGAGAAAACATGGATGCGTACTTTCTAGAATTGCACAAGCTCGAGAACAAGTTCTATGGTCTCGAGTTCCACCACATCGTCCGCGACAACAACGTTGCTGCGAATGTCCTGTCGAAGCTTGGTTGTACCCGCGCTCAAGTCCCAGCGGGGGTCTTCGTCCATGAGCTGCATAGGAAGTCTATTCCAGAGTAGCCATCTCCACCTACGACTACTGATCCTGGTCCGCCTCAGACAGACCGTGAGGTGCTGATGATTGACGTGGACTGGAGGCAACCCTTCATTGACTACATCAAAGAGCAGAAGGTACCCTCCGACAAGTCACAGGCAGAGCAGATCACTCGACGAGCCAAGACCTATGTACTAGTCGGGGACTGGCTTTACAGGCGAGGCGCCACCTCTCAAGTACTCATGAAGTGCGTGTCTTGAGAAGAAGGCAAGGAAATACTAGAGGAGATACACAAAGGGATCTGTGGCAACCACGCGTCCTCCCAGACACTAGTGGGCAAAGTCTTTCGATGAGCGTTCTACTGGCCTACAGCTCTCGCTGATGCAGAGGAATTAGTCAAGAAGTGCCAAGGATGTCAGTTCTTCGCCAAGCAGCAACACGTTCCTGCCTACAAGCTCATCACGATACCACCAACTTGGCCATTTGCATGCTGGAGGCTCGACATGATTGGCCCTTTACCAACTGCGCCAGGGGGATTCAACTGAGTTCTGGTGGCTATCGACAAGTTCACCAAGTGGATCGAGGTCAAGCCTGCCACCTGCCCTAAAGCCGACAGAGTACTCGACTTCTTGGATGAGATCGTGCATAGCTATGGGTTTCCCAACCGCATCATCACAGACCTAGGTTCCAATTTCAACAATCACCAGTTCTGGGAGTACTCCGAGAACAGCGGGATCGACATCCAGTATGTCTCCGTCGCACACCCACGTGCCAACGGCCAAGTGGAATGTGCCAATGGGATGGTACTCGACGCCCTCAAGAAACGCCTGTACGATGCTGCAAACACCAAAGGAGGCAAGTGGATCAAGGAACTACCCAACGCTCTCTGGGGGCTGCGTACTTAGCCTACAAAGCCTACTGGACAGTCGCCTTACTTCCTGGTCTATGGCTCCGAAGCAATCTTGCCTGCTGATGTCATGTGGCAATCTCCAGTAGTCGAGCAATCCGCCAGGTACCTTGAGGGTATCAGGCGTTACCATGATCGCAACGTCAAGGAACGCTCCTTCAATGTAGTTGATCTCGTCCTCCGCCGTATTCAGAACACGGCGGGTCTGCCCAAAGCTTAGCTTGCCATGGGAAGGTACTTTCTCCGTCAAGACAGTCACTAGTCCAGGCTCCTACCGCCTCCAAACTCTCGAAGGCGAAGAAATCGACAACTCGTGGAATATCGAGCAGCCGTGTCGCTTTTACCCGTAGTCACCGACTATGGATCAATACCTGGCTCCGCGCTAGAAGGGTAGCAGTATGTGGCCCTCGAGCCCAATGCCCCTCAACTTCTCGGTCAAGACAACAAAGCGGCCCCTGCGGTCCATGTCTGATACTGACCTGTCACTGCTACGTGGCCCAGCGGGTCCCAGCCACTATAGTACCTAGCGGCAACGCGGCCTCGATGGTACCTAGCTGTATGCAGCTTCTTGGCGATAATGGTACTTAGCTGCAATGCGGTGATGATAGTACCTAGCCCCAGCGGCCCTCACGTCCAAGTGACTGCTCATCAACTGTACTCAGGCTTCGTGCCTTTGTTGTAATTGGGCCCTGGTCCATCAGTTGTAATCTTACAACACATATTCCGCAGTAATAAAGATAGTTATATTGCAACTTTGTGTTGTGCTCATGCCCACGGGCTACATATCTTGTCTGCTATAGACTACTCTCAGCTCTCAGGGGCTTACTTACAGTTCTTCAGAACTTGGCCATACTGCTCTGTGCAGAAGGTCTCCTACCGAGTACTACTACTCGTATACTATCTCTTGCAGCCAAGACTCGCCAGACTAAGCTACTTGGTCCATCAACGGCGCGCGGCTTCATCACATGCAAGGGAGACAACAGATAATTGACTTCACTGATTTCAATTACTACTCACACTACATAATATCTATTTTACACTTGGTCTACAAGTTTCTCTACAGATACATCTATTTTAAGCTAATGTAACTGGCGACCTTCCCCACGACGGGCTCCACATCTCGCATGAGCTCCTTCAGCTTGTCGTCGGAGCAGTCACCAGCTACCCCGCCGACTATCACAGATACATCCGCCGATGGGTAGAATGATTTCAAAAAGCTAAGGACCTGCTGCGGGATCAACTTCCTCAACTTCTGCAGATAGGCCTTTAGCTTCCCTGGTGTGTCCTTCAGACGATCCACCAGTGGTCGAACTTCAACTCTGGGCTTCTGAGGCTCAAACAAGTTGGCGACAGGCTCCGCCGCCTCCGTCAGCTCTTTCGTTGACCTCTTCAGCAGCTCCAACTCATCGTTGAGGCGCCGGATTGTCTGCAGACAGACCACCAGATCAGCTTCGCTATCTACGTGTATTTGCAATTCACATTGAGCTTCCATGTCCAGCACCTTTTTCAAGCTGCTCGCGATTTTCTTTCTCGCGGTAGAAGCCGAGTTTCAAATCGGTGACTTCGTTCTTAAGGACCAGGTGTGTCTGAGGACCAATGGAAGGTCGCTCTCTAGTGATGAGTGATTGACAACGTGGTGTGGACTGACTCTCGGCCTAGTATTGTAGGTGTTGGATGCGGCTTGATTTGCGTTGGTGCAGGTGAAGAACAGGCGCGAAAGGTCTTAGCCAGAGTGGCCTCCAGGTGAAGGAGAGACAAGTAGGCTTGGTTCGAGGGACCCGGTGGCTGGACGGGATCAAGTGTGGTCCACATGGTGCAAGAACAGCAAGACGACGTCGTGAAGAAGGTGTCGGTACATTGGTGGCGGCCGAGTCAAGGAACGAGGCAAGATCGAGTAGACCGTCCGGGAGCCGGAGGTGAAAGACTTGGCGTGCTCGAAGCTTGGCGTGGTGAGGCTGTGCCATGTACGCGGGGTTTGTTGGTTTGGCCACAAAACCAGCACGGACCGAAGACCCGGCGCGACGAGACGGCACACCGGGCTTACCGGTGGGGAGCACCGGTCTGACTGGCGCACCGGCCTGACTGGTGAGGAGCACCGGTCTGACCGGTGTGGACCGTGTGCAACGGGAAGCTTCGAAGCGGGGGACACGCGGCGTGATCGTGGAGCTTGCGTCGGAGGGAAGCAAGGCTGCGGTGGATGTGTGTCCGCTCGATCTACAACTTCCGGATTGCCCCTGAGGGCTGTGTATCTTAAATTCAGGTTGTAGGGGTAGGATAGTAATCTGCCACCTCCGATGGGCTATAGATAAATAGCAAAGAGGACAAGTGGGCAGCCATCTCTGGGAACCCTAGCTCTTTTCTTTTTGCCTTATTCCTTCCTATTTTCCTTAGGATTTTCTTAGGACTAGCTTGAGAGCTTCATGGTGAGATCTTGAGAGAGGGATGGAAGATCGGGTGGCAAGCTAGACCTTGTATGAATCCTTCTTGATATGTATAGAAGATTCGGCGTGATTCCTCAAGGCTATTTGTTGTCTATCGCGTTTTCTCTTTTTGGTGATTTTCGGGGTCTTTTTCTCGGGATTTTTGGTGGATGGATATGAAGGGGTTTCTTGCGGGATTTTGTTTGGGGGTCACACAGGAGTTCCTTGTGCCTCTTTTCTTGGTGATCTTGCCCCTACAAACCCACAGGAAGACCTTCCATTTGGTGGCTTTCGGTGAAACCCGAGTTCTTGGTGTTCGTCCCTTTGATTCATGATTCCGCAAGATTTGGCGAGTTTGGGGACTTGATCTTGTAGCCATGGCTCACCCATGAGGTGTTCCAACTATCCCCAAAGTCTCACTTGAATCTATTGCGTGAATCAGGAGATCGGTTGTCACACCCAGTTTTAAAGGCAAAACCGAATGCATAGATCACGTGTGCGCCAGGATCAAGTTACACACACGCAATGACATTGTGAATACCAAAATCAGTGCCACACGAATAAAGAGTTATTACATGACCAAAGTCTTAAACGAAACATAAATAACGAGTTCTCGCAGCGGATAAAGATGTCTCCACAGGCAGCTGACTGAAGACACGCACACCTAGAACTCCTGGAAGTCACCGGGGTAGTCTTCAAATCTCTCCCAGTCTGAGCAGCAATCCGAGTATTGTAGATACAAGAAAATAGACAAGTGTGAGCACGTGCCGTACTCAGCAAGGGGAAAACAACATAACATGCATGGCCATTTGGTGTTTGGCTAGGGTTCAAGCAGTTTAGCATTTTAGTTGGTCAAGTTTTATTAGCAGCATATTTACTAAAGAGTGTAAGTTTATACCAACCCGCAATTAATAAAACATAAGCATCATAAAGATAGAACAACGATTTAACATTTAAGTTCCATAACTTAGTCATGTGAGGGTCCAGGCCGCTCTTGACCGTGAGCACGGCTAACTAGTTAGTTTTACACTCTGCAGAGGTTGTACACTTTCACCACAAGCAGCGTAAAAGCTCCGAAGAACTTTGAACCCAACCATGCGGTGTTTGCAAGGCACCATACCACACTACCGAGGTGTGGTTGCATAGGGACGCTACATGGCCTTTACAAAGGTTCCCTAGCAAGTTATGACCCACAAGGTCCGGATCAGTTAGCAAGGTATAAAGTCCCCTAGCAGGTCGATACCCCACCATAAAAAGAATAACTCACCCAGCCCCCTGCTAGAGCGAGTCTATACCCCGCAGTACCGCCGATCCCTTGTCCTTATCAGGTAAGATCACCCCAAGCTAAGGTTCCTAATTAATGAGCCAAGACCATTGCCCGTTAGTTCTTGTGGTTGTACTGTTTTCCTAGGTGGTTCTCCATGTTCCGATTAACATAACAAAGGTGGTCTTGCAACAACATAATAACGGAACATAGAACATAAAGGTATCCATGTAGATTAATACCATCCCAGTTAAGCATGCTAAGCCATAGCTACCATCAATATTAATTTAATTAACCCGGTTACAAGGTAAGGGTAGCGAAAGACTAGGCATGATCCTTAATAGGTTCCCGTCAAGTTAATGCAAGCAGGAAAAGTAAATACAGTGAATTTAAATGCATGTTATGTAGGACAAGTGGGTATGCATCAAGGGAGACTTGCCTTCAACAAGACTCTGCTGCTCAAACTCTGGCGCGTCTTGATCTTCAAAGCCTTCGAACGCTTCACTCTCTACGCTCCACAACATTCACATACAAGCATACAACAAGAATAAATGAGAAACAATCATCAAACAGTACTAACAGAATAAAACAGAGGCATAAAACTAATCTACACTTCCAGACGATCGCGTGGACATAAAGAACGCTAAAAACGGAGCTAAAACAACCAAGATATGCACTAACGAAGGTACATGAACTAATCTGTAAAGAAAACTAAAGAGTCTGGGCTTAAACGTAACGAAAGGACCTAACTGTAAAGAAACTCACTACTGCGGGAGGACCTATTTGTAAAAAGGAAAAGCTCAGGGGGTTTTCTGCAAAAAGATGGGGTCATGCCGGTTTGACCGGTATTGACTCGGTTTGGATCTAATCCAGCCCGTTGGATCTTGATCCAACGGCCGGCGGCGGCTGCTGGCGCAAGCGGTGGCGGTTAGATTGATCAGGACCGTCAGATCTTGATCTGACGGCTGTGGACGCATGCGAGCGCCCGGCCGGCGGCGAGCGGCGGCGAACGGCGCCGAACTCGCCAGTGCGGCACGGGATCGAGCTAGGGGGCTCGGTTTCGCGCGCGGGTCACACCGGGATGAAGCGCGCGAGGCGGCGAACTCATCTAGGGCGGCGCGGTCGGCTAGGACGCGGCGGAGACGGCGCGCGGCACGGCGAGGCGGAGCGGTGCGGCAGCGCAACTCCGGCGAGCCCTCCTCGGCGACTCGATGCACGGGGACGACAACAAGCGGCACCGGGGAGCTTCTCACCTCCTTGCGCAGCTCCGGGACGGCTTCTCGACGGCGGAGCGGCAACGGCGACGGAGAACAGCGGCGGCGGCGTTCTAAGGTTCCGGCGGGCTCGGGCGGGGGTTCTCAGGGGCGGCTAGGGTTTTGGCTAGCCCGGCCAGGAGGTGGCGGCGGCCTTAAATAGGCCAGGGGCTCGGCCTTGGCGTGCGGGCCAAGACGTGGAGGCGGCGCGGGACGCGGTCAGGTGCGGCCGGGACTCGAGCTCGAGTCCGGCTCGGGAACGAGCGCGGGGATGGGGATGACTGGTGGGGTCACCCTGTCAGCGGCCGCGGGAGCGAGAGGGAGCGGAGCGGGCTAGCGCGGCTGCTGGGCCGATGGTGTTGGGCTGGCTGGGCTAGAAGAGCTGCGGCAGACTAAGCCTTGCTGGGCTGCACGCGAAGCCGGGCCGGAAGAGGGGAGGGGTTAAGGAAGAAAGAGAAAGGGTTTTGCATTTTCAGAAAAGACACAAACAAATGAATTCAAACTCGAATTTGAATTCAAACAACCAAAAGCAATGCGTCGGCATGAATGCAACAATAAATTCCTATAGTTCATTTATTTTATTTTAGAAAATCTTAAATGCCTAAAAGAAATTAAATGCAACCCTATGATCCTTAGGAGCATAAATAAAGGTTTCTAACAAATTTTATTCAAAACTCAAATTTGTAAAATTAGGGTGTTACAAATCCTACCCCCCTTAAGAAGAATCTTGTCCTCGAGATTCGGATAGATTGGCGTAAAGATCTGGAAATTCTGCTTTCAATTCATCCTCTCTTTCCCATGTGGCCTCATCCTCTGCGTGGTTACTCCACTGTACTTTGCACATCTTAATCACACTATTCCTAGTGACTCGTGTCATAGTATCCAAAATCCGAATAGGGTGTTCAACAATGGTGAGATCCTCCTTAATGTTTAGCTCATCCATAGGTAACGGCTCCTTGTCATGAGGATTGAAACCCTTTTTCAACTGAGAGATGTGGAACACATCATGTACATCTGCTAACTGATTTGGCAACTCCAACCTGTAAGCTACTTCTCCCACTCTCTCTAGGATCTTGAAAGGTCCAATAAATCGAGGTGACAACTTCCCTTTGACCTTGAATCGACGCAAACCTCTGATTGGTGATACCTTTAGATACACATAGTCTCCCTCCTGAAAGACTACGTCTCTCCTTTTCCCGTCTGCATAACTCTTTTGTCTAGACTGAGCGATCCTCAAGTTTTCTCTGATAACCTGAACTTGCTTTTCTGCCTCTCTAATGATATCAGCCCCAAACAACTGCCTTTCGCCTGTCTCACTCCAGTACAACGGAGTTCTACACTTTCTCCCATACAAAGCCTCAAATGGTGCCATCTTGAGACTAGCCTGGTAGCTGTTGTTATAAGAGAACTCAGCGTACGGCAAGCTCTTATCCCAACTACCACCATGCTTAAGCGCACATGCTCTCAGCATGTCCTCTAGGATCTGATTGGTCCTCTCTGTCTGTCCATCTGTCTGCGGGTGATAGGCTGAGCTGAAGTTCAACTTTGTATCCATAGACTCGTGTAGTTTCTCCCAGAAGCGAGATGTGAACTGGGTACCTCTGTCTGACACTATCTTCTTTGGCACACCATGCAAACACACAATCCTAGACATGTACAACTCTGCCAACTTAGCTCCTGTATAAGTGGTCTTTACCGGAATGAAATGAGCAACCTTGGTTAAACGATCCACAATGACCCATATCGAATCATAACCATCCCGGGTTCGAGGTAAACCCACAATGAAATCCATACCAATCTCTTCCCACTTCCACTCAGGTACCTTCAAAGGTTGAAGCAATCCAGCTGGCCTCTGGTGTTCAGCCTTAACCCGATGGCAAGTGTCGCACAAAGCCACGTGTGCGGCCACATCCCTCTTCATACCGTACCACCAATACCTCTGCTTGAGATCCTGGTACATCTTGGTACTGCCTGGATGGATAGAGTAGGCGGAATCGTGAGCTTCTCTCAAGATAGTCTCTCTGAGATCTCCCATTTCTGGCACACATATCCGGTTTTTAAACCATACATTTCCCTGATCATCCTCTGTGAAATCTGGGGCTTCTCCCTGTTTCATACTTTCCTTTATTCTCTGGATCCCAACATCTTCTAGCTGCCCTTTTCGTATCTCCTGCTCGAGTATAGACTGCACTTCCAAAGTCACTCCCTCTGTGTATGCAACGATCTCCAGGTTGAGTCTCTCAAACTCTTTTACCAACTCATCAGGAAGCTGGAAAACCATAGCCATGTTAGCATGACCCTTCCGACTCAAAGCATCAGCGACCAAATTCGCTTTACCGGGGTGGTAGTGAATTTCCAGATCATAGTCCTTGATCAACTCTAGCCAACGGCGCTGTCTCAGATTGAGATCCTTCTGAGTGAAGATGTACTTCAAGCTCTTGTGATCGGTGTAGATCTGGCACTTAGTTCCCATAACATAGTGCCTCCAAATCTTCAATGCGTGAACCACTGCTGCTAACTCAAGATCGTGAGTAGGATAGTTCAGCTCATGCTTCCTTAACTGTCGAGATGCGTAGGCTATAACGTGACCTTCCTGCATAAGCACACAACCCAGACCCTGTCGAGATGCATCACAATAGATATCAAAGCTCTTCTGCAGATCTGGCATCACTAGGACTGGTGCTGTGGTCAACCGCTTCTTCAACTCTTCAAAACTAGCCTGACATGCACTGGTCCACTTGAACTCTCTGTCCTTCTCTAGCAGTGAGGTGAGAGGCTTTACTATCTTGGAGAACCCTTCGATGAATCGACGATAGTAACCAGCGAGTCCCAGAAAACTCCTGATCTCAGACACGGTACGAGGAGGTTCCCATTTTAACACATCACTGACCTTGCTTGGATCTACCGCAATCCCTCCGTTGGTGATGATATGACCCAGAAAAGCCACTTCCTTAAGCCAGAACTCACACTTGCTGAACTTCGCATACAACTCATGCTCTCTCAGCTTCTGCAACACAAGCCTCAAATGCTCCTCATGCTCTTCTTCATTCTTGGAGTAGATCAAGATATCATCAATAAACACCACAACAAACTTGTCTAGATACTCCATAAAGATCTTGTTCATCAGATACATGAAGTAGGCAGGTGCATTGGTCAACCCAAAGGACATAACCGTATACTCATAAAGTCCATACCTCGTGGTGAACGCTGTCTTAGGAATATCTGAAGGCCTGATCTTCATCTGGTGATAACCGGATCATAGGTCAATCTTAGAGAACACCTTGGCTCCTCTCATCTGATCAAACAAGTCCTCAATGCGGGGCAGAGGATACTTGTTCTTGATAGTAACATCATTAAGAGACCTGTAATCAACACACATCCTCTGTGTACCATCCTTCTTTCCCACAAAGATAACCGGTGCTCCCCAAGGTGATGAACTAGCACGTATGAACCCTTTACCCATTAACTCTTTAATCTGTGCTTTAAGCTCTTGTAACTGATCACTAGACATTCTATATGGACGTTTAGAGATAGGAGCAGTACCAGGCAATAGATCAATAACGAACTCAACGTCTCGGTCAGGGGGCATACCTGGTAACTCCTCAGGAAACACATCAGGGTAGTCGCACACTACTCTTATGTCTTCTAAGGCCGTTCCATTGAGATGATTCACTGCGCTGGCTATTGATGGTGGTGGATCTGCTGCAAACTCGATCCTTTCCCCGGCTGGACTAGTGAGAAGAACTGACCTCTTAGCACACTGAATCACCGCATCACACGCGGTCAACCATCCCATTCCCAGTATCACATCAATCCCTCTTGATTCCAGTATTATAAGATTAGCCCGGAAATCTCTGCCCAGAATCTTGAGACTGACATTGTCACACTTATATGATGCTTTCAATTCCCCCCTGGTGAACTAACTAGCATATGGCGAGACATGGGACTAATGGGTATGCTATGTTGAGCTACGAACTGAGATGTAATGAAAGAATGGGATGCTCCAGAATCAAATAAAACTGAGGCGGGAGTGGAGTTAACTAGGAACATACCGAGCACTACTCTGGGGTTCTCCTGGGCGACTTCAGCATCAACGTGCATCACCTTGCCACGTGCATAGCTCTGCTGTCCCTTGTTAGCCTGCGGGGTCTGGTTCCCATTCCTCATCTGCTGCATCTGCTGATTCTGCACTGGGGTGTTTGGAGGATTCCTCTTGGGGCACGCATTGGCATAGTGACCAAGCTCTCCACACTTGAAGCAAGTGGTGGTTGAAGGATTGGGAGGCGCAACGGACCTCACCGGTGTACCAACTGGAGCTCTCTGCTGACTCTGCTGGAAGGCGGGGCATGGTGTCTGAGGGGCAGAACGCTGAAACTGCTGAGCAGACTGTTGGAACTGCTGTGCGGAATGTTGGGACTGCTGCTGCCCAAAGTTTCCACCAGGCCCTCCAAAGCGGAACGGGGTGTTCTGCTGTGGGTTAAAGCGTGGCCGAGAAACACTCCCAGACTGTCCCGAGCTGGTGGCCTTCCTCTTCAGCTCTCCAAGCTCCTTGCGCTTGTGCTCCAAGCGGATAGCATTGTCCACCAGTTGCTGGAACGTGGGGAAAGTGTGAGACATCAGCTGGTACTGAAGCGATCCGGCCAACCCATCCAGGAACAGCTCCTGCTTCTTCCTGTCTTCAGCAACTTCCTCAGTCGCGTAGCGAGACAACTCAATGAACTTGTCTCTGTACTCAGCCACTGACATTCCCTTCTGCTTGAGGGAAAGGAACTCCTTCTTCTTGATCTTCATGACCCCTGAAGGTATGTGGTGGCTCCGGAAGTTGGTGGTGAACTCGTCCCAGGTGATAGTGTCTGGGGCGGCGTGAGCAGCGACATACGCATCCCACCAAGCGGATGCGGACCCCTGAAGTCGTCCTGCAGCATACAGGACCTTCTCTCTGTCATCGCACTGGCAGGTAGTGAGCATCTTCAGCACTGTCTTCAGCCAATCCTCAGCTTCAAGTGGATCAGCAGCATGAGTGAACACTGGGGGGTGGTGACTCATGAACTCCCGGTGCTTGTTGCGAGGCGCCGGCTGCTGCACCGGTGGGTTGTAGGCTTGAGCTTGCAGATTCGCCACAGTGTTGGTCAGGTTCTGGAGGAGTTGAGTCTGCGTCTCGATGAATTGCTGCATGGCGGGATCCATCTGCGCTTGCCGGGGTGCCCTGCCTTGTCGATTCACTGCTGGTTAATCGACTCCGGATCCTGACCTGGTTTTCACCATCTGAGTGTTAGGGACTTCACTTTAGGTGATTGTGCCAAGAGTTAAACCCAGAAAGATAAGATAACAAAGATATTCAGCTTTAGACAGATTCTGTTGGTTCCAAACAATCAGGTATAACTCTCAGCGTGGATAACAAAAGTTTATGAACCTTTAACCAGTACTAGGTAATGAAATTACGGAACTTCTCCAACTAGAATCACCTCAATCGGAGTTCTGTAACTCTGGTTATCAATTAAACAAGTCAGATAGGTCAGCAGTGTTTAACAGATTCGAGGGGCTCCAATGTTTCAGGCATATCTCTCTGACTATACATCCTAAAATTCTGAATTTTGTTCAGAAAATCAGTCACGAAATTTCTGAACTTCTTCAATTGGATTTACTGCAATCGGGGTTCTGTAGCCCGAGATAAAATTAAAACAGTGCAGCTGACTCAGAGAGCTGCGTGAACAGATTTGAAGCTTTTGTATTAAGGGTAAGATTTAAAGGAACACAAGGATTATGATAGATAAATTGATTGATATAGAAGGTTGACCCCCACAAACTTACTACTAAACCAATGTCGTTGTGGTCATCACTCCACAACACATTGCACTCAAACAAAAAATCCAGCTCAAACATTTAACACAAAACCAAGCATTCAACCACACTCCTAAACTAAGCACACTTTAACCGATCGTCTACTAGCGATTACAAAAGACCCTATTCTTAACTTAAGCCTAAGGACTATCTTCTTCTGGCATGGCATCCGTGCGGGCGTCGGGGGAGTCGTAGCGTGGCCTCTTGGGTGACGGAGAGGTACATGCTTCTGCAGCGTCATGAACCACTGGCTGCTCTCTGTTCTGCAGTGCAGCTTCCAAGGCACGCTTCTGCAACTCCAGAGTGAAGATCTGCTGTTGAGCCGCGTACAGAGTGTTGTTGGTGTCATCCAACGCAGTATTAACAGCAGCTAGCAGTCCCCGGACGTTGTTCAGCGTTCCTTCATATGCTGGAGCTGGAGCGATGTAGGTTTTGGCTTCCCCACTTGCTCTGAAAGGTGTGTACCTGCAGTGGGTATCCTCCAACCTGTCACGCTCTTTGTGGGAGAGCACATAGAGTGCCCTCCGAGCTGCTTCCGCGATGCCAGCGTCCATAGTGGTCCTGTGAGCCACATCATGATGCTTGGAGATCTCCTTCACTCCCTGGAATGGAGCATACTCCTCCAGGATAGCAGCAACCTCCCAGTGGGGCTCGAACCATGGGTGAGTCCACAGCTGTAACGCCCACGTTTTTAGCTCCTAATAAATCACCTAATAAATCATACGTGTTTTCAAAACTATCCAGCTGAGCTCAATTATCCCCTCTCAAAACCCTAGTCACCGTCCCTCTCTCTCACCCTCGGCGCGCGTGCCGCGAATCCCGCCGGCACCGCCCGCACTTGGGCCAGCACCCACGCATGCCTCCCCAGCGCCGCGGTCGGCCACCGTGCCGGGAATCCCGCGCACGCCGCGGTCCCGCCGGCCGGTCCGCCTCGCCATCACCGCCGTCCCGAAAATCACGCCGACGCCGGAAATCGGAAAACCCCGCAAAACCCTTCCCCCTATTTTTCCCTAACAATTTTCCTAATTTTCCAAACTTTTTCCCTATTTCCTTTCCTTTTCTTTTCCTTTTCTTTTCTCCTTCCTTTCTTTCCTTCCTTCCTTTTTCCTTTTCTTTTTTTCCTTCTTTTCTTTTCTCCCTTTCTTCTTTTTCCCTCTCCTCCTTCTTCCTCCCGCGGCCAGGCCGCGCGACCCCGACACCCCGCGCCTGGCGCCGTTGACCCATGCGCCACTCCGGGCCCGCGCAGGCCGGCAACACGCCCGCCCCACACGCCACCGCGGCCAGTGCCCTACCGCACCCAACCGCTCGAGCACGGGCTGCGACAAGACCCCTCCCTGACGCCGAGCCGTCGCCTCCGCCGAACACCGCCGCCGCGACCCTCCACCTGTCACCGCCGCGCCCAGGCCGACCCGTCCCATCCCCCTGCGCCGCGTGTTTGAAGAGACCCAACGGCTGCCCGACGACCTCCGCCCCTGCCCGAGCCGTCCCGTCGCCCGGCGACCGGGCCCGGCCGGCCCCCAGCACCGCCCCGCCGGCGACCTCCCCGCTCGAAAAATCTCCCCCCAAACCGCCTCTCCGCGCCTATAAATAGGGGTCGGCAGCTCCCCGGCACACTCCGCACCACCACGACCGAACTCTCCTCCCTCTTGCACACCGGAGCGCCGCCACCTCCAGTCCGCCCCGCCCGTGGAGCCGCCTCTGCGAGCAGCCCTAGCACAAGGTGAGCACGGGGATCGATTTCCCTTGCCGTCCTCTCCATTTTGCCCCTGTCCCCGATCGCCGCCGTGCCCCACAGCGCCGGCGCCACCACCGGCCAGGGCCGCCGGCCACCCTCCCCTGCTCTGCTCTGTTCTGAATCGAGGGGGAAGAAAAGGAGTTTTACCCCTAGCCCCCTCCCCTATTTCCTTTTTACCCGCAGCACCCCCTCCCTCTGGTTGTTTAGCCAGGAGCCCCCTATCCTCTTAAGTTCTTTACAAAGAAGTCCCTACCCCCTATAAACACTTCCTAAATATTCTCTAACTTATCATTTAATGCACTGTTTTATCCCAAATTGATCCCAAATTTCACCACACACTTTCCGGGATTATTTCCGCTGAACCATTATTCCATCTCTCCGAAATAATATTTCTACCTCCATTTTTCCATTTATTCTCTCCTCGAGCTCAAACAATAAAACTTTATTTTCTTTTATTTATTGTGTGATTGCTTGTGTGCCGTAGCCGACGAAGTGAACGAGGAGGAACCTCAGGAGGAGTTCGGAGCCGCGTACTGTGCACAGGAGCCCGAAGACCCGGACCGTGAGCGGGAGCTGCCGGAAGACTTTGAAGACGGCAAGTTCAATCTCATCCTTTGATGCATGCTTTGATCCCAGTTTTATAAATACAACCCTATGACCTGTTTTATAAATTGCATCATGTTTTACTATTAAAACCCGGTAGGATAGCCACCCTTGATTGCTATGATTTAACTTTGTTTGGCCTAAATGATTGCTTTAAAAATGTGTGAGTGCTTTATAAATGGGAATGGGATATTTTGGAAAGTGAGTAAAGAACTGGGTAGACGAGATGGACGCGTGTGTCAGGAGTATGGGTGAGCTCGTACCTTTGTGGTTGAGCGTGTTGGAGATGTCCATCTTGTCGTTAAGGACCGGGTTGCGTGACATCTCACCTGACCCAATTATCGTACTACCACTCGACCGTTGTATGTGGCAACGGCTTAGCATAAATCCCACTAGTTAATCTACTTGCCATCAGGAGTGCGGGTGAGCAGCGGGAGATCAAGGAGTAGGGGTACGATCTGTGTGAGGTACGCCCTGGTTATGTGAGATAACCCCTTGGTTGCTCCCGTGGTGGCTCGTAGGGTTAGCTAAGGTGGGTAATGGCTTTGATAGGATCCGCGCCGACACTATGGTGTTCGTGTGGCGGTACCCTACTTGTGGGTAAAGATGTACAACCTCTGCAGAGTGTAAAACCTATTCGAATAGCCGTGTCCACGGTATTGGACGAGTCACGGTGGGGTCACAAAACTAGTGTTTGGGTTTGAGATGATTTTCATGGCGTGAGTTGATTTCTGGAAAAGCGTGTGGCTGTGTGCCTAGGCTACTGCGGACGGGGAGTCCGGTAGTCTTCATTTGGTTTTCACAAAACAACTAAGTTACCTGAGTTATAAAAACTGTTTGCGAAAATCCTTTTCGAAAACAAACCCCTGCATGAGTAAATGCGTTTGCAAAATAAACCTTATTCTGATCCTTGATATATCCTGTGCATGATCTGCTTATTAGCCCCTCCGTGGGTGGGGTTGAACTTGTTGAGTACGTATGTACTCACCCTTGCTTGATTAACTGTTTTTCAGAGGAGGATCCCGACTTCGTTCCCGAAGACGTCGAGTAGGTCGCTGCCCTACACCCAACCGTGCCTGTGGATTCAGGGTCGCCACCGAGAGCTTCCATGGCATGGTACTCTGATGAGGCCTTAGAAGCCTTCGCTATCGTAGTTTGGTCCTTAGCTTTTGTGTTGTTTCTCGTGGCAATGGCGCTTCCGTGCCCACTATGCCGCCGTGATGTAAGAGACTGAACCACCTGTTGTAATAAATGTGTTGCCAGCCTCCTGGGACTGGTATTTGTATCACATTTAGTCACCTCTGATGAGGGGACGCTTCAATAGCTCACAGTGGTAAGCAGGGGCCTTATCATAGCCCAAGCGAAGTACCATAGCTCGCAGGTGGTCAGCCATGGGAATGCCCACTCCATCAACCCTGTAGTGGTACACCTCCCAGATCACTTCCTCAGCTGCTTCATCTTCTTCTGGGCCTTGTTGTTCAGCTTGCTCTTGCACTCCTTCTGAGTTCACCTCCTCTGGATCCTCCTCATCATATGACACAATGATGAGGACAGGGGCGGCTACTGGTGCAGCTTCCATCTCGATCTCTTCATCCGTGTCTCCGTCATGGAAGTCGTTGTACTCTTCCTGCGGAGCATACTGGTGGGTAGCACCAGCGTGTGAAGTCTTCAAACGGCGAACCATCTGTAAGTGCAGTGTAAAGTGGAATAGATGGTAAGACAAGAGGGGTGAGAGCTAAAAGCAAGCACAAGGTAAAGAATCAAGATTAACTCAAGGATGAGACAAAAGCAAGAGTATAAGATTATTAGAAACAAAGCAAGCATGTGATGAGAAAGGCTTCTATGATTATAAAATCCTTAAATTCGACCATTTCTATCTAGGCTAACGTCCTACAGTCAACACGGCTCTGGTACCACTCTGTCACACCTAGTTTTAAAGGCAAAACTGAATGCATAGATCACGTGTGCGCCAGGATCAAGTTACACACACGCAATGACATTGTGAATACCAAAATCAGTGCCACACGAATAAAGAGTTATTACATGACCAAAGTCTTAAACGAAACATAAATAACGAGTTCTCGCAGCGGATAAAGATGTCTCCACAGGCAGCTGACTGAAGACACGCACACCTAGAACTCCTGGAAGTCACCGGGGTAGTCTTCAAATCTCTCCCAGTCTGAGCAGCAATCCGAGTATTGTAGATACAAGAAAATAGACAAGTGTGAGCACGTGCCGTACTCAGCAAGGGGAAAACAACATAACATGCATGGCCATTTGGTGTTTGGCTAGGGTTCAAGCAGTTTAGCATTTTAGTTGGTCAAGTTTTATTAGCAGCATATTTACTAAAGAGTGTAAGTTTATACCAACCCGCAATTAATAAAACATAAGCATCATAAAGATAGAACAACGATTTAACATTTAAGTTCCATAACTTAGTCATGTGAGGGTCCAGGCCGCTCTTGACCGTGAGCACGGCTAACTAGTTAGTTTTACACTCTGCAGAGGTTGTACACTTTCACCACAAGCAGCGTAAAAGCTCCGAAGAACTTTGAACCCAACCATGCGGTGTTTGCAAGGCACCATACCACACTACCGAGGTGTGGTTGCATAGGGACGCTACATGGCCTTTACAAATGTTCCCTAGCAAGTTATGACCCACAAGGTCCGGATCAGTTAGCAAGGTATAAAGTCCCCTAGCAGGTCGATACCCCACCATAAAAAGAATAACTCACCCAGCCCCCTGCTAGAGCGAGTCTATACCCCGCAGTACCGCCGATCCCTTGTCCTTATCAGGTAAGATCACCCCAAGCTAAGGTTCCTAATTAATGAGCCAAGACCATTGCCCGTTAGTTCTTGTGGTTGTACTGTTTTCCTGGGTGGTTCTCCATGTTTCGATTAACATAACAAAGGTGGTCTTGCAACAACATAATAACGGAACATAGAACATAAAGGTATCCATGTAGATTAATACCATCCCAGTTAAGCATGCTAAGCCATAGCTACCATGAATATTAATTTAATTAACCCGGTTACAAGGTAAGGGTAGCGAAAGACTAGGCATGATCCTTAATAGGTTCCTGTCAAGTTAATGCAAGCAGGAAAAGTAAATACAGTGAATTTAAATGCATGTTATGTAGGACAAGTGGGTATGCATCAAGGGAGACTTGCCTTCAACAAGACTCTGCTGCTCAAACTCTGGCGCGTCTTGATCTTCAAAGCCTTCGAACGCTTCACTCTCTACGCTCCACAACATTCACATACAAGCATACAACAAGAATAAATGAGAAACAATCATCAAACAGTACTAACAGAATAAAACAGAGGCATAAAACTAATCTACGCTTCGAGACGATCGCGTGGACATAAAGAACGCTAAAAACGGAGCTAAAATGACCAAGATATGCACTAACGAAGGTACATGAACTAATCTGTAAAGAAAACTAAAGAGTCCGGGCTTAAACGTAACGAAAGGACCTAACTGTAAAGAAACTCACTACTGTGGGAGGACCTATTTGTAAAAAGGAAAAGCTAAGGGGGTTTTCTGCAAAAAGACGGGGTCATGCCGGTTTGACCGGTATTGACTCGGGTTGGATCTAATCCAGCCCGTTGGATCTTGATCCAACGGCCGGCGGCGGCTGCTGGCGCAAGCGGTGGCGGTTAGATTGATCAGGACCGTCAGATCTTGATCTGACGGCTGCGGCCGCATGCGAGCGCCCGGCCGGCGGCGAGCGGCGGCGAACGGCGGCGAACTCGCCGGTGCGGCACGGGATCGAGCTAGGGGGCTCGGTTTCGCGCGCGGGTCACACCGGGATGAAGCGCGCGAGGCGGCGAACTCATCTAGGGCGGCGCGGTCGGCTAGGACGCGGCGGAGACGGTGCGCGGCACAGCGAGGCAGAGCGGTGCGGCAGTGCAACTCCGGCGAGCCCTCCTCGGCGACTCGATGCACGGGGACGACAACAAGCGGCACCGGGGAGCTTCTCACCTCCTTGCGCAGCTCCGGGACGGCTTCTCGACGGCGGAGCGGCAACGGCGGCGGAGAACAGCGGCGGCGGCGTTCTAGGGTTCCGGCGGGCTCGGGCGGGGGTGCTCAGGGGCGGCTAGGGTTTTGGCTAGCCCGGCCAGGAGGTGGCGGCGGCCTTAAATAGGCCAGGGGCTCGGCCTTGGCGTGCGGGCCAAGACGTGGAGGCGGCGCGGGACGCGGTCGGGTGCGGCCGGGACTCGAGCTCGAGTCCGGCTCGGGAACGAGCGCGGGGATGGGGATGACTGGTGGGGTCACCCTGTCAGCTGCCGCGGGAGCGAGAGGGAGCGGAGCGGGCTGGTGCGGCTGCTGGGCCGATGGTGCTGGGCTGGCTGGGCTAGAAGAGCTGCGGCGCAGGCGAACTAGGCCGGAAAGCTGGAGGGGCGGCGGCGGACTAAGCCTTGCTGGGCTGCACGCGAAGCCGGGCCGGAAGAGGGGAGGGGTTAAGGAAGAAAGAGAAAGGGTTTTGCATTTTCAGAAAAGACACACACAAATGAATTCAAACTCGAATTTGAATTCAAACAACCAAAAGCAATGCGTCGGCATGAATGCAACAATAAATTCCTATAGTTCATTTATTTTATTTTAGAAAATCTTAAATGCCTAAAAGAAATTAAATGCAACCCTATGATCCTTAGGAGCATAAATAAAGGTTTCTAACAAATTTTATTCAAAACTCAAATTTGTAAAATTAGGGTGTTACATCGGTGGATTTGATTTTGGAGTTTGACCCGCGGGTGGAGTTTTTCCCGAGCTGCCCAGACCTGACTGGTCTGACCGGTGCTCTACACCGGTCTGACCGGTGCCGGTCATTGTTGGGTTTTTTGGGGGATTTGGCTCCAGAGTGTTGTCTAGGTCCTTGGCTTGCTGCTGTTCAAGTTTGGTGCAGTTTTGGCCAGTGGAGCTTTGGATTCGTGCAATTGGGGTTTTCCAGCCATGACCGGTCTGACCGGTGTACTGGACTGGTCTGACCGGTGCTGCTTGTGCTGTGTTGAGTTTCATCTTCCACTGAGATTTGTTCGTGTGCGAGTTGCTTTGCCTTGCTCCTAGGTCCAGCAGTACTCTTGTGACTGTGTGGACTTGGCAAGAAGAGTGTCGGAGGCTTCGGAGTCGAATTTGGGAGCATATACATATTCGTCTCCTTGGAGAAGAATTTTAATTGGCTCCCATTCACTCCCCCCCTCTCTGGTCGCCATCTCGGTCCTACAAGTGGTATCAGAGCTGAGTTAAGGGTCTCCTAACCCTGACCGGTTCGAGATCCAAAGATGGCGTATCAAGAGCGGTATTCGGGACCTCCCCACTTCGATGGGGAGAACTACCAGATGTGGGAAGCCCGCATGGGGGCGTTTCTCCGTGGCAAGGGACAGCTGATTTGGGATGTGACGGTAGACACTACCTATGTCATACCCCAGAGCTTCCTGCTACCAGGCACCAGGGATCTTTTCGAGGCCAACAGCAAGGCCGTGGATTTCCTGTACGTGCTCTCTCTGAACATGAATTCAATCGTGTTTTGGGAGAGAACTTAGCCTGGAAGATTTGGGAGAAACTCAAGGTTGCCCATGGTGGAAACAACCAAGTCAAGGCTCGGTTGTTCGTGACTTTCCGGAGAGAGTACGAGAACTTCACTCATCTCCCCGGCGAGTCGATCGACACCATGTTCCAGCGCTTTACTTGCGTTGTGAACAACATGAGGGCCAATGTGACCGTCCTTCCGTACGATGACCATGATAGAGCTGTGAAGCTCTTACACTGTCTAGATCGTACCGTGTGGAGTGCTAAGGTCGAGGCCATCATGGAGTCCGGTGGGTATGAGACGCTCACCGTGGACGAGCTCTTCTCCAAGCTCAAGTCCTCAGAGGTAGACAGAGCTTTGAGAGCCAAGATCGAGAACCCGACTGACCCACATAGTCTGGCTCTCGTCTCTGGTTGGAGAATAGGATTTGCAGCTAACTCTTCTTCTTGACAGTTTTCGTTGTCTTCTCTTGTGTCTTTGCCAGATGAGGAGTTCGAGGTGCTGAGCGAGGAGGACTTGGCGCTGTTGACCAAGAGGTTCAGGCGCATGTACGAGAACCGCAAGGGATCGAGGCGGAACTCGAGTACGTGCTACAGGTGCGGCAAGATGGGGCACTTCATCACCGAGTGTCCCGAAGCCATGGAGGTCAAGAACGACTACAAGCACAAGCCCAAGAATGACTACAACAGGCGCCGTCCCAAGAACGACTACGCCAAGCACAAGAACAAAGGCGAGCGGCGGACCAAGAAGAGCGGCGGCTACTACAAGAAGAAGACGGCCCGAGCGATGGTTGTTGGCGCAAGCGACATTGACTCCAGTTCCTGCTACACTACGTCGAGCACGAGCAGCGACGACGAGGATGGTGGCCGGTACAAGGAGAAGAAGCACTCCAGCAAGAACTTCAATGGGCTGAGCTTCGTCGCAAGAAGCGGCTTCTGCGGCATGGCGCGCAGCTCCGACAGCAAGAAGAGTAGAAAGGACGACTCCGACTCCGAGTGCGACTCCGAGGAAGAGGTGAGTCGTGATCCCAATGTCTTGCTTGAGGAGATTGCTCAGTTGAATGCTCTGCTGGATAATAGAGATGATGTGCTTAGGAAAACCAACAAGGAGAAGAGAGAGTTTAGATCTTTGCTAGGTGATGCTAGAGAAAAGGTCATGGAACTAGAGTCTTCTCTTGTTGATGCTAGAGTTCAGATAGAGTCTTTGAAAACTGCACCTATCTTAACTGATGAACCTGAATGTTCTGACTGCAATGTTTTCTTGGCTGACTTGTCTGAGCTTAAAATTAAGTATGCCTCTCATCTTGAGGAACTAGATGCGGCTAGGGCTGATTTGATTGAGTTGAAGTCTAGACCTGCTTTGCTAGGAGCTTGTACCTCGTGTCCTGCTTTGCATGGTAAACTAGATGAATCACATGCTCGCATTGTTTCTCTTGAGGCTGCTTTGAAGTCACCTGTTGCTACTGCTTGCTCTGGCTGTGATACTGTTTCTGTGCTGAATGCTGAGCTTGAACACTGTGTCAACAGCTTGCAAACTGAGAATGATGAGTTGCGTCAGTGTTTGGGGTGGTTGTTGGGTCATAAGCCTCAGCTCAAGATGATGATTGAGCAGTTCAAGAGGGCTGATGGTAAGGGTCTTGGTTCTAAGAAGGTGGGTGAGAGCAGTGGTGAGAGAGTGGAAGAGAAGGTTGTGAGTGTACCCATTCCACCATAAACTACACCTACAAACCAATGGAAACCCAAGCCGAACCACCTCCTGAGTAAGCTAGACACAACCCCAGATCCACCTTCCTTTCCACCCAAGACACACAACCTCCAGAGGAGTGTAGTGTTTGTGCCTGAGTCGGGTGTGAAGCCTAGTGAGAAGGTTCATCCTAGAGAGAACCCAAAGCCAAAGTCCATCCTATACCACTGTGGGTATTGTGGGAAGGATGGTCACTAGGAGGAGTTCTGCTTTAGGAGGAGGAAGGATGAGAGGGTTACTAGGTTGAAGGCAAGCAAGGACAGGTACCGCCCTTCTCGTGGTGTGCCTGAGCCTCGTGCTACACTGCCTAGGGGAGCTGCTGTGATTAGAGAGTTTCCGAGGGGTAGGGCTGGGGCAGTGCAGAGGACACCGGTCAGACCGGTGGGGCTGACCGGTCAGACTGGTGGACCTCGTGGTGCTGGGCACTTTGGGTCAGGACGTGCGGAGTTTGCTGGTCGTTCCTTTGCTCGTGATCGATACGAGTTTGGGAGGAACAATCGCAGCTTTGAGTCTCAGAAGAACTACGGGCCACAGTTTCCCTTTCGCGGTGCGCGAGTTCCTTCAGTGAGATGTGACAGAGTTCCACGGATGGATAGTGTGGGCGTGCACTTTGCTAACCCTTCTTTTGAGCAGATGGCTCAACACTGGTTTAACACTTTCTGTTCTAACCCCAGTGTTGAGTTGTTTGCTCACTCTCATTCTCGTTTTTTATTTTGCAGGTGGGAGGCATGGAGAGCTTTTGGTTGATCGACTCCGGTTGTTCTCGACACATGACCGGAGATCGAAGGTGGTTCTCCAGCCTCACCCCAGTGATGACCAAAGAGTACATCACTTTTGGGGATAATGGAAGAGGACGTGTGCTTTCGGAGGGTGTGATCAAGGTAAGTGAGAAGGTAACTCTGAAGCGTGTGGCCCTCGTCAAGTCTCTTGGCTTTAATTTTCTCTCGGTTTCTTAGCTACTTGACGAGGGGTTTGAGGTTCGCTTCAAGTTGGGTGCTTCTCGAGTTCTTGATTCTCGAGGCGATCTTGTCTGCACGATCGTTCCCGAGGGTCAGATCTTTCAAGCTGATTTTTCTCAGACTTCCGGTCCCTCTCGGTGTTTGGTTGCAGGTGTTTCTGCCGAGTTGTGGAAATGGCATAGGCGGTTGGGTCACTTGAGCTTTGATTTGCTTTCTCGCTTGAGTGGGCTCGAACTTGTCCGAGGATTGCCGAGGTTGAAGTTTGAGAAAGATTTGGTGTGTGCCTCGTGTAGGCATGGCAAGATGGTAGCTACTCCTCACCCACCCTTGACTGCTGTCATGACCGAGCATCCAGGGGAGCTTTTACACATGGACCTGGTTGGTCCGGCTCACGTTCGCTCGGTGGGTGGGAAGTGGTATGTCCTTGTGGTTGTGGACGACTACTCTCGCTATGCTTGGGTCTTTTTCTTGGCCGACAAAACTGAGACATTTGGTTTTGTTCGAGATCTGATCTTGAGGTTGAAGAACGAGAGACACGGTAATGCCATTCGAGCGATTCGCAGTGACAATGGCACAAAATTCAAAAACTCTCATTTTGGGACCTTCTGCTGTGATCTTGGTCTTGAACACCAGTTTTCGTCACCATATGTTCCTCCTCAGAACGGTGTTGTGGAAAGGAAAAATCGGACCCTTTGTGAAATGGCTAGGACAATGCTCGATGAGCACAAGACTCCTAGGAAATATTAGGCCAAAGCTGTCAACACCGCATGCCATGTCTCAAATCAAATTTTCCTTCGAGCTTTCAAAAAGAAAACTTGCTATGAGCTTATGCACGGTCATGCCCCCAGAGTTAGTCACTTTAGAGTCTTTGGCTGCAAGTGCTTTATACTCAAGAAGGGGAAGCTAGACAAGTTTGAAGCTCGATCTTCTGATGGTATTTTTCTTGGTTATGCTTTACATTCTAGAGCTTATCGTGTACTTAACCTTGAAACTAACCAAATCATGGAGACTTGCGAGGTAACCTTCGATGAGACACAGCCATGTAGTTCTGTTGGCTTTGAGTGTGCAGGTGATGACGAGCTGGGACAGACGCTCTTTGAGGATGAGCAAGAAGAAGAAGAGGATGATGGAGTCGATGTGATTCCTCCAGCTCATGTACCCTCTACTTCCACTACGACGACTACGTGCGACGTCGGTCCCACCCCCACTCCGACTACGACTGGTCAAGAACAAGTGGAAGCTGCTGCTGAGGGGGAGGTGGTCTCCAGGAGAGAGGCACCGAGATGAGTGCAAGCTGATCATCCTCCTTCGTCGATCCTCGGTGACCTTCACGAGAGAACCACTCGGTCGAGGTCACATACAGTCTCTCATTTTGCTCACTCTGCATTTGTTGCTACTTTCGAGCACAAAGATATTGGACATGCTTTATCTGATTCAAACTGGGTCAATACCAAGCATGAGGAGCTTGAAAACTTTGAGAGAAACCAAGTCTGGGTGTTAGTTGAACCACCTCTAAATTGCCATCCTATAGGAACCAAGTGGGTTTGGAAGAACAAAGAGGGTGAAGATGGGATGGTGGTGAGAAACAAGGCTAGGCTAGTAGCTCAGGGGTTTAGTCAGAAGGAGGGGATAGATTATGAGGAAACCTTTGCACCTGTGGCTTGGTTGAAAGCAATTCGGATCCTTCTAGCATTTGCTGTTGCTAAAGGGTTCAAATTGTTTCAGATGGATGTGAACAGTGCTTTCCTCAACGGGGTGATAGAGGAAGAAGTGTATGTGAGGCAACCCTCGGGTTTTGATAGTGCTAAGTATCCCCACCGAGTGTACAAACTCCAGCGAGCACTATATGGCCTAAAACAAGCACCCAGAGCGTGGTATGGTAGGCTGAGAGGGTTTTTGCTGAGCAAGGGCTTTGTCATGGGAACCGTTGATAAAATCCTTTTCCTACTCAAAAGTGGCATTGACATCTTGATTGTTCAGATTTACGTGGATGATATTATCTTTGGTGGCTCCTCTCACTCTTTGGTTGTGAGGTTTGCATAGGATATGAGCAGGGAGTTCGAGATGTCGATGATGGGTGAGCTGCAGTTCTTCCTTGGGCTTCAAATCAAGCAACTCAAGGATGGGACATTTGTGCATCAAGGGAAGTACACCAAGGACATCGTTAAGAAGTTCACGATGAATGACTCCAAGCCGATGACGACTCCGATGAGTACGACTACAGCTTTGGACGCTGACGAGGACGGTGAACCCGTGGACTAGAAGGAGTACCGGAGCATGATCGGCTCCCTCCTCTACTTGACAGCAATGAGGCCGGACATACAGTTCAGCGTATGTCTGTGCGCTCGTTTTCAAGCTTCACCGAGGACTTCGCATCGGCAAGCTGTCAAGAGGATCTTCAAGTATTTGAACTACACTCCTGAATTTGGTCTTTGGTATTCTGCATCCTCGACACTGAGTCTGCATGGGTTCTCCGATGCGGACTTTGCTGGGTGTCGCTTGGATCGCAAGTCTACCTCGGGTACTTGCCAGTTTCTCGGTTCTTCTTTGGTTTCTTGGTCTTCCCGCAAGCAGTCGAGTGTAGCCCAATCCACCACAGAAGCCGAGTATGTAGCTGCAGCCAGCTGCTGTTCCCAACTCCTATGGATGACCTGCACTATGAGCGACTTTGGTGAGGAGTGTACCCGTGTTCCACTCTTGTGTGACAGCACCAGTGCCATAAGTGTAGCCAAGAACCCTGTCCTTCATTCCAGAACCAAACACATAGAAATGAGGTACCACTTCCTGAGGGACAATGTGGAGAAAGGGAACATCTCGTTGATCCATGTTCCCACCCAAGACCAACTAGCCGATATCTTCACAAAACCACTTGACCAAGCCACTTTTACTCGCTTGCGGGGTGAGCTTGGTGTGTGTTTTCCGTTTTGAGTTGGTGCTTGGAGCTTCTCATGTAGCATATGTATCATACATGTTTACCTTTCTGTAACATAACATATTGGATAGCCATCTTTGTATCTTTTGTGCATTTGGTAGGATGAGCTTCTCCTATATACAATGGCTACTAAAACTTGCTACTTTTGAGATGTGGGTATGCTTGCTAGTTTTGGTGATGTGTAGCTATGCTCTTGATTATCATGTTGAATATTCATGATGTGCTAGCTAACTTTTATAGAAAAATGCTAAATGAACACCTTCTCATGGGTAAATGACTTTCATGATCTTTTTGTGCTCAAATGGCTTTGTCATGCTTAGTTTATGCTTAGGAAGCATGTTTTCTTGTCATTTGTGGTCAAAGACCTATTTGTCTTTTTGAATGTTTAGCCCACTTGAGATAATGTGGAGGAGCATAAGCTTCTTTTTGCCGCAAAGGCATTTTATGTACCATGTTTAAATCTGAAAATGAAATGTCAATGCTTGAAAAATATGCTCTCATATGAATCATGTCATCTATGCTTTAATTTGCTTAATTTGGGTGCTAAACCGTTGCATGTTGTCTACCGTGAGAAGTCTCACTTTAAAGAAGTAGACACATGGCTCGGTGGCTTTGACATGACATGGAATAGCTTGTGGGTGTTCAAAATGATCTTTTGATGAGAATATGTGACTTTGTATGAGCTTCGTGTGATCTTTAGCTCATTTGTGCATTTTTTGCTCATGTTTAGGAGTTTGCTCATGAGAGGAATTTTTTCACAAAATTGCTTAACATGATCATAGCTTTGTCACATGCATATGAAACTTTTCAATCTTGAAGGCGATGCTTTTACGAAACTATAGACTACCTTGCTTGCTCATTATCTCGTTTGTAGCATTTTTTAGTGCTCATTGTCTATTTGAGAAGCTCGTAGTCGTTCGTTTTGCATTTTTTGCTTGATTCATGCATTGTCAACTAGGGGGAGAAAGTGGCGCATGAAAAACACCTCTGGGCGCATTTGGAAGGTGTCCGAATAGAAAGTGGCGCATTTGGAGAAAGTTGCTATTCATATGGTCACCGGTCTGACCGGTGTGGGTCACCGGTCTGACCGGTCAGGGCTGAACAGAGTCGGGTTGCTCTGATTCAGGGGGAGCTTGCATGCATTGGTTCAGGGGGAGTTTGCATGTGTTCAGGGGGAGCTCCTTGTGTCACTTTGCTTGTGACTTGTGCTTTCGCTCATTTGCGTTGAGCTTTCGCTTTCTCGCTCTTTTGTTGTGAGCTTTAGCTCTTGTGTTGAGCTTCTTGTCTCGGTTGTGTCGAGCCGTTGCCCTTGTCTTAGGGGACCGAGACTTTCTCTTTCAAGTGATCTTGTTGTCGTTTGCATTTCGGCTTTCGATCACTTGTTGGAGGTGCTTATTCGTTTCTTTTCATTTTATTTGTTACGTTTTCATGTGGTATCTATGAGTGTTGTCAATGCACTCATCAAGGGGGAGATTGAGGACCAGGTGTGTCCGAGGACCAATGGATGGTCGCTCTCTAGTGATGAGTGATTGACAACGTGGTGTGGACTGACTCTTGGCCTAGTATTGCAGGTGTTGGATGCGGCTTGATTTGCGTTGGTGCAGGTGAAGAACAGGCGTGAAAGGTCTTAGCCAGAGTGGCCTCCAGGTGAAGGAGAGACAAGTAGGCTTGGTTCGAGGGACCCGGTGGCCGGATGGGATCAAGTGCGGTCCACATCGTGCAAGAACAGCAAGATGACGTCGTGAAGAAGGTGCCGGTACATTGGTGGCGGCCGAGTCAAGGAACGAGGCAAGATCGAGTAGACCGTCCGGGAGCCGGAGGTGAAAGACTTAGCGTGCTCGAAGCTTGGCGTGGTGAGGCTGTGCCATGTACGCAGGGTTTGTTGGTTTGGCCACAAAACCAGCACAGACCAAAGACCCGGCGCGACGAGACGGCGCACCGGTCTGACCGGTGGGGAGCACCGGTCTGACCGGCGCACCGGCCTGACCGGTGAGGAGCACCGGTCTGACCGGTGTGGACCGTGTGCGACGGGAAGCTTCGAAGCGAGGGACACGCGGCGTGATCGCGGAGCTTGCGTCGGAGGGAAGCAAGGCTGCGGTGGATGCGTGTCCGCTCGATCTACAACTTCCGGATTTGCCCCTGAGGGGTGTGTATCTTAAATTCAGGTTGTAGGGGTAGGATAGTAATCTGCCACCTCCGATGGGCTATAGATAAATAGCAAAGAGGAGAAGTGGGCAGCCATCTCTGGGAACCCTAGCTCTTTTGTTTTTGCCTTTTTCCTTAGGATTTTCTTAGGACTAGCTTGAGAGCTTCATGGTGAGATCTTGAGAGAGGGATGGAAGATCGGGTGGTAAGCTAGACCTTGTATGAATCCTTCTTGATATGTATAGAAGATTCAGCGTGATTTCTCAAGACTATTTGTTGTCTCTCCTGTTTTCTCTTTTTGGTGATTTTCAGGGTCTTTTTCTCAGGATTTTTGGTGGACGGATTTAAAGGGGTTTCTTGCGGGATTTTGTTTGGGGATCACACATGAGTGCCTTATGCCTCTTTTCTTGGTGATCTTGCCCCTACAAACCCACGGGAAGACCTTCGATTTGGTGGCTTTCGGTGAAACCCGAGTTCTTGGTGTTCGTCCCTTTGATTCGCGATTCCGCAAGATTTGGTGAGTTTGGGGACTTGATCTTGTAGCCATGGCTCACCCATGAGGTGTTCCAACTATCCCCAAAGTCTCACTTGAATCCATTGCGTGAATCGGGAGATCGGTGGCTTTGATTTTGGAGTTTGACCCGCGGGTGGAGTTTTTCCCGAGCTGCCCAGACCTGACCGGCCTGACCGGTGCCGGTCATTGTTGGGTTTTTTGGGGGATTTGGCTCCAGAGCGTTGTCTAGGTCCTTGGCTTGCTGTTGTTCAAGTTTGGTGCAGTTTTGGCCACTGGAGCTTTGGATTCGTGCAATTGGGGTTTTCCAGCCGTGACCGGTCTGACCGGTGTACTGGACCGGTTTGACCAGTGCAGCTCGTGCTGTGTTGAGTTTCATCTTCCGCTGAGATTTGTTCATGTGCGAATTGCTTTGCCTTGCTCCTAGGTCCAGCAGTACTCTTGTGACTGTGTGGACTTGGCAAGAAGAGTGTCAGAGGCTTCGGAGTCGAATTCGGGAGCATATACATATTCGTCTCCTTGGAGAAGAATTTTAATTGGCTCCCATTCACTCCCCCCCCCTCTCTGGTCGCCATCTCGGTCCTACAGTTCTCCTATTGTGCAACGGAGTCCTTCAGCTCTGCAAGTACATCAAACAACACAAGTCAAGATGTCAGATAATGGAATCAGTACTCGAAGACACTTCAGCACAGGGTACTCACCAGTTTCCTTCTGATGCAGCTTCTTGTTCTTGTCAACGAGCTCCATATTCTGGGCCAACAGCGCCTTATTCTGGTCCACGAGCTCGTCCTTCGCGGCGGTCAGCGCCTAGATGTCATTACGGTATTCTGCGCCGTTACTGTCCAGCCGCACCTGAAGATTGGAGGCGTGTTGTTTGGATTTCTTCAGCTCGTTTTCCAGCTTCTCCGCCCGCAAGACTGTCTCAATGAAGGATTGGAGCATCTCTGACTTCTGCTGAGACCTTTCAATCACCTCCTGCTGAACAACAAGTCTGTTATAAGTGCACTCAAGGATTACTCGGCTATTGGCTACTTCAGCGGGAGAGATTATTTACCTTCATATAACTTGGAAAGAGCTCATTCTCACCTCCACAATCGTCGAGGTGATCAAGTCATCCTCCAGCAGAACCTTGATTTGCTCTACTGTTCGACTACTACTCGTCCGAGGCGTTGATCCCTCAGGCACCTCCGCGTATTCCACCGACTGGTCCTGGACCACCAGCCGCCTCTCCAAGTTGCGATCTGGCTGCCTCTCCGGGCTCAGTTGCAGCGCCACTCGTGCATCCTCCAGGCACACGGGGGCTGACTCCACCACGTCCTCATCCCTGGGCAGGTCCCTCTCTGGATCTTCTTCCATGCCTGCGGCGATCTCTGCTTCAATTTCCCCCAGAAGGTTGTCAGCGGGCTCGGGGGCTGCTGGATATGAGAAGATGAGAGACTCGACTACTTTGCACCAAAGGAGACACAAACCTTCTGTAGCATCGGACTCCTGTGCTAGCGCATCTTCCTCTGCGGCCTTGTCCTGGGCAGGCAGCGTGGGCTCTCGGGCGTCGGTTGGATGGTCTCCTCCACCAGCGGCACCACTCGTTCCCGCTTCCCCCCACGACAGGTCCGATGACTTCCTACGGATGGCAAAGTACTTGAGCACAACCTACTATTTTCAAGACAAATGAGTACTCGGGACATCGGGTACTTACAGCGTCGACCTCATGATTGGTATGGTGAGCTCGATCAAGCCCTCCCCAAGGATGGGGTCATCTTCCTCATCGCCTGTGTCCTCGAGGCATATGCTCGTCATCGGTAGCTCTGAGGTACCTGATGGCTCCCTCGGGGGCTCTGTCACTTTCGCAGCTTCTGACTGCTGCGCCCCGGTCGTCTCCATAACTGGCGGTTCGACTACTCCTTCAGTATTACCCGTGGGAACTCCCGTGGGTATCGAAGTGTCCTCTTCTATCTCCACGACCTAGTGGACCTCGGAGGTTTGGTCTTGGGCAGCTGACTCAGCCCGCTCCGCACCAGATGCCTCATGCATACATGACTTCATCGTCAGTTGAGTCGCCGAGTAGTTGAAATATTGCGACTACAAGGCACACGAACATTACCTCGTCAGACGGTTTCTGCGGGGCCAAGGCCTTCTTGATGCATCGCTTTCCCACTGCTGTCCTCTTTTTCTTCTATGGGGGCAGGGAGACGTCGTCCACCAAGGATCCCACCGACCTCTTCGACGATCCAGCAGTAGCGGCAGCAGCGTACCTATAGCGCGACTTCACCTTGAAGCGCTACGCGAGGGTCACGACATCCTCGTCATCATCCGACGACGCGTCTTCGACCGCGCCTTCATCAGTCTCGCCCAAGGCTGTGCTGGTGGGTACTTGTTGCGGCCGTGGGGCCTCCCGCTCTAGGTTCACTCCGCCTTCACCATACTGTGGTAGAGGCGGCATGGAGTAGAAGCGCTCCACATTCTCCTACAAAATACATGACAAGTCAGCTGTTTTACAAGACAAGCAATAGGTACTCGGGAGACTATGGGTACTTACTGGCTTTGGAGGCCTCTCTGCAGAATACTCCTCGATGACGGCAGGGACTCCTCTCAAGTTCTTGAAGATCTTCCCCAGCCGCTCCATCACAAGATCCGCGCTGATCTCCTCATTGGTGAACCTTGAGTTGTCATCACTACCGGTGTATTCATACCCGTAGTGGTCCCTCTTGATCAATGGTTGCACCCAGCACTTCATAAAGCTGAAGGCCACCCTCTCTGCAGTCAGGCCTGCCTTCTTCAGCTCCGCTATGCGCTGCAGCAGCTCGGGTACTCGAAGACACTCCTCAGTGCTGAGCTCCGCGTTCCAGTCATCGCTATGTACTGGAGGGTACATGCTGGGCCTGGGCATTGAGGGCGCTGATTGTCAAGATAAAACCACCGGCTCTTCCAATCTTGGTTGGAGTCGATCGGCTTATACTTGAAGTACACCTCTTCCATCTTCTCCCACATCTGGATTCCGGCGCAACCGACTACTTAAGGATTCAGCATATTTGGCTGTGGCTTCACCAGGAACAGCTTGCGGAACAGTCCCCAGTGCGGCCTGATCCCTAAGAAGGCTTCACAGAAGTGGACAAAGACAGAGACGTGGAAGATACCATTTGGGTTGAGGTGGACATTCTCGATCTTGTAGAACTCGAACAGCCCACGGAAGAAATCCTACGCCGGGAGGGCCAACCCGCGCTCGCAGAAGTGCGCGAACATGGGGATCTCCTCCGGGTTCTTCTCCATTGGCCATGGATCTTCGGCGGCGGTGTTCCACCCTTCAATTGCCTGCACACGCAAGAAACTGGCATCGACCAGTGCCTGGATCTGTGCAGTCTTCAACTTCGACTTCTTCCAGGCGCTAGCCTGATTTGGCGGCGCCGTCTGGTTCGTCCTCCCGTAAAGGGGCGGCGGCAGCATGGGGATCCTCTTTTCCTCCCCCTGGCACCCTTTTTCTTCTACATCTGCGCGACCGTCGGACTGCTCTTCATCCTCGAGGTCACGAGCGTTTTCACTCGCATCCACTCAGGGGCTTCGGGTTGGTGAGGGGCGGCGGCGGTACGAATTCTCTCTACGGCGGCGGCGGCGGAAGTAGTGGCAGACCAAATCTACTTTTGCGTTTGGCTTGATAGCAGATGCGAATGGAAAACCTCTAAGGGGTTACCTCTCTATTTATAACCGCGCGGGCTCAACAGTGCGGTGCACGCTTCACATTCCAATACTTGGTGACTCATCAAACAGATCTGAGGATTGGATAACTCTTCGGCTACAATTTGGGTGATGCTTCGCATTCAACCGGCGTGATGCCCTCTTTCTCGGGGGCTCGATTCAACAGGCAGTCTGGATGGATTTTTCAGCTACAGAGTTCACTCTGCCCATGTTCTATAGTCAAGATTGATCCTTCAATTTGAGAAGACTACTCGACTCATGGCTTGGGGGCTCCGTGCCACGTGTCCTTCGGTTTTTCTCTGGATTTTTCAGGACAAGATTGGCGGAATTTCAGATTGACCCTTAGCTTGAATCTACGATTCGACCTAAGGCTCGGGGGCTACATTCCATATGGAATGCGATTTTCACAAATCGCATTTCCATATGGATCTTCAACGTGAAGATATCAAGGCATCACGAGTACTATTGAAGACCTTCGAGAGGAGAACTCGAAGACGCTTGGGAACTACTCGAGAAGACTTCAAGACTACTCGGGATTGGCTGGAGTACCTTCCAGCTTCATGGCGGCTCAAGTACTATTGAAGACTTTGGCTTGTAGCACTCGGGGACGCTTGGGAACTACTCGCGGAAGCCTTCAAAGACTACACAAGCACGTCACACTCAACTACAAAGTACTCGGGGGCTTGTCATACGGACATCCATGGGCCCATCATCGAGGTGGACCATGCCCGTATACAGGATGGCCTACTAGAACTACTCTGCATGTGGGCCACGGTACAAGACGGCGTGTACCACAAGACAACTAGGGACTAGTACTAGAATAGGAAAGCTTGTCATGTAACCGCCTTGGCTTCTCCTAGTCGTACTCGACTAGTGCTCCTCCTCCCTAACCGACTTGTAACTCTGCCTCCCGTGTATATAAGGCGAGGCAGGGACCCCCTCCAAAACATCTTGCATACATCTGGCATACCTCTTGTACGCAATCCAGCAATCAACCAAGAGCTACGCGGCATACAAGACGTAGGGTGTTACGCACATTGCGGCCCGAACCTATCTAATTGTGTGTCACGTGTCTCACCATCGAGTTCCTGATCTCGGCGAGCCCCACCACAAATATCTATCTCGGGTAGTCCCCTTGATAGGTTGCCGGGTACAAACACCGACGATATGGAATTGCTGACAAGTTTGCACAAAAGTGCCGCATCACATTAACTTAAATCAGTAAAGTTTCATCAGATTTAACTGTTAAACTGTAAATGTGCTGTAAAATATTGTCAGGCATCCCACATGTTTGGTCACTGGAAAACGTTGCAATTGTCTCAAAACATATCTGACAAGGTTATCAACCGTGAGCTGGTTATATTCCCACAGGTTCAAATCTTCTCAAGCTTGAGAATATTGGCTTTTAAGTGTTCCTACCAAGGTAGTACTTGCATTCCATCATAATCCTTGTCTCTATGATGATATACCTTAAATATTAAAAATTAGCATAGTCAGGGACCCCCACTCTTGAAGTATCAACTCATGATTTGATAAAAATATATGATGTGTGCATAATGGCAGATATTTTCAGTCATGGGTATATATTCTAGTTGCTCCTATGTAGGGTGCATTTCTTATTTTAAGCATTTATTTACTTCAGGAAACAGAAATTGATATTGTCATCATAATAGAGGCATGCCTTTATTAATCTTGATTGCTGCTTCCTCGTTAAGTACTGCATAAGAAACTAAAATATAGATTGTTATGAACATTTACCCAAGGCTGACCGCGCCGCCAGAAGGCTTCCCTCCAACCTCGCCGGCCGGGCCGCCGCTGCCACCATCGCCGGCGGCGGCGGCCCCCGCTCTCCTTCCCGTCCCTCTCACTCTTTCCTCCCACCCCTCTCTCCACCTCCTCTCCCGTGAACAAAAGTCAGGGCGCCTGAAGATGACGATGGCAGGCGACGAGCAGCGGGCTTGGGAGCGTGGATCCATGCCCTCCGCCACTGGATCCGGTGATTTCCGGCCTTGATCCAGCGGTGGGAGGGCGCCGCGGCGCGAGGAGCCTCAGCTCCTACCGACCACCGGCCCTGGTGAAGACCGGCTGCTTCTAGGCCGGCCACCGGCGGTGGCGGCGCGCTAGCTGGGGGTCTAGGAGCGCGAATCCACGCCCCCTGCCCCCCGGATCCGGCCATGGAACGGCGACGCCGAGCGGCGGCGGCGGTACGGCGGGCTTGTCGCGGATTTCACCTCGCGAGGCCCCTCCACCGGCCGTCGGCGCCTACCCTAATGCGTTGGCCAGAGGGACCTTTTGCAACAGCGAATGGCGGCGTTTGGGGGTCACATTTAGATCCCTGAGCATCTGCCACGCTGCTCCCAGGCAGCCGCAAGCTGGCTTCGACGTCCACTTCAAAAGGACACCGTGCTCGGATCACTTGCCGTCCACATCAAAGGTTGCCTCGCTGCAGCTGTTGATGACTCTGCCGATCATTTCCGGCATATCGTCGTCTGCAGGTTCGGCTTGAATGTGCTTTTGCAGGAACTTGGATTACGGGTGAAAACCCTGCCTGGCTGGCTCTGGGCCGGCGGCGATGACGAATTCGGCGTCATATTCCCCCTTGGAGGCGTCGCTGTAATTTCCTTCCTTGCGAAAGCCTTCCTGAGCTCCTGCAGTACGGCATTCGAGACTCAGCTGCGGCGTGAAGAGAAAGCCAAGGACGTTCTCTTGTCAATCAAATAGAGGATCGAAGAATTTTTTTCGTTTTGCTATTTTGTCCTGGTCGATGTTTAAGACTGTGGCTTTTCTCTCTTTTGTTTTTTTTCTCCTTTTGTAACTTTTGGCTGTGTACATCTCTGGATGTAGAGGCCGGATTTGATATCCATTATCTAAAAATTTACCCAAGGCTAATTCCTTTCAAACTGCGAGAAATGGTTCAGGCATCTAGAAATTAGGCACTTGGAACTATCAGCTTGAGATACTCTCTGAATTGTTCTGGGATTAGAATGTAAAAGGGGTAGGTGTACACGATTTTATCGAATATGTCATGAGAAAAATCTAACCTGCAAACTTACCATGGACGCCAGAACCACCTACTAAATCAACTCTTGACTTCAAGATTCAGACGGTATGGTGGAGAGCACAGAAATATGGTACCCTAACCTTTTGGAGTATCTCCCAAATTTTCAAACTCTTCTTTGTTAATTATCAGTGTGACCTTTCTGCAACACAGAAACATTGACTATTGTTAGATAGAATCAAACGGACTTCCATAGTTCAATTTAATTTTTGAAAACTGTTCACTCGATACAAATATCCAAAATCTGAAGTGTAACATTGGTTAAAAAAGATACTTAAGTATGTCTCAAATGATAGTATTCTAATAACAGAACAACCAAAATTATCTGGATACAGACATACAGTAAAGGTAATTAGACTGTAATTAATCAACTAAAATTGTTAGCTGTTAGAGATACTTTATCAAAATGAGAAATTTTACATGCCGAGAATCCTTTGATCAAAGTTACTCATCAAGCAGAAGGAAAGGTCTGTAGTTGCATTGCTCTATAATATTTTGCTGACCAGCCTGGCAAAATAGAAGTACTACAGCAGGGCATAATCTGAGATTTATACAAGTAACATGAATGTGACAATAATGATAAGGTGTAGCATTTGGTCTTTCAATATAACTAATATAAAAGAGGTTAAGAAAAATTTTACAGATACCACAATATTGACTCAATTCATTACAAGACTAAAACAGCATGGCCGCCTTGCCAGATGAAACATGGGAAAGGAACACACAAATTATCACATTGAAGTAAAAAACTTGATACTGCAGTCAGGCATCGATAATTACATTCCATTGCATATGAGTGCCATATGTACTAAAAGATTGTACATGTTTTTGAACAAACAGAAAGACAAATGGTTTAGCAGGTGCCTTGTCATTGATTGTATTGTCGAGCTCCCTGACCTGATAGACTACCTTATAGTAATTATATTAATTCCATTGGCCTATCAAAGGAACAGAGGTATGAGCTGCACTGTGTTACTTCAGATGCCACTAACTTTGTGGAAAGGAAAGATAACTACCTAAAATGTTGACTTCCAGAACTTAATCATCATATATCATCAATGGGAGATGGTACATGTGCAGAGGCGAATTATCCCAAGCTTCAGTGGTTCATCCGCTGGTGTTTACCTTTGGCCAAGATTTTTACGGTTATACATTGGGAAATATGGTTATATCAGGTTATACCTTGGCCAAGATTTTTATGATTAGCTTAATTGCAGAGCATAAGCGACTCATTGCCCTTTATGTTGATTGCTATGAACTTTCTTAATGTGTGAGTGTGCGACCATGCAGAAGTATCATCTGATTTAAAAATCGAATGTCTGAGCATTCTTACATTTGGCAAGGATAGTAGCCTGAATTCTTTGCTTCCTATTTGTTTTCATCAGGCAGATCTTCTTGGCAGCTGCACATATGGCAAGCATGCTTGGACCATGACCATCCACGCTTGCGGCTTCGGCATGGCAGAGTTGTCGGCACTCCTGTACAGAAATGCAGTGCTTTGTGTCAGCTGCAAGCATGCAAATCAGCAGCTCAGTAGAAATCAAATTAAGCATGAGTCGATCTCTGAAAATAATGCTGCATTGCAGAGTGCTTCTCCATTTCGAATTATGTCGTTTTGATTTTTTAGTTATATATAGTATTTACTATGTATCTATGTACCTAGGCATAGCATGCATTTAAATATATAGAAAAAAAACTATGTAGCCAAAAGTCCAAAACGACATGTAATTCAGAACTGAGAGCCATTTGTATTATACACATACCTTCTTCGCTGGAGGAGAGGGCACAAGAGATGAGCACAAGCGCAACGCAAATAGCAGAAGATGTTGTGTTCATCATCTTGAAGGGAGCCATGAGCGAGGAGAAGAATCGATGTACTACTACCCTGTTGACTCTTCTGTATGTCCATGTTGGACGTCTATATATAGGCACTAGCACATCGTCTCAGTAGGTATTTCTGATCACCTAAATGGCCGTTTAGTCGGTTTAAACATCGTTTACACGGTAAACAGAGGTCGTCCCTGTCGTTTAGGCCCTAAACGGTGAATTAAATGATTGGACCATTTAAACCTGTTCAAACCATTCAAAATTGTCTAAATCGTCTAAACAAAATCGAGTTAATCATGATTACATGCGCTAAATGACCATTTAATTCATAATTTAGTAAACAGGAGGATTATAACTACCACAATCAACAACAAAGTAATTAACATCGTAAGTATATGAAGTGCTGTAGGATATAGATTTCTTCCAAAAAATTATTTGGTAGAATACTTACTTTTTACATGTGCAAATATGTTGACCACCTAGCATATTTGACTTTTACATACATAAATATGTATACTTTATTGTTACTATGCAAAACTGTTTAGGTCGTTTAACTCCGTTTAAATGACCTAAACGCTAAACAAAGGGTGACCGACTGTTTACCGTTTAGTGTTTGTATTATACACATACATTCTCCGGTGGAGGAGAGGGCACAAGAGATGAGCACAAGTGCAATGCAAACAGCAGCAGATGTTGTGTTCATCATCTTGAAGGGAGCCATGAGCGACGAGAAGAATCAATGTACTACTATACTGTTGACTCTTCTGTATGTCCATGTTGGACGTCTATATATAGGCACTAGCACACACCGGTGGAAAACCAGGATTTTATCCCAGTTGGTAAGGGGCTTAGGCCCCTACAGACTAACCAGGATAAACCCATAGAGACAAAAGTGCCCCCCACCCCCTTTAGTCCCGGGTCAAACAACCGGGACAAAAGTGTGCCGCACGCAGGTGCCTGCGCGGGCACGCACGTGCCCCTTTAGTCCCAGTTGGTATTACCAACCGGGACTAAAGGTTCCTTTTTCTTTTTCTCCCATCTTTTTTACAATTGTTCTAATTGTTGCTTGACATTATAATTCTAATTGGTGCTTCACTAAATATATGCGTATATTCTAATTATTGTCTCACTTATATCTATGTATACGTACTTACACGTATATGCTGGTATATTAATTGTAACACTTATATATATACAATTTTATACATCAAACTAGATAGTATTTGTAAAATTACTATATATACAACAAAATATCCTTCAAATTCCTAGGAACTTCTCGTGGAGCTGCTTGGTTATATCCTTCAAATTCCTAGGAACTAATTTGTGGAGCTGCTTGGTTGGTCAATTGGATGTCCATCATATTAAAATTTTCCATTTGGATTTATCGCCTCGTCCACCAAAAATCCTAGGAGACCTTCTTGAACTGCCAACAGGCGATCCTTCTCAATGAGTTCGTCCTCAATCTGAATCATCTGTAATTGTGTAAATATGTTAATATTACACCCAACAATTAAATATTTAAGGAGTTAGAAAATGACGAATTATTGAAAGGTTTATTATACGTACATTATAATCATCTCCTGGGTTTGTAGTTGTGAAAGTGTGTATGTACTCACAGACATAGTATCCACATAAATTATTCCCGGGAGCCTGTCTCAAGCACTATAGTGGAGAAACAATTATGAAATATTTGTGTTATAGAATTTAAATTTTTTCAAGCTAAAGTTCTTTTTTTAAATACGTACCAAAAAATCTATTGTGAATTTAAGAGTTTCTTTGAAATTACCACAGTTCTTCTTAATGAAATGTTTCCATGCTCTGCGAATTAAAATAATGAATGATATAGTGTTAGTAAAAGCAAACTATTGCATAAAAGAAAAAGTCTTAGAATTATTACGTTTGAAGCAGATTTTGAAGGTCTTTGCAGTCGTCGGGGTTTCTTCTCAACGAATCAAACACAAGGACGTTGCTGAAGTCGATCATAATTATAAGAAGAATCCAGTGGAAACTGTGTACATCAATGCTCATAAAAATTAGAACTAAATAGCATTAACTAGGATAACTAGTAATGGAAAATGTTTAGATGGTAATCGCACTTACACAAAGTTATAAGGTAGTAGTATGTTTTCCTTGCAATTCTGCCTCGACAAGAACCTATAGATTGCGTTCAATGTAACCTCTGGTTGCTTCTAGACCTGGTCTTGGTTATTTACTAATGGGTCCATGAAACCAACTCTGTGATTACCCTCCTTGCGTCACCTATGAAGTTCCATGCTACATAAAATGAAAGACGAACTTAATTAGTAGATTGGTAGACACAACAAATTAATAAACATATGATAAATGGATAGTTATAGACACCAGGTGATGATAAGATCGGTATTCAGAGCATCTAGATGGTACACTTCATAAATATCTACGAATCTCAACCAGATCACCTTCTCACCTTCACCAAAAAAATCTTTCGGTCTAATAAGCATACCAAACATCAGCCGGTCTTGCGCTCACACCTTCATGTACAACTAATGAAATTCGTACATCTTTGTTGGGAGCTTCTGTACCAATTCAGGCCTGACCATAGGCTGTTTTATCTCAAAGGGCCATCTAGGTACGAAATTTCTATCCAGAGATCACGGTTCAGCATTACCGAGAGTAGCAGCAAGCGAGATACCTGAATCTTCCACAAATTGAATGACCTTCACTTGCTCTTCTAGAGACATAGCTGCAAGAGCTCGTTCATCTTCATTGAGGTCGAAGGCAACGTAAGTCGATGACGCACCTACTTGATCCTTCTTTTGATAAGACTTTGCGTCGGAGGCAATGTAACTCGCCGGTGACCCTCCTCGTTTCTTCTTTTGATAAGACTTGGTCAGCGAACGGTCATAGTTTGATTTTAATACCTTTTGCTTGGTTTCTTTCTTCATTTGAATGAAAAACTTTAGTTTCTCCGGATCTACTGGCTTAGGCTCCATCTCCTTCTGTTTTCTTCTTGCACGAATATTCTCAAAAAAATTGTGTACTTGTTCTCCTGCAGCCTCTTCCATTTCTGATTATGTCTTTTCGTATGCTAGCTTCCTTTTAGTAGGCTCAGGCTTTTTTGCTTTCTTCCTTGGTTGTTTCTCCTTTGGTGGTTGCATTGGCTTGGAAGATTGTGCTCAGGACCTCTTTGGCGCCTGCTTTGCCGGTTGCTTTGGCGGTGATAGGGGAGGGATCTCATCGTCTTCGCTCGCACCTCCCGGATTGAATGGTTCTGGAGACAGTGAGCGAGCATGATTTGACGACGATCCCGGTGCTAAGGACGGCCCTGGAGACGATCGTGGTGGCTGTGGGGGATCTCTCGGAAGATTGATGCCTCATTCTTGGGGAATATGATGTAACGTTTGGGCCATAATATGATACCGTGAAGTGTATCTCGTAGTGTCCTTTCCCCATCGCCTCCCGGGAGATCTAGCTCTAGGTCTTCATATTTTGTATCACAAATCTACTCCAAACCAACTGAGGCGTAGCCAGGTAGAATCTACATGCCATGACTTGTTCATCCTGGCATCATTGCTAAAGTACTTCTGTACGCCACCTGTATGTAGAGAAATAATGAAGTTATTAAATTTCTGAGGCATGCATCAATAATTGAGCTAATTGCATATATTAATCATATGTATACCTTAATTGTGATGTTGCCAAATTGTTTGTGCAGCTCACATGAGGTGCGCTGACAGATGTCATCCACAGGGTACCGTTGGTTGTCCACTAGTAGGATAGGTGTGTTCTCTTTGGGGACCTCTGTGGAAGCACAACTGCTACTGCATTGGGAAGGGCTATTGATGATGTTGAGATTCGGCAGTGCTCCAGATTTGGTCATCTCATTTATCGTGGCAGCCACTCACCATTGAATCTCTTCTTGCATCCTTTTGTCATGTTGTTTAAGTTTTTGTTCCATCATTTGGCGCTAGTTCTCTTGTTCACGTACCTTAGTTCTCTTGGAGCTTCTATAGGAGTCGATGTTTTGCTTGAAAGCAAACTTCCACCGCACCACCCCGTAGCCTCGACAACGTCCTGGGTGTTCTGGATTCCCGAGCGCCAAAGTCAGCTCATCAATCTCTTTGTCAACCTTCAACCTACCCGCTTTAACATCTTCAATTTTTTTCAGAATCTCAAGTGCCTTCTCATGTATTGTGGGTGTGAAAACAAGGGTCCCATCTTCAGGGCTAAGGGAGCCTCCATGAGCATAATACCAATTCTTCGATCGATCGGGCTAGTCTAGAGTTGCTGGTGCAATACCTTGGGTGATTAGGTCTTCTTCCATCTTGCGCCACCTGGGAATTGCATGCTTGTAACCACCTCGACCAAGATGATGGTTGTACGGCCCCTTTTTACCGGCACTGTCCTTCGCTCTAGCACTTTTCATGGCATGATCTTTACTTTCCTTGTATTCCACAAACGACTTTCAGTGCTTTTTTAACTTTGGCCATTCATTCCAATTTGGAGTTATATCATTCTTGATAAATTTTTTATGAAGGTTCTTCTTGAAGCTCTGAAATTGGGTTGCCATCTTCGAGAGAGTCCAACCCTTCACAAGGTCTTCGTCGACATCTTCAGGTAATGTGAAGTGTTTCTTCATATCTGTCCACAACATTTCTTTTTGCGTGTCTAGAAGCACATATGGATTAGTTGCTTTTCCCTTCAATTCTCTAATGCTGATGGGCACTTTGTCCCTTACAATGGCCCCGCATTGAGACACGAACTTGTTAGCGATATTTCTAGGAGCAATTGGCTCGCCCGTCTCTGCCACTTCGGTGAGATGAAAGATCACATCACCGTGATTATCTTTGTACGCCCTCGCTGTTTCTTTTGCGACGTCGATCCAGAGGACTAAAAGTTCAAGATTTGTTATTTATTAGTACATAGTGATAATGTATAAGTAAGAAATGGGGTAAAAGAATTAATGATGATAATGATATATATACCTCGCCGGAACCTTCCACCATGGCAATGCTTTGTTCCGCATTATCATCAATGTGGATGTGCTCGTCCTCATTATTGTCATCCTCGACGGACATGTTGAGGAATATGTCTGCCTGGCTACCCTGATGCTAGGTGTAGGTTGGAACATTTGAACCACTATCTCCAGCAATAAGTTCCTCCATTATCCTCGGACTATCATTGTCATCCATCTCAACTAATAATGAAATTATTGAAATATATGAGATCTTATACTAAATTCTACAACTTTTCTACGCATATACATAAATTTCTAAGCATATACACAAATTTCTAAACATATAAATAAATTTGATCTCTAAGTATATACAAGTTTCTAAGCATATACACAAATTTCTAAGCATATACACAAGTTTCTAAGTATATACAAGTTTCTAAGAATATACACAAATTTCTAAGAATATAAATAAATTTCTAAGCATATACACAAATTTCCAAGTATATACATGAAATTCTAAGTATATACACAACTACAAATACTTTCAAAAAACCCCAGAGACGATTATAATGCACATATAATAAACCTTTCAATAATTCATCATTTTCTAACTCCTTAAATATTTGATTATTGGGTGTAATATTAACATATTTACACAATTACAGATGATTCTATGTTTGCATTTGATGGTAAAAAAAGTTTGTAAAATCTTTTTGCAAACTTTGCAATCTAAACACAGCCTATATAATTTTCTAACTAGTTTTTCTAAAAAAATACTAAAAAATTTCTAATTATGTATAACTACAAAACTAAATAATTCTAAGGATTTATATAAAACTAATTTATACTACGACATCTCTAAGCAAGTATATACTACATCTCTAAGTATATACAAGTTTGCTAAAAATTTCAAGTACATATATATTCTAGCATATACATAAGATTATTAATAACTAAAAAAAAGCCTGCTGACACAAGCAATTCATGGGCTTGCGTTAGCAAGCAAAACCCCCCACCAATGCAGGGGCCGGGGCGCACGCGCGGGGGCAGGGGGCAGCGGTGGCACCTACCGGGCGGCGGCGGAAGACGGGCAGGCGGCGGTCGATGAGCGATGGCGCACACGGGAGGCTGGGGCGGCGGGCAGGAGCCGTACGACAGGGAGGCCACGGCGGTGCACAGGATGGGGTGGCCACAACGGGGAGGACGACATGGAGACGGCCATGGCGACGGGGAGGACGGTCGGGAGGCTGCACCGGAGCTGGGCGGCGGGAAGGAGGCCGAGCCGGTGCGGCAGTGCCGTCGGCGAAGATGAAGGCCGGACGTGCCAGGGGTGTAGCAGCGTGGCGTCGGGGAGGAGGAGGATGGCGCAGCATCGGGGAGGCCTCCGCTGCCTTGAGGGGCGTAATGAGCTGGCCGGCGGGGAGGAGGACGGCGCACGTGGGCGCGGTGGAGCGTGACGGCGGCGGCAAAGAGCTTGGGCGATGTGGGGAGGAATGCGAACGGCGCAGTCCCGATCTAAGGGACGCTGCATTTATACCCCCCTTTAGTCTCGGGTGGTAACACCACCCCGGGACTAAAGGGTCCTTTCGCACGGGAGACGAAAAAGGACCCTTTAGTCTCGAGTGGAGTTACCACTGTTGACGGCTCAAAAGCGTGCCAAGTTTCACCGCAAGTGCACGGATCATCGTAGCTTTTCCCTTAGAGTATTCATCCAAGGTTATCAATCCGTGGATCGACAGCAAACTACCTAGGGTTTTCCATCTAATCTAATCGATCTATCCTAACATGAAGCGTTGATTACATATGAAGGTAAACCTAATAGATATGAGTGATAGCACATCCAGGAACATAGGCAAGATAAAAGCGCCACCAAAGGGGTAACTAGGCCTATCACCTTCTAGTTGTAGTTCTAGCCAAACGAGCAAATAAACATGCATCTCATCCAAAGCATCTACCTCCGGCCAACCTCCCGAAAACATCCGTCCTACACAGAAACACATCCTGTCACGGTGCGCCCTATCCGTGCAAGGAGTCTAATGGCACGCCCACCAGTGAACGTCTCTACAAATCATGAAGGGTCGACATACTAGATCTAATCACCATGATTACATAAAGCATGCTATGTAGTCTAAACATGTGCATTAGACTAAGGATCAATCAGATTCAAGATAGGTAGAAAGCATAGCGGGAGGTATTGAATTGCTAATAGATCGGATCACAAGATTATCATTGCTCATATGAAAGTATGCTTTACCCCATCACCACCGAGGCCATACCTAAGATGATGAACGCGTAGCTCCTGAACTCCACCATGGCACAAGCACACAGGAAGGCCATGGCAGCTAGGGTAGGCCTAGGCCATCTCCTAGACAACTTCGAGGACTTGCGGCGGCCGTCATCTTCCTCCGGTGCTTACTTCTAGGTTTCGCCGAGTTCTGGTGGATGGATCCGCGTGGCTTCGGAGGTAGGGGCTTTAAATAGACCGAGCAAACCCTAGTCCAAAGGGGAGACCAAACCACCACAAAAAAGGGGTGGGCCGAACCGCACATGGGCCATGGGCGGATCCGTACAGGCTCTTTTTGTGCCGGTTTGGGCCCATCTTTCACGTGTCGGCTTCTCGTCCCTTTTGAAGTTTTGGTCCGAATGCATGTGGGCTTTTGACGTTGTTATCCCACGATCAAGATAAGGGGTCTTGTTGCATCAACTTCGGTCTTTTCATCTTGGTCCTTGGGAATATCTTGATGTTGCATCTTGGTCCTTGCCACGTTTGGAAGCTTGTTCGCCTTGTGTTTGCACATGAACAGAGTTCCTTGATCCTCTTGCATAGCATGCTCCAAACTTGGTGTAAACTTATTCATGTAGCGATTGATTTCCTTCATAAACAATATACTTCCAAAAGCACATGCAAATACGAACTTGTTACGTCATGAAAGCATGACCGTTAGTTATGATATCCAATATATGCCAACATAGAAGGTAAACAACGTGCTAGGGGTGTCGCTAACGAGCGTCAACAATCCCCCCATGCTTAAACCTTGCTCGTCCTCGAGCAAGTCCAGGGTATTTGCTTTAAGAAATCAGCGTTGCCCTTTGATGTCATCCGTGCACTCAGTCATACGTAACAAGACACAATGCTCTCTTAGGTATTTAGCATTAGGGTTCAAGTTTTGACCGGCTACTTTCATCATGGAAGATAGACTAGCAATAAAGAACGTGCCACAATAAAATAAATATAATGCTCTTGAACTTATGTGAACTTCAAACCTTTACCTTGTTCCATCATGAAGAGTTTTTCAAAAAGTTACACATCTAACATAAGTGAGACTCTCTTGCAAAAGCTCATGGGAACACTCATCTCATTGAGTCACTCAAGCCTATACTAGATTATTTTCAACCTATTCTACTCATATATGGAAGTGGAAGGCTTATGTGGAGCTTGGTAGGTAAAAACAATCCTAGCAAAACATTATTTTCCAAATATTGTCAAACTAAGAGAGAGATCTATTGGGTTTACTGAGACTTGTCAAAAAGGCCATGAAAAATAATGTTGGAGAGGGAGAGAGATGGGACACACACATTTAGATAGGTGGACATGTGCAAGTGGCAAATGGATGATCCCGAGGCACAAATGAAGTCCTCGTTATCAGGTTGCACATGGTTGGAAATTGAGCATGGAATTTGGTCTTGAAGCATCTCTAAAAATTCAAATGAAGCTAGAGAACCGGGAGTTTATTATTTTTATCATCGCACTTTTTTTTTCTTTTCTCTTTTTCTCTTTTTTATTTTTCTCCTTTTTTTCTTTTTTTTCTTCCTTTCTTCTTTTTTTTATATTTTTTATGCTTCCATGAACTCTAGACAACATAGTACCTTCTTAGCATCTTCTTAGCAGCTCCTCCCCCCATGCTTAGACAATTGCTCGTCCTCGAGCAAAGAGCGGGTTATATTTTTTTCTGCTAAGATAGGTACAGAAAATTACATGTTTTTGTGGAGAAAAATGCTTGGAATCATCCTTTGATAGTGCCTTGAACCTTCTGAATTTTTCTCGAAATAAAGATCCATACTCAAATTGGGTTGTGGACAAGGAGGGTATCACAAAAAAGATACTTGGGTTTAAGGGTGGATATCCGGCGAAGTTTGCCAAATTCCCGATGTGGAAACTCACAATGCACGGATAGAAGGGCCAGCAAAAAGAAGTTACACAAAAACGGAATAACCAGCTTCTAAGTCTCATACCAAAGAACATCAATCTTAATCCAACTCATCAAAATATAAGTTTGCAATCTAAAGGTTCCATCATGAAAGATCATAAGTATATAGGCTTTGGTAGGTAGAACTTTGCAAGAGATTCACAAATGTAGATAGCATAGGAATTAAGTAAACTTAAATCAAAGAGCAACACAAAGTATGTAGGTCTAGAATTTAGTCATTTAACCTCCACAAATAAAAAGAGCCGGTATTTAATTGATTTAAGATCATTTTAATAGAAAGCAATTAGTAAAGTCATATACAATGTCATGTAGGTAAAACAAAGTGGCAACCTTCATCATTTTTCCATAAGCAATATCATGACAAGAATATTATCATCATGGTGAGCACAAGGTGATGGCGATCATGATCTAAAAAAAACAAAAACTAGGTTGTACTCCTAGAAGCCATGTTATTAACAAGAGAGATATACAAAGGTTGCACCTAAGGTTGTTGAAGGCATATACAAATATACAGGCATTTAGAAAGGCAAGGACAAAGAGAAGGTTGAGGATGAGTTTACCTTTTGATGCTTGTAGTGAAGTGTAGCGTAGCCTCCCCCATGCTTAAGCATTGTGCCTAGCATGGAAGAAGAAAAATCAGCATCTTGTGGCAACCGTGATCCTTGTACTCCACGCGGCCTTTTGCTTTTCGTCCACCAAGTCCTCCCCCATGCTTAGCATGTTGCTAGGCATGGAAGAAGATGAAACATCTTGTAATTCTTGAAGTCCTTCCGCCATGCGAGGTGATTGTCATCATGCTTCCTTATTTTCGTTGGCTTGATTGTCCTCCAACATCTTCTCTTTGTCACAAGCCTTGATCCCAATTATTTCTCATCCCGTCATCACCTCCTTCCATGTTGTCCTTTATTGCTGATTGATCTTCCACGAATTTTTCTTCTACTTCCATAACAGAACATGTACTGAACTATTACTCTATTGCAGAGTGCTTGAAATTATCTTTCCAATGAGTCCTCATTCGCCCCAAACAGATTCTGAACAAGAGAGTTACACCCTTTTTACTTCGTCAGTGCAAGCTCTCTCGAGCGGATTTCAGAACGTATGATGCCCAAAGATTCGGTTGTAACTCTTTGCACGGATCTTCTAAAATGTTGAATCATGATGCGTTGGAACGAAGACTTAATGGAGCTTTTGAATGTTCAATTTTCTCTTTTGTACATCTCTGAATATGTGCTCAATCTTGATGAAAACAGCAGTGCTCCTGGTTTCAACTTTTATCATGAACTCATGGGAGTAATTTCGTCATGCCTGCAAAACAATTCAAATGCACAAAGTACCCCCGAGGTGATGGTCAGGAATACTCACCCTATGCCGAGAAACCAAAAAGACATCCCTAAGACCTTAACTTGTGGCAAAGTTAACCTAGCAGAAAAAATTAAAAACCTAATGGGTGTACGTGTGTGCAAGTGTGCATGCGAATGAGAGGATGATATAAAAACAAAACATTGTTTACACCAAATTCTAAGCTCCATGCTTACAAATTGGTTGCCAAACTTCTCCATTGCCATAAATATTTATTAACAAAGGTCAAAACACCATGCTTATCCCAAGATCAATAATTTTTATTGTGCAAGAGAAGTAGGGCGCATTGCAAAGTTTATAAACCAACCAATGCAACATGATAGCAAAGTTTATAGAACTGAATGTTGGTGGTCTCCAATCATGTCTAAACACCATGTTTACACAGGATTGCAAAAAGGAGTAATGCATGTCGACAGGCATTAACATAGATATGAAAGCATTCATCACAAAGTTTCACAAAAAGACCTAGGTAACATAAAGTGGATGAAGACAATGAGGTGGATGCAAAATGCAAATGCAAAGAGTTAGCACAAACAAACATTAGCAAGGTACGAAAATACTTCCAATGTGGTCCGCAATAAGCAATGGACCAGGCTTAGCCATTTCACTTCATAAGAAGTAAGCATTGTCAACAAGAAAATCACCCATCGGAAAGAACCAATCAACCAAACTAACAAGGTTTAGGGTTAGGTTATGGGTATCCTATATTTTGGCTTAAATAAGAATTTTGAATAGAAAAATCAAGTGTAGAAATTCTATCTAAGGTGGTACAAAGAGTCTTTTGATGAAGAACAAACCTACGGTTTTAGGGTGGCTAAGGGTGTGAAAGTTTTTCTCATGGGGAGGCTAGTCAAAGTTTTTAGTTCGAATAGAGGATAGGGATAGACTTGGCCGATTTGGATGGTGACAAGCAAATGATCAACATAAGTAACCCTACCTCTATTGGCAACGGTTTTTGGTGGGGTGATAGGAAGGCTTAGGTTGGTTTGATAAAAGGTTAGATCAAAACAAAACATGCAATGCAAAATGCAACATGGATGAACAAAATGATATGGTGGTGGTCTTAAAGAACTGCAAATGTTAGCCTAAATCAACTAGCAACAAGTTTAGAATCAGAGGGTGGTGCCATACTTCATATTTCTCTCTAAAAAGGACACAAAGAAAAAGACTCTTAAACACTAATAGGCACACAAAAAGGGTCTACAAGTTTTCCAAGATCAAATAACAAAGTGCTCCCTCAATAGCAATTAAAACATACAACATGGTGTTGTGGCATTTATTAGAGCAATGGTACAATGTTACTTGATGGTTCGATTAAAGAGCACAATGTAGAATGTCATTATATATATATATATATATATATATATATATATATATATATATATATATATATATATATATATATATATATATATATATATATATATATGAAGAAAACGGGTTGCCTCCCGCAAAGCGCTTTATTTAAAGTCATAGAGCTCGACTTTCTCACATACCTTCTCGTGGTAGCGAAGCCATGGTCCTTCATGTTTGAAGATGTCCATGCAGCTTTGATTCACTCTCCATGCTTGACATGATCATTTATGCTTAATGGAAGACTTGCCCAATTGCTTCTTGCATCATCATCACCTCCTTCTCCATTGCACTTCATCACTGCCTCTTCTTTCATCAATTTTTCCTCTCTGTCCAGATCAGATCATGAAGAAAACAATTGCTTCGATGCATGGTGCATGAAATTTTCTTTCCATCAAGTCTTTATTTTCCTCCAACGGACTCCGATCGAGTGAGTTATGCCCGTTTTACTCCAGCGTTGCAATCTGTCCAAGCTGATTTCAGACCGTGCAGCACCAAAAGTACCTTGAGAGTTTAATGTGTGCCTTAGCCCTCGAGCTTTTTCATCATGAGTGGTCTCTCGGAGTTGAAAGCTAACAACTTCAATGATCGGAGGTGGCTCCGTGTCATCTTTTCGCAATTCCTTCCTTCGTGCCACACGTCATCGAGGTTTCTTTGCATAGACTAACTCTTCTTCTTCATTTGCAGGGCTTCACACATGTCTTAAATGTCTTGATGTAGCTCCATGATATTTCGCGTGACAGCCCGGAGTTTCTACGCCATTGGATGTTGTCTTTCACAGTCCATCGTGGTTTGCCTCTACGTCGGATGTTGCCAACTTGTGCCTTCATTTACCAATGCTCCAGGGGTCTTTGTTTCATTCTAAGCTTCTGAATTTTATGTTGGTTTTATGAAAGCTTTGACCAAGCTCCTCTTCATTATGTCATCCTCATCTCCTCTTGTCTTGCTCTCAACGTGTTGCTTCTGCCTCTTCTTCGTGGATTTTCCCTGTGTACATAACAGAACATATACCAAAATATGGTTCTATTGAAAAGTTTATAAGATTACCTTTCCAACAAGTACTCATTCATCTTAATCGGAGTCCAAATGAGGGAGCTATGCCCGTTTTATTTCAGCTCTGCGTGCTGTCCAGAAAAATTTCAGGACGTGCACCCTTCGAGGATTCGGGCATACCCGCTTGTAGGGACCTCCGATTGACTTGATTCTTGATTTGTTGGAACCGTAACTTCATGGGACTTCTAAATATCCAAAGATATTCTGTTGGTTTCTCCTGAGTTTGCGCAGAATTTTGATGCGAACAGAAACCTCTTGCGAATTGACTTGGAGATGTTGATGATCTTGATCTTGTCGTCTTCGGGGCATTGGGTTACGCATCCTTCGGCTTCTACTTCATCACCATTGCTGCACCAGCGAGTAGCATGGCGGCAATGGTGCATCTTTTTCATGATTTTGCTTTGGCCAAAGTGATTGGTGCTCCTTGCGCGACGTGGTTGCTTCCAATACGTATTGCTTGAACAAACAAATCTCCGCGAAACATTAATCTTAAAAATTTAATTGACACAATGGCGTACCTTGTTTATCATCACTTGTCTAGGGTGTGGACTCGATAGCGGATGCTAGGCCACTAACAAAGTTAGCACCTACCACTAAAGAGCGTGTCTCATCATGTTGTCAGAGCGAATTGTGGACTTCTCGAAGCCCAAGTTTTAGTGTCTAGTTTTCACCTGCTTTCAAGGACACAAACAAGAAAACAAGGGTATATGCAATAATAAAAATTAGAGTTAGTCTGAAAAGATAGATAGATTGCCCTAGGGTTCGAGTTGCGGATCCCCGGCAACGGCGCCAGAAAAGCTTGTTGACGGCTCAAAAGCGCGCCAAGTTTCACCGCAAGCGCACGGATCATCGTAGCTTTTCCCTTAGAGTATTCATCCAAGGTTATCAATCTGTGGATCGACAACAAACTACCTAGGGTTTTCCATCTAATCTAATCGATCTATCCTAACATGAAGAGTTGATTGCATATGAAGGTAAACCTAATAGATATGAGTGATAGCATATAGGTTGATCACATCCATGAACATAGGCAAGATAAAAGCGCCACCAAAGGGGTAACTAGGCCTATCGCCTTCTAGTTGTAGTTCTAGCCAAATGAGCAAACAAACATGCATCTCATCCAAAGCATCTACCTCCGGCCAAGCTCCCGAAAACATCCGCCCTACACAGAATCACATCCTGTCACAGTGCACCCTATCGGTGTGGGGAGTCTAAGGGCACGCCCACAAGTGAACGTCTCTACAAATAATGAAGGGTCGACATACTAGATCTAATCACCATGATTACATAAAGCATACTATGTAGTCTAAACACATGCATTAGACTAAGGATCAATCATATTCAAGATAGGTAGAAAGCATAGAGGAAGGTATTGAATTGCTAATAGATCGGATCACAAGATTATCATTGCTCATATTAAAGTGTGCATTACACCATCACCACTGAGGCCATACCTAAGATGATGAATGCGTAGCTCCTGAACTCCGCCATGGCGCAACCACGCAGGGAGGCCATGGCGGCTAGGGTAGGCCTAGGCCATCTCCTAGACAACTTCGAGGACTTGTGGCGGCCGTCGTCTTCCTCCGGTGCTTACTTCTAGGTTTCGTCGAGTTCTGGTGGATGGATCCGCGTGCCTTCGGAGGTAGGGGCTTTAAATAGACCGAGCAAACCCTAGTTCGAAGGGGAGACCAAACTGCCACAAAAAAGGGGTAGGCCGATCCGCACATGGGCCATGGGCGGATCCGTATAGGCTCTTTTTGGGCCGGTTCGGGCCCATCTTTCACGTGTCGGCTTCTCGTCCCTTCTGAAGTTTCGGTCTGAATGCATGTGGCCTTTTGACATTGTTATCCCCACGATCAAGATAAGGGGTCTTGTTGCATCAACTTTGGTCTTTTCGTCTTGGTCCTTGGGAATATCTTGATGTTGCATCTTGGTCCTTGCCACCTTTGGAAGCTTGTTCGCCTTGTGTTTGCACATGAACAGAGTTCCTTGATCCTCTTGCATAGCATGCTCCGAACTTGGTGTAAACTTATTCATGTAGCGCTTGATTTCCTGCATAAACAATATACTTCCAAAAGCACATGCAAATACGAACTTGTTACGTCATAAGAGCATGGCCGTTAGTTATGATATCCAATATATGCCAACATAGATGGTAAACAAGGTGCTAGGGGTGTCGCTAACGAGCGTCAACAACCACCCGAGGCTAAAGGGTGGCCATTAGTCTCGGCTGTTAATTCCACCCGGGACCAAAGGCAAATTTTGCGCGGGAGACTCTCGTTTTCCCCTTTTCCTTTCTGATTTTCTCATACTTTCTAAATTACCAATCTCTTTCTAATATTTATAAAAAAATAGTAATTTTAAATATTTCACACATGCAAAATTATATTAAGCTCTATAATAATTACTTCTACAATTTTCTATACAAATTTAATTTAAGAGTGGAAATAATTACTTCAATTTTCCATGTCCAACAGCAGATCCCAGAATTTCATTCGGATAAATATGCTAATTTGATTAATAATAGCAAAAATATTAGGAAATCAATCGAGTGAGTTTATGATTCAATAATAGAATGGTAAATGACTATAAGTGAAGAAGATAGACGGTTTAAACAAATAATCAAAGATTAAAAATTTGAAACATGTGTCTAGAATAATAGGAAATCTACAAACAAAAATAGCGAAAATATTATGGAGATTATCCTCTCTGTTACATAAATGATGAGTTGACCATATAGCATTACATAAATGAGTTGACCATTATGCACTACACAAATGAGTTGACCATTGAGCATTACAGTGTAACATTAAAAACTTCTTCTTGACGAAAGTTCATTGGTCATGATCGCGGCGTAAGTACGGCGCCTCTTCTTTTCCTAGCAAGATGCTTGGGTCAACTTCGTCAGTGAATGGAGACATGCCATCAAACTGATCATAATCATCCGACTAGTCTATTTTGTCCTCGACTCCCACGATTACTCTTTTACCTGGAAGAACTATGTGACGCTTTGGCTCCTGTGGTCTTTCTTTTGGATTATTATTCTTGGGTTTGCTAGACATGTCCTTCATATAGAAAACCTGATGCACATCATTGGCAAGGACGAATGGTTCATCTTTGTATCCAATCTTGGTCAGGTCCATTATTGTCATTCCATAGTGATCTTTCGTTACACCACCTCCAGTCAGCTTGGCAAAGAAACAGAGGGATGTTCAGCGGCCCGTAGTTGAGTTCCCATATCTCTTCTATGAAACCATAATAGGAGTCCTTGCACCCATTGTTGTCGATGGCATCTATACGGACACCACTATTTTGGTTTGTGCTTTTTCGATCTTGGGCTCTCGTGTAAAAAGTATAGCCATTTATATCGTAACCTTGGAATTTCGCAATTGTGCTAGAAGGTCCCCTAGCTAACCAAGCGAGTTGTGGATGAATCGTGGAGTTACCCATAAGGTGTTCGCTCAACGATGAGGGAAAAGTTTCCATGTTATGGCGTATAATCCAGGCATCAGATTTGGTTGGGTTTTGGGAAAAAAGAATCTGCTTGTGTTCCTCGATATACGGAGTCACCAAGGATGATTATTCCAGAACAGCGAGGTGTGCTTTATGGAACAAATCAGTATCAATGCTCAAACTTGATTTCCTTCCAATGGTGCCCTTTCCCTGTAGCCTCCCCTCGTGTCATGATACTGGAACCCCAATTGAGTTAATTGAGTCGATAAAATCAACACAAAACTCAATGACCTCCTCAGTTCCATATCCCTTGGCGATGCTTCCTTCTGGACGGGCACGGTTAAGAACATATTTCTTGAGGACTGACATGAACCTCTTGAAAGGCCACATGTTATGTAGGAATACTAGACCGAGAATAGTAATCTCTTTCACAAGGTGAACTAGGAGGTGCATCATAATATTGAAGAAGGAAGGTGGAAATACCAACTCAAAGCTGACAAGATATTGCACCTCATCATTCTGTAGCTTTATTAGCTTGGTTGGATCGATTGCCTTCTGCAAAATTGCATTGGGAAATGCATAAAGCTTTACGAGCGCTAATCGTACATTCACTGGTAGAACACCTCTCAGCACAACTGGAAGCAATTGTGTTATCAACATGTGGCAGTCATGGACCTTTAGATTTGTGAACTTCTTATCTTTCATATTTATGATTCCCTTTATATTCGACGAGTAGCCAGACCATTTATGATTCCCTTTATATTCTCTTATCTTGATACTATTCATGCAATCAAACATACTGTCCTTCTCTTCCTTGATGAGAGTGTACCTAAAGGATGTTAGTAATGCTGTCCTCTATCAACCTCTTCTGGATGTAAGCCATCTCGATTCTTCATTTTTTAGGTCCCACCGTGCTTCTAATGTATCCTTTGAGTTATCGTAACAACCCATGAAGCCTAGCACATTCACACAAAGATTCTTCGTCAGGTGCATCACGTCAATTGTGTTTTGAACCTCTAGGATTTCCCAATAAGGTAGCTCCCAAAATATAGACTTCTTCTTCCATATGGGTGCACGTCCGTTAGCATCATTCAGAACAAGTTCGCTACCTTCACCCTTTCCAAAGACTACCCTTACATCCTTTACCATCTCAAATATCTCCTTTCCATTACAATGTGTGAGCTTCTTATGATGGTCTGCCTTCCCTTTCCAATGCATTCCTTTCTTTCTTAAGGGGTGGTTAGCAGGAAGGAAGCGTCGATGACCTATATACACAACCTTCTTACAGTGTTTCAGATACATGCTGTCCGTGGCATCTAAACAGTGGGTGCATGCTCTATATCCCTTGTTTGTCTGTCCTGAAAGGTTACCCAGTGTAGGCCAATCATTGATGCTTATGAACAACAATGCTCATAGGTCGAAGCTCTCTTGTTTATCCTCATCCCATACACGTACACCTTCTTCCTTCCAGAGCAGTAATAGTTCATCAACCAATGGTCTTAGATACACATCAATGTCGTTGCCGGGTTGTTTTGGACCTTAGATAAGCACCGGCATCATAATGAACTTCTGCTTCATGCACATCCAAGGAGGAAGGTTGATCATACAAAGGATCACCAGCCAAGTACTATGACCACTACTAAACTCGCCGAATGGATTGAAACCATCTGTACTTAAACCAAACCTTATGTTCCTTGCATCCCTTTCAAAGTCCGGGAATGTTCTATCAATTGTTCTCCACTAGGCCCCATCAGCTGCATGTCTCAGCATGTTATCTTCCTTACGTTCTTCTTTGTGCCATCTCATCAACTTAGCATTTGCTTTGTTCCTGAACAAATGCTTCAAGCGTGGTAGGAAAATACCACATAACCTTCGCCAGAACTCTCTTCTTGGGAGGTTGCCCCTCGAGATCACTAGGATCTTCTCGCTGGATCTTATACCGCAGCGCTCCACACACAGGACAAGCATCCAAATCCTTGTATTTGTCATCGTGATAGAGGATACAGTCATTAGGGAAGGCATGTATATTCTGAACCTCCAACCCCAATGGGCAAACAACATGTTTCGCTTCATATGTTGTGGATGGCAATTCATTTTTCTCGGGAAGCATGTCCTTTACAATTTGTAGCATCCCCTCAAATGCCTTATCAGACACACCATGTTTTGCCTTCCATTACAGCATTTCCAGTGTACTACCGAGCTTTTTTGTGCCCCTGCTTGCAATCTAGGTACAACAATTTTTTGTGGTCATCTATCATGCGCTGCAACTTTGTTGATTCTTTCTCATTTTTGCAGTCCCTTTGTGCATCCCGTAGCACCTGACCAACATCATCAGTAGGACCATCTTCTGGTAACTCTCCTTCATCAGCATCTTCCATTGTAGTATCTGCAAAAGCTTGCCCCGCAGCTCAGTCCAGAATGTTGTTATCATCCTCCTCCTCTTATTCGTTATCTTCCATCACAACCCCTCTTTCGCTGTGTTTGGTCCAAACCACGTAGTTCAGCATGAAACCGTATTTAATCAAGTGGTGGTGAAGAGTCCCCTAGGAAGAGTAGTCATGGTTGTTTTTGCATTGGGAGTATGGACAACACATGAATCCCTTCTCTGACTTGTTGGCTTTGGCCACTTCGAGAAAAGAATGCATGCCATCAACGTACTCCTGGGTTCGTCTATCAGCGTTGTACATCCATTACCGGTCCATCTGCATCATATTAAGTGAAAAATAGAATTACGATAACAGTAACTCCATTTTAATCCATAACAATACAACTTCTGCTAAATAAACAAGACATGAGCATAAATTAAATTACAAATGGTACATAGGTTTTGTTCTTCCTTGAGACAAACTAATTAATTTGAAAAAACACAAGCATAGATCAAATTATGACAAGCATCCAACTAATGATTACTACAAAGGATGTAATTAAGCATAAATCGGAAATACACTACTACAAAGGAGGTATTTAAGCATCCTTGGGCGTATTATTTGTGTCTGGAGGTGGAGTTGTTTGACCCGGGACTAGCGGTGGAGCATAACGGCCACCGAACGGAGGTTCTTCGCCCGCCGCAACAGCATCTTCATGGCATCTTTGTAAATATTGAAGCATTGCTCTCTCCAATGCTCCTTGTGCCTTTGGCTTGAGTTGAGGGCTGACTTGGGTTTTCCCCTTGCCGGCAGAGCAACGACGATTACCCCTACCATCATCACCACTACCTCTAGCGGCAGTATTGATGTTGATTCGAGAATACTTGATTTTAAAATTTTGACATAATATTTTAGTAACTTACGAAAGACCAAATATTGTAAACGAATGACCAAATTAAAAGCCAAACAATTTTTTCTTTTTTTTCATACGTAATATTGATAATAAAATTTATCTAAAAATAAAAGATAATAATAATAATAAATGAAAAGGCAAAGTAATTAACCTATTTTCTGTAAAGGACTTCATATTCTAACTAAAAAGTAAAATTCTATTTTCTATAGGAAAAAAACTATCCATTCTCACTAGCACTCATATTCTAACTAAAAAGTAAAATTCTATTTTCTCTATCTCTAAAGCACAAAACAATGCTTAATAAAAATAAATGAAGAAGAAACAATGCAAGTAGCTAATCTATTTTCTATAAACAACCAATTTTCTCTACATCTAAACTAAAGAAAAATTCCATCTCTTAGCTCCTCCTAGCTAGAAATTAAAACTCTATTTTCTCTATCTCTAAACCGTAAAACAAAGCTTAATAACAACAAATGGAGGATCAAGAACCTAACCTTGACAACACCTTGGATGAGTAAAATCACCATGAAATGATGGAGAAAAAATTTGGCAGCACCTCCCTAAGCTTCAGGCGATGCCATGGTGAAGGAGCTCGAGCTCTTGACTGGCTCGGGCTGGGGAGGAAGGAGGGGATTTTATAGGTAGGGCGTTTGGTATTACCACTCGGGACTAAAGCCAGCCCTTTAGTCCTGGGTGGTAATACCAACCGGGACTAAACCCGAGTGGTAAAATTAATCAGGACTAAATGGTCACCTTTTAGTCCCAGTTGGTATTACCAACAAGAACTAATGGGCCCCCAACCAGATTCACTGCGGACTAGCCATTGCGCCCGGGGCCTTTAGTCCCGGTTGGTATTACCAACCGGGACTAAAGGTGCAGTGCCTTCCGCCTCCCGTCGATCCAGCGCCTTTAGTCCCGGCTCCAAATTCAACTGGGACTAAAGGCTCTGGATCAAAGGTTGGTTCTTCACCAGTGACATCGTCTCAGTAGGTATAAAATTCATTTGGGCTCTCAGATTTAGTTCCTCTCAAGCTTGTATACGTATCGCAAATGCTAAGTTTGATATCCTAGGATTGATTGAAATAAATATGACTACAATTATATCTTGAAAACAAATATGTTTCCTGTATTATATGTTTCTCTCTCAACTATCTAGTGTGGTGGAGGCTGCAGAGAGATAGTACATGCTTTGATAACTCTCTCCCGTCTCCAATCTCCAGTCCGGACCAGTGTCACTAAACAGAGTTTCATGAGTACAAACTCTGTTCCTGGGCATAGTTGTTCTCTGTTTGTGTTGGCACCAAAAAATGGCACTAAGTTAGAGCAGGACTGGCTCAGTCAGTTACCCAACCGGTTCTCCGACCGCCGGCGTGCGCCTGACTAGCAGTGACGGCTCGCGACCGACGGCGTGGCATCCCCGACCGGCGGCATGGCATTCCCGACCGGCGGTGCGGCTCCTGGCGTGACCTCCCGACCGATGGTGTGGCGTCCCCAACCGGCGGCGCGGCATCCCGACAGTGGCATGGCGTCCCCGACCGGTGGTGTGGCGTTCCCGACCAGCGGCGTGGCATCCTGACCGGCCGCGCGGTTTCCCGACCGGCGGTGCGGCGTCCCCGACCGGCGGCGTGGTGTCCCCGACCGGTGGCGTGGTGTCCCCGACCGGCGGCGCGGCCTCCTGACCGACGGCGTGGCGTTATCGACCGGCGACGTGGCTCCCGACCAACGGCGCTCCCCATCTGGCTCAGCCAGACCAGCTCCCTGACCGCCGGCGTTCACCCGACCAGCAAGAACAAGTTCCCCGACCGGCGGCACGGCTTCCAGACTGGTGGCGTGACGTTCCCGACAGGCGCTGACACGCGCCCGACCGGATTTCTGGCCGGCGTTGGCACCCCAACTGGTGCCCGACTGACACAGTCTATCTAGTGGGCCCTGTAGTTCCCACGAACTAGTCAACCAATTGACTGGGTCTGTTAGGTGGTCCCCATCGATTGTTTTCGGTCGGGGATTTGGTCATGCATGCGAAGGAGAATTCCGAGACAGAGGCAAGTTTTGGGTTAGGCCAAGCATACATAGTGTGAATATATATGGGCCGCAGACCGGGACGGTGCGTGTTTTGTGATAATTTAGGCATGTCCTAGGGATCCAAGAATCATATCGGAGACCGACGGCTAACAAGGGAAATTTGAACAAGGAAGGAAAGCTTGGAGATTTGCCATCGGATTGCACCATGCTGCGGTGGTTAGAGGAAGAATCCTAGTCGGTCGCGATTAATAGAGTCCTAGTTTGTAATGACCAAGACCTGTCACCTTATAAATATAAAGGACCACGGCTGATTGTATCACCATCGATCGAATCTATCAACACAGTTTTAATTTTTTCTCGTTCCTTTTGCCCTAGCTTTTCCAACCCTAATTTCTGTTCGTTCATCATCCTGGCGATGTAGACGACGCTCTAGGTGGCCTAGCCAACCCTAGGGCACACCATTGACGCCTCACCCTGATGGGGTCCCTCCTGGGTGCTGCATTTTTTGGTGCTCCAAGTCCTTCGGCGATGTGTCCTGCGTATCACGCTCACCGTCGAGGGCACACGTGACGTGTTCTGTGTACGACACAAATTTGTGTCAAGACACTTTTTGGCGACTCCGCTGGGGAGGAAAAAAGCATCATCGGTGGCCATGGCCGGTGGAGAAGATGACAGAACCAAGATCGACCCCAAGAACATCATCGACGCTGACTATGATGATGTATCGGAAGAACAGTGCCAAGCTCTTGAAGCTCACCTCAAGGAGTATGAAGCAGAACAAAAGAGGAGGATGACTTCATGTTACGGAAAGAATCGGCAAGGTCTGGTCGAGAATGAAAAATTCATCATGCCAACACTGCCAGCTAAGGTACAAAGCAATGTGAGTACTAGCACCCCTCCTCAAACTGATTCGAATCTTGAGAATATGATCAGAAGGATTGTTGATTCTAGAGTAGAATCGATAGTAGATGTTCGCATGCAGAATAACATGAATTTTATTAATGATGAATTTGAGCTGGTGCATAGAACATCTAAGGGTCCTAGTGTCTCTGGTACTAAAGATCCAGCGGGTTTTGTTTTAGAAGAACTCGACTGCCGAGACCCTCTTTCGGCTAATAAGGTTTTTTCCCCACCGATGACTGCTAAATCCGTGAACACATCAACAACTCCTATGACCAATGCTATGGTGATTAGTGGCCACAACAATATTAATAGTTTCTGTCACACCTGGTTTTTAAAAAGTAAACCAAGTGCATACCTATATGTATGCCAGGATCAAATTTCATACATATAGTAGACATAAGCGAATAACAGTTCAGTATCACGTTAAAAGAACATAAACAAACTTACTATTCTATCAGAGATACACAGCTCAATCCTGGAAATGGAGGCTCCAACTCCACAAGCAGACGACTAGGGGTAGCGTAGGCCTAGCATCAACACCATCTTCAACAGCTTCACACCTTTTTCTTCTGAGCAGCAGTAAGCAATGATGAGTACACTTATGGTTGGTACTCAGTAAGGCCACAAGAAATAACCAGAGAGAGTGATTTAAGTCCATCTTTAAGTTTATTAATCATGTGAGGGTCCAGGCCGCTCTTGACCGTGAGCACGGCTAACCAATTAGTTTTACACTTTGCAGAGGTTGTACACTTTCACCACAAGCAGCGTAAAAGCTGCGAAGAACTTTGAACCCAACCATGTGGTGCTGCGCAAGCACCAGACCACACTACCGAGGTGTGGCTGCATAGGGACGCTACAAGGCCTTTACAAAGGTTCCCCAACAAGTGATGACCCACAAGGTCCGGATCAGTTAGCAAGGTATAAAGCCCCCTAGCAGGTCAATTCCCCACCATAAAATAACAAACCCAACTCCCCGCTAGGGCGGGTCCATACCCCACAGTACCGCCGATCCCTTGTCCTTATCAGGTATGATCACCCCAAGCTGAAGTTCCTAATTACTCGGCCAAGACCATTGCCCGTTTAGTTCTTGTGGTTGTACTGTTTTCCTGGGTGGTTCTCCATGTTCCAATTATAACATGATAATCTTATAAATGAAGCATAGATAGAAGGATGGTTAGGGACACTTGCCTTTCTCCAACGAAAGTTACTCTTACTGCTCTTCAGCTCTTGCTTTCTTGAAACTCTTTATCTTCAAAGCAGACGAACAACGATCTTCTACTCGAAGCAAACATTGGGAACAACCATACAAAGCAAACAAACAAGAACTAAGAACAATTCACCAATCAAAAGAAAAGGCTTTAAAAGAACGTACTAAGGGATAGGCTCGATTCTATGGTTACGCACAAACGAAGGAAACGCTGAAACGAAACTAAGGTCGACAAGACAAAACTACCGAGAGATTATTATCAAGCAATAAGAAACTAGGTGCTAGATTTATTTTAATATAAGAAATACATGAGTAATGGTTATTTCAGAGAAATATCCCATTTATAATTAAGCAAGTTATATTTAGTCATAGAAAAACAAGATAAGCCTAATCATATTTTATCTATAAATATTGAAGTACAAGTTATACCAAATTAACAATTAACTTTATGGAAACATAAAGCATGTATAAGATATCTAGTCTAATTACTTTACATTACGTGTTCAACTAAACATATTAATATTGAAAAGACATGCATAATATCATTAAGCACATTAAATTTATTATAAACACCATTGTAAAGCTTTAACATCTTTTATTTAGAAAAGCTAGTTATAAATAAGAATTAACCAATTACATATTAATTCAAGAAAACCGGGGTATAACCTAATCAATTTTATTTAAGAAACCAATTAAATAATAATTAATCAAGATTAACATGCAACTTTGATGTTAAAACAAGTAACAGGTGATACACATGCTAACGTACATGTTTAGGTGAAACGAACTAGATCGGGGAACCGAAATATCGAGTGCACAAGAAAACCTTAAGCGGATCTACAAGGAGAACTAGGTTGCAGGGAAAACAACTAGATGGAGATAAACTGAACTAGTTGGAAAAGAAACTGATAACAAGATTGGCTCTAAAGAGATGAACGAGAAAGATTGGATGACAAAGAATTAACAGAACATAGCTGACTCCTAAAGAGACAACCGAGATAGGTTAGCTAGGAAACGACAAAGAAAACTAAGATAGTCATGAACTAAATGCTGATAAACATAATTTTAAGGGAACATGAAACTAGATAGATAGGATCACTTGATAGGAAAATGAGCAGCGCAAACTACTCACACAGATGAAGCTACTAGATAGAACAGAAACACTAAGACAAACTATTGGATCACTAAAGCACACAGACTGTGCTGAGAAAAGAAAAGCCTTGGTTAACTTTATGGAAGAAACTAGGTTTGAGCATGAACTAGGTCTGGAAAGATCTAGAGCTTGAAAGAAGACTAGCTCTACAACAAAGACACACAGAGATAGAGCTTGATGGAGAACGACTAAGGATTGATTTGTATTTAAGGGCATGAAAGACTATAAGGTAGGTTTATTTTAATTTAGCAAAACATATGTACAGGATATTCTCAAGAAAATACCCTAAGTTGGAATTAAATCAAAATTACTCTTTATTTACAAAGACAGAAGTAAAGAACCTAGTCAAGTTTTATTTATAAATGTTCATGTATAAATTATACTAGTTAAACATTAACTTGGATAAAAGGTGAATGACTAATCGAATTAAAGCATATGTCGTGTTGAGCTAAACAAACTTTATTTAGAAAAAAAAATACTTGACATTAGTCTAGTTAATGTTTAGTTATAAAAGCCGATGTAAAAGCCTAATCAACTTTTAATTAGAAAAGTTAATTCAATATTGAAATTTAAGCAAAATTAACCTTTGGTTTATGAAAAACCGAGGTGTGGCACTAATTAGATTTTATTAACAAAAGCATATAAAGTGAACATTAATCAAATTAATTTTGATAATGAAAAACGGTGTATAACACTATATAACTTTTATTTAAGAAAATGACATGTATAATAGGCATTAATCAAAATTAATATTAAATTTATTTTCAGAAAACATGTATGGTAGAAAACATTACCACTAATTATTATGAACCTAACGCAACTTGAATGGATAAAAACGGAGAAAAACATGGATTCTATGTGATAAACAAGATTGAAAGGACCTATTCATATTAACCATAGCTGACAGGGGCTAACAAGAAAGATACTCGAGACACATTAAATAGTGCTCGCAAAAAGGATGAAGGACAGGGTTAGATCTATAAAAAGGACTCGGCTGGATTTATGTGCGAAATGTGGGATATTTCTAGGGGGTTATGGGCAAAGTTTGCAAGACACAGAAACTCATCTAGGGATTACATGAAACCATAAGGGCCTAATCGCAAAACAGCCTTATCTAAACAGGTCGGATCACGGTGCTTCTTCCTGGACGCCATGGCCGGCGGACGGAAGGCCCCTGGCCGGCCAAATTAACGGCGGTCCGCTGGCCTACGAGCTCGGGGAAAAACAAAACGGAGAGAGGAGATTGAAGGGAGTGCATATGTGTGCTCACCATCTGCAGGGATGAAGGGAGGTGGCCGAATTTCGGAGAAGGGCGGCCGGCGGAGAAGCAAGGCAGCCGGCTCGGTCTCCATGGGCGGAGCTCCTTCGGTGCATCTCCGGCGATGGGAACCGGTGGGGGACCTCCGGCTTGACGTCGAGGAGCTGCTGGCGCAGGCGGCTTGCTCCGGTTGCCAACAGAGCCGGCGAAACGAGCGAGCGGCCGGCTGCGGCGCTCGGTCTCCACGCGATGGCGGTGGGCGGCTCGACCTCCCGGCCATGGCGGTGTTCCGGGGGTCCTCCGACAGCGAGGAGAGGCATCGGGTGTGCAGGTCGGCGTCGCGGACCTCGCAGAGGTGGCAGCTCCGTCCGGCGTGTCCCGGCGCGGCGCAACGGCGCACGCCAAGGAGGGCGGCGGCGGCGCTGCGGCCGTGCAGGCCATGGCCGCTGGCCAGATGGGCCTGGCGGGCTCGCGGGTCGGGCCCATGGGCTCGGCCCAGAAGTAAAGGACGGGTTATTTTATTTTTAGTGTAAAAACAATTCCCAGAAAATCCAGAAAATGTTTTATGGTACGAAAAATACCCAAAAGATTCTCAAAATTCCAGGAAAATTCCTAGAGATAGATTGAGACATGAACAATCTAAATAAAATGTTTGGAGCTCATGAAAAGGATTTTAGAGCCTTCTATTAAATAGAATTAGCTCGAGGGAAGTGAGAATAGATTCCAGAAAAGATTGGAAAATTCTCAGAAGGATCTTGGTCAGCATCTAAACGCATTTTAAAACTCTTTTGCACTCATGAAACACCTAGATGCATTGGCATGAATGCAACACACACACATAACCATTTATTTAATTCAGAAAATCAAACAATGACTTTTTCCTATACTATATTTCCTGTAAAGAAAATAAATGTTGGAAAAATTTTAAAATTATGAGAAAATCATTGTTAAATTGTTCTTCCTATTCACATTTTGAAATTTGAAAATTTCAGGGTGTGACAGTTTCTCACAGCCGCATGCTCATACTAATTTTGTGCCTCCGAAAGGATCAGGTTTCCCATCTGGGCCGATCCCTAGTTCTTATTCTCCCACCTGTATACAAACATCAGCCACTATACAACCAATTGCACAACCTGTCCAAACTCCTGTTAACATGTTATCTCAGGATGAAATACGTAGACAATTGGTTGATATAATGAAGAAGATGGGATTAGATCCTGGGGTGAATGTGAAAGCTTACAAAAAGCCTTACCCTGAGCAGTATGACAACATCCCCTACCCTCGCGTCTATAAAGTTCCTGATTTTCCCAAGTTCACTAGGGAAGATGGTAGGACGACATGGGAGCATGTCAGACAATTTCTTGCTCAATTAGGAGAAGCTGGTTCACTTGATGCTTATAGGATTAGGATGTTTCCTCTATCTTTGTCTGGAACTGCTTTTTCATGGTTTTCTGCTTTAGCTCCTGATTCTATTTTAACATGGTCTTAATTAGAGCATAAGTTCCACGAGCATTTTTACACCGGTGACAATGAATTAAGGCTCTCACAATTGACATCGGTTATGCAAAAGCAGGATGAATCTGTTACGGATCATATCAAAAGGTTTAAAGATACTAAAAACCGATGTTATAGTGTTGTTATTTCTGAAAAGGATCTTGTTGATTTGGCTTTGAGTGGGTTGCGCTCTCATATTAAAAACAAATTAGATGGTCATGAATTTTCTAATATCAATCAGCTACTGCAAAAAGCTTTGGTGCAGGAGAATCATGCCAAAAAGACAGTAGAGAGCAATATAAAAGTAAATCTGATCTCATATTCATAATGTGTCCTATGATTCGGATAACTCAGACGATGAGAGCATATGTGTTGCTGAATTTGTATGGCCATCTAAAGCTAAATCACATTCTTATGCACCTCTCAAGCCGATTCATAAAAATTGGCAAGAGGAAATTAAGATTACATTATCTAAATGTGATAAAATATTTGATGCTTTGTTACGTGACAACATGATCAAATGTTCGCATGTCATACCGCCGCTTGATGAATTAAAGCAGAGAGCTTATTGCAAATGACATAACTCTTATTCTCATACAAATAATGATTGTAATGTTTTTCGTCGACAGATTCAATCGGCCATCAATGAGGGACGGTTGACTTTCAGTGAAATGCAAGTTGATATGCAGCCTTTCCCTATTAACACCATTGGTCGTGAAGACAAGGTGGTGTTGCTTGGGCCCGAACAAACTAAGTTCACTAAAGACGAGAATGTGATCATTGGTGAAACTCGTGTTGTGAGTGAGGACAACAAAGTCTTTAGTTGGGAAGTGGTTCTGGAGAAGTCTCTCGATGGCAAAGACAAGCTAAAAATTATTTCTAGACTCGGGGGGCAACAAGCACAATCAAGTGGTGTTAGCGTGATGATGATCAAACCCAAGAGCCCTGAAGTTGGCAAGTGGAAGGTAAATGAGGCTAAAGGACCGCGTCCAACGTTCAGATCTAAGCCTACATTTGACCAGCTCTTATCCAAGTACACCAAGGAAAAGGCCTATCAAAAACCTAGAGATTGGCCAAGAGGTTTGAAGCGTCAAAGGTCACCTCCAAGAGCACCTCCACGTTCTCCTCCCAACGTCCCTCTGAGACGAGCAACAGCAGCAGCTGCCGAGTGGAGGAAACATAACTACTTTATACCCACCACAAGCTCCAGGTGCATCTATGCCATGGGCATCCTATCCTTACGCGCCATGTTTGGTGTGGGATTACAACATTGGAACATGGGTGCACTATCCGTATATGCAGCAGATCCCTACACAACAGGCTCCTACAATGCAAGTTCCAGTGTTGCAGCCAGCTCCTATGCCACAGGGCCATGTGCAGCAGCAAGCTCCTTTGTTGCAGGGTCCTATGCAGCAAGTTCTGATGCAGCAACAGCCTCTTTGTCATCCAGGGTGGGTAGTGCCTAGAGGACCAGCTTTGGAGAAGATCTCGCACCCTACTAATAGCCGATTGGAACAGTCAAATCGGTCGGTTGAGATTTCTGACCGGTCGGGTCAGATTTCTGACCGATGGGAGTTCCCAACCAATCGGGTAAAGTCCCCAGCCAGTTGGGTGGAGTTTACAGCCTGCCGAGTGGAGTTTCCAGCCAGCCGAGTGGAACTCCCAGTCGGTCGGGTGGAGTTTCTAAAGCCATGGTCACAAAGCCGGTTTATCAGGTTAAGAAGAAAGACGATGGTGCCGGAGCTTCGGAGCCTATCAAAGATGCTGAGAAATCGACTTCTTCGGATGTTATCAAAATTGGTACTAATGACGTGCCAATTATGGAACTTAATGAGAGGCTGATTGTTATTGAGAAATTGGCCTAAAAAATAATGAAAATGTTACTGTCCAGAAAAAGTCTATGGCTAATGATAATGAGGCTAGCACTAGCAAGCCGAGCAAGATCCTAAGTACACACAGTCGAGGTGGTGTCCCTCCGGCTTATCTCATACCAAGAAGAGGAGGTTGCAGCAGCTCAAAGCTCAAGAGATGGCAGAGGAAGCTGCTGAAAAGGCGAGGGATGAATTCTTTAATAAAATTCGTCCCATGCAGCTACCAAAGCAAGTGTGTAGAGCAAAGTCAGTAGGAGACGTAGCTTCTCCCGTTCCTTCCGTGGAGGCACCAGTTCCTTCTTCAATGCCAATGGAAGCTTCTGCTCCGATAGGCATCCCCGACCGGCCGGCAACCCCGAGCGGCAGCCCCGACTGGCCGGCAGCCCAGAACAGCAGCCCCGACCGGCCGATGAGCAGCAGCTCTGGCCAATTGGTGGCCCTGAGCAGCAGTTTCGACTGACCGGTGATCCCGACTGGTGATTCCGACCGGCCAGATATCTCTGCAACACCAGCGGCACTTCAGGAGGGGCACTTCGGGAGGATGAAGAGATGGTGGATTTTGAGCTTTCACCAGATCCTGAAGGTATGAGCATCCATATGGTTTATTGTTTACCTTCAGATTGCCGTGCCAGGGATGTGGAGGTGGAGGTCACTCAATTAAATTTGGGACCAAGGAGTGCTGTGTTTGAAAAGCCCAAGGAGCCGGTGAGGCATCTGAAGCCATTGTACATCAAGGGTCATATCAATGGGTCTCCTGTGACAAGGATGATGGTGGACGATGGTTCTACAGTGAATCTCATGCCTTACTCGGTCTCCAAGAAGCTAGGATTTGAAGATCATGAGATGATGAAGACCAATATGACGCTTAGTGGAATTTTAAGGCAAGGAAAAGACAGAGGCTAAAGGTGTCATGTGAGTGGAACTCACTGTTGGTAGCAAGACTTTGGCTACAGCATTCTTTGTGGCTGAGGTGCAAGGTAATTACAATGTCATCCTGGGCCGTGATTGGATTCATGCAAATGAGTGCATACCGTCCACCATGCATCAATTTCTTATTCAGTGGATTGAGGACGAAGTTGACATCGTCCACGCAGATGCTACGGTTTGCATGGCAGTGACTGAAGGGTTTGTGGATTGGCAGCATCCTAAGGTTACTTGCTTGACAGGGTGTGATCTCTCAGAGTTTGATTTCCTTAGTGTGACTAAAGAGGGATTTGTGCCCGCTGTTTTAAAGCCGACTTGTTCAGATCGGCTCAATCAGTCTACGCCATATAATTAGATGGATCCGAATGAACAATGGTTGCAAAAGTGTCTTCAGCAGTATCGATCGGATGAGAACGATACATCCGAGTCTATTGAAGATTTTGATGTAGATAAATTAGGATAGGGTTTTACATCTGCCGACCCATTAGAGGAAGTTGACATAGGAGATGGAACAGTTCACAGGACGACATTTGTAAACAAAAATTTGAAAGCCGATTATAAGGCTAAGTTAATCGAGCTTTTGAAAGAGTATGTTGACTGCTTTGCATGGGAATATCATGAGATGTCGGGCTTGAGTTGAGAGCTGGTTGAGCATCGGTTGCCCATTAAATCTGGTTCCAGGCCTTTTCAGCAGCCTGCGAGACGGTTTAATCCTAAAATGTATGACAGGATCACGGAGGAGATTGATCTGTTGCTCAAAGCTAATTTTATTAGACCGTGCAGGTATGCCGAGTGGATTTCGAACATTGTTTGAGTGGAGAAGAAAGGCTCTGGAAAATTGAGAGTGTGCATTGATTTCAAAGATTTGAATAGAGCCACACCGAAAGATGAGTATCATATGCCTATAGCCGATATGCTTATTAATGATGCATCAGGACATAAAGTTATTAGTTTTCTTGATGGTAAAGCTGGTTACAATCAGATTTTTATGGCCGAGGAAGATATGTATAAAACGGCCTTTAGATGTCCTTGTTTTATTAGTTTATTTGAATGGGTTGTCATGACTTTTGGTTTAAAAAATGCCGGCACAACTTATCAAAAAGCTATGAATTTAATCTTTCACGATCTACTTGGTGTTATTCTGGGGGTTTAAATTGATGATATTGTTGCAAATCAGATGCTTTAGATCCTCACTTAGCCGATTTGCATTTAACTTTTGAAAGGATGCGTCGGTATGGCTTAAGAATGAACCCACTCAAGTGTGCTTTTGGTGTATCGGCTTGGAAGTTTTATGGCTTCATTATACATGAGAATGGTATAGAAATAGATCATAAGAAGATTGAATCTATTAAGAAAGTCCAGCCGCCTATGTGCAAGAATTACATGCAAAAATTCCTGGGTAAAGTAAATTTTTTGAGGAGGTTCATCTCCAACTTGTCGGGGAAGGTTGATGCATTTACTCCCATCCTTCGGTTGAAGAATGAAGCTGAGTTCACTTGGGGGGCAAAACAGCAAGAAGCATTTGAGAAGATCAAGGGATACTTGAGCACACCGCCAGTTCTTCGAGTGCCACGGCATGGAGAGCCGTTTCGCTTATATATTGCTGCCGAAGAACATGTTATTGGTGCTGTTTTGATACAAGAAGCTGAAGGGATGGAGCATGTCATTACTTACTTGAGCTGGTGATTGATAGACGCAGAGACAAGGTACACTTTTACTGAAAGATTATCCCTATCATTATATTATGCTTGCACCAAATTAAGACATTATTTGTTATCTAGTGCCTGCACAGTTGCTTGTCAAACTGATGTTATCAAATACATGTTGCACATACTGTCGGTGTTTTATCCCGTCAAACCTGCCAAGGGTTATATCTCGAGTATTAGTCGAGTACGGGGCTGCACAACCGAGTAGTTGAGCGATAGAGCGCCAAGCTCAACCGCCCATTTAGAAATCCTCCCTGTGGTGTCCCGGTTGTGCAGTATGTCGCTGAGCGGGAAGTCAGTTACCACAGAGATCTTGTACTTCTGGAAGTAATGTCGTAGCTTCCGCGAGGTAATCAGAATCGCGTAGAGTAGCTTCTGAACCGGAGGTTACCGGGCCTTGGACTCAGAAAGGATCTCGCTGACGAAGTAGACGAGGCGCTGAACTTTGAAAGCGTGGCCTTCTTCCTGCCGTTCGACCACGATGGCGGTGCTGAGAGACATGGGTACCCATAGGTCCCCACCGACCAGGGTCTCAGCCGTCCTCGACAGGCGGGCCCGACCTACCAGAAGACCCACCGACCTGTCAGTGGGCCCTGCCCGACCTGACATATGGGCCCAAGGACATGAAGACAGCTTGGAGTGCAAGTCAAGACAGTCCAGACAGTTTAAGGCAGTTCGGATAAGTCTTCCATGTTGTAACCGACTAGGATAGATGGAAACCGACTTGTAGCCCAAGGTCGTCGGCCAATATAAGGCGGCCTGGGGCGCCCTCCTCGAGGCAGATCTCTCTCGTATAATTCCACTGCCAAACTGGACGTAGGGTTTTACTCTCCGGAGGCCCGAACCAGTATAAATCGCCGTGTACCTCGTGCCTCGCCGAGATTTCCGTGTGCATCCCGTGCATAACCATCTACGCTCTTAGTTCCTCGATCCCCCCATTAACCTGCAAACTGCTTGGGTAGCCCCCTTGCAGATCTGTTTAGGACTCAACCTCTGACAGTTGGCACGCCAGGTAGGGGAGATCGGGAGCTCTTCGTGCAGCGCGATGGCAGTTCGCTCCGGCGACCTCTTCGGCGGCGACACGAAGGATATCTCCATAGCGACCTGCTCGCTGCCACCCTCCGATCTGATCGTAAGGTCGACGTCTTCGTTCTCTGGACGGCGCGCCAAATTTTCTGCGCCCACCCGCCCACATCCTTCAAGGCGACTCGACAAGATTTAATCCAAGATTCAATCCACTGCATGCCAGCCTCCGGGCGTGGTTTCCTAGATGCAGCTGCGTCGTCGTCGATCCATGCTATCTCCCGAAGTCGGCGGACGTACTGCTCCACGAGAATCTGGCTGGGCTCCAAACCTTCACGTGCCATCATCACCAACAAGTCTGCCGTGTCCTGTCCGGTCGAGCTCGTTGCGCGTATCCAAGTGTGTGGACTCCGTGTCCACCAGTACGTGGCCAAGGAAACGAATCTACAACTACGAGGCATATCAGGGAAGATCTCTTTTTTCTTTTCTTTTTCTCCTCTTTCTTTATTACCAATATTGTTTGGTTAGCCGCCGGCAAGATTTCTACTAATCTATTGCGTCTCTAACGTGGTGCATGCGCGATCTTTTATGTCGTCAACTTGCCCAATGTCCATCGAGCACAGGATCGGATCGAGCTGAAGCTGACCTCATTGTCACCAACACGGTCTGCCGTGTCCGGCGTAAAGCTACTTCCTGACCAGCGTCGCCGACCTCTTCGGCGTCTCGGGTTCGGCGCGTCGCCTCTCGACAGGTCGGCACGGCTCCAGGGTCGCACCGCCGGCAGGTCGCCACGACTCCAGGTCGTGTCGCCGGTTACCTCGACAGGTCGCCATGGCACCAGATCGCATCGCGTGTTGTCGACTTCGGCGCGGCTCCGGCTCGCGTCGACTACGTCCTCGGCCACAACTTCGCACAAGCTAAGTGTTATTTCTAATAAAATATTTTACGGCTTCCGTATGTTTCGTCGACCGTCTCGGTCTCTGTGACTTTCGTCGACCTACTCTACATGTTTTTTCCTATTCCTCTTCCCCTCGACATACTCGGAGGCTTGACCTTGCCAACCTTAGGGTCGCCAGACCCGAGGAACTCGTCTAAATTCTTGTGTGTTCTTCCTCGAACTGCCTGTCTTGCGTTATGAGTTTTCGTCTGTTTTGTGGTTGCAAAGACCTTCACGTACGGGAGATACGGCTGCCGTATTATCCTATGCCGTCAACAAATATGATCTGTCGTATTCATCTACGTCAAGCTCCGTGCTCCACGATTGGCTTGCCGATCGATCTGCATCTACACACAGCTACGCAGAATCAATCTGCAAGAGCCCACGTAAAAGGGAACAATTCTCCTTCCATCTATTATTTGATATATTCTATTTTCATTTACTTTACTCATTACGGAAACTACTGAAGATTGCTTCTTTTATTGTTTCTTTCCATGTACGGATCCTACACGCGTGGCTCGTCCCTGGTTTGCACATGATGGCCACGAGTCCTGTCCGTTGGCAAGGTTAGGATCACGGCATGCACGGCGTGCACACGCACAGCCGGCGGCGAACATGACGAGATGGCCGAGAGTGGAGCAACCACATGCCACAGCAGCACACGCCGACCTGCTGCGCCGACTACCGGTGTTGCCCGCACACGCCGACCTCTTCACTGCCGTCTACCTCGACGAGTTGGTCTCGTCGACCCGACGTGCCATCGACTACTCCAACGAGAAGACCCGCTTGCCACGCGGAATAATGTTCGACCTCCTCGGCGTGTCGCCGACAAGTCGGCACGACTGCAGGTCGCGTCGCCGGCTACCTCAATAGGTTGGCACGGCTCCAGGTCGCGTCGCCGGCTACTTCGACTGGTCGGCACGGCTCCAGGTTGCGTCACCGACTACCTCGACAGGTCGGCATGGCTCCGGCTCGCTTCGACAACGTCCCGACCTCGGCCACGGCGACGCACAAGCTAAGTTTTATTTGTAATTAAATATTTTACTGCTCCAATTTCTTTCATAGACCTGCTTTACATGTTTTTCCCTGCTTTATTTTCCCTCTCCCTTCGACACGCTCGGGGGCTTGGTATAGCCGACCTCGGTACGCTAGGGGGCTTGGCTTTGCCAATTTAAGGGTCCTTCGACCTGAGGGATTTTTAATTACTTCTGTGTGTTTTTCCTTAAAAGGCCTTTTAATTTGATATGCGCATTCTTAGTCATGTGCTTGCAAGACCTTGAGTCTCTGACTCCCCCCGCGTGCCGGCTACACCTCACCTCCATGCTGAACAGTGTAGTCGGCCCTGCTCTACGACGACCTGGTATGTCTCTCAGCAACCTTCGTGGCTCGCGGTGGGATACAACTAAGCGCTTCTGCGGTTTGTTCGGCTTCCACACTCGGGGGCTAGACTCCCTCTCAAGGTCACGAGACCTTCTCGCGGCTCCGTCGTCGCCCTCTTTAGGTTAGGAGACCTCCTGGCGTCTCCGTCGTCGCATGCTTCAGTGACTCTGTGTCGCTAAGTTTGACTCTATGTCAAATGGCTCTGTGCCTATGGGCCCTGTGCTTCATGAGTTTTTGCTACATCTACGGACGACGACGACGCTCAAACGCACCCTTTACGGCTCTGCGTCTTCATTGCACCCACTAGGCTCTGCGTCCTGGGGCACCCGCTATGGCTCTGCACGTAAACGGACCTATTCCAATCAGTCTATATTTCTGTTTCCTAAGCAGAATGGTCGTAGGTTCGATTGAAGACCTTCAGCGGTAGGCGTGCCTCGCTGCTCTGCCAGATCCGTCTGGGCGCCTGGAGTCCAGTCTGCGATTTCGTTGGGCCCCCGAGGTCGGTGTGCCCGTTACTTAGGTCGTCAATACCTTTGTACTATGGCTCCGCTGGATGATTGGCAGCTATGCTGGTCGTCTGGGTACGAAAATGGCCTCCTTGAGGTCGGCGTGCCTTTATACCTAGGTTTTGCAATATCTTGGGATATCTATGGCCCTGCCAACCTAGTTGGGCGCCCTGGATGCGTGACCTTCCTGAGGTCGGTGTGCTCTTATAGCCCTGCCAGGCTGATCTGGACACCCAGGATTTTGCGTAGCGAATGAAGGCCTCCCTGTGGGGTGCACGCCTAATGGCCCTGCCAAGCATCTCCAGATGTTTGGACGCTGCTAACTTGAGACCTTCCTAAGGTCTGCATGCCTTGGGTGGCTCTACCAGACTCTTTGCAGCTATGCAAGATATTTGGGTGTCTCTACACTCCATTCGTTCAAAGACCAACACCTTCCCGTGACTTCGTCGTCACCCATGAGACCTTCCCGCGACCCCGTCGTCGCCTACTCAAGATCATGAGACCTTCCCGCGACCCCGTCGTCGCCTACTCAAGGTCATGAGACCTTCCCGCGACTCCGTCGTCGCCCTCTCAAGGTCATGAGACCTTCCCGTGACCCCGTCGTCACCTACTCAAGGTCATGAGACCTTCCCGCGACTCCGTCGTCGCCCTCTCAAGGTCATGAGACCTTCCCGCGACTCCGTCGTCACCCTCTCAAGGTCATGAGACCTTCCTGCGACGCCGTCGTCGCCCTCTCAAGGTCATCAGACCTTCCCGCGACCCCGTCGTCGCCTACTCAAGGTCATGAGACCTTCCCGCGACTCCGTCGTCGCCCTCTCAAGGTCATGAGACCTTCCTGTGACTCCGTCATCGCCCTCTCAAGGTCATGAGCCCTTCCCGTGACTCCGTCGTCACCCTCTCAAGGTCATGAGACCTTCCCGCGACTCCGTCGTCACCCTCTCAAGGTCATGAGACCTTCCCGCGACTCCGTCGTCGCCTACTCAAGGTCATGAGACCTTCCCGCGACTCCGTCGTCACCCTCTCAAGGTCATGAGACCTTCCCGCGGCCCCGTCGTCGCCTACTCAAGGTCATGAGACCTTCCCGCGACTCTGTCGTCGCCCTCTCAAGGTCATGAGACCTTCCCGCGACCCCGTCGTCGCCTACTCAAGGTCATGAGACCTTCCCACGACTCCGTCGTCACCTACTCAAGGTCATGAGACCTTCCCGCGACTCCGTCGTCACCTACTCAAGGTCATGAGACCTTCCCGTGACTCCGTCGTCGCCCTTTCAAGGTCATGAGACCTTCCGGCGACTCCATCGTCACCCTCTTTAGGTCTACAGACCTCCCGGCGTCTCTGTGCCCGTTGGTTCTATGGTCAACAACCCAACGGTCATGGACTCGTTAAGCTCCCCACTTTATTACAACAGTTATCCGTTTCAAGGTCTCTTGACCTATGGACGACCTTCGGGTCTATCATATCGACTTCATATGGTCGATAAGGTCCTGCTACCTCTTAGATTACCTCAGCCTACAACGGCGGGTTTACACCACGGCTTCTAGGCCCTGCTGCCTACTAGGTCGCTTCGACCTACAGCTCGCCCGTGGGGACATTGGTGCGCCTTTCCCTACCTCACCACATCCTGGTGGTTTTTGTCCCTTACGAGTGGACAGCAGTTTGTGCCTCATGCGGGAATAGATCTGTGACTGTACAGTGTGCTTGTGACTCAGGTCATGACAGCTTCCGACGTTTGGCGTCTTCCCGAAGATTCCAGGTGTTTTGGCCTATTACTCAGTTGGTCAGAGCATCATGATAACAACAGAAGGCCGTAGGTTCTCTTTTTCTTCATTCCTGGAGCATCAAACCGGCCATTCTGGTCGCTTTACTGCTCGGGGGCTACTACACGAGTGCGTCTTACGACGCCCTCTTCTTCTACGTCGCATCGACCTACTGGAAGCGTGTTTCCACCACTCCTCTGCTCGACCTACCTACGGTTGGCATTGCGACCTTTCTAAAGGTCGCGTGAGCTACTCTACTTCACCTGATCCTGGTCAGGTCGGCGGTTCTTCAGGATCGACGTCTTGCCTTCACATCGACCTTCTGGACTTATATTCCAGGAGCTCGACGTTCGACTTCGTGCGCGCATTGGAGGGGTTTTCCTTTTTTGGATCCCCGTGCACCCTACGCGACTTCAGTGGTGCCATGCCTTCGCTTCGCTTCGACATGACCCTGTCTCGGCCGCTATGCCTACACGTCGATCGGGGGCTTGAGAGACATGGGTACCCATGGGTCCCCACCGACCAGGGTCTCAACCGTCCCCGACAGGCGGGCCCGACCTACCAGAAGACCCGCCGACCTGTCAGTGGGCCCTGCCCGACCTGACATATGGGCCCAAGGACATGAAGACAGCTTGGAGTGCAAGTCAAGACAGTCCAGACAGTTTAAGGCAGTTCGGATAAGCCTTCCATGTTGTAACCGACTAGGATAGATGGAAACCGACTTGTAGCCCAAGGTCGTCGGCCAATATAAGGTGGCCTGGGGCGCCCTCCTCGGGGCAGATCTCTCTCGTATAATTCCACTGCCAAACTGGACGTAGGGTTTTACTCTCCGGAGGCCCGAACTAGTATAAATCGCCGTGTTCCTCGTGTCTCGCCGAGATTTCCGTGTGCATCCCGTGCATAACCATCTACGCTCTTAGTTCCTCGATCCCTCCATTAACCTGCAAACTGCTTGGGTAGCCCCCTTGCAGATCTGTCCAGGACTCAACCCCTGACAGGTACTGACCACGTGTGTAGTTGCAGCGATGTACAGGAGCAGGTCTTCGCCGGCTCGAGGTGCTGTGAGGATGGGAGGTCTGGATAGGAAGTCTTTGAGTTGTACCAGAGCCTTGTCAGCCTCCTCAGTCCACGCAAACTTCTCTTGCCGCTTGAGTAGCTTGAAAAAGGGGAGTCCCCGTTCTCCAAGTCTCGAGATGAATCTGTTGAGTGCTGCCATGCAGCTAGTAAGCTTTTGGACATCCTTGATGGAGGTCGGAGCCTTCATGCTTGTGATGGCGGAGATTTTCTCTGGGTTAGCTTCGATGCCACGATGGCTGATGATGAACCCGAGTAGTTTCCCCAATGGTACACCGAAGACGCACTTGTTAGGGTTGAGCTTCCATTGGTACTCCCGCAGGGATGCGAAAGTCTCTTCAAGATCGGCGATGAGCGTGTCTGGATTTCTGGTCTTGATGACGACATCATCCACGTAAGCTTCGACGTTCTTGTTGAGTTGCTTCTTAAAGCAAGCCTGGATAGCTCGTTGATATGTTGCACCAGCGTTCTTCAATCCAAACGCCATTGTTTTGTAGCAGTAGGTGCCGAACGGGGTGATGAACGCGCTCTTCTCTTGGTCTTCTTCCTTGATTGCGATCTGGTGATATCCGGAGTAGCAGTCGAGGAAGGACAGTAAGGCACAGCCGGCCGTGGAGTCAATGATCTGATCAATCCGCGGCAGCCCGAAAGGATCCTTGGGGCAGTGCTTGTTGAGGCCTGTGTAGTCGACGCACATCCTCCACTAGTTGTTGTTCTTCTTGCGCACCAGGACGGGGTTGGTGAGCCACTTTGGATGGAAGACTTATTTGATGAAGCCGGCCACGAGTAGTTTCGCGAGTTCCTTCTTGATGGCGTCCTTTCGTTCCTGGGCGAAACGGTGTAGAGCTTGTCAGATCGGAGTAGTGTCAGGGTTGACATTGAGGGAGTGCTCGATCAACCTCCTGGGTACACCTGGCATGTCCACTGGTTTCCATGTGAAGATGTCATGGTTTGCCCGCAGGAAGCTGACGAGTGCGTCTTCCTATTTGGGGTCGAGCCCTGCGCCGATCATGGTCGTCTTGCTGGGATCACCGGTACCGAGATCGACGGTCTTCAGCTGGACTTCCTGAGGTGGCTTGGGCTTTGTTGCAGCATCAGACTTCTCCAGGATCTTGAGTTCACTCTGGGTGAGCTTCTTGGATGCGGTGAAGACTTCTGCCATAGCGTTTGGGACCTGAGTTGTAGCAGCGAGCTCCACGGCTTCTATGTCACAGTCGTAGGAACGCTTCAAATCCCCTTGCAGCGTGAGTACTCCCTTGGGTCCTGGCATCTTGAGTACAAGGTACACGTAATGCGGGATGGCCATGAATTTGGCGAGCACCGGGCGGCCAAGGATGGCGTGATAGGAAGTTTCGAAGTTAGCGACCTCGAACTTGATGTACTCGGTGCGGTAGTTCTCTTTTGTCCCGAAGGTTACTGGCAGCACGACTTGTCCTAACGGGACTGCTGCGTTGCCTGGGACGATGCCGTAGAACGGAGAGTTTGATGGTGTGAGCATGTCGGTGACGTCGAGGCCCATCTTCTTCAAGGTCTTGGCGAACAGGACGTTTAGACCGCTGCCGCCGTCGATGAGTACCTTTGTGAGCCTGGAGCCTGCAACCATTGGGTCCAGGACGAGGAATCATCCTGGCTCAGAGAAACTAGTCCACTGGTCTGCCCATGAGAAAGTAATGGGTACCTCTCACCAGTTAATGAAAGTGGGGGCGGCCGGTTCTATGGACATTATCTCCCTGAGTGTGAGCTTCTGGGAGCATTTTGTTGGGAGTCCTCCGAAGATGACATTGACAGTCTGAGTGGGGTCTTGAAAGCCGCCTTCTTTGTCGTCGTTGACTTTCTTCCCCTTGCCCCTGCACTTAGGTGGCCGGGGTTCCGGAGTATCCTTCAGTGCGCAGCGTAGCGTCCAGCATTGTTCGGTGGTGTGACCGCCTTCTGGATGCCACAGACACTTGTCTTTGCGGATCTTGTCGAACTGGTCATCGCCCTTAGGGTCCTTCGAGTTCTGATCCATGGTCGCAGTAGTGTTGTCAGGCTTCCGCTTGCGGTTGGGATTACCCGAGAAGTTGTGGACCGAGCGGTTGGGGCCTGTTCCCTATTGCGGCTTGCTGCTGCTGCCTCCGTTGTTGTTGCCACGATTGGTCTTGTACTTATTGCGAGCTTTGTCTTCTTCATCGGCCCATGCTTGTACCATGTTCTTCAGCTTGGTGATGGTGGTTGGGCATGTACGGCCGAAGTCGATGTAAGTACGCTCGTCGAGTAGACCTTCTTGGAAGGTGTCGTTGGCCTCTTTGTCAGTGATGTCCACAACGGAGGCGCGCTTGTCGAAGAATCGACGCATGTAGTCGCGGAGAGACTCGCCTTGCTTCTGCGTGATTTGGGTGAGGTCCATCCCGGTACCGTGACGGCCCAAGGCTCCGGCGAAGTTGCTTGTGAAGCACTTCTTGAGAGCTCCCCAATTGTCGATGGAGTCCTTCTTGAGGGATTTAAGCCACGTGAGCGGCTCCTGCTCCATGCAGAATGGGAAGTAGAGGCACTTGGTGTCGTCGTTGCCCCCGGCATTGGCGATAGACATCCCGTAGCAGCGCAGCCACTGCCTTGGGTCTTGCTTGCCGTCGTACTTGGTGGTGCCAAGGGGCTTGAACTTTTCAGGGTGTAGTTGTTCCCTGAGGTGCTTGGTGAAGGGGGGAAGGAGTCGGTCGTGTCGTCCTACTTCTTATCGCGATCCTGGCAAATTCGGTTGATGGTGTCGCGAGCATTGTGAGTAGTTTTGCGAGAGGCCCTGTTGACGCTTCCGTCACCGCCACCATTGCCACCGGTGTTCGAGCGGTTGCTGGCTTCCGCGTGATGCCGATTGTTGTTGCGATTGTCGTGGCCGGCGGTGCCACTACTGCCGTGGATGCTTGCTTCCGAATGATTCTGGAGCAAGAGGTGAGCTTTCTCAGTGAGGGTGGCGATCCGTTCAGCAATGCGATTCCGAGGCATGGAACGACTGATCACGTTGATCGAGTTGATGATCTCCTCTGGAGTGTTGTGTTCGCGATTGGCAACAGCTTCCATGGCCTCTTCAAGGTTGTGGATGGGGAGACCATCAGCGAGCTCTGGTCGACGAGTAGCACGTACGGTGTTTCTCGCGTGGCGAGCGGTCTTGTCTGCTGCTGTCTCCCCTGCTGGAGCATCCGCTGAGAGTTCGTTAGCAGAGACGTCCTCGGGGTATCGCGGATTTGGTCGAGAGCCTTCACCGGTAATGGCGAAAACCTCCTGGTTTGACAAGTAGTAGATGTCTGAGTTTGCGGGGGTGATGATCTCCTTGTCGCTGCCTTCGTCCTGGAGAGGTGAGCCTTCCTGGTACGGGAGGTTGTCGAGGTAGGCGACGACGTGCGAGTCGTTGTCGAGGTCGGAGGGCTTCTGATCATGCCAGTAGACGAATCTACCTTCTGGTATCGATGTGATCACCAGTCCCTGAGCAGGGCCTGAGAGGGGCTTCTCTTCGAATGGGTCCGAACCGAAGTCGAACACCTACTCAGATGAGTCCGAGCTGTACTCAGGGATGATCTCTGAGTCCGAGGTGTACTCGAGTACGGTCTCCTTGCCAGGTCGCTCGAGCTTGTCGAGCGCGGTCTGGTAAGCAGCACCGGTGGATCGCAGTCTGAAGATGAGTGGTAGTTGAAGCGAGATCAATGCGGACGAGGGCTCGGGAGCCAGCTCGCGCGGCTCGACCCGGGCTTGGGTAGAGTTCGAGTTGTACTCGGACTCCGGAGCATGTACTCTGTTTGAGTCGAAAAGCAAAATTTTCCCGAAATTCTCAGCGAGTTCTTCCACCGAGGCTTGAGGAAGCGTCGTGGATGCGGTCTTGTGTTCCGGAGTTGCCATGAGGAAGCGTAGGAAGGATCCCGCACCGCTGGCGACGCAAACCCAGGAGCCGAAGATGAAGGTGTCGCCTCGTGAGAAGGCGACGGTGGGCTTGATGCTGATCGGCGCCATCGAGTTCGCCAGTGAATCTTTGACAAGATCCCCTACCTAGCGCACCAGCTGTCGGTGTTTAGTCCCGGCAAACCTACCACGGGGGTACCCGCGATAGTAGATTGTGCGGTGGGGCTCGCCTAGATTCTGGAACCCGATGGTGAAACACGAGACACACAATTTAGACAGGTTCGGGCCGCAGATTGCGTAATACCCTATGTCCTGTATGCCGCGTGTAGCTTTGATTGATTGATTGCCCTAAGCTCAGGAGTTGTTCTGAGGCTAGGTCTTACGCGTGTTCTTGGAGAGAGGTCCCTGCCCCGCCTTATATATCCCGGGGGGCAGGGTTACAGGGGAAATCCAGAAGAGGAGTACTAGTCGAGTACGAGGTAGGAGAATCTATTATATGATATGCTTTCCTATTCTAGTACTAGTCCTAATCCGTCTTGTGGTACACGCCGTCTTGCAGCATGGCCCACACGTACAGAAGTTCCAGTGGGCCATCACGTTCACGGACAGGGCCCGCCACGTTGGTGGGCCCCGAGATGTCCGTACGACAAGCTGTCGGTGTTTTATCCCAGCAAACCTACCAAGGGGGTACCCAAGGTAGTAGATTGTGCGGTGGGGGATCACCAGACCTGGAACTCGAAGGTATGCACGAGGACACGAGACACAGATTTATACAGGTTCGGGCCGCCAAGATAGCGTAATACCCTATGTCCTGTTTGTGGTGTTTGTATATTGTGCCCTGCGCTTGGGTGTTGAGAGGTTGTCTGTTGATCTGATCTCCTCCTAGGTACCCGGACCCTCCTTTATATAGTCCAGTGGGCGGGTTCCTAGTTGGTTACAAGGTAGGAGTCCTAGTACGATTACACAGTACGAGTCCTAGTAGGATTACAGGGGAATTCTAATAGGAGTCGCCTTCTTCCTTCCTTGCAGGTACCCGGGGTGTATGCCTGACAAGCCCCCGAGCACTTTGTAGTCTTGTGGCAGCGAGTTCGAGTAGTCTTGAAGCTTCATCGAGTAGTTCTTGATCGTCTCGAGTACTGCTAGTTGAAGTCTTCAATAGTACTTGAACTACCGAAAGAGTGGAATGTGGTCTAGCTCATCTCCGAGTACTTTCAGATCCTCCCCGAGTAGTTCCTAGGCGTCCCCGAGTTCTAACACAGGAAGTCTCCAAAAAATACCCATATTGTCTTGAAATCTTGATCTATATGGAAGTGCGATTTGCAAAAATCGCACTCCAGATGGAGTGTAGCCCCCGAGCCTGAGGTTGAATCGAAGAATCAAGCTGAGGGTCAATCTTGAATCTGCATCTTCCATCTTTAAAAAAACAGTTGATGGGTATAGCATAGTAACCCCCGAGCCTCAGAATGATTGGAGAATTCAATCCAAGGGTCTTCAATGTTTCGCGAAAGTCATTATCTGAGTAGTTTTGTAGTGTGTAGCCCCCGAGCCTTGAAGTGATTTGATAATCAGTCTGAGGTCTTCAGTATTGGCGGAAGTCATCATACGAGTACTCTTGCAGCGTCCAGCCCGCGAGCATTGTGCGCTAGGTGAGTTGTATGACCCACGTCGAGTAGTAATTGGAATTGAGCCCTTAGCTGGAGAGCGAGCGGAGTCGTCTTGAGCAGTAATTTGGCATTGAGCCACCATGCTGAAGAGGTAGCATAGACTACTCGAGTTGTCTTCGAGTAGTAATTTGAGAAGTAGCCGTGCCATCAGAGCGGACTTTAGATGCGACCGAAGTTGACTTTGTGCCATCATAATGGACTTTTTAGATGCGATCAAAATCGACTTTGTACCGTCAGAGCGGACTTTTAGATGTGACCGAAGTCAACTTTATGCCGTCAGAGCGGACTTTAGGATTGGACTGAAGAAGTCGACTTTGTGCCGCGTAGAGCGGACTTTAGAATGCGACTGAAGAAGTCGACTTTAGAGTAAAAAACCCGTAGTATGAAGCTTGTATGAAATCCATAATACAAAGCTTGCCGCTGGAGCGGACTTTAGATACGACTTTGAAAAAGTCGATTTTGTGCCACGCGGAGCGGACTTGGATATGCGACTGAGGAGTTGACTTTGTTCCGCACGGAGCGGGCTTAAGGGTCGGCATAGAGGCGGAGACTCGAGAGACTAGGAGTCCGAAGCTCAGCACTAGTTGAGTAGGACTTATGGTACGGAAACCATAGTATGAGGCGCGAGTAGTACCTAGGGTACGGAACCCTATGGTACGAGGCGCGAGTAGTACCTAGGGTACGGAACCCTATGGTACAGGGCGCGAGTAGTACCTAGGGTACGGAACCCTATGGTACGAGGCGCGAGTAGTACCTAGGGTACGGAACCCTATGGTACAGGGCGCGAGTAGTACCTAGGGTAAGGAACCCTATGGTACGAGGCGTGAGTAGTACCTAGGGTACGGAACCCTATGGTACGAGGCACGAGTAGTACCTAGGGTACGGAACCCTATGGTACAGGGCGCGAGTACTTAGGGCCGCGGTACGGTTACCCATGGTTTAGGGCCGCAGTACGGTTACCCATGGTACGAGGGTGAGAGGCATTGGGCACGAGGGCCACATACTGCTACCCTCTGGCGCGGAGCCAGGAGCTGATCCATAGTCGTTGACTATGGGTAGATCGACCGAAGTCGAGTTGTGCCGCCGGAGTGGGCTGATGTGCGACCGGAGTCGACTTTAAATTGCCGCGTGGAGCGGACTTTGGAATGCAACTTTGAAAGTCGACTTTAGATTGCCGCGCGGAGCGGACTTGAAATCGACCAAAGTCGGGTGGTGTCGCGCGGAGCGGACTTTGAGAAGTTGCCTCCTTGGGATAGCCCCCGAGTTGATGAAACAGGCTCGTGGTGACTTTTGTCAATATTCCCCAAGAGTAGTCGGTATAGTGTAGCTCTCGTGAAAAATCTGTTGAGAAGCGTACACAAATAGGTAGTCCTTGGCGTGTTGTCCTTCATGCGCAAAACAACCCAAAGAAAGAGAATAATCATTTAAAATAAATGACTTAGCTTTTTGCTGCCGAAGCGAACTGCAGGGATGACTGGAGCTGACTGATGCCGCCGGAGCGAGCTGAGGTGCGACCGGAGTCGACTTTTGCTGCTGGAGTGGACTTTGAAGTGTAGCTCCGGAGGGTAGTTCCCGTTTGAGAAGCGTACACAAATAAGTAGTCGTTGAGACTGTTCCGTGTGGCGGAGAGAAGAGAGCGCATGTCGTGCGCAGTGCCTCCTTGGAGTGTACCAGGCCTGTGGCAGTAGGTCAATAATGCTCCAAGAATTGTTGGCACGGTGTAGCTCTGCTGGCAAGTAGCCGTTTGAGAGGCATACACAAAGAAGTCTTCAGCATGTTGTCCTGCATGCGCAAAACAAGCCAAAGAAAATATTATTATTGAAATAAATAACTTAGCTTGATTCATGGACAAGTGTCGACGAATCCGTGGCGGACAGCGATGCAGCCGCGACGGTTGTTGGTGAATTCAACTAGTCGGAGGCGGATCCGACTAGTTGTTGGGGGCGTGGTAGCCGTTCTCGACTAGTTTTGTAGTCGAAACTAGTCGAGATGAGTAGTCGAAGTAGTCGACGGCGAGTTGGCGTTGCCTAGCGTCGATGTAGGTACTCAAGTAGTTGAAGTAGTCGACGACGAGTTGGCATTACCGGATGTCAATGTAGTGGTACTCGAATAGTTGAAGTAGAGCCGAAGCAGCCGGATGATGAGTAGTCATGGCGCATGGCGTAGCTGAAGTAGAGCTGACGCAACCAGGAGATAGGTACCGGTTGCGTACGTTGCTTATGTGTAGCAAGCATTTATCTTGAGGTTGCCTGGTACAACTCCATGTGCGTGTAGCAGGATCACCAACCAAATTGTTTTGTCCGCAACAAACAGAGGCATGCTCTGCTCTGTATCGAAATCGAATCCTGATAGGACTCGAGCTGCCACCTTGATCTTGATATGGATAGCAGCGCTCCGGTTCGAAGGACAGTGGCTTGTCCGTTCTGATTTCCAACTCGACGACTTTGTTGCGAAGAAATCGAATAGGATCCGAATCCGTCTACCTTGAACTCAACACAGCTGTGTTCCGATCCGTCGACTTGTCGACTTGCTTCTCGTCGTGTAGACTGAATTTGAAGATAAGGTCCCTCGAGCTCACCCGATGATCGTGACGATGCCCCCTACCTAGCACGCCAGCTGTCGGTGTTTTATCCCGGCAAACCTACCAAAGGGGTACCCAAGGTAGTAGATTGTGTGGTGGGGGATCGCCAGACCTGGAACTCGAAGGTATGCGCGAGGACACGAGACACAGATTTATACAGGTTCGGGCCGCCAAGATAGCGTAATACCCTACGTCCTGTTTAGGGTGTTTGTATATTGCGCCCTGCGCTTGGGTGTTGAGAGGTTGTCTGTTGATCTCATCTCCTCCTAGGTACCCGGACCCTTCTTTATATAGTCCAGTGGGCGGGTTCCTAGTTGGTTACAAGGTAGGAGTCCTAGTACGATTACACAGTACGAGTCCTAGTAGGATTACAGGGGAATTCTAATAGGAGTCGCCTTCTTCCTTCCTTGTAGGTACCCGGGGTGTATGCCCGACACATACCAATTTTAAGTGGTAGAATTGGTAAATGGGCTTATGCTTTGATTGAGTATGATTTGGCTTATGAACCATTGAAATCTATGAGAGGTCAAATTGTTGCTTATTTTATTGTTGAGCATCAGATTGTTGATAGGCATGAGCTAGAAGTCAATTATATTGCTTTAACACCATGGAAGTTGTATTTTGATGGCTCAGTTTGCAACAATGGCCAAGGTGTTGGTGTTGTTTGTATTTCTCCTAATGGTGTTGTTTTTGAAGCATCTTGTCACCTAGAATATGATTGCACTAATAATGAAGCCGAATATGAAGCATTGCTATTTGGATTAGAGCTTTTAGAGTCTATAGGTGTTAAGCAAGTTGAAGCTTTTGGTGATTCATTATTGGTAGTCCAGCAAGTTTGCAAAGCTTGCCAATGTTTGAGTGTATCGCTTAATGTTTATCTTGATAAATGTTTAGACATAATAGCCACATTTGATGATTTTGTAATTTCTCATATGTCTAGACATGAGAATAATAGAGCAAATAAGTTAGCACAACAAGCATCCGGTTACCATATTCATCGTGGTTTATTTTCTATCACTAGACAACCGATGTTTTGTCTTGCAAATATTAACATGGCTGAACAACATGACAGTTCGGCCACAAAAAATAATGATGAAGTGGATGCAGCTGACGAGCAAGATTGGAGGAAGCCTATTATGGAATATTTGCAAGACCCAAATAACGAGTTGATTGGAACATTCGACGAATGGCTTTCAAGTACACTTTGTGTCAGGGGTTGAGACCTGGACAGATCCGCAAGGGGCTACCCAAGCGGTTTGCAGGTTAATGGAGGGATCGGGAACTAAGAGCGTAGGTGGTAGTTCACGTGATGAACTCGGAACATGGCAAGTAGGCGAAGAACACAGGGACACGGGGGTTTAGACTGGTTCAGACCTTCGGAGAGTAAAACCCTATGTCCAGTTTGGTGGTGGGATTATGCGTGGAAGATCGAGTTGTCCCTCGGGTGAAACCCTAGGCCGCCTTATATGAGCAACGGGCTAGGGTCTCCACCCAAGGTCGGTTGACCCGTATCTGGGTCGGTTACAAGTTGGTTTCTATCTATTATAGTCGGTTACAATATGGAAGGCTTATCCGAGCTTCCTTAATCCATTCAGCTTGCCTTGGCTTACACGTCAAGCTATCTTCAGGTCCTTGGGCCCACGCGTCAAGTCGACGGGTCTTCTGGCAGGTCGGGTCCATTCGTCAGGGACCTCTGGGACTCTGGTCGGTGGGGACCCAGGGGTACCCATGTCTCTCAAGCCCCCGATCAACGTGTAGGCATAGCGGTCAAGATGAGGTCATGTCGAAGATTGGTGGAGACATGGCATCGTTAAGGTCGTGTAGGGTGCACGGGGATCCAAAAGAAAAGAAAATCCCTCCAATGCGTGCACGAAGCCAAGCGTCGAGCTCCTGGAATAGAAGTCTAGAAGATCGAAGTGAAGGCAAGATATCGACCTTGAAGAACCGGCGACCCGACCTGGATCTGATGATACAAAGTAGCTTCCGCGACCCTCAAAGAGGTCGCAATGCCAACCGTAGAAAGGTCGAGTAGAGGAGTAATGGAAGCGGACTTCCAGTATGTCGACGTGACATAGAAGAAGAGGAGTAGTGGAAGCAGGCTTCCAGTAGGTCGATGCGACACAGAAGATGAGAGCGTCGCAAGACAAACTCGTGTAGTAGCCCTGAGTAGTAAAGTGACCAGAATGGCCGGTTTGGTGCTCCAGGAAAGAAGAAAAAGAGAACCTACAGCCTTCTATTGCCATCATGATGCTCTGACAATCTGAGCTAATAGGCCAAAAAGCATGGGGTCTTGAGGAAGACGCCAAACACCAAAAACGTGCGTGACCTAAGTCATAGGTGCACTGTACGGTCACGGGCCAGCTTCCGTGTAAGGCACAAGCAGCTGTCCAGTCACAAGGGACAAAAAAAGCATCATGATGTAATCAGGCAGGGAAAGGCGCACCAACACCCCCCACGGGTGAACAGTAACTCCATGCTTCATGCAAGGACAGTGACCTTAAGGATAAGAACGCCACACAAGCTGAGCGGTAGATAAGACCAAAGGCCGAGTGCTACGGGTATAAATAGATGCCCACACCAGCAAGGCACCCAAGCTGCTCGTGAAAGCCATGGCGATGCTGTGTAATAATTTTTCCATACCTTGGACTTGCGTCTGTCCACCAGAGCATAGAGCTAGTGCCGTCCATGCCTGGAGCTTGAAGAATGCTTGCGAAGCTTGAAGAACTCGATCAGACGCTTCACTAGAGGCCCAATGTGATGCTGGTCCCATCTGGGATCTTGCGGGCGAGCTCAAGCGTAATGCTAGGCACCACACGAAATCTGTTGGAGCTTGAGTATAGGAGGCTGTGTGGCAGCTGCCTCTACAGCGGCGGTAGAGTTCTTCAAGCGGGTCCTGAAGCTAGAAGAAAACTTGTGACGCGCCTTGTTAGCGTAGGCTGCGTCGCAGACATTATATAGGGTAGATCAGGGTCATTAATGTCTTTGTATCTTGTAATTGGCCAAAGGCCAAAGTCCTTGCAGCTTATGAAGCTATATGTACGCATTTGCATGACAAATGGTATGTCCCAAGTAGATGTAGAGGCGCCCGGGTGGCAATGGTATAGCTACCAAGGTCCCAGCGGGGCTATATTAGCATGCCGACCTGCAGGAGGCCTTAAGAAGTGACAAATAGCCCATGCCGATCTGAATCGACACGGCCATTGTGCAATGACACAACGCAGGGCGTCAACCTGAGAATTGTAGGTCTAGGTGACCTAGAAGGCAGCGGGGCCTTAGCGACATCAGGGAGGAGCTGTAGTTATGACCAGGAGGTCGCCAACGGGCAGTGGAGCCTTTAAGCACGGAGTCGTTGGTGTAAACCCGCCATTGTAGGCCGAGGCGACCTAATAGGCAGCAGGGCCTCGTCGACCTTACGGAGTCAATATGATAGACCCGAAGGTCGTCCCTCGGTCAAGAGACCTTGAAACAGACATCAGTTGCAGTAGGGTTGAAGACTTGAAGCAGGGCATGACAAGTCCATGAACGCTGGGTCGTTGACCGCGAAATCAACGGGCATAGATTCCCACACAGCGCGCACCGTTGCTGCCTGTGACCGTTAAGCTGAAGGTGCCATTGGACAAAGATCCATTGGGTCATCGGGAATTCCGCCGAACGAGAGAGACGTTGGGCGCGGCAGCCCGCAGCGTCGTTGGACCCCACTTACTTCCATTTCCGCGTAGACCTAGGGTTCCTCTGCTGCCGCAAAAGCACTCCGTGCGAGTTCGTCAGCGCCGCCGCACTTAGATCCGCCTCGCCGTGCGCCACCGTATGCGCGCGAAATCCCTTGTAGTTTTTAGAGCTAGATCCACCGGTTTCCAAGAAGAAGAGATGGCTTCCGATCTTGCACTGTAGTCGAAGAGCATCTGGGAGCCATTGACCATGACAGAGGAGTAGCTCCGGAACCTGGTGACGCGCGGGCTGCTGAAGCCCAAGGAGGAGGTGGGCTGGAGGCCGACAGCCGGCGAGCTCTTCCCCACCGAGGGGACCGGCGAGACCGTCGCCTTCCTCGTGCACATCGAGTGCGGATTCGGAGTCCCCATAGGCGACTTCTTCTGCGGGCTTCTCCACTACTACCGGATAGAATTGGTACACCTCATCCCCAACACCATCACTACAATATCATCATTCATCCACCTCTGTGAGGCATATTTGGGTATACCGCCACACTTCCTTCTGTGGTGGTACTTCTTCGAGCTGAAGTAGACGGGGAAATCCAAGGTCGTGGGGAGCGTCGGCTTCATGCTTCGTCGGTACATGAAGTCGGTGTACGTCGAGATGGTGCTTCTGGACAACACCACGGGCTGGAGACAGGACTGGTTCTACATCGACAACCCGAAGCCGGCGTTGCCGACAAGGTCGGGGTACGCGCCAGTGCTGGTGCCGGAGTAGGCCAACCAGCTGACGTCGCGAGAGAACGATGCAATCAAGCCGTTGCTGGAAGACCTAGAGAGGTTGAAGACGGAGGGGCTGACAGGTGGCGCTGTAGCGATCAGCTTCAGCCGGCGGCTCCTGCAGCAGATCCAAGATCGGGTGCACCCGGCCCACGAGTATTAGGGCCAGACCGACCCCACCCGGGTGGCACAGCGCAAGGTCTCCAACGAGGAGATGGTGAACTGGGTGAAGGACCTGTTCGCCGGGTGGATCCGCAACCGGACGTGCCCTAAGGCACTCAGCCTGCGATGTCCCACTGAAGCGGTAAGTCATCTTTTGCCAGATTGACCTCAATCATTGTTCGTGCACTTGAATTTTTTATGACTATGGCAAGGTCATTTGACGCAGGGTCATGAAGGCGTGTACTAGAGCCCAGCTCCGCTGCCTGATGAGGGCGAGCGAAGCTTTAAGGTCAGAGCTGTGGAGGATGTCGAGGTGCCTCCACAGCAGTTCATCGACAACTACCTCTCCGACTCGACGGTGGAGAGTAGTGACGACGAGGAGCCCGCCGCGGGGAAGGCGGTGGAAGCTGTCGTACCGCCGGCGTGGCGCACGCGGCATGCTGATGGCAAGATGTCAGCATCCAAGCCCACCGCAATGATCTCCGCCATGCAGACGGCGGAGACGAAGAAGAGGAAGAGGAAGGGCACCACCGCGTCGACGGATACCACGACGGCCAGCAACGACGTTGAGCCAGCTGCTGACGACAACGACGACACCAGGTCGTGCGACACGCCGGCCGAGCAAGCGAAGGAGACCCTCCCCGAGGTCGTGGAGGAGGAATGGCTTAAGTCGAGCGTCGATGAGCCGCGCGGCGCAGGGTCGCAGAAGAAGGCGAGGAGGGCTCCACCCAGACCCCTAAAGGTCGGGTTGAAGCTTGGTAACAGGTAGGTCGACAGACATTACTCTCTTGTAGTTGATTTTGCATGTCTTTCTGACAGGCTTTGCTTTTCGGCAGGTCGACCCCTGCTGCCTCGGAGGGCAGCAGGAATACCGCAGGCCAGGAGGCCTTTGGACACAAGGGAGGGAAGACGCCGGTGGGGCAGTCACCGCCGACATCGATGGTGGACGTCTCGAGCCAGGCTACTGAGGCTGTAGGGACGATGTCGGTGGTGATGAAGGTCGTATCCGGTGACACACAGCAGGCTGAAGGGCTTCAGACGGACCTGCTTGTGAATGACCCGCCGGCGACGCAGGAGGCGCAGGCTGGAAGCGGGGATGAGGACGACAGGTGCCTCTACGCCGGAACCCCGTGGGAAGACGACATCGTTGCTGACCGCCGCGACCTAGATGAGTTCAAGGCAACGCAGCAAGTGATTGCACGGACACTCTCGGTGAGGTCTTTCTTCTTTAGGAAGCCGTAACTTCGATTGCCCTGACGGCATGTGGACTGACTGTTTTTGTGATGCAGTCTCTCGGTGAGCGAGCGCAGGCCCGGGCGCCCCTGGTGAGAGAAGGTGCCAAGGCCCACATGGAAGCTACTGCAGCTCGGGAGGCCGTGCTGCAGGCTAAGGTCGAAGCCGCGGCGGAGATCCAACGTGTCAAGAACGCCATGGCCCAGCAAGCAAAGAGGGAGATGGCAGCCCTAAGGAAGGAGCTGGTGGCCGCCCAGGAGAAGGCGAAGGACGCCGAGGAGGACCTCAAGGTCATCGTGAATGGTACGCCTAGACAGACTCCCGACCTTGATTCCTCGAGGTTGTGGCGTGTGCTAACCTTGATTTGAATGTTTCAGATGCCAAAAAGAAGGAGGACGCCTTAGGGAAGGAGCTCAAGGAGTCCAAGGCCCAAGTGAAGATCCTTAAGGAGAAGGCCAAGGAGGCTCAGGACGGTGAGTGCTACTTTTCCCAAAAAGTTGAATATGAGCGTAGATTACGTCGAGGCCTGGAGATTGACCCCTCCTAGGTCGTGCAGAGTATTCCTAACCAGCGAGCGATGATTGCAGGTCTTGAGCAGTGGGTGGCCGACCTCATGGAGGCCTCTGAGTACCTGATGGATATTTATGTCCCTCAGGAGGAGGGGGCAAAGCCCAAGGAGCTCGTTGCCCGTCTGGACCAGGTGGAGGGCCGGATGAAGACGCTCCTGCTGGACACCAGCAAGCTCGCCGTGGCTGCGGCCTTGGCCACGGTGAAGTTCCACGAGCCGTCATTCGACCTACAGAAGGTCGCGGAGGATGTCAATCTGGCTGAGCTGGTGAACTCTGAAGATGTCCAGGCTGCCGCGGAGGAGATCATCAAGAAGGTCAATCTCTGAAAATGTAGGGTAGAATGTATCAAACTGTTGGTGTATGTGAGGGCGTGGATCCCCCCTTTGATGATGTACATAAATTTGCATGAATGAACAAGGTTCTGTTTAATTAAAGAGCATAACCCCTTTTTTGGCAAAAACGCTTGTTATGAGGGCTCAAAAGCAATGAAGTTGCAAAACGCATCCCCTCCGCTAACCCAACTCAGTGGAGGAACGGCTTACCGACTGCACGGCTCAGCGTGGAGGCTTAAGTGCAGCCGGCGCGTGGAGGGGGTCCTTGGACCCAAGGTCTCGCAACCACACGACTTAAGAATACACATAAGAAGCATAAGAGCTGTGGGAAGGGAGAATGCTTTAAGAAAGAAAAGTTAAAACCCCTCGGGTTGTGAGACCCTTAGGTTGGCAAAGCCAAGCCCCCGAGCGCATCGGGGCCCAGCTTTAGACCAAGCCCCCGAGCGTGTCAAGGGGGAGGGATGGACAGTGAAAGAAAAAGACTCGGATGTAATTCAACACGAAGCGTGCCGAAGGGGAATCTTATATTTATTAAATATAAATTACAAGAGGGTAGAGTACATAGCTTTTGTTTTGGTACAAGTCTTCTAGGGATAGAAGCGACGTAAGTGCTCAATGTTCCAGGGGTTCGGGACACCCTGGCCGTCAGCCCATTGGAGGTGATAGGTCGCCGGTCCGATGACCTCCTTGACTATGAAGGGGCCTTCCCAAGGTGTCGAAAGCTTGTGCATATCCTTGGTGTTCTGGATCCGCTGCAGGACCAGGTTGCTGACGTTGAAGGAACGCTCCCCCACGTTGTGGTCGTGGTAGCGACGTAGCTACTGCTCGTGGCGAGTGTGGCGCATGAGCGCGGCCACACGATGTTCTTCAAGGCTGTCGAGGTCAACCTTGCGCGTTTGCTCCACTTCGCCCTCGTTGTAATGCTGGATGCGAGGAGTCCCGAAGGCAACGTCTGTGGGGAGGATTGCCTCTGACCCATAGACTAGGAAAAATGGAGAGTACCCTGTGGCCAAGCTGACCTGAGTCCGGAGGCCCCAGATGACGTGAGGGAGCTCTGCTAGCCACCTGGCGGCGTAAGGTGACGCGTCATCGAAGATGCGGTCTTTGATGGCTTGCAGTACCATGCCGTTGGCACGCTCGACCTGGCCGTTGCATCGCGGGTGCGCCACCGAGGAGTAGTAAACATCGATGAGGCTGTCTTGGCAAAAGTCCCAGAAGTCAGCCCCTGTGAAGGCTGATCCAAGGTCGGAAACGATCCTATTAGGGACCCCAAATCGATGGGTGATCTCTTCGATGAACTTGGCCGCCTCCTTCGACGTAACACTGGACACAGGCCTGACCTCGATCCATTTGGTGAACTTGTCCACTGCCACGATTATGTGCTTGTAACCGTCGGGGGCAGTCCTGAAGGGTCCCACCGAGTCGAGGCCCCACACTACGAAGGGCCACAATGGAGGGATGGTCTACAAGGCCTGAGCCGGCATGTGCTACTGCTTGGCGAAAAACTGGCACCCCTTGCATCGCCGGATGAGGTCCTGAGCGTCGGCCATAGCGGTAGGCCAGTAGAAGCCCAACCTGAAGCCTTTCCCGACCAGGTTGGCGGAAGCCGCGTGGTTGCCGCACTCGCCGCCATGGATTTCCTCTAAGAGCCTAGGGCCCTCAGATCGTAAGATGCACTTCATTAGCACACCGTTGGAGGCGGACCTCCGGTAGAGTTCTGTGTCAATGATGACGTAATTGGCACTGCGCCTCGTGATCTTCTCGCGTTCTGCCTTTTCCTCAGGGGCCCGATGCTCGAGATTATAGGCGATGATGTCAGGGCGCCAATCGACTTCGGCCTCAGCCATGAGGACGTCGCGGCCACCTGGCGGGGGCGCATCATCGGCCTGTGATTCTAGGACGGAGAGGAGTTTGATGGAGGGCTTGCGTAGGTCTTGGACAAACACACCGGCCGGAACCAGCGCGCGCTTGGAGCCTAGCTTGGAGAGGACGTCGGCCGCTACGTTGTTGTCGCGACAGACATGATGGAACTCGATCCCTTCGAAATGACCTTCGAGTTTTCGTACCTCGACGCAGTAGGCATCCATCGTGTCCTTCTTAATGTCGTAGGCCTTGTTGACTTGGTCGATGACGACCTTGGAGTCGCCATATGCTATGAGGCCCTTGATCCCCAGGGAGACGGTGATGCGTAGCCCATGGATTAGGGCTTCGTATTCAGCGTCATTGTTAGACGCTTTGTAGTGGATCTGCAAGATGTACTTCAGGTGATCACCTTGTGGGGAGATGAAGAGCACGCCTGCTCCCGCTCCTTCGAGGTTCAGGGAACCATCGAAGTACATCTTCCAGTGTTCTGGCTTCTCCAACGACGGAGGTTGCTGGATCTCTGTCCACTCAGAGATGAAGTCAGCGATGACCTGGGACTTGATGGCCTGCCTTGGGCAGAACTCAAGGTCAAACTCGCCTAGCTCGATGGACCACTTGACGATGCGTCCAGTGGTGTCGTGGCTGCGCAGGATTTCACCGAGAGGGAAGGCCGAGACGACCTTGATCTTGTGCACCTGGAAGTAATGCTGGAGCTTACGCGAGATGATGAGGAGGGTGTAGAGCATCTTCTGCGGCTGCGAGTACCTGGTCTTGCTGTCTGCCAAGACCTCGCTGACGTAGTAGACGGGTCGCTGGGTCGGATAAGGTTTGCCTTCCTCAGGTCGCTCTGCCACCAGGACCGAGCTGACCACCAGAGTGGTCGCGGAGATGTAGAGCAGCAGTGTTTCCTTCGGTGCCGGGGGCACCATCACCGGGGGCGACGTAAGGAAGGTCTTGAGCTCCTCCAGGGCCTAGTCGGCCTCTTCCGTCCAAACAAATCTATCCGCCTTCTTCAGCAGCTTGAAGAAGGGCAGGCCTTTCTCTCCAAGTTTGCTGATGAATCGACCTAGGGCTGCCATCATACCGGTGAGCTTCATGACGTCTTTCTTCCCAGTAGGTCACTTCATCCTGCGGATGGCATCCACCTTGGTGGGATTCGCCTCGATACCCCGGTGACTGACCATGAAGCCCAGGAGCTTGCCGGACGGGACACCGAACATGCACTTCTCCGGATTGAGCTTCCAGCGATAGCGGCGGAGGTTGGCGAAGGTCTGGGCGAGGTCAGCTATGAGGTTGTCCTCCACGGTGGTCTTTACGACCACATCGTTGACGTAGGCTTCTACGTTGTCACCGATCTGGGACTCCAGGCACTCCTAGATGGCCTTCTGGTAGGTCGCGCCGGCGTTTTTGAGACCGAAGGTCATGGTCGTGTAGCAGTAGATGCCGTGCGGCGTTATGAATGCCGTCTTGTCTTGGTCAGAGACCTTCAGGGCTATCTGGTGATACCCTGAGTAGTAGTCGAGGAAGCATAATAGGACGCTTCCGGTCGTGGAGTCTACGACTTGGTCGATGCAAGGAAGAGGTTAGGGGTCTTTAGGGCAGTGCTTGTTGAGATCAGTGTAGTCGATACACATTCTCCATTGACCAGTTTTCTTGGGTACAAGCACCGGGTTGGCAAACCAAACTGGGTTTTTACATTCACGGATGAATCCGGCAGCTAAGAGCTTTATTATTTCTACCCTAACGACCTCCTTGTGATCTGTTGCGAAGCGGCGCAGCTTCTGCTTGACAGGCCTGGCCGTCTTGCTTACATTCAAGGAGTGCTCAGCCAGCTCCCTGGGGACACCCGGCATATCCGATGGACTCCATGCGAATATATCCGCGTTATCCCGGAGGAAACTGGTGAGCGTGAGTTCCTATTTCTCCCTGAGGTTGTCGCCGATGACCACCGTCTTCTCTGCGTCGGGCAGGCCGAGGCGGACTCTCTTCGTCGATGGCGTGCCGTCCAGAGCGGTGTTGGTGCGCTGCTGCTCCGGGATGGTTAGGTCGCTCTCGGCGACCTTCTTGGCCTCAGCGACCAAGACTGTAGAGGCGTCGACGCAGGCTGATGTCACGACGATGTCGAGGGCTTCGGAGTCGCACTTGAAGGAGACCATGAGGTCGCCGTAGATGGAGAGGACCCCGTTGGGCGCAGGCATCTTTAACACCAGGTAGGTGTAGTGCAGGATGGCCATGAATCTGGCTAGCATTGGGCGACCTAGGATCGCATGGTAGGAGGACTTGAAGTCGGCGACCTCGAAGTTGAGGTACTCTGTGCGGAAGTTATCCTCTGTGCCGAAGGTGACGGGGAGGGAGACCCGACCCAGGGGGTAGGCCACTTTTCCAGGGACGATGCCGTAGAAAGGCTCGTCAAACGCCGTGAGTTTGCTGAAGTTGAACTTCGTCTTCTTCAACGTTTCGACGAAGATGATGTTGAGCCCACTCCCACCAACGATGAGCGTCTGGTAGAGCAAGGCCCCGTCCACCGTAGGCTCGACGACGAGTGGGTAGGACCCAGGGTCTGGGATGTGGACCCAATGATCAGCTCTGGAGAACGTGATCAGCTGCTCAGACCAACGCAGAGGCTGCGTCGGCTGGGTATGGATGAGGTGGACCTCACGCTTATCCTTGCAGTAGTGCCTTCGGCTCACACTTGATTTGAGACCTCCGACGATCATGTTGATCGTTCGGGTAGGTGGCTAGAAGGGCCCGTTGGGGTTGCCTGTCAGAGGTGGAGGTGGAAGATCACGCTCGTCACGGCGTGGGTCGTCGCGGCGGTTGTCGCGATGATGATCGTGGCGATCTCGGTCGTCACGATCGTCGCGCCGGTCCCTCCAGTCGTCGCGGCGGTTGTTGTTGTTGTAGCGGCGCGAAGACGATCGGTCGCCGTCTTTCCTTGGTTGCTTGGGGTCCTCGGGGGTGCTGAAGGCCTTCTTGAACTGCGAGCACTCACGAAGGGTTTGAGTGGCTCTGTCGTGGAACCCGCAGATGCTGTCGAGCGTTGCATTGAATTCTTCCTGTTTGAACGTCGAAAGTCGACGCCCCTCAGCTGCGAGCACCTCGGAGGGTCGCTTGCGTAACTTGGAACTAGAGTCCCCTGCAGCGCCGGTTGTGCCGGCGTCACGCCCAGCATCGACGTCAAACTGGTTCACCATCGCCTCGTCGGTGTCGATGAGTTTGTTGACGACCTCCATGTGGGCAGCGACGGTGGTAGCGCCAGACTCGTGGATCTTCTCAAAGATCTTGCGATCCTTGATGCCTTTCTTGTAGCTATTGACGACCTGGTCGTCTCTGACGCCGACACAGGTGTTACGGTTCTCGAAGAACTGGTTAGTGTAGTCACGAAGTCGCTCTTTAGGCTTCATGACTATCCTCCCAAGGTTGAAGGCATTTCCAGGGCGATTGTTGGTCGCCTAGAAGTTGGAGGTGAAGGCCTGGGACAGGTCGGCCCAGGAGTTGATGCTGCCAGCCAGGAGGTTGTTGAGCCAAAGTGACGGGGCGTCACCCATCACCAGCGGGAAGTAGGCCGCCATGTGGCCGAAGCCGCCGCCGGCCGCCATGACGGCGACGTAGTAGGTCGATAGCCAGATGTTGGGGTCTGAGCGCCCATCGTACTTCTGGATGTTCAGCTTGAAGTTGTCATGGTAGTTCACCAATCTAAGTTGGGGGGCCAGCGCGGGGAAGGCAGTGATGGCTATGTCGTCGATGATGCCCCCAGCTGGAACGGCGCCCCTGCTGTGGGCAGGGACAACGACCTGGGAACGTGGTTGGCGATCCCGATTGACGGGGACGACCTCCGGGTTGCCGTACTGCTCTTCATACGTCGCCCGCCGCCGGTTCTCGACGTAGTGGCGGTCACAATGCTCGCATTCCATGATGCGATGGACGGCGCCGGGAGGGCCGTACTCGCGGTCATATTCCGCGTGATGGTGCAGTTCCCGCTCCTCGCGCTCGCGGTGGCACTGGTCGATGTGGCCACGGGCGTCGCGGGCGCGCCTATTGTTGTCAAGGTTGACGCAGAGGTCGCCATCATTGGCGCCGTTAGCCCGGCGGTTGGGCTGCTCGGGGTTGTGCTGATCGACCTCCTCCTGGATGGGTGGGAGGTTGCTGCGCCGAGGTTGATGGGATCGACTGCGCGAATGACACATCGACGAAGATGAGGCAGACTTGGAGGCCGCACTCTTTTCTTCCACCAGGGTCGTGGCGACCCGAAGGTAGGCGATGGCCGCCTCGGCCTCAGGTGACGGCTGAGCGTGCTGGAGACGTGCCATGGAGGCACCCAGGTTGGCCTGAGGGCTGTTGAATGTCGGGAGACCTGCCTCCTCGAACTCGAGGCGAAGGTCTCGAGTGCAAGTGGGGGGTGCGCGACGCTGTTCTTCTGCGCGTCGCTGGGCGCGCGAGGTGTTTCCTTGGATGCGCACAGCCTCCTCGGAGTCCGTCGCGCCGTGACGTGGTAGTTCGTTGTCTGAGACTACGAGGACCTGGCGGAAGACGATGTCCGAGTTGTTGGGGGAGACACGGACTCGGACCTTGTGGAACTCGCCGCAGTCTGGGGACTGGGTGGTTCTTGTGGCGCCGCGAGGGCACTCTTGGTCGATCCTCTTCCGCAGGCAACATCCGCGGAGAGTATGCCTCGCACCCTTATGGTGGGTGCAAGGTACGTCGAGAGGGTCGCGCTCGGCGTGAGGGGCCGGCTTTATGTCGCCAGAGGGTCGCCGCCCAGATTGGGTCTGGGAAAGCTTGGAGATCTGGCCGGAGTAGACGCCGGCCGAAGGGGAAGGTATCGTGGCGCAGCGCCTGCTGCACCGAGCGTTGAGCTCACTCGTAGATCTCGATGGTTTCCTCCATCTTGCTCACGACGCGCTCCATCCCCTGAACAAGGTCATAGGGTTTGGGCGGGTGGGTCTCCGACGCTAGGTCGGAAACGGAGGTGGCGACAGGCGCCGCTGCGACCCGCTCCGCGGCCGCTGAAGAAGCTGCAGCCGCCGGAACGGGAGAGGTCGTCGTGAAGGAGCCGAAGCAGATCTCCACGGGGTTGGCGAGGATGGCCGCCATGCTTGCCAGGAAGACGACACCAGATCGGGCCACCATGCTGCACGGCGAGCTCCCGAAAACCCCTACCTGGCGCGCCAACTGTCAGGGGTTGAGACCTGGACAGATCTGCAAGGGGGCTACCCAAGCGGTTTGCAGGTTAATAGAGGGATCGGGAACTAAGAGCGTAGGTGGTAGTTCATGTGATGAACTCGGAACACGGCAAGTAGGCGAAGAACACGGGGACACGAGGGTTTAGACTGGTTCAGGCCTCCGGAGAGTAAAACCCTACGTACAGTTTGGTGGTGGGATTATGCGTGGAAGATCGAGTTGTCCCTCGGGTGGAACCCTAGGCCGCCTTATATGAGCAACGGGCTAGGGTCTCCACCTAAGGTCGGTTGACCCGTATCTGGGTCGGTTACAAGTTGGTTTCTATCTATCGTAGTCGGTTACAATATGGAAAGCTTATCCGAGCTTCCTTAATCCGTTCAGCTTGCCTTGGCTTGCACGTCAAGCTATCTTCAGGTCCTTGGGCCCACGCGTCAGGTCGACGGGTCTTCTGGCAGGTCGGGTCCATTCGTCAGGGACCTCTAGGACTCTGGTCGGTGGGGACCCAGGGGTACCCATGTCTCTCACTTTGTTGGATGATGAATTGTACCGGCGGACTGCTGATGGGTTACTTCTAAAATGCTTGGGCTCAGATCAATCTAAGGTTGCTATGGGAGAGGTGCATGAAGGAATTTGTGGCACACATCAGTTGGCACACAAGAGGAAGTGGCTGTTGAGGAGAGAACTTTTTTATTGGCCGACTATGATGAGTGGCTGTTTCTGATACTACAAAGGGTGTGAGGCATGTCAGAAGTTTGGGAATATTCAGTTAGCTCCTGCAGCCATGATGAATCCTATTATCAAGCCATGGCCATTCAGAGGTTGGGGATTGGATTTCATTGGTGAAATACATCCCTCATCGTCGAAAGGGCATCGGTTTGTATTGGTGGCCACTGATTATTTTACCAAGTGGACAGAAGCTGTTCCTTTGAAGAACATGACTCATAAGGAGGTAACTGCCTTTATAACTGAACATATTATACATAGACTCAGCATACCTAAAACTTTAACATCGGATCAAGGTTCATCTTTTATTTCAAACTGAGTTAAGTAATTGCTGAATCTGTCAAAATTAAGTTGCTTAATTCATCTCCATACTATGCTCAGGCCAATGGTCGGCCGAGTCTAGTAATAAGACTTTGATCAAGCTCATTAAGAAAAAGATCGAGGATAATCCTAGGAGGTGGCATGAGGTGCTTTCAGAAGCTTTATGGGCTCATCGGATATCTAGACATGGTGCTACTAAGGTTACTCCATATGAGCTTGTTTATGGACAAGAGGCCGTTTTACCAGTAGAGGTAAATCTGGACGCTTTGAGGTTGGCAAAGCAAAATGAGTTGTCTGCTGTTGATTTTCATAATTTGATGATTGACAACATTGATGAATTGAAGGCTATTCATAGAGATAAACTAAGGGTAGCAAAAGCTTACAATTAGAAGGTCAGAGCAGTCTTTTCAGATTGGTGAACTGGTATGGAAGACAATTCTGCCAATTGGATCAAAGGATAATAAGTTCGGGAAGTGGTCTCTGAGTTGGGAAGGTCCATATAAAGTGGTGAGAATAGTTCCCGACAATTCCTATTTGGTGGAAACGCTGCAAGGTGACGTGCTACCTCGTGCCCTTAATGGTAAATATTTGAAGAAATATTATCCGAGTGTTTGGCAAGATGCTTGATCATACATGGCAGATACATGGTTATCGCCCTTAAAATTTATACATGGCCAATACATGGTTATCGCCCTTAAAATTTATATATGGCCGATGAAATATATCACCCTTAGTAAATACACGTTCTTAAGTTGGTAATAGATGACAAGTATTTTTTGGCACACAAACTTTGCCAAAAAAACAAGGGGCATATGTTGGCACCAAAAATGGCACTAAGTTAGAGCAGGACTGGCTCAATCAGCTACCCGACCGGTTCCCCGACCGCCGGCGTGCGCCCGGCCGGCAGTGACGGCTCCCCGACTGGCCGCTTGCCATCCCCGACCGGCAGCGTGGCTTTCCTGACCGGCAGTGCGGCTCCTGGTGTGACGTCCTGACCGGTGGCGTGGCATCCCCGACCGGCGGCGCAGCCTCCCGACCAACGGTGTGGCGTTCCCGACTGGCGGCGTGGCATCCCGACCGGTGGTGTGGCATTCCCGACCGGCGGCGTGGTGTCCCCGACCGGCGGTGTGCCGTTCCCGATCGGCGATGCGGCTCCGGATCAACGGTGCTCCCCGATTTGCTCAGCCAGACCGGCTCCCCGACCGCCGGCGTGCACCCGACCAGCAGCAACAAGTTCCCTGACTGGCAGCGCGGCTTCCCGACCGGCGGCGTGACGTTCCCGACCGGTGCTGACACGCGCCCGACCGGATTTCTGGCCGGCGTTGGCACCCTGACTGGTGCCCGACTGACATAGTCTGTCAAGTGGGTCCCGTAGGTCCCACCAGCTGGTCAACCGACCCACTGGGTCTGTTAGGTGGCCCCCATCGATTGTTTTTGGATCAGGGATTTGGTCATGCATGCCACTACTACAGAAAACGTTTTTGGGAGCGGGCGAAATCGCATTTGTAGGTGCGGGCGCGAAACCCGCTCCTAGCTGTCGCTTTTAGAAATAGCGATTTCTAGGAGCGGGTAATTGACCCGCACCTGGAAACGCATTTCCAGGTGCAGGTGACGGGGTGGTCCGCACCTAGAAATCGATTTACGATCGAAATAAATAGAAAAAAAAATTATTTTTAGTGGAGGACCCACTAGCCAGCCACCCACGTTTTCGCGCAAAGTCGCCGCATTTTCGCGCAAAGTCGCGACGCTACGCGCTCCATGGGGTTCGAACCCGGGACCTCCGGGTTCGCGCGAAGCCTCCCTTGCCACTGCACCACACACTCATATGCGTCCATATCCCGTTTTCATTCTACTCATATTATACTATGCCGAGTGTAAATTGCTTTTTTGAGGCTTCAAACGCATTCAAATAAAAAAGTTGTCAACTACAAAGTTTCATAACTTTCGAAGATCTATAACTTTCATGTTGAGAGTTTTTCCATTCGAGGTCATTTACAAATTTTGAATTTCAAATTTCAGAGATTCAAATTTGAATCTCGTTAACAATATGATTTCAAATAAAAAAGTTGTAAACTACAAAGTTTCATAACTTCTCAAGATCTACAACTTCTATTTTGAATGTTTCTCCATTTGAGGTCGTTCGAAAATTTCAAATTTTCAAATTTCAAAAATTCAGTGGTACTTTTCGTTGACAAAAGTAATTCAAATTAAAAAACTTTCAACTACAAAGTTTCATAACTTCTCAATATGTACAACTTTTATTTTGATCATTTGCTCATTTGGTATAGTTGTAGTAACATTCTTCACAAATCTTATACACCTCTCTTATAGTTCCATTAAACTATATAACAGATATATGTTTTGTGAAGAACTTAAATGGATATTTTGAAATTTAAACAATCTCAAATGAAAAAGTTGTCAACTACAAAATTTTAGGTCTCGTCGAGCTATACAATTTTCATATAAAATTTGTCTTCATCCGAGATCATATGCAAAAGTTATGAATTTTTTTCCACGAGACCATTTCTAGGAGCGGGTGATGACGTCACCCGCACCTAAAAATCCATTTCTAGGAGCGGGTGATGGCGTCACCCGCACCTAAAAATGATGGAAGTCAAACATAATAAAATACTTCGGACATCCACAATTTTTATCAAGTTGGTGTTCTGTTTGATTTATGATATAAGCCCGTAGCAATGCACGGGCACAATCCTAAACATTGAGTACCTGCGGAAAATAATTGCTGAGTAGAAGACTCATTAGTCTTAATAATGATTTGTTCTTAGGTTACTCTGAGTCAAGGTATATGCCTCTATTGCTATATATATCATTTTGGTAATTTGATGAATAAATTTGTTTAGCCTGTAGCTACTTATCTGCAATATTTAAGATTTCACCTCTCAGGTCATATATAGCTATGGTAATTTGGTGTACAATATGACTGCTTGTTTTGTTTATAAAGTAGATTACTCCTAAGAGACTCAGAAGCGTACATACAGGTTGGTGAAGCAATGAACGATTCATTTTCATGTTTAGGGTTATTGAACATGGACCATCAGTCACTATCGCGCCGGTCTGGTATCCCTCTTGGAGATCTCACAAATACATATCGAACAGGTGATGATTCTTAATTCAAATGTCTGGGAAAGTAGGTGCCCTCTTCGCCCCTTGCCTGTGTGCATGGATGCTTTTATTTGCATTGACTACAAGGTGCCTATTTCATGCAGTTAAATTTGACTCGTGGCAATCATAGCATCATTACTATTGGTGGAAATACTTGTATGAGAAAGCTTACTGTTGAACTTAAACCATTGCAACTGGCTTGTTCTTCTACTGATAGTTAAGTAATTGTGTGTCGTGCTGTAGATGTTGAGGTATTCTGAAATGCTAAATATTTACTCTTAGTCAGCCGTGTTGACTCAAATGAGAACAAGGATGTATTTTTCTATATGCAGCTGGAAGCCTGGAAGGAGTTGCAAACAACTACTATGTTATAATTCATTGGAAAATGTGTTGTATTGTCGTGCAATCTTGGCCAATTTTTTATTTTACTATCATTCTACTGGTTAACCGTTAGTTAATTTATTATCTACAATCTATCCAATAAGGACAATCTGTTTTCAAGCAGACAATGTATTGATCACACGGTTTTGGTATACAAGTTTTGTTTTAATTATTGTGATTTTTAGACATGTGTACGCAAATTACTGGTCAAACATCAAAATGTGCGCTTAATTTTAAGTCATTTTTCGGATATGATGTCTTAAATTGATAAATACAATGTCGTACTATATAATTTTTATTATATATTTTGTGTATTACGTTGTAGATAATTGGATGCCCGTAGCAACGCACGGGCACGGACCTAGTTGAGATAGAAGAAGAGAATTAGTTCAAAGCGGATTTCACAAGAAGACTGTCCCCGACGCTCGACGTATAAACCTTGCTACTTCGGCCTACTGCTAAAACTTTTTTTTTTTTGACACCGCCTACTGCTAAAACTGGTGATGGAATCAGCGAGTGGGGCTAGTGGGCCCATTTTTTATTTTATTTTTCTTTTATAAATAAGATGGTCAACATGCATACAACATATTAAACTTGGTTCGAATACCTCGAATCATGTGTGTATGTGTTGACTGAATATAGAAAGACTGCACCTGAAGACATCGTATGTCTCAGTACAATGTCTTCAACATTGAAAAATAAGGCACATTTGCTTGTATTGTATAGTTTGCGCTAGATACTTTTCTTTCTGCGGCCGCGTGTGTTGGATAAGCATCCATCAGGTAGTGGCAATTTCTGAAATCAGACGTGGGTTATCAGACATCCAAAACCTATGCCTCTACAAAAGCAAGCGTGGGCATGTTAAAGACTGGCAGTTCGGCAGAAAATTGGTGCTCAAGACGTCGGCGACGGAATGCTCACCGAAATGGTTAAGGCATCTCAAGCAAGGCACAAAGCTTGTATTATTTAATGCCTTTTGGAAATGTTTGCCTATTTTCTTTCAAAAAATGAAATGTTTTCCTATGAGGATCCGCCCAATTTAACCAGCTTTAATCGAGACACCGTTCACTCGGCCATCTCAATTAAAAGGAATTAAATCCGATCGTCCTTGAGGTGTGGTACCCACTTGTGTCTATATTTTACTTCAAAATCTGGGAAGTTGGATCTTATTTTGCCAATAAAAAAAATGTAAGGATCACAATCATGAAAACTGAGCCTTAATTGGATTAATCGTTTAGAAAATATAAGCATTTAAAATTTATTGAATTCTACTTTCCATGCATTCACACTTGGCCCTTGCCTTGCATGCACACACTTTGACTGAAATGGGAATGTTTTTGGCTGTACAGAACCATGTGCAAGATATGTGTGCTGTGTAGTACAGCGTGATGGTGTGGGGCGAGTTATCTACAACCCAAAAAGCAACAGGAATTGATTAATGGGTCTAGAAACTTTCAGGCCCAGTCAGATGTTGTTCAATAGCTTATCCAAAAATTCAGAGGGCCACTTGATCAAGAAATCAATGTACTACTACTTAGGTGAGCAAACAACAAATACTGCTCCCTTACATGATTGCAGCTTTGCCCAGAACCAGGGGGACGGGGGCGTGCATTACAATCTATTTATGGCAAACTGATAAATCCTACAAATTTAGAATTTAGCAACGTCCGAAAAAAGAAGAACAATGCCAAACCAAGAAATCTTGTATGTTTAGAATTTAGCAAGTCCGAAGAAACAAATGAGAGCATGCAGGCAAGTGTCAAAACCAGCAGCGAAAACAATAAGTCAAAGATCAAAACTTCAAAAATTAGACAGATTTTTGAGGGGAGGGTGGAATTGAACCGTGGACAGATATATAGCAAAGTTCATATTTTTTTATTGTAAGTGTTTTGGCTTGTGCACACTCAGCGCACATTATTTTGTATATATTTGTTCACGATTTAAATTGCACCAGTATATATGTACTGCAATACAGGAAAACATGAGATCAGCATCAATTTATCAGATCCTGCTGAATAGATTAGCCATGGAGATGAGCGCGTTGGCTGACAGCGCAAGGAACCCAAGGAATGAAAACCACACTGCGATGTTGATCTTGCTGTTGAACTGGTCCTTGCCGTATGTCGACGCCCGCAGATGGTTGCGAGACGCGGCTGCCGATGAAGCCGATATGAGCAGATACGCCAATACCTGCAGGGAAACTAATTCAGCCACGGTAAACTCCACCGGTGCTCACACCGGCAAATCTCTCTGGAAGCTAGAATGCGTTGTGCCTGCCTGATCGAGGAAGAGGCTGCAGCAGTAGCTTGAGATGCTCTGCAGCATAGAACTTGGCCATAATAGCTGGCTGATTTTGGCACATGCTTGCACGATCGAGTAGAAGCAGACGACCACATTAACTCCGATGGCGTACCTGCAATAGCACATCATTTTGAGGGTTGGATAAGAGAAATTAATTAGTTTTAACAATGAAAGATGAAAGGAGGAGATCGAATCGGGGCATAAGAAGGAGCTATTTTCCGGTACACAATACTACAAGTCAGTGGTATATAGTATAGATAAAGGGTAATATAGTAATCATTGCCGCCTGTGAACCGAGAGGTCACAGGTTCGAGCGGTGGCCTCTACACATTGCACGATGTGTGGGAAAAACCTCCCGCTAATAACCTCCCCCAGACCCCGCACAGTGCGGGAGCCTACGGCACTAGGTACGTCCTTTTTTTTAATGGATCATTGTAATCTTATCAAATGAAAAATATTACCATCTCAAAGAACAAGAAAATATATTATGTATATGCCATTTATATATTTTTTTCAGAAATACCCTTTACCACATATACTACTCATATATGCTACCCATTCCACTGGTAAAGTTTTTAGTAGTATACAATTAATCTCAACCGTCAAATGTTTTTATACTAGTCCTTTTTAAATACTAGTATAGTCTAGTATTGTGTACCGTAAAAGAACTCTAAAAAAGACACTCTTTTAGTTTTGTTATGAGTCTATCTATATTCTACCTATTTCCTTAATAAAGTAATCAGCTAATAATAGAAGCTACATGCACTTGTGTCTATCGTACAGTCAATGCGCTTTACCTAGTGGTGATGTTCACGGGAGTAGGAGGTACAAGATTATCAGCAATGCAGTAGCGCAGAAGGTAAGCCATAGTAGGTGTTGAAGTGTAAATGAATTGTCGACTTTGCCTATCAGCTTTTTTTTGCAACTGGTTGGTGTGTGCAACTCAATATGCTATCCGAGCTAGAGGTTGCGAGTTTGAATAGATTTAGTCTTATTCGACGCAACTGGCTAGTACATACAATTCAATAGTTTGAGTACATATGAGTGATATGTTTGAGTAATGTGAACAGTGGGGTACACCACCAGAACGTGGAGATCAAAAAGAAGACCAACATGGTGATCGTCAGGAAGGGCAAGGGCAAGATGGTGATCTTGACTGCACCACCTTCTGGAGCGCTGTTTTGGGAAATGCCAGCATACGTGACCATCCGAATGATCCTAGAATCTTGACTTCTCACATTAGAGACATGCATGCATGGAGTATGAGGATTAAGGTCGAGGTCGGGATGAAAATGGTATAGTACTCCATAGACTATCTTTGCCGTCGTTGTGCAAACATTAAACTAATCTGTCCAATCCATACGATGAGCATGTGTATGTCAGCCAATTTATTTTGTTTTTTTGCATAAGCTTAATAGGAATTAGGTGCTCTTACTTGAAAAAACACACACATACGTGCATGCACGCGCGCACACATATCTCCCAAGTTACAATAATCAGGAGAAATTCTGTTATAGCCAATATATTCTATTTTCTCAAAATTTATCCACCTCTACCATTATAAAACTAGTCTAAAATAACCACCTAAATAGGTATCTAAATTAGTCACGTCTGGCATTATAAAACATAATCTGAAGTAACCTTTAATCTTCATCTAAATTACCCACTTGTGCTATTATTTAAAATAATCTAACATTGTACCTTAAGTCTGTATCTAAATTATCTACATTCACTATTATAAAAAAACTTAAAGTAACCCCTAAATATGTCCCAAAGTACTCTTTTATATTTACTTCTAAATTATCCATTTTTACCTTTGTTATTATAAAAAAGCTAACTCAAAGCATACAAGCATGATGTATGTCACTGAGAGATGGGGCTACCCCATGGGTCCCCACCGACCAGAGTCTCAACCGTCCACGACAGGTGGGTTCGGCCTGCTAGAAGACCCGCCGACCTGTCAGTGGGCCCTGGCTGACCTGACGTGTGGACCAAGGACGTGAAGACAGCTTGGCGTGCAAGCCAAGGCAAGACAGACGGATTAAGGCAGCTCGGATAAGCCTTCCATATTGTAACCGACTAGGATAGATGGAAACCGACTTGTAGCCCAAGGTCGTCAGCCAATATATGGCGGCTAGGGGCACTCCTCGAGGGCAGACCTAGATCATCCCCCCACCAGATAGGCGTCCTTCCGAGGACTACCTGCTATGTTACATGGATACCGGTACGGGTATTGGATACGATACGTATCTGATACACGGATACACATTTTTCCAAAAACACTGATACGGGGATACGGTTAGGATAATTAATAATTATATATAAAATATCACATATATATCCAAAGTGAGAAATTTTACTCTCGAGTAACTTTCCTTATAATCTAACGTGCAATACTTGTATCGTCATACAACATTACCTTTAGAACTAGCCTTCTCTAAAAGTATAACATTATTTCATAAGAGATTCTTCTTCAGTTGCTGCTCATTAGTTCTACCGGTGCCATCTCATACTACCAAAACATCAAAAGAAATAAGAAAATGGAGCTATCCACGGAAAAACTTGCTTGTTTCGAAGAGAAAATCATTGTCGTGGCTGCTGCTAGGTCACGTATGAGGGGTGTAGTGTAGCTGGCATGGACTAATTGGGCTGCATAAATGTATCGGATACGTGTATCCAAGTCAATACGTATCTGACTTTTTGGGATACAGCTGGAAAAGTATCCAAGGCGTATCCGAGGTGTATCAGTATCCGATACGTATCGGATACGGATACGCCACCCAATAGGAGTATCCGCGTAACACAGACTACCTGTACTCCATGCAATACAATCCACCAAGAACTGGACGTAGGATTTTACTATCCGAAGGCCTGAACCAGTATAAATCCCGTGTCCTTTGTGTTCCATGTGCATCCTTGCATAACCAATAGCGCTCTTAGTTCTCGATCCCTCTCTACCTACAAATCAACCACGTGGGTACCCCCTGTGGATTGTGCAGATCTCACCATCACAGTTGACGCGTCAGGTAGGGGCGATCGAGAGCTTCGGAGTAGCGCGATGGCAGCTCGCTCCGGCGATCATCTTCCGCGACGGCGCGATGGATTTCTTCGCTCCTACCCACCCACACCCTCCGATCTATTGTGAGGTCAGCACGACGCATGCCGTCGAACTCCAGGCAACATCGTCCTGGTCCGGCCGCCGGCGCAGACTCAACTCTGTTGCATGCGGCCAGGAAAAAAATACATCTGCAAAGATACAAGGTCGGCGGTGACCTGGAGCACTGTCCGCTCGTGTCAACATACGAGTCCACCACGTCTGCGTGATCGGGCCAAATCAATCTACAAGGACCAACGTGAAAGCAGGGAACAATCCTCCCTTCCTTTTGTTATTTGATATATATTCTATTCCGATTTACTTTACTAATTATGGAAGCAACTGAAGATTGCTTTTTTTATTGCTTTATTACTTCTTTCCATGCACGGATCCTACACGCGTGACGCGTCCCTGGTCTGCATGCACACGATGGCCGCGACGACTCGGCGACCGGCGCCAGGATTCGGCTCTGGCCTATATCGTCAACATGATGGCAGCAGCTACAACTCCGACCTACCGCCCCACAGCGCCGATCTCCTCGACGCCTTGAGCCCGGCGCATACGTCGAGGACCAGCTCCGCCGACCACCTCGGCTCCGGCCTCGTCAACAGCTGTCCGCCTACCTCACAGGTCGGCACGACTCCACATCGCGTCGTCGACTACCTCGACAGGTCGGCACGGCTCCAGCTTCGCCGACCTCCCACGACTGCTCGCCGACCACGCTGGCTTGAGATCGAACGCATCTGAGGAGAGGATGTTGCGTCGCTGGCCACCTAAACAAGTCGGCATGACTCAGGGTCGTGTCGCCGACCTGCATGGGCCACCACGACCGCTCGCCGACCACGACAAGCACGACTACTCCAACCTCGGCACGGCTCTAGCTCACGTCGATTACGTCGCCGGCCACTCCTACTTGCAAGCTAAGTGCTATTTTTAATTAAATATTTTATGGCTTCCGTATGTTTCATTGATCGTCTCGGTCTCTGTGACTTTCGCTGACCTGCTCTACACGCTTTTTTTTCCAACCCCTCCCCCTCGACATGCTCGGAGGCTTGGATATGCCAATCTAAGGGTCAGCAGACCTGGGGGGAACCCATCTAAATTCTTGTGCGTTTTTCCTTTAACTGTCTATCTCTCATTATGAGTATTCGTTGTTTGATGGTTGCAAGACCTTACCCCCGCGCGCTACCTACACATAAGCCTTCCTGCTGAGCCGTGTAGCGTGGTAAGCCATCCTCTCCGTGAGCAGTGGTTAGCGGGGTTGACACATTGCAGCTGCAAAGTTTTTGAGTTCGCATAATGCGTGCCTGGCACGATAAGGGGAATGCTTTCCTAAGAAAATGCAACATGCACCTCGCTAGCTCAGGCTACGTTTTTTATTGTATTCACAGATTGATACACTGCCCTGGTATTTATTTTATTTAACAGGACCAGCTCTACGACGACCTGGTGTGTCTCCCAGTGGACCTATCTGGCTCGCGGCGGGAGGCGACTCAGTGCTTCCGTGACTCGACTGGCTTCCACGCACGGAAGCTGGTTGCCTTCTTTGGGTCGGTGGATCTCCCCGCTGCTCCACCGTCGCCTGCTTCAGGTCGGCGGACTTCCCGGCAACTCCGTCGTCGCCTTCTTCGGGTCGGCAGACCTCCCTGCGGCTCTGTCGTCGCCTTCTTCGGGTCGGAAGACCTCCCTATGGCTCCGTCGTCGCCTTCTTCGAGTCGGAAGACCTCTCTGCAGCTCCGCTGTCGCCTTCTTCAGGTTGGCGGACCTCCCTGCAGTTCCACCATCGCCTCCTTGAGGTCGGCACGCTTCAGCTACCGTTCCAGGTCTCCTGACCTTGAGGCCTCCCCGAGGTCGGTGCGCCTCTGTGACTCTGCTGGACACCTCGCAGCTATGCTTGAATGTCCAGGCGTCTCTACACCGTTTCTCTAGACCTATATCAGGTCGCCCGGTCTACATGAGGACAAGATTTGTTCTTCTTTTTTGATCGACTTGCACCCTTTTTCGACCTATCGATGGTGCCAAGACTTCAGCTAGTTTTGTTCAAGCTTCGTCATGACCCCTTCGAGGTCGCTTCGCCTACACATCGCTCGGGGGCTTGAGAGATAGGGCTACCCCATGGGTCCCCACCGACCAGGTCCGGCCTGTCAGACGACCTGCCGACCTGTCAGTGGGCCCTGGCTGACCTGACGTGTGGACCAAGGACGTTAAGACAACTTGGCATGCAAGCCAAGGCAAGACAAACGGATTAAGGTAGCTCGGATAAGCCTTCCATATTGTAACCGACTAGGATAGATGGAAACCGACTTGTAGCCCAAGGTGTCAGCCAATATAAGGCGGCCAGGGGCGCCCCTCGAGGGCAGACCTAGATCATCCCCCGACCAGATCGACGTCCTTCCGAGGACTACCTCTACTCCGTGCAATACAATCCACCAAGAACTGGATGTAGGGTTTTACTCTCCGGAGGCCTGAACCAGTATAAATCCCGTGTCCTTTGTGTTCCGTGTGCATCCTTGCATAACCATTAGCGCTCTTAGTTCTCGATCCCTCTCTACCTACAAATCAACTACGTGGGTACCCCCTGTGGACTGTGCAGATCTCACCATCTGACAGTCACCATACAGGCTAGGTATATATATGCATCCAAGAAGTGATGAACATATCTATTTCTATGCCAAATGCATAACTTAAGCAAAGATTTCAACAAAACACATATCAAACACGTATGGAATTCCAAACCTCACATATCAAACTTAAGAAGTGATACAAAAGAAAGAAATATGAATGGGATAATAAAATATGTTTTATAACCAGATAAAGATGAGAAAATATCTATATGGGTATTATGTTAGAATAAGAATAAATAAGAGAGAAAATGGCAAAAACATAATTTTGACTAGTTGCAAACCTCACGTTTATCTATGAATTTATAATAATTATGTCTCTTAAATTACGAGCCCGTGCAGGAGCATAGGAGCATGGATTGATGAACTAGTCTTAATGATGGGTCCAGATGCTACAGATGCAGCAATCCATAGCGGTGGCTGCAAGCAGGGAGTCAGTGAGCGCAATCCGACCCTGAGTCCCTAGTCCCGACGGCTCATGCCTACACAGAAACCCTATAGAAGTGGCAGCCTACATAAAGAGGGTGCCAAAAGATGATATGGCACTGTAGTTATCCATGCCTAGAGAAATCAGCTGGGTAGGAGTCAAGCAGCTCGATGTGATTTTTGGCTTGGTTTTGAAGTGAAGACTGTCAGGTGTGGCCACCCTGCGACCCACACGCGAAGATAACAGTGGCCAATGTTGGGGTGGGGGCGACTATAACGGTGACAGGTGGGATGGTGAAAGAGAAGGCGGTGGCGCAATGTTGAGGTTCACGACCTCACGGTTGATCCAACCATCCGCTTGGGCACATGGCTATCTACCTTCTATTTTCCTTTTACGCAGGCCCCACATGCTCAGTTTCCTCCCCGTTCCACCCTCCCGTCCCGAACTCCCGATCCAGAGAGCTCCAGCTCACTCTCCTCGTGCGAGGGACGAAGGCTACAGCGTGCTGGCCGGATCCCGGCGGCAGCGAGCCCGCCACCCGCGGTGGAGGGGCGGCGGCCCCGGCGATAGGATGGAAGGCCCTGGCACGCAGGTCGGATCCCGTTGGCGGTGGTGGCCCCCCGCCGAGCTACTTTTGGCGGTTCCCGAGAGCGGCGAGCCTGCCATCCGCGATGGAGGGATGGCGGCCTCGACGGCGCGCGGCGGAGTAGTTCCCCCGGCTGCGCAGGGCGAGCTCGCCAGCGGCCTCGTCGGGGAGTGGCGGCATGGGCTGAGCAGCTCCAGCGCGCCACCGGAGCGATAGGGAGTAGCACTGGCTAGGCGACCCGTCGGCGTGGGGGCGCCGTCGAAGCTTTTTTTAATTTTTTTTCAAAATTTTTTTTGGAACTTTTTTGACAAAGTTTTGCTTGAATTTTTTGTTTCTGAATTTTTTTTGCCAAACTTTTGATCGAATTTTGTTTCTAAACTTTTTTGTCAAACTTTTGACGGAAATTTTGTTTTTGAACTTTTTTGTCAAACTTTTGCTTCAAATTTCTGTCAAAAGTTTATGTTTACAAAACTTGTCTCACACAGCTATTTTGCTTTAAAAAAATTTACTCTTTCCTGTTTGTATAATTTTTTTAAAAAACATTCGTTACTATATTTGGGATAGGGATCGATCGTGCGGTCGGAGGATCGATCGCAAGGTGCGATCCTTACGGGTGACCGCAAACTTGAGTTGCCCAGTCGGTGGCGAGGAGGTTGCCGCAGGAAGTGGTGACTTGATCTCGAAGAATGTTCAAGCCGTGACATGAACAGATCTCTTTTTTTTACAAGGTGGCCGGACTAAAGCATTACAGATGCATGAAACTGGTCAACAAGAACGTGCAGTATCTTGCTAAGTTCTCCCACCAGCGTCATCGAGAATATATGTCATAACAGGATCGGAACACGATGCTGGTTCTGTGAACCGTAGTAGCAAGGCGAGCTTGCTGTAGGATGGGTCAGATCTACGCTGCCAACAAATTCTGAAGGGCAGAGGTGATGCAAAAGCCCATGCTTTGGCCCGGGCAAACCAAGGAGAGGCCGGCATGCGTGTGTGGGTGGGTGTGAGTGCATGTGTTATGCTCGGTAGGCGCGTTCCGAGACTTTTTGGGCAGCCTCACGCATGTCTCACCGTGCGGTTCGTATGGGTGCCCATTCAAGTTCTTACATGATGAGACAGTGCTCCTGGAAACTTTAAAAAAAACAAGGAGAGAGAAAGCGTTGTACCTTTGGAAGCCATGTGAGATAACATGTATATCATCTACGACGGATTCTCAGGTAGGACAAGCAAGGCCCCATGTATACAATTCCAAACGGGCCGCCCGGCACTAGCCCGGCCCTAGCCCGATTTGGCACAGCCCTATGCGGCCCGACACTATGCAGGCCTGATGGCTGTTAGTGCCGGGCCGGGCTCGGCATCGTGCCGAACTGGCGGCCCAGGCCCGGCCCTATGGCCTGTTTTTCGGGCCGGGCCGGCACGGCAACGAAGACGGCCCGACGGGCCGCGCCCCGGCCCGGCACTATCCATCGAGTGCTCAGGTGACGCACGGCGCGGCCGGAGCTCCGGCCACCGGGAGGGAAGGGGGCGGCGGCGCAGGCCGGGGCGCCCACCGCGGGAGGGGAGCAGGAACGGGGGCGGGTCCCCGCTACTGTGGCGGCGCCCGGCGCGGCCGGATCTCCGGCCACCGGAGGGGAGTGGCGGCGGCGCTGACCGGGGCGGCGACCACAAAAGGGAAGCGCGCCAGAGTCGGTGTAGGCCACCACGGGAGGGGAGCGGCGGCGGAGGCCCCCGCGGCTGAGGCAGTGCCCGCCGCGGCTGCATCTCCGCCCACCGGGAAGGGATTGGGTTGCGGCGCAATCGGGAGGGAGGGGTCGGCGGGATGGGGATCGGGAGGGAGGCCGGGAGGGACAAGCGGGTGTGGCTGGAGCTGGGGAGGAAAATTAGGGTTTCTTAGGTAATTTATATGAGATGTAGAAGTTGCTGTCGGGCCGGCTATCGGGCCGCCCAAAATCAGGCCGTGCCTCGGGCCGGCACTATGGGCCGGAGTGGCGGCCCAAGCACTATCGACCTATCGTGCCGGGCCAGCCCTAAGCACTATTAATCGTGCCTAGTGCCGGGTTAGGGTCGTGTTTTTTAGTGTCGTGCCTCGTGCCGCTTATCGGGCCTGGCCCATTTGGAATTCTATAGCCCCATGTGATATTCTAAATGAGCACTGCCAGAGAAATGGGCATCACAATTGGACAATCACTCTTTGTTATCCAAGATCCGGCAATAATATTAATATCACTCTTGGTACGAAAGAAACATCCTATCCCTCCCGGTTTTTTTACCGAAACGGGTGGTGAAAAGAAAAACTAGAAGTATCACTCCCGATAAATAAAACTAGGAGTAACATGCCAGCAGGCGCGTCGAATAAGCCTGTGGGCGGGTGGGGGACGCCGCGCGGCGGCGGGACACGCGTGGGCAAGGGCGCCACACGGCAGAGTGCTCACAAGCAGGGGTGGATGGATGGGCGCGTACACGTGGGGGGACGTTGGAGAGAGATGAGAGAAGAGGGGGAAAGAGACGAGGAGAGGCCCCACACATCAGCTATATATAATGGGATGGATTATTGGGAGACTACAAAAACATCTTTTCTAAATTGAGCAGTTCCAATATCCTTTTAATGAGGACGGGGGGCTGCTGGAGATGCTTTTAGTATGGTCAAGACAATTCTTGCACTAGTTGTATGATTCCACTCTCCTCGCTTGAAGATAGAGTTTTGCAAATAATAATTGTAACTGAACTTTTAATGGGTATAAAATTTGCGGCAGAAAGTACCTACTCGCGTAGCCGCGAAACGAAGTACATAGCATATATCCGAGTAAACAAAAACTGACTAAAGATGAAAAAAAAGACAAAGGAAAAGGGCAGCGTTCATGCTGACAAGGTGGTCACTAACCTGTACGTTTCGTTGCGGCCGTAGGCGTTGCCGTCCCTCGCGGACGTCATTGCGCCGGCCATAATCGAGAAGGCCAGCAGGCTGAGCACCGCCGCGACCGCTCGAAGCGCCATCGACAGGGTCCTCCCCTCCCAGGCCTTGGGCTTCGGCGAAGGTGGCACGTGTTGCGGTACCGGTACCGGCTCCGGCTCCAGCTTTGGCTCTGGCTCCGGCTCTTCCTCGACGTCGTCGGCGGCGGTCAGAATCGGCTTATTGTCGTCCTGCTGCTTGGCCTGCTCCAGGTAGGTGTCCATGCGTTGCGTGGCGAAGATGCGGATGTCGTCGGCGTCGCCCCTGGCCGTGAAGCGCTGGCGTTCGTGGGAGGCGAGTGAGGAGATGGCGACGGGGCGGCCCTGCCTTTGGTAGATCGCCTTCGTCTGGAAAAGCTCCAGCAATTTGTCGCCGTCGGCCTTCTCCATCGCCGCCTTGATGGAGTCCACGTGCTGCCGTCGGGCCACCTCAGCCTGCACCTGCGGTGGTGCGTCAGCTGGGTCCTGCGCTTCCCTGCCGCGGTGTATAGTGACCAACTCGGTGTTGGAGGTGAACTGCTGGCCCTCGAAGCTGAATCTGTGCTGGACCTTGGCAACGTCGGCGTTGTAGGGGCGAAAGGAGGTGTGGTCCCTGAGCGCCAGTTCGACGATGACCTTGCGCTCCTCTGCGCTGTAGAGGGTGCCGAAGTGGATGGTGACGGAGGACGAGCCGTCGGTGGCGGTGCTCCGTGGGTAGGTCCCGGCGTCCACCTTGTCGATGGTGGCCTCGTCCATGCACGGCGTGACGGTGAGCTCGAGGTCCTGCACGATGACGGTGACGAGGCCGGCCAGGATCTGGGAGAATGTCTCCGAGAGGATGTTGGGTTTGTTGCTGTCGTCATCCACGAAGTTGGACGGGCACGTTGCCGGGGTCGACGTTCCTGGCGTTGCCCACGTTCTGCTGGCCGTCAGACATGAGCATGATGTTGGCTGCGCGACCGGCGGTGAATTTACGTTCCCTGAGGACGCTGAGGCCAGTCTCAAGGCCGGCCTGGATGTTGGTCCAGCCACTGGTTCCGAGGCTGCCAACATGGCCCTCGAGGTCAGCCTTGGCAGCCTCGGTGGCGCAGCGCAGCGCACAGACGCGGGCTGCGAGGTGGTTGAATTTGACGATGCTGAGGCGGTCGTGGTCGGTGAGCTTGCCGATGATGAAGCGGAGGGCTTTCTTCGTGCTGTTGATCCTCCTTCCACTCATGCTACTGCTGACATCCATGACGGCGACAAGATCTAGGGGTGCTCTGGAGGCCGCGGAGGAGGTGCCCTTGAGCTCCAGCACCACCTTCTGGTCGTTGCGGGCCAGGGGCGCATTGAGGCTGTGGTACTTGATGAGCTGCACTCGCTGCATCGGCCTCGCCGTCGCCGGCCCAGGCTTTGGAGGAGGAGGCTCTTGATCATCGTTGAAGGGCGGCATTGTTTGTGTTAACCAGGATGCTCTGGATACGGTAGAATTAATGACAATCGCACGCACAAACTGATTGTGCCCTTCCTTGGTTTCTTTCTTTGTGCCCCGGCCTTTTATATATAGGTGGTTTTGCACCACGGAATTGAACACACGGCGTCTCGGCCTAATCCACTTGCCACATATAGCGAATAAGTGCTCATCTGTTGAATGTTCAAATTTCATAATTCAACCAAAACTTATATGACATAAAAATCCATCATTCAAATTCAAATTTTAAAAACTCCAAATTATGTATCAAGCAAATTTTACTTCAGATAATTTGTGAATTATAAAATAAAAATGGATAAATCAGATTATTTGTGTATTAAATTTTTTGCTCAAAATAAAAATTTACAAATAATATATTTCCAATTCAGTATAAAGTTTCAAAATTGAATATATGAGCTACGTTATGTTTGACTATCTCAAGACAATGTTGGAGTTTTATTTCAAATTTTAAATACTTTATGTCCTCTGTGTCAAAACGGTGCCGTACAAGAGGGAAATAAAGCATTTATCCTTCGCTTGTGACCAGATATAAGAAAAGGTTGTACTTTCTTTGTTTGAGAACGAAGAAGAGAATTAGTTCAAACCGGATTTCACAAGAAGACTGTCCCCAACGCTCGACGAATAAACCTACTGCTAAAACTGGTGATGGGATCAGCGGGTGGGGCTAGTGGGCCCATATTTTATTTTATTTTTCTTTTTTAAATAAGATGGTCAACATTCATACAACATGTTAAAACTTGGTTCGAATATCTCGAATCAAGTGTGTACTTCCTCCGTTCCAAATTGTAGGTCGTTTTGGCAAATCTAGTTTCATAGTTAGTAGTATGTATCTAGATATATATTTATGTCTAGATACATGCTACTAACTATAAACCTTGAAATACCAAAACGACCTACAAATTGGAACGGAGGAAGTAGACTGTATATATATAGAAAGACTGCACCTGAAGACGTCGTATATCTCAGTACAATGTCTTCAACATTGAAAAAGAAGGCACATTTGCTGGTATTGTATAGTTTGCGCTATATACTTTTCTTTCTGCGCGGGCGCGTGTGTTGGGTAAGCATCCATCAGGTAGTGGCACTTTCTGAAATCAGACGTGGGTTCTCAGACATCCAAAGCCTATGCCTCTACAAAAGCAAGCGTGGACATGTTAAAGACTGGCAGTTCGGCACAAAATTGGTGCTCAAGACATCGGCGACGGAATGCTCACCTAAATGGTTAAGGCATCTCAAGCAAGGCACAAAGCTTGTATTTAACTAGGTGATACCCCGTGCGTTGCTGTGGGAATTTTTAAACAAAGTTGTAAGATGAAAATTTGAAAGTATAAACTAAGATGATTGCTATGCAACATTCTTTTACAAACGACACTATATATGAAAATATGTTTATTTTGTTGAGAGAAAGCGGTTGTTAAATGATTGGTCCACTACTTGAGAAACCATCATTTGTATCGGTTTGGAACCCCTAATGAGGGGGTACATTAATACCGGGTGACCAACCCGCTACTAATGTGCATATTAGTACCGGGTGGTAACAAGCCCCGGTACTAATATGGATGCCTCCCAGCAGTCTCTTTTTCCTTTCCTTTCCTTTTCTTTTCTCATCTCATCATCATTCAAAGTCACAAAATTTACAAGTCTCAAATCAAGATTCAATCACAAGATTCACAACAAGTCTCCAATCACAATCTCAATGCATCTCACAATAATACATCACATCTTACAATCTCATACATCTCACAAGATTCGCACAACAACACAATGTAAGATTCACAGCACATCAAGTCACGATTCACAGAATCAAAAAATGAGGATGCACATCTACCTTGCATGAACTCACATCGATCTATCATAGGAACACAATGAACGGCGGCCGGCCAGCCTCCGCGCCCGGCCTCCCCACGCCGGCTCCCGGCCTCCTCCAGGCCGTGCCACCGGTGGCCTCAAGGCCATGGCCCCAGCTCGGGCGGCACCACCGGCGCCCTCCGGCCGCTCCCGCCAGGTGGCCCCAGCTCGAACGGGGAGGTCGCTGCCCCTCCCCAGGCCTCCGCGCCACCGGCTCGAGGCCAACGCGGCATCGACCGCCACGCCGCGCGACCCTAGAGAGAGGAGAGAAGACTGGGTGAGATCCGATCCTGAGAGAAGAAGGAAGTAGAAAACAAGAGGATAAGGAATGAGAATGAGAGAGAGAGGTGTGCAGGAGATGGTGGAAATAAAGGGGGCACGGTGGAAATCGAGGGGGCGCTGATATTTTCTAAGTGTTGGGAAGGGCGGGTGGACTGCAGGGCATTAGTACCGGGGTATATTTTGACCCGGTACTATGTGCCTCTTTCAGAACCGGGTCTTCTTTACACCCGGTACTAATGTACTCCGGTCACATTAGTACCGGGGGTAGCTAACACGCGGTACTAATGTAGGTCACAAGGGGCGATTCGAGGGTGCTGGCTTCCCACCCAGTACTAATACCTACATTAGTACCTGGTGTAAAAATACCCAGTACTAATGGCATTTCTGGCCCAGGACAAATGATGGTTTCTCTAGTAGTGATCTTTCACGTATTTCTATTATTGGAATTTTGGAGCATGGTATTCGCAAAGATGTATAGATGCTATAGTCACAGAAAATCAGTGGAAGATATAAATTGATGATCTAGTGGATGATGATGTGGCATGTGAGGTGGATGGCTTGCATGTTGAGAGAAATATAGTTAATGCCTCGTAGTGGTTACATCTATATAGTTGTATATGATTAATGCCTTTTAGAAATTTTTGCATCCGCCCAATTTATGATGCTTTAATCAAGACACCGTTCACTTGTGTGGGGTCCTCACTCTTGAGGGTCCCACTGATCACATGTATTAGTCCCTGGAATGGTAGGCTAATACAGTAACCTTCAGAGTTTAGCATTCTAAGCAATAAAAGGCGCATAACTTTATAGGAGGAGGGTTTTACCTTAACGTGGCAAGGGGAAGCGTAGGTGCCTGGATGATGGTCTAAACACCTGGGAATCTGGCTTTGGACAACGAAAGGGCTGTGTATATAACCTATGCCTAAAACATCTCACATATGCATGGTGGGTTTATAAAAGGTGAGTATTGTAAAGATTCTAAAAAATGGTCCTAGAGGGGAATCTATCCCTACCAATCCCCAAGTTTTAAGATGGATTCAGGACCATGGACCCTCTGTCAGTACTTCCAGATACTAATTCCCACGCAAAGAGTTTTAAAGGAGTAATCATCGGGGGCTTTAAGTTATTGGGCTCTTAACCGAGAGCCTCGGCTATTTGAATAGATTATACTCTGCGCAGAGGTGTACACTGTACCCATACGTTCGACCAGCCCATACCTCTGCATCAGGCGGTACTGGCCTACGAGATCCATACCCGCCCACGTCTATCTCTAAACAGCATTCCCTAGGTCCATCCACAGGTACCACTGGGGCCTAAGCAAGGGCCATTCACGCCAACGCATGGACACTGTCCTGGGAAAAAGATACATCATAAAATGTGGTATACAATACCACCGAGCCACCCTTGACCCAACCAATGACCCGTGCCGGCCAGACATGGGACTCTGCGAAGGATTTGCTTGAGCCTATCGTTGCCCACTGTCAGATGGTGAGATCTAGACAGTCCACGAGGGTATCAACCCCTGTGGTTTAGTTCAGATTGGGGCGTTCGGAGGCTAAGAACTCGAAGGTTGTGCATGGATGCACACGGAACACAAGGAACACGGGGATTTATACTGGTTCGGGCCTCCGGGGAGTAAAACCCTACGTCCAGTTGTCGGTGTGGATTGTATTGCTGGGGCACGTGGAGCTGAGTTGCGTTGAGTTACATCTGAGGTCGATCTCGTCCGCCTTATATAGGCCAATGGGCAAGGTCGGTGGGCCTATCTCTAGATCGGTTAAGATCCAGACTTCTATCTCTAGTCGGTTTACAATTTGGAAGGTCTATCTCTATTTCCTTGCGCCGTCTTGATCTTCTTTGTCGTGCGCGTCAAGTCTTGCTCCGGATAAGATCTTCTAACATGTCTTCGGGGCCACAGATCAGGTCTGTTGGTCCCACTAACAGGTCGGTAGGTCTTCTGGTGAGTCGGACCCACTCGTCGGGGACGGCCATGAACCTGGCTGGTGGGGAACCAGGGGTACCCATGTCTGACAAGCCCCGAGCGACGTGTAGGCGTAGCGACCTTAGGAGAGAGGTCATGACGAAGTCGCAGAGCTGTCGACAGGTCGAGTAGCATGCTCGGCGGTCCAAAAAAGAAGAAAGAAATAATGGCCAGCATAGAGCCGACCTGTTTATAGGTCCCGAAGCGTGGCGAAGTTGAGTGACGACCTATAAGAAGTAAACTTCCAGGAGGTCGGAACAACGTGAAAAATTTAGAGGATGTCGAAGACGAACTCGTATAGTAGTCCCCGAGCATTAAAGCAGACAGTATGGCTGGTTTGATGATCCAAAAAGAATGAAATAACTTCAAAATGGTAGGTCGAAAATACACTGTAGAGACACCCAGACCTCCAAGCATAGCTGCAAGGGGCCCAGCAGGGCCACAGAGGCGTGCCGACCTCAGGGAAGCTTTAAATCCAGCAATTAGCGCTCAGGCACCCAGAGATGTCCGACAGGGCCCTCAGGCACGCACCCCCAGGAGAGGCCTTCATTCCTATTGCAACATAGTGATACCCAGAACAGGCTGGCAGAGCCACAGGAGCACGTCGACCTTAGGGAGGCCATATTGGTGCCCAGACGACTAGCATAGCTGCTAACCATCCAGTGGAGCCGTGATACCAAGGTATTGTCGACCAAAGGTAACAGGCACACTGACCACGGAGGTCCGACGACTTAACTTGATTTATTCCAGGCGCCCAGACAGACTGGTAGAGCAGCGAGGCACGGCGACCCCAGGGAGATCTTCAATCGAACCTACGACCATTCTGCTTAGGAAACAAGAACTTTAGGTTGATTGGAATGATATCCGTTTACATGCAGAGCCATAGCGGGTGCAACTGGACGTAGAGCCTAGCAGGTGCAATTTTTGCAGACGACAAAGGAGAAATCTGGCGCAGGCCCATGTGTTAGCAGACCGAATCAATGACACCGGCGAACTGTACCATCACGAGTCAATAGTGTTCGTGACGCTATGCAGTCACAGGCTGATTCCCAGCCGCAACACGACAAAGGGCTTTGGATAAGATCGAATAAAGCCGCGCACGCTTTGTCAGTCACAGGTGAGAAAAGGACAAGTGTTCACAGGTGAACAGCGGAGCAATAACAGGGCTGCATCCAGTGGATCGAGCCTATAAATAGGGGCTAGAGCTCTGAAGCGGAGTCACAAACCACTCTCAAGCATGAAGCTGTACTGTAGGATTCGTCCCATACCATGGTCTTGTGACCATCCACCAGATATCCGGAGTGTGATATAGAATCTTGAAGCTAGAACAAATCTTGCGATGTGTGAAGAACTTGATCAGCCTCTTCTCCCTCTGCTGGTCCACGAGCAGGAAGAAGCTTGCTAGTGACCACTAGCTTACATGTTGTAGGTAGGTGCAGCAGGATGCCTACCCGCAGTGGCATGAGAGAAGTAGTTCGGGAAGATCTTCACAACGGTCCAGAAGCTAGAAGAAAGCTTGCGATACTGTTTGCAAGAACAAAAAGCATGGTAGGGTTTCATCAGGCTAGCATCTTGATCATCAACACCCCCACCCTAGGGGTATAACAGTTTGTATGCTGTAACTGGTCAAGGACCAGATAGGTTGCCGCTACGTGGCGTGTACGGTGTTCGCACCCTTCTGTCAGGTCATGCCAGGCACAGACCTATGTAATCTTGTTAGTTGAAATCTTCATGTTGTTGGTATTATTCGCGACCTTTTTGATGGTCGAAAATTGTATGTGTGGGCCAGGGCTATTCCTATCGACGTATAACCTTGGGAAGGCTACAGAGGAGCCTGACGACCTTGAGAGGAGTTAACACCGGAGACGAAGGCGCCGGCATATCCGTTAGGCCAAGAGCCGTTAGATTGAAACGTTACCTTGATCTTTGCTGCAAATCAAGCGTCGTCAGAGATCCGTTGGCGTGGAGCAGTTAGACCCCTTCGCCCGCAACGGCTACGGAGGCCATGGGGCCCATATAAGACACCGAGATGTCGGGGCGGACCCCATTCACTCCATTTCGCCTTTCTTCCGCTAGGGTTTGTGCGCGCCGCCTCCATTTCTGAGCCAAGAGCACCTCGCCGCCGGCCAACTCCCAGCCAGTGACTCCGTCCGTCCACCAGCACCGCCGCATGCGCATCAAGACCCTTGTGAACTTTAGATCTAGATCCTGAAACCCTAGATCCGCGCCAATGTCGTCGTCTTCCGTAATGCCGCACCCGGAGGCCCAGTGGACACCATCCATGATGAATGAAGACCGGATCCAAGAGATGGTGGAGTACGGACTCCTGAGGCTGAAGGAGGAGGTGGGGTGGAAGGGTGCCGCCGGCGAGGCCTTTCTGAGCGAGGACGACAAGGAACAAGTTGTCTTCACCAGCCACTTCGTCCGCGGCTTCAACGTCCCCACCGGTGACTTCTTCCGAGGTCTTCTGCACTACTACAAACTCGAATTGGTACACCTTGTCCCCAATTCGATTACTGTAGTTACTTCGTTTATCCATCTGTGCGAGGCCTTTCTTGGGCTTTCGCCGCATTTCAAGTTGTGGCGGTATTTTTTCCAAGTGAAGAGGTCTGGGAAGACCCAGGTCGTAGGTAGCGTGGGATTTTATCTTAGGAATGGTCTCAAGGCGACCTATGTAGATATGGTCTTACCGGACAACACCACTGGCTGGAGGGCTGATTGGTTTTACATCGGCAACCAGCAGCCTGGACTGCCGAAGAGGACAGGGTTTGGCCCGACCAAAATTCTGAAGTGGGACCAGACCTTAGATTCTCGCGACGAAGAGGAGATCAAAGGTCTTTTGGAGGACCTGGAGGCTTTGAAGTAGGCTGGTATAACTGGGGGTGCTGTGGCGATCAACTTCAGTCGGAGGTTGATTCAGCCGATCAAGGACCGAATCCACCCTGCGTACGAGTTTTGGGGGCAGACCGACCTTACTCGTGAGAAGATCAAGAAGGTCTCCAAGGTTGAGATGGTCGATCGGGTGGTGCAGATGTTCGGTGGAGTGATCCGTAATGTGAAATGCCTGAAGGCATACTCCCTCGTCAACCCTCCTGACTCGGTAAGATGTCAACCTGAGTCTAGTCTATTTTGATTTGTAAAGGATGACCTCTTACAAACTGTTAATTTTGTATGTGCAGAATCAAGCATTGGTGTACTGGTGCTCGGCACCTTTACCTGCCGACTAGGAGGCGAGCAGGAAGATGAGGGACGCAAGGGATACCCTCGAGCCTCCGCTAGGCGTCATCGAGAACTATGTGTCCAACTCGGACGTGGAGGCGGAGGTCGAGGACGACCAAGAGGTCATAGAGTCTAGTGGCATCAAGCCTGCAAACAGGCGGGCTCGTCGTGCGGCTGCGAAACAGTCGCAAACGCAAGCCGATGCGAAGAAGACGGCCCAACTGGAGGCCAAGAAGAAGAGGAAGACGAAGAAGAGGGCGCGGAGCCCTTCGTTAGCAGAAGACGTCAGTGACGGTCCCTCCTCGGGGGAGGAGGAAGTCGTGGAGGTGGAGAAGCCACCGAGGTCTCCTAGTCCGGAGACCAAGAGGAGGAAGGAGGAGGCGTGCAAGGTCACGCAAGAAGATGCTGACCGCCTGAAGGAATCCCTTAAGATTCAATCAGGCGTTTGGTCTAAGCTTCCAGCAAGACCGCCACCGACCTCTTTGAGGTCTCGGTTTAGGTCAGGAATCAGGTAAATGTTGTTTGCTTTTCCTAGCATCCGGAATATTTTTTGCTAGCGCTGATGACATCTTCGGATGCAGGTTGAACACCAGGGCTTCTAGCGCGGGAAGTGGGCAGTCCTCACCAGCGAGGAGCGCTAACGTGACGCCGAGCATCGAGGTGGTGCAGAATCCGGACGACCACCAGAAGGCTCACGTGGTCGAGGGGTCTCGGCCGATCGGCGCCATGCCTCCCCTGGGGACTCATGATCAGGGGGCAAGTTGCAGCCGAGGTGACCAAGCCCGCAGCGACCAAGAAACAATCCCCGGGGGGAAGCAAGGTTCGTTGGCGCCGACCAAACCGGTTCATCCTGCGGAGCCACTGGAGATCAACTGGGATGGCACGCCTTGGGCTTCAGACATGGTCCTTGATCGGGACGACCTCGCTAGGGCGCATGGCGCCATCAAGGAGTTAAGCTCTTCCTTAGTGGTGAGTTTTCAGTTAAGTCGCGAAGTATTCTGTTGCTCGTTTTATGACCTGACATGATCTTTTGGTAGGCCATGGCCAAGCGGGCTCAGGCTCGTTATGAGATGGTGAGGGAGGTCACTGCAACTCATTTGAAGAACGAGCTCCTCGAGAAGGAGATTGAGCGCTTGAAGGCGGAAGCCGCCGACCAAGCACGCCAGGCCATGCAGCAGGTCTCCCAGGAAAAGGAGAAGCTGCAGCTTGAGCTGGAGGCGGAGAAGCAAAAGGTGAAGGATGCAGATGCACTGCTGAAGTCGGTGTGCGAAGGTATGACCAGGGTTATTGAGGTCGTAGAGTAACTTCAACCTTATTATGCCGTACTGATGCCCTTGATTTTACGATAGGTCATAAAAACAAGGAGAAACAGCTTCAGCACGACCTGACAGAGAGCAAAAAGGCCATCAAGGTGCTCAAGGAGAGCACGAAAGCTGCGACTGACAGTGAGTCTTTCCTTTTCAAGAAATTGTCATATGAAAAAGGCATCCAGAGGGATCTTGAGATTGACCTCGTATCTGCGATGACGACCATCCGGAATGACCAAGTGGCCATTGCAGGGCTTGAGACGAAGGTCAAAGATTTCGAGGGGGCTGCTGAGTACATCGTGAAGATGGTCGCTCCCGAAGAAAGTACTAGAGAGCCTGCTCCGATCCTCGACCGGCTGATCGCCGCTCCCGACCATATTAACATGTTGCTGAAGGATGCAGCATCGATGGCGGTGGTAGGGGCTTGACTCTGGTCAAGTCGTGCTACCCCGAGGTCGACATGCAGAAGCTGGAGGCTGAGGAGAGCGACGACGCCAAGCTTGAGGCCTTCGAAGCGGAGGTGCAGGGTGTGGCCGATAAGGTCGTAGAAAAATTTGGCCTGTAAACAACTTGTAACAAATGTTATATTCTTTTGGAGTCCACCTCCTCTTGTGTTATGTGAATAGTAGTTTTCGCCCATGTTGCCTGCTCTTAACTTTTTACCGTCAATCGGACTTAGCCGCGTAGGCCACGTTGTTATCTCCCCTCTACAACTGCTCAGCGGGGAGGCTTACGCATAGCCGACGTGCGGGGAGGGGTCTAGGACCCAGGTCTGGCGACCACGCGATAAGTCCTTTATCAGGTGCGAAGTCAAGCAAACAATCATGGAGGAAGTAGGATATTCCTCAGGTCTAGCGACCCTAGAGTTGGCGAGGCCAAGCCCCCGAGCGTGTCGAGGGGGAGGAAGAGGTGATGCCCACAGGTCTTGTGACCTACGTATTGGCAAGGCCAAGCCCCCGAGTATGTCGAAGGGGTGTGGGGAGACACAACACAAGAGGCAAGGAGACTCAAATATAGGTCGACAAGACGCTGCCGTGAGAATTATGATTCAACTAAAACTTGAGGAAAAGTACATTGCTTGCTAAAGTAAATACTAAGCTACGGGTAGAATCGCCGTAAGTGCTCCACGTTCCAAGGGTTCCGAACACCTTGGCCATCGCTCCACTGAAGAGGATAAGTAGATGGGCTGACGACCTCCTTGATGATGAAGGGACCCTCCCATGGAGTAGAGAGTTTGTGCATGCCATCGGTTTTCTGGATCCTGCGGAGGACCAGGTCGTCGACGTTGAAGGTGCACTCTTGGACGTTGCGGTCATGGCAGCGGCGGGGCTGTTGGTCGTGGCGGGCCTAGCGCATGATGGCGGCGACCCAATTCTCTTCTAGGCTGTCGAGGTTGACTCGACGTGTCTTCTCTGCCTCTCCTTCGTCGTAGTGTTGTAGTCGAGGAGTGTCGAAGACGACATCTGTGGGGAAGACAGCTTCTGAGCCGTAGACTAGGAAGAAGGGTGTGTATCCTGTGGCTGTGTTGATCTGAGTCCTGAGGCCCCAAATCACATGAGGGAGTTCGGCTAGCCATCGGGAGGCATAGTTGGAGGCGTCGTCGTAGATCGTCTCTTTGAGAGACTGTAGGACCATGCCGTTGGCCCTCTTGACCTGGCCGTTGCATCTGGGATGGGCGACCGAGGAGTAGTAGACATAAATCATGCTGTCTTGACAAAAGTCCCAAAATGATGAGCCTGTGAAGGCTGAGACGAGGTCGGTGATTATTCTGTTGGGCACACCGAAGCGGTGGGTTATGTCTTGAATGAATTTGGCGGCTTTTTCCGACGTGACCTTGGAGACAGGTCGGACCTCAATCCACTTGGTGAATTTGTCGACTGCCATAATGATGTGTTTGTAGCCGCTAGGGGTGGTACGGAACAGACCTATGGAGTCTAGACACCAGATAGCAAAGGGCCATGATGGTGGGATCGTGCGCAGGACCTGGGCAGGCAGGTGCTGCTATTTTGCAAAGAACTGGCATCCTTTGCACCTCTTGACGAGGTCTTTGGCATCGCTCATGGCCGTGGGCCAGTAGAAGCTAGATCTATATGCCTTGCCGACTAGGTTAGCAGAGGCTGCATGGTTGCCGCATTCGCCGCCGTGTATTTCAACCAAGAGTTTGATACCTTCGGAACAAAGTATGCACTTCATCAAGACGCTAGTGGAGGCGGCTCGTCTGTATAGCTCTGTACCTATGACGACATAGCTAGCTCTACGGTGGGTAATTCTTTCTTGTTCCACCTTATCGTCTGGGACCATATGGTGGAGTAGGAAGGCGATAAAGGGTTCTCGCCAATCGTCTTCTCGGTCAACCATAAGCACGTCCTGGGGATGTGCTGGTACTGGGTCAGGCTAGACCAGGTCTGGCTGGTCCAGGTCTAGGATCATGATCGATGGTTGGTGTAGGTCTTGGACGAAGACACCGGCCGGAACCAGAGCGCGTTTGGAACCAAGTTTTGACAGGACGTCGGTCGCTACGTTAAAGTCGCTGGTGACGTGGTGAAACTCTATTCCGTCGAACTGGCCTTCTAACTTGCAGACCTCAGCGCAGTATGTGTCCATTGTCTCCTTGACGCAGTCCCAATTTTTGTTGACCTGCTGGACGACCAGCAGGGAATCTCCATATGCAATGAGTCGCTTGATGGCTAGGGACACAGCTATGCGAAGACCATGGATGAGAGCTTCATACTCTGCTCCATTGTTGGAGGCCTTATAGTGGATCTGGAGGACGTATTTGAGGTGGTCTCCTTTGGGGGAGATGAATACACCAGCACCAGCTCCTTCGAGGTTGAGGGCTCTGTCGAAGTACATGATCCAATGTTCAGGTCGCTCCTCGGAAGGGGGGATCCAAATCTTCGTCCATTCAGATACGAAGTCGGCTAGGATCTGGGACTTTATGGACTGCCTGGGGCAGAACTCGATGTCGAACTCTCCTAGCTCGATAGACCACTTGACGATGCGGCCGTTGGCGTCGCGATTCTGAAGGATCTCCCCCAGAGGGAAGGCTGACGGGACCTTGATCTTGTGGGCTTGGAAGTAGTGTCAGAGTTTTCTCGATGTGATCAAAAGTGCGTAGAGCAGTTTTTGAGGCTGACTGTATCGAGTTTTAGCGTCGGCCAGGACCTCGCTAACATAGTAAACAGGTCGCTGGATAGGGTAGGCCTGGCCAGCTTCTTTTCGCTCTGCAACAAGGACCGTACTGACCATGTTGGTGGTGGCTGCGATGTAGAGAAGGAGCGTCTCGCCTGAGAGGGGAGGCGCCATGACCGGCGGGTAGGTCATGAAGTGTTTAAGCTTGCCAAAGGCTTGCTGGGCCTCATCGTTCTAGACGAACTTGTCCGCCTTCTTCAATAGCTTGAAGAAGGGCATGCCTTTTTCGCCGAGTTTGCTGATGAATCGTCCTAGGGCTGCCATCATGCCTGTGAGCTTCATGACGTCCTTCTTGCAGGATGGGCGATGCATCCTGCGTATTGCGTCCACCTTGGTGGGGTTGGCCTCTATTCCTCGGTGTCCGACCATGAAGCCCAGGAGCAACCCGGAAGGGACACCGAAGGCACACTTGGTGGGATTAAGCTACCACCCGAAGGCGCGGAGGTTGGCGAAGGTTTCGGTGAGGTAGTCTAGGAGGGTGTCGTGGTGGTTTGTTTTTACGACCACATCGTCTACATAGGCTTCGACGTTGAGGTGGAGCTGGGAATCCAGGCATTTTTGTATCGCTTTTTGGTACGTGGCACGAGCATTTTTGAGGCCGAAAGTCATCACCGTATAGCAGTAGATGCCATTTGGTGTTATAAACGCCGTGTTGTCCTGGTCAGCGGGGTTCAGGGCTATCTGGTGATACCCTGAGTAGCAGTCGAGGAAGGAAAGCAGCTGGCTGCCGGCCGTAGAGTCTATGACCTGATCGATACGCAGGAGAGGGAAGGGATCTTTCGGGCAGTGCTTGTTGAGATCGGTGTAGTCGATGCACATTCTTAATCCTCCAGTTTTCTTAGGTACAAGGACCGGGTTGCCTAGCCAGACCGGGTGCTTACACTCTCGTATGAATTTTGCAGCTAAGAGCTTACAAACTTCTGATGCTATGGCGTCCCTTCTATCCTTCGCGAAGCGCCGAAGCTTCTGTTTGATGGGTCGTGCGGTCTTGTTGACTTCTAGGGAGTGCTCAGCCAACTCCCTCGGGACACCGGGCATGTCTAATGGGCTCCAGGCAAAGATGTCGGTGTTGTCCTGGAGGAAGGTGGTGAGCGCGAGTTCCTATTTGGGGTCGAGCTCGGCCCCAATGACGACCCCTTTGGTTGCGTCGGGCAGACCGAGGCAAACTTTCTTCACCGATGGACCGGGGTCCACAGCGGTTTCTGTGCGCTTCTGCTCTAGTACTTGTAACTCAGAGACGTCGAGCTTTGCAGCTTCGGTGATCATGACCTCCGTCGCAGCTTTGTAGGTGGTAATGGCTGCCAGGTTGATGGTCTCAGCTTCGCATTTGAAGGAGACGACGATGTCACCGTAGACGGAGAGGACCCCGTTTGGCACCGACATCTTCATGAGAAGATACGTGTAGTGCGTGATAGCCATGAACTTGGCCAGCATAGGACGACCCATGATGGCGTGGTAGGAGGAGCGGAAGTCCGCAACCTTGAACGTCAAGTACTCCGTGCGGTAGTTTTCCATAGTGCCGAAGGTGACCGGGAGGCAGACCCGACCTATGGGGGTGACTGCTTTTTCGGGTACGACCCCATAGAAGGGTTCGTCGCAGGAGGTCATCTTTGTGAAGTCGAAATTCCTCTTCTTCAGGGTCTCGGTGAATATGATGTTGAGGTTGCTGCCCCCGTCGATGAGGGTCTTAGGCAGCATGGCTCCGTTCACCGTCGGGTCTACGACCAGCAGATAGGTCCCGGGGTCGGCGATATGGACCCAGTGGTCCTCTCGGGAGAAGGTAATGGGGAACTCCGACCACCTCAGGGGTTGGGGAGTTTCAGTGTTAACGAGACCGATCTTGCGCGCCTGGAGGCGTTGTTGTCGCGTACTCGCCGCCGCCCGCCGACCTCCGACGATAATGTTTATCGTCCGGTTGGATGGCTGGAATGCCCCGTTGGGGTTGCCGATACTGGGCGGTGGCGGTAGCGCCTGGTCCTTGCGACGGTCTTGGAGATGTCCTGGGTGGTCGTTACGATGGTCGTCGCGGCGGTCTTCTCGACGGTCACTGGAGTGAGCGTCGCGGCGGTCTCCGTGACGATCACCGCGGTTGTCTTCGCGGCGATAGTCGCGGCGGTCTCTGTCATCACGCCGATAAGGTCGGCGGAAGTTATCGTAGCGTGGCTCAAATTGTCGTTGACAGTCGTCAAAGCGACGGCCGTCGTTTGTCTTCCTGGGTTCTTTGACTAGTGGAGGGACGCTGAGCTCGCGCTTCAGCACTTCGCACTCGCGCATCGTGTGCTTCACGTCCTTGTGGAACTGATACCAGTCGTCGAGGACGATGTTGAAGTCGTCAACCAGGAAGGTAGACTTGCTAGGCCCTTCTGTCGTGAAGGCCTCTCCTGATCGCTTGCGTGACCTGTAGCCGTCTTCTTCACCATTGAAGTCGTGGGTGACCGCGTCTTGTGTTTCGACAAGCTTGTCGACGTAGGCCATGAGGTCAGGGATGGTCGTGGCCCCATGGTCATGGATCTTCTCAAAGAGGTGGAGGTTGCCGATGCCCTTCCTGAAGTAGGCGATGACGTCTTCATCTTTGACGTCGGCAAGCGTGTTGCGGTTCTCGAAGAAGCGGTTGGTTTAGTCTCGGAGACTTTCACCGTGTTGCATCCTCACTCTTCCCAACTGGTGGGTGTTGCCTGGGCGATTGTAAGTGGCCTGGTAGTTTATGGTGAACAACCTTATAAGGGACGCCCACGAAGTGATGCACTCCGGTGGGAGGTTGTCCAGCCACAACAACGGTGCCTGGTGCATCACGAGGGGGAAGTACCCCGCCATGTGGTCGGAGTTGCCTCCTGCAGCTTGCGCTGCCACGGTGTAGGTCTTCAACCAAATGTTGGGGTCGGAGCGACCATCGTACTTCTGGATGGCCGGCTTGAAGTCCTTCGGGTATCTCGGCGCCCGGAGGCGTCGTGAGAAGGCTAGGAAGGTAGTAGCTCCGACTCCGTCATCCACTTGTGGGGCGACGTAGAGGTCGCCTGGTGTACCATGGGCTTGGTCGTAAGTCGCGCGTCGTTGAATCTCGACATCGTGCCGATTTTGGAGCGCAGTCTCGACGAGGATGTTGTCGGGGGCTAACGGGGCCAGAGCGCCATTGGCCCTGTCATAGTTGGCTCGTCGCTCGAGCTCTTCCCTGTCCTGCACAGGTCGTCGCGGTGTTGCAGCGCCTGGAGCGCCTGCTTGTTGTGTTGGTGGCGCCTGGATGATGGCGTTGTGGTTGGCGTTGACACCACGGGCGGGTTAGACCACCTCGTTTTCACCGCCTCCTTCTTCAGGGACTGGTCGGAGGGGCAAATTGCCATTATTACCCTGGGGGTAATGGGATCTACAACGGCTTGACGCTGATCTGGTGTACCCTCAGCCGTGTTCTTCGAGCTGAGCTGTTGCCACACGAAGATGGGCAATCGCTTGTCGCATGGCCGGGGTATCGGGCTCGTTGCGCATCTCTGCCAGGGCAGCTCCCATGTTGGCTTGGGGTGAGCGATGGATCTCGTGGCCGTCTTCTTCGAAATCCCGCAGGAGATCTCTTGCCCGTAGACCACGTCGGGGGTATTGATCTTGATGCCTGTCGGCATCGTTGGCTGGTGCAGCGTTGGCCGGAGCGGCGTTGGCCAGGGCCGCCGCATTGGCTTGAGCGTTGGGGTTGGCGTTGGCATTAGCCTGGTTGGCTTCTGCTTGGCGACGTTGAGCACGTTCGGCATTGGTTGCCTCACGCTGATCCCTCTGTTCTTCTGTTTCGCCGGCTTGAGGAGATACGTCGGCGGAGACGACGAGGACTTCCCGACCTAGGGGGTCGTGAGATCCATCGGTCTCAGGCAATCCTTCGTTCGGTGTCAAGATGACCCGAGCGACCTGGAATTCACTGCAATCCAGAGATCGGGTGATGCTGGGGGTCTGGCGACCTGTAGGCTTCCTTGGCAGGGCCGGGCGGCGCAGCCTCTTCAGAGTGCGGCACTGGCGCATGGTGTGCCTAGCTTGCTTGTGGATAGGGCAGGGGAGGTCTGGAGACTCCCTGCGAGATCCATAGATCGTCGCCTGTGAGACGGTTTCTGACCGAGATTGGATCTGGATCGTCTTCTTGGCGAGGTCGGTAGCGACCTGGCACGAGTTACGTAGGCCGTAAGGCATGCGGGATGCCATGGGACCTCGTTTGCTGCGTTGGCTAGCGCCTTCGCAGACCTCAGCGGTGCCCTTGTTCATGCAGGCGACCTGGTTGAACCCGGCGACGAGGTTGCTAGGTGTGGGTGGGTGGGTGTTCACGACCGGTTCTGGGATGAGCTCCCAGATCGTCGAGTTGTCGCCTTCTAGCGAACAGGCGTCGGGCGGCATCGAGCCGAAACGGATTCCGACGAGGTTGGCGATGCAGTCCGCCATGCTCTCCGGGAACATGACGCCGGGACCTATTGGAGCCATCGAGTTGCACGACGAACCTCCGAGCTCCCCTACCTGGCGTGCCAACTGTCAGATGGTGAGATCTAGACAGTCCACAGGGGTATCAACCCCTGTGGTTTAGTTCGGATTGGGGCGTTCTGAGGCTAAGAACTCGAAGGTTGCGCAAGGATGCACATGGAACACAAGGAACACGGCGATTTATACTGGTTCGGGCCTCCGGGGAGTAAAACCCTACGTCCAGTTGTTGGTGTGGATTGTATTGCTGTGGATTGTAGCCACGTCGCAGTGCAGATGAGGACGGCCGGGGCGGGCTGACCTAGGGAAGGAGTATGGCGGAGGGCCATAAGCTCATCCAGCGAGTATTCATGGCATGGTAGCTTAGGGGCTAAGTAAGCGGCGGCTATGGTGGTGGTTGTAGCGGGGTTGTTGATGACGGCGGGAATGGCAGCGTGGCGGGCATTATGTTGAGTGTGCGGCGCGCAGTGTCTGCGCTCTGGCATGCAGCACGGCGTGATGTCGTGGTGTGGTGCGGCACTAGATGGGGTGGTGGCGAGCAAGGGTGTGGCATGGTGGCTACGTCGCTGAAGGCTGGCCAGGGCTGTGGCCTGCAGTGGTGGTGGCGCTAGGGTAGGGCTCGTCAGAGCGGCGTCGTTAGTCGGGGTACGTCATGATGTGCGATGGCGGGCTCGTCGGGGCGTGGCACGGTGGTAGGGCTGCATACGGCCGTGGAGCAAGGGAGGTGCCCGGAAATGGGGCTCAATGGACGCAACATGGCGAGGCGATCTCAATGCGCCACCTAGTAGGGCGGGGGACGGCTGGGGTAGGCGTTTCGGCTCGGTGGTGGCCGGCGGTGACGTCGCAAGGCAGAGGGGAAAGAAAGGGGGAGGGGTGCGGGAGGAGGATGGTGGCGATCTCGGGCTGAGTCGTAGTCAGGTGTGGGCCGTGCATGTGTGTGTGCGTTGGTTGGACCGAGGGGAGGCATGGGGTTGGGCCGTGACGAGAGAAAGGGTGGGGGTGGCTCAATGGTCTTAGGGGGTCCTAGGGTTTGAGTTTAAACTAAGTTCACGAGGTGCCATTTAGTTATGGGTAATATTCAAATATAGTTTGAATATTATCTAGTCGCGGAAGATAGAGGTTTCGGAGATCCTGTCTTCATAATTTAAGCAGGGGTTCTAAAGAACCAATCAATGTGCAACACAGATGTAGGTCTAATGCATAGCCTAATTTGTAAATTAGGTTTGAATGGTTTGTGTTGTAAAATTTTAAAAAGGTCTGTATTCTGGGATGTTAGGGCACTCCCAACCCAGACTCCATCCATAGAGTCCATACCTCAAAGATTCTATCACAAGAATTTATACTCTCCAATGCAAATCTGAAATAGTAGTTTCTATAGCACAGCGTACAGGATTCTAGACTCCACCCGATCCTCCCCCAACGCGGAGTCTTGTGGAGTACTATGCATCGAAGGATGCGTAGACTTGGAGTCCAGATAAGAAACTAAGTCTTCATTTTTCTCCTTCTCTCTTCAATAACTATAGTGCCACGTCAGCAAAAAGAGCTAATAAATGAACTTGGACTCTGTGATAGAGTCTGCGTTAGGAGTGCCCTTACAACTTGGCCATCTCAATTAAAAGAAATTAAATCCGATCGTCCCTGAGGTGTGGTACCCACTTGTGTCTATATTTTACTTCAAATTCTGGGAAGTTGGATCTTATTTTGCCAATAAAAAAATGTAAGGATCACAATCACGAAAACTGAGCCTTAATTGGATTAATCGTCTAGAAAATTTAAGCATTTAATATTTATTGAATTCTACTTTCCATGCATTCACACTTGGCCCTTGTCTTGCATGCACATACTTTGACTGAAATGGGAATGTTTTTGGCTGTACAGAACCATGTGCAAGATATGTGTGCTGTGTAGTACAGCGTGATGGTGTAGGGCGAGTTATCTACAACCCAAAAAGCAACAGGAAATGATTAATGGGTCTAGAAACTTTCAGGTTCTAAGGTAGGCAATTTTGTCAAACATGCCAAGCACTTTAATTGAGGTTAGGCTTTTTCAATTCTGGAATATGAAATTTGTGTCTCATCAAATATTTTATTCTAAAATAAAGGTAAAATGGGTCTTATTTTATTGATACAACATAAGAAATACAATGATATAAACAGAATATAAATTGGATACACAGATTAAAAAATATAAGCATTAGGAGGTTGTAAGATTTCACTTTTTACGTGTTCACACTTTTGTTCCCTTACATGATTGCAGCTTTGCCCAGAACCAGGGGGCCGGGGGGCTTGTATTCCAATCTATGGCAAACCGATAAAACCTGAACGTTTAGAATTTAGCAACGTCCGAAGAAAAAAAAAAGGGCCATGCCAAACCAAGAAATCTTGTATGTTTAGAATTTAGCAAGTCCGAAGAAAAAAGGAGAGCATGCAGGCAAGTGTCAAACCCAGCAGCGAAAACAATAAGTCAAAGATCAAAAGTTCAAAAATTGGACAGATTTTTGACGGGAGGGTGGAATTGAACCGTGGACAGATATATAGCAAAGTTCATATTTTTTATTGTAAGTTTTTGGCTTGTGCACACTCAGCGTACATTATTTTGTATATATTATTTGTCCTGCAATACAGGAAAACATGAGGGCAGCATCAATTTATCAGATCCTGCTGAATAGATGAGCCATGGAGATGAGCGCGTTGGCTGACAGCGCAAGGAACCCAAGGAATGAAAACCACACTGCGATGTTGATCTTGCTGTTGAACTGGTCCTTGCCGTATGTCGACGCCCGCAGATGGTTGCGAGACGCGGCTGCCGATGAAGCCGATATGAGCAGATACGCCAATATCTGCAGGGAAACTAATTCAGCGACGGTAAACTCCACCGGTGCTCGCACCGGCAAATCTCGCTGGAAGCTAGAATGCGTTATGCCTGCCTGATCGAGGAAGAGGCTGCAGCAGTAGCTTGAGATGCTCTGCAGCATAGAACTTGGCCATAATAGATGGCTGATTTTGGCACATGCTTGCACGATCGAGTACAAGCAGACGACCACATTCACTCCGATGGCGTACCTGCAATAGCACATCATTTTGAGGATTGGATAAGAGAAATTAATTTGTTTTAGCAACGAAAGATGAAAGGAGGAGATTGAATGGGGGCATAAAAAGGAGCTATTTTCCGGTAAACAATACTACAAGTTAGTGGTATATAGTATAGATAAACGGTAATATAGTAATTATTACTATATATTAATGGATCATTGTAATCTTATCAAATGAAAAATATTACCATCTCAAAGAAGAAGAAAATATATTACGTATATGCAATTTATATATTTTTTCCAGAAATACCCTTTACCACATATACTACTCATATATGCTACCACGGGTGGAGAACCAACCTTTGATCCAGGGCCTTTAGTCCCGATTGACTTTGGAGCCGGGACTAAATGCGCTGGATCGAAGTGCAGCGTGAGGCACCGCACCTTTAGTCCGGGTTGGTAATACCAACCAGGACTAAAGGCCCCGGGTACAACGGCTAGTTCGGAGGCAATCATGGGGGTGGGGTTTTTGTCCCGGTTGGTAATACCACTCTAAACTAATAAAAAGGAATGATAAAGAAAAAATAATAAAAAGGACTAAAGGAATAAAAGTACTCCCCAATTCTTCAAGCTTCATGAAAATTCAAAGTGCTCTTGAGATTGATTCATAGTCATTTTCTAACAATGTGCAATCCGATTTCGAGAACTTCATTTATGTCTCGTGACCACCTTTTTGCCCTTGCACATGCGCATCATCTAGAAATTGTGTGTTCATTTTCTCCCTCTCCATAAGCATTTGTTTTCCATGACCTTTTCGACAAGTCTTAGTAAGATCCATCAAAAAAACTTTCTTGTTTTGATAAAATCCTGATTATAATATTTTGCTAGGACTAACCTTCCCAAGCTGCAGATAAAGCCTTACACATATTTTTATGAGTGATGACAGGTTGGAAAAGTTCTAGCACTAGTTTGAGAGACTTGATGAGCTGAGAGAACAATGAGCAGTTGCAATGAAGTTTAAATTGTTGATCTCATATGAGAACAATGATCCATTCAGTTTCTTTTTGGAAAAATGGTTCCTTCTGAGATTTATTAAAATTGAGAGCATGAGAATCAATTCATTGTGGGATGTGCTTAAATGATATCTACCCTCCATATTAGAGATGGCTGGTTACAACTTGAATATTAATTAAAAAAAATCTTTTGAGAGCATTGTGTTTTGTTTTGTATGATCAAGTGCAGGATTGAACACCAAAAGGCAACGCTGATTTCTATTGAAGACTTACTCGAGGACGAGCAAGATTTAAGCATGGGGGATTGTTGGCGCTCATTATTGACACCTTTTTGCCCCTGTTTATCTTCAATAATGGTATGAATTAAATACCTAAACTATTGATCATATCTAAATTTGGACTGTTTTCACATATGCAATATATTTTGGAGAATACTCTATTTTTTGCTGGAAAATAGACTTTAATAGAGAAACATGAAGGCCAACAGGCACAAAAAGGGCCTAGGCCGGTCGGCCTATAGTGCCCAGGCCGATCGGTCTAGGGTCCCCAGGAGCCCAATCGTGCTCAATCTTGGCGAGCAATCCTCCATGATGACTTAGAGGCTAAATTTCTAAAGATATGGCAAGATGGGTTAAGGATCAAAAGGGAATCAAGCAGAGATTTGGAAAGTTATCAAGGATCATTCTTATCTCGAGGGAATCGACGTGCTAGGGCCACATGCAAGTGAAAAAGAAGACTTTAGAACACCTAAGAAGATTTGGAGTTTAAGGGAGGTGCGACAGGGCAAAAGGAAGGCCCAGGCCGATCTGCCTGGATGGCTTAGGGCATTCCTTCACCCCCTCGACTTTCTATTTCTGCCACGGGTTCCCCAAACTATAAATACCCTCTCCACCAAGCACCACATCCAAGATGACGCATTCGACGTGAAGAAGCAGAAAAGTAGAAGGTGACTGAGGGACACCATTTCGGAGAGCCAAGGGCCGTGCAGTTGTTTAGGGATTAGTGTAGCGAAGCCCTAGCTAGCTGACGTGGGAACCCTACAAGGAGGATCCACATCGGAATTCTAGAGCTAGGATCATCAGAACAAGGTAGGATCCTAGTGGAGACCTTGTGATGTACAATCATTCATGGTGAAGTAATAGATGTGTTCTTGTTCTTAGCAATCTAAGTGCCTCCTTCTATGGTTTTATGGTCTTTCAAATTTGATTGCTTTTCAATCTATGATCAATGATATGTTGCATAGGATGTTTATGTGGTTGTGGTGACTAGATTTGCATGCCTGATCTTCTGATGAGTTTGAAATGTTCTTATGATCATGCCCTTAGACTACCTACACTGATAGAGGGGATTGTGATGGGTTCGTCCTTGTGTAAGGTGGGGGTTTTCGGGAGCTAGACTGGAGGTGTAGATTTAAAGATGCTTTTACTAAGATGATATTTGTGTTGCTTTGCTACCTCGCTCAGAATTATAACATATATATGCATAGTCTAGGTTGCTCTAGATTGGTTACCTCTTACTTGTATCTGTTATCTGCTGTATCTGCTACATTGCATCAGAATTATTCATCAACAAAAGGCTTATACTAACATTGCTAGTTGAAATATATCTTGTGTTATAAGTTTCATGGATTGATAAATCTTGGGGAATACTCTGAAGGAAAAGCTGCAACTGATCCGTGCGCTTGAGGTTCACAACATGGCGCGCTAACCACTGCCAACAGTGCGCCCCATTGCATTATGTTGCATACATAATGTCCTCCGGGAGGAGGACATGGCATTCAATGGTGTAGCCACGTAGGCTAAGGGGCGCTTGGAGGGGCCACGGTCTCACACCATGAATTATGCAAAGTTTAAGCTGGTACTTAGAGCATCTCCAAGAGTTTGCCAAATTTTACTTGGCAAATCTTATGTTTTGGCAACTTCTAAAACATATACCAAGTAAAAAAAAGTTTATCTCCAACAATTTGGCATAATTCACTTGCCAAATCCAGATCTAACTTACATCAGGAACCCTGAGAGAGAAACAAAATTACGTTATGCCCTTCCACCTCTTGAAAACTTACATCAGAAACCCTGAGATAGAAATAAAATTATTTGTATGTCCTTTCACCTCTTCTGATACGGAGGTATGCGCCGCGGAAACTAGCGCGCATATATGCGCGCGTGGAGGGGAGGGATGCTAAGTTGCTATTGATGCCAAGTTGTTTTGCCAAACTGTTGGAGGCTATTTTTTCATGTTTTGCCAAAATTAGATGGATGCCAAGTTGTTTTGCCAAACTGTTGGAGTTGCTATTAGTACTAATTCTTTGGAGAGGAAATAAGCACTTAATTAATCTAGTAGTGATGGCTAGCTCGTGCTTTGTATTTTATAAGTTGGTAACTATACAAGCTGCGCTTGCGCTAGTATAATCTTTCAGTTAATTTTATTTCAACTCTACTCCAAACCTAGTAGGGAAATGAGGATACAAAAGTGAATTGCTGTCCTTTACTTTTACAGGACTGTGAGGGTTTGAAAAGAAATTCCTCGTGTTCTAAAATTACCATTCTCTAACCTGTACGTCTCGTAGCGGCCGCTGTCCCACGCGGGTGTCCTTGCGCTGGCCATGATCGAGAAGGCCAGCAGGCTGAGCACCGCGGTGACAAGCGTTGGCGGTCGTGGGAAGCGGCCGAGGACATGGCAGAGGGTCGGCCCTGCTTTTCGTAGGTATCCTTGGTCTTGAAAAACTCCAGAAGCTTGAGCAGCTCCTTACGGAGCATGTCCACCATGGGGTCGACGATGCGCTCCAGCGCTGTCAGCGCCTCTGCCAGAATGTTCCGCGCTTCCTCCAATTTGTCGCCGTCGGCCTTCTCCATCGCCGCCTTGATGGAGTCCGCGTGCTGGCGCCTGGCCACCTCAGCCTGCACCTGCGGCGGCGTGGCGACCGCGACGGCTGCTCTCCTCCTGCGGTGTATGGTGATCAGCTCGGGGCTGGAGGTGACCTGCTGGCCCTCGAAGCTGAATCTGTACTGGACCTGGGCGACGTTGGCGTTGTACGGGCGGAAGGCGGTGTGGTCCCTGAGCGCGAGTTCGACGATGACCTTGCGCGTCTCCGTGCAGTAGAGGGTGCCGAACCTGATAGTGACGGAGGAGGAGCCGTCGGCGGCGGTGTTCACAGGGTAGGAGCCGGCGTCCACCTTCTGAATGGTGGCCTCGTCCTGGAACGGCGTGACGGTGAGCTCGAGGTCCAGGGCAATGATGGTGACAAGGCCGGCCAGGATCTGGGAGAAGGTCTCGGAGAGGTTGGTGGGTTTGTTGCTGTCATCATCCACGAAGTTGTACACCCCGCCAAGGCTCTTCTTTGCGATCGCGTCCATCAACGTGGTGTCGTGCCCTGAGCCAAAGCCGAAGGTGTGGACGGGCACGTCGCCGGGGTCGACCTTCCTGGCGTCGCCTTCATTCTGCCCGCCATCAGACATGAGCATGATGTTGGCGGCACGGCCGGTGGTGAACTTGCGTCCCTTGAGGACGTCGAGGCCAGTCTCGAGGCCGGCCTGGATGTTGGTGGCGCCACGGGTCTTGAGGCTGCCGACGAGGGTCTCGAGTTCAGCCTGGGCGGCCTCCGTGGTGCAGCGTAGAGGGCACAGCCGTGTGGCTTCATGGTCGAATTGGACGATGCTGAGGCGGTCGTGGTCGGTGAGCTTGCGGATGATGAAGCGGAGGGCTTTCTTCGTGCTGTCGAGCTTGCCTCCGTAATCCATGCTACCGCTTACGTCAATGATGGCGACGTAATCCATGCTACCGCTTACGTCAATGATGTCGAGCTTGCCTTTCGGTTGTGGTACTTGGAGAGCTGCACTTGTCGCACCATCGGCCTCGACGGCCCTGCAGGCTGCTTATTAGCTGGAGGAGGCTCGTCGTCATCGTTGAACGCCATTGTGTGTGTGTGACGACGATCGCACGCTCAAACTGATCGAGCACGGTGCAACTCGATCGATCTGTGCTCCTTCTTCGTTTCTTTCTTTTCGCACAGCACAGGTTGCATATATGATGGCTCAATCTGCTTAGCCTCCTTTTATAGCTTGTTTCTATGGCGGAACACACGGCCGTCTCGGCCTAATTAACTTGACGCATATAGCAAATAAGTAAAAATTCACTCCATGTAACACTGTCATTTGTGCTATTTGTTTGAAATGCTCATTTGTTGAATGTTAAAATTTCATAATTCAACCAAAAATTATACGACGTCAACATCCATCATTAAAATTCAAATTGCAAAATGTAATTGAGAAAGTTCCATGCATACTGTCTATCTAAAAAACAAACGAATTTTACTTCAGAGTACGAAAATTGGAGCTCCAGGAAAATTTTAATCCTAAAAATTGATAAATCAGATTCTGGTGAATTAAATTTTGCTAAAATAGAAATGTACAAATAATATATTTCAAACAATTCAGTATAAGGCTTCAAAATTGGATATATGAGTTTCGCTAATTATCTGAATACAATATTGGAGTTTTCTTTCAAAGTTTAAATGATTTATTTCCTCTGTGTCGACAAGGTGCCGTCCAAGGTGGGAATAAAGCATTTATCCTTCGCTTGTGACCTGGGTGTACTATGCTTTCATGGGTAGCTAGGCCCATGGAAAGATTGTGCTTTGTTTGTTTGACGTAGAAGAAGAGAATTAGTTCAAAGCAGATTTCACAAGAAGACTGTCCCCAAGGCTCGCCATTAAATCTTTGCTACTGGCCTACTGCTAAAACTGGCGATGGGATCAATGGGTGCGTGGGGCTGTTGGTCCCTTTTTTTCATTTTTGTTTTTTTTAAATACGATGGTCAACATGCATTCAACAGATTAAGACTTTTTTCGAATATCTTGAATCAAATGTGGCTATATATATCACTGGCAAAAAGGAATAATAAGTAGACGTGTTATGGAAAGACTACAGCTGAAGACATCGTATATCTGCAGTACATTGGATTCAACATTTAAAAAGAAGGCACATTTACATGTATCATTGGGTTGAGCATCCATCAGGTGGTAGCGATTTCCAAAATCAGACATTGTATTCTAGGACATCAAAAACCTCTTCAAAAGCAAGTGTGGAGATGATATAGACTTGCAGTTCGGCAGAAATTTGGAGCTCAATAATACGTCCCATACAGGTGACGCACAAATGGATTATTCCCTCTCGAGAAGAAGACATACTCCCTCCGTCCCATAATAAGTGCAATCCTAACTTTTGAAAAAAAATCCTACAAAGAATGCAATTCTAGAAAATAGATCTAATTACCTTTCAAATTAAGTGATCAGATCTGATTTGCATAGCAAAACCTACTGCATTTGGCAAACTAATGAGGGTATTAGAGTCTTTTCATTCCACCACTAATCTGTCCTAAAAAAAATTAGAATTGCACTTATTATGGGACAGAGGGAGTATTTACTAGTGTGTTGGCTTGCCGTTTGCGCTAGATGCCTTTTCTTGTTCTCCTTACGGTACAGTGCAGTGGAAAAGGAATGCTCACCTAAATGAGTAAGGCATCTCAAGCAAGGCACAAAGATTGTAAGCCTTTTGGAAATGTTGGCCACTACAGGTTGCTTTCAGCGACATAAATTGTTCATATATAAATATAGGTTGATTCGATCCTTTCCGTCATGCATGTAACATGAGAAAAGCAGTATGCATTTTATGAAACAGCAAAATATTTCCAAATCAAACTTGTAAGCACGGATAGAATAACAAAAATTATTGCTACATTCGCTGCTAATTTGCTTCCTCTGCTAGGCTCTGTTGTATTCGTTCACAGCTTTTGTTATTGCTAAACAATGGTGGTAATGCTTTGTCAGTGGTGGATTGCAGGCACTACGGGAAACCCCGAAGATGCCGAGTGTAAAAAATTTTGCCAAGTGCTATTTATCGGGCACTCGGCGAACACCCCTTTGCCAAGTGTTTCCCGAAAAACACTAGGCAAAGAAGAAGGTTTTGCCTAGTGTTATTTCCTGACACTCGGCAAAGAGGGCTTTGCCGAGTGTTTTGCTCTCACACTCGGTAAAGAAGAAGGTTTTGCCTAGTGTTTTTTATGGCACTCGGCAAATAAATATTTTTCTTTTTCTTTTCTACCCCTCAAACTTTTTCTACTCTCCACATACAACATGTGGTACTCAATGTTAACATTTGGTAAATTTTTGTATTTGTATTCTATATTTAGTTAATTAATTGCATTTCAAGCAATTGTTTGAATTAAGTTAAATTTGAACTACAAGTGATTTAAATAATAGAAAAAATAAGTAGAAAAATGATATTCATATTATTCATCCCTGTTTGAGGCCTTACTTTTGAAATGAAAAGGAACTTTGAACATCTTGTTCAAAAAACATGACAACGAATGTGTGGCCGCAAGGTTTTAAAATTTTTTGAAAAAAAACAAAGTTTGAAAATCATGAAATTTATCATGAAGTGATGATATCATGCGTGGATGCTATGGTAAAAATTTGAGAAGGTTTCGAACATTTTGTCACACACGATGTTTAGAAATCGAAACATCTTAGAGGAAGAATCATAGAGTTGAGCAGGATTAAATAAGATTTGGAGTCAAAGTAACGGTCGAATTATGATTTGACTACAAAACTTTTTGTCTAAGCAATAGAGAACAAAGATTGATTCATATGATTTTTTTGGTAATTTTTTGAAACCGTTTGATAATTTTAATGTATTAAGTGCCATTATAGTATTTTAATTGATAAAAATTAAATTTGAGCTATAAGTGCATAAAATAACTGAATTGTATGTGTAGAAAAATCAAATACATATTATCAAGTGAATTTAATAAGGTATTATTGAATTTATTGATATTAATTTAAGTTTATGTTATGGAAAAGAAGAAGGAGAAGAAATCTGAAAAAAGAAAAATAGAAAAAATGTTTGCCGAGTGTCTCTGCAGGGAGAGACGAGACGATATATGCAATCCTGGGCCACCTGCAGCCTTTCAAACACGCACTACCTCCTTCAGACAGCTGATCAATCAATCAGCTGTGGTGTGGAGCCCTTTAGATTAAAGTCCTTGGAAAATATGCACTCTCTGCTTTTCCCTACCGAGCATAAGCAGAGGAGCGGCCTCGCATTATTGGTACTGTTAGTCCTCGGTTCGTTCACTACTGCAAGTCCAATTACAAGAAGCTCAACACCAAAGCCCATCCATGCGTTCTCCCCCTAGCGACATCTGAATCGGCGAGGTGCGTATAATTCATTACAATTTGGCTACTCGATCTATTAGCAGCTTTCTTTTGACGGAAATGTTCTGGATCAAGCTTTTTTTCTCTCTTTTTTTTGCTTCCCATCTCCATGCTTTTCGATTTTGCCTGAAATCTTATCTCCATGCCTATAGGACTTGCTGCCTGTTTCATTCTCTCTTAGCTTAATTTGAAATTCATGTCAGTTTCCTGTAAAACTCAAGCCCCTTCATACTGAATACATAACTCAGCTCTGCTTTGCTGTAGCGAGATTGTAGTAAACTTCTCAGGAAGGGGTGACGGCCGGTGGAAGGCGCGAGACGGAGAGAGAGAGAGGAAGGTGGGCGTCGCGTCGTCTGCATCGGAGAGGAGAGGAAGGGGTGAGAGCTTGAGAGGCAGGTGGCGGCGGGGGAGGGAAGGAGTGTAGCTAGGGTTTTTGTTTCTGCATTTATATGGGTGGAAGGGTAATGGGCTTTAACGGGCCATCTCTTCTAATCGTGACGGGCTCGGTCCGCTCAGCATGCTAGCGTGATGGCCCACGCTCGGTCCACCGCCGGGCCAAAAAGGCGTGCTTTCGGGCGGGCTTTTTGGACAACCATAGCTGGATGCTGGTGAGACGAGGACAAATGAAATTTGTGCATGCAGTCGTCGAGGCCGCGCCGCGCCGGCGGAGTCGTCGGGCCGCGGGCCGCGCCGGCGGAGTCGTACGTCGGGCCGCGCCGCCTGGTCGTCGGGGTGCGTCGGCGGGTCGTCGAGGCGCGCGGTGGCCGGATCCGCCGCCACCGCGCCTCGCCCCGCCGCTGCTCCTCGCCACGAGGTGAGGGGCGAGCGGAGGGGGGAGGAGGGGGGTGGCGCGGCTGCGCCGGCGGGAGAGAGGCAGAGATGGGGGAGGCGGTGGATGTGGAGGGAGGGAGAGGTGGAGAGGTGGGGGAGGCGCCGGATCTGGAGAAAGACCGGTGAGGGAGGCGGCGGCGGTGCGAGAGAGGCGGCGGCGACGGTCGAGGAGGGAGGGGAGGGAGGATTAGGGTTCTGGGTGGGGGGGCGCGGGCTTATATAGGAAGGGGAGGGGCGGGGTGGGCCGCCGGGGTTAATGGGCCGCCGGGGATTATGGGCCGCCGGCCCAATTATGCTTCGCCGAGAGCCTAATAAATGGCTCTCGGCGAAGAATTTTTCTAAAACTTTTTAAATTAGTTAAAAATAGGAAATAAATGTAAAAATTCTCAAAAACTTAACATGACACTAGATATGTTATGTATTGCTTATAAAAAAGTTGTTGTGGTCAAACTCAAATTTAAATTTCTCTAATGTACCAAACCTAGTGACATTAGTTCAAATTCTCTGAAACTTCTCGTGAGATGTTCCGGTTTCTAAACAACGTACGTGTCAAAGTGCTCAAAATGTTCTCAACTTTTTACCACAACTTCGACATAAGATATAATGAGCGCTCGACAAAATTCGTGATTTTCAAACTTCATTTGAATTTTATACAATTTTAAAACCTTTCCGCGACACGATCTCTGTCATGAGCAGAGAACAAAATGTTTAAAATTTAGTTTCATTTCATGTACATGGTCTTAGAGATGTCTCATGAACATGAATCTCATTTTTCCAACAACTTTACTCTATGATTTCATGCACTTGTAGTTCATATCGGACCTATTCGAAAAAATTACCTAGAATGAATTAAAATTTTTAAATATAGCAAACAGAGATAAAATTGCGTCAAATTTGAACATATCCTTTGTATAAGTGCATGTTGATGATAAAAAAAATTTGAAGGTGAAAAAGTGAATTTTTAAAAATTACTTCGCCGAGAGCAAGAAAAAAACTCTCGGCGAAGAATTTCTTCGCCGAGAGTTTTTCTTTTGCTCTCGGCGAAGAATTCCTTCACCGAGAGTGGTTTTCTTCGCCGAGAATTTTTTTTTTTTTTACTCTCGGCGAAGAGCTCTTCGCCGAGAGCCCAAGGTTTGGCTCTCACCAAAGAGTATTACTCTCGGCGAAGGCTCCGTTTCCCGTAGTGAGATAACTTGGCTAGACGGAATTGGCCTGTAAGTGAGAAATGTTGCTACTGTAGTAATAATGAAACTATACAGCATCTATTCTTTGAGTGCCACATGGCAAGGTTGATTTGGAGAATAATTCATACCACCTTTGGCTTAGAAAAACCTAATAATGTCATTCATATGTTTGGGTCATGGCTACAAGGGTTAAGGTGGAAAGAAAAGGATCTAATCCTAACCGGAGTAAGCGTTGTTTGTTGGGCCATATGGCTAAGTAGAATGATATTATTTTTGATAAAGTAGATACAGAATCTTGCTTGCAGGTTCTTTTCAGAGCTACTCACTGGATCAGATTCTGAGCCTTATTGCAGAAGGTGGAGGATCGGGACACTATATCAGGAGCTTGTCGAGCTTTGGAGACCACAACAATGGAGATTTTCACTAAGAACGGGTGGCGGTTTAGTAATAGGCTTGGCCTATAAGCCCGTTTACCTTGATCTTCGCTTTTTTCATTTGCGGTTCCTTCTGTAATAAAGGCCGGATATGTACGACACCATGATGTAGAGGCTGGAATATAGAACTATTCTGTGTAGTTCCAGACTTAAGAAAATCCTGGTGACCAGTACTTGCACAATCTTACCTTGTAGTTTTTTTTCTTCTATGGGGTGTTACTAAATAAATAAGAAAAATCTTGTCAACAATTAATTATTGGACTATACGGATGTCGTCTGTCGCTGATATATAGTATAGCAATCACGAGTCATCTCTATTCTCTAGCTAATTTGTGCAAATTCTACGGCGGATGTGTTGGGTTAGATTAAATAAATATTGCTTTTGCTCTGCAGGAGAACTGCTATGTATCAGCAAAGCGGCAGCCCAAAAGAACCTTCGACGGCCGCTTTGCTGCAGGATAGAGCTACAAATTCTGCTGGATCGGTGCAAACACTGATGGCTTAGAACTTAAAGCCTGAGGTCTGAAAATTCTGCTAGCTGCTGCTCTTTCTTGATGGGCCCCACAGGATTGAATTATTGCTTTAATTAGACTCCACCGTTAGTACTACATTTCAGTCACCCATCAGTTGTTTGCCTCAATGCAGATATATACCAGTAACTGCAAAACATCAAAAGTGGTCAATCAATGATCAAGGAAAAAAGAAATGAAATAGGAAACATAAGTGCTAAAGCACACGTACGTTTGGCATATATATTCACGATGGGGCACGTACGCATGCAGAGTTCATCGCTCCATTTTGTTGACCTTGACCAGATCGGAAACACTGCACGGACCACCGACAAGGAGATGTGGATCGCTTCAATCTTTTTGGCTTTTTTTTTCTTTGAAAACAAAACCGAGTCATATTTATCTTGACAGGAGTGATGGCATTTCGTTGTATGGTCACTAGGTAATGGTTTGCACTTGTTATTTTTCTACACGTGCTTGAGGAATTAAACGGAATCACGGATGAATCTAACTTTGACCGAGTTTATAAAAAATTTACCGAGTTTAACTTTGACCACTCTCTGTTTCCTTTTTCCTCTATTATTTTTTAGTCTAAAACACATCCATATATAAATACTTTGTCCATATTTATATAAAAAAAATAGGTAGGGGGCTCGCTCCCTGTTGATGATATTCAATTAGTTTCATTAAATCCATCATAACATACCTTCTAAGGTATTTATTATTTGCTACTATATATATGTTAATGTATTTTTCAAAAAATAATCAATGTTATATATATATCATTTTAATTTGACGTAATTAAGATGAGAAACTCAAAAGGAATTATAGTTTAGTACACGATGACACCAGCTGGGACACCAAAATGAAGAGACAATTCTTTCTATGCTATTGAAGAATACAACCCATTCCCTATGTGCAATTGAAAATTGGCTCATTCATTCAATGTCATTGGTTATAATTTTTCATGCTAACGGTGTTAAGGCTCCCTCCCGAGCTCCCGGGCCCCGGCATACCCGCCCTCTCTCCCTCCCCTTCTTCCTCCCGGCGGCCCCTCTCCTCCCCACCGGCGGCCATGGCTCCCTCCTCCTCGGGTCGCCGCCTCCTCCTCCTCCCATCCCGTGGCTGGTGGCGGATTCGAGGCCCTGCCTCCCCAAGTCCCCGGCACGGCTCCCGTGCGCTGCCGGGATCGAGCCAACGCGCCTCCCCCCGCGCGCGCACCTGCGCCGCCGCCGCGATGCGCACTGGCACGAGGGGCTCGGTAGGCAGGCACGCATAACACACACAGCACGAGCAGGCGGGAGTCAAGCAACGGACCTTGTGGCTGTCGGCGTGAGAGGCGCGGCGGCACGGCGGCACAGGGCCTCCTCCTCGGCCCGCGTCCACGTCAGCAGCGCCGCTGCCGCGTCCTACAGCTCCCGCGCCTGCTCCGCCACACACGGCGCCGCGGCCGCAGGAGTACGCGCGGGGGAGCTCGACCCCGGCCGCGGGCGAGCGTAGGGGCGGGCGAGGGCTGCTGCCCGACGGCCAGCGATGCGCGGTAGGGGTAATGTAACTTCGGTAATCTCAAAGAGTATAGAATTTTTTTTGATAAATTTTTCTAAATTCACGATATTTCGATTATCGATAATTTTTTAATGTTAATTGCTATTTCTTGGATGTGTACATATGATTTGTTTTCTTTCACCGAGTGTAGAATAGAAAAAAATTTAGTTTTGCATAACAATTGGTAATGTAACTTCATATTTGATAATATTATGGTTAGTATAAGGTTGTGTTCAAATTTCAAGTGCATACAAGTTCAAAAATATTATAAGATGTTGAAATCTCAAAGATTGAGTTGAGTTATAAGAAACTATGTGAGAGATGTATCAAATTGTGAATAATGTATGGTCTTACTTTACTAAAAACATATAATTTTTTTATGGCAAGCTTATGGACCCAAAGTATGTTGCAATATCAATTTGTATAATTTTTTGACCACATTTGGATATTATTGTCATTATTATGTGTTATTTTTTAGAAACAAGTTTGAATTGTCCCTATAAGATTGTTGAATTTTTCATCTATCTCTAGCACATAGATTAGAATGGAACAAACAAGTCTAATTATTATTTTAGTGAATTTTTTTTGTATATTATGAGATGCACACATATTTCAATTTGGAATTAATTTTGACAGGTATGTAGAAATTCATTTAACATACAAAAAATAGTAAATCGATTTCAAATTTTTTGAAAATTCTACAACACGACCTATCTGTAGTATATCACATATTAAAAATGATTTTATGTATTAGGATAATTATTTTTAGGTGTTACTTTAGAGGGGTGCAATAAAATGAAAAGGAAAAATAAAAGCGTTAAGGAATAAAAACAATTGTTAAATGGGCCGAAAGTTCCTGGCCGGCATGTTCCCTGATGAGGTCTAACTCATGCTAGCCGTTCCGTGTTGATGTCGAGAAGAATAAAACGCCCGAAACCCTAGTCTCTACTCCACCAGACCACCCAGTCCTGGCGCCTCCCTCCTCCTCCCTCCCCTTCAGCCTTCCCTCACCGCCGCCGCCTCCTTAGATCCGCCGCCAACCACCTGCCCTCCGCCGCTCTCTCCTCCTCTCCCATGTCAGCGCTACGGCCACGACCCTGCCCTCCTCCCTGCCAAGCCCTGCCCGGCCTCCTCCCTGCCATGTCAACTACAGTTGTATACTTGTATATACACGGTAAACTTACAGTAATGAAGCAAAAAGTCCATTTTCTGCAGAACAAACTTACAGTAACCGAAGATAACTGTACATGGGTTACAAAAACAAAGAGCAAGCGAGACGAACATTGACAAAAACAAAGAGGAAGCCCCCCAAATTCCTGCTTCACGAGGGCTGGTTCACTCTGACAGGTGCGCGGCATATCAGTAGAGGAAGCCACGTCGCCTAGTAACTTGTTGGCTTTTCTATCTAGCTAATCAGTTGAGCTTGCTCTGTTTTGCAACACAGATCGTCATGTTGATGAGGTAGTCCAAAGTTTGAAATCTCCGGCTATGAAACTTAGCTGCTGACCTTCTCGAAAGCTAAGCGCAGCTATAGCCGGAGATAGCTGCAGCTAAGCCATTTAGCTGATTTGCAAAAAATAGAAAAAATACCATATGACTGTGAGCATGAGCAAAGTATACGAGAGAAAAAAAAAGAGAGATCGAGTTGGCTGTGAGCATGAGCACTGACCAGATTGTTGTGCCATTGCACCTAGGAGCACGAGGAGGCTTCAATGTTGCTGCTTCAATGCTTCGGATACAAGGAGCATGCAGCGTTGATGGACATGGACCTCCTCGTCGGACTCGCCCCGCTGCTCAGCCGCCGCCGCCGGTCGCCTCCTCTTCTTGCGGCTGGCTGCGAGCGCTTGGACAGTGCAGCTGGGTGCTTACGAGCTAGGGTTTTGCAGCATTTAAGCCGGCTTCGTTATTGGGCCATTGGGGCGGCTTCGTTATTGAGCCAGCCAGCCACGTTTCTCCTTTAGCGGCGCTAAATCAAGGTCGTTTTAGCGGCTATTGCCGGCTAATTGCCGCTATTAACGTCCAGCTATTCTTAGCGCAAAAAAGGGCATCGTTTAGCTGCTTCCTCTCCCAGCAGACTATGAGGTTGTTCAGCTGATACGATAAATAGTGTTAGGCTGGTAGATTGAATAGTATTATATGAGAGGAGATAAGCCGAAATAAGCCGAGATAAGCCGAGGAACGGCCAGCCGAACAGCCTCTATAGCCGGAGATTTAAAACTTTGGGTACGTCGTCATGCGATGCATTTTTTTTGCAGAATAATTTGTTAGGTGAGGTGGTTCTCTGTTGTCGGATTGGGTACAGTAGGATGTTAGATGTCAGGTAGGGCTGGATAACGAGCCACTAGGATGGGAACAGTAGGATGTCGTTTGGTGATGGCACAAGCTATGGTCTTGTTTGGAATAACTTAAATTCAACTTATGGTCAAAATAAGTTGAAACTAGAAGCAAACAGCCTACTTTTTCGCAGATTTTTTCGGTCGTGTTTCTCCCCACCACCTCCATTTGTACTAAAATGTAGAAGTTGGTTCAGACCCGCTTCTCAAATAAATGTTATTTCTATATCTATATAACTTATCTGAGAAGTGTTTTTTCTGGCCGCGGTTCCAAACACAGCCTATATCTCGTTACCATGATCTCTCTTTGCATTGGTTGGGCCAGGATACTGGACGTACCCTTCGTTTGATCCAGGGCCCATAACTTCACTGATGGGTTTGATGTGCCTGCTGGGCTCGTCCACTTCACGTGATTTCCGACACATATAGCATGCGTGGGATCGGTCAGAAAACCAATTGACAACCTCTCTTGGACATGGCGTCTGTCGGGCACCTATTCCAGCAACCTTATTGTGTCGCTGCTGGGATTTTTGTTTTTTAATTTGGTTGGGGTTCCACATCTGCAGGTTTTGATGTATTTCGGCATATTGCTTGTCGTGTTGTGAACAAAAAATAAAACAAGCCAACGTGCGCAGTCTATAGCTTTCACGTATGGTAAACTGGTAAAAAGTGGCAACTAGGATTAGAGATCAGATCAACATCTCTCGTGGTAGCTGCTGCAGATTGCATGCCGGCTAAGGGCTATCCACACTGCGCGCTGGAAAGGGGCCTGAACGGCAAATAAACCGGTCGAAACCCCGCACCGCGCGCCTGGACACCAACCTCTATGGTTCCGATTGCTACAGGAAACCTCCAAACCGAGCGCACGATAGACGGAATGCTATCCCTCCCTCCCTTCCGTCACGCTCTCTATCTCTCCCCCTCCCTCCGTCGCTCCCAGCGCCGCGCCTCCACGGACACCGCGAACGCCGTCGGGGAGGAGGCAGCAGAGCAGAGAGGGGCGGCACACAGTGGAGCAACGAGGGACTAGAAGAGGAGGAGGCAGCCGCGCCAGATCTGAGGGCCACGGTCACGTGCCCACCCGTCGAGAAGAGGAGGTGGCCGCCGGGGAGGAGGAGGCCGCCGCGCCGGATCTGGGGGCCGCGGCCACCGATAGGAGGAGGCCGCGGGAGGGCGGAGGCCGTCGGCAGGAGGGAGGAGAGGGCCACCAACGGAAGGAAGGAGGAAGGAGGGAGCCGCGGGAGGGAGGAAGGGGCTACCGGTGGTTGTTTTTAGAGATGAGGATGCAGGCGAATGCACGGCAGGACTTCTTATTTACCGATCTGTATAAAGAGGTCTGACATGTGGGCCATAGTCCTTTACAGTTGCATTTAACTGTTGAGCGGGTGGCCTCCGGCAGCCGGACGCTGCGGACACAATGAATTACTTGCAGTCACTTGTCTGTGCAGCAGGGTAGTGGCCGACGACTCGACGACTCACGATGTCTCCGCTGCTTGGCAGTAATTATACTCCCTCCGTCCCGGAATGTAAGCATTCTGGGCATTCAAAATTTTGCTCAGAATGTAAGCATTTGTAGGTCTTGTGGGTCCCACACGTCACACGCTCCTCTTCCCCTTGCGTCCGCACATGGTGGCGCCCGCGTTCCAACCTTATCCGCAGCCCACCGCGCCCAGCTCTTCCTTCCTTGGTCCTGGTGACGGCAGCGTGCTCCCGGGGGAGCAGCGGGAACTCCCCCTCGGCCGCGGTGCCCAGCCTCAAGGTGCGGCGTCCGGAGCAGGGCCTACCTGCGTCGGAGGAGGAGAGGTAGTCCGCCGCGGCGCCGAGGAGGCCGGGGTGGCGGGCGGCGAGCTCGGGGAGGACGGGGTGGCGGGCGGCGAGCTCGGGGAGGCCGCGCGCCGCGCCGCGTGCGGATGAGGAAGCAGAGGCCTCGACCCCGCTGCGCCGGTGGAGGAGGAGGCTGCGCCGCCACTCGCCGTGCTCTTCTCTCCGCCCGAGTGGAGGAGGCCGCGCCGCCGCCGCCGTGCTCTCCTGCTCACTCCCGTGCTCGCTGTCGCCGAGAAGGGCCACCGGGCGCTCGCGCTTGGCCCCGCGGAGGAGGCCGCCGGCTTCGTCTGCTCCGCCTCGCCCGACGAGCTCACCCTGAATTACGGGGGAGTATGTTTTTTCAGACCAACATGAATTACGTGCAGTAATCACGGGGTATTTGGTTAGCTGTGAGTGCGAGCAGGGCAGCAGAATCTTTAGGGTACAAACACTTCGTGGCTCGGCAACCATAGTAGCACCAATAATTCATCGACATCGATTTCAATCCACAGGATTCATGATGTTGGAGGCTGCGCCTTGTCCTATCTTGGCGACAATTTCGTGTGAACTCCTACGCCGACGACCCTGAGAGCTAAGGCTTTTGTGAAAAGGAGTGAAATTTTTGCATTGGAGCGCGTGCATAAAGAGAAAAAATGAACTGATACGGTTCTCTAGGTGAAACTTTCACCAACTAAATAGAGCCTATTGTTCGACAAATGTTGCATGTATTTTCTACAAATCGAGTCAAATTTGTGACACGTACACTAACAGCGATACTTATTTAGGGACGGAGGAAGTATAGTCTACGCGTGCATACCTTCTCGTGAGTCGTGACTCACGAGCCATGTTGTCAAAGGCACTGCAGCCTACTCCGTAGTCTAGTACTAGATGAGGGACGGTGGTGAAGAAGCGGTGCTTGTGCCATCCGAGTGACGCTTTCTGCATCGAGACCGAGCAAAGGTGACCTTTGCTGAGGCAGGAAAGTTCCCATGCGAGGGCTTGTACACCACGTACGGTTACCGAGACATGAAAAAAAAACTCGGGGTCTAGTCGCCGGAGCTAGTGGCGTCACTGGTGACGTTGATACAGTCAGGTGATAATGGGCGGTGTGGACCCCACATGGGCATTATCAAAGCTGTGACCGACTGTGTGTTTTTTAATTAAAAAGAAAAGGATCCTATCGATCGTCCTTCACCGCGTCGCCTCCTTCTTCCGCCTACCGCCAGCGGCTGCCGCCGACCCGTGCCCCAGCTCAAGGTCCCCGCCACATACGAGGGTACAAACTCTTCGTGGCTCGGCTCCCATAGTAGCACCAATAATTCATCGACATCGATTTCAATGCACAGGATTCATGATGTTGGAGGCTGCGCCTTGTCCTATCTTCGTGACAACTTCGTGTGAACTCCTACGCCGACGACCCTGAAAGCTAAGGTTTTTGAGAAAAGGAGTGAAATTTTTGCATTGGAGCGCGTGCATAGAGGGAAGAAACGAACTGATACGGTTCTCTAGGTGAAACTTTCGGTGAAACTTTCACCAACTAAACAGAGCCTATTGTTCGGCAAATTATTACTATTCACACATCACATCGAAACATATTGTTCTCTCTATGCATGCGACCTAATACGGTAAGTTGTCAGCAAATTACCACTATCACCCGTGACATCGAAGTAAATTTATCGAACTAAACATGCCTGGTGTGTTTAGTTTCGTAAATTTGCACGAATGAATAGTGCATTGGAGTGGAAAGTAGTGGAAAAAATGATTATTGAGACGCGTGCTGTGAGAGAATATGTGACTCGATGTGATGGATGAATAGTTCAATGTGATGGATTTGTAGTCAAATTCGGCACGATCCCTAGCTTTCCGATCCTGAAGGTGTGAGAATGCGGCAATGATGTACTCCCTCTGTCTCTAAATAAGTGTAGTTAATTTGCCCTTCCCAAAAACAATTTTGACAAATTTTATATTAAAAAATATTAATACCTATGATACATAATTAGTATCATTGGAAAGATATTTGAATCTAGTTTTTTAACAAAATTATTTGAAGATACAAATGTTGCATGTATTTTCTACAAATCGAGTCAAATTTGTGACGCGTACACCAACAGCGATAGTTATTTACTACGCGTGCATACCTTCTCGTGAGTCGTGACTCACGAGCCATGTTGTCAAAGGCACTGCAGCTTACTCCGTAGTCTAGTACTAGATGAGGGACGATGGTGAAGAAGCGGTGCTTGTGCCATCCGAGGGACGCTTTCTGCATCGAGACCGAGCAAAGGTGACCTTTGCTGAGGCAGGAAAGTTCCCATGCGAGGGCCTGTACACTACGTACGGTTACCGAGACATGAAAAAAAAACTCGGGGTCTAAAGTCTGTTCGTTTGGCTGGTGACTGATGACCGATCCTGATTTGTTCTGAGAGAAAAGTACTGCTGACTGGTTGCTGATGGTTGGTTTGTTCTGAGAGAAAAGTACTGCTGGCCGGTGGTCGATAAGCCCAGCGAACAGGGCGCTAGTCGCCGGAGCTAGTGGCGTCACTGGTGACGTTGATACAGTCAGATGATAATGGGCGGTGTGGACCTCACATGGGGATTATCAAAGCTGTGACTGACTGTGTGTTTTTTAATTAAAAAGAAAAGGAGGGGAAAAACCATCCTATCGATCGTCCTTCACCGCGTCGCCTCCTTCTTCCGCCATCCGCCAGCGGCTGCCGCCGACCCGTGCCCCAGCTCAAGGTCCCCGCCACATACGAGATCGGAGCACCCACCTCGCCGCCCCGGAGCTACCCACTCGAGCTCGCCGTCCCCAGATCCGGGCCGGAGCAGCTCCACTCCTCCTTCCGCCCCTCCCACACGCGAGGCGAGATCTGCGGCCGCCGTCTGCCCGCCAGAGCGCCTCCACGCCGAGCACGCCACCACGGGGCCTCTATCCTCCTCCTACTCGCGCGATGATTTTTCCCCCCCGAAGAAATGCGATGATTTTTTAATAGCTAAGGCTGGGCCTCAAGTTTAATTAACCTGCTGCTGATGTGTATAAGGCTGCTGGACCCTGATGAGTACTGTGTCCTAGAGACAACACTCGGATTCCAATTATCTACTCGCTGAGATGGAGATTGTAACAGGAGCAATGAACACCCTGCTCCCCAAGCTCGCCAAGCTTCTGACTGATGAGTACAAACTGCAGAAAGGGGTGAGAGGAGAGGTGATGTTCCTGAAAGCTGAGATGGAGAGCATGCAGGCCGCCCTCATCGGAGGTGCCAGTGGACCACCTCAACGAACAGGTCAAGGTCTGGGCTAGGGGTGTGCGGGAGCTGTCCTATGATATCGAGGACAGCGTCGACGCCTTCATGGTGCGCGTTGATACTACCTGCCAGCCAGATGGTCTCAAGGGGTTCATCAACACAAGTATCAACCTATTGTCGATGTTCAAGACTCGACGCCGGTGTTGGATAATCCAAGCTCGGTTAGTTTGCATGGCATAGCTAGAATAAAGGAGCTCATTCTTTGCCAGTTTGAGCGCGTCTCTGTACAGGCCGTTGCTGCATGTGTCCATGCACCGGCTTCCTTTCTTTCAGCAGCGTCGTAGGCTAGGTGGAGGTGATGGCCTGGTCTCCAGTCGTGGGATGGCGCGACTATTTCGGAGGCGAGAAGATCGCTGCGTCGTGGCTGCGTTGGCCACTCGTTTTGAGTTGTAATTTGGGTATAAGTTTGTTTGCAAATACATAGAAAACGCCGGTTGTTCTTTGCGGCACAAAAGATTCTGTCTTCCACTGTTCGCGTGTGTGTTCTGGGTGTTCCTGTGCTTCTTCATCGTCTCCGGCGACGGGCGTCGGGACTTGAGAGGCAACCAGTGGTACCAGAGCGACGGTTACGACCAGGCGGGCATGTCTTCGTTGCCCAATCTCGGCGGGCTGTCAAGGACGCCAAGGGGGAGCCGGCGAGGGTCGCCGTCACCGCCACGACGCCGCGGGCGGTCGCCGTATCCCCGCGGCAAGATCGTCATCGAGCGCACGGTGGAGCGCCGCGTCAAGGACGTCGGGAGCGCCAAGTGGCCGATGCTCACGAAGACGAACTACGGCGCGTGGTCGGCGATGATGCGCGTCATGCTGAAGGCGCGCAACCTTTGGGACGCCGTGAACATCGGCGACCCGGATGAAGACGAGGATCAGATGGCGCTGGAGGCCATCTGCAAGGGCGTTCCCGAGGACATGGTGGAGGTCATGGCGAACAAGTCCTCTGCGCAGGCGGCGTGGGAGGACCTCAAGACAGCGAACCTCGGTGTGGAGCGGGTGCGCGTGGCGAAGGCAGCAACGCTCCGCAATTCGACTCGTTGTCATTGAAGGACGGGGAATCGGTCGACGAATTCTCCGTGCGAATCAACAAGATCGCGCGGCAGCTGCGTACTCTCGGCGCCGACATCGACGAAGCTCTCCCCAAGCATTTCCATCAGATTGCTATGGCGATCGAGACACTTCTGGAGTTGGGGGAGGTGCCGGTGGAGGAGCTGGTGGGGCGTCTCAAGGCGGCGGAGGAAAGGTACGGGCTCACCGGCGGTGGCGGCGGCGTCACGCAGTTCAACCTCACTGAAGACGAGCTGGTGGCGCGTCTGTCCAAGCAGCTGAGCCTCAGCTCCGACAAGGGGTCGGGGAGCTCGAGCGGTTCACCAGGTGGGCAGCCGCGCGGGCGCGGTGGCGGCCAAGGTGGTCGTGGTGGTGGTCGTCAGAAGGGAGGTGACGGCGGATCCAGGGAGAAGCGCGGCGATGTCGTCGCGCGCGGCGACGACGGTGCGCGTGGCAATGGCCGCGACGTCGGGCGAGACGAGTGTCGCTACTGTGGCACTCGCGGCTACTGGGCCAAGGAGTGCCCCAAGCGCCGCCGCGATTCGGCCCATCTGGCCCAGGTGGAGGAGGACCAGGAGGCCCATACCCTCCTGGTGGCGACGGCCGTGGAGGAGGTCAACGCCACTCACTCCTCCTCGTCCCGACCGGCGGCGGCGGCGATCCATCTCGACGAGAGCCGCCTCTTCGTCCAGCTCGGGGAGAGAAGCGACGGGGCTACCACAAGATGGATCCTCGACTCGGGCGCCACCAGTCACATGACTGGTGCCCGGTCGGCCTTCGCGGAGATCGACGACGGCGTGCGAGGCTCTGTCCGCTTCGGCGACGGATCCTCAGTGGGGATCGAGGGGCGCGGCACCGTGCTCTTCAAATGCAAGACGGGGGAGCACCACAGGCTGGAGCGCGTCTACCACATTCCCAGGTTGACGGCCAACATCGTCAGTCTGGGTCAGCTGGAGGAAGAGAAGTACAAGATCGTCATGGTGGACGGCATGCTCAAGATCTGGGATCCGCGGCGGTGACTCGTGGCTGCTGTGCGTCGCGGGCCCAACCGGCTCTACGTCCTCAACGCCAATGTTGACAAGCCGGTGTGCCTGGCGACACGCGCGGAGGAGACGGCGTGGCGATGGCATGCGAGGTTCGGCCACCTCGGTTTCCAGGGCTCCAGCGACTGTCGAAGGGGGAGATGGTGCGCGGAATGCCGAGGATCGAGCACATCGACCAAGTCTGCGACGGGTGTCTCGTCGGCAAGCAGCGGCGGCTTCCATTCCCCGCGGCGAGCAAGTACCGGGCGGCGAGGCAGCTGGAGCTGGTCCACGCCGACCTGTGTGGGCCGGTCACGCCGCCGACGGCGGGAGGCAAGAAGTTGTTCCTGCTCGTTGTCGATGACAGGGGCTCCAGGAAGGCCTGTACGATCGTCGAACGTACACGGATTTCTGTCGAAGACGCCCGAGTACTATCACCAAGTTCAAAACAATGATCCAATCATGGGCCGACGATGATATAGAAATGAGATTTTTTTGTAGTTTTTCAGGTTTTGATTTTTTTTTTGTTATTTTTCTTAGCTAAGAAGCAATGAAAATATTGTGCACACGATATTTTTAAAAAGTACATGGGTCCAAAAATACAGACATGTCAACATGCACAGGTAACACGTACGAACTGCCACCATTCCATCATGCTGAAATTAACCATGCCATCGAACAAGCCAAGCTGAACCTGCAATAGGGCCGTTAAGAAAAATAAAATCTGTTAAGCGCAACACAAGCTGCATGCCACAAGAACAGATACATGAACGTGTGAAAATGTTAAACGTAATGTATAGAATGCTACCGAACAATATATGCCATCGTGCAAGGAGCGAGCGACTAACTGAGTAATAATTAAAACAGAAGATTAATTACCAGACGGGCTAATGCTTGGGAGAAGGACATTGAACATTATTCAGCAGACGGTAGATTGTGCCACCATCGCATTTCGATCCCATCATTCGATTCTGATTGTGGGCCCGTTGGGATGGAGTTGTGCCGCGTTCTTCAGCTCAGACTCTGCCTTCTCAACGTTATCAGCAGAGGCATCCTGACAGTGGACATTTACTTGGACACTGCAAAGCAAAGGGAAGCACTCCAGCAGTCCAGCCCGAGATTGTAGCTGCCACCGTTTGAATCCTTGTACAATGCCCTGACGAGGACCTCAAACTCGAGCTCCTGGAGATCTGGCGTCACGGCTTCACGGGTGGACGGGTGGTGGTGCTACTGATCTGCTGCACTTGTCCGTTGTTTTGGAACGATGCAAACTAGTCGAGTCCTCATTGATCACCAACTGGACCATCCATCCTAACAACCAGCAACGTCTCAAGTTCCTGCAGATCGAAGCCATCGACCGCAGTAATATTAGCTACAGTAGCAAGCCATCGACGGATGACGTGTTATCAACCTGAGGTAGTAATTGAGGTACGTCCGGCCGGCAACCCACCCAGCAGGGCTCGCAGACCTGGGTCGTCCCTATCATCTACAAACAACCACAAGTTGTGGAGGCTGGAGAGATGCGCGGAACTAATCCGATGGTAGACGACGGAACGGTATAAAACCCTAAACCCAAATGCTAGAGAAGCCACGGAAGCACCACTACTTCGTTGCGGCTTCGCCTTTACCTATGATGATCCACCAGGCAGACTGCACCACCCATAATCTCGAGCACCCTGCTGACTTCGCTGAGGTTGCCAACGTCTTTCATAAATTGCCGTTGGGCCTCGTCAATCAGGTTTTTGATACCTACACGCAACACTTTTAGTGACGTCCCCTTCTTTAGAAACATTGTCCCATCCGGCATGCATGCAAAGTGGCGAAGCTAGAGCAAATTGGAACGGTGCAATTGCTTTGTGGGTGCATAGAATTAAAAATTGGGGGGGTTTGCCCCTGCGCGCATGTATCGACGTCACCAGGTAGGCGCGTGGACCAACTACGTTAACTGGCAAGCACGCGATGGGCAGTACCTCTGGTACAACCACAGCCCACCGACGTTGCCGCGTTGGGAGTCCGCCTTCCTCATCATCAAGCCGCATGCATACAAACAGACAGCAACTCCGGTCGGCATGGCGCCCAGCTTCGATCGCTCCATCTTCTTTCCCCTGAGCCCGTCGAGGACCTGCACCCGTGCTGCGCCGCGCTCCCGCACGCGCTCGCCGGCAGCAGCGTCAGGCTGCGCCTTCACCCGAACTCCAGGGCCGCCAGTGCCGCGGCGTGCCACCGATGCGGCCACCGAGGGCGGAGCTGGAGCTACCGGAATCTCCCGTGTCCCTCCGTAGCTGGGCGCCCAGATTAAATCCGGGTAAGGGGTTCTGTGCAAAATTGTGATTAGCAAAGCTAATGGTGGAAGGGTTTAAGTGCTAAAATAGGACACCTCTCTATCTAGCCATCGGATGAGAATCCTGCATTCTGATTGGAGTTTTCATAGTTTGCACACGAAGCTGGTTTCCATAGGATACATTGCCAACTAAGTATCTGTATTTCGGAGAAAGTTCGATCCCTTTTACACGGGGTAGGGGTCCCCTTTTTATAGTGCCAAAGGGTCACTTTTACATCCCACAAATACCCTCTCAACCCTAGTATCTACTAGGAATATGCTGTACAGAAATGTCCTATCGGCTCACGCCCGCAACGTGACCATCCGAACAAATTACTAAACCGCCATTCAGAGCCCACGTTTCTCGCGCTCATATTTATCTTCTTGGATACGCCATTGACCCGTTCAACCTCGATGTCTTGTATAATGTTCATAAATTGTAAGGCTCTCCTCCTGGTGGGCTTCGAGTGACGCGATGGGGCGTCGAGACCATCAGACTCTTAATTTCAAAGATTCCAACAATCGCCTGCTGCTTCCCATCACATTCACATGAGCTCTTTCTTTATCTAAGTCCAAAATTGTGCAAAATTGTGATTAGCAAAGCTAATGGTGGGAGGGTTTAAGTGCTAAAATAGACCACCTCTCTATCTGGCCATCGGATAAGAATCCTGCGTTCCTGATTGGAGTTTTCATAGTTTGCACACGAAGCTGGTTTTCATAGGATACATTGCCTAGTTAGTTCCCACTTAACACTTTTTATCCCGAGTCTCTTAACCTTATTTCTGTTTGTGTATTGAAACCTTTTTTCAGTACTCAACAGTTGCAACAATCTAAACTTCCCTCTGTCTGCGAATCCTTGCTCCAATTCTCCAATCCCTTCCCCACTACCCTCCTCGATTAACGACTGGTATTAGATTAGTACGATTCTGGATCAAATTACTTGAGATGGCACCGGTGGCACCGGAGACGGAGCCGACGAGTTCGGTGGTGAGCAGGCAGGTGATATAGTTGTTCACCTCGTTTCCGAGGGGCCATACTACTTTTTTTTGTAAAGACTAGGAGGTGGAAGGGTGTATGTGGAATAATAAATATTTTGAGGATCATGTTGCAAATGATAGAACACCTCGAAGCCCTGGGTTGTTGCCACAAAACGCCTCAGATTGCAGGCACTTTTGAGGTGGTCTCGAGATAACGCCTAAAATTCCCTGTTCATTTGAGGCGTTTTTGGTGGAAAATGGCTTCAACTTAGTCTAAAGAAGGCGTTATACAAAAGCGCCTCTGAGAAAACACTTTTGAATCGTATGGTGTAGTGCCATGAGATTCCGACTGGTAGCAGAGCTCGAGCCCCCTGCTTCCATCGCTGTATCCGTGCCTAAGCTCCGCTGCTCAAATTTGAGATCCAAACGTACTAGAAAACCCCCCTTTAGCAACATTATAGTAGCACCACACCTTGAAAGCGTTTTCTATGCTAGTGCATAAAGATGATTTTTGACACGATTTTAATAACATATCAAAGTGTCACGACATTAGACACGTTTGCATCATTAGTAGTCTTATAAGAGATTTTTTTTATCATGCTACAGAAATCATCTCAAAAGACACGAAGTTAGACATGATTTAAAGTGTCATTATTGTCTAGACACGCTACAAAGCGTATCAAACAATGTATATAGTCACGTAAAGATACTTTTTGACATGATTGTAAAAAATGTTTCAAAATGATACATGGTTAGACATGCTTTGAATCATGACTAGTATGTAGGAACGTCATAAAATGTATCAAATAAGTGTACTAATGGTTCTTCATAGGCGAACTCAAAAGTAAAACATACGTATGTAAGTTAGATTTGTTGTGTTGGTGAGATGGTAAGGAAGCTATGTGTGAGGCGAGAGATCTTGGGTTCGAATCCTACACACCACACATATTACACATAAATAATCATGTATAGGTGTCCTTCAATCTGAAATAGTTTTTGATTTTTTCATAAATTAGTAGACATATTTTACAAGTGTATCTAGAAGTTTGTCTTTATATTTTTAACACACAATGAAGCGTTACTATACTATGTAACTACACCACTAAGCATGTTATAAATGTGTCTCTAAAATTGTATCAATGCGAGTAGACATGCATCAAATGTGTCAATGAAACGTTGTTTTCTTTCGTAGACACGCTTAATGAATTCATCTCTACGAAGCCTGACACGATCCATACGAAGACGCTTCTAACATGCTTTTTGAAAGCGTATCTACAAAGCCATAAATACCAAATAAAACATGTCTAACTCTAAATATGGCATAGCTCTAGGTGAGGTATTCTAGTAGTGCGTAAGACTGGAGAAACAACCAAAGGACATAGCCAAATCATGGGAGAAACAAATGCACTCTACGTGGAGTTTCGTGGCAATTATAATCACTAGTGATTTGCGCGCGCCCATGCGCGCGGTTGAATCCAGTAAATCAACACCTAAGTAGTTACACGATGAGTACAATACATTGTCATTGCAAATATAAATGCATAGATATATGTGGAGAAGATGACTCTCCATGGTACAGTACAGCAGTTGTTTCTAAGATACTGAAACACGTTGGTGCTACGTGATTCAGTCATAGCGTTACGATAGGGTTTTGATAGACACATAATTTACAATAATGGTGAGTTGGTGATACGTGGAGGTAAATTACAAGGAGTCTACACTGACATGTAGGCAGCAACATTGTAGAGCACTCTGGACAGAATTGGAGCAGTAGAACCAGCTATGTAAGGATAGCTGGCACAACAGTAATTGGCGTCGTTAGAGGACCGGGTTTTGTGGGGCAATCCAAATGGCCCCTAAACAACAAAAGATAAGGAACGGAATATGTCTATTTTTAGATCGCGTGTCACCAGCTATGTGTCCAAGTGACACCTTTTCCTGAAATTTTGAGTAAATGATAAGGAGCGTATGCAAGGATCGAAAAAGGTGGAATGGAAACCGTAGCAACATAGGCAATGTGGTCAAAGGCCTAAAAAATAAGAACACTCACCTATGGATGGTTACATGGTCCATATTTCTTTCTTTGATACGAAATAACCATTATGCACTTGGGAAACCCAATCCAATCTCCATGCTAGCATTCATTAACCACCTCTGATTGCAAAACACGAGACCAGTGTGTATATAAAGGCATCAACCGTGTGATTGAGTAATAGGGGAGAAAGGAAAGAGCATGTTGAACATGATTACAGGCTTACAGCATCCCTGTATGTAAATTACCACTGTCTGTGCTTCAATTATAAAGTCACTTACAGCAGTAACAATTAATTGTGGTTTCATAAGTAACTAAATTGATTTATGTTGAGCGAAAGCAGTATAAGTATTCATTTTCTTAGGATCAAGTGATGTTGCGGAAAATTGTTTCCATTCCGCGAATTTAAAAAATCAATGATATATAAGCTGTAAATATGAGGCATAATATCAAAGCATGAGAATCGACCTGAACCTTTAATTCTTTACAGTAAGCATACAAAAGTTATACAGCTGCAGGACGGCACGGAAACAAACAAAATTCTGAAATAGATACTATAGGACTGTAAAGGAGATATACAGTAAAACTGCACTATATATTGCATTCGCATGTGACAGAAGAACAATATAATAAAGCATCGATACTGGGTAATGAAAACTACACTAAGTGAAAAAGGGATAGTGTTATTGTGTTCCTTGTTCTAAAAAATAATGACAATTCCACATGACAGATAAAGGGAGAAAATTAACAATGAATAATAGAAGCAGAGGAAAGCACTTATATAGACACTGCAGTAACAGGATAGGAGGTGTACCTCATGGTCTGCTAATACCAGATCAACATGCGGGATGGGACCATCATGAAAAGGCCCTTTGTATTCCCATTTCCTTGTGCTTGTGGCATGAACACAAATTCTAGCATATCCTTCATTCAGCTGTAAGGTAAAAAAGGAGAGTTTATGTCATCTTGCATCCATGCAGCGAAAGAATGAGAAAACTAAGGATAAGAATCTCAATTTTAAATGTTTCCTGAAAGGGAAGTAGTATGAAATGACAGGAGGAACACAACAGCTGAATTAGATATACTCCTATTTGAGTTTTTGGAGAAGTTAAACAAAACGATCATAAAATACTGTTGCATAATTGTTAATATGTCACACCTGATTTTCCGAAGAAAACCAAATGCATCTCATATGTGCGCCAGGATCAAGTTTACACACATATGATAGACGTCATGAGTGAAATATCATAAAAACAGCAATAAAAACGTACAAGAGTTAAACCATTACATTATCTCTTTATTACACTCAGACATTAGACTCGAAGGTCTTTAAAACGAACAAATGATAACTAGACGAAGCAACTCCGTCTTCAGCTTCCACAAGCACATGACTGGGGGCACGCAAGCCTCAGAACTCATCGTAGTCGCTGAAGTACTCTTCTCCAGTGTTCTCCTCTGAACAGCGGGTAAGCAAGGGTGAGCACACTTATGGTTGGAGCTCAGCAAGTGGGGGAAGATGCAAGGCTATCAAGGATAGGCTAAGGTTTTGCAGCGGTTAGCATTTTTAATGTTGGTCAAATTTTATTAGCAAGCACCTATTTACTAGGTGTAAGTTTATACCAACCCACTTAAGCATTTAGGAAAGCATCTCATCTCAAAACCACAAGAACCACGATTTAATTCCATCTTTATGTTTGATTATCATGTGAGGGTCCAGACCGCTCTTGACCGTGAGCACGGCTGATCGATCAGTTTTAACTCTGCAGAGGTTGTACACTTTCACCACAGCTCGCATAAAAGTTCCGAAGAACTTTGAACCCAACCATGCGATGCTGGCCAAGCATCATACCACACTTCCGAGGTGTGATTGCATAGGGACGCTACGAAGCCTTTACAAAGGCATGCAAAAGACCAACAACCCACGACAGTTACAGCTCAGGGCGGACCATAACCCTCCCTAGTGGTCAGCACCTTAGCAAAGACTGCTATCCCAAAAGAACCGGGCTATACCCCTGCAACCCCGAGCCCCCTGTGTTCCTTTCGGATAAGGTCACCAGTACAATCGCACACCTAATTAATTGGCTAAGCCAGAGCCATATGGACTGTGGTTGCACTGTTTTCCTGGGTGGTTCTCCATGTTCCAATTAATTCATATGATCTTGTTATTAACCATAAGCATCATCTTCACCATAGTTATCATGATCAACATTCATCATATTGCAAAAGATTCATTTGAACCATCCCAAGGTATAGCAACTAAGCATTTCTACCCAAAACATTTATTTAAAAGGGTTGTCCGAGGTAAAGGGGATAAAATCTAGTCATGTCCTTAAAAAGGTAATTTCCCATCAAATTTATGCAATACAACATTTAAAAGTAAACTTAGTTATCATGCAATTATTTAGGACAAAGAGGAATATGCAGAGGGAGAAGTCCACTTGCCTTCCTTGCTTAAACACTGGGGTTCTTCTTCTTCAAAAACTTGCTCTTGATCCACTTTAACTGGTTGCTCACTTGAAACTGGCACGATGTCTATGAGCACACAAGAAAGCATTCAATAAATAAAACAACACATCAAGCATGAAAAGCTTAAAGAGAGAACAAGGTTTAGCTCTAGGAACACGAACTCAAAAACACTCGGAACTATCGGGCGCTTTGGATGATCACATACAAGAGCTAGCTATGTGCTAAGTATCTTTTAATTAAGTAAAATCATGTGCATAGGTTATTTCAGAGAAATACCCTAATTATAATTAAGCAAGTTATATTTGTATTTAAAAGACGATGTAAGCTTAGTCCAATTTTATTTATAAACATTCAAGTATGATTTATGCAAATTAAACATTTGAATTCAAAAGAAGCATGTAAAGCATCTAAGCGTATAACTTTATGTTTCGAGTTCAACTAAACAAATTATAATTTAAAAACACATTTATATTCATATTAATCAAATTAACAATTAATTAAGAAAACTCGGGATAGACCTATGTTGCTTTTATTTAGAAAGCATATTGCATAAACATTAATCAATTTAAGTTTGATTATGAAAACCAAGGTATACATCTAATTAGCTTTTAATTATAAGAAATATTTAACTAGTATTAATCATATTAACTTTCTTATGAAAACACGTGTTAAACTCTAATTAGATTTTAATTAGAAAAGCATGTGTATAAGGATTTAATCATATTTAATATTTAAAAAAATTATAAAACAAAGAACATGTTCAACATTGGTCCTATCACGTAGTTTGAGTTGATATGAACCTAACGCAACTTGAAACGGTGGAAACGGAGTTAAAACGCAAAAGATACGGCCAAAACAAGATTCAGGGGCTTTTCTGTGAAGAAACAGGACTTCCAGAGGCTTAACTGCAAGAAACCAGGGGCTAAAACATGATTATGCGTATAAACCGAAGGGTTTATGCGCAAAAGAACCTATTAAGGGCCTCGGGTGCTAAAACAGAGAAGATTAGGGGACTAAACAGAAGAAACAGGGACCTGATTGAAAGGATTCCTATAGGTGGAAGGGCATGATTGTGATATTCAAAACTGCAGGGGGTTTTGTGCAAAGCTGCGGCTGACGGGGTGGATCTGCTGACCAAGCAACACGTGGCACAAGGCGGTTGGCTGGGCGGGATGATGTGGCGCCGACGGGGCGATGACGCGGCTGTGGACCGCGCTTGTGGACTTGGTCCACTGGTCCACGATGGACCGGTTATAAAACGCGAAAGGGTACGCGATCTGGGCCATCGATCTTAGATCAGGCGGTTGAGGTGGCGTGCACGCGAGAGAGCGGCGGCGGGCACGCTGGAGGGAGGCGGCGCACGGCGGAGCGTGGCGGCGAACTCGCCGGCGACCACGAAAAAGGCGCGTCCGGCCACGATTTGCAATGCGGAAAGGTGCTACGCGCGGCTAAGAACACGGCGAACCTAACCAGGGGTTCTAGAGGGGCGGCTAGGCATCTACGGCGGCGCTACGTCCGGCGAGGCGGACGGCGGAGCTCCGGCGAGCGGGCTTAGGAGCTACGGCTCTAGGCGCGAAGGAAAAACAGGGCGGCGAGGGAATGCTCACCACACGGAGACGAACCGGCGAGCGAACAGCGACGGGGAGGCAGTGGTGGCGGAGATCGATCTCGGGCGGCGCTCCGGGGAGGGAAGCAGGGGCGCGGCTCAGTCGGCGGGGAAGAAGGGGCTCCGGGGCACCGGATCCTCGAGTGAGCAGCGCGTACGACGAGCGAGGACGAGGAGGACCCGAGGAGGTGCACACCGGCGACGAGGGGGCTCCAAACGCCGGCGACTGGAGGTTGAAGACGACGGCGGCGCTCCGGGTACGGCTCAGCCGGTGACGGGAGAAGGCGCCCTGGGACAAGGGAGGGCTCGAGTGAGCGATGTATGCGAAGAAGAGAGAGGGAGAGAGAGTCAGGGGCACTTCACCGGCGACGAGGGGCTTGCACGGCCGGCAATGGCCCGGTGGCAGAAACCGAACGGCGACGGCGCGTGCGCGAGGATGGGGAGGTGCGGGGCTCAAGCGGATGCAGAAAGGAGGAAAAAGTGCGAGGCAGGAGCTCGGCCTTGGCTTTAATGAGAGGAGGAGGGAGAGGGAAACGGCGGCCGGGGCAATGGCCATTGATGGCCATGGTGATGCCGGCGGTCTTAATGGAAATCAAGGGGGAGAGAGGAGTAACCGAAGGGGAAACCGAAGGAGGGAGGGGCACCGGGGCTTAATTGCTCCCTTGATAGCGGCTTGAAGGCAGGGAGGGGCGGGAAAGACGGGGAGGACAGCCGGCGGGCGCGGCTGTTGCAAGGCAGAGGAGGGGCGAGATCGGCTGGAGGGAGGGGGAAGACCCGACAGGCGGGGCCCGGCGGGCAGTGGGAGAAGGGAGAGGTGGACGTGGAGCGGGCCGGCGGAGGTTAACGGGCCGGAAGAGGTGGCTGGGCCGGCGGGGAAAGAAGGTGGGCTGGAGGGGAGAGCTGGGCCGCTCGGGCCGAAAAGGAGAGGTGAGAGAGGTTTGGAGTTTGGTTTTTTTTTTCTTTTTTTTTCCCAAAGTCTTTTCTTTTAAAACCCTTTCAAAACCTTAAACACTTTTCAAAATTTAAACACTACAAACCTTTTTCAAAATTTTCAAATCATTTTAGAAACTTTTAAAACTTCACACCAACACCATATATAAACACCATGCAAACAAAATATGATGCACAAGCACTTATTGATTCTAAAATTATTCAAAAGTGGTATTTAAATATTTTAGAGCCAAATTTAATTGATAAATTATTATTTCCTTAGAAAACAAAAACTAAAACACCATATTGCTTACATTATTTTGGTGATGGAATTTTAGGGTGTTACGTAACATAGCATGTCAAGGGATGCAGTAATCTGAGCGAAGAAAAAGCTACCTGTCCTTGAGGAAAACAACAGCCGACACATCAGATAGCACCTGCGAGCACGATCTTGAGGAAAACAACAACCCAGACATCAGATAGCACCTGCGAGCACGATCTCTGAGCTGGTAATGAGTGAGAAATTTCAAAAAATGACACCTAATACGAGCGCCTCAGACCATTTGACATCTAATTCGCGGGTCTTTCAAAAACTGACACCGGGGACGCGAATTTGTTCAACATGAGGGACTCTCACATGTTTCTCTCTTCAGCTCGTGGTGAAAAGACTGTAATATCCTTCTTCCTTGGTCCACATGACACATCGACATACACGGCAGGACGGCGGGAGCGGCATGCTCCCTCGCTGGGGCAGCGGCGCGCTCCCCGGAGCGGCGGCGCGCACCCTCGCCGGGACCAGGGCGCGCTGCCCCTTCGGCGACCTCGCCGGGAGCGGCAACCTTTGACCCCGGCGGCGCTCGGCCCAGCCGGCACTGCCCTCGGCGGCGCGAGCCCCTGCGGCCGCAGCGGAGACGGCCGGCGACACGATGTGGGGCGGCCGCGGTGGAGACGGCCCAAGCTCTCGCCATCCCGCCCGCCCGAGCTCCCGTCGTGTGAGGAAGCGGCGCCGGCGGCCGCGGCGAAGACGGCTGGCGGCACGCCGGGGGTCGGCCGCGGCAGAGACGACCCGAGCTGGACCAAGGCGCGTGGTGCCTGTCGCTGCGGTTCCCGGACACCTCCTGCTCTGCGGCCGTAGTCAGGGAGCTCGTCGACGCGGCGGCCGGCGCCGAGGACAGGGACCGGTACGCGTGATTCATGCTCCGGTCGTTCGTGGAGGAGGGGACCGGGCGGATCAAGTGGTGCCCGACGCCCGGGTGCACCCTCGTCGTCGAGTACGTGGGCAGCGCCGCCGCCGCCAACGACGGGGTCGCACGTGGACGACGCCTGGGGGCACCGCGAGGGAGAACCGAAGGAGGAAGAAAGGGGGCATTTTGGTCTATTCACCTGGGATGAAGAGAGAAAATGAGGAGAGTCCCTCCTTTTGAAAGAATTCACGCTCCTGGTGTCAGTTTTTGAAAGGTACTCGAATTGGGTGTCAAAATACGTGAGGCGCTTGAATTCGGTGTCATTTTTTGAAATTTCTCGGTAATGAGTACTATACTGCGAAACCAGCTTTTGCTGCCTCCCTGAGCTCTGTAAGCCTCATTTTCCTGCACACATCGAATTACAACAAATCATTAGAATTCCCACAATCCAAAGGGCAGTAGCTTTGTTGATTTCAGATCAGCAATGGATATGTCACCAGTAGCACGCGAATTATGTAAGCTGACCATGTGAGCCAGATCAAACCAAACGTTACAGGCATTGGAGGATCGCAAGATGCAGACAAGAAAAGGATGGAGAAAAGACAGCATGACAGGTCAGCAATCAGGACCCATACATGGATTGAATCCAAGATTCCGATGAGAGGGGCTACCTATACTGCTCGAGGAAGCAGTCGTCCTCGAGTTCTTAGAGCTCCTTGGGCTCGAGCACATCGAACCATTCCTTAGGCTGCTCGTCAGCGCCGAGCCGTCGACCTTGGGGATGAGGCGCCAGGTGTTGCTTCTCCTGCTCCTCCCATCGTGCCGACGACCACTCCCGTACTCGAATCCGGCAGTGGGGGCGCGGGGTCCAGCCCGGCCGTGACTGTCAGAGCTGGGCGGCGTGACGCACGGCAAAGCTGCCGCAGCACAGGGCGACATGCGAGGGCAGCCTAATCCGGGCAGCGCGGTATGGGAGTAGACACCGGATGCCGGACTCCGGCGCGGGTGCAGCGGTGGCGTCTGGCCGCACCTCGGCCTCGGCTGCAGCCGGCCGGCACAGGGGTGGCGTGGCCCGGCGGAGCTCGCCACGCCATGGGCCCCGTGACCCCCGTCCTGTGGACGCGGCGCTCAAGCCACCACCGCCGCGAACGCAGCACCCCCGTGCGCACCGCCGCGTCCACTGCCCGATCTCGACCGCCGCGCCTTGTCCCGAAGAGCCGGTGACAGATGGCGAGCGGAGGACGGGGAAGGGGGCGGAAACGGCCGAGCACGGGCGGGCTGATGACGGGAGGGGAGGCACGAGGCCAGAGTTGATGGGCGACGGGGAGGGTGTGGCGGATCTTTTCCGGTGGTGGTCGGGCCGTCCGGGAGAGTCGAGAACCTTCCGGACCGAGGCAACATGCGTGTTGGGAGCATTGAAGGAGCGGTAAAAATATAAGCCGTGCAGATCGGATCAGAGGGTGGAATTTTTTTTTACTATCGTGGCATGCCTAGCTGGGCACCGACCTCTCCACGTTTCATAAGAGAGAATATGTCTCTGGGCAGAGTAAGGTATTAAGTGTGGCAGAGTTCTTTTGGATAATTTTTTGGATCGTGAGAATGAGAAAAAACCGATCAAGATGTTTAGACTGCGTTCATAAATCTGTTTCCTTTTTGGATGGAAACAAAGCATCCAGCCTATCAGGTTTTTCATTCTTTTTTCAAAGCGTCAACTCCTATATTCTATACTATAAAGAGCGAAAATAATTGAAAACATTTCTCACCCAAATCGGGTCCACTTTACCCCTCACGCCAGTCCCATCCGTCAAGTAATTGAGAATAGGATAACGTAGAGGACCCATAGAAGACCCATAGAATCACAATTTGGAGAGTGTTTCTGCCAAAAACATTATTTTTTTCACCCACGGCTTGCCTACCCGCAGTTGTACCCGCTGGGCCCACCCAAGTTTCCCTTCCCCGCCGCGACGGTGAACTCAACTACCCTTCACTCGCGCGCACAGGCAGTAGAAGGCAAGAAGCGAAGCAGAGAGGAGAGGCTACCGGAGAGGAGGTGACTCGCCGGAGAGGGCGGGGTAGCCATCTGCGCTGCCGCCGGAGAGCCACGGGCCTCGGGGTCACACGTCGCCGCTGCCCTCTGACCTCTGCGTGCTGGCCTCGCGGCCCGCGCCGGCCAGGGAAGGGAGAAGCGCCGCCGCCGGAGAGCTGCGGTCCTCGGGGTCGCGCACCGCCGCCACCCTCTGACCTCCGCGTGCTGGCCTCGGGGCCCTGCGCTAGCCGGGGAAGGGAGAAGCACGGCCGCTGGAGCCCAAGGGAAGGATGGGGGCGGCCCGGTGAGCCGCGGCCTTGCGGAACTAGAGGGGAGGATGGGGGCAGCGCTGTCGGTGTTTCGTCTCGGCAACCTACCAAGGGGAGTACCCGAGGTAGACGATGGTGGGGCTCGCCGAGATCTGGAACCCGATGGTGAGACGCGAGGCACACAGTTTAGACAGGTTCGGGCCGCAGTATGCGTAATACCCTACGTCCTGTATGCAGTGTGTAGCTTGATTGATTGCGTATGTTCAGGAGGGGTCCCTGCCTCGCCTTATATAGTGCGGGAGGCAGAGTTACAAGTCGGTTTGAGTACAGGAGTAGTAGTCGGATACGACTAGGAGGTAGGCTTACACTATGTACAACAGAAGCTTTCTTATTGTAGTACTAATCCTGCAGTTTCCATGTAGACTACGCTGTCTTGCACTGCGTCTCCATGTACGAGTAGTTCCAGGGGTACTCGTCCCCTGTACGGGCATGGTCCACCTGGCTGGTGGGCCCATGGATATCTGTACGACAAGCCTCCGAGTACGTTTCTGGCAAGTGCTATAGAGAAAGTAGCCTCTAATGCCTTCACCAGTAGTCCTCAAGCGTCCCCAAGTATTCCAAGCGAAGCCATCGATCTCATCTTGAGCTGCAACGAGGCTGGAATGTACTCCAGCACACCATGCGAGTAGTCTTGAAGCTTTTCCGAGTAGTTCCCAAGCGTCCCCGAGTTCTTCTCTGAAAATCTTCAATAGTACTCGCCTAGTCTTGAAAACCATATGGAAGTTCGATTGCAAAATCGAACTCCATATGGAGTCTAGCCCCCGAGCCTTAAGTTGAATCGGCAAAATCAGGTTGAGGGTCAATCTGAAATGTGCACCAGTCTTATCCCAAAAAATCTGGAGAAACCTGTAAAACTAAAGGACTGTTGACACATCTTATCCTATATATTTATAAGTCAACTAAGCATGAGAAAAGGGCATAAATGTTAATATCAACTTTAAATAGGGTGCCACTAACAGTTTTTCTGGAGATTTGGTAAATTATATAAATCCAGGAACCATTCGGGAAAAATGCTAAAAGAATCAAATCTAGAAGACTCCAGAAGGCTCCGGAACTCAACGAGACTTGGCACCCAAGAAAGAAGCATCTAGAAGAAGCGACGGACCACCTGGCCGAAGTAGGCCCCGAGGGGGGCCCACCCCAGCCCGATCGGCCTGGTGGTGGGGCCAGTCGGCCTCCCCCGGGCGCCACCTCAGCCCTACTTCCAGAAGGTTCTTCCACCGCCTATGAGGATAAATCTAAACCACTCGTTAGGTCGGTTTGATCAAACGGCGCACGTCTACCCCTCAGGGCTATATAAGCAGCCCCCCTGCCCCCTGGCAGAGGCATCTGGAAACCTGAGTTTGCATACACCAGATCAAGTCATCAAGTCAGAGATACTACGCTCTAGAAACACCATATAGCAGAGTAGCTAGCTAGTCTAGATCTAGGAGGAGGCAAGGTGTCTACTTGGCTCCTGATCGTCTAGAGGCTGATCGAGATACTGATCTAGCTTCGCTCTTGTAAGTTCTTATCTAGTTCCTTACATTTGTTATACAGACATATGTTCTTATCAATGATTATATTCGACATTATATGCTTTGGTGTTTATTATGATTACATGTTTAGCATAGTTAATTTGCCTTTATATTCATGTATGGAGTCGTATAGCCCTCACCTAGATCATTTGTTAACATGGGTGAACGGTAAAGACAGTGTAAGCGTGGTGCTTATATTGTATTTATCTGCGATGGCATCCTATATGACGGGTCGTGTGGTAGATCGTGGTGGTGACAGCACTATTGAGTCCGTCACAGGCCACCCCCCGTGTATAGGACTAGTGGAGCCTTATACTGTTTGGGTTGTTTCAAGTTTCGGCCTTGATCCTCCTGGATAGTCTCCCTATGCATTAATATAATAGTTCTTCTTCCATGATTGTTAAATGTTTGCACTAATCATAGTTTGCATTGACATATAGTTTAGAGTTACCGAGGAGTATCCTCTCTAACTAGACTTTGCTATGTTTCTCTTGCTATAATGACACTTTCTAGCTGCTCATGATGTTATGACTTGAATAATGCTATCAATATCTTTATCTTTATGTGACTTACCCCTGTTTATAGCAATTGATATATTTTGGCCACTCTACATTATAAAACTGAGAGATGAGCATGTATTAGATATTATGGATTAGAAAGACTTCTTTCCCTGTGGTAGAATATAAATTCGATACTTGGTTTTACTCCTGGTTAAAATGCTACAATGGTATATTCATATCTGTGCGCTTGCGGATTCCCTGTTTATATATATCTTTTTTCTAGAGATCCAAGGCATATGTAAGAGTACTATATCCATACGTTTTCTGGCACACCTGTCAGGGCTGACAACCTATATCGAGTTGTGCTATGAATCGTGTCGGAGTTCACCTTTTAGTTTAATCTGAAAGCAACATCTGATATACACTTAGCATCATGTTAAGATATACCTTTGCATTTCCGGTGCCGTCGATAGAGATGGATCTTATATCCGTTTCTAGTCGATGACGTTAGCAATGTCAACAAGGACACATGGCATGGAGCCCCCGAGCCTGAAGTCGAGTAGTATCTCAGATTGAAGGGTCAACTGTCTGTAGAATGTGGCCAATGGTTGATATCCAGATTCACTGACCGGGTAGTACTGCCCATCGAGTAGTCGAGCCCCCGAGCCAGAGCAGCCAAGTCGTGGAAATAAATGAATCTGTCCCACTGTGTCGCTTGACTGAGCAGTTATAAATAGAGAGGTCGGACCCCTTAGGGTTTCCACACCCATTCGCAGCCGCCGCCCCAATTCCAGATCTGAAATAGAGCTCTTCCCCCCATGCCTCTCCTGAAACCCTAACTGCGCCGCCGCCACTGCCACTCTCCCCATAGCCCCCGAGCGAATGCGACAGAAGACGCTCGTGACCAACAGGATGAAGAGCACCGGATCCAGCGCGCAAGGGTCGTGAAAGTTGAGCCGCGGGAAGAAGAAGGAAACACCACAATTGCCACTGGCCCCGAAGCTGGGAAAGGTCACCGCCAAAGTGCCCCCAAATCAGGCATGCTCCTAGAAGAAGTGTAACATGAAGGAGGAGGAGATCCAGTTGCTGGTGACCGGCGGCCTGCTGCAGGAGAAAACCATCACCGGATGGACCGCCGCCACTGGGGATGCATGGCCCTTCGAGAAGAATCCAGAGGAGATCCCCATGTTCGCGCGATTCATGGAGCGCTGATTACGGCTGCCAACATCAGATTTCTTCAGGGGGCTGCTGGACTTCTACAAGATCGAGCACGTCCATCTGAATCCGAACAGAGTCCTCCACACTGCCATCTTCGTGCATTTTTGCGAAGTATTTCTGGGGATCTGTCCTCACTAGGCGCTGTTCCGGAAGCTGTTCCGCGTGAAGCCCCAGCCAAATCATCTAGCGCCGCAGGTGGTCGGTGGAGCCGGCATCCAGATGCGGGAGAAAGTGTCAGACTTGTACTTCGACTACAAGCTACCGGACTCCAACCAAGATTGGAAATTCAAATGGTTCTACATCCCAAACCACCCGCCGCAGCTGCCGAAGCTAAGCATGTTTGCACCGGTACACGACATTATATGGAACGAGGAGCCAAACTTCAATGAGTGTCATCAAGTACCGGAACTGCTGGAGCGGATCACCAGGCTGAAGGCGAAGGGACTGACGGCTGAATGAGTAGCCTTCAGTTTCTTGAAGCGAACGATACATCCCTTGATGTAGAGGGAGAACCTGGGCTACCAGTACTTAGGGCTCCAGGATCCATCACGTATGTCGCCAGAAGAGCTTTCCAATGATGAAGTCATGGAGCGGCTGCAGAAGATGTTCCCGAAGCTGAAGAAGATTCCAGCAGCCGCAGTGAGAGAATTCAGTGTAGAGAATCCTCCCAAACAGGTTAGTAGTCATGGACGGTGCCCCCGAGTACTTGTTTGTCGAAGTAGTCGAACGATAGCTGACTTCTTGCTGATATGCAGGAGGATGTCGATTTTTTCTACTCGATGCCCCCGCCACCTGGGTCGGATGAAGTCCGTGTAGATCCCAGGCATCCATATGTGACAGGCGCTTCCTCCTTGGAGGAGATGGTAGAGGAGGAAGAAGAAGAGGTGACTGTCGGTATTTCGTCCCGGCAACCTACCGAGGGGAGTACCCGAGGTAGACGATGGTGGGGCTCGCCGAGATCTGGAACCCGATGGTGAGACACGAGGCACACAATTTAGACAGGTTCGGGCTGCAGTATGCGTAATACCCTACGTCCTGTATGCAGCGTGTAGCTTGATGGATTGCGTATGTTCAGGAGGGGTCCCTGCCTCGCCTTATATAGTCCGAGAGGTAGGGTTACAAGTCGGTTTGAGTACAGGAGTACTAGTCGGATACGACTAGGAGGTAGGCTTACTCTATGTACAATAGAAGCTTTCCTATTCTAGTACTAATCCTGCAGTTTCCATGTAGACTACGCCGTCTTGCACCGCGTCTCCATGTATGAGTAGTCCCGGGGGTACTCGTCCCCTATACGGGCATGGTCCACCTGGCTGGTGGGCCCATGGATGTTCGTACAACAAGCCCCCGAGTACGTTTCTGGCAAGTGCTGCAGCGAAAGTAGCCTCTATTGCCTTCACATGTTGTCCTCAAGCATCCCCAAGTACTCCAAGCGAAGCCATCGATCCTATCTTGAGCTGCAACGAGGCTGGAATGTACTCCAGCACACCATGCGAGTAGTCTTGAAGCTTCTCCGAGTAGTTCCCAAGTGTCCCCGAGTTCTTCTCTGAAAATCTTCAATAGTACTCACCTAGTCTTGAAAACCATATGGAAGTTCGATTGCAATACTCCATATGGAGTCTAGCCCCCGAGCCTTAAGTTGAATCGGCAGAATCAAGTTGAGGGTCAATCTGAAGTGTGCACCAGTCTTATCCCAAAAAATCTGGAGAAACCTGTAAAATCAAAGGACACGTGGCACGGAACCCCCGAGCCAGAAGTCGAGTAGTATCTCGGATTGAAGGGTCAACTGTCCGTAGAATGTGGCCAATGGTTGATATCCAAATTCACTGACCGGGTAGTACTGCCCATTGAGTAGTCGAGCCCCCGAGCCGGAGCAGCCAAGTCATGGAAATAAATGAGTCCGTCCCACTGTGTCGCTTGACTAAGCAGTTATAAATAGAGAGACCCGGCCCCTTAGGGTTTCCACACCCATTCGCAGCTGCAGCCTCAATTCCAGATCTGAAATTGAGCTCTTCCCCCTACACCTCTCCCGCAACCCTAACTACGCTGCCGCCGCCGCCACTCTCCCCATAGCCCCCGAGCGAATGCGACAGAATACGCTCGTGACCAACAGGATGAAGAGCACCAGATCCAGCGCGCAAGGGTCGCGAAAGTAGAGCCGCGGGAAGAAGAAGGAAATGCCTCAATTGCCACTGGCCCCGAAGCTGGGGAAGGTCGCCGCCAAGGTGCCCACAAACTAGGCATGTTCCTGGAAGAAGTGTAACATGAAGGAGGAGGAGATCCAGTTGCTGGTGACCGGCAGCCTGCTATATGAGAAGACCATCGTCGGATGGACCGCCGCCACTGGTGATGCCTGGCCCTTCGAGAAGAATCCAGAGGAGATCCCCATGTTTGCACGTTTCATGGAGCGCGGATTAGGGCTACCGACATCAGATTTCTTCAGGGGGCTGCTGGATTTCTACAAGATCGAGCACGTCCATCTGAATCCGAATGGAGTCCTCCACACCGCCATCTTCGTGCATTTTTGTGAAGTATTTCTGGGGATCTGTCTGCACTGGGCACTGTTCCGAAAGCTGTTCCACGTGAAGCCCCAGCCAAATCATCTGGCGCCGCAGGTCGTCGGTGGAGCCGGCATCCAGATGTGGGAGAAAGTGTCAGACTTGTACTTCGACTACAAGCTACCAGACTCCAACCAAGATTGGAAATTCAAGTGGTTCTACATCCCGAACCACCCACCGCAGTTGCCGAAGCCGAGAATGTTTGTACTGGTACACGACGTTATATGGAACGAGGAGCCAAAGTTTAACGAGTGTCATCAGGTACCGGAACTGCTGGAGTGGATTGCCAGGCTGAAGGCAAATGGACTGATGCTGAACGAGTAGCCTTCAGTTTCTTGAAGCGAAGGATACATCCCTTGATGCAGAGGGAGAACCTGGGCTACCAGTACTTAGGGCTCCAGGATCTATCACGGATGTCTCCAGAGGAGTTGTCCAATGATGAAGACATGGAGCAGCTGCAGAAGATGTTCCCGAAGCTGAAGAAGATTCCAGCAGCCGCAGTGAGAGAGTTCAGCGTAGAGAATCCTACCAAATAGGTTAGTAGTCATGGATAGAGCCCCGGAGTACTTATTTGTCGAAGTAGTCGAACAATAGCTAACATCTTGCTGATATGCAGGAGGATGTTGACTTTTTCTACTCGATGCCCCTCTACCTGGGTTGGATGAAGTCTGTGTAGATCCTAGGCATCCATATGTGACAGGCGCTTCCTCCTCGGAGGAAGTGGTGGAGGAGGAAGAAGAAGAAGAGGTGACCACCTCAGAGGACGACGTCCCGCTGTGCAAGCGGTTCGAGCTGAAGGCGCATCCGTCTGGTGAAGCCAAGTCATCTGCTGGCAAGTGTAAGAAAAGGCCAACTAGCTTTGAGGAAGATGGCCTCCCACCGCCACCGAAAAAGAAGAGAACTGCAGTCGGTAAGCGGCTGGTGAAGAAGACCACCACCCAAACCACGGAGGTATGTGGTACAATTAGTACTCGCTGAGTCATATTTTGGGACTGTGGGTACTAATCTTTGTTTGTGCAGGATCTGGAGACGACGGCCGCAACAACAGCAGGTACCCAGTCGGTGCCGTCGTCGCCAGAAGACATGGCCATGAGGAGGCACCAGTGCCTTCACCCATGAGAGAGACCAACGGTAATGTAGCTGCTGAAGATCCTGTGCCCGAGCTGGCGCAGGAACAAGTAGAAGAGCTGGCAGGCACAAGTCATCCAGAGGAGACCACAGGCACACAGAAATCATCAGGAAAAGCCAGTGGATTGCTCAAGCTCCGCGGGACCCACTCTGCAAGCCCTATCATGTTATCTTCATCTTCTGAGTCAGAGTAATCCACATACCTTCTTTTGGAAGTTCTTCCTAGGCTCATAAGATCTTGCAGTCTCTTGACTCATTCGACTGACCAACTGGCTGAGACTCTCGAAGTCATGTGATGCATATTTCTCCCTCAAGGTTGGCAAAAGTCCTTGGAATGCCAACTCAGCCAGTTGCTTATCCCCCAGATTCAGACTATAGCATTTATTTCTGACCTCCCTGAACCTTTGAATGAATCCAGCAACAGTTTCATCGTTCCTTTGTCTAAGTCTGGTCAGATCAGTGATCTTCATCTCATGGATACCTGAGAAGAAATAATTATGGAACTGCTGTTCCAGATCGGACCACTTGATGATAGAGTTGGCCGGTAATGAGGTAAACCATGAAAATGCTGGCCCTGAGACAGATGAAGAGAACAACTGTATCCTGAGTGCATCAACATTCCCCGCTTCTCCACATTGTATGATGAATCGAGTAATATGCTCCATTGTGGATGTATCATCTTGTCCAGAGAACTTGGTGAAGTCTGGCACTTTGAATATTGAAGGGAACGATATTTGATCATAGCCAGATGGATACGGAGTCCTGTACATGTAAGTTTGCTGCTTGGGTTTCATCCCATATTGTTTCTGCAACATCTCTGAAAAATGGTCAATCAATTCTTGCCTCATATGAGACTTCAACTCAGCAGATATCTGTTTCATTGCTTGCATCTCGACTGATGGAGTCTCTGGAGGTTGTTCTTCCGAGGTTCTTGGCTGTGGATTTGGTGCCGCTGATGTCCTTGCTCCAGAAGAACCTTATGTATTTGATTGACTTATCATAGGTGGAATCTGTCTGATCGGCTGACCAGCCGATGGAACTGGCCGATGCAAGTTCAGCTGCCCTGAGATAGCCAATTGATTTAGGAGCATTTGCATCACTTGCGTAGGATCCACTTGTTGATGTGGTGCTGTTGGCTGCCTTGTCATCCCCTGGTCGATCGGCTGCTGAGGCGACGATCTTGTATGAGAAACTATATTAGCTGGGGTTAAGACAGGCTGCATTGATGTTGACTGTTGCAGTGGAGTAGTTTGTATGGGCATCCCCAAAGTTGGCTGAGGAACCGGTCTCTGAGGTGGAATAGGAGCTTTTCTTTCCATTGGTATAACCATGTGTGCATGAGCTGGACTGATCTTAACTCTTTCAAAAGCTTTATTCCATGATTGAAATAAACAAACTCCACTCCTTTGGTCATATGCACAGTCCCTGGAGTACCCCCAAACATAGCTTGATAAGACTCTGGGTACTTCACTTCTGAAATTTCTTCAGGGTGAGATTCGAAGAAGCTTGAGATATCAGTTTCAAAGTGATCATGAGGGAGGCTCCACTCTATAAGTCTTCCATTCTAATCTCTCTTCACAGGATACTGGATTTTGGACTGTGCTGAATATGTTTGGACAATTGGCACCGTAACAACAGGGCTTTTAGACATATTCCCAATACTCTGATTCTGAATCGGCTGGGCAGCCGATGAAGGACCAGGATCTGTTGCATTGATCTGTGGAGATGATGTAACCCCTACTGTTGGATCGTCAATCGGCAGGGAAGCCGATTGGTCTTTTGGGAACACTGGAGGAGTTCGATTTGGTTGGAAGTATGCAGGTTCCACATATCCCTCTCCTGCTCCCTTCTTGAGTGTTTCAGTTAGACAGTTCTGGATAGTATTGGCAAGGACTTTAGATTGATCGATCATCGTCTGATGCATAGCCTTGTTCATCATATCTTGAAGTCCATGAGGATTAGATGACAAGGTGATCTGCTGGGGCATTGGAAGAGGATTCTTCTTGTAGACCCCACTTTTAGTTTGACCATACGAAGCCAAGCATAGTTCTTCAAACCGCTTCATGTGAGCTTCAAACTCGGCTTTGTCTGCATCCTTCAGCTGATCTTTGGAGACTGTCTGAATGTTGCACTGGTCAACTTCATTATTCTTCAAATTCTTCGACATTGTTGACTTTTTCGGGTCCCACTAGGCTTGCCAAAAGTGTGTTGACGCGAAAATAGGACGTCACCTCCGTGTGCGACACACGTGACTCCCGGTCTGTAGCGAGGCGTGCCAGCCAATCTGACCTGTTGATTGACAATGGAAAATATTAGGGATCGGCTAGAGAACCGATGGCCTTTTAGCGACACGTGTACCAGCCAATCGGCCGATACGAAAAAGCGGGATCGGCCGGCTCGAGAGCGACCGAGGCACGAGGGTGTGGATAATAGATCGGCTGGATCGGCCGATCGTGACGTCAGCACTCGAGTAGGTCGGAGTCGGCTGCAATGTTAGAAGCTGACGTGATCTAGATCGAGCTGGATAAATTGGTGATAATAGCTAAAAACCACAAGAATTGGTACGAAAACTTGCAGATATAGCTAATATCGGTAAGGGGTGAATAAAGAACTAGACGAAACCTCAGCGATGCGCCCGGAGGTTAAAGCCTAGGGTTATTCGATAAAACGGTACTCACATGCTTGCTGGAGATCGATCGATGCAGCCCGACGAACTTGAAGGACGACGTTGTAGAAAAGAGAAAAAAACGCAATGGCGAAGGCGCCGAAAAGTAGATGCTGTAAAGTAGATGCAGTAAATTGTAAAGGTTTTGCCCGGAGGCGGTTTGTTTGATATTGGTGTGTACACTTTTTTCTGACCATGCAGGGTCGCTATTTATGTCCTGAGGACAACCCGACTCCTAGCCGATTACGGCACTGTTTACTTGCATCTAAAGAAAACGAACACTACTAAAAAATAGAAAAAGACTCACGCAGGAGTCAAACTCTCCTAAAACTGACTCTTGACCCGTTGTCAATCATAGATTGACCCGCCTCCGCCGTGTTTTTCCTTTTGGTGTGTTTTCTTGATTTCCGTCTTCTTCTCTTTCCATCGGCCGATCCTCTGGTTGACCATTGGCCGATCGGTTTGACCTGCCAGCTCTTCGACAGACAGGATTAGACTCCTTTGACCATCGACGAATCCTGCTGACCGCTCTCCTCCCTCTTCAATCGGCCGATTGCACTATTATTTTCATCGGCTGCCCCTTCTTATCCTTTTGACATATTTTTCCAAAAAACGGTGTCAACACCTTCACGTATAATATTATAGTATATTGACAAATTTCACAATTTGCAGACTTCATTTACTTTTTTTAGAATTTTAAAATCATTTGGACACACGTTCGTGGTCGTGTTTCTTAGACAAGACGTTGAAAATCTCTTTTCATTTCATGGGTAAGGACTCGAATTGAGCTAAATAACATGAATATTATTTTTTCTCTCATTTTATTCTATTATTTGAATCACTTGCAGTTCAATTTTGACTTGATTCAACAAATTACTTGAAATGCAATTAATTAGTTAAATATAGAAAACAAATACAAAAATGTACCAAATTTTAACATGAAGTACCACATGTTGTATGTGAAGAGTATAAAAAGTTTAGGGTATAGAAGACAAGTATAGCTATGGATTGCTTCACAATTGTCTCTTCTATATTCAACCGAAATAGGAAAATACATATTTAGATTGAAATTTTAGAAATACTTTCTTACTAAAAGTTGTGGACTTTTTTGAGATGTACAATTGTTATATAAAGTTTTCTTCATCCGAAGTTGTATGAAAAAGCTAAATTTTTGAGGTGAGAAGAGAAAAGAAAATTGTAACATTGTCGTGCGCCAAGAAAAAGTGCAAAGAGAAGTCAAACTTTGCCGTGCGAAATAAAGCACACGTAAAAGAATGGGTGTAAAAAAAATGAATGAGAAACAAAAAAAAACCATACGGGTTGAATTTTTTTTAAAAAATTACCTCTTTGCCGTGCGCCAACAGTAAAATGCACGGCAAAGTCATGAGATTCCCGTGCACCAAACAAAAGCGCACGGTAAAGATTGGGTGTCAAAAAATTAATGAGAAATAAAAAAAAGAAATCCATATGTAGTTGCAATTTTTTTCAAAAAATTACATCTTTGCCATGCGCCAACGAAAAAATGCACGGCAAAGTCATGACTTCGCCATGCATCAAAGAAAAGCGCACGACAAATAATGAATTTGCCGTGTGCCAAAAGAAAACGCACGGCAAACAATGAATTTGCCGTGCATTTTTTCTTTGTCGTGCGCCCTATAAAAAACGCAAGGCAAAGAAGCTGTTTGTCATGCACCCGATAAAATGAGCACGGCAAACACTCGGACGCACGGCAAATTCACGTTTTCCGGTAGTGTTTTCTATATGCTTGTCTTTGTAGGCACATGTACTTACCATTAAATATCATGTGCACAATATTTTCATTGCTTCTTAGCCAAGAGAAAATGCAAGCAAAATGCAAAACTTGAAAAACTACAAAAATAATTTCTTATTTCTATTTTTCTTTTCTTTTGGGTGGTGGATAGGGAACTCCGCCTATGCAATGTTAAGGTAACAATTAATTCCGCATAGCTGGTCCCAAGCCCAGAAAAAGGAGGAGGGCCTACTTAAACACATTATTGAGAATCTGAGATGTACCTTGGGCTACGATGTACACATGGTATTCATGAGCTCCCGAAAGAAATAGAAAAACAGAAATTTCTACAGACACTTGATATTGATATGGAAGACTCTAGCATAGAGGCACCTACACGGTTAACGCAGTTGGTCCGCGCACCTACACGGTGACGTCGATAAGTGAGTGCAGGGGCGAAGCTAGGTTATTAGGGGTGCTAATACACCCCCTAGTTTTAAATATATTTTTTCCTTTCTACACATATTTATCTTCCTCTACAAATAATTATTTGGTGAGTTTATATAATTTGTTCTTATGTATGTTTGTTTTGTTTTGTAAGTATATATAATTTGTTTGGTACGTATCATTATTTTATTCTACAAGTACACATATTTGTTCCGTCAGTTCATATAATTTGTTCCGTATGTACAAATTTATTGTTCCACAGGTATACGTCGCAGAATATACAACCTTAATTAAAAGTTATGAATAAAATAGTTGATCCAAATATAATCAAGTGGGATGTTGTTTTGAAATCTTTGTTGTCAGCAATCTAATGTTGCAATTGGAATTTGAATTTTATGATCAAATTATAACTTTTTCAATTTTGAATCTTTGTGTCACTCAACCACTTGCAAGCAATCATTACTATATGTGCATGCAACAAACTCTCTTACTCTCACATGAGCTTCCACATTTTTTGCCCACCACCGGGATGATTATTAGTCAACAAACAGTATAACACATGAAAATTAGCCCCTAATTAATTCGTCCGCGTGAAAAAACGGACCGGCCCACTGAAAAAACACGCAGACCAATAACATAGCGCAAAGAGTTCTGCACGTAATTAATTACGTTTGCTTCCACAGCAGTCAGCATGACTATATGTTTTTTTGTCCTCACAGCGATGTATAAGGCGTACCAGTGGAGTTTCTTGAGATGAAATTCTCCTCACATTCATGAAACTCTCTCATTCTCCCTCATCGCCACGGCATAAAAAATAGATGATATGATATAAAATTTAATGACATGAAATTTTTCATGAAACTCCATTGAAACTGATATTTTTATGACCGAAGGCATTCGTCCAACTTGTACTGAAAGTTTAATGAGCATTTACATTTGGACGATGCTGGGATACCAGCGTCATTACTACAGGGTCTTATCAGAGATGCCAGCAGGTTCCCTGCAGTATTTGAAGTTTTGAACAGTTGGTCAAACTCCAACTTTAGGGTGTATTCTCCTGTGCAAAGGTCTTCCTAGAATCTGATGTGGTCTCCGTTTACCACCTTCATCTTTCTACCCCATTGGAACCACTTCTTTACCTTAAGCACCCCTTTCAGAATTGCGACCTTTAATTGAAAAATGCTTTTGTTGCCTAGATATTTCTTTAAGCAGCTCTATGCATATGGTTCCGTCTCCTCTTCCCAATCTATCAATCCACTTAACAAACAAACACGTGTTCATAACTCTAGCTAACATCAATGAACCCAAAGCCCGCACAACATCTAAGTCTGGCCAACTCTTCCCATTTCACTATGTGGTACTATGTGGCGGAGCGATGATTAGATTCTGTGTGATTCCTGCGACTAGGAGGCTGTGGCAGCTATTCTAGCAGGTCATGGGACCCGTGTTGCCTCAAAAGGTTTTAAAGCAGTAGGTATATCGTATACGTACTGTTGACGCTTTTCTGGTCAACACACACGAGCGCTAGGTCGCGCGGAATGCCGAAACGCTGAACTCGCCGAGCTCCTGCCCGGACCGGTTTGACCGGTCAGGGGCACCGGTCTGACTGGTGGCTGCAGACGCGCAGTGAAAACCTAAGATCGCTGTCTCGGGAGGGACCCCGTCGGAGGTGGTGCGCCTAGGGTTGCTCTGAGGTCGGCAAGGACACTCAGAACGTCCCTGATCGTCGTCGAGACAAATAAGGAAAGCACAAGGTTGGAAAAGCTAGGGTTTGAGAGATAAAAGTTGTAGAAAGTAATGTTCGATTGGGTGATTCCACCTCAAACGGCCGTGGCCCTTTATATTTATAGGGTGGGGAGGTCTTGCCCCGCAAGGAATCCTTTTACAAGTCGAAATTCACTAGGACTCCTCAATTCTATTCGGACTCAGGGTCCACCGGTCAGGCCGGTCAGGCCCACCGGTCAGACCGGTGTGGCCGTTGCCGGATCGGCTACAGGACGTCCGACCGGTCAGACCGTCGAGGGACACCGGTCTGACCGGCGGCGCCAGCCTGATCGGCTTTTTGCCAATTTTGGGTGCGAACATATGCCCCCTGTTTTTTAGTAAAGCTTGCTGTCTAAAAAATAAATCTAAGGTCGATGTGACACTTCACCGGCCATTTTTTGGTCTAAGGGCGATTTTTGCTTTAAATCGGCCATATCCTATCAAGCGTCTTGCCAAACACTTAGATGAAATTTCTTCATGTATCTCCCGTTGAGAGCCCTTGGAAGCCGCTGTCCTTGCAAAGTTTCCACCATGTAAGAATTCCCAGAACAAACCTTGATAACTTTGTACGGACCTTCCCAACTTGGAGACCACTTGCCGAACTTGTTACTCTTAGATCCAATAGGTAAAATTGTCTTCCAAACCAAATCACCTACCTGAAAAGATTTAGCTTTTACCTTCTTGTTGTAAGCTCTAGCAACTCGCCTCTTATCCTTTTCGATTTCCTCCAAAGCCTCCATGCGCTTGTCGGTCACTTCATCAATGTTGTCCATCATCAAAGCATAATATGTCTCAACATCAAGATTATTCTGCTTTGCAAGTCTATATGCGCCTAGATTCACCTCAACGGGCAAAACGACTTCTTGACCATACACAAACTCAAAAGGAGTAACCTTAGTAGCACCATGTCTAGAAATACGATGAGCCCATAAAGCTTTAGATAATACCTCATGCCATCTTCTAGGATTGTCTTCTATCTTCTTCTTGATGAGCTTCACCAAAGTTTTGTTGCTAGACTCGGCTTGACCATTGGCTTGAGCATAATATGGAGATGAATTGAGCAATTTAATACCATAGGAATCAACAAATTCACGCACCTCTTTGGATATGAACGAAGTCCCTTGATCCGTAGTCAAAGTCTGCAGAATGCCAAACCTATGTATGATATGCCCAGTAACAAACTCAATCACCTCTCTTTGTGTTATATTCTTCAAAGGAATAGCTTTAGTCCACTTGGTAAAGTAATCAGTAGCCACGATCACAAAACAATGCCCCTTTGACGACGAAGGATGAATCTTGCCAATAAAATCCAAACCCCATCCTCTGAAGGGCCAAGGCTTGATAATCGGATGCATCAATGCAGCAGGTACCAACTGAACATCTCCATGTTTTTGACACTCTTCACAACCTTTGTAGTATCTAAAACAATCGGCTATCATGGTAGGCCAATAAAAGCAAGCTCGCCTGAGGAGCCACTTCATCTTAGGAGCCGATTGATGAGTACCACAGATACCTTCATGAACCTCTGCCATAGCCAACCTAGCTTGATCAGGACCCAAGCATTTAAGAAGCAAATCATCAACAGTCCGATGATACAATTCACCATTATCAATAACAAACTTGAGAGCCCATCATCGGACTTTTCTATCAACTGAACTGCTAGGATTTTGCAAATAATCAACCAGAGGCTTTCTCCAATCCTCCACCTCATCTTTGTCACGAGAAACTGAGGAGGAACTTTTACCAGGGGACCGGTCAGACCGGTTGGTGACATCGGTCAGACCGGTGTCACCGGTTAGACTGGTCGGCTGCGTCGGCCTGACCGGTGCCTCCAGAGCAAAGCACTCGGCTGTAAGCAACGGTTTGTATTCTTGAAAATTTCTTTTTCGAATATTATAACCAGATGCTTGCTGGGCCAGAGCATTAGCTCTAGGATTTTCCTCTCGTGGCACATGATAAATAACAAATTCATCCATACAAGATATGATGTCTAAACATTTATCAAGATAAGCATTTAAAAAGCCATTTAGACATTGACATACCTTGGAGACTTGCTGCACCACTAATAAAGAATCTCCATATGCTTCCACATGTTTTACTCCCATGTCATGCAAAATCTCCAAGCCAAATAGAAGAGCCTCATATTCGGTTTGGTTGTTAGTACAATCATGATCCAATCTGTTAAGAGCTTCAAAAACAGCCCCACTTGGCAAAATAATGACAACTCCAACACCACAACCATCTTTGCAAACCGATCCATCAAAATGCAATTTCCACAGAGTAAAAGCAGCATAACCGACATTCAAATCAAGTTGCTTATCTACTCTATGTCTAACAATAAAGTCGGTAACAATTTGACCTTTCATAGAACTTAATGGCTCACAATGCAAATCATACTCAACTAAAGCATAAGCCCATTTGTCGACTCTACCACTTAAAATTGGTTTATGCAACATGTATTTGATTATGTCGGTTTGACATGCTACTATGCAAGTACTAGGTAATAAATAATGCCTCAATTTGGTACAAGTATGATATAGCGATAAACACAACTTTTCAATGAAAGTGTACCTTGTTTCGGCGTATAGCAATCTTCTACTCTCATATGCAACAATGTACTCCTTGCCTTCGGTCTCTCGAGTCAAAACACCTCTAATGACATCCTTCTCAGCCGCTACATACAACTTGAAAGGAATATCACTCTTGGGTGCTTGAAGAACGGGAGGCGAAGTCAAATAGCTTTTAATCTCATCAAATGCCTCTTGTTGCTTTGCCCCCCAAGTGAAGTCAACATCATTTTTCAACCGAAGTAAAGGAGTAAAAGCATTCACCTTCCCAGACAAATTACAAATGAACCTCCTCAAGTAATTTACCTTGCCCAAGAACTTTTGCAAATCCTTTTTACAAGTAGGCGCTTTAACACTCCGGATTGCCTCAATCTTTTTAGGATCTATCTTTATGCCTTTCTCCTGCACAATGAAGCCCAAAAACTTCCCAGCCGATACACCAAAAGCACATTTGAGTGGGTTCATCTTTAATTTATACTGACGTATTTTTTCAAATGCAACTCTTAAATCAGCTAAATGAGAATCATCTCCAGCCGATTTGACAACAATATCATCGATATAAACCTCTACTATGATGCCAAGCAAATCATGAAAGAATAAATTCATAGCCCTTTGATAAGTAGCACCCGCATTTTTCAATCCAAAAGTCATAACAACTCACTCAAATAAACCAACAAAACCCGGACATATGAAAGCCGTTTTGGATATATCCTCTTCGGCCATAAAGATTTGATTGTAACCAGCATTACCATCAAGAAAGCTAAGAATTCTATGTCCGGATGCAGCATTAACAAGAAAATCGGCTATAGGCATAGGATATTCATCTTTAGGAGTAGCTCTATTAAGATCTCTAAAATCAATGCAAACACGAAGCTTTTTTGTTTCTTTTTTCTCAACAGGCACAATATTAGAGATCCAATCAGCATAACGACAAGGCCTAATAAACTTTGCATCAAGTAACCGATTGACTTCCTCTTTCACTCGGTCATAAATTTCAGGATTAAAGATTCTACGAGGTTGTTTATAAGGTGTAAAACCAGGTTTAATAGGTAAACGATGCTCAACTAAATCATGACTTAAACCAGGCATTTCATTATAATTCCATGCAAAGCAATCAACATACTCTTTTAACAGCTTTATTAACTCAGATTTAAACAAAGGATCAAGATTCTTGTTTACAAATGTCAGCCTAGGTATAGTGCCATTACCAATATCAACCTCCTCTAAAGGATCAGCCGACGTAAACCGTTGTCCAAACTTGCTCAAATCATCAAAGTCTTCGATGGCCTCACACATATCGTTCTTATGCGCCCGATAGTGCTCTCGCTTTTGTTGCAACCACTCTAGATTTGCATCCATCAAATCGATAGAGTGGTTCTAGCCTAATCAACGATCGGCTTCATGACAACAGTAGCAAAGCCATCTTTGGTAGAATCAATAAGCCTTAAATTAGATAAATCTAAACCAGTTAAGCACTTAAGATTCTCATGATTATCCATAGTAGGACTATCGGCCACTGCAACACAAGCCGATGCATCACCATGAACAATCTCTACCTCATCTCCTACCCATTGGATTAAAAATTGATGCAAGGTAGAAGGCACACACTGATTTGCATGAATCCAATCACGAGCAAGGATGAGACTGAAGTTACCTTGTGTCTCAGCGACGAAGAATGCCGTAGCCAACGTCTTGCTCCCAACGGTGAGCTCCATAGAGACGACGCCTTTAGCTCCCATCGGCTCGCCTCCTCCCACACCGCTGACAGTCATGTTGATCTTGATCAGCTCATCATCCGAACCTCCCAGCTTCTTGAACAAAGAGTACGGCATCAAGTTGACGATCGCCCCTCCATCCACTAGCATGCGAGAGATAGGCTTCCCATTGATGTGTCCCTTCATGTACAAAGCCTTCAGATGATTTTCAGTAGCTTTAGGCTTCTGGAAAATAGCTTACTTTGGCCCAAAGTCGAGATGCACGACGTCCTCCTCCGAGAGCACATAACCATCCATAGACATATGGATCACGTTGATGTCCAAATTCATGCGCTCGGGCGAAGAACTGTAATCAACAAGCTCCTCATCGTCTTCTGGTGCAAGATCCGATGCGGACTTATCATCACAAACCATGGGAACCGAAGAAGAGAAACCGGGTGGTGTCTCTGGGTCATCGGTCTGGCTGTCGACCTCCACCGGTCTGACCGGTGTGACCGGTCTGACCGACCCCTCCACCGGTCTGACCGGTGCTGACTTGGAGCTGGTCTTGACTCTCCACTCTTTCCCCTGAGGTACCATGGGCCTGTACTAGCTGAAAGCTTCGTCCCTTTGCTTCTCTAGCTCCTTCTCCCTCTTCTCTTGAAACCTCAAGCGTTGAAGCTTCCTCCTTTGTGTGCGAGTCAAACCGGGAGGACACCACCTTGGCAAGAAGTACTTAGAGTTGGAACCACTTCCACTGGCCTCATGGTCATTAGTAGGAGCAAACACCCCTGGAGTTGATGTCACAACCTTAATGTTAGGAACAATCGGTCTTTTGCCATCTTCTCCAATAGGAACATCCATTGATCCAATCTGAATAATATCTTGACTCGTAGTCCTTTTTGGATCAACTTCCATCTTCTGCACCTCCTCCTTCTGCTTTGGCTTGTAAACTTGCTTCATGGGAGGTGGCAAGGCTTTTCTGGCCGCACTGATCTAACCGGTGGTAGCGACCGGTCTGACTGGTCGGGTCTGGTGACCCTGACCAGAATGGCGAGGAGCCAATCGGTCTTGGACAGGCCTGGAGATTCTGTCGAAAGTTGATTTCTGTCCTCCCCATCCAGGATGAAAGGCTTGTTGGTATGGCACCCACATCACTCTATTGTCATCATAAATTGGGTGTGGTGCATTTGAACTTGATGACGCCCATGATGGAGTAAAGCGTTGCCCTTGCTGCGATGATTCACCCTTGAGTCTTGTAGCAGCCCTTGGAGGTGAAGACGAACCTTCTTGGTGTATAGGTGACCTCATCCTTTTTTTTAATGGCCGGTCACTTGTAATGGTCTTTTGCTTGGAATACTTGTCAAATAGCATGTCAAAAGTGACCTTTGGCTTAGGATCACTCCCCTGATTCTTTGCTACATTAAGCTTCCAATTCCCAATTTCCGGACGGCTTGGCTTGATCATCCTCGGGCGGCCTGGGGGCGCACCGGTCTGACCGGTCACCTCCACCGGTCTGACCGGTCTGGCCAGAGACGGCTCAGACAGTCGTTGATCGGCGGGTGTGGACGACCCTTGCCCCCCATGTCCAGAGGCACTCACTGTAACCTTGAAGGTCTCTTTGCCATCAGGAGTCTTCTCATACTCAACTTTGCGAACCAGCTCCTTTCCTCTCAAATCAGGCTTAGCCTCCCGATTACCACGTTCTTGCCTTTAGTTGCTTCAGCTTGATGTGGCCGAACCAGTACCTTAGGCTGCTGTAAATCCATGGTGTTGATTGGAAAAGGAGCCTTGTCCACTTGCATCTCATGAAAAGTCAAACGACATTCATTTATGGTCGATTGAACCTGTCGACGAAACACATTGCAATCATTAATAGCATGAGAAAATGAATTATGAAATTTGCAATATGCACGTCTTTTCAACTCTTCAAGCGGAGGAATAGTATGAGTTAGTTTGATATTTCCAGATTTAAGCAATTCATCAAATATACGATCACATCTGGAAACGTCAAAAGTAAATTTAATTTCTTCTTGCCGACCTTTACTAGCCGGCTTAAGAGATGAACAAGAATAAGCTTTTTCTTTAGAGGGCCAAACAAATTCAGCAGCATAAATTTCTTTATCACTATCGTTCGAACTATCAGAATCATAATCAATAATATGTACATTAGAACGACGTGATTTAAAATTATCCTTCTCTTTATTCATTCGGTTTTCAACAACTAAAGCTCTTACTTGAACTTGTGCAACCGAAAGAAAATCAGTGCCCTCTATCTTATCTCTAATAGATGACCTTAAACCTTTTAGACAAATGTCTGCAAGGTCCATATCAGTGATTGACAAATTAAAGTACCGGTTTTTAGTTTCTTTAAACCTTTTAATGTAAGCAGAGACAGTCTCATCTCTACCTTGCCTAACCGATGTTAAGTCTGTCAATTTTAATTGCATGCTCCCACTATAAAAATGATCATGAAACTTACGTTCTAACATATCCCAAGATATAATAGAACCAGGAGCAAGCGAGGAAAACCAAGCAAAAGCGGTGCCAGTTAAAGATAAAGAGAACAAGCGCACTTTTAAAGCATTATATACACCAGCTTCACCTAGTTGTGCAGTGTATTGACTAATATGCTCCCATGTGGTTCGGTCATCATCACCACTAAATTTAATCAAGTCAGGCATACGCCAACCACATGGGAGAGGAAATCTATCAAACTCGGGATCATACGGTTTTTGATACAAATTAGTATTACCAATATCAATGCCAAGTTTAGTTTTAACCACATTAGCCAAATCTTCCTTGAATTTATTAAATTCCGCCCAATTAGGATTATTTGGCTGTGGTGGCTGAGGATTCTCCAAATTCATCTTATTTAGATAGGGAGCTATCTTAGCTTGAGCTAGCCTGTAACTTTCAAACACATTGTCCGGAATAATGTTTTTGGAGACCGATGTATTCATTGTCGTACTATAATGAGGTCCAACATTACTGATTGTATTAGAAAAAGTAGGGACCATCTGATTTGACACGACAGAAATTGGCAAAGGTTGATCAGGCACCAAATCCATAGCACCGGTCTGACTGGTACCCTGCATCGGTTCGACCGGTGTGGCCATGTTTGACCTGTGCGGCTGAAACTGAGGGTATTGACCAGATGCTGGATTTGGAGTCAAACCATATGCATGATTACCATTAATTACAGGCAAAGGTGCTAAGCTAGGACGAGACCCTTGAGGATTAGCTTTAGGAGTACTACTATTAGTTTCATTATTATTAAAACCTAAAGCCCTATCTTTTTCAAGATCCTCTAACCATTCTAAACGAGCAATGTACGAAGCAAGTAATTCATCACTTTCCACTGTAGATTTCATAGGAGAAGTTTCAGGCGGGGGTTTCTTACTTACAGTGGGAATTACCTCAACGTTGTTGTCGTTTAGCCTGATCGCCGGCAGCTCGAACTCTTTCAATCTTGCCACCTTGCAGGATCGATCCTTCTTGAAACCAGCTAAGAATTGGACTTGCATGTACTCTTGTAGCACCTTGAACTTCTGCTGCTCCTCCGGAGAGAGATCTTCCAGCGATGCGGTGACAATGTTGTTCATGTCGATCTCTCACCGTGCACCCATCTGGCTGAGGCTAGATTGAACGGTTTTAGCAACCTGATCTTTCTTCCCCAGCGAAGTCGCCAAAAGTATGTTGACGCTTTTCTGGTCAACACACACAAGCGCTAGATCGCGCAGAACACCGAAATGCTGAACTCGCCGAGCTCCTGCCCGGACCGGTCTGACCGGTCAGGGGCACCGGTCTGACCGGTGGCTGCAGACGCGCGGTGAAAACCTAAGATCGCCACCTCGGGAGGGACCCCGTCGGAGGTGGCGCGCCTTGGGTTGCTCTGAGGTCGGCAAGGACACTCAGAACGTCCCTGATCGTCGTCGAGACAAACAAGGAAAGCACAAGGTTGGAAAAGCTAGGGTTTGAGAGATAAAAGTTGTAGAAAGTAATGTTCGATTGGGTGATTCCACCTCAAACGGCCGTGGCCCTTTATATTTATAGGGTGGGGAGGTCTTGCCCGCAAGAAATCCTTTTACAAGTCGAAATTCACTAGGACTCCTCAATTCTATTCGGACTTGGGGTCCACCAGTCAGACCGGTCAGGCCCACCGGTCAGACCGGTGTGGCCGTTGCCGGATCGGCTACAGGACGCCCGACCGGTCAGACCGTCGAGGAACACCGGTCTGACCGGTGGCGCCAGCCTGATCGGCTTTTTGCCAATTTTGGGTCCGAACACGTACACATATACTTAGTACTCAAAAGGTTATACTCACGTTTACAATAATCTTAAGCCCCCTGTGCCATCGCCCCTGATGCCCGGGGTCATACCCGGCCCTGCTCCAAGCTCATATACGTCATACGTTCTTTTAACAACTTTGTACAGCGCATATTTGTGCGATATTCTGCATGGATACAATAAAGTTGGAAAGTTTGAAGGAATAATGGAGCAAAACCTAACATCTAGCTGCGTCACGTGCAAGCAACACCTGATCATGTTGCGCCGGATGCAGAACCAGCTGGGCCGGATGTATAGATGTCCATTCGGGCCACCCGGCCCAGCCCTGGCATGGGCCTGGCATGGCCCGTTAAGCTTCGTGCCGGGCTAGCCCACGGGCTGTGCCAACGGCCGAGGCACGGGTCCACGGGCTCATTTTCGTGTCGGACCGCCCATGAAGCCCAAGCACGTTTTGCATACCGGGCCAGCCCACATCCCACGAGGGAGGGAGGCAGTGGCTCGGTGCCGCTCGGCCCGGGCGTCAGGAGGCGCCGCCGCCGCGGTTGGTGCGAGAGCGACTGTGCGAGTGGGAGGCTAGGAGCGGGGCCGTCTTGGGAGATCCGGGGAGGCCGTCTTGGGAGATCCGGGGAGGGATGCGGGAGTCGGCAAAGGAGGATGGAGTTAGGGAATCGGCGCCGGCGGTTGAGGATTCAGGGAGGCGAGCGGCACCGTCTCGGTGGGGGATCCGCGATTCCGAGGAGAGGAGCGGGCACTGGCGACACAAGAAAGGAGGGGGGAAGTGGCACCTGCGGTTCTGGAGAGAGGGAGGGCAGGAGGGGAGCGGCGCCAGCGACGGAGGAGAGGAGAGAGGGAGCCACACTGGCAGCGGAGGAGGGAAGCCGCGTCGGCGGTAAAGGAGAGGATGGGGGAAGCCGCGTCGGCGATGGAGGAGGGAAGAGGCCAAGGGAGGAGTTGTGCCGCTGCGCCGGTGGTGGAAGGTGTGAGACGGCGAGAGAGAGAGAGGGATGCGGGTGTCGCGTCTTTTGCATCGGAGAGGAGAGGAAGGGGTGAGAGCCTGAGAGGCAGGTGGCGGTGGGAGAGGGAAGGTGTAGCTAGAGTTTTTGTTTCTGCAATTATATAGGTGGAAGGGTAATGGGCTTTAACGGGCCATCTCTTCTAATCATGCCGGGCTCGGTCTGGTCGGCGTGCCAGGGTGATGGCCCAAGCTCGGCTCGAGCTAGCGGGCCGGGTCAACACAGGCTCGAAGGTTACCGGGCTGGGTCAGGCTCGAACCGGACCAAAAAGGCGTGCTTTTGGATGGGCTTTTGGGCTATGGGCTTTTTTTTTTGACAACTGTAGCCGAATGCTGGTGAGACGACGACAGATGAATTTTGTGCATGCAGTCTGTGTCATCTTTTGCGCAATCAACTTTATCGGCTTTATTCTAGTCAAGGTCATCTCTACCGGCCAAAAAAATTAAAACAAAACACATTCGGCTCAGTAGTGTTGATCGAGTACTTGTACGCATACGTGAGGAAAGAACGGTATTACTCTATCTAGTGTTGTCATCCAAAATGTCCCCAAGAAAATACAGGTGATTTTGTGGTCACCATGGCCGGCGTTTCCGCAGTACGCTAGTATACTCTGGGCCACTTGCTGCCTGTCAAACACGCTCTACCTCCTTCGGACAGCTGTGGTGTGGAACCCTTGAGATCAAAGTCATTGGAAATTATGCACTCTCTGCTGTTCCTCTCAATGCCTCTCGATGGGGATGGGGTAAGACTATCTCCAGCAATGAATCCCCATCCGTATGCGCAAAAGGAAGGTTTGCGCACAGGAGAGAGAAAAAATCGATCGCAAAAAAAAGAGCCGCTTCCAGCGGCCGATGCTCCCGTCGTGCATCGGCCGCGGCAGTTGGCTCTGCGTCGCTCTGCACGGGCTTGCTGTCGTCGAGCGGAGGGGACGAGCAAGGCGGAGCAGAAGAAGACGCGGATCCGCCACCCTGTCCCGCCGGAGAAGACGCAGATCCCCACCCCGCCCCGCCGGAGAAGGAGCAGCTGGGCGGAGAGTGAGGACGGAGCAGCCGCACGGGCTCACCGTTGTCGAGCGGAGGGGAGGCACCGCCACCTCAGCCTCGCACACTGCCGGTAGACGGAGGGAGGCGCACGGGACGGAGGGAGACGCCGCCGGCTTGGGGAGGAGTGAGGCGGAGCAGGGGATCCGGTCCGCCGCCTTCGGAATCCCTTCGATTCGTCGTCCTCCGTGCCGATTCGAAGCCATCTGCCGCCCACGACCTCGATTTAGCTGCCGTCTGATCCACCACAGTGGAGGAGGCAGGGGAGGAGGAGGTGGTTGAGGTGAAGGGGGAAGGAGGCGGTGGGGTTGGAGGTGGCCGGAGCGCCTGCACCTCCTCGCCTCCCGCAGGCCGCGTGCCCTCGCCGGCCGGCCGCCACTCGCCAGATCCGCGCGAGTGTGGTGCGGCCGTGTGGGTCCTGGCGACACGTGCGTGGAGCTCAGTGGGCACGGCGGGGGTGGAGGAGGGGGCGGGGTGGAGGCGACGGCCTACGGGAGTGGAGGAGGAAGGGATGGGAGAGGCGTGCGGGAGTGGAGCTGTGGAGGAGGCGGGGGTGGGAGAGGCGACGGTTGCGCGAGAGTGGGATGCATAGAGGAGAGAGAATCCTAGGGATGCGGTCTCCGCAGCTGGTATCTTCATTTTGCGCATGCGGTTGAGGCGCCTGCTGGAGGTTGAAACAGTGCCATCCATTCCTCATTTTGGAGATGCACACCGAGATGAGGCACCTGCTGGTGTTAGTCTAAGAGCAGATATTTTCCCTACCAAACATAAGCAGAGCAGCGGCCTACCATTATTGGTACTCCCAGCTGATTCACTACTGCAACTCCATCCACAAGAAGCTCAACACCAAAGCCCATCCTTGCGTTCTCCCCCTAGCGACATCTGAAGAAAAATCGATGAGCTTGCTTGTATTGTGAAGTTTGCGCTAGATACTTTTCTTTCTGCGGGCGCGTGTCAGGTAGTGGCAATTTTTGAAATCAGACGTGGATTCTCAGACATGCATCCAAAACCTATGCCTCTACAAAACCAAGCGTGGACATGGCAGTTCGGCACAAAATTGGTGCTCAAGACGTCATCAACGGAGTGCTCACCTAAATGGTACGTTAAGGCATCTCAAGCAAGGCACAAAGCATGTGTTTTATGCCTTTTGGAAATGTTTGCCTGTGAGGATCAGTCCAATTTAACCTGCTTTAATCAAGACACAATTCACTCGGCCATCTCAATTAAAACAAAATTAATCCGGTCGTCCCTGAGGTGTGCTACCCACTTGTGTACGTGTATAGAAAATTTTACTTCAAATATAAAGATCACAATCAGGCAAACAGAGCCTTAGAGCATCTCCAAGATACTAGCTATAATCTTAGCCAAATTTACAGTTTTAGAGCTTTGAAAAAAATAGAAAATGTGTTTTTTGATGAAGTAAACCAACAGTCTCTCTAAATCCTCACTGTCTATATCCAAAACCGTCCATGTTTCTTCTTCCTCTCCAACTCTTCCTCTTGTCTTGTTGATGCCCGTCAACTGCTGGGAGTCTGGGACACCTACATGGTCTGATGGCCACCGCGATCTCCAGCAGCGGGCGCCCGTGTGGCAAGGTCGTAGCAGGGCACCAACACCGGTCGCACTGTGTCTCGAAGCGCAACGCCGGCGCGGGGACGAGGTCCCGCGACGGACGCGATGGAGGAGGAATGCGAGCGTCGGTGCGCCGGGACCAGGTCCTCGATCGTGTACATCGACCGCCCGTGCGGCCCGCGCGCGAGCACCATGGCACGAGGATGGAGTGGAGGGTGGGTGGGGAGGGCGCGCCGGATGGAAAAATGCCGCGGGAAAGGAGGAAGAGCGCGCGCAGAGGGAGATAGCGAGTCGGAACTGCTCGTCAAAAATGACTAGCGCAAAGAATGGAATACGGAGAGGGATAGAAAAGAGAGAAAGATGAAGAGGCTGTTGGATCAATTTTTCACTGTTTTTCTATTTTTTACAGATACTAATGGATTTAGCTAGTCTCTTGGAGTTGCTCTTAATTGGATTAATTGTTTAGAAAATATAAGCATTTAAAATTTATTAAATTCTACTTTCCATGCATTCACACTTGGCCCTTGCCTTGCATAAACACATTTAATTTGACTGAAATGGGAATGTTTTTGGCAGTACAGAACCATGTGCAAGATATGTGTGCTGTGTAGTACACCGTGATGGTGTGGGGCGAGTTATCTACAACCCAAAAAGCAACAGGAATTGATTAATGGGTCTAGAAACTTTCAGGCCCAGTCAGATGTTGTTCAATAACTTATCCAAAAATTCAGAGGTTAGCCTACTTAGGTGAGCAAACAACACCTGCTCCAGGCCAAATGGCTAATGATAATCTGACGAAGAGTTGCCTCACACATAACCGGAACTACTGCTCCTGAGAAGCTACTGAGTTAAATAAGTGAAGGCTTTTCCGGGTTCTAAGGTAGGCAATTTTATCAAACATGCCAAGCACTTTAATTGAGGTTAGGCTTTTTCAATTCTGGACTATAAAATTTGTGTCTCTTCAAATATTTTATTCTAAAATATAGGTAAAATGTATCTTATTTTTTTGATACAACATAAGAAATACAATGATAAAAACTGAACATAAATTGGATACACAGATTAAAAAGTGTAAGAATTTGGAGGTTGTAAGATTTCACTTTTTACGTGTTCACCCTTTTGTTCCTTACATGATTGCAGCTTTGCCCACAACCAGGCCGGGGGCGTGCATTCCAATCTATGTATGGCAAACCGATAAATTCCGAACGTTTAGAATTTAGCAACATCTGAAGAAAAAAAACACCATACCAAACCAAGAAATCTTGTACTCCCTCTATCCTGAAATATAAGGCATTCAAGGGTTCAAAATTTGTCCCCAAATATAAGGCATCCTAGGAGTTTTTGGTAAGTACTCAATCAACTCAATTAAAGACTTGCCAAATATTGCACTTGTTAACTAGAAAACTTACCTTTAATTATCATTGGCTAAGGGTATATGTGACATTTTCCCACCTCTTTATTCTGTCCTAAAAATCCTAGAATGCATTATATTTCAGTACGGAGGGAGTATGTTTAGAATTTAGCAAGTCTGAAGAAAAAAGGAGAGCATGCAGGCAAGTGTCAAACCGAGCAGCAAAAACAATAAGTCAAAGATCAAAGTTCAAAAATTAGACAGATGTTTGAGGGGAGGGTGGAATTGAACCGTGGACAGATATATAGCAAAGTTCATATTTTTTTATTGCAGGTGTTTTGGATTGTGCACACTCATTGTACATTATTTTGTATATATTTGTTCAAGATTTAACTTGCATACAGGAAAACATGCATAAGAGCAGCATCAATTTATCAGATCCTGCTGAATAGATTAGCCATGGAGATGAGCGCGTTGGCTGACAGAGCAAGGAACCCAAGGAATGAAAACCACAATGCGATGTTGATCTTGCTGTTGAACTGGTCCTTGCCGTATGTCGACGCTCGCAGATGGTTGCGAGACGCGGCTGCCGATGAAGCCGATATGAGCAGATACGCCAATACCTGCAGGGAAACTAATTCAGCCACGGTAAACTCCAACGCCGGCAAATCTCTCTGGAAGCTAGAATGCGTTGTGCCTGCCTGATCGAGGAAGAGGCTGCAGCAGTAGCTTGAGATGCTCTGCAGCATAGAACTTGGCCATAATAGGTGGCTGATTTTGCACGATCGAGTAGAAACAGACGACCACATTCACTCCGATGGCGTACCTGCCATAGCACATCATTTGAGGATTGGATAAGAGAAATTAATTAGTTTTAGCGACAAAAGATGAAAGGAGGAGATCGAATCGGGGCATAAAAAGGAGCTATTTTCCGGTACACAATACTACAAGTCAGTGGCATATAGTATAGATAAAGGGTAATTGAGTAATTATTACTATATATTAATGGATCATTGTAATCTTATCAAATGAAAAACATTACCATCTCAAAGAACAAGAAAATATATTATGTATATGCCATTTATATATTTTTTCAGAAATACCCTTTACCACATATACTACTCATAAATGCTACCCATACCACTGGTGAAGTTTTTAGTAGTACACAATTAATGTCAACCATCAAATGTTTTTATACTAGTCCTTTTTAAATACTAGGATAGTCTAGTATTGTGTACCGTAAAAGAGCTCTAAAAAAGACACTTTTTTAGTTTTGTTATGAGCGAGTCTATCAATATTCTACCTATTTCCTCAATAAAGTAATCAGCTAATAATTTTGAAATATATAGTTTTAAACTAGGCTATGTATTATCCCTAAATTCATGTTTGGGGCAGTTGTTAAATTTAACCAAATTTGAACCATATTAATAAAATAGCATATGAACTTCAAACATCACGAAACTCGACATGTATACTATATAAGTTGTAAAGATTCCATTTTATTAACATTTACAATGTCAAGTGCTACATATTTTGAAATATATAGTTTCCAAATAGGTTATGTATTATCCCTAAATTCAGGTTAGGGATACTGTTAAATTTGACACACTTTTGCACCATCTTAATAAAATAGTATATGAACTTCAAACATCACAAAACTCCACATGTATATTGTATAAGTTGTAAAGATTCATTTTATTAACATCCACAAAGCTAAGTGGTACATATTTTCAAATATATAGTTTCGAAATAGACTATGTATTATCACTATATTCATGTTAGAGCTACCGTTAAATTTAATCACTTTAGGTTCATCTTAATTAAATAGTATATGAACTTTAAACATCATGAAACTCAACATGTATATTGTACAAGTTGTAAATATTTCATTTTATTAATATCCACAAGGCTAAGTGGTCCATATTTTGAAATTTTTAATTTTAAAGTAGCCTATGTATTATCCCTTTGTGCCCTTTAGTACGTACACAATTTAAAGTGTCAAAATAATGTATAATGAATCGTACCTTCACGCTCTTACCTTTCCGCATGTAGAAGCTATTTATTTATGATTACTAAGAAACAACACAATAATACTATAAAGTATAGAAGTTTCTTGGTCATGAGAAATTTTTCTGTAGGGACGTCACCACTTTGTACACACCTTTTTCTCTATGTATAAATATGTAATCATATTACTCATATAGCTCTGTATCTAGCCAGCATCAAATACAGTTGAATAGGATCATGTGTTGGTAAAATAGAAATGAATATATTGTGATATATCTAGCCTCATCAGAGTTTGGAAATATTTGGATTACATTAAGTAATTAAATTTATGCAAAGAAAACATGCAAAGCGAAAATATTTTCCAACACTTCAAATGTTGTACGTAATGGGCATAGACGGATAAAACATAAACTACTACTTTGACACTATATATTTCAAAACATGTGGTACTTAGCCTTGTGGAAGTTAATAAAATGGAATCTTTACAACTTATACAATATACATGACGAGTTTCGTGATGTTTGAAGTTCATATACTGGTTTATTAACATATCCCTTGGAAACTATATATTTCAAAATATGTAGCACTTGACCTTGCAAATGTCCATAGAATGGTATCTTTACAACTTATACAATATAAATGTCAAGTTTCCTCATGTTTGAAGTTGATATGCTATTTTTTTAAGATGGTCCAAAATTGGTTAAATTTAACAACCACCCCCCTAACATGATTTTAAAGATAATATATGGTTTAGTTTAAAACTATATATTTTAAAATATGTAGTACTTAACCTTGTGTATATTACTAAAAATGGATTATTTACATCTTGTACAATGCGCATGCTAAATTTCGTGACATTTGAGATTCAAATGATATTTTATTTTGATATTTCAAAGTGGGTAAATTGAATTGAGGAACGCCTGTCACGCCACGCAGGATGGCGCGACATCGTCACGTTGCCGTGCCACATGCAACGGCGTGGCAGGAGGGAGCCTCGTCATCCACCGCTTCCAGCGTGGCGGGCCTGCCGCGCAGTTACATGTGGCACGGCAACGTTATCCTACCGTGCCACGCGGATTGGCCTGGGCAAAAGGGTCATAGATGCAAATAATTGTTGGGTGGTGTTATTTTTTAAATTATTTTTTAAAAATGGTTCAAATTAAAAAAAAGTCTGCAGCTCGATGTGATTTTTGGCTTGGTTTTGCAGTGAAGACTGTCAGGTGTGGCCACCCTGCGACCCTGGCGCGAAGATAACAGTGGCCAATGTTGCAAAAAAATTCTGTGCAGAACTCCTGCAAACTCCACGCCGTGCAGGACTGCGCCTAATGACTGACACATGGTATTTTTTTTGCATCGAGCTCTCGTGAATATATCACCCTCCCGCTTTTCCTGCAGGGTCTCACGAGCATGATCAGGGCTGACTCGTTAGCTGGCTCAATGTTGGGGTGGGGCGACTATAACGGTGACAGGTAGGATGGTGAAAGAGAAGGCGGTGGCGCAATGTTGAGTTTACGATTGACCTGAGGTTCACGACCTCACGGTTGATCCAACCATCCACGTGGGCACATGGATATCTACCTTCTCTTTTCCTTTTACGCAGGCCCCACATGCTCAGTTTCCTCCCCATTCCACCCTGCCGTCCCGAACTCCCGATCCAGAGAGCTCCAGCTCACTCTCCTCGCGCGAGGGAGGAAAGGCTACGTTAACGCGCAGGCCAGATCCCGGCTGCAGCGAGCCCGCCACCCGCGGTGGAGGGGCAGCTGCCCGGGCGCGCAGGCTGGATCCCTTTGGTGGCGGTGGCCCCCCGCCGAGCTACTTCTGGCGGTTCCCGATAGCGGCGAGCCCGCCATCCACGATGGAGGGACAGCGGCCCCGACAGCGGTGGAGCAGTTCCCCCGGCTGCGCAAGGTGAGCTCGCCTGCGGCCTCGTCGGGGAGCGGTGGCATGTGCTGAGCAGCTCCAGCGCGCTACCGGATCGATAGACCGCAACGCTGGCCTGGTGACCTGCCGGCTTGGGGGCACCGTCGAAGCTTTTTTTTTAATTTTTTTTCAAATTTTTTTTACAAGGTGGCCGGACTAAAGCATTACAGATGCATGAAACTGGTCAACAAGAACGTGCAGTATCTTGCTAAGTTCTCCCACCAACGTCATCGAGAATATATTTCATAACAGGATCGGAACACGATGCTGGTTCTGTTCATCCTATCCCTCCTGGTAGGAAAGAAACATCCTATCCCTCCTGGTTTTTTAACCAAAATGGGCGGCGAAAAGAAAAACCAGAAGTATCATTCCCGATAAATAAAACTTGGAGTAACATGCCAGCAGGCGCGTCGAATAAGCCTATGGGTGGGTGGGGGACGCCGCGCAGCGGCGGGACACGCGTGGGCAAGAGCGCCACACGGCAGAGTGCTCACAAGCGGGGGTGGATGGATGGGTGCGTACACGTGGGGGGACATTGGAGAGAGATGAGAGAAGAGGGGGAAAGAGATGAGGAAAGGCCCCACACATCAGCTATATATAATGGGATGAATTATTGGGAGACTACAAAAACATCTTTTCTAAATTGAGCAGTTCCAATATCCTTTTATTGAGGATGGGGGGCTGCTGGAGATGCTCTTAGTGTGGTCAAGACAATTCTTGCACTAGTTGTATGATTCCACTCTCCTCGCTTGAAGATAGAGTTTTGCAAATAATAATTGTAACTGAACTTTTAATGGGTATAAAATTTGCGGCAGAAAGTACCTAGGAGTACTCGCGTAGCCGCGAAACGAAGTACATAGCATATATCCGAGTAAACAAAAACTGACTAAAAATGAAAAAAAAAGACAAAGGAAAAGGGCAGCGTGCATGCTGACAAGGTGGTCACTAACCTGTACGTTTCGTTGCGGCCGTAGGCGTTGCCGTCCCTCGCGGACGTCATTGCGCCGGCCATAATCGAGAAGGCCAGCAGGCTGAGCACCGCCGCGACCGCTCGAAGCGCCATCGACAGGGTCCTCCCCTCCCAGGCCTTGGGCTTCGGCGAAGGTGGCACGTGTTGCGGTACCGGCTCCGGCTTCAGCTCCGGCTCCAGCTTTGGCTCTGGCTCCGGCTCTTCCTTGACGTCGTCGGCGGCGGTCAGAATCGGCTTATTGTCGTCCTGCTGCTTGGCCTGCTCCAGGTAGGTGTCCATGCGTTGCGTGGCGAAGATGCGGATGTCGTCGGCGTCGCCCCTGGCCGTGAAGCGCTGGCGTTCGTGGGAGGCGAGTGAGGAGATGGCGGCCGGGCGGCCCTGCCTTTGGTAGATCGCCTTCGTCTGGAAGAGCTCCAGCAGTTTCTGCAGCTCCTTCCGGAGCATTTCCACCATGGGGTCGGCCAGGCCCTCCAGCGCTTTCAGCGCCTTCGCCAGTATGTTCCGCGCGTCCTCCAATTTGTCGCCGTCGGCCTCCTCCATCGCCGCCTTGATGGAGCCCACGTGCTGCCGCCGGGCCACCTCGGCCTGCACCTGCGGCGGTGCGTCAGCTGGGTCCAGCGCTTCCCTGCCGCGGTGTATGGTGACCAACTCGGTGTCGGAGGTGAACTGCTGGCCCTCGAAGCTGAATCTGTGCTGGACCTTGGCAACGTCGGCGTTGTAGGGGCGAAAGGAGGTGTGGTCCCTGAGCTTCAGTTCGACGATGACCTTGCGCTCCTCTGCGCTGTAGAGGGTGCCGAAGTGGATGGTGACGGAGGACGAGCCGTCGGTGGCGGTGCTCCGTGGGTAGCTCCCGGCGTCCACCTTCGTAATGGTGGCCTCGTCCATGCACGGCGTGACGGTGAGCTCGAGGTCCTGCACGATGACGGTGACGAGGCCGGCCAGGATCTGGGAGAATGTCTCCGAGAGGATGTTGGGTTTGTTGCTGTCGTCATCCACGAAGTTGTACACCCCGCCGAGGCTCTTATTTGCGATCGCGGCCATCAGTCTGGAGTCGTGGTCTGAGCCAAAGCCGAAGGTGTGGACGGGCACGTTGCCGGGGTCGACGTTCCTGGCGTTGCCCACGTTCTGCTGGCCGTCAGACATGAGCATGATGTTGGCTGCGCGACCGGCGGTGAATTTACGTTCCCTGAGGACGCTGAGGCCAGTCTCGAGGCCGGCCTGGATGTTGGTCATGCCACGGGTATCGAGGCCGCCGACGAGAGTCTCGAGGTCAGCCTTGTCAGCCTCGGTGGCGCAGCGCAGCGCACAGACGCGGGCTGCGGAGTGGTCGAATTTGACGATGCTGAGGCGGTCGTGGTCGGTGAGCTTGCGGATGATGAAGCGGAGGGCTTTCTTCGTGCTGTCGAGCCTGCTTCCGCTCATGCTACCGCTGACATCCATCACGGCGACAAGATCTAGGGGTGCTCTGGAGGCCGCGGAGGAGGCGCCCTTGAGCTCCAGCACCACCTTCTGGTCGTTGGGGGCCAGGGGCGTATTGAGGCTGTGGTACTTGGCGAGCTGCACTCGCTGCATCGGCCTCGCCGGCCCAGGCTTTGGAGGAGGAGGCTCTTGATCATCGTTGAAGGGAGGAGGAGGCTCATGGTTGAAGGGCGGCATTGATTGTGTTAACCAGAACAACAGCATGGGATCGATGCTCATCGTTGAAACACGGTAGAATGACAATCGCACGCACAAACTGATTGTTTCTTTCTTTGTGCCCCCGGCCTGTTATATATATATAGGTTGTTTTGCACCACGGAGTTGAACACACGGCCGTCTAGGCCTAATCAACTTTCCACATACTATAGCAAATAAGTACACTCTCTCCATGTGATACTGTCATTGATATATGTTATTTGTTTTAAGTGCTCATTTGTTGAATGTTAAAATTTCATAATTCAACCAAAACTTATATGACATAAAAATCCATCATTCAAATTCAAATTTTAAAAACTCCAAATTATGTATCAAACAAATTTTACTCCAGATTATTTGTGAATTAACATATAATAAATCAGATTATTTGTGTACTAAATTTTTTGCTCAAAATAAAAATTTACAAACAATATATTTCCGATTCCGTATAAAGTTTCAAAATTTTATATATGATTTTCGTTGTGTTTAACTATCTGAAGACAATGTTGGAGTTTTGTTTCAAATTTTAAATACTTTATGCCCTCTGTTTCAACACGGTGCCGTACAAGAGGCAAATAAAGCATTTATCCTTCGCTTGTGACCAGATGTAAGAAAAGGGTGTACCAAGTTTTCATGGGTAGCTAGGCCCATGAAAAGGTTGTACTCTTTGTTTGAGATAGAAGAAGAGAATTAGTTCAAAGCGGATTTCACAAGAAGACTGTCCCCGACGCTCGGTGTATAAACTTTTTTTTTTTGACACCGCCTACTGCTAAAACTGGTGATGGGATCAGCGAGTGGGGCTAGTGGGCCCATTTTTTATTTTATTTTTCTTTTATAAATAAGATGGTCAACATGCATACAACATATTAAAACTTGGTTCGAATATCTCGAATCAAGTGTGTAGACTATATATAGAAAGACTGCACCTGAAGACGTCGTATGTCTCAGTACAATGTCTTCAACATTGAAAAAGAAGGCACATTGTTGCTTGTATTGTATAGTTTGCGCTAGATACTTTCCTTTCTGCAGGTGCATGTGTTGGGTAAGCATCCATCAGACGTGGATTCTCAGACATGCATCCAAAACCTATGCCTCTACAAAAGCAAGCGTGGACATGTTAAAGACTGGCAGTTCGGCAGAAAGTTGGTGCTGAAGACGTCGGCGACGGAATGCTCACCTAAATGGTACGTTAAGGCATCTCAAGCAAGGCACAAAGTTTGTATTTAATTAATGCCTTTTGGAAATGTTTGCATCCGCCCAATTTATGCTGCTTTAATCAAGACACCGTTCACTTGTGTGGGGTCCTCACTCTTGAGGGTCCCGCTGATCACCTGTATTAGTCTCTAGAATGGTAGGCTAATACAGTAACCTTCAGAGTTTAGCATAGGAGGAGGGTTTTTACCTTAACGTGGCGTGGCAAGGGGAAGCGTAGGTGCCTGGATGATGGTCTAAACACCTGGGAATCTGAATGATGAAAGCAAGTCTGAGCACGCTTATGGTTGGTACTCAGAAATCCCAACATTAACTAGTAAATTATATTCAATCTGGCTTTGGACAAGGAAAGGGCTGTGTATATAACCTATGTCTAAAACATCTCACATATGCAAGGTGGGTTTATAAAAGGTGAGTATTGTAAAGACTCTAAAAATGTAAGTTGTTGTCGGAGGGGAATTTATCTCCATACCAATCCCCAAGTTTTAAGATGGATTCCGGACCATTGAGCCTCCATCAGTACATTCCCACGCAAAGAGTTTTAAAGGAGTAATCATCGAGGTTTTAACTTATTAGTGGGCTCTTAACCGAGAGCCTCGGCTATTCGAATAGATTATACTCTACGTAGAGGTGTACACCACTACGTGAAAAACTCACTTTGGTAACGGGCATAGATAGCCATTAGTAACGGGCAAAGCGCCCGTTACCGATCAAGTGTTACAAATGAGCGAAGAAAGGTAACGGGCTGATGCCCGTTACTGATAATACAAATTCGTAACGGGCATCAAACAACGATCGTTACCACAACTAGCCACCGGTCACGTGAAATGACTGTTTCTCTGGGCCCACAGGCAACTTTGGTAACGGGCACCAAAACAGAGCCCGTTACAATAACTCAACATCGGAGACGCGTGATGTGTACCTGCGTCTCCTCTATCTCGACGAAATGAGACGCATCTATTTCACCCGCGTCTCAGCACAATTGGGATTCGTAACGGGCATCAAACAACAACCGTTACCACAACTAGTCATCGGTCACGTGAAATGACTGTTTCTCTGGGCCCACAGGGAACTTTGGTAACGGGCACCAAAACAGAGCCCGTTACAGCAATTCAATATCGGAGACACGTGCTGTGTACCTGCGTCTCCTCTATCTCGACGAAATGAGACACGTCTATTTCACCCGCGTCTCAGCACAACTAGGATTCGTAACGGGCATCAAACAACAACCGTTACCACAACTAGTCACCGGCCACGTGAAATGACTGTTTCTCTGGGCCCACAGGGAACTTTGGTAATGGGCACCAAAACAGATCCCGTTACAGCAATTCAATATCGGAGACGCGTGCTGTGAAATTGCGTCTCCTCTGGCTTGACGAACGGGCCAAGTTGTGGGGCCCACTGGTCATTATTGGTAACGGGCTTTTACGCTGCCCGTTACATTGTAGGCATGTTTGTAACGGGCGTTCCGAATGAAGCTTGTTACTCACTGATCAGTGTTTGTAACGAGCTTTAATTAACACCCGTTACAGATACGTAGGCCACCCCTACAGTAACCTGCTACCTGCTTGCCGGCTGCATCCTGGAACCAGCCAGAATTTGGCAGCCATCAGGGGCTGAATCCTAGAACCAGTCAGGATATGACTAAATTCACATAAATTAGATTCAGCATCCAAATTCACAGAAATCCACATAATTCACATGCATCATATGACAAAATTCAGCATCATCATCTCACAATATCACAGCCATAGTTAACTAGCTTGACAACAATATCACAAAATTTATGGGACAAGGAGGAATGTAAAAATTTCCTAAGAACCATATACAATATTAGCCCACACAGTTTCATCAGCATGAAATTTTCCTCTGACTACGATCACCTGTTCCATGAGGAATGTGGCAATTCTATCACGAACATAGACCAGCGTGGATTTGTGGAGAGGATGCTCATCTAGCCCTAATCTCTGGATATAACAATGTCACCAGTCAGCACACATATATAGGTGGTTACCAAACATGTGCAGTGCTAATAAGCAAGAACTGTGCTCAGTTGCAGGTTTTACAAATGAAAATCCCAAGAAAGTACCTCTATATCTGAGCCTCTATCTTTTAATTTAAGCATGTCGTAGGCACAATAGAAGCCGCAGAGTTTGGAATCAGCAAGTTGTTGGTGGCACTGCAATAAATGTACAAAGAAAAATAGTGGTGATCGAGAAGAAATAAACTCAAGCTTTAGTACTAGCTTCCACAGGAAGGAAATAAGTGGTATGTACCTTAACCTCTTTGACATGTTCCAAGGTGCTGCGGGGCAACTTCTTGTCGACGCAGTAACGGTCCCAACCCCTACAACGAAACATACAACAATAGTTAGGGCACTATTAATTAATATACTCTGCAGAGTTTGTTGAGGAACATCCGCAGGTTAAGAAAGAAATAACTTACTCATTAATGATTAGTTTGAAAAGGGTAGTATCAGTCTCAATGCTCTTGAATGAATCAAGATAGTAGACCATCTGCTGCTTCGGAACGATCGCCACTGCAATCCAGTGGTTCCTACTGAGATAAGCGGTAAGGATGAATTTCTTTTTAGCATATAGTTTGAAGGCACGCTGCATATAGGACACAGAGAAATCAAGAGTGTCAGCCGTGCTGGTCAACATTGTGAAGTTAAAGCATTCAGGATCAAGGAAGCCAACTGCAGCGCCCGTCTTCTCAACTTCTACTGCCATATTCCTATTAGTAAGAAAAAACAAAGTGTAAGGAGGCAAAATACATGGTAAAGATGATGTGTGGCAGAAAGCACATTTCGATAGAGAATGATTAGTGAGAAGCGGATTAAATTTTCAAGCAACTTACAGGATGAAGCAGCGGAGAAGTGTCAGATCCAAAGCATCCAAGTTGAAGAGATCGTACAAATCACTGAGTTGCACAGGTATCTGCTCGAGTCCGTTTGACGATTCTTCTCCTCTCTTAGGCCATGCACTGGTCCCGGGCCGAAGTGCGACCATAATCGGAGAATCATCAGCTAACTTAACACATTGCATGTAGAATGTGTGGAGATCTCTGGTACAAGGAGCAGCCGCTTTGAGATCATAACCACTGATAATGCTCTTTCCGAATTTGTAATTTTGGTTAGTCATAGCCCTAGGATTCTTCTCGGTGTTTCTCTCAGATGGCTTTGGGTTAGTCATAGCCCAAGGATTCTTCTTGGTGTTTCTCTCAGATCGCTTTCTAGTAGGCATCTTAGAGGTTTTATTTACAGCAATTTTCTTTTCCTGCTGCTTTGAGATGGCTGAAGAAGGTTTCTTAGGGGCTTTCTTGCCTGCTGTAGGTGGTGTAGAGCTTTTATTTTTCTCAAGTTTCTTTTCTTTCAGCTTTGAAATGGCTGAAGGTTTCTCAAGGGCTTTCTTGCCTGCTGTACGTGGTGTAGAGATTTTATTTTCGGTAAGTTTCTTTTCTTGCTGCTTTGAAATGGCTGAAGGTTTCTCAAGGGCTTTCTTGCCTACTGGTGTCTCACCAGGAGCTATTACAGAGGTATTGAGCCCAGATGTACCTACAACTTTCTTCGAAATGTCGTCGACAGATTTATCAGCACCAGCCAACACATCACTCTGGTTGCCTGGTAACGGTGGTGTCTCACCAGGAGCTATTACAGAGGTATTAGGCCCAGATGTACCTGCAGCTTTCTTCGAAATGTCGTCGGCAGATTTATCAGCATCAACCAACATATCAATCTGGGCTCCTGGTTTGGCATGATTGTTTTGAGCACTTTCGTTTGGGGGCGTAGGTTTTGTTGTTTCATGAGGAGGAGAAGGAGGAGGAGGTGGTGGTGGGGATGGAATATTTGGTGTCTCTTGCGGATGTGGGGATGCAAGTTTTTCTGTTTTTTCAGGACGAGTAGTAGGAGGTGGGGATGAAATATTTGGTGTATCTTGCGGATGTGGGGATGCAAGTTTTTCTGTGTTTTCAGGATGACGAGGAGAAGGAGGTGGGGATGCAAGTTTTTCAGGACGAGGGGGAGGAGGTCCGAATGGAACGTCTTGCGTATGTGAGGATTGAGGAGGAGGAAGAGAAGGAGGAGGATGTGGGGAACCATGTGAGGAAGGAACCTGTCCCATGCTCTGTGAACTACAAGAAATCTGTACCGTAGCCTGTGAAGGAGATTTATATGTTGGTGCTCCCTTGATATGAATCCGACACCTTCTCCACTGTAACCTCTGTCCTGCAGCTTGTCTGAGTGTCATCACCTCGTCATTAGGAGGGTATTCCACCAGTTCATCCGCAAAGATATTATATGCAAAGAGCACTTAAACCACAACACAGTCATCATGAATCGGGACTATTTGTAGCGTAGTCTGCTCTGGATGAACAAGACCAATTGCAGCCTCACATTCAAGACCCCTCCACGTGATCCATAGGCCACAGTGTGTGGGTTTAGTCAACATGCCTATAAGGTCTTCATGTGTACAATCGTCATAGCGCACCTCCGTCATCAACTCTGCAGTGCCATCGATCAAACCTATATTATCTGCGGACGCACAGCTGCTCTTCAGTGTGGCGGGTGAAGGGCTTGCGCGATTGGACACTAGTGACAACACCACCTTGTGACAACAACACCTCTTTAGTAAACTGTTCTGCATCTGCATCTTAGCCACCAGTTCTTGCTTGATTTGTTCCTTTATCTTTTCCGTATCAAGTGATGCGTCGGTCTTCGTCCTCTTCCTCTTCCTGTACATGGAAGCGTGCTGAGGCCATGCATACTTCCAACCCTGGTAGCTGGAGACACCACGCACGCGACCTGGTTGTTCAGGGCGGCCCAAGCACTGACTTAGCACATCATACTCCCTCTGCCCTGCCATTCCTGAAGATTCTGCACATGCATTCTTCTCCTTGATGTCTGCAGCCAATTTTTCTGCCTCTTTGTTGTTGAACACTATCACGACAACACGGTCTTTAATCACTAGCTTACTCCTTGCTCGCAGCCAATTCTTGGAACGATCGTCAGGGTAGGCGTCATATGGGTTGGGGATCCTAGCTGCAGCTAATTGTCTGTCCTCTTCCTCCCATTGTTCTAGTTTCATAGTATAACTAGATGGACCCATGCTGTGCTTGCTTGTGTTCCGGCTTCGGAGTTCTTTGAACTTGACACTAACAGATGAGGTTTGCTCGGTTTCCTCCTGTTTCATGAACTCCTTCCACTGTTCCAGGACGATAAACGGGTGCCTTGTAAATGGCTCAAGTCCTTTTCTGATAAAATCTCGCCTAAGTTGAAATCTAACTTGTCTCCATGCCTTGGCTGCCATCTTCCAGAAAAGCTTGAATGCCTGCGGTTTCACGCCTTCCTGGAACTTCAAGTGTTTCTGCACATGCTTATCAAACAAGTTCCAGTTTCCATCATTGCTTAGTTCTTTGAATTCTGGCAAGTGCAAAGGTATCTTTTGTCTAGCAACGAGCCCCGCAAGCGCCCTGAACCTGCGCTTTTGAGTCAATGGTACTGGCATCCCCCTAAGTCGACCTCAGTGACTATCATTGTGTCACTTTGCCACTTTATGGATGTCCTTGGCGCTCTGCCTCGACACTGAGCCCCACCCACCTGGTCTTGTTGTGCACTAGCTGTGCCATAACTCTCTTCTTCATCTTGTGGCCCAGGTCTATAGTCCTCGTCAGATTTATCCTATGAATTAATAGTCAAGGGATTTTGAGGAAGGTCAGCTCAGTGTCCAAGAATAGCACAAAAAGCAGACCATACTGCTAGCTCTCCCAGGAGACATGCTACAACAGGAGACAAGTAGAGCACATTTTTAGTTAATCATGCTTAGCAGCTAAGCATGAGAAAACACATAAGAAAACAATTACAGTAACTACTTTAGCCCACTATAATCTCATTGGTTCTTTGGTAAACCATTAACATAAATGCAAAATTCAGTAACCAAAAAATTAGTTCAGGCAATGCGACCTTACCATTTTAAAGAGGAAGATGCAGGCTGCCTCTGTTGCTGATGAGGTACTTATTCAACTTGGAGAGAATGTGCACATGTACATAGGAACAAGAGAAAAACCAAATATAAGATTCAATCTAAAGGGAAATGCTAAGTATGTATACCATCAACAGCTAAGTATGTCTACATGTACTTATACAAAGGAGCCACAGGGTATGCCGGGTATGCACCAGCATACCCTGCAATTCCCACATTTTGGAGATGCAGACCGGGATGAGGCACCTGCTGGAGTTAGTCTAACAGCAGATATTTTCCCTACTAAACATAAGCAGAGCAGCGGCCTACCATTATTGGTACTCCCAGCTGATTCACTAGTGCAACTCCATCCACAAGAAGCTTAACACCAAAGCCCATCCTTGCGTTCTCCCCCTAGCGACATCTGAAGAAAAATCGAAGAGCTTGCTTGTATTGTGAAGTTTGCGCTAGATACTTTTCTTTCTGCGGGCGCGTGTGTCAGGTATCCAAAACCTATGCCTCTACAAAAGCAAGCGTGGACATGTTATAGACTGGCAGTTCGGCACAAAATTGGTGCTCAAGACGTCAGCAATGGAATGCTCACCTAAATGGTACGTTAAGGCATCTCAAGCAAGGCACAAAGCATGTGTTTTATGCCTTTTGGAAATGTTTGCCTGTGAGGATCAGCCCAATTTAACCTGCTTTAATCAAGACACCATTCACTCGGCCATCTCAATTAAAACAAAATAAATCCGGTCGTCCCTGAGGTGTGCTACCCACTTGTGTACGTGTATACAAAATTTTACTTCAAATATAAAGATCACAATCATGCAAACAGAGCCTTAATTGGATTAATTGTTTAGAAAATATAAGCATTTAAAATTTATTAAATTCTACTTTCCATGCATTCACACTTGGCCCTTGCCCTGCATGCACACACTTAATTTGACTGAAATGGGAATGTTTTTGGCAGTACAGAACCATGTGCAAGATATGTGTGCTGTGTAGTACAGCTTGATGGTGTGGGGCGAGTTATCTACAACCCAAAAAGCAACAGGAATTGATTAATGGGTCTAGAAACTTTCAGGCCCACAGTGTGTAGAGAGCGAGGCTTTGGTAAGGGCCTTTAGTGCGGTTCAACTTTGGAGCCGGGATTAAAGGTCTTTCGTCGACGTGGCCCGAAATGCTGGCGGGAGGCACCCCCTTTAGTCCCGGTTGTTATAACCAACCGTGACAAAAGGGCTGGCTCCCAACGTCTCTTTCCAGCAATGATTGACGCGGGCTTTTAGCACCGGGTGGAGTTACCAACCGAGACTAAAGGGGAACCGTTCCCCTTTAGTCTCGGTTGGTAACTCCACCCGGTGCTAATGCTTTAGTCCCGGGTGGAATTACCAACCGAGACTAAAGGGAACCATTTAGTCTCGGTTGGTAATTCCACCCGGGACTAAAAGCCCGCGCCCTATAAATCCAGCTTCTTCTTCCTTCTCTTTCTCTTACCCGAGCCATTCTTCACCTAGAGCTCAAGCTCCTCCTCCATGGCGCCTTAACCTTAGAGAGGTGCTGCTGAATTTTTTCTTCATCTATTTGTGAAGATTTCACTCATCTAAAGTGTTGCCAAGGTTTGATCCTTCTTCCTCCCATCATTTGTTGTGATTAAATTTTTTTTATATTTTAGAGATGGAGAAAGTAGAAATCTTAAATCCTAGGTGGGAGGAGCTAATAAGAGATGAGGTTATTTATATACTTTAGATTTAGAAAAAAGTGGTTGGCTAAACACTAGCATTCTCTTGTTATCTTTTAAATTGATGTAGAGAAAATTGAATTTTACTTTTTGATATAATGATACATAGAATTAATTATAATTTTACATTTAGCTAATTTTTTAGAAGTTAGTTTATACAAAATATGGTCATTAATAATGGAGATAAAAAATAGACATCAGGTGACCTCTGTATGTCATTGTATCACAAGAAATAGCAAGATGTATGTAGTTCACATAGGATGTAATGATTGTCGTGGTTGTGGTACAATGACATACATACAGATGAGGTCACATGATGGCTATTACAAGGCACGAAATCAATAGCAATGAGTACAAGTCCCAAGCTGAAACTAGTCAGCTTCTAGCTTTTGAACCTCTGCTTCAAACACATTTATGAATTCACGTATTGTGTTGAGAAAGATTGATAGAAAATACAAAGATTTTGCTGGGGAAGCAAGAAACATAAGATTTGGTTTAAGCACAGATGGTTTCAATCCATTTGGTGAGTTTAGCAGTGGTCATAGCACTTGGCCTGTGACCCTATGCATGTTCAACCTTCCTGGTTGGATGTGCATGAAGCGAAAGTTCATTATGATGCCAGTGCTAATCCAAGGTCCAAAACAACCTGGCAACGACATTGATGTGTATCTAAGACCATTGGTCGATGAACTATTACTGCTATGGAAGGAAGAAGGTGTACGTGTGTGGGATGAGGATAAGCAAGAGAACTTCAACCTACGAGCATTGTTGTTCATTACCATCAACGATTGGCCTGCTTTAAGTAACCTATCAGGGCACTCAAACAAGGGATATTGGGCCTGCACCCACTGTTTACATAAAACAGACGGTATCCATCTGAAAAATTGTAAGAAGGTTGTGTATATGGGTCACCGTCGCTTTCTTCCTAAGAAGCATCCCTTAAGGAAAAAAGGTATGCATTGGAAACGAAAGGCTGATCATCGTACAAAGCCCCCCCATTTTAAAGGAGAGGAGATATTTGAGATGGTAAAGGATCTAAGGGTAGTCTTTGGAAAGGGTGACGGTAGTGAACCTGTTGCACATGATGCTAACGGGCGTGCACCAATGTGGAAGAAGAAATCTATATTTTGGGGAGTTACCTTATTGGGAAATTCTTGAGGTCCGGAACGCAATTGACGTGATGCATTTGACGAATAATCTTTGTTTGAATGTGCTAGGATTCTTGGTTTGATAAGGTAACTCTAAGGATACATTGGAAGCACGACGGGACCTGAAAGATATCCATAGGAATGAAGCACCTCCGAAGGAGGTTGATGAAGAAGCAGATCCTGAAGAGGTTGAGGAGGAAGAACAAGATTACTTAGGTCTTGCTAGTTACACCCTGAGCAAGGAAGAGAAGGACATCATGTTTGATTGCCTAAACAGTATGAAGGTTCCATCTGGCTACTCGTCGAATATAAAAGGGATCATAAATATGAAAGATAAGAAGTTCACAAATCTAAAGGCCCACGACTGTCACATGTTGATGACACAGTTACTTCCAGTTGCGTTGAGGGGTGTTCTACCAGAGAAAGTACGATTAGCGCTCGTAAAGCTTTGTGCATTTCTCAATGCAATTTCACAGAAGGCAATCGATCCAAGGAACCTAGTGAAGCTATAGAATGATGTTGTGCAATGTCTTGTCAGCTTTGAGTTGGCATTTCCACCTTCATTCTTCAACATTATGACTCACCTCCTGGTGCACCTTGTGAAAGAGATTACTATTCTTGGTCCAGTATTCCTGCACAACATGTGGCCTTTTGAGAGGTTCATGTCAGTCCTCAAGAAATATGTTCTTAACCGCGCACGTCCGGAAGGAAGCATCGCCAAAGGATATGTAACTGAGGAGGTCATTGAGTTTTGTGTTGACTTTGTCAACTCAATTGACTCGATTGGGGTTCCAGTATCACGACACGAGGGGAGGCTACTAGGAAAGGGCACCATTGGAAAGAAAGCATGTTTGAGCAATGATACTGATTTGTTCAATAAAGCACACCTAGCTGTTCTGCAACAATCAACCTTGGTGACTCTGTATATAGAGGAACACAAGCAGATTATTTCTTCTCAGAATCCAACCAAAACCGAAGCATGGGTTATACGCCATCACTTGGAAAATTTTCCCTCGTGGTTGAGTGAACAAGTTATTGGTGATTCCACGATTCACCCACAACTCGCTTTGTTAGCTAGGGGACCTTCTAGCACAATTGTGAAATTCCAAGCTTACGATATAAATGGTTATACTTTTTACAGAGACCAAGATCGGAAAACCACACACCAAAATAGTGGTGTCCGTATAGACACCATGGATAGCAACAATAACAAGAACTCCTATTATGGTGTCATAGAAGAGATATGGGAGCTTGAGTACGGGGCACTTAACATCCCTCTGTTTCTGTGCCAATGGGTAAAACTAACTGGAGGTGCCATAAGGAAAGATCAATATGGAATGACAATAGTGGACCTGAATAAGATTGGTTTCAAAGATGAACCATTCGTCCTTGCCAAAAATGTGCATCAAGTTTTCTATGTCAAGGATATGACTAGCATACCGAAGAATACAAATCCCCAAGAAGGACCACAAGAGCCAAAGCGACACATTATTCTTCCAGGTAAAAGAGTAATCGTGGGAGTCGAGGACAGAACAGACAAATCGGATGACTATGATCAGTTCGATGGCATGCCTCCATTCGCTGTCGAAGTTGACCCAAGCATATCGCTTGGAAATGAAGAGACACCGTACTTACATCACGACCATGACCAAGGAACTTTCGTCAAGAAAAGGAACTTCAATGCTGTACTGTAATGATTAATGTTCAAATCATTTGTGTAATGTTGTATGAGTGTATTCCTTTATGTATTTGAACTAAAACTTGTTAAAGCCTTACAGATGCCCTGTGGGAAGTAACCACAAAGTTTGAGATTTTTCTAAATTAGTTGAGCATTTTTTCAGTTTAATTGATTTTCCACCACCAAATTTTGCCACATGGTCTCTTATGTCCTAAGAGACAAATATTGTCGAGTCCGATGTATAATTATTATTTTTAAAATTTATATGAATTGAAATTAGCATTTTTATCACTAAAAATTGGGAAAAGGTAGATATAAACGGAAAAGAAGAAGTAATTATTTCACCTATTAAATTAATTTTTAGAGTAAAATACACCAGTGACCCTTGAACTTGTCTCAAGGTGCCACTTAGGTCCACGAAGTTGCAAACTCGAAATCTAGCACCCCAAACTTGTTAAGTTGTGTCACTTGGGTCCATACCCCTTTGATGCTCATGAATATATGCAAAAACACCCTTGATTTTTATCTTCTTCCCCATCCACATCCTCATCATCTCTTTCGTCTCTGTCTGCCCCTCCTTCTCCTCCTCTCCCGCGTCGTCGGGGTCCAGGGCGGAGCTCGCCGGGGCTGCGTGTAGTGCTAGGGGCCAAGGTCGGAGCTCATCACACTGGCGTGGCGCAGGCGGCCGGAGCTCGTCGCTTGGGGCCGCCGCCCCTCCCTCGCCATCGCCGCTTGGGGCCGGAGCTCGAGAGCCGGTCGTCAGGATTCGACACCTCCGATGTCGTGGAGCTCGAGAGACGGCTGTCGAGGCAGAGATCTCTGCCCACATGCCGTGAGGTCCGCCCGTCGAGACAGGGACGGGGCCGCCGCCACGACCGCTGGGTACGACCCCTCTGCCGCAGGGAGCTCCAGCGCCTCCCGCCCTCGTACCCTGGACTCGCGGCCGCTAGAGAGGAGCGGGCTGGGATTGGGGTTCGGGAGTGGGCGGAGGAAGCAGGGGAGGGAGGGAGGACAGACGAAGAGCTCCGGCAAGAAATTGACGACAGCGAGGTGCGGCGAATGCTTAGCGGGAGTAGTAGAGGGTGGAGCTCCCCACGGTGGCGTTGCGCCTGCAGCCGGGGCCGGAGCTCGCTGGGTCGGAGCACAACACCGGGGACTGAGAGCTCGCTTCGGCTCTGGCGCACAGGAGAGGGAGGAGAGGGATGGGGAGGAGGATGTGGATGGGGAAGAAGATAAAAATCAAGGGTGTTTTTGCATATATTCATGAGCATCAAAGGGGTATGGACCCAAGTGGCACAACTTAACAAGTTTGGGGTGCTGGATTTCGAGTTTACAACTTCGTGGACCTAAGTGGCACCTTGAGACAATTTTTATATAGGAAAGTGAAGGTTCTTAATACTTAACGAAAAATATTGCATGGTTCAAATATTAAACTTACCATTTTTTAAAAATGTTGCAAAGAGAAAGAATGAGAAAATGAGGAGGGAAAATGGAAAAAAAATCAAAGTCCCGCGCAAAATAACCCTTTAGTCCCGGGTGGTGTTACGACCCGAGACAAAAGGCCACCCGGGACTAAAGAGGGAAGTTTTCCCTTTTGGGGGCTCCCGCGCGAAAACACCCTTTAGTCCCGGGTCATGTAACCAACAGTGACAAAAGGCCCCCCTTTTGTCACGGTTGGTTACACGACCCGGGACTAAAGGGGGGTGTATATATAAAACAGCGACCCTCCAACTCCAGCACTTAGCCACTTTTTTCGTCCCCGATCCGTCGCCATCGTCGTCCTCCTCCTCCTCCGCCGCCGTCATCCTCCCCGACCGCCGCATTCAGCGCCGTCCCCCGTCCTCGGCCCCCTGGAATTCGCCGCCGTCGTCGGCCTCCCGGAATCCGCCGTCTACCGCGCAACCCGCCACGCCGGTCCGCCGGCCGCCGTCGGCCCCCGGAACGCAGCGGCTTCCTCCCCGACTGCTCCGGCCTGTCCCGGCCTCCGGGGATCTTCCGCGCGTCGGCCTCCTCCCCATCCTCCTCCTCCGCGTCGTCCTCCCAGGCCTCCAGGGCTCCGCCGCCGCTGCGCGCCTAGCCGCCCGGCCGGCCGGCTCGTCGTCATCCCCAACGCCGGTAGGGGCGCGCCCTCCCCCCCGGCCGCCGACCTACACCGGCCTGCCCCAAATTTTTGGAGTTTTGGGACTTGCTGTCAGCAATTTTTTTAATTTGATTTGGAGATTAAATTTAAGTATAAAATTGTAATAAATATGTGTATAATAATTCTGATTAAATATGTCTCTCCCCAGCATCTCCGACCGCCATCTCTCCCCGGCTCCCCGCTGCCTCCCTCGATGCACCCAGGATCCCGTCGCCGTCTCGCCCCGGCTCCTCGCCGACTCCGGTAGGCGACACTACAGATAAAATCGTGATTATTTTAGAAATTGATAGAAATTAATATGAATTATTGTAGAAAATTAGTGTTTATTCTTCTTTATTCTAGAAATAGATAGAAATTATTGTATATTCTCATAAATTCGTGTCGATTCATAGGTAATTACTGTTTATTCTTGTTTATTCTAGAAATAGATAGAAATTATTGTATATTGTCATAAATTCGTGTCGATTCATAGAAAATTAGTATTTATTCTTGTTGATTCTAGAAATATATAGAAATTATTGTATATTCTCATAAATTCGTGTCGATTCATAGGAAATTACTGTTTATTCTAGATGGATAGTGACAATGATGAAAGGATTATGGAGAACATTATTGCTCGCGGTGCAAATACCGTTCGAACCTACACGGACGAGGAGTGTAACCAGGCAGACAGGTTCCTCAACATAAATATGATCGGTGAAGGAGGTGTCACCGCCGATAACTTTGCAAATAACGAGGAAGACATAGCTGCCGACTCAGAAAATAATGAGGACCTTGAGGATGCTAACGCAGAAGGTTCCAACGAGGCATACATATCATGCATTAAGTTCATTAGTATTAATTCAATAACCCCATTTCTTACATAAATAAATAACGAATATGCATGGTACTTGTTGGCTTCTGGATCGACGACGAAAAAGGCTAAGAGAGGTCGTGCACAACTAATCGTCGGCGATGTGATGTATCGTATCACGGAGGTGTCTATAAGTGTTGCACTCGGCCATGAAGAACCACCTCGGGATCCAAGTTTCGAGTATAGATGGCCCTTTCAGCTAGGAAAACCTCTTATCCGGCCAGAACTGGTACTTAAGCTCTCACATAAGATGTACAAATTTCATGAGTGGTACATGCGGCAATCAGCGAAAGGCGTAGATACCATAGGTATACTTGCTAGACCGGAAGATTTTGCCACTGAAGGCAACAAGGTGGTCTAGCTGGAATTCAAAGATATTTATGAAGTTTACCATCTAGACGCCTGAATACCGATCTTATCGTCGCTTGGTGTCTGTAAGTGGCGTATTTTTTATGTTTATTAATAAATTTATTACGTATGTGGATCTACTAATTAACTTTGTATTTCATTTTTGGTAGCCTACAAAAACAAGAGATGCAAAAAAATAATATTGCCAACAGAATTGGTTTCATAGACCCATCAAAAGTCAACGAGTTTGAGGTCGAGCATCAACCAGACACAACAATGGCGACAATCTATAGGACCTTGTCTAAGTTTCATGACAAGGATCTCATACTACTACCTTACAGCTGCAAGTATGTGCGATTGCCATCTAATTGTCCTTGCTAATTCTATTTAGTTCTAATTTGTATGAGTATTATGACCATGTATATACAGTTTTCACTGGATTCTTATGATCATTCAAGTCGACAATAACAGCGTCATGGTGTGGGATTCATTGTAAAAAAACCCCGCAAGTTACCAAGACCTTCAAAATTTGTTTCAAGAGTAATAATTCTATCTAAGACGTTTTTTAATACAATATATATATATATATATATATATATATATATATATATATATATATATATATATATTTGGTACCCAGGGTACTGAATATTATTTAGTACCCCAAACCTCCCACGAGCCGAGCCCGGCCGCTCCGTCCTGATGCACTCTCCCCTCGCGCCCGGTTTTCTGGACGCGTACGTGATGCGGCAACCGGCCGTTCAGTTAGTTGCTAAAAAAAAAAATTGGCGGAACAAGAGAGGAACGGCCCAGGTATTCCCACAGCGATTGATGGGTCCATCCAGGACACACGTACGTGGTTGGTGGCCAGGTCCAACAAGCTAACATGTGCAAAAACATGCAACACGGGCAACGACATCCTCGGCCCACAGAGTTGAATTTACTGCCGTCCGGCACTTTCTTTGGGTGCGGTCAATCCCAGTGCCTCTCCTCTCTACTAGTCCCCGCAATCTACTCTCACGTGGTGGGCCCCGTAGTCTCTTCTTCATTCACTTCGCATCACTCTATCCGGTCACCACTATCCTCTCCTTCCTTTCTCGTTTTCTTTTCCCCTCTGCTCTCTCCAGACCGTGCTCGTCGTTAGGATTCACAGGACCTGCTTCCCCGGCAAGCTGCCGGCTGCAGAGCCTGGCGCCCATGCAGCGACGGGCAGGCGAGCTCCCCACGCCGAGGTGCGGCGGCGAGGTCCCACGACAGGGAGTGGCGCGCAAGGGCGGTGGACGGCGGCGAGCTCCCTCGTCGGGGTGCGGCAGCGAGGTCACGCTGACCCACCAACAGCCGTGAGGGGCTCCCACGCCGGGGACGCCGGCGCTGGCGGCGGCGGCGGTTGCAGGTAATTTTTTTAAAAAAGTTTTCTTTTAGATTTTTGTTTACAAATCTTTTTGTCCATAAGTTTTGCTCACAAATTTTGTTCAGAAATTCTTTCCAAAAATTTCCTTCAAAAGTTTCCCCAAATGTTTTCCAAAATATTTTCCTCTATTTTTTTACGAAAGTTTGCTCACAAACTTTTTGACTGAATAAAATTTTTCAACAAATTTTTTGGCTATAAAGTTTTTCTCACAAATTTTTTTTTTAAATTTTCTTTCCATAAAATTTCCTTCAAAACTTTTCCACAGAATGTTCGTCAAAACATTTCCCTCCAATTTTTTAGAAAAGTTTTTACACAAACTTTTTTGGATCTGAAGAGATTTTGTATGAAAATTTTCTTGTGCAAGTTTTGTATTCAAAATCTTTTGCTCATGTGTTTTATCTTTTTTGTTTTTGTCAAATCTAAAACAGATGGAGAGGAACGGGGAATGGGGAAAAACCAAGTGGAGAACGCGCCCGGACGGAAGCCACTTTCGAGCCGCATGTGGACAGGGAGGGACCCACAGGCTGTCGGATCGACCGCACGGACGGCTCCGTGCGGGCGCCCGTAAATTTGTCACGCCCGCGCCCCCGCGTCGCCCCCCAGGGGCGACTCGGGCGGACCGGCCCCGCTACCCCTCGCCGGCACCATTCACGCCCCCTTCCCTACCTCGCCGTCGCCCGAGCGGCCACCGGAAGGCCGGGCGGTCGCCATGAAGGCGGCGGCGAGGCAGCCTCCGCAGTAGCGCTCCCACTCCACCTCCTCGAGGCGCTGGGCGAAACCCTAGATCCGCCGCCAACACCAACTCCGGTGCCGCCCCTCTCTTCGTCTCCTACACCGGCGACTGAGTCTACCCCGCTCCGCCCCTAGGCCCGGCGCCGCCGCTCCTCCCCTTCGATGTGCGACCGCGGGCGGGTGGTGGTGGTGGCGGCGACGGCGACGGCGGGCCGCTGGGCCCCGGATCCGTCTGCCGTCCTGCCCTTGCTGGCGCAGCACCCGGGGTACCTCACCCCCAGGTGGCCTCACTGCTCCAAGGGAACGGCCGCGGCTTGCACCTCCCCTCTCCCCATCGCCGTCTGCGGACTGTGGCTCCGCCACAGGGGTGCCGCTCCACCCCCCGACTCCAGCTGTCACCCCTACAAGCCGAACCGGAGGTTCGTTCCACTCCCGACCTTATCCTTGGTCTGAACCGGCGTCCTTCGAGGATGGGGAGCCTGGCGAAAGCCACTGGCCGCTTATGTGGGCCCATGACTGGTGACGTCCACGGATGCCATCTTCCTTCTTGAAGTAGTCATCAAATGGCCTCCTCTCCTTTGCCTTCGCTGCTGGTGACGACCACCCCCGCTACCATCTCCCACAACTGTCCGCTGTTGGCGCCTCTGCTTCGTCGATGATCCCCTTGTTGATGAAGGTATCTTTTCAAATGCTGGGCGTCGTCTTTGCCGACCCTCCCTCCTTTATGGCTTCCTCCCCTCGAAGGGCGTTGGATGGCGGTATGCGGCGTTTGGATGTGCCTCACTTGGTATCACACATCAGCTCGAAGGGGGGTCGTCGTTTCCGACGACGCTCCGGTCAAGGAGCTTCCCTCACCCTTAGCCCCCATTCTATCGGCAAGCCCTCCCAAGTCGTTGGAGAGTGGCCACAGGGTGGCGTAGCTACGAGGGGTGCGAGGGCACTTTGGCTTAGGTGAACTTGGCAAGTATGTTGCTTGGCAGTGGCTGCTATGGATAACCACCGCCCTCTCCGTGTTTGCAGCAACTTAGAAAGCTTGTTAGTGCTACTTGGTTTCCACCGAGGTTTGTGAGTGATTGCTGCTTGCGCCTCTACTTCGTCGGCGGTCTCCTTGTTGACGGGTTGTCAGAATCATTTGTCGGGCGTCACTTTGTTTGCCCTCCCTCCTCTGGGGCTTCCTCTCCCCAAAGGGCGTTGGATGGCGGCATCTGGCACCCGGATGCACATCTACTGGTGTTACCTTCAGCTCGAAGGGAGATCTTCATTTTCTGGTGATATTTTGGTCAATTTGTCGCCCCCACCTTTAGCCCCCATTCTGTTGGCAAATTCTCCCAAATCGTTGGAGGGTGGTCACAGGTGTGACAGAACCGCCCAAAATAATTCCGTATTATCGCCTAAGCTGATCCACGTGGCAATTAAGCAATAATAAAGAAGTATTTTGTCGCCTCTGCCGGGTCATGCCCGGTAAATCACTTATACAGGATCGAGTTATTCGCTAAGCCCACACAAAGGCGGGACCAGAGTACAACATTACATACAAGATCACAAGTTTACATTATTACAAAATAGGTTTTGATACAAGAAAGTAAACATGGTTCAGAGTTTAAACAACAGAAAATAAACTAAACGTGGGATACACATGGGAGACCATCCATAGAGTATCACTCCTCGTCACCCTGCTCCCACTCAAGCTCCCAACCATCTGGAATAGAGCCAGGCCAGATGGGGTTACCTGAAAACCACAAATAAGCAAGGCTGAGTATACTAATACTCAGCAAGACTTACCCGACAAAAAGAAAGTACAACTAGACATGCCAGGCTTTCTGGCTGGTGGGTTTGTTTTGCCAAAAGTGACTAAGAGTTGATCCTTAATTTCAAATTTTAGCTCATATTCTAGTATGTTAACCATTCTAGGTGAGCACCTGTACTAAATAAGCATGTTGTGCAAACAATATTAAACAGGCAACAATATTAATCCAACTGTTCCATAAATATATGGGGTAGCCAGTGGTCAAGCCGACTCAGATAACGGCGAGTGACCGACGATCGATCGATTTATATCCTTGCAAGGTAAACCCAAGATACACGGAAGAAGGTAGACAAAGTGCAGGGTCTACCCCAACCAGGCGGTTCCCGTCATTCCCCAGATAAGGGATAGGCGCAACAGTCTTAAGTACAAGGTTACTGGAACGCCCTTACTCGGCACGTCCAGGATCACACTTGCACTACCGGGATCAAACCGGGAGAAGCATCTCAAGAGTAGTAACGATAAAGTCCCCGCACTGATTCATTAGGTACTAGGCTTACCGGTCCCATTCCCGACAAGCACTTGGTACGTTCAATAGCTTAAACCAGCACAATGCTACTCGGTTGAGACCGAACCCATTGCTCTTACCACATGAGCGAGTCAATTTAACCAACTTATGATTCCAACAAAAGTAACCTATATCTCGCGAGCAATGAGTCATTACTCGACTTGTACCGTGTCCTTAAAGCATGGCACAAGCGACCTAACATACTAGTATAAGAGCATCGAAATCCTAAGGATCATGCATCTAGGTTTCAAAACAACTCCTGAAACTTAAATGCACAAAACATAACATAAGGACTGAAAAGGTAAAAGATATGAGTTTATTCAAAAAGGTTATATGCACTCCGGTGCTTGCCTTCTTCTAAGTTAGCAACAGCCTTGGGCTCTTCCGAACTTTGGCTCGGGTCTTCTTGCACTACGGCGTAGTTAGCTTCCGCTGCTACCTCGTCCTCCTGCACGAGCGTATACGTGCCGTCCGGGGGCTCTACACGAACGACATATGCACATGCATTAGGTTATGGTCATGATGGGAGAATTACCACCTAACCAACTCTTGTTGGCCACATATATCTATAACTATCTATTTTACTCATAACCATAAAAGTGGGTGTGTGGGGTGGAGCGGAGTTCATTTAATTCATTTTAACGGTGACGGTGTACACATATACACTCAAATCAACTAAACAACTTCATAAAAACAGTAGGGGTGGTGATTGTGAACTTAAAACAGAAACATAGCATGATTTTGCAATTTAACTCTTTATTTACCATTTATTTTTATTAATTCATTAAAACAAGCCTATCAACCTTAGATCCAAATTAAAATAAAAACTCACCAAATAAATCCTAGCTTCTGCACACAGCAAGATACACCTAATCTAAGCTCACACACCAAAATTTGGCTCAAGATCATTTATAAATTAATTCATATGAAAAAGACAAGTTTCAGCCTAGTAAATCACCATTAATTCATAAAAAACAATTTACTAAACTTTTTGATCTCAACTTTCTCATACACCTCAAATAGGCCAAAACCAAGTTCCTGACCAAGGCACACATGTAGACCTATTATAAATATCATGTTATTAATTTTTCATCCTACACAAGATTAAATCTAAAACACCTATTAAACAATTTCTTAAAATTACACCCACTTCACCAGAGGTGTTATTTATCATGGCAAAGTTCCGAGGAGCACTGGTGATTTAAATAAAATTTATTTTAAAGGGCTATAAAAAGCATCAAGATTAATCTAGCATAAAGCTTACATAAATCATAACTGAAAATCTACATATCAAAATCATACCAACTTTGGTCACAATTCTAAACATGCCATAAAGAGCAACATATCCAAAATTCAAGTCCATAGCATGTGTATAAATTAAACTACACCAAAAACTCATCCAACTGAGTTTGAATTTTTAATTCAAAAACTACACAGAAAAACCCTATACATGCTTTCTAGAAAAGGTAGATTTCTTCACCAGGAAACCAACAAAATTGGATTTGTATTTGTATGATTTTTCTACAATTTTCTATGGATTTTTAAAGTTCCAGCTGAAACCCTAATACTCATTTACACCGGGACCCTTGACAAAAATCAGGAAATTACAAGAAGACCCTTGTTTCATGGAAAACACCCTGGAAAGAATTAAAAAGTTGCAATGCGGCCCTTGGGCGGCCTGTACCTCACCGGCGGCGGGAAATTGGTGGCCGGCGACGGCCGGACTTGGCCGGGGGAGGTGTCCCGGGCTTCTTCGGACCCTGCCCAAGGGTTGTAGGGCGGCGGCCGGACTGGGAGCGGCCTCGCCGGGTGCTTGCGCCGGTGCGGCCCTGTCCCACCCGCTGCGTCCGCCGGTAGCCGGCGACGGCTTGGTCTGGCGGGCTGGCGGTGGCGTGGCGGTGTAGAGGGAGGGGCAAGGACGGGCTCAGGACGGGGAGGTGGAGACGGTGTGCTCTCGGAGGCCGTTCGCAGCAATGGCGGTCCAGGCAGTGGCGGCGGACGTGCTGCGGCAAAACGGCGACGCGCGCGAACGAGAGGCGACAGCGGCGTGCGGCTCGCTTTGACTCGAGGACGACACATGCGCGTCGTAGGCGAGCTTTTGGGCAGTGCGCGCGCCAGGCGGAGGCCAGCTGGCTCGGCTGCATGGCGCGGGCCGCGCGGCGTGCCGGCGCGCGGGCGCGTGGTGTGCACAGGCGCGGGGCGCAGCTGGACCCGGCGCACGGTTCGCCCGCGGGCGGGGTATCCACGGCGTGGCCCCAAGTCCATAGCGACGGATTCGATGAGTCCGTACGCCGGACTGCCTTCGGGGAAACACGTGGTCGCGCAGGAACAGGGGAAGGCGCGCGCGCGCATGCGCGGCTTCGGCGCGCCGAGCCCGCCCTGTCCGCGACAATGCCCAGCTCTATTTACTCGCCCCGTTTTCAAAAATCAAAAACTCCAAAAAGTGATAACATACTCGAAAATCTCCAAAACTAATAGTTGTAGAGGAGCTATAGACCTACAACTTTCGCAAAGGGCGACATATGTTTTGCTCAACGGATTTGTGGCAAAAACGCGTTGAACTTCAGCAAAATCTCGGCCCTAAAATTACTGTGCACAGCAGCTTCAACACAAATTTAAGCGGCTTTGCACTCAAAATTGGAATGTCCGCCAATTACGAAAAATGTGTCCCCGGAAATAAGGAACAACTTTTATATTGGCTGATTTTGAACTTCTATAGCAAAATTTGGAGAACGCGCAAGAAAACCGAATCAACCTTTTTGGATCTATAGGGGTTTGACCAAGAATTTGAACTTTGACCAAGGTCTTTTGTGCAAAAGTGTGCAAGATCATGTCAAACATGTTTATGAGCCAATTAAACATGATTAACCACCCTAATTGAGGTATTTATCTTTAATAAACACTTGGGGTGTTACAGTCTACCCCCCTGAAAAGGAATCTCATCCCGAGATTCGACGCAAGATTAGAGGAAAACCTCTAGGGGAGATAACGGGTTTCATGAGGAAACCACAGAGCAAAGCTAAACTCTTCCATATATGAATATCAAAGATGATAAAAGGTACATGGGCTGTCTCACACATCCTCAATGTCGCTCGTGAGGAAGCGGGCGATGAATGTACACATGAAAAGCTTAAACCATCAAGAACTGGAACGCAAAGCAGACGTACAGTCCTACTAGAGTCCAGCAGACGGAATCAAACAACTCCAGAAAACGAGCCATGGTTGGTGATGTGGGGTTGGTGATGTGGGGTTGGCTTCCTCTTGTGGTTCTCTTCTCGAGCTTCTTCTTTGTGATGTTGGCACCAACCCTCAGTGGACGAGCTTCAGAGAAAGGGTCGGACTTGACACTGATAGCTGGAGGAGCTTGACTCTTCTCCACATTGCTGGGGAAGATATAGGAAAGAGCTTAATCGATGAGGAATGCCGTATGCGGCGAAAGTGGCCGGTGTGTGCTCAAAGAAAACAACTGGAGAGAAGGGAGGGCGACGGAAGGTGGTGGCTCAACTGGATGCAACTCTGAGCAGTGAGAGTCGACGGGGAGATGCTCCTTTTATTGATGTTCACCGTGATGTAGTGGCGGTGGTGCTCGCGCCACTTGGGTAGGGGCCGGTGGCAAGGAGGTGTGGTGGCGGCATGTGGCACAATGGTGGCCAGCATTAGATGCCTTGACGACAAGACGGCCACGATCAGCCGCAGCACAGAACAGGCGAAGCACGGATATGGAGGGGTCAAATTGGCCCTCGAGAGGATTGACCGTGAATTTGGGAAAAAGAGAAGAGTTGGGGTATCCAACATCCTAAATTGGGATTGTACCAAGGAAAACCTATCAAAGGATTTTGCCCATCCTTTATTTACTGGTATCCCAGTTCCTTTGATTAGGAGGAAATGTGCTAAAGGACCAAAGATCACTGACTCAGTAGAAGGCTCCTCTTATCTTAACTTTTGGAGAACTTGCTCATACTCCTTCAACCAGCTTAGTTGAGTTACTACCAAGTGAATTTTGAAATTTAGAAGGAAGAAGACCAAGTCGAAAGGTTCCAAAAAGATTCCCATAAAGAAGGGAAACCTCAAATATTTGGTTAAATTTGTTTACGGAGGTTCATGAATTTGTTTTTAGGAGATCAATAGAAAGGTCAACTCCTAGAGTATCCTGGAAAGTACAATTATCAATGGCAAGTGACAAGATTTTGGAAACAAAATTGGGATGGGAGTGAGGAAAAATACCCTTGCTCAAGGTTTATCTTAATGAAGTATATTAGTTAACTACTATATGACCTCAAGATGCAATGACTTTTAACAACTGACCTGATGCATTGACGAGCCATGGATGACAATGATCATGCATATGGAAAAGACTCGTGCAACAATGGGACAAGGCTCATGACATGATGTATTAATGATGCCATCTGGATGATGCATATGTCATGATGCACAGTGAAAGATGCATAAGATGTGTATATGATGAGGTGCATGCATGATGATGCACATGTTTATGAATGCATGATGCATATGCTCATGAGATATGGTGCTCATGATGCAGTGTCAGCATGATTTGCGTTATTCACGAAATTAGATAGTGGCTTGGAGGACTGAGAAATTAGGATCCGGGGTGAGTCGCATTCTCACAAACAAAGATATCCTAGCGTACTCCTAGTGGTAATCACATGGCTGTAGCACACATGATACACTAGGTTCCATCGCGGCACCTTCGTTCATGGATCACAACATCACCACCGTAAGGAGAATAGAGTAGAGAGGGTGAAACTTTCAGTGCGTATGCATGTTAGTCCAAACCCAGGTTTCCAGATGCACATGTCGTGTAATGCATTTCCATGCTCATGAATTATGTTGTTAGAGATGCAGCATATGCATGCTGGGATGACACTCATTATGCATACCAATAGATTTTTTTCTTGATGCCTTGTAACCATGTTCTCATTTATTTGTTTGTGAGCAACCATAAGGATTTTTAGGTCAAGAGCTGAGAATTTATAGTGATCAATGTAGGGATATCGATGCAAGGAAAGTGGAGTGATCACCTTTACATAGCCATAGGAAGTTGGTGGATCGCCTCTAAATTGAAGAAAAGGTGTATAAGCAATCAGAAGAGTACAACGGGGTTCCACTTGACTCGGCAAGGATATGGGTATGCTTCTATTAGAAACCATCCTAAGAGAAGATGGAGATAGATGTATCTTGCACTGATTGTGTTCATCTGTGGATAGAAACTTCAAAAACATACATGGAGCATTATTCCACCACCTAAATATCATCATCTTTAGGCAGGGGATGTAAAATCTCGTGCCTTCCGATATTGGTATTCAACTTAGAGATAATGCTGAGGCTATCATGCCCGAAAATTCAGATATCGCTTTGCTGTCAGAGCTGTTGGACAGCAGGCCGAGGGTCACTAAAAATTCCATATCTCTTAGCTCAAAACTGCAATGATGTTGAAATTTTACGAGCATGCAGAATATGAAATCCTAAACAACTTTGGTATTCAAGGTTTGCTCTGGATTTCAAAGGAAGATGACCTAAAAATTTGAATTTCAGAGATCACTAGTTCTGAAATTCAGCAGGACAGAGACCTAATATTTTGGGCATAAATCCCAAACTAAAAATCTAGTGAACTTGATATTTCTACCGGAGGTAGATAGATACCTAAGAAGCATTTTTGGTATTCAAAGGTCGAATCAAAACAGATTGGAAAAGGGTGTAAAAGGTCCCTTTTTAGAGTGTTGTTGCCCAGAAATTTCAGCAGGATAGCGCTTCACTAAAAAGACCATATCTCAAAAATTGAGTACCCAATTACCATGAAATTTTTACAGTATGATCTAAGCTAGATAATGAACATTTTTGCTATAGATTCTTTGGTCAAATTCATTTAGGAACTATGTGTAAAAATTCGAGTTTCAGACTAACTCAGAATTTTAACAGCATTTCAGCATGACCTTGCCTAGCAAAATTGATCCTAACTTCAGTTTTTAGCATCCTAAAATCATGAGAAATTTCAGAGAGCATTCTTAACTAGGTGATGAACAATTTCCCTAAAGAGCACCTAGCCAGAAATTTTCTAGATAATCCTTAGAAAAATTTGGACAGCATCTAGTTACAACCTTTGCTTAACACCACTTCAAAGCATCAAACTAGCATGATTGGTCCTGAAGAAACACAAATTAAATAGAGACCAAGCAACACATGATTTAAGTTCAGTTTTGGTTTGATAGCTTTTACATGATGCAAAAAGCGTCCTAAACTTCCTCACAAAGCTTTTAAGCTCAAAAACGAAGTTAGTGCCGGTGACAAGGCATACATATACGTCTCTCACTATAATAGCTAGTCGAAAGCTATTCGTTTCTTAAATTACCGTTCCTAACAACCGTGGTTAGTGTACCTGCAGAAAATCACAGATATTCAAGACCTTTTGTGCCAGCACTCACAAAAGCGTCCACATTCATTACCGTTTACTATATAAACGGTATCCATGCGTAAAGCCGCTGCATGGACAGCGTCCAACCTCGGACACCTCCGTTGGAATGGAGTTGTCCTTTCCGCCTATTGCGGGTTCGCACATGTATGGCAAAACATGGCTAGACACAGACGCGACGTGGGTTCCCATTGGAATAGGTCACATCCATCCCTCACGGACTTTCCCGTGGCACCATCACGTATGGCAAAACGTGACGAGACGCAGACGCGACGTGGCACCCATTGGAATAGGTCCCACTAGTCCCTCACAGGACTTCCCTGTGGTACCACCACGTATGGCAAAACGTGATGAACTAGTATGGTTGTGCAATAAAGTAAGTTTTGACAAGAATAAATGTGCTGGAAGTCAGATTAAATACACCATAGAGTACTAGCCACCTGAAAGAACCCAAAAATTCCCTCTAGGGCCTCTCGGACTAGATTAGACCTTAACGTCCTACTCACTTAGCAAGATTATTAATCTTGGCAAATTTTATTCCAAAAACAAGTTTGTTAAGGTGTTTTAATTACTCTGGTGCATAAACTCGCTCTGGTACCAGCTGTGACAGAACCGCCCAAAATAATTCCGTATTATCGCCTAAGCCGATCCACGTGGCAATTAAGCAATAATAAAGAAGTATTTTGTCGCCTCTGCCGGGTCATGCCCGGTAAATCACTTATACAGGATCGAGTTATGCGCTAAGCCCACACGAAGGCGGGACCAGAGTACAACATTACATATAAGATCACAAGTTTACATTATTACAAAATAGGTTTTGATACAAGAAAGTAAACATAGTTCGGAGTTTAAACAGCGGAAAATAAACTAAACGCGGGATACACATGGGAGACCATCCATAGAGTATCACTCCTCGTCACCCTGCTCCCACTCAAGCTCCCAACCATCTGGAATAGAGCCAGGCCAGATGGGGTTACCTGAAAACCACAAATAAGCAAGGCTGAGTATACTAATACTCAGCAAGACTTACCCGACAAAAAGAAAGTACAACTAGACATGCCAGGCTTTTTGGCTGGTGGGTTTGTTTTGCCAAAAGCAACTAAGAGTTGATCCTTAATTTCAAATTTTAGCTCATATTCTAGTATGTTAACCATTCTAGGTGAGCACCTGTACTAAATAAGCATGTTGTGCAAACAATATTAAACAGGTAACAATATTAATCCAACTGTTCCATAAATATATGGGGTAGCCAGTGGTCAAGCCGACTCAGATAACGGCGAGTGACCGACGATCGATCGATTTATATCCTTGTAAGGTAAACCCAAGATACGCGGAAGAAGGTAGACTAAGTGCAGGGTCTACCCCAACCAGGCGGTTCCCGTCATTCCCCGGATTAGGGACAGGCGCAACAGTCTTAAGTACAAGGTTACTGGAACGCCCTTACTCGGCACGTCCAGGATCACACTTGCACTACCGGGATCAAACCGGGAGAAGCATCTCAAGAGTAGTAACGATAAAGTTCCCGCACTGGTTCATTAGGTACTAGGCTTACCGGTCCCATTCCCGACAAGCACTTGGTACGTTCAATAGCTTAAACCAGCACAATGCTACTCGGTCGAGACCGAACCCATTGCTCTTACCACATGAGCGAGTCAGTTTAACCAACTTATGATTCCAACAAAAGTAACCTATATCTCGCGAGCAATGAGTCATTACTCGACCTGTACCGTGTCCTTAAAGAATGGCACTAGCGACCTAACATACTAGTATAAGAGCATCGGAATCCTAAGGATCATGCATCTAGGTTTCAAAACAACTCCTGAAACTTAAATGCACAAAACATAACATAAGGACTGAAAAGGTAAAAGATATGAGTTTATTCAAAAAGGTTATATGCACTCCGGTGCTTGCCTTCTTCTAAGTTAGCAACAGCCTTGGGCTCTTCTGGACTTTGACTCGGGTCTTCTTGCACTACGGCGTAGTTAGCTTCTGCTGCTACCTCGTCCTCCTGCACGAGCGTATACGTGCCGTCCGGGAGCTCTACACGAACGACATATGCACATGCATTAGGTTATGGTTATGATGGGAGAATTACCACCTAACCAACTCTTGTCGGGCACATATATCTATAACTATCTATTTTACTCATAACCATAAAAGTGGGTGTGTGGGGTGGAGCGGAGTTCATTTAATTCATTTTAACGGTGATGGTGTACACATATACACTCAAATCAACTAAACAACTTCATAAAAATAGTAGGGGTGGTGATTGTGAACTTAAAACAGAAACATAGCATGGTTTTGCAATTTAACTCTTTATTTACCATTTATTTTTATTAATTCATTAAAACAACTTCATAAAAACAGTAGGGGTGGTGATTTGTATTTGTATGATTTTTCTACAATTTTCTACAGATTTTTAAAGTTCCAGCTGAAACCCTAATACTCATTTACACAGGGACCCTTGACAGAAATCAGGAAATTACAAGAAGACCATTGTTTCATGGAAAACACCCTGGAAAGAATTAAAAAGTTGCAATGCGGCCCTTGGGCGGCCTGTACCTCACCGGCGGCGGGAAATTGGTGGCCGGCGACGGCCGGACTTGGCCGGGGGAGGTGTCCCGGGCTTCTTCGGACCCTGCCCAAGGGTTGTAGGGCGGCGGCCGGACCGGGAGCGGCCTCGCCGGGTGCCTGCGTCGGCGCGGCCCTGTCCCGCCCGCTGCGTCCGCCGGTAGCCGGCGACGGCTTGGTCTGGCGGGCTGGCGGTGGCGTGGCAGTGTAGAGGGAGGGGCAAGGACGGGCTCAGGATGGGGAGGTGGAGACGGTGTGCTCTCGGAGGCCGTTCGCAGCAATGGCGGTCCAGGCAGCGGCGGCGGACGTGCTGCGGCAAAACGGCGACGCGCGCGAACGAGAGGCGACAGCGGCGTGCGGCTCGCTTTGACTCGAGGACGACACATGCGCGTCGTAGGCGAGCTTTTGGGCAGTGCGCGCGCCAGGCGGAGGCCAGCTGGCTCGGCTGCATGGCGCGGGCCGCGCGGCGTGCCGGCACGCGGGAGTGTGGTGTGCACAGGCGCGGGGCGCAGCTGGACCCGGCGCACGGTTCGCCCGCGGGCGGGGTATCCACGGCGTGGCCCCAAGTCCATAGCGACGGATTCGATGAGTCCGTATGCCGGACTGCCTTCGGGGAAACACGTGGTCGCGCAGGAACAGGGGAAGGCGCGCGCGCACGCGCGGCTTCGGCGCGCCGAGCCCGCCGTGTCCGCGACAATGCCCAGCTCTATTTACTCGCCCCGTTTTCAAAAATCAAAAACTCCAAAAAGTGATAACATACTCGAAAATCTCCAAAACTAAGAGTTGTAGAAGAGCTATAGACCTACAACTTTCGCAAAGGGCGACATATGTTTTGATCAAAGGATTTGTGGCAAAAATGCGTTGAACTTCAGCAAAATCTCGGCCCTAAAATTACTGTGCGCAGCAGCTTCAACACAAATTTAAGCGGCTTTGCACTCAAAATTGGAATGTCCGCCAATTACGAAAAATGTGTCCCCGGAAATAAGGAACAACTTTTATATTGGCTGATTTTGAACTTCTATAGCAAAATTTGGAGAACGCGCAAGAAAACCGAATCAGCCTTTTTGGATCTATAGGGGTTTGACCAAGAATTTGAACTTTGACCAAGGTCTTTTGTGCAAAAGTGTGCAAGATCATGTCAAACATGTTTATGAGCCAATTAAACATGATTAACCACCCTAATTAAGGTATTTATCTTTAATAAACGCCTGGGGTGTTACAACAGGGCGGCGTAGTTGCGAGGGTTGTTGTGGCGGCAAGTCGGCTATGGTGGACCTGGCAAGCAAGTTGTTTGGTAGTGGCTCACACAGACTTTTGGTAGAATGCTTTGTAGTTTCTTCATATTACTCTGCTGCTTCTGGGCTTGTATCGCTCTGTAGTTGACTGGAGTTCTCTTGTTTTCCCTTCTGTAAACTTATCCTTGTCTCTCGCCACATGGTTGAGATCTCATGTAATCTCTCTGGTATGCCAGGGAATTGACTTGTATTGTGCCGTCTTCATTCGATCAATGAAATTAAGTAGGTGGGGACCTCCCCCCCCCCCCCCCCCAAGTTGTTCGGAAAAAAACATGCAACACGTACGTGATAATTTCATAAATACGTTTATAAATCCAAATAAGTTTATGTGTGAACTATCAACTAATCGTACCTGCTACTTGACTTCTTGATAACTCTGCTACATGACCAATTTGATTTCATAAAAACATTTGTAATTGACCAAAAATCCTTTGATCACATGAATTTTTTTACCAAACCGTTTAAGACCCAAACTTTTGTGGCCAAAATACTGTTTAAGTCTTCATAGTCGATCATGAACTTTTGTGGCCCCAATTCAGTTTCAATCGACAAGGAAGCTGATGCTGATAGAGGCCTTGCCATCATTGACGATCTAGCCCAACTATTTTCTCAGGCTCCTAACAGGTTATCTTACGATCACTACTAAATATTTTCACATCTGCTTGCACAACTTACGTGATTAAAATTTTTGGCCACTCAACAGACATTGAAAATTACAAAAATATGTGCCAGTAAGCAAGACAGGAGTACAGGACCAAAGGGACGGAATCCTTGCTCGCTCCACGCTCTACAGGACCAAAGGGACGGAATCCTTGCTCGCTCCACGCTCTACAGGACCAAGATGGCATTAGACTTCGTAGCGAAGACCAGACAGCTCTTCATGAGCCAAACACGAGGCAAACATCTGAATTTCTGGGATAAGCTTGTCGTTCGGAACTCCGCTTTGCCAGCACTCTCCAATCTTCCATCTGATACGAGCACTCCACCTAACAATAAGATGCAGCAACCAATATAAATAAGATTAAAAGGGAAAGCAAAAAAGACATACTTTCAAAAAAAACTATAAAACCCCCATTCTGAATTTAAACAATGTATAAACTTCCATACTTCAAGCAAAACTTTGAGATCTGCTGCCGTTCAACATCTTTCTCAGTTAGCAGGAATTAACTGAGTGCAGTTCTTCTGAGATCGTCACCTGCTAAACAATAATCCAACTGAAATGCCACACTAGATGAGCATATACCATATATAAATACAGTCATACAGAACAAAGACAGTATAGCAGAATAATTAATTTGAAGTACCATGCTTAACGGAAAGGAATGTACACGGCTACAAGGAAACAAAAATAATGCAGATCGATATCAACTTACACAGGTGTACGCAGAAGGATCAGTCCTACAAGTACATACAGTAGCTAGCAATTTCACAATTATGAAATACCTTCATCTAGAGTAGTAGTGTAGCCCAAGATTTAATTCCGATCATTCAGCAGGAAAATGAAAACTAGTAGTACATACTTCCTGATCATGGCTGCATGGATGATATAAGGCATGAGGACGGCACAGAACAGCCTAGCATCTTGAAATGCAGCTGATTCCCATCATTGTCTCCTAGCTAGACCTCAGTGATCTATGACCTCGCACTGTCGTTCTGCAACATCTGTACCCACAGGATCGGCAACTAGATGCACAATAAAATTCCATGGACTTACCTCTCTCGTGTATTGTAGGAAGCTAGGCTGCACGGTCAGGGTGGAGGCGCGCTGGCCTGTAGCATCCTTGAATGAGCATCCCAGAAATCAGCAGGACAGCGAAGATATTTTACTTAATCCAGTCCCAGGCTATGTATCATGTCAATACTTGCACAATATAAAGTCAGTTTTGAGTAATTATTTCTAAAACTGGGCACTGATGATGTAACAAAAAGTCAGCACAATATTTCTATAGAACTAATTCATCTTAGCTGTGGTCATAAAAAATCAACACTTTTCAACTTCCATACCTTGATTGTGCGAGAGCTTGCAAACAACATTTGTGATTGGACATACAAACTGACAGCTTAGAACATTAGCATGAGGAACAATGACTAGAAAGATCATGGAGGGCTGGCTGATACAGTAGAGTAGAGAGTGAATGCCTAGCGCAGTCACCTGAAATCTGAAGAATAACCCATTGCTTAAAGGAATGAAATGTTGGGTTGGATTCATTATATATTTCTGAAGTGCATAGACTTCTAGAAAGAAAAAACATGTACGAGAACATGTGAATGCACATCAAATTCAAGCTGTACTCAGCCAGTCAGCCTCCATCAGTTTATTCTAATTAGCATATCTTCAGAATTGGAGAATGTACCCAGTATTTAGCAATCCTGAAAACACATGGATGGAGATGGATCAGCTCACCTGAATCCTCCATCAGAGGGTCCATCATGGTCAGAACAATCACACGATCCTCCACAAGATGCAGCTACACTGCAAAGGCTTACAAAATGAAAATTTATCATATTGGGAGAGAAAACAAACTAATAGATACATGGTGGCATCATAAAATTGTCCAAATGTCTGCGACAAAATTTTCCAATTGTCCGCTACAAAAATTTTCCAATTTTGTCAGCTACAAAAATGCACAGCAGTAGTGCAGCAAAAAAAAAACAGAGAAATACAGGAAGGATGGCGCACCATAGGACAGGGATGGAGCAGTGGATACGGAAAGAGATCATGCAGCCCACCTAGCAACATCGCTGCAGGGGCCTCCGTGCATGGCTCCATCCCAATCCGGCACTGCCTAATCCACCGGCAGTCAGGTCACCGCTACATTAGAAATCCAACATGTGAAATTGAGAAAAATGTTTAGGAATCGATGGGGTGGGGATTATCGAGGGGGCACCTTGCAGTGTTGGGAAACCTCAACAGGAATCCTAGAAGAATCGCGCGTGGAATGAAGAGAAGAATGGGACTCACCGACGATGAAGACCGACGGAATCGTCGGTAGATGGTGCCATCGCGGTCAAACCAACGCCGGATTGAAGACGACTCCTTGCGATGCCGGCGAACTGAGAACAACTGAATGCGGTGGAGACCCACGCCGCCGGCGCGCATGGAATCGGGCCGCCAAAGGCAAGTAGAGCAGCTTGCGCCGGACCTGCAGGCAGTTGCGGCAATGGAGATAGGAGTCGGCAGGGCGAGGTGCGGCGACGACGAGGCTAGGAACTGAATGGACGGATGATATGGGACCCACGATCTGAATTGGTACGAGTGGACCGGGAGAAAAAAAACCGAAGAACCGGTGAAAAAACGCGCACAAACGGTGGAGAGCGGGTTCCGCCGGCGCAAAACCAATTTAGCAACCGGTCGCTCCGCGCGCGCGACCGGACTGGCCGCTCCCGCTCCCGGGTGTGTTTCCTTTCTCTTTTTTTCCTACTCTACTCACAACCAGCGGGCCATGCACTTTGCACTGTCGCTAGGGGCCCATCGCATGGCTGGTGGCTGGCTGGCTGCACGCTGCTCAGTTAGGATTTTTGCTGCGCACGGAGGCAAGTGGATGCGGTGCTTTTTTCAATTTTTTATATCAATTAAATATTATATGTACCTACAAGTTCTCTTTTTCTTTTCATTTTTCTGTACCAAACAAACATTAATAACTGTATAAACCATGCATATAGAAAAAATTAAACGTTTTTGGGGATAAGTTATTTGCATTACTCGTCATCAAGAAAAAAAATTATGTGCATAACTCGTCATTAGGAGGAAAAGTTATATGCATAATTCGTCGTCAGAGTCAAAGTTATGTACATAACTCGTTGTTAGGTAACAAATTATGTGCATAACTTGTAATCGGTGTCAAAGTTATCTGCATAACTCGTCGTCAGAGTCAAAATTATGTGCATAATTTGTCGTTAGGGTCAAAGTTATGTGCATAACGTTTTTAAAAAAAATTATGTTCCTAACTTTGGTTCATAATTTTTGTTATATTCGAATTTGGTTCCAAAGTTTTGTATATAACTTTTGGATACAACTTGTATGCACAATTTTATAAAAATAACTTATTCACATAATTCGTTTTGAGTATCATCTTACACATAATTTTTTAGCAACTTATGCATATAATTTATATACATAATAATATTTAATTATTAGTACCAATGTATATAATAGGAAAGAAAGAAAAAAAGAGAAAGAAAAAAAAGCAGTCCGCATGCACGTCCCGGGGACGCTCCTCTCCGTCCTGGCGCGCGGTCACGTGGGGCCGTGGGGTCCCTGACCCTCGGAAAACGATCGCTAGGTGCGCGCGCTCGCTAATTAGCAAGCCCCTTCCGCCGGATGGCTCAGGTACGGAATAGTATTCAGTACCCAGGGTGTCATATAATATATAGCTCTATATATATATATATATTGCTTTTACTAACACATTATCTTTCATTAATTTTCCTCAGAGCTTGGGAAAAATTCATTGCCGAGAAACAAGGTCAATTTAACCCAACAATTACATTCTATACTGATTATCCGGTACGTAATCTAAAGAACAACTTCAGATTGAGAAAATTTAAATTTTATCACACTTATATGTCATAACATTTTCTCCTATCCATTTTAGTGTTTGAGACATGGACAAGGAAATAATTTATGTGGATACTATGTATGTGAGCACATACGATGTTTGGCAAGTGCAAACTCCGGAAATTATAATGTAAGTTAATTAAATAAAACTATTAATAATACATCATTTCCTAACCGCTTCTATATTTAATTGTTGGGTGTAATATATTAACATATTTGCACATTACAGATGGATATGGTTAAGGACGAGGTCATTCAGAAGGATCGTCTTTCGGCCATTCAAGAAAGTCTCTTGGGATTCCTCTCGGAGGAGGTGGTTAATCCAGCAGGAAAACATCATTATGATGGATCTAAAAAATCCAATAGAGACTAGAAATTTGAAGTGAACGATATTTTGATGTATAAATACTATCTATTTTGATGTGTATATTTCTAAGTTTATTTATGTGGATATATAATTTATATATAAGTCTAAGTGCGTATATGGTATATATATAGACAGGTATACATAGATGTTAAGTGCAAATACGTAAACGTACATATATGGGTAAGACAACAATTAGAATATATGCTCAAATCGAAAACAGCAAAAAAAAAGAGACGAAACCCCTTTAGTCACGGTTGGTATTACCAACCGAGACTAAAGGGGGTGTGCACAGGCGTTGGCGTGACCCCCTCTCCCCTAGTCTCGGTTCGTAATACGAACCGAGACTAAAGGATCCCTTTAGTCCAAAGGATCCCTTTAGTCCAGGTTGGTTCACCCGGGATTAAAGGGGGACCTTTTGTCTCTCATCATTAGTCCCGGTTGGACTTGAGAGACCTATACCCCTTACCAACCGGGACTAAAGCCCCTCTCCCTACCAATGCCAGTCAGATGTTGTTCAATAGCTTATCCAAAAATTCAGAGGTTAGCCTACTTAGGTGAGCAAACAACACCTGCTCCAGGCCAAATGGCTAATGATAATCTGACGAAGAGTTGCCTCACACATAACCGGAACTACTGCTCCTGAGAAGCTACTGAGTTAAATAAGTGAATGCTTTTCCGGGTTCTAAGGTAGGCAATTTTATCAAACATGCCAAGCACTTTAATTGTGGTTAGGCTTTTTCAATTCTGGACTATAAAATTTATGTCTCTTCAAATATTTTATTCTAAAATATAGGTAAAATGTATCTTTTTTTTTTGATACAACATAAGAAATACAATGATAAAAACGGAACATAAATTGGATACACAGATTAAAAAATGTAATCATTTCGAGGTTGTAAGATTTCACTTTTTACGTGTTCACCCTTTTGTTCCCTTACATGATTGTTGCTTTGCCCACAACCAGGGGGCCGGGGGCATGCATTCCGAACGTTTAGAATTTAGCAACATCTGAAGAAAAAAAGAACCATACCAAACCAAGAAATCTTGTATGTTTAGAACTTAGCAAGTCCGAAGAAAAAAAGGAGAGCATGCAGGCAAGTGTTAAACCCAGCAGCGAAAACTATAAGTGAAAGATGAAAGTTCAAAATTTAGACAGATTTTTGAGGGGAGGGTGGAATTGAACCGTGGACAGATATATAGCAAAGTTCATATTTTTTTATTGCAGGTGTTTTGGCTTGTGCACACTCAGCGTACATTATTTTGTATATATTTTGTTCACAATTTAACTTGCTACAGGAAAACATGCATAAGAGCAGCATCAATTTATCAGATCCTGCTGAATAGATTAGCCATGGAGATGAGCGCGTTGGCTGACAGCGCAAGGAACCCAAGGAATGAAAACCACAATGCGATGTTGATCTTGCTGTTGAACTGATCCTTGCCGTATGTCGACGCCCGCAGATGGTTGCGAGACGCGGCTGCCGATGAAGCCGATATGAGCAGATACGCCAATATCTGCAGGGAAACTAATTCAGCCACGGTAAACTCCAACACCGGCAAATCTCTCTGGAAGCTAGAATGCGTTGTGCCTGCCTGATCGAGGAAGAGGCTGCAGCAGTGGCTTGAGATGCTCTGCAGCATAGAACTTGGCCATAATAGATGGCTGATTTTGGCACATGCTTGCACGATCGAGTAGAAACAGACGACCACATTCACTCCGATTCCGATGGCGTACCTGCCATAGCACATCATTTGAGGATTGGATAAGAGAAATTAATTAGTTTTAGCGACAAAAGATGAAAGGAGGAGATTGAATCGGGGCATAAAAAGGAGCTATTTTCCGGTACACAATACTACAAGTCAGTAGCATATAGTATAGATAAAGGGTAATATAGTAATTATTACTATGGGAAAATCCATTCTACATGCGCGTGTAACTCCCACTGTCCTGCCTCCTATTCCACACACGCTAGTTTGGTTATCGAGTTCAAAGGATGTACCCGTTTCCAATCCACGGTTACAGACACTACGGGAAACCCCATAGATTCCGAGTGTTAGAGGGTTTGCCGAGTGCCATCCATCGGGCACTCGGCAAACAACCTTTTTGTCGAGTGTTCCACAAAAACACTTGGCAAAAAAGAAAAAACACTCGGCAAACTTGCTTGTTTCCGAGTGTTTTTTTTTCTGACACTCGGCAAACTTTTTCACCACAGGCCTCCACACGCGGACGGATTGATCTACCGGATTGAACTGTGCAATCTGACTGAACAGATTGTGCCGTCGTTGCTAAGGTACGAGTATCTCAGGAAATTCAAGAGCAGCTCATGGGCTTTTCCTACTATCATCTCGGAATCAGTTCTTAATTTTGAGTGCATCAGACAGAATGCGACCACAGCTCGCCAAATTAGAATAATCTCCATTTGGCTACATAATTATTTTGCATACACATTAGGAATATCAGTATGCACGTACCTACAAGTACCTTCCTAAAAATATTTGTATGTATGCACGCATCCCCATGACATCCATCAATCCATTCGTACCTTTTCCTGCTAATAACGTGTATGTAATGATCGATACTCGTCTCTGTCAAAAAAAATGTACACTTTAACTTGTATGCATCCATATTCCATACGCATTCAGTAGGCATACTTCTGATAGACACGTATGTACATAGGGCTGGACAAAATGCTCGTGGCTCGTTAGCTCGCTCGGCTCGATGTTAGCTCGGCTCGGCTCGGCTCGGCTCGGCTCGGCTCGTTACGCTATCGAGCGAGCCCGAGCTGATGTTTTAGCTCGTTACTATAACGAGCGAATTCGAGCCAGCTCGCGAGCTAAGCGAGCCAGTGAACATCATTTGCTCGGCAAGCCAGCGAACATAGCAGCGGAGCAGCCCAACAAGGCCCAGCAAGACTACCCTAACCCCCCACCGCAGTCCCACTCCCACCGTCCCCAGCTCTACTTGTCTGCCGACCGCCGCCACGAGATACAGCCTCGCGGCTTCACTTCCTCCTCCCCAGTCCCCACCCCCTACGGATCTGCGTCCAACAGCACGAAGGTGGCCGGCGGGCGGCGGCGTTGCCTAGACGGTCTCGTCCCTGTCTGCGACGCTTGTGTGATAGACTGAAGCAGCTCCACTCACTAACACACACATACTCAGGTAACCTGCTTGCCGCTCTTGATCTGAGAAAAGAATGCTGCAATGTCGGCAAGCAGGATGGCACAACACCACCATGGACAGAAATACCAACGATATGTGATCCATCTCGTGTTTCTCTTTTATCTTGATTTTGTTTTGCCAGAGATTGGGGAATTCTGTGCATGCCTTAATCATGTATGTAGAAATTGATTTTCTTGCGAGTTATCAGTGAATTTCTCCTCAAATTAGATCAATGCTTCTTTTCAGATTTGTATACTTTCTTCTTCAGCGTCACAATTTCATCTTCTTTTGCCAAATCAGAGATGCACTGAGGTGCTTTCTGCTGTTTTGCTGCGCTAGCTCACGAGCTGGCTCGAGCTGACAACGAGCCGAGCCGAGCTCATGTTTTAGCTCGTTTCCTTAACGAGCCGAGCCGAGCCAGCTCGTTATATTAGCAAGCTAGCACGAGCCGAGCCGAGCCGGCTCGTTATCCAGCCCTATATGTACACATACTCAATAAACTCAAACATGTATGTATGCATACTTCCTGTAAACAAGTATGCACTCATATGTACCCCACCCGAACATGTATGTACTCGTACTTCAACAAGCGTGTATGTACTCATACTGCCGCAAAAATGTATATGCTTATACTCCTTGCACTACCAGAAAATCCATGTTTGCCGCGCGCCAAGCCGTTTGTCGTGCGCTTTATTACGAGCGCACGGCAAAGAAGCCGTCTGCCATGCGCATTTTACAGGGTGCACCGCAAATTCGTTGTTTGCCGTGCATTTTATTTTGGCGCACGGCAAACACACTTATTTGGCGTGTGCTTCTTTATGACGCACGACAAACACATGAGTTTGCTGTGCACTTTTTTTTTTACGCACGACAAACTATTTTTTCTCCACCATCCGTCCATGTCCGTTGCGACCGTTAGCAATGAGACGATGGGGAAAAAATTTTTTGTCCCCTTTCCCGTGCGTCTACACAAAGCGCACGGCAAAGGTACCTCTTTGCCGTGCGCTTTTTTCTGCGCACGACAAAGAGGTGGCTTTGCCGTGCGCCTTGTATAGGCGCATGGCAAAGGCGATAACAAAAATCATCTTTTAGACTTCAAATTTTTTATCCACTCCTTATACAACATGTAGTACTCTATGTTAAAATTTTGTACATTTTTGTGGTTGTTTGCTATATTTAACTAATTAATTACATTTCAAGTATTTTTTGAATCAAATCAAATTTGAATTGCAAGTGATCCAAATAATAGAATAAAAAGAGAAGAAAAATGATATTCATGTTATTTAGCCCAAATTAAGACCCTTCCCGTGAAATCAAAAGAAATTTCGAACATCTTGACCACGAAATACGACCACGACCGTGTGTCCGAAAGATTTTTAAAATTCTAAAAAGTGCAAATGAAGTCCAAAAATTATGACATTTGTCAATAACTCATGATATCATGCATGAAGGCTGTGCTAAAAATTTGAGTGTGTTTCGCAATTTTATCACATACGATGCTTATAAACAGAAATATCTCAGGAGAAGCTTTAGAGAGTTTGCCGTGCGCCGGACTGGGACACACGGCAAACAAAAACTTTGTCGTGCGTCCATATCAGCGCACACGGCGAACTAAACCTCGGCCCACCAGCAATCCAGCCCACCAGCACCGCGGCCCATCAGGACCCCAGCCCATCAGCACCCCAGCCACTGGGAGTCGTTGATCTTGCGATCTGACGGTCGACATTCGACAAGAACTTTATATATAAACCCCTCTTCCTCCACCTAACCCTAATCCATTCACTCCCTCCTAGTGCCCCCTCTCCTCCATCTCTGGGCCCTCTTCTCCCCTCCTCCTCCCACGGCGCCCCCCCTTCTCCCCTCCTCCTCCCACAGTGCACCCTCTCCTCTGTCTTCGGTCGGATCCAGGCTATCTCCTCCGTCTCCGGCAGGATCCGCGCTCTCGCCTCCGTCTCTGGCCGCCCCCTTCCCTCCTTCCCCGGCGGAAGGCCTCACCTGGGGACGGCGGCGCGGCGGGCCATCGGCGTGGAGGAGAAGCACGACGAGGATCCACCGCGGTCGTATCCGCCTCCTCCATAGCCCAGCCTCCTCCTCATCACGCAGGGGAGCTCCACCCGTGGGCAGCAGCGGCGGCCATCGCGGTCACCGTCAGTGGCATGGAGAAGGACACGGCAGTGACGGCGGGTGCAGATGCAGCACAGGGCGGTGGATCCGGCTAGGGGACCCGGCGGCGCAGCCTCGGCGGCGGATCCGCTTGGCCTCTTCCTCGCCGCCCAAGATCCCTCCTTGCCATGGCCGTCCTGCGCCACGGGCACCTCCACCATGGCCGTCTTCGAGAAGGCCATGCCGTAGAGGGTCGGCCGCCGCTGCTCGCCTCACCCAGGCCCGCGCGGGAGGAGGGAGCACGGCGGGGCGATGAAGGAGGAGCACGGCGGTGGAGGAGTGGAGGAGCACTGCGGCGGATCCGGCCACCACGCGCCGGCCACCTCCCAGATCTGACCACGATGGTGGCACGGCCAGCTCCCCCGACGGCCCCCGCGGCCGACTCCCCCAACAGCTCCCGCTACCGGCTCCCCTCTCCCACGGCGGACCGCGGCCGGCTCCCCTCTCCCATGGCGGACCGCCGCCTCGAATCCATCGTCTAGTGGCAGCGACCGGTGCCTGGGGTGCGGCGGTTGGTGCCCGGCCAGGAGGAGCGGTGGCGCCGTCCCAGGGCACTGGTGGAGCCGGCGCGCGGGCTTCTGGCCACCGGTAGGCACAGGTGGAGCCGGCCGAGCCTGGGGAGCGGCGGAGCTGATGCGTCGTGGGGTGGAGCCAACCGCCGGTAGGGTCTGAGGTGTTGCTGGAGCCGGACGAGGCCACCGACGGCGGCCTCCTTCGACGGTGTCGCGGCGGCTCCTCCGACATTGGCGCGGTGACCCCTCTCCTCCGACAGCTCGCCGTTGACCACGCGGCCCCCTCGTCCTCCTCAGATGCGGCGGAGGAGGAGCATCGCGGCGGCGGTGTGGAGGAATGGAGGAAGAGCACACCGGCACCACGGCGACCTCTCTCCGTCTCCCTCCCCTGCAGATCCGGCGGCGGCGGTGGCAGCGAGCGGTCGGCGGCCTCGGTGCGGTGGCGGCACAGGAGGCCCGCGGCGGATGCGGTGGGCGCGGCCGTGGCGGGCTCGGATTTCTTTTTTTCTTTTTTTGCTTTTGTTTGCCGTGCGTGACGCACGGCAAACCATTCCACCACGCCGTCTGCTTCCGCCGTCCCTTCCCTCCGTCTCCGTTGCCTTTTTTTCGCCGTGCGCCACAGAAAAACGCACGGCAATGATGTTTGTCGTGCGCCCCGATAAATGGCACACGGCAAAGGCCTGATTACCGTGCAAATCGTTGCCAAGCAGCCTTTGTCGTGCGCCGGGGGAAAAACGCATGGCAAAGCCATTGCGTGTCCTCTGGTAGTGTAGTATACATATTTCTAGGCAAGTATATGAAGTCATACTCTGGTCGAAAAGTATGTTCACATACTCAGACTTGCAGGAAAAAAGTATGCAAACATGTACCTCGCCTAAACGCGAACTCTCTATTAACAAACTCCATTATAAAAAAATATTGTCGTGTATGCATGCCCTCACACACACGCACATCGCAAGTCACAAGTCACACGATTTTTCACGCGAAATATACGAGTGCGCGGGTGCGGGGATTCGAACTTGTGACCTCCAGCCTCGCGCGTAGCTTCCTCACCATCTCACCTACACAGCACATCTGACTGAGTAGAGGATGCTATCCTCTTATAGTAACTCGTGGGAGACCCTTTAGTCCCGGTTGGTAACACCACCCGTGACAAAAGGCCCCCCTTTAGTCTGGGTTGGTGTTACCAACCGTGACAAAAGGGTCACCCCTTTAGTCTAGGTTCGTGTTATGAACCATGACAAAAGGGGGGGCATTTAGTCTCGGTTCGTAACACGAACCTAGACTAAAGGGGGTGACCCTTTTGTCACGGTTCGTAACACGAACCTAGACTAAAGGGAGGGCCTTTTGTCACGGTTGGTGTTATCAACCCGGACTAAAGGGGGTGAGCACTCATAGCATTAGTGGCCACGTCGATGAAACCCCTTTAGTCCCGGCTCCAAAGTTGAACCGGGACTAAAGGGGCGTACCAAAGCCTCTTTGTCTACCAGTGAAAACTCGTCCTTATTACTATATATTAATGGATCATGGTAATCTTATCAAATGAAAAATATTACCATTTCAAAGAAGGAGAACAATGAGCAGTTGCAATGAAGTTTAAATTGTTAATCTCATATGAGAACAATGATCCGTTCAGTTTCATTTTGAAAAAATGGTTCCTTCTGAGATTTATTTAAAATTGAGAGCATGAGAATCAATTCATTGTGGGATGTGCTTAAATGGTATCTACCCTCCATAGTTAAGGACGCTGGTTACAACTTGAATATTAATTGAAAAAAAATATTTTGAGAGCATTATGTTCTGTTGTGTATGACAGTGCAGGATTGAACACCGAAAGGCAACACTGATTTCTATTGAAGACTTACTCGAGGACGAGCAAGATTTAAGCATGTGGTTTGTTGGCGCTCGTTATTGACACCTTTTTGCCCCTGTTTATATTCAGTAATGGCCTGAATTAAATACCTAAACTATTGATCATATCTAATAATCAGACTGTTTTCATATATGCATTATATTTTGGATGATACTCTATTTTTGCAGGAAAATAGACTTTAATAGAGCATAATTAGATAAAGCCCTAAACATGCAATGACCTAGAGAAACATGAAGGCCAACAGGTACAGAAAGGGCCTAGGCCGGTCAGCCTATAGTGCCTAGGCCGATCGGTCTAGGGTCCCCAGGAGTCCAATCATGCTCAATCTTGGTGAGCAATCCTCCATGATGCCTTAGGTGCTAAGTTTATGAAGATATGGCAAGATGAGTTCGGGATCCAAAGGGATCAAGTAGAGACTTGGAAAGTTATCAAGGATCATTCTTATCCCGAGGGAATCGACGTGCCAGGCCCACATGCAAGTGAAAAGAAGACCCCAGAACACCTAAGAAGACTTGGAGACGAAGGGAGGTACGAGAGGGCCAAAGGAAGGCCCAGGCCGATCAGCCTAGATGGCTTAGGGCATTCCTTCACCCCCTCGACTTTCTATTTCTACCACGGTTCCCCAAACTATATAAATACCCCCATTCTCTATCAAGCACCACATCCAAGATGACGCATTCGACGTGAAGAAGTTGAAAGGCAGAAGGAGCCTGAGGGACACCATTTCGGAGAGCCAAGGGCTGTGCGGTTGTTTAGGGATTAGCGTAGCTAAGCCCTAGCAAATGTGGGAACCCTACGAGGAAGATCCAGATCAGAATTCTAGAGCTAGGATCATCAGATCAAGGTAGGATCCTAGTGGAGATCTTGTGATGTCATTAACTGTGAAGTAATAGATTTGTTCTTATTCTTAGCGATCTAAATGGCTCCTTTAATGGTTTTATGCTCTTTCGAATCTGTTTGCTTTTCAATCCAGGATCAATGATATGTTGCATAGGATATTTATGTGGCCGTGGTGACTAGATTTGCATGTCTGATCTACCGATGAGTTTGATACGCTCTTATGATCATGCCCTTAGACTACCTAGGCTGATAGAGGGGATCGTGACGGGTTCTTCCTTGTGTAAGGTGGGGGTTTTTAGGAGCTAGACCGAAGGTGTAGATTTAAATATGCTTTTACTAAGATCATATCTATGTTGCTTTGCTACCTTGCTCAGAATTACAACATATGTGTAGTCTAGGTTGCTCTAGATTGGTTACCTCTTACTTGTGTCTGTTATCTGTCTGTATCTGTCACATTGCATCTGAATTATTCATCAACAAGAGGCTTATACTAACATCACTAGTAGAAATAGATGTTGTGTTATAAGTTTCACGGATTGATAAATATTGAGGGATACTCTGAGGGAAAAGCTGCAACTGATCCGTGCGCTTGAGGTTCACAACGTAGCGCGCTAACCGCCGCCAACACTGCGCCGCCATGCAAACTCCCCATTGCATTATGTTGCATACATAATGTTCTCCCGGAGGACATTACATTCAATGGTGTAGCCATGTAGGCTAAGGGGCGCTGGTAGGGGCCACGGTCTCCCACGATGAATTACGCAAACTTTAAGCTGGTACTTAGTATAGATTTTTTGGAGGGGAAATAAGCACTTAAGTAATCTAGTAATTATGGCTCGTGCTTTTTATTTTATAAGTAAGTTGGTAACTATACAAGCTGCGCTTGCGCTAGTATAATCTTTAAATTAATTTTATTTCTACTCTACTGCAAACCTGGTAGGGAAATGAGGATACAAAAGTGAATTGCTGCCCTTTACTTTTACAGGAACTGTGAGGGTTTGAAAAGAAATTCCTCGTGTTCTAAAGTTACCATTCTCTCGTTTTGATCACTGAAACAAAATGAGCTGATATACTAATTGATATGGTCTATGGCCTTTTCGTGCCGCATATATGACAAAAACCAACAACACGTTTAATTTCCAGTTTCTAAGAGAAGGGATCGAAAAGGCTGGAACAAGCTGTTCGGCGTGGGCACAGAAGACAACTGGAACAAGCTTTTGTTGCGGGTGGCACATAGGCACATCAGGCGTGGCGACCTCTGGCAAAGGCATGGTCGTTGTGGAAAGTGGCAAAGAGCTGAGGGTGCATCTATGCTAGAGTATGGTGCAGGCTAAGGTAGTTTTGTACTACGAAAGCCCATCTGCCAGGCTTCGTTTTGGCTTCCATAGGCCGTGGCTGTTTCTTGTTCTTTTATATATATATATATATATATATATATATATATATATATATATATATGGTATGTATATTCTATACTCAGGGTATTGAATATTTACCCGAGCCCATGCACCGAGTGTCCGAGCCCTACCATCGCTTCGCTGGTTTTTATTCACCGGTTTACCACCATCGGTCTTTTTTCCTGGCTGATCCCACATTTTGCGAACTAGATCGTGCCATCGTGGGCCCTATCCTCCGTCCGTTCAGTTGCTGTATTTGCTCGTTCCGTCCTCGCCGCCCATCTACCGCCGCCGCCAGCGACGGTGCGATGCCCGTCGCGCCGCAACGCTGGCCGCTGCAGTACCCTGCCGGCTCTCTCCACGGGAGGCCTGTACCCGTGCGCTTCTCCCCATCAAAGGCCGCCATTACGTTGGCAGCGTCGAGCTGCGAGAGATCCGACCTGCGGGCGACTTGTTGACTTTTGGCGCCGCCGTTCGTGCTGCAGTTCTACCTTAAGACTAGGTATGGATTATATAATAAGTGGTTTCAAATTTGGTCATTCTTGTTAATCTCGCATGTCGTTTGGTTCCCAATCTGGATGCATCGAACTGCAATAGAAGGGCCAAAATACGAGAGTAGATCTGTGTCTCTACTACACGCATGGAACTAACCCACGAATCCCCTTTGTATGGGCCAGCTGCTGGAATCTGCTTGGATGTCGGTTGTGCTTTGTATGTATACAAGCTGCAACGTCGAGCCATACTTCCTCTGCATATGAGTTGTCAAGCGATTATGCTAAGACTAGCTATCTGATTATTATCACACAAGATCCCTACTCGATTCGCGAAAAACCATTTCTCTACATATCCATTGTTTTTTTTTGCAGCAGGATACACAAATCCTTCCACCAGGGAGGCGGCGACGCCGTAGGCCCATCCGTGCCCTTGTTCAGCTCGTGCCATGCATCTACCGATTGGCAAGTGCATCACGGTTGGCACGGTCCTTGGTGCTCGTGTGAACGGAGTGTCCCCTTTCAGGCCAACAGGCATAGGCTTAAGAGGTGAGCAACCGCAAAAAGAACTGGTACTCATTCAACCTTAGCTCAATTTCCATGGATTAATATTAGGAGCTGAATCCATTTGGATTATTATTTTTGCTCTGTTGTACATCCATTCTGTTTAGAACTTCTCTGTTGCCCTACAGAAATCTTGTAGTAGCCATATCATCTCAGTTTCGATTTTACTCCAGCTCCGTAGCTTTGTTTGATTCTAGCAATGTTCAGTTCTAGGCAGGTTTCATTGTGTTCATGGTTTCATCATTTTCTTTTAAAATCCTGAAAACAAATCTTTAGTTATAGTTATCTGGCAATTTAGTTATAGTCTTTTTAATGAAGGCCATAAGTGAATAATGTGTTAGTTTAATTCACAATTGTTTGCATGTCCAGTAAATTGTAAGCCAATATTTTATTAGCTAACATATTAAAGTTTGGTGCCCTCCACATTTTCCTGTTGTTCCCAACCAATAAGTATTGAATATATTTTTGTTCTTGTACAATTGTTTTTTATTATTCCTGTTTCGTACAAACATTTTTGTTCTTTGGAACACACCGTACTCTATTATATATGTTTAAATTTCATTGCCCGGACAACTCTAGCAATGGGAAATGTGAGCATGAATGTTTTTTTTGACATGAGATTACCTCTGCTTTTATTGAAAACCATAAGAGTTGATACAAGGTTCCAACACCCATACACGGGCCAAAAGCATAACATGAAAGCACCTCTGGATGAAACCGCTAACCTATTACATAAGCGAACCAAAAGCAGATAGAACAAGTTTAGAACACATGTTTAACACTAGAGACCAACACAACGCCAACAGGAAGCCACAGACCGCCATTTGGTCAACGTCCTGGAGGCGCCAAACGTGCGGCTTCAGAGCTCCACGATGTCTGTGCTCAGCATGTCGCTAAATCTGTAGCCACCCAGCCAGGCTTGCATCTTGTCCGTTGCTTTCCCAACCAGCTCCTGATCTGTTGCCTTCAGCAAAGGGGCCCATTTCTGCACAAACGTGACACTAGAGTGAATTATGTCCAGCGGGTTTGTAAGAAATTTCTTTTCAATTGCCATTTCATTGTGCACCCTCCATAGCGCCCATACTAGCCCTGCAAACACAAATAGGCAAAGTCTGTGGGGTATATTTTAAATTTTTGGACAACCAGCCCCCTGCAAGTCATTCCAGGATTAGTCCACCTAAAGATAGTATGTTGTACGCATACACCCCCAAACAAACTGCGCCATTGAACACCCAAAGAAGATGTGATCTACCATTTCTACCCTTCCACACAAGCAACAATGAACATTCCCTTTCCACCCCCTTTTTTTCAGGGAAGCCGCTGCCTGCAGCTTGTTGTGGCCAAGCTGCCAAAGGAAGATTTTGATCTTCCGTGGGAGCTTCATCTTCCAAAATGTTTTCGGCATTAGCTACAGCCACACCCCTGTGGGTCATAAATCTTTATAGGGATTTGGTGGTGAAGGCCCTACTTCTGTCAAGGACCCATTCCACATCATCCTGCGCTGAGGTATGCTGAGGTGCTTAACCTGATGTCACTGAGCATATCAAGCAGGACCCGCCTCTGTTCCATATCCCTGCCTGTCAGTGATCATCTAAAGCCAATCCCCCACCCCTCTTCGTCAAAATAGTCAGTTACCAGAGCATTTGGGTCATCACAAATGTTGTACAGGTCGGGGAATTGGATCCTCATGGGTTTTAAATTCCGGGACAAAAAAAATTTCGGACCCCAGCGAGAAACAAGAGATTCCGGGAATTTCGGATTTTTTTCAGAATTTTTTATTATTTTTTTCATTTTTTAATTTATTTTTCCCCAAAGAAAATATTAAAATATTAATTTCGGCCGGGGAAAAAAATTTCGGACCCCACCGGGAAAGACGAAATTCCGGGAATTTCGCGAAATCCCGGCCGGGATTGTTTTCCCTGAGTTACCTAACCAAACGTGTAGTAGTTTATTATCTGGCATATATTTTGCCTGTAGTAGTTTATACCAGAGCTCATCAGATCCCTTGGTAATATTCCAGATCCACTTAACTAAGAGGCATTCATTCATAGTATTCGTGTTAATCACCCCAAGACCCCCTTGGTCTTTGGGTCTTCTCCCACTTAGCCGTGTGAGCATGAATGTTTTTTATTCAATTCTCTACCATATTGTTTTATAGCTTCTGTTTGTGGGCACAACCTCTAATATTGAGAACTGGGAAAAACCTGATACTTCTCTTCTGCATGTCCCATGTTTTTTCACTGATGCGATAGGCAGATACATGCTGATACAAGTTTCTGAATTTTGAAGTCTCCTTTGTTCCATTTCTTAATACTTGTTTCTGTCATGATCCCATTAATAATGATGAGTAAATGGATGGGTTGCCATAAGAAAATAAATTTGTAATGTTCAGGCATGGATATTCCATATCTGCATGCATAATATTCCGATTTCAGAAATGAATCATGAGAATTATCTTTTCGTACTGTGAAGTAGGGAAGGTTAATGCTCAATGACCTCATGGTGCAAGCTTCTACAATATTGTTTCATCCATGTTCCATCCTTGGAGGTGCCATCTGTCATTTGGACCAAGCACTGTTGTCCAACACATATCTTTATCTTGATGGAAATCATGGGAACCGCTACTTCTATCTGTGATGGTTGTTTAGAGCATCTGCAGCCAACCTATTTCAATAACATAAGTATTCAAATGGTTTTTTTGCAGATGTGAGGTGGACACCGCGTAGCAACCATTGGGAATTATGTGGATCAATATGGCATGTTGACGGAGACCAGTAGTTGATGTGGCTGACACTGGTGCCGGAGCTGTTGTGCCATGGTTATTTAGATAGATCCATCATCCTTTTCATCTAGTGACAGATTTAGTGCAAGGAGCATGTATTCTACAGTAGTTTGATTATGTGAATTTGGTCCAGACCATGTGTATCTACTGCTGCAGGGGATGGATTCTGGCCTGAGTAGCACTGAGAACTTTGCAGTAGTCTAATCTTTTGTGAAACAATCACAACGTTAGGTTTTCTGCAGAGTGTAGACTTTGCAAGTGCTACCTGCTTGTTGTTTCTACTATTTGTCTTGATCATTATGTTATGATTGTACAATCAAAATATTCTAGATGGATTTTGGTTATTATTCCAAGGTTTAATTGGTTCAATATAGTGATTACAGACAAAATGTGGCATGTTCTATTACGTTTGCAAGCATTGCAAGCAAAGGATATTAAGAAGAATCCCTTGGTTCTGAGTATATATAATAGTTACGTTTCTGGTAGGCACTACTTACCAAAAGCTCACTGGGTTTGAAATCTGATTATTTACGTTTCAGTTTAGCACTATTTGCATTTAAAAGAAAGCTTTTATAGGTCATTAGATTTAATTTTGACACGATCACAAATAAGTAAAAACTTTCACATATTCATTTTTTGTGATAACGAATCTAAGTGCCAGGTTGCACATAATTTAAGTTTTCTGGTCATACGTATGTGATATTACTCATGCAAAAAAGGAAGTTTTAACGGTTTACCCGATTCAGTTTTTGGCACCATACTCAGACGGAAAATTTGTGTTACCTTAATTTTTTTAAACACAGAACACACACAACGTATTTCCCTTTTTCACCTTTTTCCAACGAGCTACACGTTAAACAGGGTTCCACTGAGATCTCATCATCAGCCACGGCCCACGGAAGCGGAGGTGCAGTGCATGATCAGAACCTTTTTTTTTACGCGGAAAAATGAAAACCGGTTGAATCAACGTGGGTACGCTCCGACGCTTGTGCAGGTGGGACGCGCCAGCGCGCTCGGCGCACGGGGGCGACCGTCGGGTGTGCTCGGGTATGGAATAATATTCCATACCCTGGGTATGGAATAGCGCTGCCCATATATATATATATATGTGGGAAAAATCCATATTTCAACCTCCAACTATCACGTGTGTCCCACATCACACCACTCATCTGGCCAAACCGGACAAGTTACCCCCCTAAACCAATACCACCTCGGTTTCGATCCAACGTGGCACATGGGTTTGGCACGTCATCTAGTAACGGTGGGTCCCACATGTAAGGCTTATCTTATCCACCACCATCTACGACCTCCACGGCCTCTAGGAGCTCGGCGCGCCGCCGCTGTCCCCCTGGTGCTCCACGACGATGGCACCCCTCCCACCCACCGACGCGGGCGCCTCGGCCTCGCTACCAGCGTCGCTGTCCTACCATGGCGGTCTGCTGGCAACCTCCGCGCCCATGGCCAACCACGAGGCCTCCGCGACGCCGGCCACCAAGCCCACCGCGAAAGCGTGGCGCTCGACGACGACTACCCGCAGCAGTTCACGACAGCCGCATCGTCCAATCTTCTCTGGGTGCTATCTCTCATTCCAGAGCACCCTCAGCGCGCAGGACGACCGCGGCGACGCCAACAAGTACCCCATGTTCGATCACCACGGCGTGGTGCCGCCATCGCCTGCCACGAGGCTACAGGATCCGACGGACTTCCTGGGCCTCGTGCACGGTGTTGTCATGAGAAGCAACAGACACAACCGCTGATAGGAGGGGCAGTACCAGGCCTAGGACCGTCGCTGCCGAGCTCACTGGCAAAGGGTGGTTTCCGCCATGGAAGGGGATGAGAATAGAAAAGAAAGCGATGAGAAAGATAACAAGCGGGTCCTGCTGCGACATGTCATCCACATCAGCAAATCTTTGCCACATCATGAGCAAAACCAGGGTGGGATTGGTTTAAGGGTGTAATTTGTTTAGTTTCGATAGTTGCGTGGTGATATTTGTCCGGTTTGGACAGATGAGAGGTGAGATATATCTGGTTTTGTATTTCGAGGGTTAAAATCGGATGAGCGTGATAGTTGGAGGTTGAAATACGGACTTTTCCCTGTGTATAGACACACACACCGTACCGAGAGAGAAAGGAAAAGTGCAGCGCACAGTAAAATGTGTTCACTAACCTGTACGTCTCGTAGCGGCCGCTGTCCCACGCGGACGTCCTTGCGCTGGCCATGATCGAGAAGGCCAGCAGGCTGAGCACCGCGGTGACAACTCGAAGCGCCACCGACAGCGTCCTCCTCTCCACGGCAGCTGGCACGTCTTGCGGCACCTCCTCCGGCTCTTCCTGGACATCGTCGTCAGCTGATGGAATTGGTTTGTCGTCGGGCTGCTTCGCCTGCTTGAGGTAGGTATCCATGCGTCGCGTGGCGAAGATCCGAATCTCCTCGGCGTCACCCCTGGCGGTGAAGCGTTGGCGGTCGTGGGAAGCGGCCGAGGACATGGCAGAGGGTCGGCCCTGCTTCTCGTAGGTATCCTTGGTCTTGAAAAACTCCAGCAGCTTGAGCAGCTCCTTGCGGAGCATGTCCATCATGGGGTCGACGATGCGCTCCAGCCAGTGGCGAATCTAAAATTTTACCTTAGGGTATGCCGTTCAAAAATTTCTATATACAATTCGGTAAATCCATCTTACTAATTGGTTAATGATTGTAAAATTGACGATGAAATTTGGCATATATATGCACTAAGTAACACAATAATGCTTAAATTCATTGATTAAGTAAAACCATTGAATATAAATAGTTTCAAAAGCATACTCGCTGGCCGCATGGGTCTGAGTCTGACGCTTGCTCGGCCTGCCTGCACTACACACGAACGCTGGTTGGTTGGGCTCGACTACAGGGTACGCAGCACATGTGTGTGTTTTTCTTTTTGTTATGAATACGTATACTGTATGTACACTCACTTGCCGGAGGAATTGCAGGGTATGCCGGTGCATACCCGGCATACCCTGTAGCTCCGCCACTGGCTCCAGCGCTGTCAGCGCCTCCGCCAGAATGTTCCGCGCTTCCTCCAATTTGTCGCCGTCGGCCTTCTCCATCGCCGCCTTGATGGAGTCCGCGTGCTGGCGCCGGGCCACCTCAGCCCGCACCTGCGGCGGCGCGAAGCCCGAGACGGCCGCTCTCCTCCTGCGGTGTATGGTGATCAGCTCGGGGCTGGAGGTGACCTGCTGGCCCTCGAAGCTGAATCTGTACTGGACTTGGGCGACGTTGGCGTTGTACGGGCGGAAGGCGGTGTGGTCCCTGAGCGCGAGTTCGACGATGACCTTGCGCGTCTCCGTGCAGTAGAGGGTGCCGAACCTGATAGTGACGGAGGAGGAGCCGTCGGCGGCGGTGTTCACAGGGTAGGAGCCGGCGTCCACCTTGTTAATGGTGGCCTCGTCCTGGAACGGCGTGACGGTGAGCTCGAGGTCCAGGGCAATGATGGTGACAAGGCCGGCCAGGATCTGGGAGAAGGTCTCGGAGAGGTTGGTGGGTTTGTTGCTGTCATCATCCACGAAGTTGTACACCCCGCCAAGGCTCTTCTTTGCGATCGCGTCCATCAACGTGGTGTCGTGCCCTGAACTGAAGCCGAAGGTGTGGACGGGCACGTCGCCAGGCTCGACCTTCCTGGCGTCGCCTTCATTCTGCCCGCCGTCAGACATGAGCATGATGTTGGCGGCACGGCCGGCGGTGAACTTGCGTCCCTTGAGGACGTCGAGGCCAGTCTCGAGGCCGGCCTGGATGTTGGTGGCGCCACGGGTCTTGAGGCTGCCGACGAGAGTCTCGAGTTCAGCCTGGGCGGCCTCCGTGGTGCGGCGTAGAGGGCACAGCCGGGTGGCTTCATGGTCGAATTGGACGATGCTGAGGCGGTCGTGGTCGGTGAGCTTGCGGATGATGAAGTGGAGGGCTTTCTTCGCACTATCGAGCTTGCCTCCGTAATCCATGCTACCGCTTACGTCAATGATGGCGACGAGGTCCAGGGGTGCTCTGGAGGCGGCAGAGGAGACGCCCTTGAGCTCCAGCACCACCGTCTGGTCATTGGAGGCCAGAGGTGCCTTGCGGTTGTGGCACTTGGTCAGCTGCACTTGCCGCACCATCCACTACCGGATTCGAGGCCTTCGCCGAGAGCGAGGTTCCTCTCGGCGAAGGGACCTTTTCTCTCGTTGAAGGCTTCGGCGAGAGGAAGCTCTCGGCGAAGGCCTCTCGGTGGAGCCCAGCCGGCGAAGGCCCCTTCGCCGAGAGCCGAGGGTCACCCTCTCGGTGCATGTGCGCCGAGAGTCCACAATTGCTCTCGGCGAAGCTTATTTTTGAAACCAAAAAAAAAAAGGCGCAGGGGCCACCGCGGCCCCCGCCACCTGGCCGTCGCCGCCGCACGCCACCGCCTGCCACCGCCGCATGCCACCGCCTGGCCGTCGCCGCCGCACGCCACCGGCTGGCCGTCGCCGCCGCACGCCCCCGCCTGGCCGTCGCCGCCGCAAGCCACCTCCGCCGCCGCACGCCACCTACGCCGCCGCACACACGCACACACATACACACACAGACACACACACACATACACACACACGCGCACACACCTAGATCCGCCGCCGCCGGAGCCAGGGAAGAAGTTATAGGCCGCCGCCGCGTACATACATACAAACAAACACACACATACATACACACACAGAGAGAGAGGGGGAGGACCCGGAGCGAGGCCGCGCCACGCCGGATTGAAGCCGCGCCGCCGGGTCGTCGATGCCGCGCTGACGGGTCGTCGAGGACGCGCCGCCGGGTCGTCGAGGCGCCGGGGGGCCGGATCTGCCGCCACCGCCCCTCGCCCCGCCGCTGCTCCTCGCCACGAGGTGAGGGGCGAGCGGAGGGGGGAGGAGGGGGGGCGGCGCGGCTGCGCCGGCGGGAGGGATGGGGGAGGCGCCGGCGGGAGGGATGGGTGAGGCGGGGGCCGGCGGATCTGGAGGGAGGGAGAGCCGGAGAGGTGGGGGAGGCGGCGCGGCGAGAGAGAGAGAGGGTGGCGGCGGCGGGAGAAAGGGAGGGGGGGCGGATTAGGGTTGTGGGGGCAGGGGGGCGGGGCGCGGTTTATATAGGAAATAGATATGGGCTAGGTGGGCCGGCGGCGGGAAATGGGCCGGCAGCCCAAGTTTGCTTCGCCGAGAGCCCAATAAATGGCTCTCGGCGAAGATTTTTTCTAAATTTTTTCTAAATTAGTTAAAAATAGTAAATAAATGCAAAAATTTGCAAAAACTTGACATGACACTAGATATGTTGTGTATTGCTTATAAAAAAGTTGTTGTGGTCAAACTCAAATTTAAATTTCTGTAATGCACCAAACCTAGTGACATCAGTTCAAATTCTCTGAAACTTCTCGTGAGATGTTCCGGTTTCTAAACAATGTACGTGTCAAAGTGCTCAAAATGTTCTCAACTTTTTACCACAACCTCGACATATGATGTAATGAGCGCTCGACAAAATTCGTGATTTTCAAACTTTATTTGAATTTTATACAATTTTAAAACCTTTCTACGACACGATCTTCATCATGATTAGAGAACAAAATGTTTGAAATTTAGTTTCATTTCGTGTACATGGTCTTAGAGATGTCTCATGAACATTAATCTCATTTTTCCAACAACTTTACTCTATGATTTCATGTACTTGCAGTTCACATCGGACGTCTTCGAAAAAATTACCTAGAATGAAGTAAAAATTTTAAATATAGCAAACAGAGATAAAATGGTGTCAAATTTGAACATATCCTTTGTATAAGTGCATGTTGATGATAAAAAAAATTTGAAGGTGAAAAAATGATTTTTTTTAAATTTCTTTGCCGAGAGCAAAGAAAATACTCTCGGCGAAAAATTTCTTCGCCGAGAGCTTTATTCTTCGCCGAGAATATTATTTTTTACTCTCGCCAAAGAGATCTTCGCCGAGAGCACGAGATTAAGCTCTCGCCGAAGAATATTGCTCTCGGCGAAGCCTCGGTTTCCCGTAGTGATCGGCCCTGCAGGCTTAGCCGCAGGAGGCACCTCATCATCGTTGAACGCCATTTTGTGTGTGCGTGAAAAATGATGACTATCGCACGCACAAACTGAGCACACGTACGGTGCAACTCTAGCAGGTTGCATGTTGGCTCAATCTTAGCCCCCTTTTATAGCTTGTTTGCATAAGGCCGTCTCGGCCTAATTAACTTGACGCATATAGCAAATAAGTAACACTGTCATTTGTGTTATTTGTTTTAAATGCTCATTTGTTGAATGTTACAATTTCATAATTCAACCAAAAATTATACGACGTCAACATCCATCATTAAATGCTCATTTAGAAAGTTACATATCGTCTATCCAAAAACAAACGAATTTTACTTCAGAGTACAAAAGTTGGAGCTCCAAGAAAATTTTAATATTAAAAATAGATAAATAGATTCAGGTGAATTAAATTTTTGCTAAAGATAATATATTTCAAACAATTTAGTATAAGGCTTCAAAATTGTATATATAAGTTTCGCTAACTATCTGAATACAATATTGGAGTTTTCTTTCAAAGGCTTGATCGCCGGAGGGTCGATGACTTGATCGCCGGAGAGCCACCAAAGGCTCCAAGGCTCCGGCGCACCTCTTGTACACTTGATTCACTCTAGAATCACCTCACAAGGTTGGCACACCTTGCACTCACTCAGCTCTAAGCTAAGCCTAGCACTAAACACACACACAAAGCATGTGCAAGACTTTGGATCAACACTTGAGCACTTGTATGGCTTGGATATGATCTTGAGTGTGTCTTGGGTTCCTCTACACTTCCACACTATACAGCAACCTCAAATGGGCAAGTGGAAGGGGTATAAATAGCCCGTGCCATCCATAGAGCCGTTGCTCCAACGGCTAGTACTTTGTGAGTACCGTCGGATGATCCGACACTTACTTTTTCCATCCGGTGCTACTAGCCGTTGCCTTCCACCACATATGACCGTTGACACAATTCATCCGACGCTTCATCCGGCGGTGCGTCGGTTCATCCGGTGCTGAAGGGAAATCAGCCCGGAGTCTCTGTCTAGAACACTTGGGCCATCGGATGAACCGCTGACTGACCGTGGGTTCATCCGGCGCTTAAGGACTCTGTGCCAAAACCTTATTGTCTTGATCTTCGCGGCCATCGGATGAACCGGTGCTTTGACCGTCGGTTCATCCGGCGCTTCTGTCTCAGCTGCTCCTTCCTTGAATTCATCCGACGCTTGTAAAAACCATGCCGTCGGATCATCCGGTGGTCCTTGTTGAAGTCTTCACGCAGTGTACCAAATCATCCGACGCTTGCACCGATGGTACCGTCGGTTCATCCGACGGTGTCCTTTTCCTCCTCTTCGCCTTGTCTTAACATGCCACGGTTTATACCCTTGAAAAATATACTAACTCTGGATTTTTGCTGCACTTTACATATGGCATGTTAACTTGTGGTAACATTCATGGGATCTAAAATGCCTACAAAGATATGCTGGACAATATAGTTAGTCCCATTGATCATGTTGTCATTGAATCACCAAAATCATACACGAACTATTGGCATTGAGGCCATGTTCGCTACACACTTGCTGGACCATCGTCCTCGCCGGCCCTGCAGGCTTATTAGCCGGAGGAGGCTCCTCATCATCGTTGAACGCCATGTTTCTAACTAGAACCAAACACACGCTTATATGTGTGTGTGAAAAATGATGACAATCGCACGCACAAACTGAGAACGGTGCAACTCTGTGCTCCTTCGTTTCTTTCTTTTCGCACAGCTAGGTTGCATGATGGCTGAATCTTAGCCTCCTTTTATAGCTTGTTTGCATGGCGGAACACACGGCCTAATTAACTCCATGTAACGCAGCCATTTATGTTATTTGTTTAAATGCTCATTTCTTGAATGTTAAAATTTCATAAGTCAACCAACAATTATATGACATCAACACCCATCATTAAAATTCAAATTCCAAAAAATAATTTAGAAAGTTCCATATCGTCTATCCAAAAACAAACGAATTTTACTTCAGAGTACAAAAGTTGGAGCTCCAAGAAAATTTTAAGATTAAAAATAGATAAATAGAATCAGGTGAATTAAATTTTTGCTAAAATAAAAATCTACAGATAATATATTTCAAACAATTTAGTATAAGGCTTCAAAATTGAATACAAAATTGGAGTTTTCTTTCAAAGTTTAAATGGTTTATCTCCTCTGTGTCAACAAGGTGCCGTCCAAGGTGGGAATAAAGCATTTATCCTTCGCGTGTGACCAGATATAAGAAAAGGGCTATGCTAGGCCCGTGGAAAGATTGTGCTTTGTTTGTTTGACGTAGAAGAAGAGAATTAGTTCAAAGCAGATTTCACAACAAGACTGTCCCCAAGGCTCGCCATTAAATCTTTGCTACTGCTGAAACTGGTGATGGGATCAATGGATGGGGCTATTGGTCCCATTTTTTTATTTTTGTTTTTTAAATAAGTTAGTCAACGTGCATTCAACATATTAAGACTTTTTTCGAATATCTTGAATCAAATGCGGCTATATATATCACTGGCAAAAAGGAATAAGTATATGTGTTATTGAAAGACTGCATCTGAAGACATCGTATATCTGCAGTACATTGGATTCAACATTTAAAAAGAAGGCACATTTACATGTATCATTGGGTTGAGCATCCATCAGGTGGTGGCGATTTCCAAAATCAGACATTGTATTCTAGGACATCAAAAACCTCTACAAATGCAAGTGTGGAGATGATACAGACTTGCAGTTCGGCAGAAATTTGGTGCTTAATACGTCCCATACAGGTGACGCACAAATGGATTATTCCCTCTCGAAAAGAAGACATATTTACTAGTGTGTTGGCTTGCCGTTTGTGCTAGATGCCTTTTCTTGTTCTCCTTACGGTACAGTGCAGTGGAAAAGGAATGCTCACCTAAATGAGTAAGGCATCTCAAGCAAGGCACAAATATTGTATGCCTTTTGGAAATGTTGGCAACTACAGGTTGCTTTCAGCGACATAAATTGTTCATATATAAATATAGGTTGATTCGATCCTTTCCGTCATGCATGTAACATGAGAAAAGCAGTATGCATTTTATGAAACAGCAAAATATTTCCAAATCAAACTTGTAAGCACGGATAGAATAACAAAAATTATTGCTAAATTCGCTGCTAATTTGCTTCCTCTGCTAGGCTCTGTTGTATTCGTTCACAGCTTTTGTTATTGCTAAACAATGGTGGTAATGCTTCGTCAGTGGTGGATTGCAGGCACTACGGGAAACCCCGAAGATGCCGAGTGTAAAAAATTTTGCCGAGTGCTATTTATCCGGCACTCGGCAAACACCCCTTTGCCAAGTGTTTCCCGAAAAACACTCAGCAAAGAAGAAGGTTTTGCCCAGTGTTATTTCCTGACACTCGGCAAAGAGGGCTTTGCCGAGTGTTTTGCTCTCACACTCGGTAAAGAAGAAGGTTTTGCCTAGTGTTTTTTTTGGCACTCGGCAAATAAATATTTTTCTTTTTCTTTTCTACCCCTCAAACTTTTTCTACTCTCCACATACAACATGTGGTACTCAATGTTAACATTTGGTAAATTTTTGTATTTGAATGCTATATTTAGTTAATTAATTGCATTTCAAGCAATTTTTTGAATTAAGTTAAATTTGAACTACAAGTGATTTAAATAATAGAAAAAAATGAGTAGAAAAATGATATTCATATTATTCATCCTTGTTTGAGGCCTTACTTTTGAAACGAAAAGGAATTTTGAACATCTTGTTCAAAAAACATGACTACGAATGTGTGGCCGCAAGGTTTTAAAATTTTTAAAAAAAAACAAAGTTTGAAAATCATGAAATTTGTCATGAAGCGATGATATCATGCGTGGATGCTGTGGTAAAAATTTGAGAAGGTTTCGAACATTTTGTCACACACGATGTTTAGAAATCGAAACATCTCAGAGGAAGAATCGTAGAGTTGAGCAGGATTAAATAAGATTTGGAGTCAAAGTAACGGTCGAATTATGATTTGACTACAAAACTTTTTGTCTAAGCAATAGAGAACAAAGATTGATTCATGTGATTTTTTGGTAATTTTTTGAAACCATTTGATAATTTTAATGTATTAAGTGCCATTATAGTATTTTCATTGATAAAAATTAAATTTGAGCTATAAGTGCATAAAATAACTGAATTGTATGTGTAGAAAAATCAAATACATATTATCAAGTGAATTTGACAAGGTATTATTGAATTAATTGATATTAATTTAAGTTTATGTTATGGAAAAGAAGAAGAAGGAGAAGAAATCTGAAAAAAGAAAAATAGAAAAATGTTTGCCGAGTGTCTCTGCAGGGAGAGACGAGACGATATATGCAATCCTGGGCGACCTGCAGCCTTTCAAACACGCACTACCTCCTTCAGACAGCTGATCAATCAATCAGCTGTGGTGTGGAGCCCTTTAGATTAAAGTCCTTGGAAAATATGCACTCTCTCCTTTTCCCTACCGAGCATAAGCAGAGCAGCGGCCTCGCATTATTGGTACTGTTAGTCCTCGGTTCGTTCACTACTGCAAGTCCAATTACAAGAAGCTCAACACCAAAGCCCATCCATGCGTTCTCCCCTAGCGACATCTGAATCGGCGAGGTGCGTATAATTCATTATAATTTGGCTACTCGATCTATTAGCAGCTTTCTTTTGACGGAAATGTTCTGGATCAAGCTTTTTTCTCTCTCTTTTTTTGCTTCCCACCTCCATGCTTTTCGATTTTGCCTAAAATCTTATCTCCATGCCTATAGGACTTGCTGCCTGTTTCATTCTCTCTTAGCTTAATTTGAAATTCATGTCAGTTTCCTGTAAAACTCAAGCCCCTTCATACTGAATACATAACTCAGCTCTGCTTTGCTGTAGCAAGATTGTAGTAAACTTCTCAGGAAGGGGTGACGGCCGGTGGAAGGCGCGAGACGAAGAGAGAGAGAGGAAGGCGGGCGTCGCGTCGTCTGCATCGGAGAGGAGAGGAAGGGGTGAGAGCTTGAGAGGCAGGTGGTGGCGGGGGAGGGAAGGAGTGTAGCTAGGGTTTTTATTTCTGCATTTATATGGGTGGAAGGGTAACGGGCTTTAACGGCAATCTCTTCTAATCGTGCCGGGCTCGGTCCGCTCAGCGTGCTAGGGTGACGGCCCAAGCTCGGTCCGCCGCCGGGCCAAAAAGGCGTGCTTTCGGGCGGGCTTTTTGGACAACTATAGCCGGATGCTAGTGAGACGAGGACAGATGAATTTTGTGTCGTCTTTTGCGTCCTCAACTTTATGGGCTTTATTCTAGTCTCTACCAGCCAAAAACTTTAAAAGAAAACACATTAAGTTCAGTACTGTTTATCGAGTACTTGTACGCGTACGTGAGGAAAGAAAGGTATTACTCTATCTAGTGTTGTCATCCAAAATGTCCCCAAGAAAATACAGGTGATTTTTTGGTCACCATGGCCGGCGTTTGCGTAGTACGCTAGTAGTGTCTCTGCAGGGAGAGACGAGACGATATATGCAATCCTGGGCCACTTGCTGCCTTTCAAACACGCACTACCTCCTTCAGACAGCTGATCAATCAATCAGCTGTGGTGTGGAGCCCTTGAAATTAAAGTCCTTGGAAATTATGCACTCTCTTCTTTTCCCTACCAAGTATAAGCAGAGAGCAGCGGCCTCCCATTATTGGTACTGCCAGTCCTCAGCTCATTCACTACTGCAACTCCATCCACAAGAAGCTCAACACCAAAGCCCGGCGATTCCAGGGAGATGAGCGAGAACCGGCGAAGCAGGAAAGGAGGGGGGAACTGGCGCCGGCGGTTGAGGAGAGAGGGAGGGCCGGAGGGGAGCAGCGCCGGCGATGGAGGAGAGAAGAGAGGGAGCCGCGCCGGCGGCGGAGGAGAGGAGAGGGGAAGCCGCGTCGGCGGTGGAGGAGAGGATGGGGGAAGCCGCGCTGGCGATGGAGGAGGGGAGAGGTCGAGGGAAGAGCTGTGCCGCCGCGTCGGTGGTGGAAGGTGCAAGACGGAGAGAGAGAGAGGGAGGCGGGCGTCGCGTCATCTGCATCGGAGAGGAGAGGAAGGGGTGAGAGCCTGAGAAGCAGGTGGCGGCGGGGAAGGGAAGGAGTGTAGCTAGGGTTTTTGTTTTAGCATTTATATGGGTGGAAGGGTAACGGCCTTTAACGGGCCATCTCTTCTAATCGTGACGGGCACGGTCCGCTCAGCGTGCTAGCGTGATGCCCCACACTCGGTCCACCGCCGAGCCAAAAAGGCGTGCTTTCGGGCGGGCTTTTTGGACAACCATAGCCGGATGCTGGTGAGACGAGGACAGATGAAATTTGTGCATGCAGTCTCCGGGAATCCTATATATCTTCTGGAAGATTTTTATCAATCCACCTTCCGCTTTAAGATTCGTGCAAATATAGGGATCGACGGCTCCCGGTGTTTCTTCTTCCTCCGTCTCCCCCGCGCCTTCTTCTTGCCATTCGTCATGGCCTTGCCTCCTAGCGCCTGCAGTGGCCTCCCGACGGGTGGGAGGTGGGCGGGGGCGGCCGGCGGTGGTCGAGGCAGCGGCCTTAGGGTTAGGGTTTCGGGAATTCGGGTTTCGGAGGTCCAATGTTCGCCGGACATAGAAGAAGGGAGGGGGTCGGGGGCGCCGGAGGACTGGAGGTGGCAGCGGTTCAGCCGGCAGCGGAGGCAAGGCGGCGCGGTAGCGCCGCCGGCCGGGCAGGGTCGGACGGCCGGTGGGCCGGTGACCGGCGGCGGGGGCGCGAGGAGAGGTTCGGGTTAGGAAGGGCGGGACCGCGGGCGGCGGTGGTTCGCGGGCGGACGGCGCGGCGGCAGGGTAGCCGCCGGCCAGGGCGGAGGGCGAGGCGGCGGGGGTGGTGCTGGAGGAGGAAGAAGGTGAGGAAGACTATAGAGATTAGTAGTAAATGGGCCTAATGGGCTTTAAAGATTGCATCCTTATCCACCTTCCACAAGACATATATGAGCCCCCTGCAGTCTCTGTCATCTTTTGCGCACTCATCTTTATCGGCTATATTCTCGATAAGGTCATCTCTACCGGCCAAAAAATTTAAAACAAATCACATTAGGCTCAGTACTGTTGATCGAGTACTTGTACGCGTACGTGAGGAAAGAAAGGTATTACTCTATCTAGTGTTGTCATCCAAAATGTCCCCAAGAAAATACAGGTGATTTTGTGGTCACCATAGCCGGCGTTTCCGCAGTACGCTAGTAGTGTTTCTGCAAGGAGGGACGAGACGATATATGCAATCCTGGGCCACCTGCTGCCTTTCAAACACGCACTACCTCCTTCAGACAGCTGATCAATCAATCAGCTGTGGTGTGGAGCCCTTGAGATTAAAGTCCTTGGAAATTATGCACTCTCTGCTTTTCCCTACCAAGCATAAGCAGAGAGCAGCGGCCTCCCATTATTGGTACTGCTGCCAGTCCTCAGCTCATTCACTACTGCAACTCCATCCACAAGAAGCTCAACACCAAAGCCCATCCATGCGTAGTACCCTAGCGACATCTGAATCAGCGAGGTGCGTATAAGTTAATATAATTTGGCTACTCTATTAGCAGCTTTCTTTTGAAGGAAATGTCCTGGATCTAGCTTTTTTCTCTCTTTTTTTTGCTTCCCATCTCCATGCTTTTCGATTTTGACTGAAATCTTATCTCCATGCCTATAGGGCTTGCTGCCTGTTTAATTCGTTCTCTCTTGGCTTAATTTGAAATTCATGTCAGTTTCCTGCAAAACTCAAGCCCCTTTAGATCTTGGCCGCATACTGAATATACATAAATCAGCTCTGGTTTGCCGTAGGGAGATTGTAGTAAACTTCTCAGGATCTGAGGGAGGTAAACAGCCTCTGCATTCTGGCGTAACTCTCCTTGCTACTTCTTTGGTGTAAATAACCATTAATTAAAAATGAATGAATCATGAGCGGTAAGAAATCACTAGGACTTGTCAATCCGTGTTTTTCTTAAACAAAGCTTTAGATCCTCAGGATATTCAGATCCACTGTGAGGACTTCATTTTTTTAAGCTGGCGACCATATCAATATAGTGCAGCCTGCTGTCACTTGTTACCTTGCCTGCCGATTGATGAAAGCTCACCAATATAGGATTTGCTGTGTTTTTCATTCTCTCTTAGAGTTCGTAATTCCTGCTGAGGGCTTTGAAATTCATCTCAATTTTCTGTACAAGTACGTCAAGCCCCCTCTCAATTTTCTGTACAAGTACGTCAAGTTCTTTTTTTTCGAATTACACAGTACAACGGAGACACTCACAACGCACGCACACAAACTTTACTCCTAGAAGCATCTTCGTAGACTGGGCCGGTAAATCTTCAAGATTGACGAAGTCACCACAGGCGCCTCACTGTCGATGGGAACGTCGCCTACCACTTAAAGCACAACGCCGTTAAATCCTGAGAAATTCGCTATCACGGGGAGTCGAACCCAGGACCTGAGGTGCTACTGAGGCTCCTGTAACCACTAGGCTAGAGGCCCTTAAAGCTCCAATGCAACTTTTATTAGAGCTTCTAGGCCACTATTTCTCAACTGTCCTTTCTGTTCTGTTTTATCAGCTTGACTATTAGATCAGCAAGTAATTGCATCCACACCACACCACATAAATATATCCTGCCAGCAAGCAGATGGACCTGGTGACGGGTGCGCTGGGCAAGCTCCCCTCCAAGCTGTTGGATTTGCTCAGCGACGAGTACAAGCTGCAGACCGGCGTCAAGGACCAAATCAGGCATCTAACTTGGGAGCTGGAGAGCATGCAAGCCACCCTCCGCAAGGTGGCACAGGTGCCGCCCGACGAGCTGGTCTGGCTCTGGGCTCGTGACGTCAGGGAGGCATCCTACGACATGGAGGACATCCTCGACACCTTCCTCATCCGTGTCGACAGGGACCCTAAGGAGCCACCTGATGCAAACAAGGTCAAACGACTCGTCAAGTAGATGGGCAACCTCTTCAGCTTAAGCAAGGGCAAGGCTCGCCACGAGATTGCGGGCACAATCGATGCGTTCAGTAAGCAACTCGAAGAGGTGGCAAAGCTGCGTGGAAGGTATACAGTTGATGACATTGTCCACAAGCCCACGACAAGCATTGATCCTCGCCTCTTTGCTCTCTACACAAAAGCGTCACAGCTAGTGGGCATCGATGAGCAAAGGGATAAGCTCATACAAATGCTGACCGATGGGGATCATGACATGCAGCCCAACCAAGACACGAAAATTGTATCTGTTGTCGGTGTTGGAGGATTGGGCAAGACCACCCTTGTCAAAGCAGTGTATGAGAAGCTTACGATTGACATCCGTTTGAAAGCTTTTGTTCCAGTTGGCCAGACTCCAGACTTGAAAAAAGTCTTAAAAGACATTCTCATTGCTCTTGACAAGGATTGTTACATGATGGCATTCAATTTCGCAATACTGGATGAAAGACAGCTTATTGATGAACTCCGGGATTTCCTCAGACAAGAGGTACACATACCACCCCATCAAAACCTACAGTGCCATTTATAATCCTATGATAGTTATGTGTTGTGCAAGTTGTATAGTCATTTTACAATTGTACAGGTTTATTCAACACTGAAACCAACACTTCTATTCATCATCAACCTATGGCCTGCATATAGCAATTTATTTTACAATTGTTCTTATTGCAATATATGCAGGTACTTCATTGTTATAGACGATGTATGGAACATTGAATCATGGAAAATCATAAGAAATGCTCTGTATGACAATAGCTTGGGAAGTAAAATAGTCATAACTACCCGCAAGCATGATATTGCTAAGGAAGTTGGTTGTTCCTATAAGATGGAACCGCTTCCCTGAGAGCTCTAAAATATTATTTTTCACAAGAATCTTTGGTTGGGAAGACAGATGCCCTAAAGATCTTTCTCAAGTATCTGAAAAGTTACTGAAGAAATGTGGTGGTGTGCCATTCGCTATCATTACCACATCTGGCTTGCTTGCTAATTAGCCGAGAAGCACAAAAGTGTGAAATGAGGTCTGTGACTCCATTGGGTCTGGGCTTGGCAGCAATCACAATATGGACTACAGAAACGATTTCTAGGAGCGGCCCCATTTTTTTCCGGGAGCGGGCGGAATTGCTGCCCGATCCAACAAAAAAAGTGCAGCACTGTAGCTAAACACCCAATCCTGGAGAAGCTTTTCCTGGAGCAGGTGATACCATCACCCGCTCCTGGAAATGACACCCATTTCCAGGTGCGGGTGACGCCGTCAGCCGCACCCGGAATGAGCATTTCCGGGTGCGGGTGATGCCATCACCCGCACCTGTGACGCCGTCAGCCGCACCCGGAATGAGCATTTCCGGGTGTGGGTGACGCCATCACCCACACCTGGAAAAGCTTCTCCAGGTGTCACCCGCCCATGGAAATGGTTTGAGCAGTTTTTTTCTTCTTGAGAAAGACTATCTTTAGCAGTTCACGGGCACCAATTTCGTCATCAAAGTCAGATCAATCGAGGCCGTCAGGTCCTCCACCGCCGGGCCGCCGCCGCACGGATCCTCCCTCCTCCCGCCGCTTCAGCCACCGTCAGGTCAGGCCAGTTCGTCGCGCCGTGCCGCACCGCCGGCCTCCACGCATTGTGTTGCGCCAAGGCTGGTTGGCCATGCCAATCGTGGCGGCAGCGCCTCCCTCTCTGCGCACAGGCCGCCCTCCAAGTGCGGCCTGCCGTACGGCTTGTCCGCGCCTCCTCCTCATCTCCAGGTGACATCGTACGTGTAACTATATATTTTTTAATTTTTATTTATTATCGATATATTATTTTAATTATGCACTAATTATTAAATTTTGTAGGATAAAATACCGATATTGTTGTCCATATATTATTTAAGTTATGTACTAATTATTAAATTTTGTAGGATAAAATGCCGATACATCGCCGATACAGAGGTCCCTCGACCTCCGCCATCACCCCCAGCGCAGCCTGTTGGGGCTTCCTTCCCAGTCGGTCACGAACCCATGCCCATTACCCATGTTCCATTACTCCGAAACGTGCTATGTACTTAGATATTCTAATTTTGAGTTTATAATTCGTTGTTATAATGATAACATTATTTAGTATTTGTATTGAAGCTTGTTTCCCCAATCCAATGGTTAGAACAAGTTATATATAATGTGACTAGACAAGCTCCTATGGTGGTACATTCACAAATGAGTCTGAGGTAAGGAAGCTATGTGATTTCTCTAGCAATTAATTCTGCAGGCATGCGAGAGCAAAGACGTGGTGAAACAGTTATTATCCATGTCAATTCAATTGTCACACAACAGTCACATATTGCCGCATGTGATGCCGTGAGGAAGGCACTTATCCAAATAGAAGGTGAAACAAGACATGTATTCCCAAACTACAGTTACTGAAAGATTAAAGCCTTAGAACATAACAACCTAGACGTCACTGAAATGCCTACACGAATATCACCATCATATGAATCTCCCATTGTATGTAACTAAAACTTACTCGTTATTTTCAGATTTTATTTTTCTGATGAACTGCCAATTTGTATACTAACTTTTTTCTTGGTTGCCACTTGAATCAAGGACGCACTGTATAATAGTTTCATGCACGCTGATGAAGGTATGCATGAGGTCTTACGTCAAGTACTTCAAAATATTGGATGGGCATTCACAACACCGCACCCAGGTCCAGTACGCGGCGGTTGGCAAGCTGACATTACCCTATCATCATCCACGAATTTCGGTGCAAATATTTGGAGAGACATTCCTGATGCCCTACATGGCTAGGGATAGTGCATACATATATGCACTAGATTATCTTGATAGGTTCTTAGGAATCAACATTATTGATATTAATTATAGTTTGTACCTCGCGATGATTCACGGTCATGACGTGAACGATTCTAGATTCTAATTAAGTATCTAGTTAATTGAACTCTATTTTATGTATAATAATGCAAGACTATATATTTGTAATGCAAGACTATATATTTGTATTCTCAATGTGCAGTGTGATCCTTTTGTAATTTTATACATTATTCATTTTGGTACCCTATGTTGTTTTATGCAAAGTGCGACGTGGATGCCCAAGTTAATGTGGATGTGTTTGTGGATGTATGTTCTACGTACTAACTTTTTCATTTCATCTCATACGAATACAAACTTTATACCAAATTGTAGGTCCCCATGAGACATACAACTTTGCAGTTGTGAAGTTTTCATTTGAGATCATTTTATAGTCCGAAAAAATATTTTATAATAAAAAGGAAATAGGTGGAAATATTTGTAGGTGCGGGCAACTTTGCAGTTGTGAAGTTTTCATTTGAGATCATTTTATATTCCAAAAAATATTTTATAATAAAAAGGAAATAGGTGGAAATATTTGTAGGTGCGGGTGATGCCATCACCCGCACCTCAAAACGATTTGCAGGTGCGGGTGACGCTATCACACGCACCTGAAAATGATTTTCAGGTGCGAGCGTTGCCGTCACCCGCACCTACAAATACCTCCACCTATATACGTGGCGCACGTGGAGGACTTGGCCAAATTTTTAGTTCAACGAGAGGGACGCTGTTAGGCTGCCAAAATTTCCCACTGCGCCTGCCCTAGCCGCCACCATCCTCTCTCCTCCTCTACCGGCCCGCCTCGCCGCCGCCGTGTACCCGCACCTCCTCGTCGTCGTCCTATGTCTTGCCATGCCCTCTCGTCTCCGTCGTGTGCTTCCCCACCAACAACGTCCCTGGCCCGTCGCCCTGGCCCGCCGGCCTCCTCTCTACACCGACCTCCGCTGCTGCTGCCGTCGCCACCGCCGGTACGTATGTGTATAAGCCCCCTCTCCACCCCGGCCTCCTCTCTCTAGATATGCGCCCCTGGCCTCCTCTCTCTAGATATGCACCTCCGTGCGCGCCGCCCTCCCTTCTCCGCCCCTCCACCCCGCATGCCGGCCCTCCCTTCTCCGCCCCTCCACCCCGCGCGTCGGCCCTCCCTTCTCTTCCCCCCCGCCCCCCCCCCCCCGCGCGCCGGCCCTCCCTTCTCCTCCCTTTTCTCTTTTTGCATTTTATTCAATCTGTGTGTAACCTAACTCTAGCCAGATTGTTATTTCATTTTGAGTGTTAGATACAATGTTATGTATTATGTGCAATAAGTATGAATAATCTCAATCGTGCGCTATTACAATTTTTGGATAGAGCTAACTATGTCAACTGGACGATCGGCCGCCTTTGGTGGCCGTGGCGGTGGTGGTCATCGTGGTAGTCGTGCCCGAGGCCATGGCGGTGCTCGAGGCCATGGCAGTGCTGCAGACTTGGAGGACCCATTGCATCATCGTCTAGGACTTCACTTCCATCACGAGTTGGGTTTGCGAATGGGTGATCAATCGCATGGAACAGTAGCCAACGTGGTAATGAAATTTCTTAACTATTGTAGATTTTTTTACTACACATGAAAATGTCTAATTTTACGTACGTACAATGTAGTCTATCAACAATATTAGATGGCTCAAAGAGGTTGTCGACGAGATGTGTGGTACTCCCCAACCTGAGCAAGTTGGGAACATGACAAGACTACGTGTATATTTCTCCGTACCTGCTCGAGGTGTAGATTACCTCTTGACGCCAATAGGAATGCCACACCCAATGATTCCAATAACAGGAGTGGGCAAACCAGCACTTATACGGATAAGACAGGTGAGGACCGCCGTGGAGGCTTGTCTATGGGAGCTTCAGAATATTGGGTACTTGGTGCCACACTTTTCACATTTTAAAATAAAGCAACTTGAGGTGGGTGAAAGCAATGTGGTTTTGACTACTGAGAGGCTTTGCCGCAGCCTTCCTTATGCACAACATGACGTGGTATAAGATATATCATTTTTATTCATTCTTAACTTTGTTTATGTTACATCTTTTTAACTTTGATCTGATAAGGTTATTATCTCTCATCATCTTGTAGGATCTCTTTGGTTCAACCTATGCCTCAATGAGCTTTCGTGCCATTCTTAATCAAGTGGTGTAAAGAATTGGGTTTAATTACCATGGTGGAGAGCCGTTCTTCACCAGAGATTGGAAGCACCAATCCAATCTGACTTTCTACATGCCAGAATAGCCTGACTCTCCATTGTTCGATGTTTACAGTGCTATGTGTGACTTTCCTTGGCAAGCGGAGGAGAGTGCGCTCATACGCGCTCTAGCTTATTTTCATGAAGTTCTAGCCTGGACCATTGGAGACATAAACTATGTTCCATATCTACAATTGCGTGCCACCATCATAGGAAATGTGTAATGCATCGTACCGCCTTTTTGAATTAGCTATTAGGCTTGTATGAACTTAAGTACTGATCGATGTACGAACATGTAGTACTATTATTGTTGTGTCGAGGGATATGTACTCGTACATTCGTACTATTTCGTAGTCACTAGTATATTCGGGTTGAATCTAAATGGGTTTATTAATTTGACAACCGCATTGTACAAATTTGGCGCGAAAATTTTGGCGCGAACATTTTGCCAGGGCCGGCTGCCGTCACCCGCCCCTGGAAATCATTTCTAGGTGCGGCTGACATCAACATCCGCACCTGGAAAAACATTTACAGGTGCGGGTGACGGCGTCACCCGCACCTAGAAAATCTATTTCCTGGTGCGGGTGATGGCGTCACCCGCTCCTGGAAAAACCTTTCCAGGAGCGGGTGACGCCATCACCCACACCTGGAAATGGCTTTCCAGGTGCGGGCCGTGCACCCGCTCCTAGAAACAGCTATTTGTAGCTGCGACAGCTAGGAGCGGGTGTGCTGCCCGCACCTGGAAATGCCAATCTACCCGCTCCTAGAAATCATTTCTATAGTAGTGTATCTCTTAGCTATTATGATCTACCATCTCATTTGAAGACTTGTTTACTATACCTAAGTATATTTCCAGAAGATTATGAGATTGAGAAAAAACGTTTGATATGGAGGTGGATAGCTGAAGATTTTGTCCAACATGGAGAAGTGACTCAAAGTTTATTTGAGCTTGGAGAGAGTTACTGCAATGAGCTTCTTAATAGAAGCCTGATTCAGGTAGCAGATATGTTAGTTGATGGTACCCCACGGTCTTGCCGTGTGCATGATATGGTGCTTGAACTTATTTGTTCCTTGTCAAGGCAAGAAAATTTTGTTACCACTATACTAGGTGATAGAAGGCAAAGGACACCTCCTTCTGGAAGCAAGAAAGTTCGGAGGTTATCTCTGCAGAATACAGCTTGGCCTACAATGGAAATATCAAAATTGAGGTCCATTGCTATCTTTAGTTCTGCTATAAGTAATTCGATGATGCCATCCCTTACTTGTTGCCATCTTCTTCGTGTATTGGATCTCCAAGGTTGCAATCTTGAGGGCCATCCAAGCCTGAGGTTTGTTGGGAACTTATTTCACCTAAGGTATCTAAGTCTAGCAGATACTCACTATGGTGGTGAGTTCCCAGCAGAGATAGGGAAGCTCCAGTTTTTGCAGACTTTGGACTTATGGAGGACTATAACAGACAAACTGCCATCGAGTATTGAAGGGCTAAGACAATTGATTTGCCTAAATGTTCCGGAGAGTACAAGGCTGCCCAATGGGTTGAGGTGTCTACCGTTGCTAGAAGAGCTTTGGCAAGTGAGTCTAGATCAATGTTTTAAATAGCCGGCTAAACCTTTTAGCCTTTGGCCTTTTAAATCAGCTATAGCCGGCTAAATGAAGCTATAGAGGCTAAATTACACATGAAAGAAAATAACGGTATCTTTCACCAATCGGCTATAGCCGGCTATTTAAAACTTTGGTCTAGATTCTGCATGCATGGCAGAAGAGCTTGGCCGTCTAACGCGACTGAGGGAGCTCTATGTCCGGCTCAGGAAGGACAATGAAGGCAGATGGGATGAAAGCCTGTGTACAACTTTTGTGAGATCACTAGAAAAACTGCACAAAATGCAGAATCTAGAAGTATGCTCATTAGACGTGGCAACTTTTGTGAGATCACTAGCAACTTTTGTGACCTCGAAGGGTCGGTGGAGTCCCTGGGCAACCTGAGTTCTCTTTCTATTAATGAGACCACTTCCTCGCCAACATGGATTTGCTCTGCATCGCTTCCGCTTCTCTCCTACCTAGAGATAATGATGGTTCAAGTGAGAACGGATGATATCCGAGTCCTCCGGATGCTACAAACTCTGGAGAAGTGCAAGTGCTGGAAAGGTTTGGAGTCAGCACTGATGCTTTCCCATGTGCAATAAAGTGTTCATTTTTTGGTTTCTCAATGGCTCTATCGGCGTTCCCACCTGGAGGTATGCCCTGGCTTGAACAATTATATTTCTCTATCTGACTTGAGGAATTCGCTGGTGGCAAATTTACTGGTGACGACCTGGCCCTGGGCCTCCTCCAGTTCCTACAGAGTGTGTCTGTTGCCCTTCTTGGAAAGCAGGTTGTCAGCCAAGAAGTGGTGATGGAAGTGGAAGAGAAGCTGCGGCATGAGGAGGATGTCCACCCCAACCACCCCAACATTGAATTCGGAGAATTTTATTTTTAATTCAATTGGATGTCCCTGCCTGAATGCAGGTACACACTCCTCTTTTATTTCTTCTTCTGCTAATTGTCTTCTAATGACTACAAATAGTAAGTTTTTGGGAAGACAAGTGGCTAGGAAATACAAGCTTTAGTGAGCAATACCCAACACTATACAACCTGGTAATTAGGAAACATGGCACCGTTAAAAATGTTATGACTTCAGTCCCCCTTGACGTTTCTTTTAGGAGAGCTCTAAGGGGGAATAATCTTATGAACTGGCATGAATTGGTGACTCGGATTGCAAGTGTCTAGGTTGTGGACCAACCAGACATGTTCATTTGGTCAATAAATAGAAATGAACTCTTCTCTGTTCAATCCATGTACAACGATTCTGGATGCAAGGATTCTTCCCATAAACAAATTCCTATGGAAATTAAAACTTCCCCTTAAGGTTAAAGTATTCATATGGCTCCTTCACCGACGAGTTATTCTTACTAAAGATAACTTGGCTAGACGGAATTGGCCTGGAAGTGAGAAATGTTGCTACTGTAGTAATAATGAAACTATACAGCATCTATTCTTTGAGTGCCACATGGCAAGGTTGATTTGGAGAATAATTCATACCACCTTTGGCTTAGAAAAACCTAATAATGTCATTCATATGTTTGGGTCATGGCTACAAGGGTTAAGGTGGAAAGAAAAGGATCTAATCCTAACCGGAGTAAGCGTTGTTTGTTGGGCCATATGGCTAAGTAGAATGATATTATTTTTGATAAAGTAGATACAAAATCTTGCTTGCAGGTTCTTTTCAGAGCTACTCACTGGATCAGATTCTGAGCCTTATTGCAGAAGGTGGAGGATCGGGACACTATATCTGGAGCTTGTCGAGCTTTGGAGACCACAACAATGGAGATTTTCACTAAGAACGGGTGGCGGTTTAGTAATAGGCTTGGCCTATAAGCCCGTTTACCTTGATCTTCGCTTTTTTCATTTGCGGTTCCTTCTGTAATAAAGGCCGGATATGTACGACACCATGATGTAGAGGCTGGAATATAGAACTATTCTGTGTAGTTCCAGACTTAAGAAAATCCTGGTGACTCGTAGTTGCACAATCTTCCCTTGTAGTTTTTTTCTTCTATGGGGTGTTACTAAATAAATAAGAAAAATCTTGTCAACAATTAATTATTGGACTATACGGATGTCGTCTGTTGCTGATATATAGTATAGCAATCACGAGTCATCTCTATTCTCTAGCTAATTTGTGCAAATTCTACGGCGGATGTGTTGGGTTAGATTAAATAAATATTGCTTTTGCTCTGCAGGAGAACTGCTATGTATCAGCAAAGCGGCAGCCCAAAAGAACCTTCGACGGCCGCTTTGCTGCTGGATAGAGCTACAAATTCTGCTGGATCGGTGCAAACACTGATGGCTTAGAACTTAAAGCCTGAGGTCTGAAAATTCTGCTAGCTGCTGCTCTTTCTTGATGGGCCCCACAGGATTGAATTATTGCTTTAATTAGACTCCACCGTTAGTACTACATTTCAGTCACCCATCAGTTGTTTGCCTCAATGCAGATATATACCAGTAACTGCAAAACATCAAAAGTGGTCAATCAATGATCAAGGAAAAAAGAAATGAAATAGGAAACATAAGTGCTAAAGCACACGTACGTTTGGCATATATATTCACGATGGGGCACGTACGCATGCAGAGTTCATCGCTCCATTTTGTTGACCTTGACCAGATCGGAAACACTGCACGGACCACCGACAAGGAGATGTGGATCGCTTCAATCTTTTTGGCTTTTTTTTCTTTGAAAACAAAACCGAGTCATATTTATCTTGACAGGAGTGATGGTATTTCGTTGTATGGTCACTAGGTAATGGTTTGCACTTGTTATTTTTCTACACGTGCTTGAGGAATTAAACGGAATCACGGATGAATCTAACTTTCACCGAGTTTATAAAAAATTTACCGAGTTTAACTTTGACCACTCTCTCTTTCCTTTTTCCTCTATTATTTTTTAGTCTAAAACACATCCATATATAAATACTTTGTCCATATTTATATAAAAAAAATAGGTAGGGGGCTCGCTCCCTGTTGATGATATTCAATTAGTTTCATTAAATCCATCATAACATACCTGCTAAGGTATTTATTATTTGCTACTATATATATGTTAATGTATTTTTCAAAAAATAATCAATGTTACATATATATCATTTTAATTTGACGTAATTAAGATGAGAAACTCAAAAGGAATTATAGTTTAGTACACGATGACACCAGCTGGGACACCAAAATGAAGAGACAATTCTTTCTATGCTTTTGAAGAATACAACCCATTCCCTATGTGCAATTGAAAATTGGCTCATTCATTCAATGCCATTGGTTATAATTTTTCATGCTAACGGTGTTAAGGCTCCCTCCTTCTCCCTCCCGAGCTCCCGGGCCCCGGCATACCCGCCCTCTCTCCCTCCCCTTCTTCCTCCCGGCAGCCCCTCTCCTCCCCACTGGCGGCCATGGCTCCCTCCTCCTCGAGTCGCCGCCTCCTCCTCCTCCCATCCTGTGGTTGGTGGCGGATTCGAGGCCCTACCTCCCCAAGTCCCCGGCACGGCTCCCGTGCGCCGCCGGGATCGAGCCAACGCGCCTCCCCCCGCGCGCGCACCTGCGCCGCCGCCGCGATGCGCACTGGCACGAGGGGCTCGGTAGGCAGGCATGTATAACACACACAGCGCGAGCGGGCGGGAGTCAAGCAACGGACCTTGTGGCTGTCGGCGTGCGAGGCGCGGCGGCACGGCGGCACAGGCAGGCCCGGTCCTGCAGTGTAATCAACTGGGGCGGCCACCCAGGGCCCCCAGACTCCAAAGGGCCCCTAACCTGTGTACAAGTAGTAGTGATGTGTCTTGATCTGACTGTTTACTCAGTTCTCAAGTGCTACAATGTGCACAACAACATCATCGTCCAACAAAACAAGCAAACAATTATGCATGTTCACCCCTTTGGTCATTTAACGCAGCATCTATAAGTGTTTTCAATCTTTTTCTTCCTTTACAAGCGTACCATGAAGCCATCTATGAGACCTTCTAACAAATACGATAAGCTATTCTTGAAACTATTACATAAAAGGGGCCCCCTGATTTTAATTTGCCCAGGGCCTCCAAAAACACAGGACCGGCCATGGGCACAGGGCCTCCTCCTCGGCCTGCGTCCACGTCAGCAGCGCCGCCGCCGCGTCCTGCAGCTCCCGCGCCTGCTCCGCCACGCACGGCGCCGCGGCCGCAGGAGTACGCGCGGGGGAGCTCGACCCCGGCCGCGGGCGAGCGTAGGGGCGGGCGAGGGCTGCTGCCCGACGGCCAGCGATGCGCGGTAGGGGTAATGTAACTTCGGTAATCTCAAAGAGTATAGAATTTTTTTTGGATAAATTTTTCTAAATTCACGATATTTCGATTATCGATAATTTTTTAATGTTAATTGCTATTTCTTGGATGTTTTACATATGATTTGTTTTCTTTCACCGAGTGTAGAATAGAAAAAAATTTAGTTTTGCATAACAATTGGTAATGTAACTTCATATTTGATAATATTATGGTTAGTGTAAGGTTGTGTTCAAATTTCAAGTGCATACAAGTTCAAAAATATTATAAGATGTTGAAATCTCAAAGATTGAGTTGAGTTATAAGAAACTATGTGAGAGATGTATCAAATTGTGAATAATGTATGGTCTTACTTTACTAAAAACATATAATTTTTTTTATGGCAAGCTTATGGACCCAAAGTATGTTGCAATATCAATTTGTATAATTTTTTGACCACATTTGGATATTATTGTCATTATTATGTGTTATTTTTTAGAAACAAGTTTGAATTGTCCCTATAAGATTGTTGAATTTTTCATCTATCTCTAGCACATAGATTAGAATGGAACAAACAAGTCTAATTATTATTTTAGTGAATTTTTTTGTATATTATGAGATGCACACATATTTCAATTTGGAATTAATTTTCACAGGTATGTAGAAATTCATTTAACATACAAAAAATAGTAAATCAATTTCAAATTTTTTGAAAATTCTACAACACGACCTATCTGTAGTATATCACATATTAAAAATGATTTTATGTATTAGGATAATTATTTTTAGGTGTTACTTTAGAGGGGTGCAATAAAATGAAAAGGAAAAAGAAAAGCGTTAAGGAATAAAAATAATTGTTAAATGGGCTGAAACTTCCTGGCCGGCACGTTTCCTGATGAGGTCTAACTCATGCTAGCCGTTCAGAGCCGATCCAACGTTCCGTGTTGATGTCGAGAAGAATAAAACGCCTGAAACCCTAGTCTCTACTCCACCAGACCACCCAGTCCTGGCGCCTCCCTCCTCCTCCCTCCCCTTCAGCCTTCGCTCACCGCCGCCGCCTCCTCAGATCCGCCGCCAACCACCTGCCCTCCGCCGCTCTCTCCTCCTCTCCCATGTCAGCGCTATGGCCACGACCCTGCCCCCCTCCCTGCCAAGCCCTGCCCGGCCTCCTCCCTGCCATGTCAACTACAGTTGTATACTTGTATATACACGGTAAACTTATAGTAATGAAGCAAAAAGTCCATTTTCTGCAGAACAAACTTACAGTAACCGAAGATAACTGTACATGGGTTACAAAAACAAAGAGCAAGCGAGACGAACATTGACAAAAACAAAGAGGAAGCCCCCCAAATTCCTGCTTCGCGAGGGCTGGTTCACTCTGACAGGTGCGCGGCATATCAGTAGAGGAAGCCACGTCGCCTAGTAACTTGTTGGCTTTTCTATCTAGCTAATCAGTTGAGCTTGCTCTGTTTTGCAACACAGATTGTCATGTTGATGAGGTACGTCATGCGATGCATTTTTTTTGCAGAATAATTTGTTAGGTGAGGTGGTTCTCTGTTGTCGGGTTGGGTACAGTAGGATGTTAGATGTCAGGTAGGGCTGGATAACGAGCCACTAGGATGGGAACAGTAGGATGTCGTTTGGTGATGGCACAAGCTATGGTCTTGTTAGGAATAGCTTAAATTCAACTTATGGTCAAAATAAGTTGAAATTAGAAGCAAACAGCCTACTTTTTCGCAGATTTTTTCGGTCGTGTTTCTCCCCACCACCTCCATTTGTACTAAAATGCAGAAGTTTGTTCAGACCCACTTCTCAAATAAATGTTATTTCTATATCTATATAACTTATCTGAGAAGTGTTTTTTCTGGCCGCGGTTCCAATCACAGCCTATATCTCGTTACCATGATCTCTCTTTGCATTGGTTGGGCCAGGATAGTGGACGTACCCTTAGTTTGATCCAGGGCCCATAACTTCACTGATGGGTTTGATGTGCCTGCTGGGCTCGTCCACTTCACGTGGTTTCCGACACATATAGCATGCGTGGGATCGGTCAGAAAACCAATTGACAACCTCTCTTGGACATGGGACAGACACCTATTCCAGCAACCTTATTGTGTCGCTGCTGGGATTTTTGTTTTTTAATTTGGTTGGGGTTCCACATCTGCAGGTTTTGATATATTTCGGCATATTGCTTGCCGTGTTGTGAACAAAAAATAAAACAAGCCAACGTGCGCAGTCTATAGCTTTCACGTATGGTAAACTGGTAAAAAGTGGCAACTAGGATTAGAGATCAGATCAACATCTCTCGTGGTAGCTGCTGCAGATTGCATGCCGGCTAAGGGCTATCCACACTGCGCGCTGGAAAGGGGCCTGAACGGCAAATAAACCGGTCGAAACCCCGCACCGTGCACCTGGACACCAACCTCTACGGTTCCGACTGCTACAGGAAACCTCCAAACCGAGCGCACGATAGACGGAATGCTATCCCTCCCTCCCTTCCGTCACGCTCTCTATCTCTCCCCCTCCCTCCGTCGCTCCCAGCGCCGTGCCTCCACGGACACCGCGAACGCCGTCGGGGAGGAGGCAGCAGAGCAGAGAGGGGCGGCGCACGGTGGAGCAACGAGGGATTAGAAGAGGAGGAGGCAGCCGCGCCGGATCTGAGGGCCATGGTCGCGTGCCCACCCGTCGAGAAGAGGAGGTGGCCGCCGGGGAGGAGGAGGCCGCCGCGCCGGATCTGGGGGCCGCGGCCGCCGATAGGAGGAGGCCGCGGGAGGGAGGAGGGGGCCACCAACGGAAGGAAGGAGGAAGGAGGAAGCTGCGGGAGGGAGGAAGGGGCCACCGGTGGTTGTTTTAGAGATGAGGATACAGGCGAATGCACGGCAGGACTTCTTATTTACCGATCTGTATAAAGAGGTCTAACATGTGGGCCATAGTCCTTTATAGTTGCATTTAACTGTTGAGCGGGTGGCCTCCGGCAACCGGACGCTGCGGACACAATGAATTACTTGCAGTCACTTGTTTGTGCAGCAGGATAGTGGCCGACGACTCGACGACTCACGAGGTCTCCGCTGCTTGGCAGTAATTATACTCCCTCCGCCCCGAAATGTAAGCATTCTGGGCATTCAAAATTTTGCTCAGAATGTAAGCATTTGTAGGTCTTGTGGGCCCCACACGTCACGCTCCTCTTCCCCTTGCGTCCGCACATGGTGGCGCCCGCGTTCCAACCTTATCCGCAGCCCACCGCGCCCAGCTCTTCCTTCCTTGGTCCTGGTGACGGTAGCGTGCTCCCGGGGGAGCAGCGGGAACTCCCCCTCGGCCGCGGTCCCCAACCTCAAGGTGCGGCGTCCGGAGCAGGGCCTACCTGCGTCGGAGCAGGAGAGGTAGTCCGCCGCGGCACCGAGGAGGCCGGGGTGGCGGGCGGCGAGCTCGGGGAGGCCGCGCGCCGCGCCGCGTGCGGAGGAAGCAGAGGCCTCGACCCCGCTGCGCCGGTGGAGGAGGAGGCTGCGCCGCCACTCGCCGTGCTCTTCTCTCCGTCCGAGTGGAGGAGACCGCGCCACCGTCGCCGTGCTCTCCTGCGCACTCCCGTGCTCGCCGTCGCCGAGGAGGGCCACCGGGCGCTCGCGCTTGGCCCCGCGGAGGAGGCCGCCGGCTTCGTCTGCTCCACCTCGCCCGACGAGCTCGCCCTCCGCCATGCCCGTGCGGATGAGAGAGGACCGGGAGACAGAGACCGGCGGCGCGGCCTCCTGCGTGCACCCGTGCTCGCCGTCGCCGGCGCACGAGCGCCGTCCCCCGCAGCGCCTCCGGCTCCGACCGCCGTCCCCCGCCACCGCCTTGGATCCAGTGGGGATGGAGAGGGGGAGCCCTACCCCTGCTCTGCCGTGCCCCTCCTCCTTTGCCGCGGGCTCCGGCGACGGAGGCGGCCTCGGGCGGAGGAGGCGGGCCGCCGCTGCCCCAGCGAAGAGGGAGCCGGGGAGGTGCACGTCGGCCTCCGGTACGGGCACCGGAGGGGCCGAGGAAAAGGATGAGGTTAGCCGGCGACGAGCTCGAGGGAGGGGCTGCTCCGGCGCTCCGCTCTTCTCCTCCCTCATAAATGAAGGGCACATGCATCCCATTTCTCACCTACGCTATTTCTTCATTTGAAAGCTTCGAATGCTAATATTATGGGACGGAGGGAGTATGTTTTTTCAGACCAACATGAATTACGTGCAGTAATCACGGGGTCTTTCGTTAGCTGTGAGTGCGAGCAGGGCAGCAGAAGCTTTAGGGTACAAACTCTTCGTGGCTCGGCTCCCATAGTAGCACCAATAATTCATCGACATCGATTTCAATGCACAGGATTCATGATGTTGGAGGCTGCGCCTTGTCCTATCTTCGCGACAACTTCGTGTGAACTCCTACGCCGACGACCCTGAAAGCTAAGGTTTTTGTGAAAAGGAGTGAAATTTTTGCATTGGAGCGCGTGCATAGAGGGAAGAAACGAACTGATACGGTTCTCTAGGTGAAACTTTCGGTGAAACTTTCACCAACTAAACAGAGCCTATTGTTCGGCAAAATAGTACTATTCACACATCACATCGAAACATATTGTTCTCTCTATGCATGCGACCTAATACGGTAAGTTGTCAGCAAATTACCACTATCACCCGTGACATCGAAGTAAATTTATCGAACTAAACATGCCTGGTGTGTTTAGTTTCGTAAATTTGCACGAATGAATAGTGCATTGGAGTGGAAAGTAGTGGAAAAAATGCGTATTGAGACGCGTGCTGTGAGAGAATATGTGACTCGATGTGATGGATTTGTAGTCAAATTCGGCACGATCCCTAGCTTTCCGATCCTGAAGGTGTGAGAATGCGGCAATGATGTACTCCCTCTGTCCCTAAATAAGTGTCGTTAATTTGCCCTTCCCAAAAACAACTTTGACAAATTTTATATTAAAAAATATTAATACCTATGATACATAATTATTATCATTGGAAAGATATTTGAATCTAGTTTTTTAACAAAATTATTTGAAGACACAAATGTTGCATGTATTTTCTACAAATCGAGTCAAATTTGTGACGCGTACACCAACAGCGATACTTATTTAGGGACGGAGGAAGTATAGTCTACGCGTGCATACCTTCTCGTGAGTCGTGACTCACGAGCCATGTTGTCAAAGGCACTGCAGCTTACTCCGTAGTCTAGTACTAGATGAGGGACGGTGGTGAAGAAGCGGTGCTTGTGCCATCCGGGTGACGCTTTCTGCATCGAGACCGAGCAAAGGTGACCTTTGCTGAGGCAGGAAAGTTCCCATGCGACGTTGATACAGTCAGATGATAATGGGCGGTGTGGACCTCACATGGGCATTATCAAAGCTGTGGCCGACTGTGTGTTTTTTAATTAAAAAGAAAAGGAGGGGAAAAACCATCCTATCGATCGTCCTTCACCGCGTCGCCTCCTTCTTCCGCCTACCGCCAGCGGCTGCCGCCGACCCGTGCCCCAGCTCAAGGTCCCCGCCACATACGAGATCGGAGCACCCACCTCGCCGCCCCGGAGCTACCCACTCGAGCTCGCCGTCCCCAGATCCGGGCCGGAGCAGCTCCACTCCTCCTTCCGCCCCTCCCACACGCGAGGCGAGATCTGCGGCCGCCGTCTGCCCGCCAGAGCGCCTCCACGCCGAGCACGCCACCACGGGGCCTCTATCCTCCTCCTACTCGCGCGATGATTTTTTCCCCCCCGAAGAAATGCGATGATTTTTTAATAGCTAAGGCTGGGCCTCAAGTTTAATTAACCTGCTGCTGATGTGTATAAGGCTGCTGGACCCTGATGAGTACTGTGTCCTAGAGACAACACTCGGATTCCAATTATCTACTCGCTGAGATGGAGATTGTAACAGGAGCAATGAACACCCTGCTCCCCAAGCTCGCCAAGCTTCTGACTGATGAGTACAAACTGCAGAAAGGGGTGAGAGGAGAGGTGATGTTCCTGAAAGCTGAGATGGAGAGCATGCAGGCCGCCCTCATGGAGATATCGGAGGTGCCAGTGGACCACCTCAACGAACAGGTCAAGGTCTGGGCTAGGGGTGTGCGGGAGCTGTCCTATGATATCGAGGACAGCGTCGACGCCTTCATGGTGCGCGTTGATACTACCTGCCAGCCAGATGGTCTCAAGGGGTTCATCAACACAAGTATCAACCTATTGTCGATGTTCAAGACTCGACGCCGGATCGCCACCGAGGTCCAACGGATCAAGAAGGATGTTGATGAGGTGAGCAAACGTCGCCAAAGGTACAGGCTTGGGGACGGTGTAACCAAGCCTAGCGCAGCGCGCGTGGACCCTCGGTTACTGGCTCTCTATAAAGATAATGCGCAGCTCGTTGGCATCCATGGCCGGAGAGATGAGGTAGTCAAGTTGCTGTCTGTACAAGGAGATGCCGCATCTAAGCCACCGTTGAAAGTGGTCTCCGTAGTTGGAGTCGGTGGCTTGGGCAAAACAACTCTTGCTAATGCTGTATATCAACAGCTGCGTGGGATGTTTGAGTGTGACGCTTTTGTTTCTGTGTCCATGAAGCCAGACACAAGCAAGATCTTCAGGAGCATACTACGTCAGATAAGCTCACAAGATATTGCTAATATTGAAGCATTGGATGACAAGGAGCTTATAGACAAAATCAGAAGATTCCTCCAGAATAAGAGGTACATCACTACACTACACCTCAATTATAATACCTAGAGAAAGAGAGATTGTTTTAGCAGATTTACTTTTTATCAATATCTGTACAAATCCTTGTGATTCTGACCTTGTAGTGGCATATCTGTACAAATCATTATAAATTTGGATTTGTTTTCCTCAATATAAGTATATTATACTAGCTAGCTTAGTAGGTTCCTTTGAACTTTATGGTACAACGATTACTGAATATTTTCCCTGCAAATGTGCAACAGGTACTTGATTATAATCGATGACATATGGGATGAATCAGCATGGACACTCATAAGTTGCGCTTTCCCTGAGGACAAGTCTGGTGGTAGAATAATTACGACAACTCGGAAATCTAGTGTTGCCCGGTGCTGTTGCTCAGGTGTTGACAGTACTGTTTATGAGCTAGAACATCTTTCTGAGAGTGATTCCATGGAGCTATTTTGCAAAAGAATATTTGGCAAAGAAGATGGATGTCCTCCGGAACTGAATGAAGTATCAGAAAAAATTTTACTGAAATGTGGCGGAGTGCCATTAGCCATTATTACCATAGCTAGTTTATTGTCCAACAAAGCAACAAAAACAAAGGATCAATGGTACAACTTACACAACTGTATTGGTTCTGGCCTTGAAAGAAGTTCTACCATGGAGGACATGCGAAGGATACTGTCCCTTAGCTATTACGATCTACCCTCCCATCTAAGGAATTGTTTGCTATATCTAAGTATATTTCCAGAGGATTATGAAATTGAAAGGCATCGGTTGGTATGGAGATGGATAGCTGAAGGTTTTGTCTATGATAGACAGGGGCAAAGCTATGAACTAGGAGAAAGCTACTACAACGAACTTATTAACAGAAGCATGATCGAACCAGCTGGGTATGACATATGTGACAGGGCAGCAAGATGTCGTGTACATGATATGGTTCTTGATCTCATAATCGTTTTGTCAGTTGAAGAAAATTTTGTTACCATATTGGATGGTAAGCAAGAAACAGTCTTACCAAACAAGATTCGTCGTTTGTCCCTCCAATACAACAATGAAGAACTTGTCATACCACAGGTGAGTTTGAACATGTCTCATGTGAGGTCACTTACTGTCATAGGTAAAAGTCGTATCCTAGCTAAAAGTCACCTCATGCTATCATTTTCAATCTTCGAGCCTTTACGAGTTTTGGATCTAGAACTCGATGGTCACCAAAGTGTTGGTATGTATCACAAGGAAATATGGAAGCTGGTTCACCTGAGGTATCTAAGACTTAGGCATATAAGCATCTCTGAAGTCCCAGAAGAAATTAGGAATCTACAGTTTCTGCAGACGCTGGACATTGAGCAAACTGACATAATAGAAATGCCTTCGGCTGTTGTTCACCTAAGACATCTAATGCGTTTGCATGTTGAATCCTGGGTGAGACTTCCAGATGGGATTGGGAGCTTGAAATCTCTGCAGGAGCTGTCAGGCGGATATATCGATATCAAATCCCCAGACAATTGGAATGAGCTGAATAATCTGACTGAGCTAAGGGTGCTTGATGTTAAGGTTGATAAATGGGATGAGAGTTATGAGGAACCTTTGCATATGTGGCTGCACAATATGGGTAAGCTACGTGCACTGAAACTCTGGCTTGTTGACTGTCCTACCCTAGATTTCCTTTCGGGTTCATTGCAGATGCCTCGGTATCTTCAGAGTCTATGGTTATATAACAATCCTTTCTCCACATTATTGCCGAGGTGGATTTCCTTACTGTTGGACCTCTCTTCCTTATCCATTAGAGTAGACCAATTACAAATGGAGGATCTTAAAATGCTTGGGGAGTTACCATCACTGAAATATCTTAAGTTAAATGTGGCTAAACCCAGAGAAGAAAGGTTGATCATTGGAATTGATTATGCATTCCAGCGTCTAACAAAGCTCATTGTTTGGAGCAAAGCAATGGGGCTGATGTTTGCAAACGGAGCCATGGAAAGGCTTCAAAGTCTTGATCTTCATCTTGATGTGCTAATGACAAAAGATACATATGGTGATTTTGACTTTGGCTTGGAGAACCTCCATTCACTGAAGTCTTTCTATGTCTGCATGGGTAATGATGCCTGCGGTCCGGAGGTGGATGATGCAGAGGCTGCCATGAGGGGAGCACTTGACAAGAATCCCAGTCATCCCAAATTTCATCTCATCTACAGTACTACTATTCAAATTCCGGGCCCATATGAAAGTTCGTTGTTGAATACTATTTCCGGTTTGATCTGCTGCTGTGGCAAGTTTCCACGCCATCAGCAACCACAGTAGTATAGCTAAGGTCAGTTATGCTCCAGCCTTATTTTGAGATTTCATTACTCGTTTCCTTGATGGACTTTTGTTAGACCGTTGCCTCTCTTGTTTAGAAAGTAATGCTTTTTAAGTATGGCTCCATTGCTTGCATGCCATTCAGACTTAACTAGGTTGGGCTATGGCTATGGGCATCTGGGGGTGTAATGCTCACGGCACGCATTCAAGTTGGCGTCATAGGGTCTAGAAAACAGGACAATAGAGAGTAGCATAGATGTCATTTCACTAGCCTTTCCGTTCATTATTCGAAGGGTGGAACTGTCGGCACACTTGTGCCCACAATTTTCTTTGTTTGTTAATCAGTATATCTCATTATCCCCTTGCATATTAAATATACTTCTCGATGAACTTTCTTATCTTGCAGGCTCGGCACTTCTGTGTTGCAGAGGAAATTATGTTCTGCTTTAACATTCGATTCATGTTGGCTTCTTCCTTTGGACACCATAATGCTGAATGGTGGCAGCATAATTGTTGGCTTCTCTTGCAGTGAGCTCGATCAGGGTTCACTACCTGAATGATCGTGCAGGATTGATGGCTATTTACTATTTTCTTCATTTTTGGCGCGACGGGTTGGTGCCAAAGTGGCGCAAGAAATTCACATTTGCAAAATCTATATGCGGTTGCTAGAATAGAAGTACGTGTATTTCATTTGTTAGGATAATATATTTGATTTGAATTCTTGCATGTTCTGACGAATTCAAATAGCAGAAACTACGCTATTTGTTTTGGTCTGTCCCTGAACCTCGGCCCAACTCGGCCTGGCCATAACAGACTGACTGCTCAGACAGGAAGCCCATTCTGGGCCAGATTTTCAGTGCCATGGTGTTTGACCATTTACATCGCCTCCTATTTTTTCCAGGTGTCGTGACAAAATCATTTGAAGAAACTGAACGCTACGAAGATTTCAGTCTCCCTCCCTCTCTATTGGATGAACTTGTGAATACAGAGAATGCAAATTTTTAGGGGGGAAAGAGTCTGTTTTAGCACGCCGTAGACGACGGGCGCCGCGGACGGGATCCCGACATGCATCCCTACGGCGGCACACGTGGCCTCGGAGGACGCCTCGATGGCGCGGTGCAACACGGTGGAGGCCGCGGCGTTGTTGTCGGTGGCGACAGCGTCGAGCGCCGCGGCGGACTGGACGGCAGCGAGGCCAGACGAGTGCATGCGGCGGTGATTGGGGGAGCGCGGTGTGGGGTTTTCGCACGGCGTGGCCGTGGCGCGGCTGCACGGGGTGAGGTCGCATGGCGGCGCGTGGGGGAGCACAGCGCGGGGTGCGGTAGGTGTGCGGGGTACGGTTGGGTGGGTAAGGTGAGGTCGGGTAACAAAAACATTACGATTTTGGTAGAAACACTTTTGAAATTGCGATTTCTATAGATGTACACAATATCCACTCCCAATTACGTGACAGGTGGGTCCGGCGTGAGGGGTACGGTGGATCTGAATTGAGTGAGAAACGTTTCAATTATTTTCGATCTTTACAGTATAGATAATCGGCAGCTCTCCTGTTTGGTTCATTTTTAAAAATATAATCAAATGTACTAATTTGGGAGACCATGCCATATCATATCAGGCCTTATAAACAGGAATGAGAGAGTAATTGGAAAGCTTGGGTGCAGATACTTTCGTTATTGGAAGGTAAAAATAGAGAAAAAGATAAGACAAGAAGAAAAAAAAGTAGCTTTTGTATACAATCAAATGACTGACATTGGGCGTGCAGGGTGCCGTTGCATGGTCAGTGTCAGCAATTCAATTATGAAGAATCTAGCTTGTAGATGGCACCTTGGCCAGTCTTCCATCAGCCTCCTGATCTCCAATCTTGCAGCGTTTGTCTTGATCAGCCCTACATGATTGTATATGCTTAGTTAGTCTGCACTGATCACTTCAATCATCACCCGTCAGTTGTTCGCATCATTGCGTATGTAGGCGGAGTTCAGTCATTTCTTTTTGTATATTGGAATTCAGAGTTGAGATAAGGGACATACTGTTGACATCTTTTAGGGCCAATACGCGAGCGCACTCGAGCGTGCAGCGCGCAGAGAAGCTCGCTGAAGCCTTCCTGTGCAGGACGGTCAGACCGGTAGTAGCAGTCAGTCAGACCGGTTACCCGTGATCCCGGCGGTAAACTAACGAACGCTTGTCCGGGAGGGATCTCCTCAGGGCAAGCTACCTTGGGCTGTCCTAGGATCGGTAGGCCACCTAGAACGTCCTCAGATGTCGTAGTGACGAAGGAAGAACACCAAAACAAGGATGGAAGAGCTAGGACAAAAAGATAAAAGTAAAGACAAAAATAATAGATTGATGTAATTGCCTAGGCTCAGCTCAAAGGAGTGGGAGAAGAGGGCCGTGGGTAGATGAGGAGCAGGGCAGGGCTCCTCGGACGTACAAGTGTGAGTGTGACTCACAAAGTCACCAGGCACTCCATGTGCCATGTGATGAACGCTCTCTGTGCCATGGACATGAGATGCACAGGGAAGCTGGGAACGCGGGACCCCGAGGACTTGACTTTGCTCTGGTTGTACGTGGACAGAGGGATCGGACCACGCAAGCACAGAGACACATGCAGCTAGCCTGCTATATACTGCCATCTTTCCTTCCCTGATGAAGTAGAATTACGGGGTTTTGTTTACTTCTCAAAGTTTCTACAATTCATCCATCACATCAAATGTTCAGTCATTAATTAGGAGTATTAAACATAGATTAATGACAAAATACATTTTTTAACTCTGATTTATTAAGCCTAATTACATAATTAGACAATGTGGTGCTACAGTGAACATATGCTAATGACAGATTAATTAAGTTTAAAAAATTTGACAGACGAAAACCAGACGAGTTCTGTAATTAGTTTTTTACTAGTATCTGAACACTCCTTCCGACATCCCATGAAACATCCATATCGCAAAATTTTTCATCACTCCAACTAAACAAAGCTCAGCCTCAACAAGGAAGTCTAGTCCTCGCATCCTCACCAATCTGTGCTAGTGTGAAGCTCCGATCAATATCTCACATCCATGCAGTGGAAGATTAGTCATTGATTGGCAGTACGTCTCGCCCCGGCTTCAGCAATGTGTAGGAACAGCCCTGATTCCATATAGAACCGTGTCATTTCCATAAAAAAATCACAATGTATAGGACCTCTTTGCAATCCTTGAGATGGACTAAAAAATCAATTCTTCCTTCCATCATTATCCTTCCGCAACAGTGTAGCGAACATGGCCTCAATGCCAATAGTTCGTGTATGATTTTGGTGATTCAATGACAACATGATCAATGGGACTAACTATATTGTCTAGCATGTCTTTGTAGGCATTTTAGATCCCATAGATGTTACCACAAGTTAGCATAACACAAGTTAACATGCTATGTGTAAAGCGCAGCAAAAATCCAGAGTTAGTATATTTTTCAAGTGTGTAAATCGTGGCATGTTAAAACAAGGCGAAGAGAAGGAAAAGGACACCGTCGGATAAACCGACGACACCATCACAAGTTAACATGCCATGTGTAAAGCGTAGCAAAAATCCAGAGTTAGTATATTTTTCAAGTGTGTAAATCGTGGCATGTTAAAACAAGGCGAAGAGAGGGAAAAGGACACCATCGGATGAACCGACGACACCATCACAAGTTAACATGCCATGAGTAAAGCGCAGCAAAAATCCAGAGTTAGTATATTTTTCAAGTGTGTAAATCGTGGCATGTTAAAACAAGGCGAAGAGAGGGAAAAGGACACCATCGGATGAACCGACGACACCATCACAAGTTAACATGCCATGTGTAAAGCGCAGCAAAAATCCAGAGTTAGTATATTTTTCGAGTGTGTAAATCGTGGCATGTTAAAACAAGGCGAAGAGAAGGAAAAGGACACCGTCGGATGAACCGACGACACCATCGGAGCGAGCGCCGGATGATTTGGTACACTGCGTGAAGACTTCAACGAGGACCACCGGATGATCCGACGTCATGGTTTTTACAAGCGCCGGATGAATTCAACGAAGGAGCAGCTGAGTCAGAGGCACCGGATGAACCGACGGTCCAGGCATCGGTTCATCCGATGGCTATCAAGTTCAAGACAGAGACATTTTTGCGCTGGAGTCTGTAGCACCGGATGACCCGACGGTCCAACACCGGTTCATCCGACGGCTTTGGTTTTACAACACAGAGACGCCGGGCTGAATTTCCTTTAGCACCGGATGAACCGACGTAGCACCGGATGAAGCGTCGAATGATTTTCTGTCAACGGTCATGTGCGGTGGAAGGTAACGGTTAATAGCACCGGATGAACCGACGCCTTGGAAAAGGTGAGCGTCGGATCATCCGACGGTACCCAGAAAGGTACTAGCCGTTGGAGCAACAGCTCTATGGATGGCAAGGGCTATTTATACCCCTTCCACTCGCCCATTTGAGGTTGCTGGATTGTGTGGAAGTGCAGAGGAACCCAAGACACATTCAAGATCATATCCAAGCCATACAAGTGCTCAAGTGTTGATCAAAAGACTTGCACATGCTTTGTGTGTGTGTTTAGTGCTAGGCTTAACTTAGAGCTGAGTGAGTGCAAGGTGTGCCAGCCTTGTGAAGTGATTCTAGAGTGAATCAAGTGTACAAGAGGTGCGCCGAAGCCTTGGGGCCTTTGGTGGCTCTCCGGCGATCAAGTCTTCGACCCTCCGACTTTGTGTGGAGTGGCGTTGACGCTTTGTGCGGGGGACGTGGAGACCCCCTTCCCTTGGTGGAGAAGCTCCTTAGTGGAGGCGGCATCAAGGTGACAAAGGGGCTTGGCGAGTGCCTTCGTGGCAAGCCTTTGTGGCAAGTCAAGTTGGCCTTGGGAGAGACTTGGTGACTGAGAAGCGATACTCTTATGTGGAGTGCTTCAACAACGTGGACTAGGGGTGGCTTAGTGCCTACCGATACCACGGGATAAATCACATTTCAAGAGTTTGCTTCCTCTCATCCCTCTTTACGTTTCCGCATTTCTTTCTTGCAACCTTTGTGTGCCTTTACTTTCATAGAGTAGTATCTTGATAGGATTGGCTATAGGTTGCATAACTCTTTGGGATGGGAGTTTCACACTAGCTCAAACATAGATGCACATCTAGATAGTATGTTTTAGTTTATGTTTTGAGCAAATAGTGATAACCATAGGCTTAAGGTTTTAAGTTTGCCTAATTCACCCCCTCCCCCTCTTAGGCTAGGAGCATCCGATTCCTTACAAGTGGTATCAGAGCTGGGACTCACTTCTTTGACAAAGAAACGTCAATTCCATTGGCAAATTGTGAAACCGGCTCATTGGAACGGTTAGGCTTCACCGCCTAGTGAGTTGCTCTATAGTGGAAAGGCATGGATTCCTTAGGTTTGGCCCCACGTTTCGATGGCACGGGTTATCATCGGTGGAAAGTTCTCATGGAAGCTTATCTCCAAGCAAAGGGCCTTGATGTTTGGAGAGTCACCGATGAGGGTGTTAAAAATGATACTAGAAAGGAAAAGCAATTTGATGTTATTGCAAAGAGTATCATTTTGTCCTCTCTAGATGTAGGTGTTTTCAATAGAGTTTTTACTTGTGAAAATGCTCATGAGCTATGGAAAACCATCACGGAAGACAATGAGGGTTCAAAAGATGTTGCAAATGAACGCTATGATTGTCTCCTTGATGATTTCAATAGATTTAAGCAACTTGAGAATGAAAATGCCGAATCTATGTACTCACGCCTAAATGTTTTTGTGAATGAGATAAATGCTCTAGGTGTGAAGAACATCACGGACATGAGCATCAACCGCAAGATCCTTCAAAGTCTTCGAAAGCCCGACTATGACTTGGTGAAGGCCATCATTTATGAGAAGAAGCTCGAAGACTTGAAGCCATCTCAAATCTTGAGCAAGATCATGGCGCACGAGTTTCAACTCATGCCCAAGAAAGCTCCCAAGAATGATGAGCTCAAGACCAAGGAAGCACCCAAGGTTGAGCTCAAGACAACACCTCAAGAACCATCTTCTCCAACCGCAAGCCATGCTCTCTCAAGTCAACAAGAGAAGAAGATGAGGAAGATGGCGATCCATGGGAGCTCAAGTAAAGATGATGATGATGAAAGCACCTCAAGTGATGAAGAGACCGACTCCATGGTAGCCATGTACATGAAGAAGGTCTTCAAGTACGTGAAGGAAATCAACATGTACGCCTACAACGTCCACTTGAGAGAAGGGCGTCATCATCAACACATCAAGGTCACCAAGATCAATCACAAGAAAGAGAAGAAGGTGGCAAAGAAGAGGAAGCCAAAGCAAGAAGCATTCACCGTCGTTCGAGAGTGGACAAGTGGTGGAGAGTCAAGTTCTAGTAGCTCAAGTGACGAATCAAGCAAGAACTTCGCCACCCGCTTCATGCAAGGTACCTCATGATCACCACACATGTGCCTTATGGCCCAAGTGGAGAGAGATGTAAGTGATGATGAATCCGATGCCACCTCCATTGATGATCTTGTTGAGCTAGTTAATCAGCAAAAAGGAATGCTAGAGAAAAAATCAATTGACATAAAAGAACTTAATGCTCTCAATGATCTTAGTGCGACCCTTGCCATAAATTATGAAGATTTGTTATGCAAATTCAATTTCCTTTGCATGGAGCGTGATGAGGTAAAATCTAAGCTAGAGAGCATTGAGCTTAAAACTAGTGATTCCCTTGAGCTCAATGAATCATCTATCCCTTGTGCAATTCCTATCTCCAAGGTAGATGCTTCAACTTCTTGCATTGATTTAATTGATGAATCTTGCTAACCACCTTGCAATGAGGATGTTGTTGTAGAAACATGTGATCATCTCATAGGCAAGGAGAATGATGAGCTCAAGCAAGAAGTAGAACGACTCCAAGCGAAATTGGCTCGGTTGATGGGCAAAGATGAGGGCAACAAGGAACAAGTGGAAGTCTCTCAAGACATGTAGAGCAACGTCTAACCTTCTCAAGATAACCGTGATCACATGGTGAAGAAGCTTGAGAAGGGTTCAATCGTGACTTGCTACAAGTGTCATGAAGAAGGACACAAGTTCTACAAATGCCCTCAATTCATTAAGAAGATGGCCTAGGGTGAGAAGAAGAAGATGCGCCCCACCATCAAGAGCTCCCTCATCTACACCAAGCCCATCCACAAGAACAAGATCAAAAGCAACACCTACGTCATCAAGAAGAAGATAAATGGCAAGGTGATTGCTCACAAGGTTGGGAAGATGAAGACGGAGCGAGGTTGGAACCAACCCATTTGGGTGCCCAAGGAAGTCATCATCAACATGAAGGGGCCTCAAGTGGTTTGGGTTCCAAAGGCCACGTGAAGGCTATGAGCATCGGGGACTTGGGAGGCTTGGCACAAGAAGAAGTGAAGATTCAAGTCTAGAAACCAAGCTTGCAAGTTGGACACATGTTGCCAAAGCTCCCCGGTTATGGTAATGGTAGTTAAACCCATCTTATCTATCATTGTAGCTCCATTACCATGTCTAGGTTTGCATTTGTTGCTTTGCCTAGTTGTTTGCATATGGTAGGTTGCTTATGTATCTTGTGCTAACCCATGAGCAACCTACATGGGTTGTCTTGTGTGTAGGAAATCTACACTTGTTCTCTTTCATGGTGCATGTTTTTCATATTTTTATCTCTTTGCATCATGAGCAAGCTATAGGGTTAGCTTCCCGTTGTTTTCATAAACAATGTGCATACATTTGGTTGGTGATTCAAACACTAAATGCACACATTTAGGGGGAGCTCATCCTATGGCTTGTGATTGGGACTAACATTTTTTCAAGTCTATTTTTTTGTAGTCCCATGGTGACGCGTTCCGATGCGGAGTTTCATTCTAAGAGAATGATATTTCACTCTCAATGTGATCTAACATCTCTAAAAGAGTGAATATAGCAATTTAAGCTTCATGCTATTGAGTAATGACCTTACGAGCCTATATCTCTATATAAGTTCAAAGGCAATGCACTCATACATTCCTAATCCTTGTGGTACCCCAAGTGGTGTCATCTTCAAGTGATATCATTTCCAAGTGGCTCATCTCAACATGGTGCCATCAAGGTAGAGAGGAGAAACCCCGGAGGTATGCTTTGCTCAAATTTCTACAAGTGGTTTTCATTGTTATATCCTTTGTTCTTTTGAGCTACATCCATGCATGGCATTCCCTAAGCTTCCTTATCTTACAAGAATTAAGTTGTACACTTGATTTCCACATCATCATGTTTGTGCACACACTTAGGGGAGCTAAGTTTATGTCATGTTGGTTTCATGAACTAGTGATCCACCTTAGTCATCTCAAAATGGTATCTTCATTGGTATCATTACATATGGATCATGGCTCATGAAGCTCACTCCCTAGGCATCTAACATTTCCCTTTGAGCTATGTTTGTAAGAACTTGCAATTTGGTGGTTCACATTTGAGGAAATTCAAAGACCCTTTTTGGAGATTCTATTTGGAGATTGTATTCCAAAGGGGGAGAAATTGGAATCAAAGCAAGCTAAGTGTGAACATTGCAAAAGGGGGAGAAATTACATACGAGGGAGAATGCATCAAGGGGGAGTTGTGATCTAGGGGGAGATTGGATGATGGTAAGCATCCAAGCAAGTGTAAGTGGTTCAATTTGTCAATTTTTGCAAATTTATGCTTGTTTTGATTGTGTTGTCATAAATCACCAAATAGGGGGAGATTGTAGCGAACATGGCCTCAATGCCAATAGTTCGTGTATGATTTTGGTTATTCAATGACAACAAGATCAATGGGACTAACTATATTGTCTAGCATGTCTTTGTAGGCATTTTAGATCCCATGGATGTTATCACAAGTTAACATAACACAAGTTAACATGCCATGTGTAAAGCGCAGCAAAGATCCAGAGTTAGTATATTTTTCAAGTGTGTAAATCGTGGCATGTTAAGACATGGCGAAGAGAAGGAAAAGGACACCGTCGGATGAACTGACGGCACCATCGGAGCAAGCACCGGATGATTTGGTACACTGCATGAAGACTTCAATGAGGACCACCGGATGATCCAACGTCACGGTTTTTACAAGCGCCGGATGAATTCAACGAAGGAGCAGCTGAGTCAGAGGCACCGGATGAACCGACGGTCCAGGCACCGGTTCATCAGATGGCTATCAAGTTCAAGACAGAGACGTTTTTGCGCTGGAGTCTGTAGCACCGGATGAACCGACGGTCCAACACCGGTTCATCCGACGGCTATGGTTTTACAAGACAGAGACGCCGGGCTGAATTTCCTTTAGCACCGGATGAACCGACGTAGCACCGGATGAAGCGTCGGATGATTTTCTGTCAACGGTCATGTGCGGTGGAAGGTAACGGCTAGTAGCACCGGATGAACCGACACCTTGGAAAAGGTGAGCGTCGGATCATCCGACGGTACCCAGAAAGGTACTAGTCATTGGAGCAACGGCTCTATGGATGGCAAGGGCTATTTATCCCCCTTCCACTCGCCCATTTGAGGTTGCTGGATTGTGTGGAAGTGCAGAGGAACCCAAGACACACTCAAGATCATATCCAAGCCGTACAAGTGCTCAAGTGTTGATCAAAAGACTTGCACATGCTTTGTGTGTGTGTTTAGTGCTAGGCTTAATTTAGAGCTGAGCGAGTACAAGGTGTGCCAACCTTGTGAGGTGATTCTAGAGTGAATCAAGTGTACAAGAGGTGCACCGAAGCCTTGGGGCCTTTGGTGGCTCTCCGGCGATCAAGTCTTCGACCCTCCGACTTTGTGTGAAGTGGTGTTGACGCTTTGTGTGGGGGACGTGGAGACCCCCTTCCCTTGGTGGAGAAGCTCCTTAGTGGAGGTGGCATCAAGGTGACAAAGGGGCTTGGTGAGTGCCTTCGTGGCAAACCTTTGTGGCTAGTCAGGTTGGCCTTGGGAGAGGCTTGGTGACCGAGAAGCGATACTCTTATGTGGAGTGCTTCAACAACGTGGACTAGGGGTGGCTTAGTGCCTACCGATACCACGGGATAAATCACGTGTCAAGAGTTTGCTTCCTCTCATCCCTCTTTACGTTTCCGCATTTCTTTCTTGCAACCTTTGTGTGCCTTTACTTTCATAGAGTAGTATCTTGATAGGATTGGCTATAGGTTGCATAACTCTTTGGGATGGGAGTTTCACACTAGCTCAAACATAGATGCACATCTAGATAGTATGTTTTAGTTTATGTTTTGAGCAAATAGTGATAACCCTAGGCTTAAGGTTTTAAGTTTGCCTAATTCACCCCCTCCCCCTCTTAGGCTAGGAGCATCCGATTCCTTACAAGTGGTATCAGAGCCGGGACTCACTTCTTTGACAAAGAAACGTCAATTCCATTGGCAAATTGTGAAACCGGCTCATTGGAACGGTTAGGCTTCACCGCCTAGTGAGTTGCTCTATAGTGGAAAGGGATGGATTCCTTAGGTTTGGCCCCACGTTTCGATGGCACGGGTTATCATCGGTGGAAAGTTCTCATGGAAGCTTATCTCCAAGCAAAGGGCCTTGATGTTTGGAGAGTCACCGATAAGGGCGTTAAAAATGATACAAGAAAGGAAAAGCAATTTGATGTTATTGCAAAGAGTATCATTTTGTCCTCTCTAGATGTATGTGTTTTCAATAGAGTTTTTACTTGTGAAAATGCTCATGAGCTATGGAAAACCATCACGGAACACAATGAGGGTTCAAAAGATGTTGCAAATGAACGCTATGGCTGTCTCCTTGATGATTTCAATAGATTTAAGCAACTTGAGAATGAAAATGCCGAATCTATGTACTCACACCTAAATGTTCTTGTGAATGAGATAAATGCTCTAGGTGTGAAGAACATCACGGACATGAGCATCAACCGCAAGATCCTTCAAAATCTTCGAAAGCCCGACTATGACTTGGTGAAGGCCATCATTTATGAGAAGAAGCTCGAAGACTTGAAGCCATCTCAAATCTTGAGCAAGATCATGGCGCACGAGTTTCAACTCATGCCCAAGAAAGCTCCCAAGAATGATGAGCTCAAGACCAAGGAAGCACCCAAGGTTGAGCTCAAGACAACACCTCAAGAACCATCTTCTCCAACCGCAAGCCATGCTCTCTCAAGTCAACAAGAGAAGAAGATGAGGAAGATGGCGATCCATGGGAGCTCAAGTAAAGATGATGATGATGAAAGCACCTCAAGTGATGAAGAGACCGACTCCATGGTAGCCATGTACATGAAGAAGGTCTTCAAGTACGTGAAGGAAATCAACATGTACGCCTACAATGTCCACTTGAGAGAAGGGCGTCATCATCAACACATCAAGGTCACCAAGCTCAAGCACAAGAAAGAGAAGAAGGTGGCAAAGAAGAGGAAGCCAAAGCAAGAAGCATTCACCGTCGTTCGAGAGTGGACAAGTGGTGGAGAGTCAAGTTCTAGTAGCTCAAGTGACGAATCAAGCAAGAACTTCGCCACCCGCTTCATGCAAGGTACCTCATCATCACCATACATGTGCCTTATGGCCCAAGTGGAGAGCGATGTAAGTGATGATGAATCCAATGCCACCTCCATTGATGATCTTGTTGAGCTAGTTAATCAGCAAAAAGGAATGCTAGAGAAACAATCAATTGACATAAAAGAACTTAATGCTCTCAATGATCTTAGTGCGACCCTTGCCACAAATTATGAAGATTTGTTATGCAAATTCAATTTCCTCTGCAAGGAGCGTGATGAGCTAAAATCTAAGCTAGAGAGCATTGAGCTTAAAACTAGTGATTCCCTTGAGCTCAATGAATCATCTATCCCTTGTGCAATTCCTATCTCCAAGGTAGATGCTTCAACTTCTTGCATTGATTTAATTGATGAATCTTGGTCACCACCTTGCAATGAGGATGTTGTTGTAGAAACATGTGATCATCTCATAGGCAAGGAGAATGATGAGCTCAAGCAAGAAGTAGAACGACTCCAAGCGAAATTGGCTCGGTTGATCGGCAAAGATGAGGGCAACAAGGAACAAGTGGAAGTCTCTCAAGACATGTAGAGCAACGTCCAACCTTCTCAAGATAACCGTGATCACATGGTGAAGAAGCTTGAGAAGGGTTCAATCATGACTTGCTACAAGTGTCATGAAGAAGGACACAAGTTTTACAAATGCCCTCAATTCATTAAGAAGATGGCCTAGGGTGAGAAGAAGAAGATGCGCCCCACCATCAAGAGCTCCCTCATCTACACCAAGCCCGCAAGAACAAGATCAAAAGCAAGACCTACGTCATCAAGAAGAAAATAAATGGCATGGTGATTGCTCACAAGGTTGGGAAGATGAAGACGGAGCGAGGTTGGAACCAACCCATTTGGGTGCCCAAGGAAGTCATCATCAACATGAAGGGGCCTCAAGTGGTTTGGGTTCCAAAGGCCACATGAAGGCCATGAGCATCGGGGACTTCGGAGGCTTGGCACAAGAAGAAGTGAAGATTCAAGTCTAGAAGCCAAGCTTGCAAGTTGGACACGTGTTGCCCAAGCTCCCCAGTTAAGGTAATGGTAGTTAAACCCATCTTATCTATCATTGTAGCTTCATTGCCATGTCTAGGTTTGCATTTGTTGCTTTGCCTAGTTATTTGCATATGGTAGGTTGCTTATGTATCTTGTGCTAACCCATGAGCAACCTACATGGTTTGTCTTGTGTGTAGGAAATCTACACTTGTTCTCTTTCATGGTGCATGTTTTTCATATTTTTATCTCTTTGCATCATGATCAAGCTATAGGGTTAGCTTCCCGTTGTTTTCATAAACAATGTGCATACATTTGGTTGGTGATTCAAACACTAAATGCACACATTTAGGGGGAGCTCATCCTATGGCTTGTGATTGGGACTAACATTTTTTCAAGTCTATTTTTTGTAGTCCTATGGTGATGCGTTCCGATGCGGTGTTTGATTCTAAGAGAATGATGTTTCACTCTCAATGTGATCTAACTTCTCTAAAAGAGTGAATATAGCAATTTAAGCTTCATGCTATTGAGTCATGACCTTACGAGCCTATATTTCTATATAAGTTCAAAGGCAATGCACTCATACATTCCTAATCCTTGTGGTACCCCAAGTGGTGTCATCTTCAAGTGATATCATTTCCAAGTGGCTAATCTCAACATGGTGCCATCAAGGTAGAGAGGAGAAACCCCGGAGGTATGCTTTGATCAAATTTCTACAAGTGGTTTTCATTGTTATATCCTTTGTTCTTTTAAGCTACCTCCATGCATGGCATTCCCTAAGCTTTCTTATCTTACAAGAATTAAGTTGTACACTTGATTTCCACATCATCATCTTTGTGCACACACTTAGGGCAGCTTAGTTTATGTCATGTTGGTTTCATGAACTAGTGATCCACCTTAGTCATCTCAAAATGGTATCTTCATTGGTTGATGATGGTAAGCATCCAAGGAAGTGTAAGTGGTTCAATTTGTCAATTTTTGCAAATTTATGCTTGCTTTTATTGTGTTGTCATAAATCACCAAATAGGGGGAGATTGTAGCGAACATGGCCTCAATGCCAATAGTTCGTGTATGATTTTGGTGATTCAATGACAACATGATCAATGGGACAAACTATTTTGTCTAGCATGTCTTTGTAGGCATTTTAGATCCCATGGATGTTACCACAAGTTAACATAACACAAGTTAACATGCCATGTGTAAAGCGCAGCAAAGATTCAGAGTGAGTATATTTTTCATGTGTGTAAATCGTGGCATGTTAAGACAAGGCGAAGAGAAGGAAAAGGACACCGTCGGATGAATCGACGGCACCTTCGAAGCAAGCGTCGGATGATTTGGCACACTGCGTGAAGACTTCAACGAGGACCACCGGATGATCCGACGTCATGGTTTTTACAAGCACCGGATGAATTCAAGGAAGGAGCAGCTGAGTCAGAGGCACCAGATGAACTAACGGTCCAGGCACCGGTTCATCCGATGGCTATCAAGTTCAAGACAGAGACATTTTTGCGCTGGAGTCTGTAGCACCGGATGAACCGACGGTCCAACACCGGTTCATCCGACGACTATGGTTTTGCAAGACAGAGACACCGGGCTGAATTTCCTTTAGCACCGGATGAACCGACGTAGCACCGGATGAAGCGTCGGATGATTTTCTATCAACGGTCATGTGCGGTGGAAGGTAACGGCTAGTAGCACCGGATGAACCGACGCCTTGGAAAAGGTGAGCGTCGGATCATCCGACGGTACCCAGAAAGGTACTAGCCGTTGGAGCAACGGCTCTATGGATGGCAAGGGCTAAATATAAACTTCCACTCGCCCATTTGAGGTTGCTGGATTGTGTGGAAGTGCAGAGGAACCCAAGACACACTCAAGATCATATCCAAGCCATACAAGTGCTCAAGTGTTGATCCAAAGACTTGCACATGCTTTGTGTGTGTATTTAGTGCTAGGCTTAGCTTAGAGCTGAGTGAGTGCAATGTGTGCCAACCTTGTGAGGTGATTCTAGAGTGAATCAAGTGTACAAGTGGTGCACCGGAGCCTTGGGGCCTTTGGTGGCTCTCCGGCGATCAAGTCTTCGACCCTCCGACTTTGTGTGGAGCGGCGTTGACGCTTTGTGCGGGGGACGTGGAGACCCCCTTCCCTTGGTGGAGAAGCTCCTTAGTGGAGGCGGCATCAAGGTGACCAAAGGACTTGGCGAGTGCCTTCGTGGCAAGCCTTTGTGGCAAGTCAAGTTGGCCTTGGGAGAGACTTGGTGACCGAGAAGCGATACTCTTACGTGGAGTGCTTCAACAACGTGGACTAGGGGTGGCTTAGTGCCTACCGATACCACGGGATAAATCACATGTCAAGAGTTGCTTCCTCTCATCCCTCTTTACGTTTCCGCATTTCTTTCATGCAACCTTTGTGTGCCTTTACTTTCATAGAGTAGTATCTTGATAGAATGGGCTATAGGTTGCATAAGTCTTTGGGATGTGAGTTTCACACTAGCTCAAACATAGATGCACATCTAGATAGTATGTTTTAGTTTATGTTTTGAGTAAATAGTGATAACTCTAGACTTAAGGTTTTAAGTTTGCCTAATTCATCCCTTCCCCTCGCTCATCCGATTCCTTACCAACAGCAGCTACCGTCTGCTCTTCCTTTGCTCCCCACAACTGTAATTGTTTATTCCAGAGCGAGTCCCATGCATGTAGTCGGCCCTTTGAATTTCTAGCATAGGACCAAGGTCACAGTGTATAGGATTGGGTGAAAAAGTACAGCACCTGCTATAGGACCGCACATTGCAGACGCCCTAGTACTACTACACATCTTCACACGCGTCGCCGCAGTTGTCACCCTCTGCTAGCTGTCCTATGTCCTAATCCGATGAATGTGGCCATTGTGCACATTTTTATCAACGCTGAATGTTGTCACACACTTTGCACGTGAAGCCCTTCTTACATCCACTGGCAGACACAGACAGTCATGCACGACGCCTGTCTCGTCTTATTACCAACCACCGTACAATCATGCAAGTAGGTGGCCGGCACTCAGGACTAAGCTCATCCCTCTGTGATAGCTACGCATATGTACGCGTGCACACTTTGTAGTCACGTCAGATTTATAGTGTTGGTTTGGGAAACGAAACAACCTCAATGCACGATTTGATCCCACGGTTTGGTATGCTAGACACATTATTAAACTGTTAATAGTGTTGTGATCAAATGTGCCATACAAATTATGTAGCCTTTTATCAACCCATGATACAGAGCAGTATCCTTCTTCCTAACAGTATCGAACACCCTGCATCCTTCTCGCCATCAGCCCATAAATCAAATACCCCAGCAGCTCTCCGTCCACCTCCACTGTTGACCATTTCGGCGAACACCATGTACATGACCCACACCCTCCCTTCCTTGTACAACCACGACACCACCGCACGGCAGCACTTGCCTCCGTCGTCTGGCACTACGCTCGTCTGCATTCCGTCGAACAGCTTTAGGGCATCCTCTGATCCGCAGCATGGTTATTCTTCAACATGGTCAACACGATCTCCTGGCACACCATCGCACCCGGCTCGTTGCACCTCGCAGTGTGCCATGCTCACTTGAGTTCTTACATAATTGGTTAGTGCTCCTGGTGTCCTTAAAAAAATAGGTGAGCATCGTGCCCGCCTGTGGGCTAAGGCCAGCGAAAATGGGCGATTTACATAAGCGGCTAGCTGCCCATCTATGTAAATGTATTTACAGAGGTTGACGACAAGGAGGCCGGCCATGAGGAGCTCGCCGCCGGATCTGGAGGAGGAGAGGGAGGGGGCCGCCGTGGCGCCAGGAGCCGTCCCTCCGTGGCGCACTCCGCTGCCGTCCCGCCCGCGACCTCCTCCGCCGGCGCGGCCAAGAGCTTAGAGAGGAGAGGAGAGGAGAGGGAGCCAGCCGGCCAGCCGGTCATCGTCCTCCATGCCTGGAGGAGCCGGCCGAGGGTGAGGGAGAGGGTGCGGCGCTGTGGCACTGGAGGTTGAGGGAGAGGGGGCGGCGCTGGAGAGGTGAGGGAGAGGAGGCAGCGCTGGAGGCCGAGGGTGAGCGAGAGGGGGCGGCGCGGGAGATTTGAGGCCGTGAGGGTGGCGCTGGAGGGTGAGGGGGCGGCGTTGGAGGTGAGGGAGAGGGAGGGGGCGTTTAGGGTTTGTGGGGGGAGGGGAGGGGAGCCTTTTATATAATGAATGCCATCGGATTTGAGCCGTCGGATCGTCAGATCTACGGCTCACAATGATCAGAGTGCTGGTAGGCCACGGTGGGCTGTTGGGCCAGGGTTTAGTCGACTTAGGATCTTTGCTGTGCGCCTTACTAAAAAGTGCACGGCAAAAATTCTTTGTCTTGCGCTTTTTAATAACGCGCACGGCAAACTTTTTTTCTACAATTTTATATAATTCATAAAAATTATCAAACAAATTTGAAAAAAATTAGAAAATTAACACAAATTAAGTTATGTTGTATATTGCTTATAGAAACAAGTTTTGTAGTTAAAACTCAATTTGAAGGTCGCGTCGCTTACAAATCTAACCATATCTTTCGTAACTCTATGAAACTTCATCGGAGCTGTTTCGATTTCTAAGCATCGTACATGACCAAATGTTCAAAATTCATTCATATTTTTACTACAGCCTTCGCATTTGATATCATGAGATATTGACAAATCTCATAATTTTTAAAATTTATTTTCATTTTTTAGAATTTTCAAATCAGTTGGACACACGATCAAGGTCGTTTTTCTTGGTCAAGATGTTCGAATTTCTTTTGATTTCACGAAAAAGATCTTAAATTGAGCTAAATAACATGAATATCATTTTTCCACTCATTTTATTATATTATTTGCATCACTTGTAGTTCAAATTGGACTTCTTTAAAAAAATTGTTTGAAATGCAATTAATTAGTTAAATATAGCAAATGATTACAAAAAATCTACCAAATTTTTACATGATGTATCACATGTTGTATGCATAGAGTTGAAAAAAATTTCAAGGTGAGAAGAATTTTTTTTGAGGAGCAATTGGATTTGGGGAAACATACTTGAAGGTAAAAAAATACTTTGCCGTGCGCTAGAAAAAAAACGCACGGCAAAGTTTTATAAAAATAACAATACTTCATTTGTTCAAAAATGCGAAATGCGAAGAAAATACTTTGCCATGCATGGTGGAAAAAACGCACGGCAAACAAGATCTTTGCCGTGCGTTTTTTTTTTGTTGCGCACGGCAAATAAGATCTTTGCCGTTCGTTTTTTGTTGGCGTGCGCCCTATAAAAAACGCACGGCAAACAAGCTCTTTGCCGTGCGCCCGAAATAAAACGCACGGTAAAGTTTTTGACGCACGGCAAACTTTGGTTTTCCCGCAGTGTATCGACTTCTGACATAGTGACCGGCAGACACAAACACCCATTCACGACACCAATCTCATCTTATTACCAACCACTGTACCTGCAATATATCCTTAGATATATATATGGTCCGATCGGAAAATTTCGGTTGTGTTTTTTTTGCACGAACCATTTGGTTCCTGTAGGAAATGGTTCAAGATGGATGTTTCGATGGGTAAATGGAACGCCAAGATGAAATCAACCTTCCTAATATAATTTTATATTAATAAGAGAGTGAATCATATGGTTCAAATCAAATTGGTAGAATCACATCATCCAGGATCATATCCCATGCATCACATTTGGTAACACATAATTCATGTATAGCAGTACCTACCAGCTAGTACTTCATCTCCACATGCACATTTTAGCTGTCCCATGTCCTCTTTTTTAAACAAGTAGCTGTCCTATGACCTAATAATCCGATGAATGTGGCCATTATGCACATTTTTATCAACACTGAATGTTGTTACACACTTTGCACGTGAAGCCCTTCTATGTCCACTGACAGACACGGACAATCATGAACGACACCTGTCTCTTGTTATTACCAACCACCGTACAATCATGCATCCCTTGTGAGAGACTATAAATCGAGGGGAGGGACTACTACCAGTCATATCCTCACTACCAATCGTACACACGACCCACTCGGAGCCTCACTTTTACTTCTCTCCTTTTGTAAGTAGCCGCTATTATTGCACTGTTCTTCTTCTCTTGAAAGCATAGCACTTTTTCTTATGTAACACTAGGGCAGGTGTTCTGCCATTTCATTTAGTAGGAAGCAATACACTTTTTCTTCTCCCATTTGTAAGTAGCGGCTGTTATTGTGCCTTTGTTCTTCTCTTGTAAGCAGTATTCCACCCGTACCGAAATATTCATTGTTCACTTTTCATCACCATGTTTGACCATTCGTCTTATTAAAAAATTTAGTACAAATATAAAAAAATAAGTCATGCTTAAATCACCTTTGACGATAAAAGTGAGTCATACGCAAGATAAATGAAACTTACAATTTTTTTAATAAGATGAATAGTCAAACATTGTGACCAAAGTCAACAGCGATAAATATTTCGATACGGAGGTAGTACTTTTTATTAGAAGATCACTAATCTATCAACCCATGCTCCCACACGGGCTAGGCTTGAGTTGCAATTAATTTATACATCTTTTCATCCACATTAATTTTTCACTTTTCACCACACATACATCAATTGTTGTCTGACATGTGTTTAATTAAACCTTAGTTTCATATACATGCTTAACATGCATGAAAATTGGTACCGCTTTCCCCGCACATGTATATATGATCTATATACACACATATCATATATACACATGTATACCTTCAGTTAGAACTTTGCTATATTAACCATTGCAGAAATAGTTAATTAGAATCATGTATTGGTGTATTTTAGGATTTTTTTAAATTATAGATGTAGGTAATTTAGATGCAGATTTTGACGTTAGATGTGGGTAATTTAGATGTAAATTGAGGGGTTCCTTTATAATTTTTTATAATGCATAAGAGAGTAATTTAGATGAAGATTAGTGGGTTAATTTAAACTATTTTTTATAATGGTAGAGGTCGGTAATTTAGATATACTTTAAGGGGTTACTTTAGACTATTTTCATAATGGCAAAGGTGGGTAATTTTCTAGAAAATATAATAGATCCAATGGCTACGGTGATCAAGTCTGCTGGATTGATAGTCGGATGTTTCTGATTTTTCTGAGAACTTCTATGATTTATTTTATTTCTAGAGCATCCCATGAGGATTAATGTGGATACATGCACGATGCACTACTCGCGCACCTGCAAGTAGACACATATATCACAAGCCTACAAAAATAACAGTTGAAAGTACATGCATGAGTGTAAATCGTAGGCACCTGAATTGGAAGCTTGGTAGGTCGAATCATACGCTCGTACCTCTATCACCCTTAACAGATACATAGTTGAAGTGTCAGCACAATTTCTAGACGAAAGCCATGAGGGAATAATTTGTCCGTAGGTTTTAAGCATTTTCTTGGGGTTGCTTCTAATTTTTCTAAAGATGGTTATTTCTGATATACTGTAATATAGAGGAGCATCCATACAACACCCAAAGAAGTTTGGAAGCTCTCAACACTTGATTTTGTATCCATCCAATTTTCGCAATCTATGAGTCAAACTAGATCTAACATTGTAGTAACTAAGAATCAAGTGTTGTAGGAGGTTCCAACATATTGCTGATAACTATTTGTAGAAAATTACACGACAAAAAATTATTGTAAATATGTCAAGTGACTACAATTTGAATATGAACTAGCTGTAACCAAGAAGTACTACACCCTTATCGAAATGCATTTTTTATCACCATAGGCTTTTAGTCACGACTTTTTATAATATTAATTTGTTTTCATTTGTAGTCCCAAAGCTATTTTTTTATTAGACCATTTCCATGCATATATTCGTATGTCTTTTTGATTTTATTATACCTATGTACATGTTTTCAAGTATAGTTTTACAGCGTGCGACTTGATCTTTGTGCTATGCAATATTTGTTTTAGAAAAAGCATGTACCTGTTCCAGTTCGTGGAGCAATATTATTCAAATATAGCTACAGATACATATGATGAATCCAGCACTAAAGTAAGTTAATTTAATGACTACTATGCATAATTTACATGTACGCGCAGATATGACAGATATGAAAGTAATAGTTTGGATCCTGCTGCTAGTTGGGACGATCTGCCAGGCGACGACTAGTGGGGAACAGATGATTCCAGAATTCTGGGGGCACCGCCGGCACCCAGTTACCCCACAGTTAGATTCAGGGCTGACAATCCCGCTAATGACTCAAGCTACGCGGCGATGATAGCACGCCTGCGAGAGCTACTGACAAGGCATGGGGAGTTCAGACAAGGCATACCGGTGCTCGCAAGCAGCGTCAGTGACTCTGAGCGCTACATCTTGCTTGAGATGAGCGTGGACGTACGCGGAGCCCCGCAAACTGTTACATTTGCTGTCAATGTGGTCAATACTTACATCGTTGGTTATCTTGACGGCAGCACCAACACGAGACACTTCTTTCGAGAAGGTGAAGACTTTGATCCAAATATTCGCCGGCTTGTCTTCACCGGCGCAACGGCGACTTCGCCCAGGACTATATCAAGCAACTATCAGCATCTAGAACGCACAGGAGGTTCAAGAACAAGTATCGCCCTGGGACTGCATGCTCTGGAGGCTGCCATTAGAAATCTTCTCGGTGGGCAAGGAGGACAGCAAGAAGCAAGGGCCCTTATAGTTGTGCTCCAGATGGTTGCAGAGGCTGCGCGATACTGGGAGATAGAGAGGGCGGTCCGCCAGGATGGTTCAGTTCCACCCAGCGCACTTATTATTGGACTTTAGAACAGCTGGTCGCAACTCTCTTTAGAGATCCAGAGAAGTGACGGCTTTGCATTTCAAAATGATGTTCTGTTGGGCAACATAGTAGTTGACAACATGCTTTCCTTCGCGGTGAAAGCTTTGCTTCTGATGCTATACAAATGCCCTCCTCGACGTCTTGCGCCGACGACATTAACGGTGCTGTCATTGGAGCCTCATTACGGCCTGCAGCAGCAGGTGATGATGAGGTCGTCTGATCTGGAGGCGGAGGCGGAGGTCGTGGTGGCGGGCGTTCAAGATCAATGCACGGTTTCATCCAACCCACCAAGAGCAAGGATAATCGGAAGAGATGGGCTATGCGTGGAGGTGGAGAACTTCAAGTACAGCGACAACAACCCGGTGGTGCTTTCCACCTGCAAGACAAGCGACGTGAGGAACCAGCTCTGGACCTGGAGGAGATCGGACGGGAGGATCATCTCTCTGGAGAAGTGCCTGACAGCGTCAGGAAACAAGGCAGGAAGCTCCGTGGTGATACGCGAGTGCGACATTCTGGACACTGGATCCCCGTCCCGGTGGCGCATGGACGACCACGGGACACTCGTCCATGTATACAGCAAGCTGGTCTTGACTGTACCAGTGGGGAGATTGGTTCCAGGCTCACAGCCATGTTTTCAAATCGTATAATCGAACCTAATAGTAAGGGTACCGATCAGGCGATTAGTCGTCGATCAGCCCGATTAATCGAGGCTAGTCGGTCCTGATCGTAGTCTAATCGTCCTATATATATCTGAATCAATATACCATATTATACATAGTATAAAGCTATAAATACAACGGATTGCGCAGGATCTGACACTGGGTGGAGTAGACTGAGTGGTAGCCGTGCCCCAACGCAAGGTGGAGTGTGGAGTGTGGATTGTGGGAGTGGAACTGTGCGTATATCTTTAATCTAATATGTTCAAATACCATTCAAATACAATATAAACACATTTATTATTCAGGTTAGTCAATTTGTCTTGCTCAAAACTAATCGTCCTCAACCTAATCGGACGATTAATCGCGATAAGTCGATGATTAATCGGACGAGTAGCTTTCTGATCGCTCAAATCGGATCGATGGTGCTGATCGGTATGAGCTCAGCGATAAGGACGATTAATCGCGGTGATTAATCGGACTAGTTGAAAACATGGGCTCACAGTGGAGAAGCCGACCAGCTCCAGCTTCCAAGCCTGGCAGAGCACTAACGTGACTGTCGGAGCTAAAACATGGGCTCACAGTGGAGAAGCCGACCAGCTCCAGCTTCCAAGCCTGGCAGAGCACTAACGTGACTGTCGGAGCTGCCGGCACCGACGTCATGATCATCGGCGAGAATAACCAGTGCATCTACTACAACGGCAAAAAAGGCGTCTACACTGACACGTGCAGCGGTGGCACAACAAGCCAGAGATGGAGGCTGTAACCGGATGGTACTATCCGGCCTATCGATTGGCTGGACGGATGCCTGGAGCTGCAAAGAATGGCTCGGAACTACAACGTCGTGTGGTGGCTAAACGTCGGAAGTTTGCCGTGGTGTGTTTGCCGTGAGTCCCTCAAAAGCTCACGGCATACCAGGACACACGACCTCCTCAAACCTTTGCCGTGAGCCGGAGTGGCTAGCTCTCGGCAACTGTAAAACTCACGGCAACCACGAGCCTTTGCCGTGAGCCTGACTTGTTCACTCTCGGCAAAGTTTGTCGCTCACGGCACAACTGACAGGGGACGACGGCCGTGGGCCTCGGTCGTCTATTTTGCCGTGTGGTGTCAAGGAGGCTCACGGCGAAGATTAAAGCTCTCGGCAGACATGCCTGTTTGCCGTGAGCTTTCTTCCGGCTCACCGCAAACAGGAATGTTTGCCAGGAGCTATTGGCCGGCTCACGGCAAATGTTGGCAAAAAAATGCTCCAATCTAGTCCAACCTTTTTTTAAATGCTACAATATATCATTTCCAAACTATATGTTCGAATTCGACACAACTTAAACTCAGTTTGCTATATTTATCAATTTTTTTCATTCTAAGTATTTATTTTGTATAGGCCTGATTTGAACTGGAAGTGCATGAAATCAGACTTAAGTTAGTGCAAATTTGATATTCATGTTTTAAAGTCATTTTTAATACCTTTACCATGAAATGATAGAAAATTTCAAGCATTTGGTTCTCCAAACATGATGATGAGAGTATTTTTTTATGTGTAAGGAAACATAAAGTTAGTGAACATACTCATGTTTCAATATAGGAAATAACATACATCACAAGGTGCAAAAAATTATGACTTTCTATGAAATTGTTTCATGGTTATCACTTTGATAAATCTTATTTTAGGTATGTGAACACACTCCAAGTGATAAATGGGTATGTACACATACACAAAGTGGTTTTTTGAACGTGGGATTAACTACATTAGGGAGTAGAATGAATTTTTCCGATATATATATATATACCTAATATTAAAGCAAGGATTGTTTCCGCCTGTTTTTTCGTCCGTCGTTATTTCCTAATTCATGTCGGTGAAAATCATGTAAAAACGTTACGTGCGACATGAAAATCGGACTGCAATCCTACTCCAACTCTCTAACCCACACCGTTAGGGCGGCAGGGCCCCTATGCAAAAGGGCGAGCTAGGAAAGAGAAGCTCCAGGTCTGGCGAGTGGCGAGAGCCGTCGCTGCGCGCGTCCCAAAGAAGAGCGGCCCCCACCACGTGCATGTTCGTCCTTTCATTGCTTCCTTTACCTCGCGGTCGGAGAGCTCCAGGTTCAAGGTGGAGTGGCTGGCGAGCGCACGGCGAGGTCGACACGGCGGCGGACCGAAGAGCGCGAGGATGGAGGGGCAAAGCGGGGCTACCGGTTGCGCCGCGGGTGGGGACGCCGGAACAGGTGGCGGCTGCCGAGCATGACCTCGAAGAGCCGTCGCTGTGGCCGCACGCGGAGGGCTGGGGCGAGCTAGCTCCGGCGAACCCTGCACGGTCTGCACGGAACAGGTGGCAGGGGTGAGTAGAAAACTCGATCCGAGCCGCTCCGCTCCGCTCCGCCGCGTGTAGCTCCACAGGAGAGGCCCCCGCCTGATGCGCCTCCGGGCTGCTGCCTCGAACTGTGGCCTCCGCGCGCAAGGCCGCCGATGTGCCATGGACGACCACGGGACACTCGTCCATGTATACAGCAAGCTGGTCTTGACTGCTACCAGTGGGGAGATTGGTTCCAGGCTCACAGTGGAGAAGCCGACCAGCTCCAGCTTCCAAGCCTGGCAGAGCACTAACGTCACTGCCGGAGCTGCCGGCACCGACGTCATGATCATCGGCGAGAATAACCGGTGCATCTACTACAACGGCAAAAAAGGCGTCTACACTGACACGTGCAGCGGTGGCGCAACAAGCCAGAGATGGAGGCTGTATCCGGATGGTACTATCCGGCCTATCGATTGGCTGGACAGATGCCTGGAGCTGCAAAGCATGGCTCGGAACTACAACGTCCTGTGGTGGCTAAACGTCGGAAGTTTGCCGTAAGCTAAACGTCGGGCTCTCGGCAAACAGACCTGTTTGCCGTGAGTCCCTCAAAAGCTCACGGCATACCCAGGACACACGGCCTCCTCAAGCCTTTGCCGTGAGCCGGAGTGGCTAGTTCTCGGCAACTGTAAAACTCACGGCAACCACGAGCCTTTGCCGTGAGCCTGACTTGTTCGCTCTCGGCAAAGTTTGTCGCTCACGGCACAACTGACAGGGGACGACGGCCGTGAGCCTCGGTCGTCTATTATGCCGTGTGGTGTCAAGGAGGCTCACGGCGAAGATTAAAGCTCTCGGCAGACATGCCTGTTTGCTGTGAGCTTTCTTCCGGCTCACGACAAATGTTGGCAAAAAAAATACTCCAATCTAGTCCAACCTTTTTTTAAATGCTACAATACATCATTTCCAAACTATATGTTCGAATTCGACACAACTTAAACGCCATTGTGTTGTTGAATTATGATCCAGATTATGTTGCACAAAATAACGTCCACTTTTGGCGGAACGAAGTGGAGGCTTGGTAGAAGCCGAAGGCTCCATATATCCCCGGTAGGGTGTCCCTTTGAGATATCATTTGATTCATTCATCATCTTCTTGTAAGTCGCCGTTCTCAATGTGCAGTGTGATCCTTTTGTAATTTTATACATTATTCATTTTGGTACCCTTTGTTGTTTTATGCAAAGTGCGACGTGGATGCCCAAGTTAATGTGGATGTATGTTCTACGTACTAACTTTTTCATTTCATCTCATACGAATACAAACTTTATACCAAATTGTAGGTCTCCATGAGACATACAACTTTGCAGTTGTGAAGTTTTCATTTGAGATCATTTTATAGCCCGAAAAAATATTTTATAATAAAAAGGAAATTGGTGGAAATATTTGTAGGTGCGGGTGACGCCATCACCCGCACCTCAAAATGATTTGCAGGTGCGGGTGACGCTATCACCCGCACCTGAAAATGATTTTCAGGTGCGAGTGTTGCCGTCACCCGCACCTACAAATACCTCCACCTATATACGCGGCGCGCGTGGAGGACTTGGCCAAATTTTCAGTTCAACGAGAGGGACGCTGTTAGGCTGCCAAAATTTCCCACCGCGCCTGCCCTTGCCGCCACCATCCTCTCTCCTCCTCGACCGGCCCGCCTCGCCGCCGCCGTGTACCCGCACCTCCTCGTCGTCGTCCTATGTCTCGCCATGCCCTCTCGTCTCCATCGTGCGCTTCCCCACCAACAACATCCCTAGCCCGTTGCCCTCGCCCGCCGGCCTCCTCTCTACACCGACCTCCGCTGCTACAGCCGTCGCCGCCGCCGGTACTTATGTGTATAAGCCCCCTCTCCACCCCGGCCTCCTCTCTCTAGATATGCACCTCCGTGCGCGCCGCCCTCCCTTCTCCACCCCTCCACCCCGCACGCCGGCCCTCCCTTCTCCGCCCCTCCACCCCGCGTGCCAGCCGCGCGTGCCGTCCTCCCTTCTCCGCCCCTCCACCCCGCGCGCCGGCCCTCCCTTCTCTTCCCCTCCTCCCCGCGTGCCGGCCCTCCCTTCTCCTCCCTTTTCTCTTTTTGCATTTTATTCAATCTGTGTGTAACCTAACTCTAGCCAGAATGTTATTTCATTTTGAGTGTTAGATACAATGTTATGTATTATGTGCAATAAGCATGAATAATCTCAATCGTGCGCTATTACAATTTTTTGGATAGAGCTAACTATGTCAACTGGACGATCGGCCGCCTTTGGTGGCCGTGGCGGTGGTGGTAATCGTGGTGGTCGTGCCCGAGGCCATGGTGGTGCTCGAGGCCATGGCGGTGCTGCAGACTTGGAGGACCCATTGCATCGTCGTCTAGGACTTCACTTCCATCGCGAGTTGGGTTTGCGAATGGGTGATCAATCGCATGGAACAGTAGCCAATGTGGTAATGAAATTTCTTAACTATTGTAGATTTTTTTACTACACATGAAAATGTCTAATTTTACGTACATACAATGTAGTCTATCAACAATATTAGATGGCTCAAAGAGGTTGTCGACGAGATGTGTGGTACTCCCCAACCTGCGCAAGTTGGGAACATGACAAGACTGCGTGTATATTTCTCCGTACCTGCTCGAGGTGTAGATTACCTCTTGACGCCAATAGGAATGCCACACCCAATGATTCCAATAACAGGAGTGGGCAAACCAGCACTTATACGGATAACACAGGTGAGGACCGCCGTGGAGACTTGTCTATGGGAGCTTCAGAATATTGGGTACTTGGTGCCACACTTTTCACATTTTAAAATAAAGCAACTTGAGGTGGGTGAAAGCAATGTGGTTTTGACTACTGAGAGGCTTTGCCGCAGCCTTCCTTATGCACAACGTGACGTGGTATAAGATATATCATTTTTATTCATTCTTAACTTTGTTTATGTTACATCTTTTTAAGTTTGATCCGATAAGGTTATTATCTCTCATCATCTTGTAGGATCTCTCTGGTTCAACCTATGCCTCAATGAGCTTTCGTGCCATTCTTAATCAAGTGGTGTAAAGAATTGGGTTGAATTACCATGGTGGAGAGCCGTCCTTCACCAGAGATTGGAAGCACCAATCCAATCTGACTTTCTACAGGCCAGAATAGCCTGACTCTCCATTGTTCGATGTTTACAGTGCTGTGTGTGACTTTCGTTGGCAAGCAGAGGAGAGTGCACTCATACGCGCTCTAGCTTATTTTCATGAAGTTCTAGCCTGGACCATTGGAGACATAAACTATGTTCCATATCTACAATTGCGTGCCACCATCATAGGAAATGTGTAATGCATCGTACCGCCCTTTCTGAATTAGCTATTAGGCTTGTATGAACTTAAGTACTGATCGATGTACGAACATGTAGTACTATTATTGTTGTGTCGAGGGATATGTACTCGTACATTCGTACTATTTCGTAGTCACTAGTATATTCGGGTTGAATCTGAATGGGTTTATTAATTTGACAACCGCATTGTACAAATTTGGCGCGAAAATTTTGGCGCGAACGTTTTGCCAGGGTCGGCTGCCGCCACGCCGTCACCCGCCCCTGGAAATCATTTCCAGGTGCGGCTGACATCAACATCCGCACCTAGAAAAACATTTACAGGTGCGGGTGACGGCGTCACCCGCACCTAGAAAATCTATTTCCTGGTGTGGGTGATGGCGTCACCCGCTCCTGGAAAAACCTTTCCAGGAGCGGGTGAGGCCATCACCCACACCTGGAAATGGCTTTCCAGGTGCGGGCCGTGCACCCGCTCCTAGAAACAGCTATTTGTAGCTGCGACAGCTAGGAGCGGGTGTGCTGCCCGCACCTGGAAATGCCAATCTACCCGCTCCTAGAAATCATTTCTATAGTAGTGTATCTCTTAGCTATTATGATCTACCACCTCATTTGAAGACTTGTTTACTATACCTAAGTATATTTCCGGAAGATTGAGAAAAGACGTTTGATATGGAGGTGGATAGCTGAAGATTTTGTCCAACATAGAGAAGTGACTCATCAAAGTTTATTTGAGCTTGGAGAGAGTTACTTCTATGAGCTTCTAAATAGAAGCCTAATTCAGGTAGCAGATATGTTTGATGATGGTACCCAACTTTGTTGCCGTGTGCATGATATGGTGCTTGAATTTATTAGTTCCTTGGCAAGGCAAGAAAATTTTGTTACCACTGTACTAGCTGATAGCATGCTAAGGACACCTCCTTCTGGAAGGAAGAAAGTTCGGAGGTTATCTCTGCAGAATACAACTTGGCCAACAATGGAAATGTCAAAATTGAGGTCCATTGCTATCTTTAATTCTGCTAACTAATTTGATGATGCCATCCCTTTCGTGTTGCCATCTTCTGTGTGTGTTGGACCTCCAAGGTTGCAATCTTGAGGGCCATCCAAGCCTGAGGTTTGTTGGGAACTTATTTCACCTGAGGTATCTAAGTCTAGCATATACTCACTATGGTGGTGAGCTTCCAGTAGAGATAGGGAAGCTCCAGTTTTTGCAGACTTTGGACTTATGGAGGACTCGAACAGACGAACTGCCATCGAGTATTGAAGGGCTAAGACAATGGATTTGCCTAAATGTTCCGGAGAGTACAAGGCTGCCCAATGGGTTGAGGTGTCTAACGTTGCTAGAAGAGCTTTGGCAAGTGAGTCTAGATCAATGTTTTAAATAGCCGGCTAAACCTTTTAGCCTTTGGCCTTTTAAATCAGCTATAGCCGGCTAAATGAAGCTATAGAGGCTAAATTACACATGAAAGAAAATAACGGTATCTTTCACCAATCGGCTATAGCCGGCTATTTAAAACTTTGGTCTAGATTCTGCATGCATGGCGGAAGAGCTTGGGCGTCTAACGCGACTGGGGGAGCTCTATGTCCGGCTCAGGAAGGACAATGAAGGCAGATGGGATGAAAGCCTGTGTACAACTTTTGTGAGATCACTAGCAAAACTGCACAAAATGCAGAATCTAGAAGTATGCTCATTAGACGTGGCAACTTTTGTGAGATCACTAGCAACTTTTGTGACCTCGAAGGGTCGGTGGAGTCCCTGGGCAACCTGAGGTCTCTTTCTATTAATGAGACCACTTCCTCGCCAACATGGATTTGCTCTGCATCGCTTCCGCTTCTCTCCTACCTAGAGATAATGATGGTTCAAGTGAGAACGGATGACATCCGAGTCCTCCGGATGCTACAGACTCTGGAGAAGTGCAAGTGCTAGAAAGGTTTGTAGTCAGCACTGATGCTTTTCCATGTGCAATAAAGTGTTCATTTTTTGGTTTCTCAATGGCTCTATCGGCGTTCCCACCTGGAGGTATGCCCAGGCTTGAACAATTATATTTCTCTATCCGACTTGAGGAATTCGCTGGTGGCAAATTTACTGGTGACGACCTGGCCCTGGGCCTCCTCCAGTTCCTACAGAGTGTGTCTGTTGCCCTTCTTGGAAAGCAGGTTGTCAGCCAAGAAGTGGTGATGGAAGTGGAAGAGAAGCTGCGGCACAAGCAGGATGTCCACCCCAACCACCCCAACATTGAATTCGGAGAATTTTATTTTTAATACAATTTGATGTCCCTGCCTGAATGCAGGTACACACTCCTCTTTTATTTCTTCTTCTGCTAATTGTCCTCTAATGACTACAAATAGTAAGTTTTTGGGAAGACAAGTGGCTAGGAAATACAAGCTTTAGTGAGCAATACCCAACACTTTACAACCTGGTAATTAGGAAACATGGCACCGTTAAAAAGTTTATGACTTCAGTCCCCCTTGACGTTTCTTTAGGAGAGCTCTAAGGGGGAATAATCTTATGAACTGGCATGAATTGGTGACTCGGATTGCAAGTGTCTAGGTTGTGGACCAACCAGACATGTTCATTTGGTCATTAAATAGAAATGAACTCTTCTCTGTTCAATCCATGTACAACGATTCTGGATGTAAGGATTCTTCCCATAAACAAATTCCTATGGAAATTAAAACTTCCCCTTAAGGTTAAAGTATTTGTTGACACCCAAAATTGGCAAGACTACGTAGGCCGGTCTAACCGGGGGTCCCACCCAGTCAAACCGCCATGGACAAAGTTCTCAAAAGGCAATTTTGACTTCACCATTGGATAGGACTCGTCGAGTAGATCAAGATCCATATATAGAATGTCCAAATCAGAGTCCGGATGAGGGAGATATGGCTTCCGGAAGGTCTGCACGTCGGGCACGCGGTTAGACCGCGTCCCTGGGCCGGTTAGACCGCCCTACCCTGCCAAATACGAGTTAGGAGTTGTATTTTGACACGCCTTTGTAAGAGTTTCGACTCCTAATGGGGCAAGACCTCCCCTCCCTATAAATATAAAGGTTCACGGCCGATTGAAGAGAAATCCACAATCGAATCTATCAATTACACTTTTATCTTTTTACCTTTCTTTCCCTTTACTTTTCCAACCCCATGTTCTGTTCCTCGACTACCTCCGCGGCATGAGAGGACGTCCTAGTTGGCCTGCCGAGCCTAGGACAACCCAAGGTGCGCCTGCCCCGACGGGGTCCCTCCCGGGCGGGCGTTCGTTGGTTTCTCGCCGGTGAACCCGGCGACCCCGGTCTGACCGCCCCTCCGACGCGGTCTGACCGCCCTACGCAGAGGGGCAGCAAGGAGCTCCTCCACGTGCTTGTTGGCTCCGGAAAGGTGCTAACAAATTGGCGACTCCGCTGGGAACGAAGATCTGGTTATCATGGTTGATCTATCAAGCTCCAGCGATTTGATGGCACTTGAAGGATTACCTGAAGATCTACGCAAGGACATCATCAAGAACATACGTCGTCACTGTTATCAAATAACAGAACAAGGTGTCATCATGATGGAGATTGATTCCATCAACGAGTTGAGGATGTACGATCTACCAAAGCATAGTAAGTCCATATCTAATCTTATAAGTGGTTTGCTTACATTTGTGGATGATTTGCTTAATAGAAAAAATAGTGTAGATCTGATTCCCATTAATCAAGAGTTGGTTTCTGAAAAGCCACCTATTGATATGCTTAATCCTTGCACAACCTTGCCAAATTGTGATGTTGTTGGTCAAGAAACAAGTCGGCTGTCTCTGGCTGAAATTGTTGACCTCAAATCCCCTAGTAAGAGCATAGAGGCTACATCTAGTACTTCGACACTCGGGGGGCAACAAAACAAAGGCAACGGTGTCGGTTGCGCTGTGACCGGTTTGACCGGTGCTCGAACCGGTCTGACCGGTGCCCAAAACGGTCTAACTTGGGGGCAACCCGGTCTAACCGCCTCTCCCAGGCTTTTGCAGAATAAATCTAAACCAAAGATGGTTAAGCATAAAAAAACCTGAAATTGGTGTTTGGAAAACCGTTGAATCCAAAGGACGTCATAAGCTTCAAAGAGAAAAGCCGAAGTCCAATGAAAAACTTCCGGCTAAGTCTCAAAGACAAAATAATGTCAATAGTGCTAGTCGGTCTAAAAATTCCGAACATCCAAAATCTTCTCCTAGGGAGAAGTTACATAACCAGAATCGGTAGTGGAGTACCTCTCACAAATCAACGCCGTTCCCTCCAAACGGATTATCAATACCTATGCCATGGGAACCTTACTTTAATATGTATTATTTTTGTCCTCCATGGTATTATAATTCATATATGTCGTCTCCTAGTTATTTTTGTCCAAATTATATTACCCATAGGGAGACGGTAATTAATGAGCCATCACCTATGCGTAATGACTGTTTTGATCATAAGAATCGGTCAACACAGAAAAATAAGCGCAAGGTGATCAAACAAGTCTATCGTGTCAAAAAGGACGGTAGATTAAATAAAAATTCAAATTTGACACTAGACATAGAAAAGCTGACTATTGAAAAATCATCGGCTAGTTCTACTGATCAAATTATCCCCAATAAAGAGCATGTCACAAACAATATAGCTGAACAACAATCATGTTTGGCTGGGGGGCAACATGATCTTAAAGTGGCCGGTTCTCAAGGCACCGGTCTGACCGATGTCTCAACCGGTCTGACCGGTCTCGCCAGAAATTCTGGTAGAGCTGAGAGTTTCCCGCTAAACAGCAAGGTGGTGAAGAAGAAGCCAAGTTTTGCTGAATTGTTGCATAAATATCAGAGGATAGCCGAGCAAAAGCAAAACAATCGGTTAGGAGAGGAAAGGTGGAATTCTTCATCACCAAAAGCAAAGAAGCATCGACGGTCATCACATTGGTCTCATCATTTATTCTATTGATGCATGTGCCATGGACTGCATATTCAGGTATAAATAATTATAGTCCATACTTTTGGTATAATCCTTGGTTTTCTTTTTACAACTATCAATATGCTTGTGATACACCAAGGAGTTACAATTGGCCGCCATGGCCAAATCAGAGCTTCAATTATTAGATTTCTTGTTCGGAAAGCCGAAATATTAGTTTTATACATATTGTAATTACTAGGATTTAATTTCGGTTACAATAGCATCCATATATAGTTTACATATGGGCGATGCATTGTTGATCATCGTCTTCAGCCAATTTTGATCATTGTGAATGTTTTCTGGCATGCAAGCTTTGCCATAAAACAAGGGGGCATATGTTGACACCCAAAATTGGCAAGACTACGTAGGCCGGTCTAACCGGGGGTCCCACCCGGTCAAACCTCCATGGACAAAGTCCTCAAAAGGAAATTTTGACTTCACCATTAGATAGGACTCGTCGAGTAGATCAAGATCCATATATAGAACGTCCAAATCAGAGTCCGGATGAGGGAGATATGGCTTCCGGAAGGTCTGCACGTCGGGCACGCGGTTAGACCGCGTCCCTGGGCCGGTTAGACCGCCCTACCCTGCCAAATACGAGTTACGAGTTGTATTTTGACACGCCTTTGTAAGAGTTTCGACTCCTAATGGGGCAAGACCTCCCCTCCCTATAAATATAAAGGGCCATGGCCAATTGAAGAGAATTCCACAATCGAATCTATCAATTACACTTTTATCTTTTTACCTTTCTTTCCCTTTACTTTTCCAACCCCATGTTCTGTTCCTCGACTACCTCCGCGGCATGAGAGGACGTCCTAGCTGGCCTGCCGAGCCTAGGACAACCCAAGGTGCGCCTGCCCCGACGGGGTCCCTCCCGGGTGGGCGTTCGTTGGTTTCTCGCCGGTGAACCCGGTGACCCCGGTCTGACCGCCCCTCCGACGCGGTCTGACCGCCCTACGCAGAGGTGCAGCAAGGAGCTCCTCCGCGTGCTTGTTGGCTCCGGAAAGGTGCTAACAGTATTCATATGGCTCCTTCACCGACGAGTTATTCTTACTAAAGATAACTTGGCTAGACGGAATTGGCCTGGAAGTGAGAAATGTTGCTACTGTAGTAATAATGAAACTATACAGCATCTATTCTTTGAGTGCCACATGGCAAGGTTGATTTGGAGAATAATTCATACCACCTTTGGCTTAGAAAAACCTAATAATGTCATTCATATGTTTGGGTCATGGCTACAAGGGTTAAGGTGGAAAGAAAAGGATCTAATCCTAACCGGAGTAAGCGTTGTTTGTTGGGCCATATGGCTAAGTAGAATGATATTATTTTTGATAAAGTAGATACAGAATCTTGCTTGCAGGTTCTTTTCAGAGCTACTCACTGGATCAGATTCTGAGCCTTATTGCAGAAGGTGGAGGATCGGGACACTATATCTGGAGCTTGTCGAGCTTTGGAGACCACAACAATGGAGATTTTCACTAAGAATGGGTGGCGGTTTAGTAATAGGCTTGGCCTATAAGCCCGTTTACCTTGATCTTCGCTTTTTTCATTTGCGGTTCCTTCTGTAATAAAGGCCGGATATGTACGACACCATGATGTAGAGGCTGGAATATAGAACTATTCTGTGTAGTTCCAGACTTAAGAAAATCCTGGTGACTCGTAGTTGCACAATCTTCCCTTGTAGTTTTTTTCTTCTATGGGGTGTTACTAAATAAATAAGAAAAATCTTGTCAACAATTAATTATTGGACTATACGGATGTCGTCTGTTGCTGATATATAGTATAGCAATCACGAGTCATCTCTATTCTCTAGCTAATTTGTGCAAATTCTACGGCGGATGTGTTGGGTTAGATTAAATAAATATTGCTTTTGCTCTGCAGGAGAACTGCTATGTATCAGCAAAGCGGCAGCCCAAAAGAACCTTCGACGGCCGCTTTGCTGCTGGATAGAGCTACAAATTCTGCTGGATCGGTGCAAACACTGATGGCTTAGAACTTAAAGCCTGAGGTCTGAAAATTCTGCTAGCTGCTGCTCTTTCTTGATGGGCCCCACAGGATTGAATTATTGCTTTAATTAGACTCCACCGTTAGTACTACATTTCAGTCACCCATCAGTTGTTTGCCTCAATGCAGATATATACCAGTAACTGCAAAACATCAAAAGTGGTCAATCAATGATCAAGGAAAAAAGAAATGAAATAGGAAACATAAGTGCTAAAGCACACGTACGTTTGGCATATATATTCACGATGGGGCACGTACGCATGCAGAGTTCATCGCTCCATTTTGTTGACCTTGACCAGATCGGAAACACTGCACGGACCACCGACAAGGAGATGTGGATCGCTTCAATCTTTTTGGCTTTTTTTTCTTTGAAAACAAAACCGAGTCATATTTATCTTGACAGGAGTGATGGTATTTCGTTGTATGGTCACTAGGTAATGGTTTGCACTTGTTATTTTTCTACACGTGCTTGAGGAATTAAACGGAATCACGGATGAATCTAACTTTCACCGAGTTTATAAAAAATTTACCGAGTTTAACTTTGACCACTCTCTCTTTCCTTTTTCCTCTATTATTTTTTAGTCTAAAACACATCCATATATAAATACTTTGTCCATATTTATATAAAAAAAATAGGTAGGGGGCTCGCTCCCTGTTGATGATATTCAATTAGTTTCATTAAATCCATCATAACATACCTGCTAAGGTATTTATTATTTGCTACTATATATATGTTAATGTATTTTTCAAAAAATAATCAATGTTACATATATATCATTTTAATTTGACGTAATTAAGATGAGAAACTCAAAAGGAATTATAGTTTAGTACACGATGACACCAGCTGGGACACCAAAATGAAGAGACAATTCTTTCTATGCTGTTGAAGAATACAACCCATTCCCTATGTGCAATTGAAAATTGGCTCATTCATTCAATGTCATTGGTTATAATTTTTCATGCTAACGGTGTTAAGGCTCCCTCCTTCTCCCTCCCGAGCTCCGGCATACCCGCCCTCTCTCCCTCCCCTTCTTCCTCCCGGCGGCCCCTCTCCTCCCCACCGGCGGCCATGGCTCCCTCCTCCTCGGGTCGCCACCTCCTCCTCCTCCCCTCCCGTGGCTGGTGGCGGATTCGAGGCCCTGCCTCCCCAAGTCCCCGGCACGGCTCCCGTGCGCTGCCGGGATCGAGCCAACGCGCCTCGCCCGGCGCGCGCACCTGCGCCGCCGCCGCGATGCGCACTGGCACGAGGGGCTCGGTAGGCAGGCACGCATAACACACACAGCACGAGCGGGCGGGAGTCAAGCAACGGACCTTGTGGCTGTTGGCGTGCGAGACGCGGCGGCACGGCGGCACAGGGCCTCCTCCTCGGCCCGCGTCCACGTCAGCAGCGCCGCCGCTGCGTCCTGCAGCTCCCGTGCCTGCTCCGCCACGCACTGCGCCGCGGCCGTAGGAGTACGCGCGGGGGAGCTCGACCCCGGCCGCGGGCGAGCGTAGGGGCGGGCGAGGGCTGCTGCCCGACGGCCAGCGATACGCGGTAGGGGTAATGTAACTTCGGTAATCTCAAAGAGTATAGAATTTTTTTTCGATAATTTTTTCTAAATTCACGATATTTCGATTATCGATAAATTTTTAATGTTAATTGCTATTTCTTGGATGTTTTACATATGATTTGTTTTCTTCCACCGAGTGTAGAATAGAAAAAAATTTAGTTTTGCATAACAATTGGTAATGTAACTTCATATTTGATAATATTATGGTTAGTATAGGGTTGTGTTCAAATTTCAAGTGCATACAAGTTCAAAAATATTATAAGATGTTGAAATCTCAAAAATTGAGTTGAGTTATAAGAAACTATGTGAGAGATGTATCAAATTGTGAATAATGTATGGTCTTACTTTACTAAAAACATATAATTTTTTTATGGCAAGCTTATGGACCCAAAGTATGTTGCAATATCAATTTGTATAATTTTTTGACCACATTTGGATATTATTGTCATTATTATGTGTTATTGTTTAGAAACAAGTTTGAATTGTCCCTATAAGATTGTTGAATTTTTCATCTATCTCTAGCACATAGATTAGAATGGAACAAACAAGTCTAATTATTATTTTAGTGAATTTTTTTGTATATTATGAGATGCACACATATTTCAATTTGGAATTAATTTTGACAGGTATGTAGAAATTCATTTAACATACAAAAAATAGTAAATCGATTTCAAATTTTTTGAAAATTCTACAACACGACCTATCTGTAGTATATCACAGATTAAAAATGATTTTATGTATTAGGATAATTATTTTTAGGTGTTACTTTAGAGGGGTGCAATAAAATGAAAAGGAAAAAGAAAAGCGTTAAGGAATAAAAACAATTGTTAAATGGGCCGAAACTTCCTGGCCGGCACGTTCCCTGATGAGGTCTAACTCATGCTAGCCGTTCAGAGCCGATCCAACGTTCCGTGTTGATGTCGAGAAGAATAAAACGCCCGAAACCCTAGTCTCTACTCCACCAGACCACCCAGTCCTGGCGCCTCCCTCCTCCTCCCTCCCCTTCAGCCTTCGCTCACCGCCGCCGCCTCCTCAGATCCGCCGCCAACCACCTGCCCTCCGCCGCTCTCTCCTCCTCTCCCATGTCAGCGCTACGGCCACGACCCTGCCCCCCTCCCTGCCAAGCCCTGCCCGGCCTCCTCCCTGCCATGTCAACTACAGTTGTATACTTGTATATACACGGTAAACTTACAGTAATGAAGCAAAAAGTCCATTTTCTGCAGAACAAACTTACAGTAACCGAAGATAACTGTACATGGGTTACAAAAACAAAGAGCAAGCGAGACGAACATTGACAAAAACAAAGAGGAAGCCCCCCAAATTCCTGCTTCACGAGGGCTGGTTCACTCTGACAGGTGCGCGGCATATCAGTAGAGGAAGCCACGTCGCCTAGTAACTTGTTGGCTTTTCTATCTAGCTAATCAGTTGAGCTTGCTCTGTTTTGCAACACAGATCGTCATGTTGATGAGGTAGTCCAAAGTTTGAAATCTCCGGCTATGAAACTTAGCTGCTGACCTTCTCGAAAGCTAAGCGCAGCTATAGCCGGAGATAGCTGCAGCTAAGCCATTTAGCTGATTTGCAAAAAATAGAAAAAATACCATATGACTGTGAGCATGAGCAAAGTATACGAGAGAAAAAAAAAGAGAGATCGAGTTGGCTGTGAGCATGAGCACTGACCAGATTGTTGTGCCATTGCACCTAGGAGCACGAGGAGGCTTCAATGTTGCTGCTTCAATGCTTCGGATACAAGGAGCATGCAGCGTTGATGGACATGGACCTCCTCGTCGGACTCGCCCCGCTGCTCAGCCGCCGCCGCCGGTCGCCTCCTCTTCTTGCGGCTGGCTGCGAGCGCTTGGACAGTGCAGCTGGGTGCTTACGAGCTAGGGTTTTGCAGCATTTAAGCCGGCTTCGTTATTGGGCCATTGGGCCGGCTTCGTTATTGAGCCAGCCAGCCACGTTTCTCCTTTAGCGGCGCTAAATCAAGGTCGTTTTAGCGGCTATTACCGGCTAATTGCCGCTATTAACGTCCAGCTATTCTTAGCGCAAAAAACGGCATCGTTTAGCTGCTTCCTTTCCCAGCAGCTATCTCCGGCTATAGCTGCAGCTATAGCCGGAGATTTAAAACTTTGGGTACGTCATGCGATGCCAAAGTGTTTTTTCTATATCTATATAACTTATCTGAGAAGTGTTTTTTCTGGCCGCGGTTCCAAACACAGCCTATATCTCGTTACCATGATCTCTCTTTGCATTGGTTGGGTCAGGATAGTGGACGTACCCTTAGTTTGATCTAGGGCCCATAACTTCACTGATGGGTTTGATGTGCCTGCTGGGCTCGTCCACTTCACGTGATTTCCGACACATATAGCATGCGTGGGATCGGTCAGAAGACCAATTGACAACCTCTCTTGGACATGGCGTCTGTCGGGCACCTATTCCAGCAACCTTATTGTGTCGCTGCTGGGATTTTTGTTTTTTAATTTGGTTGGGGTTCCACATCTGCAGGTTTTGATGTATTTCGGCATATTGCTTGCCGTGTTGTGAACAAAAAATAAAACAAGCCAACGTGAGCAGTCTATAGCTTTCACGTATGGTAAACTGCTAAAAAGTGGCAACTAGGATTAGAGATCAGATCAACATCTCTCGTGGTAGCTGCTGCAGATTGCATGCGGGCTAAGGGCTATCCACACTGCGCACTGGAAAGGGGCCTGAACGGCAAATAAACCGGTCGAAACCCCGCACCGCGCACCTGGACACCAACCTCTACGGTTCCGATTGCTACAGGAAATCTCCAAACCGAACGCATGATAGACGGAATGCTATCCCTCCCTCCCTTCCGTCACGCTCTCTATCTCTCCCCCACCCTCCGTCGCTCCCAGCGCCGCGCCTCCACGGACACCGCGAACGCCGTCGGGGAGGAGGCAGCAGAGCAGAGAGAGGCCGCGCACGGTGGAGCAACGAGGGACTAGAAGAGGAGGAGGCAGCCGCGCCAGATCTGAGGGCCACGGTCGCGTGCCCACCCGTCGAGAAGAGGAGGTGGCCGCCGGGGAGGAGGAGGCCGCCGCGCCGGATCTGGGGGCCGCGGCCGCCGATAGGAGGAGGCCGCGGGAGGGAGGAGGCCGTTGGCGGGAGGGAGGAGGGGGCCACCAACGGAAGGAAGGAGGAAGGAGGGAGCCGCGGGAGGGAGGAAGGGGCCACCGGTGGTTGTTTTAGAGATGAGGATACAGGCGAATGCACGGCAGGACTTCTTATTTACCGATCTGTATAAAGAGGTTTGACATGTGGGCCATAGTCCTTTATAGTTGCATTTAACTGTTGAGCGGGTGGCCTCCGGCAGCCGGACGCTGCGGACACAATGAATTACTTGCAGTCACTTGTCTGTACAGCAGGATAGTGGCCGACGACTCACGAGGTCTCCGCTGCTTGGCAGTAATTATACTACCTCCGTCCCAGAATGCTTACATTCTGGGCATTCAAAATTTTGCTCAGAATGTAAGCATTTGTAGGTCTTGTGGGTCCCACACGTCACACGCTCCTCTTCCCCTTGCGTCCGCACATGGTGGCGCCCGCGTTCCAACCTTATCCACAGCCCACCGCGCCTAGCTCTTCCTTCCTTGGTCCTGGTGACGGCAGCGTGCTCCCGGGGGAGCAGCGGGAACTCCCCCTCGGCCGCGGTCCCCAGCCTCAAGGTGCGGCGTCCGGAGCAGGGCCTACCAGCGTCGGAGGAGGAGAGGTAGTCCGCCGCGGCGCCGAGGAGGCCGGGGTGGCGGGCGGTGAGCTCGGGGAGGCCGCGCGCCGCGCCGCGTGCGGAGGAGGAAGCAGAGGCCTCGACCCCGCTGCGCCGGTGGAGGAGGAGGCTGTGCCGCCACTCGCCGTGCTCTTCTCTCCGCCCGAGTGGAGGAGGCCGCGCCGCCGCCGCCGTGCTCTCCTGCGCACTCCCGTGCTCGCCGTCGCCGAGGAGGGCCACCGGGCGCTCGCGCTTGGCCCCGCGGAGGAGGCCGCCGGCTTCGTCCGCTCCGCCTCGCCCGACGAGCTCGCCCTCCGCCATGCCCTTGCGGATGAGAGAGGACCGGGAGACAGAGACCGGCGGCGCGGCCTCCTGCGCGCACCCGTGCTCGCCGTCGCCGGCGAACGAGCGCCGTCCCCCGCAGCGCCGTCCGGCTCCGACCGCCGTCCCCCGCCACCGCCTTGGATCCAGCGGGGATGGAGAGGGGGAGCCCTACCCATGCTCCACCGTGCCCCTCCTCCTTTGCCGCGGGATCTGGCGACGGCGGCGGCCTCGGGCGGAGGAGGCGGGCCACCGCTGCCCCAGCGAAGAGGGAGCCGGGGAGGTGCACGTCGGCCTCCGGTGCGGGCACCGGAGGGGCCGAGGAAAAGGATGAGGTTAGCCGGCGACGAGCTTGAGGGAGGGGCTGCTCCGGCGCTCCGCTCTTCTCCTCCCTCATAAATGAAGGGCACATGCGTCCCATTTCTCACCTACACTATTTCTTCATTTGAAAGCTTCGAATGCTAATATTATGGGATGGAGGGAGTATGTTTTTTCAGACCAACATGAATTACGTGCAGTAATCACGGGGTCTTTCGTTAGCTGTGAGTGCGAGCAGGGTAGCAGAAGCTTTAGGGTACAAACTCTTCGTGGCTCGGCTCCCATAGTAGCACCAATAATTCATCGACATCGATTTCAATGCACAGGATTCATGATGTTGGAGGCTGCGCCTTGTCCTATCTTCGCGACAACTTCGTGTGAACTCCTACGCCGACGACCCTGAAAGCTAAGGTTTTTGTGAAAAGGAGTGAAATTTTTGCATTGGAGCGCGTGCATAGAGGGAAGAAACGAACTGATACGGTTCTCTAGGTGAAACTTTCGGTGAAACTTTCACCAACTAAACAGAGCCTATTGTTCGGCAAAATAGTACTATTCACACATCACATCGAAACATATTGTTCTCTCTATGCATGCGACCTAATACGGTAAGTTGTCAGCAAATTACCACTATCACCCGTGACATCGAAGTAAATTTATCGAACTAAACATGCCTGGTGTGTTTAGTTTCGTAAATTTGCACGAATGAATAGTGCATTAGAGTGGAAAGTAGTGGAAAAATGCGTATTGAGACGCGTGCTGTGAGAGAATATGTGACTCGATGTGATGGATGAATAGTTCAATGTGATGGATTTGTAGTCAAATTCGGCACGATCCCTAGCTTTCCGATCCTGAAGGTGTGAGAATGCGGCAATGATGTACTCCCTCTGTCCCTAAATAAATGTCGTTAATTTGCCCTTCCCAAAAACAACTTTGACAAATTTTATATTAAAAAATATTAATACCTATGATACATAATTATTATCATTGGAAAGATATTTGAATCTAGTTTTTTAACAAAATTATTTGAAGACACAAATATTACATGTATTTTCTATAAATCGAGTCAAATTTGTGACGCGTACACCAACAACGATAGTTATTTACTACGCGTGCATACCTTCTCGTGAGTCGTGACTCACGAGCCATGTTGTCAAAGGCACTGCAGCTTACTCCGTAGTCTAGTACTAGATGAGGGACGGTGGTGAAGAAGCGGTGCTTGTGCCATCCGAGGGACGCTTTCTGCATCGAGACCGAGCAAAGGTGACCTTTGCTGAGGCAGGAAAGTTCCCATGCGACGTTGATACAGTCAGATGATAATGGGCGGTGTGGACCTCACATGGGCATTATCAAAGCTGTGGCCGACTGTGTGTTTTTTAATTAAAAAGAAAAGGAGGGGAAAAACCATCCTATCGATCGTCCTTCACCGCGTCGCCTCCTTCTTCCGCCTACCGCCAGCGGCTGCCGCCGACCCGTGCCCCAGCTCAAGGTCCCCGCCACATACGAGATCGGAGCACCCACCTCGCCGCCCCGGAGCTACCCACTCGAGCTCGCCGTCCCCAGATCCGGGCCGGAGCAGCTCCACTCCTCCTTCCGCCCCTCCCACACGCGAGGCGAGATCTGCGGCCGCCGTCTGCCCGCCAGAGCGCCTCCACGCCGAGCACGCCACCACGGGGCCTCTATCCTCCTCCTACTCGCGCGATGATTTTTTCCCCCCCGAAGAAATGCGATGATTTTTTAATAGCTAAGGCTGGGCCTCAAGTTTAATTAACCTGCTGCTGATGTGTATAAGGCTGCTGGACCCTGATGAGTACTGTGTCCTAGAGACAACACTCGGATTCCAATTATCTACTCGCTGAGATGGAGATTGTAACAGGAGCAATGAACACCCTGCTCCCCAAGCTCGCCAAGCTTCTGACTGATGAGTACAAACTGCAGAAAGGGGTGAGAGGAGAGGTGATGTTCCTGAAAGCTGAGATGGAGAGCATGCAGGCCGCCCTCATGGAGATATCGGAGGTGCCAGTGGACCACCTCAACGAACAGGTCAAGGTCTGGGCTAGGGGTGTGCGGGAGCTGTCCTATGATATCGAGGACAGCGTCGACGCCTTCATGGTGCGCGTTGATACTACCTGCCAGCCAGATGGTCTCAAGGGGTTCATCAACACAAGTATCAACCTATTGTCGATGTTCAAGACTCGACGCCGGATCGCCACCGAGGTCCAACGGATCAAGAAGGATGTTGATGAGGTGAGCAAACGTCGCCAAAGGTACAGGCTTGGGGACGGTGTAACCAAGCCTAGCGCAGCGCGCGTGGACCCTCGGTTACTGGCTCTCTATAAAGATAATGCGCAGCTCGTTGGCATCCATGGCCGGAGAGATGAGGTAGTCAAGTTGCTGTCTGTACAAGGAGATGCCGCATCTAAGCCACCGTTGAAAGTGGTCTCCGTAGTTGGAGTCGGTGGCTTGGGCAAAACAACTCTTGCTAATGCTGTATATCAACAGCTGCGTGGGATGTTTGAGTGTGACGCTTTTGTTTCTGTGTCCATGAAGCCAGACACAAGCAAGATCTTCAGGAGCATACTACGTCAGATAAGCTCACAAGATATTGCTAATATTGAAGCATTGGATGACAAGGAGCTTATAGACAAAATCAGAAGATTCCTCCAGAATAAGAGGTACATCACTACACTACACCTCAATTATAATACCTAGAGAAAGAGAGATTGTTTTAGCAGATTTACTTTTTATCAATATCTGTACAAATCCTTGTGATTCTGACCTTGTAGTGGCATATCTGTACAAATCATTATAAATTTGGATTTGTTTTCCTCAATATAAGTATATTATACTAGCTAGCTTAGTAGGTTCCTTTGAACTTTATGGTACAACGATTACTGAATATTTTCCCTGCAAATGTGCAACAGGTACTTGATTATAATCGATGACATATGGGATGAATCAGCATGGACACTCATAAGTTGCGCTTTCCCTGAGGACAAGTCTGGTGGTAGAATAATTACGACAACTCGGAAATCTAGTGTTGCCCGGTGCTGTTGCTCAGGTGTTGACAGTACTGTTTATGAGCTAGAACATCTTTCTGAGAGTGATTCCATGGAGCTATTTTGCAAAAGAATATTTGGCAAAGAAGATGGATGTCCTCCGGAACTGAATGAAGTATCAGAAAAAATTTTACTGAAATGTGGCGGAGTGCCATTAGCCATTATTACCATAGCTAGTTTATTGTCCAACAAAGCAACAAAAACAAAGGATCAATGGTACAACTTACACAACTGTATTGGTTCTGGCCTTGAAAGAAGTTCTACCATGGAGGACATGCGAAGGATACTGTCCCTTAGCTATTACGATCTACCCTCCCATCTAAGGAATTGTTTGCTATATCTAAGTATATTTCCAGAGGATTATGAAATTGAAAGGCATCGGTTGGTATGGAGATGGATAGCTGAAGGTTTTGTCTATGATAGACAGGGGCAAAGCTATGAACTAGGAGAAAGCTACTACAACGAACTTATTAACAGAAGCATGATCGAACCAGCTGGGTATGACATATGTGACAGGGCAGCAAGATGTCGTGTACATGATATGGTTCTTGATCTCATAATCGTTTTGTCAGTTGAAGAAAATTTTGTTACCATATTGGATGGTAAGCAAGAAACAGTCTTACCAAACAAGATTCGTCGTTTGTCCCTCCAATACAACAATGAAGAACTTGTCATACCACAGGTGAGTTTGAACATGTCTCATGTGAGGTCACTTACTGTCATAGGTAAAAGTCGTATCCTAGCTAAAAGTCACCTCATGCTATCATTTTCAATCTTCGAGCCTTTACGAGTTTTGGATCTAGAACTCGATGGTCACCAAAGTGTTGGTATGTATCACAAGGAAATATGGAAGCTGGTTCACCTGAGGTATCTAAGACTTAGGCATATAAGCATCTCTGAAGTCCCAGAAGAAATTAGGAATCTACAGTTTCTGCAGACGCTGGACATTGAGCAAACTGACATAATAGAAATGCCTTCGGCTGTTGTTCACCTAAGACATCTAATGCGTTTGCATGTTGAATCCTGGGTGAGACTTCCAGATGGGATTGGGAGCTTGAAATCTCTGCAGGAGCTGTCAGGCGGATATATCGATATCAAATCCCCAGACAATTGGAATGAGCTGAATAATCTGACTGAGCTAAGGGTGCTTGATGTTAAGGTTGATAAATGGGATGAGAGTTATGAGGAACCTTTGCATATGTGGCTGCACAATATGGGTAAGCTACGTGCACTGAAACTCTGGCTTGTTGACTGTCCTACCCTAGATTTCCTTTCGGGTTCATTGCAGATGCCTCGGTATCTTCAGAGTCTATGGTTATATAACAATCCTTTCTCCACATTATTGCCGAGGTGGATTTCCTTACTGTTGGACCTCTCTTCCTTATCCATTAGAGTAGACCAATTACAAATGGAGGATCTTAAAATGCTTGGGGAGTTACCATCACTGAAATATCTTAAGTTAAATGTGGCTAAACCCAGAGAAGAAAGGTTGATCATTGGAATTGATTATGCATTCCAGCGTCTAACAAAGCTCATTGTTTGGAGCAAAGCAATGGGGCTGATGTTTGCAAACGGAGCCATGGAAAGGCTTCAAAGTCTTGATCTTCATCTTGATGTGCTAATGACAAAAGATACATATGGTGATTTTGACTTTGGCTTGGAGAACCTCCATTCACTGAAGTCTTTCTATGTCTGCATGGGTAATGATGCCTGCGGTCCGGAGGTGGATGATGCAGAGGCTGCCATGAGGGGAGCACTTGACAAGAATCCCAGTCATCCCAAATTTCATCTCATCTACAGTACTACTATTCAAATTCCGGGCCCATATGAAAGTTCGTTGTTGAATACTATTTCCGGTTTGATCTGCTGCTGTGGCAAGTTTCCACGCCATCAGCAACCACAGTAGTATAGCTAAGGTCAGTTATGCTCCAGCCTTATTTTGAGATTTCATTACTCGTTTCCTTGATGGACTTTTGTTAGACCGTTGCCTCTCTTGTTTAGAAAGTAATGCTTTTTAAGTATGGCTCCATTGCTTGCATGCCATTCAGACTTAACTAGGTTGGGCTATGGCTATGGGCATCTGGGGGTGTAATGCTCACGGCACGCATTCAAGTTGGCGTCATAGGGTCTAGAAAACAGGACAATAGAGAGTAGCATAGATGTCATTTCACTAGCCTTTCCGTTCATTATTCGAAGGGTGGAACTGTCGGCACACTTGTGCCCACAATTTTCTTTGTTTGTTAATCAGTATATCTCATTATCCCCTTGCATATTAAATATACTTCTCGATGAACTTTCTTATCTTGCAGGCTCGGCACTTCTGTGTTGCAGAGGAAATTATGTTCTGCTTTAACATTCGATTCATGTTGGCTTCTTCCTTTGGACACCATAATGCTGAATGGTGGCAGCATAATTGTTGGCTTCTCTTGCAGTGAGCTCGATCAGGGTTCACTACCTGAATGATCGTGCAGGATTGATGGCTATTTACTATTTTCTTCATTTTTGGCGCGACGGGTTGGTGCCAAAGTGGCGCAAGAAATTCACATTTGCAAAATCTATATGCGGTTGCTAGAATAGAAGTACGTGTATTTCATTTGTTAGGATAATATATTTGATTTGAATTCTTGCATGTTCTGACGAATTCAAATAGCAGAAACTACGCTATTTGTTTTGGTCTGTCCCTGAACCTCGGCCCAACTCGGCCTGGCCATAACAGACTGACTGCTCAGACAGGAAGCCCATTCTGGGCCAGATTTTCAGTGCCATGGTGTTTGACCATTTACATCGCCTCCTATTTTTTCCAGGTGTCGTGACAAAATCATTTGAAGAAACTGAACGCTACGAAGATTTCAGTCTCCCTCCCTCTCTATTGGATGAACTTGTGAATACAGAGAATGCAAATTTTTAGGGGGGAAATGGTAATGCAATTCTGATTAAGGAAAGAGTCTATTTTAGCACGCCGCAGACCCCGCGCCGTGCTCCTCCACAAGATGCGCCTGTACATGTAGTGGGCCTTGGGTCTCTTGTAAGGAAAGAGTCTGTTTTAGCACGCCGCAGACGACGGGCGCCGCGGACGGGATCCCGACATGCATCTCTACGGCGGCACACGTGGCCCCGGAGGACGCCTCGATGGCGCGGTGCAACACGGTGGAGGCCGCGGCGTTGTTGTCGGCGGCGACAGCGTCGAGCACCGCGGCGGACTGGACGGCAGCGAGGCCAGACGAGCGCATGCGGCGGCGATTGGGGGAGCGCGGTGTGGGGTTTTCGCACAGCGGGGCCGTGGCGCGGCTGCACGGGGTGAGGTCGCATGGCGGCGTGGGGGAGCACAGTGCGGGGTGCGGTAGGTGCGCGGGGTACGGATGGGTGGCCAGGGTGGGCCCGACGCGGGTACGGGTGGGTGGGTAAGGCGAGGTCGGATAACAAAAACATTACGATTTTGGTAGAAACACTTTTGAAATTGCGATTTCTATAGATGTACATCATATCCACTCCCCAATTACGTGACAGGTGGGTCCGGCACGAGAGGTACGGTGGATCTGAATTGAGTGAGAAACGTTTTCAATTATTTTCGATCTTTACAGTATAGATAATCGGCAGCTCTCCTGTTTGGTTCATTTTTAAAAATATAATCAAATGTACTAATTTGGGAGACCATGCCATATCATATCTGGCCTTATAAACAGGAATGAGAGAGTCATTGGAAAGCTTGGGTGCAGATACTTTCGTTATTGGAAGGTAAAAATAGAGAATCTTATATCTACGAGTTGAGTTCGGGGAACTTTTCCACACGTTAGTGGACCTTGACCCGTTAATGTACCGCTAATACTTTCGTTATTGGAAGGTAAAAATAGAGAAAAAGATAAGACAAGAAGAAAAAAAAGTAGCTTTTGTATACAATCAAATGACTGACATTGGGCGTGCAGGGTGCCGTTGCATGGTCAGTGTCGGCAATTCAATTATGAAGAATCTAGCTAGTAGATGGCACCTTGGCTAGTCTTCCATCAGCCACCTGATCTCCAATCTTGCAGCGTTTGTCTTGATCAGCCCTACATGATTGTATATGCTTAGTTAGTCTGCACTGATCACTTCAATCATCACCCGTCAGTTGTTCGCATCGTTGCGTATGTAGGCGGAGTTCAGTCATCGGACTTTTCTTTTTGTATATTGGAATTCAGAGTTGAGATAAGGGACATACTGTTGACGTCTTTTAGAGCCAATACGCGAGCGCACTCGAGCGTGCAGCGCGCGGAGAAGCTCGCTGAAGCCTTCCTGTCCGGTTACCCGTGATCCCAGCGGTAAACCAACGAACGTTTGTCCGGGAGGGATCTCCTCAGGGCAAGCTACCTTGGGCTGTCCTAGGATCGGTAGGCCACCTAGAACGTCCTCAGACGTCGTAGAGACGAAGGAAGAACACTAAGATGAGGTTGGAAGAGCTAGGAAAAAAGATAAAAGTAAAGACAAAAATAATAGATTGATTTAATTGCCTAGGCTCAGCTCAAAGGAGTGGGAGAAGGGCCGTGGGTAGATGAGGGCCAGGGCAGGGCTCCTCGGACGTACAAGTGTGAGTGTGACTCACAAAGTCACCAGGCACTCCATGTGCCATGTGATGAACGCTCTCTGTGCCACGGACATGAGATGCACAGGGAAGCTGGGAACGCGGGACCCCGAGGACTTGACTTTGCTCTGGTTGTACGTGGACAGAGGGATCGGACTACGCAAGCACAGAGACACATGCAGCTAGCCTGCTATATACTGCCATCTTTCCTTCCCTGATGAAGTAGAATTACGGGGTTTTGTTTACTTCTCAAAGTTTCTACAATTCATCCATCACATCAAATGTTTAGTCATTAATTAGGAGTATTAAACATAGATTAATGACAAAATACATTTTATAACTCCGATTTATTAAGCCTAGTTACATGATTAGACAATGTGGTGCTACAGTAAACATATGCTAATGACAGATTAATTAAGCTTAAAAAATTTGACAGACGAAAACCAGACGGGTTCTGTAATTAGTTTTTTACTAGTATCCGAACACCCCTTCCGACATCCCATGAAACATCCATATCGCAAAATTTTTCATCACTCCAACTAAACAAAGCTCAGCCTCAACAAGGAAGTCTAGTTCTCGCATCCTCACCAATCTGTGTGCTAGTGTGAAGCTCCGATCAATATCTCACATCCATGCAGTGGAAGATTAGTCATTGATTGGCGGTACGTCTCGCCCCGGCTTCAGCAATGTGTAGGAACAGCCCTAGTTCCATATAGAACCGTGTCATTTCCATAAAAAAATCACAATGTATAGGACCTCTTTGCAATCATTGAGATGGACTAAAAAATCAATTCTTCCTTCCATCATTATCCTTCCGCAACAGTGTAGCTAACATGGCCTCAATGCCAATAGTTCGTGTATGATTTTGGTGATTCAATGACAACATGATCAATGGGACTAACTATATTGTCTAGCATGTCTTTGTAGGCATTTTAAATCCCATGCATGTTACCACAAGTTAACATAACACAAGTTAACATGCCATGTGTAAAGCGCAGCAAAAATCCAGAGCTAGTATATTTTTCAAGTGTGTAAATTGTGGCATGTTAAAACAAGGCGAAGAGAAGGAAAAGGACACCGTCGGATGAACCGACGACACCATCGGAGCAAGCGCCGGATGATTTGGTACAATGCGTGAAGACTTCAACGAGGACCACCGGATGATCCGACGTCATGGTTTTTACAAGCGCCAGATGAATTCAACGAAGGAGCAGCTGAGTCAGAGGCACCGGATGAACCGACGGTCCAGGCACCGGTTCATCCGATGGCTATCAAGTTCAAGACAGAGACATTTTTGCGTTGGAGTCTGTAGCACCGGATGAACCGACGGTCCAACACCGGTTCATCCGATGGCTATGGTTTTACAAGAGAGAGATGCCGGGCTGAATTTCCTTTAGCACCGGTTGAAGCGTCGGATGATTTTCTATCAACGGTCATGTGCGGTGGAAGGTAACGGCTAGTAGCACCGGATGAACCGACGCCTTGGAAAAGGTGAGCGTCGGATCATCCGACGGTACCCAGAAAGGTACTAGCCGTTGGAGCAACGGCTCTATGGATGGCAAGGGCTATTTATACCCCTTGCACTCGCCCATTTGAGGTTGCTGAATTGTGTGGAAGTGCAGAGGAACCCAAGACACACTCAAGATCATATCCAAGCCATACAAGTGCTCAAGTGTTGATCAAAAGACTTGCACATGCTTTGTGTGTGTGTTTAGTGCTAGGCTTAACTTAGAGTTGAGTGAGTGCAAGGTGTGCCAACCTTGTGAGGTGATTCTAGAGTGAATCAAGTGTACAAGAGGTGCGCCGAAGCCTTGGGGCCTTTGGTGGCTCTCCGTCGATCAAGTCTTCGACCCTCCGACTTTGTGTGGAGTGGCATTGACGCTTTGTGCGGGGGACGTGGAGACCCCCTTTCCTTGGTGGAGAAGCTCCTTAGTGGAGGCGGCATCAAGGTGACCAAGGGGCTTGGCGAGTGCCTTCGTGGCAAGCCTTTGTGGCAAGTCAAGTTGGCCTTGGGAGAGACTTGGTGACCGAGAAGCGATACTCTTATGTGGAGTGCTTCAACAACGTGGACTAGGGGTGGCTTAGTGCCTACCGATACCACGGGATAAATCACGTGTCAAGAGTTTGCTTCCTCTCATCTCTCTTTATGTTTCCGCATTTCTTTCTTGCAACCTTTGTGTGCCTTTACTTTCATAGAGTAGTATCTTGATATGATTGGCTATAGGTTGCATAACTCTTTGGGATGGGAGTTTCACACTAGCTCAAACATAGATGCACATCTAGATAGTATGTTTTAGTTTATGTTTTGAGCAAATAGTGATAACCCTAGGCTTAAGGTTTTAAGTTTACCTAATTCACCCCCTCCCCCTCTTAGGCTAGGAGCATCCGATTCCTTACAAGTGGTATCAGAGCCGGGACTCACTTCTTTGACAAAGAAACGTCAATTCCATTGGCAAATTGTGAAACCGACTCATTGGAACGGTTAGGCTTCACCGCCTAGTGAGTTGCTCTATAGGGGAAAGGGATGGATTCCTTAGGTTTGGCCCCACGTTTCGATGGCACAGGTTATCATCAGTGGAAAGTTCTCATGGAAGCTTATCTCCAAGCAAAGGGCCTTGATGTTTGGAGAGTCACCGATGAGGGCATTAAAAATGATACTAGAAAGGAAAAGTAATTTGATGTTATTGCAAAGAGTATCATTTTGTCCTCTCTAGATGTAGGTGTTTTCAATAGAGTTTTTACTTGTGAAAATGCTCATGAGCTATGGAAAACCATCAAGGAACACAATGAGGGTTCAAAAGATGTTGCAAATGAACGCTATGGTTGTCTCCTTGATGATTTCAATAGCTTTAAGCAACTTGAGAATGAAAATGCCGAATCTATGTACTCACGCCTAAATGTTCTTGTGAATGAGATAAATGCTCTAGTTGTGAAGAACATCACGGACATGAGCATCAACCGCAAGATCCTTCAAAGTCTTCGAAAGCCCGACTATGACTTGGTGAAGGCCATCATTTATGAGAAGAAGCTCGAAGACTTGAAGTTATCTCAAATCTTGAGCAAGATCATGGCGCACGAGTTTCAACTCATGCCCAAGAAAGCTCCCAAGAATGATGAGCTCAAGACCAAGGAAGCACCCAAGGTTGAGCTCAAGACAACACCTCAAGAACCATCTTCTCCAACCGCAAGCCATGCTCTCTCAAGTCAACAAGAGAAGAAGATGAGGAAGATGGCAATCCATGGGAGCTCAAGTGAAGATGATGATGATGAAAGCACCTCAAGTGATGAAGAGACCGACTCCATGGTAGCCATGCACATGAAGAAGGTCTTCAAGTACGTGAAGGAAATCAACATGTACGGCTACAACGTCCACTTGAGAGAAGGGCGTCATCATCAACACATCAAGGTCACCAAGATCAAGCACAAGAAAGAGAAGAAGGTGGCAAAGTAGAGGAAGCCAAAGCAAGAAGTATTCACCGTCATCCGAGAGTGGACAAGTGGTGGAGAGTCAAGTTCTAGTAGCTCAAGTGACGAATCAAGCAAGAACTTCGCCACCCGCTTCATGCAAGGTACCTCATCATCACCACACATGTGCCTTATGGCCCAAGTGGAGAGCGATGTAAGTGATGATGAATCCAATACCACCTCCATTGATGATCTTGTTGAGCTAGTTAATCAGCAAAAAGGAATGCTAGAGAAACAATCAATTGAGATAAAAGAACTTAATGCTCTCAATGATCTTAGTGCGACCCTTGCCACAAATTATGAAGATTTGTTATGCAAATTCGATTTGCTTTGCAAGGAGCGTGATGAGCTAAATTCTAAGCTAGAGAGCATTGAGCTTAAAACTTGTAATTCCCTTGAGCTCAATAAATCATCTATCACTTGTGCAATTCCTATCTCCAAGATACATACTTCAACTTCTTGCATTGATTTAATTGATGAATCTTGCTCACCACCTTGCAATGAGGATATTGTTGTAGAAACATGTGATCATCTCATAGGCAAGGAGAATGATGAGCTCAAGCAAGAAGTAGAATGACTCCAAGCGAAATTGGCTAGGTTGATGGGCAAAGATGAGGGCAACAAGGAACAAGTGGAAGTCTCTCAAGACATGAAGAGCAACGTCCAACCTTCTCAAGATAACTGTGATCACATGGTGAAGAAGCTTGAGAAGGGTTCAATCGTGACTTGCTACAAGTGTCATGAAGAAGGGCACAAGTTCTACAAATGCCCTCAATTCATCAAGAAGATGGCCAATGGTGAGAAGAAGAAGATGTGCCCCACCATCAAGAGCTCCCTCATCTACACCAAGCCCATCCGCAAGAACAAGATCAAAAGCAACACCTACGTCATCAAGAAGAAGACACATGGCAAGGTGATTGCTCACAAGGTTGGGAAGATGAAGACGGAGTGAGGTTGGAACCAACCCATTTGGGTGCCCAAGGAAGTCATCATCAACATGAAGGGGCCTCAAGTGGTTTGGGTTCCAAAGGCCACGTGAAGGCCATGAGCATCGGGGACTTGGGAGGCTTGGCACAAGAAGAAGTGAAGATTCAAGTCTAGAAGCCAAGCTTGCAAGTTGGACACGTGTTGCCCAAGCTCCCCGGTTAAGGTAATGGTAGTTAAACCCATTTATCTATCATTGTAGCTCCATTGACATGTCTAGGTTTGCATTTGTTGCTTTGCCTAGTTGTTTGCATATGGTAGGTTGCTTATGTATCTTGTGCTAACCCGTGAGCAACCTACATGGTTTGTCTTGTGTGTAGGAAATCTACACTTGTTCTCTTTCATGGTGCATGTTTTTCATATTTTTATCTTTTTGCATCATGATCAAGCTATAGAGTTAGCTTCCCATTGTTTTCATAAACAATGTGCATACATTTGGTTGGTGATTCAAACACTAAATGCACACATTTAGGGGGAGCTCATCCTATGTCTTGTGATTGGGACTAACATTTTTTCAAGTCTATTTTTTGTAGTCCCATGGTGACGCGTTCCGATGCGGTGATTCATTCTAAGAGAATGATATTTCACTCTCAATGTGATCTAACTTCTCTAAAAGAGTGAATATAGCAATTTAAGCTTCATGCTATTGAGTCATGACCTTACGATCCTATATCTCTATATAAGTTCAAAGGCAATGCACTCATACATTCCTAATCCTTGTGGTACTCCAAGTGGTGTCATCTTCAAGTGATATCATTTCCAAGTGGCTAATCTCAACATGGTGCCATCAAGGTAGAGAGGAGAAACCCCGGAGGTATGCTTTGCTCAAATTTCTACAAGTAGTTTTCATTGTTATATCCTTTGTTCTTTTAAGCTACCTCCATGCATGGCATTCCCTAAGCTTTTTTATCTTACAAGAATTAAGTTGTACACTTGATTTCCACATCATCATATTTTGTGCACACACTTAGGGGAGCTTAGTTTATGTCATATTGGTTTCATGAACTAGGGATCCACCTTAGTCATCTCAAAATGGTATCTTCATTGGTATCATTACATATGGATCATTGTCGGACATGGGTACCCCGTGGCCCCCACCAGCCAGGCTCACGGCCGTCCCCGACAAGTGGGTCCGGCCCACCAGAAGACTCGCCGACCTGTCAGTGGGCCCAATAGACCTGGTCTGTGGTCCCGACGACCTTTCTAGAAGACCTTATCTGGATTGAAGCTTGGCGCACATGACAAGAAGATCAAGACGGCGCAAGGAAGTAGAGATAGACCTTCCAAATTGTAATCCGACTAGAGATAGAAGTCCAGATCTTAACCAATCTGGAAATAGGCCCACCGACCTCGCCCGTCGGCCTATATAAGGCAGACGAGGTCGACCTCAGATGTAACTCAATCCAATCCCGCAATACAATCGCCACCAACAACTGGACGTAGGGTTTTACTCTCCAGAGGCCTGAACCAGTATAAATCGCTGTGTCCTGTGTGTTCCGTGTGCATCCTTGCGCAACCTTCGAGTTCTTAGCCTCCGAACGCCCCAATCCGAACTAAACCACGAGGGTTGATACCCACGTGGACTGTCTAGATCTCACCATCTGACAGTTGGCGCGCCAGGTAGGGGAGCTCGGAGGTTCTTCGTGCAACTCGATGGCTCCAACAGGACCCGGCGTCATCTTCCCAGAAAGCATGGCGAACTGCGTCACCCACCCTGTCGGAATCCGCTTCGGCTCTATGCCACCCGACGCCTGTTCACCTGAAGGCGACAACTCGATGATCTGGGAGCTCATCCCAGAACCAGTCGTAAACACCCACCCACCCACACCTAGCAACCTTGTCGCCGGGTTCAACAAGGTCGCCCTCATGGACAAGGGCGCTGCTGAGGTCTGCGAAGGCGCCAGCCAACGTAGCAAGAAAGGTCCCACGGCATCCCGCATGCCCTACGGCCTGCGCAACTCATGCCAGGTCGCTACCGACTTCGCCAAGAATATGATCCAGATCCAATCTGGGTCCGACGCCGTCATACAGGCGACGACCTATGGACATCACATGGATTCTCTGGACCTCCCCCGTCCTACCCGCAAGCATGCCAGGAAGACCATACGCTAGTGCCAGTGCCACGACTGCCGCCCGACCCCACCAAGGAACCCCATAGGTCGCCAGACCCCCTACGTCACCTGATCTCCGGATTGTGGTGAATTCCAGATCGCTCGGGTCATACAGACACCGAACCAAGGGTCGCCTGAAACCGACAGATCTCACGACCTCTTAGGTCGTGAAGTTCTCGTTGTCTCCGCTGACGTACCTCCCCAAGCCGGTGAGACAGAAGAACAGAGAGCCCAGCGCGAGGCGGACAACGCCCAACGGGCCCAATGTCGCCAAGCAGAGGCCAACCAGGCCAATGCCAACTCCAACACTCAAGCCAACGCGGTGGCTCTGGCCAACGCTGCACCGCCCAACGCCGCCCCAGCTGACGATGCCGACAAGTATCAAGATCAGTACCCTCGACGTGGTTTACGAGCAAGAGATCTCCTGTGAGATTTCGAAGAAGACAGCCACGAGCTCCACCGCTCAACCCAAGCCAACGTGGGAGCTGCCCTGGCGGAGATGCGCAACGAGCCCAACACCCCGGCCATGCGACGAGCGGTTGCCCATCTACGTGTGGCAACATCTCAGCTCGAAGAACGTGGCCGCGGTTACACCAGATCTGCGTCAAGTTGCAGTAAATCCCATTACCCCCAGGGTAATCACGGCAACCCGCCCCTCCGACCAGTCCCCGAGGAAGGAGGCAGCGAAAACGAGGTGGTCCAACCCGCCCGTGTCGTCAATGTCAACAACAACGCCATCGTCCCGGCCCAACCGGTACAACAAGCAGCTGCTCCAAACACCGCTGCACCCCGACGACCTGTGCAGGACAGGGAGGAGCTCGAGCGACGAGCCAATTACGACAGAGCCAATGGCGCTCCGGCCCCGTTCTCTCCCGACAACATCCTCGTCGAGGCCGCAATCCAAGATCGGCACGACGCTGAGATCCAACGGCGCGCAGCCTATGATCAAGCTCACGGCGCACCCAACGACCTCTACGTCGCTCCACAGGCAGACGATGCCGTTGGAGCAGCTACCTTCCCGTGCTTCTCGCGACGCCTCCGGGCACTAAGATACCCGAAGGACTTCAAGCCAGCCATCCAGAAGTACGACGGTCGCTCCGACCCCAATATCTGGCTCAAGACCTACACTGTGGCAGCGCAAGCGGCAGGAGGCAACTCCGACCACATGGCGGGGTACTTCCCCCTCGTGATGGGCCAGGCACCATTGTTGTGGCTGGACAACCTCCCCGCCGAGTGCATCACTTCGTGGGCATCCCTCACAAGGCTGTTCACTACCAACTAGCAGGCCACCTACAATCGCCCGAGCAACACCCATCAGTTGGGGAGAGTGCGGATGCGTCACGGCGAGAGTCTCCGAGACTACACCAACCGCTTCTTCGAGAACCGCAACACGCTTGCCGGCGTCAAGGACGAAGATGTCATCACCTACTTCAGGAAGGGCATCGGCAATCTCCACCTCTTTGAGAAGATCCACGACCATGGGGCCACGACCATACCTGACCTCATGGCTTACGTCGACAAGCTCGTTGAGACGCAACACGCGGTAACCCATGACTTCAAGGGTGAAGAAGACAACTACAGGTCGCGCAAGCGACCAGGAGAAGCCTTTATGGCAGAAGGGTCCAGCAAGTCTACCATCCTGCCTGAGGACTTCAATATCATCCTCGACGGCCAGTGTCAGTTCCACAAGGACGCCAGGCACACGATGCGCGAGTGTGAAGTACTGAAGCGCGAGGTCGGCGTCCCTCCACCAGTCAAGGAGCCCAGGAAGATGAACGACGACCGTCGCTTCGATGATCGTCAACGATGATTCGAGCCACACTACGACAACTTCCGCCGACCTTATCGGCGCGATGACAGAGACCGCCGCGACGACCATCGCGATGACCGCCGTGACGACCACTCTGGTGGTCGCCGCGATGACCGCCGCAATGACTACCCAGGACGTCTCCAAGACCGCAGGGAGGCCCGCAGGGACCAGGCGCTCCCACCACCACCAAGTACAGGCAACCCCAACGGGGCCTTCCAGCCGTCCAACCGAACGATAAACTTTATCGTCGGAGGTTGAAAGGCGGTGGCAAGCACACGACGGGCGCGCGAGATCGGTCTCGTTAATACGGAAACTCCCCAACCCCTGTGGTGGTCGGAATTTCCCATCACCTTCTCTCGAGAGGACCACTAGGTCCACATCGCCGACCCCGGGACCTACCCGCTGGTCGTAAATCCAACGGTCGACGGAGCCGTGCTGCCCAAGACCCTCATCGACGGGGGCAGCAGCCTCAACATCATCTTCACCGAGACCCTGAAGAAGATGAACTTCGACTTCTCCAAGATGACCTCCTGCAACAAGCCCTTCTATGGGGTCGTACCCGGCAAGGCGGTCACTCCTATAGGTCGGGTCTGCCTCCCGGTCACCTTTGGCACCATGGAGAACTACCGCACGGAGTACCTAACCTTCGAGGTAGCAGACTTCCGCTCCTCCTACCACGCCATCATGGGTCGTCCTATGTTGGCCAAGTTCATGGCCATCACACACTACACGTATCTTCTCATGAAGATGCCGGCACCAAACGGAGTCCTCTCCGTCTACGGTGACATCGTCGTCTCCTTCAAATGCAAAGCTGAGACCATCAACCTGGCAGCCATTGTCACTTGCAAAGCCGCGACGGAGGTCATGATCACTGAAGCTGCTAAGCTCGACGTATCTGAGCTACAAGTACCGGAGCAGAAGCGCACAGAAACTGTGGTGGACCCTAGTCCAGCGGTGAAGAAAGTTTGCCTCGCCCTGCCCGACGCAAATAAGGAGGTCATCATCAGGGCTGAACTTGACCCCAAATAGGAACTCACGCTCACCACCTTCCTCCGGGACAACGCCGACATCTTCGCCTGGAGCCCATCAGACATGCCTGGTGTTCCGAGGAAGTTGGCTGAGCACTCCTTAGAAGTCAACAAGACCGCACGCCCCATCAAGTAGAAGCTCCGGTGCTTCGCGAAGGACAGAAGGGACGCCATAGCATCAGAAGTTTGTAAGCTCTTAGCTGCAAAGTTCATACGAGAGTGTAAGCACCCAGTCTGGCTAGCCAACCTGGTCCTTGTACCAAAGAAAACTGGAGGATTGAGAATGTGTATCGATTACACCGATCTCAACAAGCACTGCCCAAAAGATCCCTTCCCTTTACCGCGTATCGACCAGGTCGTAGACGCTATAGCCGGCAGCCAGCTGCTCTCCTTCCTCGACTGCTACTCAAGGTATCATCAGATAGCCCTCAACCCCGCCGACCAGGATAGCACGACGTTCATAACACCAAATGGCATCTACTGCTATACAGTGATGACCTGCGGCCTCAAAAACGCTGGTGCCACGTACCAGAAAGCGATACAGAAGTGCCTGGAGCCCCAGCTCCATCGCAACGTCGAAGCCTACATGGATGACGTGGTCGTAAAAACACAACACCACGAAGACCTCCTAGGCGACCTCGCCGAAACCTTCACCAACCTTCACGCCTTCCGGTGGAAGCTCAATCCCACCAAGTGTGTCTTCGATGTTCCCTCCGGGTTGCTCCTGGGCTTCATGGTCGGACACCGAGGGATAGAGGCCAACCCCACTAAGGTGGATGCAATACGCAGGATGCATCACCCATCTAGCAAGAAGGATGTCATAAAGCTCACAGGCATGATGGCGGCCCTAGGTCGGTTCATCAGCAAACTTGGCGAAAAAGGCATGCCCTTCTTCAAGCTATTGAAGAAGGCAAATAAGTTCGTGTGGAACGACGAGGCCCAGCAAGCCTTCGACAGGCTCAAACACATCATGACTTGCCCGCCAGTCATGGCGCCTCCCCTCTCAGGCGAAATGCTCCGTCTCTACATCGCAGCCACAACTAATGTGGTCAGCACAGTCCTCGTCGCAGAACGTGAAGAAGCTGGCCAGGTCTATCCTGTCCAGCGACCTGTTTACTATGTTAGCGAGGTCCCTCTGGGGGAGATTCTCCGGAACCGCGACGCCAATGGTCGTATCGTCAAGTGGTCCATCGAGTTAGGAGAGTTTGACATTGAGTTCTACCCCAGGCAGTCCATCAAGTCTCAGATACTAGCCGACTTCGTATCTGACTGGACGGAGATTCAGATCCCTCCTTCCAAGGAGCGACTCGAGCATTGGACGATGTACTTCGATGGCACCCTCAACCTTGAAGGTGCCGGTGCAGGTGTGTTATTCATCTCCCCCAAAGGAGACCACCTTAAATACGTCCTGCAGATCCACTACAAGGCCTCCAACAATGGAGCAGAGTACGAGGCTCTCATCCATGGCCTTCGCATTGCTGTGTCTCTGGGCATCAAACGACTTATAGCATACAGAGACTCCCTGCTGGTCATCTAGCAGGTCAACAAAAACTGGGACTGCATCAAGGAGACGATGGACGCATACTGTGCTGAAGTCCGCAAGCTGGAAGGACAGTTCGACGGAATCGAGTTCCACCACGTCATCCGCGACTTCAACGTGGCAGCCGACGTGTTGTCCAAACTCGGTTCTAAACGTGCCCTGGTTCCAGCCGGCGTTTTCGTCCAAGACCTACGCCAACCATCGATCAAAATTCCAGACCTGGACCAGCCCGACTTGGTCCAACCTGACCCAGCACCAGCACCTCCCCAGGACGTGCTTATGGTCGACCGAGAGGACGACTAGCGAGAACCTTTCATCGCCTTCCTCCTCCACCATATGGTCCCTGACGATAAGGTGGAGCGAGAGAGAATCACTCACCGCAGTGCCAGCTACATCATCATAGATACAGAGCTCTACAGACGAGCCGCCTCTACCGGTGTCCTCATGAAGTGTATACTTCGTTCCGAAGGTATCAAACTCCTAGTTGAGATACACGGCGGCGAATGCGGCAATCATGCAGCCTCTGCCAACCTGGTCGGCAAGGCGTACAGATCTAGCTTCTACTAGCCCACGGCCATGAGTGACGCCAAAGACCTCGTAAAGAGGTGCAAAGGATGCCAATTCTTTACAAAGCAATAGCACCTGCCTGCCCAGGTCCTGCGCACAATACCGCCATCCTGGCCCTTCGCCATATGGGGCTTGGACTCCATAGGCCCGTTTCGTACCGCCCCCGGCGGCTACAAACACATCATCGTAGCAGTCGACAAATTCACCAAATGGATTGAAGTCAGACCTGTCTCCAAAGTCACGTCGGAAGAAGCGGCCAAATTCGTCCAAGACATAACCCACCGCTTCGGTGTGCCCTATAGAATAATCACCGACCTCGGCTCAGCCTTCACAGGCTCAACATTTTGGGACTTCTGTCAGGACAGTATGATAGACGTCTACTACTCCTCGGTCGCCCATCCCAGATGCAACGGCCAGGTCGAAAGGGCCAACGGCATGGTACTACAGTCTCTCAAAGAGACGATCTACGACGACGCCTCCAACTACGCCTCCCGGTGGCTGGCCGAACTCCCACATGTGATCTGGGGCCTCAGGACTTAGGTTAGCACGACCACAGGGTATACATCCTTCTTCTTGGTCTACGGCTCGGAAGCCGTCCTCCCTACAGACGTCGTCTTTGGTGCCCCTCGACTACAGCACTATGATTAAGGAGAAGCAGAGAAGATGCGTCGGGTCGACATTGATAGCCTAGAAGAAAATCGAGTCACCGCCATCATGCGTCAGGCTCGTCACAACCAACAGCTCTGACGCTACCACGACCGCAATGTCCAAGAGTGCACCTTCAACGTCGGTGACCTGGTCCTCCGCAGGATCCAGAAAACCGATGGCATGCACAAACTCTCCCCCCCGTGGGAGGGTCCTTTCATCGCTAAGGAGGTCGTCAGCCCGTCTACATATCGTCTTCAGTGGAGCGACAGCCAAGGTGTTCCAAACCCTTGGAACGTCGAGCACCTACGGCGATTCTACCCGTAGTTTAGTATTTATTTTTCAGAGCAATGTACCTTTTTCTCAAATTTTAATTATAATTCGCACGACAGCGTCCTGTCGACCTATATATGCATCCCCCTACCTCTTGTGTTATGACTTCCCACACCCCTTCGACATGCTCGGGGGCTTGGCCTTGCCAATACGTAGGTCGCAAGACCTGTGGGTTTCATCCATTCCTCCCCCTCGACAAGCTTGGGGGCTTGGCCTTGCCAACTTGAGGGTCGCTAGACCTGAGGAACATCATACTCCCTTTCGTGATTGTCTGCTTGACTTCGCACCTGATAAAGGACGTCTCGCCTAGTCGCTAGACCAGGGTCCTAGACCCCTTCCCATACGCCGGCTACACGTAAGCCTCCCTGCTGAGCAGTTGTAGAGGGAAGACAACATCGCACCCTACGCGGCTAAGTCCGATTGACTGTAAAAAGTAAAGAGCAGGCAACATGGGTGAAAGCTACTATTTACATAACACAAGAGGTGGGGGGACCTCCGAGAGAAAATAATGTTTGTTACAAGTTGTTTACAGGCCAAATCTGCCTACGACCTTATCGGCTACACCCTGCACTTCTGCCTCAAGGGCCTCGAGCTTGGCGTCGTCGCTCTCCTCGGCCTCCAGCTTCTGCATATCGACCTCCGGGTAGCACGACTTGACTAGAGTCAAAGCCCCAACTGCTGCCGTCGACGCTGCATCCTTCAGCAACATGTTAATGTGGTCGGGAGCAGCGATCAGCCGGTCGAGGACCGGAGGAGACTCTTCCGTACTCTCCTCGAGAGCGACCATCTTAACGATGTACTCTGCAGCCCCCTCGAAGTCCTTAAGCTTCGTCTCAAGCCCTGCAATGGCCACTTGGTCATTCTGGAGGGTCGTCATCGCGCGAACAAGGTCGATCTCAAGATCCCTTCGGACGCCTTGTTCATATTTTAACTTCTTGAAAAGGAAAGACTCACTATCAGTCGCAGCTTTTGTGCTCTCCTTGAGCACCTTAATGGCCTTCATGCTCTCCGTCAGGTTCTGCTGAAGTTGTTTCTCCTTATTTTTATGATCTGTCATTAAAACAAAGAAATCAGCGCGGCACAATAAGTTCGAAGCTACCCTATGACCTTGATGACTCTGGTCATACCTTCGCACACCGACTTCAGCAGTGCATCGGCATCCTTCACTTTCTGCTTCTCCGCCTCCAGCTCAAGACGCAGCTTCTCTCTCTCTTCGGCGACCTGCTGCACCGCTTGGCGAACTTGGTCGGCAGCCTCAGCCTTCAAATGTTCGACCTCTTTCTCCAAGAGCTCGTTCTTCAAATGAATGGCAGCAGCCTCCTTGACCATATCAGATCTGACCAGAGCCCACTCCGCCATGGACTTCCAAAAGATTGCATGTCAGATTCATCCAAAACGGGCAGCAACATTCACAGCGACCTAACTGAGGACTCACCACTAAGGAAATGCTTAACTCCTTGATAGCGCCATGCGCCTTAGCAAGGTCGTCCTGATCAAGGAGAGCCTCCGCGACCCATGGTGTGCCCTCCCAATTGATCTCAAGTGGGTGCGTGGGGTCAGCGGGCTTGGTCGGCGCCGTCGAACCATGCCTCTCCTCGGGGATTGTTTCTTGGCTGCAGCCCGCCCCTTGATCATGAGTTCCCGGGGGAGGCATGGCGCCGATCGGTCGAGACTCCCCGACCACTCGAACCTTCTGCTGGTCGTCAAGATTCTGCACCACCTCGGTGCTCGGCGTCACATTAGCACTCCTCGCCGGTGAGGACTGCCCACTTCCTGCGCTGGAAACCTTGGTGCCCGACCTGCGCATAAATTTGTCATTAGTAACAGCAATCATACTCCAGATACTCAGAAAAACAGGTAACATTTACCTGACTCCCGACCTAAATCGAGACCTCAAAGAGGTCGGTGGTGGCCTCACTGGAAGCTTAGACTGAACGCCTGACTGAACCCTCAGCGATTCCTTCAGGCGCTTCGCATCTCCTTCTGTGACCATGCTTAGTTCTTCCTTCCTCCTCTTGGTCCCCGGACTAGGAGACCCCGGCGCCTTATCTACCTCCACGATGTCCTCCTCCCCCGATGAAGGAGCATCACCGGTGTCGTCTGCCACTGAAGGGCTCCGCGCCCTCTTCTTCGTCTTCCTCTTCTTCTTGGCCTCCAGCTGGGCCGTCTTCTTGATGTATGCTTGTGTCTGCGACTGCTTTGCAGCCGCGCGACGGGCCCGCCTGTTCGCGGGTTTGATGCCGCTGGACTCCGCGTCCCCCTGGTCGTCCTTGACCTCCGCCTCGACCTCCGAGTCAGAGACGTAATTCTCGATAACGCTCAGTGGAGGCTCGAGGGTGTCCCCTACCTCCCTCATCTTCCTGCTCGCCTCCTGGTCGGCAGGCAAAGGTGTCGGGCACCAGTACACTAGTGCCCGATTCTGCACATACAAAAATTAGCAGTTTGTAAGAGGTTGTCTTTTACAAAATGAAAGTAAGACTAGACTCAGGTCGACGTCTTACCGAGTCAGGAGGGTTGATCAAGGAGTAGGCCTTCGGGCAGTTCACGTTGCGAATCACACCGCCGAACATCTGGCACACCCGATCGACCATCTCAGCCTTCGAGACCTTCCTGATCTTCTCGCGAGTAGGATCAGTCTGCCCCCAGAACTCATAAGCGGGGTGGACCCGGTCCTTAATCGGCTAAATCATCCGCTGACTAAAGTTAATGGCCACAGCACCGCCTGTGAGACTAGCCTGCTTCAGGGCCTCTAGGTCCTCTAACAGACCTTTGATCTCTTCTTCATCACAAGAATCTATGGCCTAGTCCCACTCCGAAATTTTGGTCGGGCCAAACCCGATCCTCTTTGGCAGCCCAGGCTGCTGGTCGCCGATATAAAACCAATCCGCTCTTCATCCAGCGGTGTTGTCCGGCAAAACCATGTCTAAATAGGTCACCTTGAGACTGTTCCTAAGATAGAACCCTACGCTACCTACGACCTGGGTCTTCCCAGACTTCTTCACTTGGAAGAAATACCGCCACAACTTGAAATGCGGCAGAATTCCAAGGAAAGCTTCGCACAAATGGATAAAAGACGAAACTACAGTTATCGAATTGGGAACAAGATGTACCAATTCGAGCTTGTAGTAGTGCAGCAGCCCACGAAAGAAGTCGCTGGTGGGGACGTTGAAGCCACGGACGAAGTAGCTAGCAAAGATGACCTGATCTTTGTCGTCCTCACTCGGAAAGGCCTCACCGGCGGCAGCCTTCCACCCCACCTCCGCCTTCGGCCTCAGGAGCCCGTACTCCACCATCTCCTGGATTCGATCGTCACTCATCACCGACGGCGTCCACTGCACCTCGGGTGCGGCATCACCTTCGACAATGACATCGTGGTGGATCTAGGTTTTTGGGATCTAGATCTAAAGTCTACAAGAGTTTTGATGCGCATACGGCGGCACAACGCGGTGATGGTGGCGGTCGAAAGCGTTGGCTGGGAGATTGGCCGGCGGCGAGGTGATCTTGGCTCGGGAATGGAGGCCGCGCGCGCAAACCCTAGTGCGAGAGTGGAAGAATGGAGAAGAATGGGGCCCGCCTCAGTGCCTCGACTCCTTATATGGGTCCCACGGCCTCGGTAGCTGTTGTAGGCGAAGGGGTCAATGGCTCAACGCCAATAGATCTTTGACAGCGTGTGATTTACGATAAAGATTGGGCGCACGTTTTAATCTAACGGCTCTCAGCCCAACGGATACATGGACTCCTTCATCGCCGGCATCAATGCCCTCCAAGGTCGTTAGGTCTCCACATAAGCCTTCCTAAGGTTAAAAGGTTGGGAATAGCACTAAAGAGCACAAGAGACACGGAGATTTTAATTAACAAGATTTCATAGGTCTGTGCCTGGCACGACCTGACAGAAGAGTGCGAGCAACAAACACGCCACGTTGTGGCGACCTATATGGTCCTTGACCAGTTACAGGATACAAACTACTACACCCCTAGGGTGGGGGTGTTGATGATCAAGATGCTAGCCTGATGAAACCCTACCATGCTTTTTGCTCTTGCGAACAGCATCGCAAGCTTTCTTCTAGCTTCTAGACCACTGTGAAGATCTTCCCGAGCTATTTCCCTCATGCTACTGCAGGTAGGCATCCTGCTGCGCCTGCCTACAACATGCAAGCTAGTGGTCACTAGCAAGCTTCTTCTTGCTCGTGGGCCAGCAGAGGGAGAAGAGAATGATCGAGTTCTTCACACTTCGCAAAATTTCTTCTAGCTTCCAGGTTTTTAGACCGCATTCGCCAAACATTTGGTGGATGGTCACAAGACCACGGTGTGGGAAGAGTACTACAGCACAGCTTCATGTTTAAGAGTGGCTTGCGACTCTGCTATGAAGTCTCGACCCCTATTTATAGGCTTGATTCACTGCATGCAACCCTGCTGTTGCCTTCCTGATCGCTCGTGATCACTTGTCTTCTTCTCACCCATGACTTACAAAAGCGCGCACTTTATTCGACCTTATCCATAGCCCTTTTGTCGGTTGCAGCTGAGAAAAGGCTCGTGACTGCACAGTGTCATGAACGCTATCGACCCGTGATGATACAGTTCACCGATATCATTGATTCGGTCTACAAACACATGGACCTGCGCCATATCTCTTCTATGTCGCCAACAATAATTGCACCCGCTAGGCTCTGCGTCCTGTTGCACCTACTATGGCTCTGCATGTAAACGGACAATATTCCAATCAGCCTAAAGTTCTGTTTCCGAGCAGAATGGTCGTAGGTTCGATTGAAGACCTCCCTGGGATAGGCATGCCTTGCTACTCTGCCAGTCTGTCTGGGCACTTGGAATCCATCAAGATAAATCGTCGGGCCTCCGTGGTCGGTGTGCCTTTTACCTTGGTCGACAACACCTTGGTGACATGGCTCTGCTGGATGATTGGCAGCTATGCTGGTCGTCTGGGCACCAAAATGACCTTCCTGAGGTCGACGTACCTTCGTGGCCCTGCCAGCCTGTTCTGGGCATCACTATGTTCTGGAAGGAATGAAGGCCTCTCTTGGGGGTGCGTGCCTATGGGCCCTGTCGGGCATCCCTGGGTGCTTGAGCACTGTTGATGGGTTTGAGGCCTTCCTGAGATCGGCACACCTCCGTGGCCCTGCTGGACTCTTTGCAGCTATGCTTGGAGGTCTGGGTGTCTCTACAATGTATCGTTGACCTATGATTCGGGGATTTTCTTTCTTCTTTTTGGATCATCAAACCAGTCATGTTGCCTGCTTCAATGCTCGGAGGCTACTCTACGAGTGCGTCTTTGATGATCTCTTAGTTTTTTCCGCATCGCTTCGACCTTCTGGAAGTCTACTTCCTATAGGTCGTCACTCGACCTCTCTTCGAGACCTATGAGTAGGTCGGCTCTAAGCTGGCTGTTTCTTCTTTCTTTTTTGGACCGCCATGCATGCTATTCGACCTGTCGATAGCCCTATAACTTCATTATGACCTTTCTCCTAAGGTCGCTGCTCCTACACGTCGCTCGGGGGCTTGTCGGACATGGGTACCCCAGGGTCCCCACCAGCCAGGCTCACGGCCGTCCCCGACAAGTGGGTCCGGCCCATCAGAAGACTCGCTGACCTGTCAGTGGGCCCAATAGACGTGGTCTGTGGTCCCGATGACCTTTCTAGAAGACCTTATCCGGATTGAAGCTTGGCGCACACGACAAGAAGATCAAGACGACGCAAGGAACTAGAGATAGACCTTCCAAATTGTAATCCGACTAGAGATAGAAGTCCAGATCTTAACCGATTTGGAAATTGGCCCACTGACCTCGCCCGTCGGCCTATATAAGACGGACGAGGTCGACCTCAGATGTAACTCAATCCAATCCCGCAATACAATCGCCACCAACAACTGGACGTAGGGTTTTACTCTCTGGAGGCCTGAACCAGTATAAATCGATGTGTCCTGTGTGTTCCGTGTGCATCCTTGCGCAACCTTCGAGTTCTTAGCCTCTGAACGCCCCAATCCAAACTAAACCACGAGGGTTGATACCCCCGTGGACTGTCTAGATCTCACCATCTGACAATCATGGCTCATGAAGCTCACTCCCTAGGCATCTAACATTTCCCTTTGAGCTATGTTTGTAAGAACTTGCAATTTGGTGGTTAACATTTGAGGAAATTCAAAGACCCTTTTTGGAGATTCTATTTGGAGATTGTATGCCAAAGGGAGAGAAATTGGAACCAAAGCAAGCTAAGTGTGAACATTGCAAAAGGGGGAGAAATTACATACGAGGGAAAATGCATCAAGGGGGAGTTGTGATCAAGGGGGAGACTGGATGATGGTAAGCATCCAAGCAAGTGTAAGTGGTTCAATTTGTCAATTTTTACAAATTTATGCTTGCTTTGATTGTGTTGTCATAAATCACCAAATAGGGGGGGATTGTAGCGAACATGGCCTCAATGCCAATAGTTCGTGTATGATTTTGGTGATTCAATGACAACATGATCAATGGGACTAACTATTTTGTCTAGCATGTCTTTGTAGGCATTTTAGATCCCATGGATGTTACCACAAGTTAAAATAACACAAGTTAACATGCTAGGTGTAAAGCGCAGCAAAGATCCAGAGTTAGTATATTTTTCAAGTGTGTAAATTGTGGCATGTTAAGACAAGGCGAAGAGAAGGAAAAGGACACCGTCGGATGAACCGACGCCACCATCGAAGCAAGCGTCGGATGATTTGGCACACTGCGTGAAGACTTCAATGAGGACCACCGGATGATCCGATGTCATGGTTTTTACAAGCACCGGATGAATTCAAGGAAGGAGCAGCTGAGTCAGAGGCACTGGATGAACCGACGGTCCAGGCACCGGTTCATCCGATGGCTATCAAGTTCAAGACAGAGACGTTTTTGCACTGGAGTCTGTAGCACCGGATGAACCGATGGTCCAACACCGGTTCATCCGACGGCTATGGTTTTACATGACAGAGACGCCGGGCCGAATTTCCTTTAGCACCGGATGAACCGACGTAGCACCGGATGAAGCGTCGGATGATTTTCTGTCAACGGTCATTTGCGGTGGAAGGTAACGGCTAGTACCACCGGATGAACCGACGCCTTGGAAAGGTACTAGCCGCTGGAGCAACGGCTCTATGGATGGCAAGGGCTATTTATACCCCTTCCACTCGCCCATTTGAGGTTGCTGGATTGTGTGGAAGTGCAGAGGAACCCAAGACACACTCAAGATCATATCCAAGCCATACAAGTGCTCAAGTGTTGATCCAAAGACATGCACATGCTTTGTGTGTGTATTTAGTGCTAGGCTTAGCTTAGAGCTGAGTGAGTGCAAGGTGTGCCAACCTTGTGAGGTGATTCTAGAGTGAATCAAGTGTACAAGAGGTGCACCAGAGCCTTGGGGCCTTTGGTGGCTCTCCGGCGATCTAGTCTTCGACCCTCCGACTTTGTGTGGAGCGGCGTTGACGCTTTGTGCGGGGGACGTGGAGACCCCCTTCCCTTGGTGGAGAAGCTCCTTAGTGGAGGCGGTATCAAGGTGACCAAGGGGTTTGGCGAGTGCTTTCGTGGCAAGTCTTTGTGGCAAGTCAAGTTGACCTTGGGAGAGACTTGGTGACCGAGAAGCGATACTCTTATGTGGAGTGCTTCAACAACGTGGACTAGGGGTGGCTTAGTGCCTACCGATACCACGGGATAAATCACGTGTCAAGAGTTGCTTCCTCTCATCCCTCTTTACGTTTCCGCATTTCTTTCATGCAACCTTTGTGTGCCTTTACTTTCATAGAGTAGTATCTTGATAGGATTGGATATAGGTTGCATAACTCTTTGGGATGAGAGTTTCACACTAGCTCAAACATAGATGCACATCTAGATAGTATGTTTTAGTTTATGTTTTGAGTAAATAGTGATAACCCTAGACTTAAGATTTTAAGTTTGACAAATTCACCCCTTTCCCTCGCTCATCCGATTCCTTACCAACAGCAACTACCGTCTGCTCTTCCTTTGCTCCCCACAACTGTAATTGTTTATTCCAGAGCGAGTCCCATGCATGTAGTCGGCCCTTTGCATTTCTAGCATATGACCAAGGTCACAGTGTATAGGATTGGGTGAAAAAGTACAGCACCTGCTATAGGACCGCACATTGCACACGCGTCGCCGCAGTTGTCACCCTCTGCTAGCTGTCCTATGTCCTAATCCGATGAATGTGGCCATTGTGCACATTTTTATCAACGCTGAATGTTGTCACACACTTTGCACGTGAAGCCCTTCTTACATCCACTAGCAGACACAGACAGTCATGCACGACGCCTGTCTCCTCTTATTACCAACCACCGTACAATCATGCAAGTAGGTGGCCGGCACTCAGGACTATGCTCATCCCTCTGTGATAGCTACGCATATGTACGCGTGCACACTTTGTAGTCACGTCAGATTTATAGTGTTGGTTTGGGAAACGAAACAACCTCAATGCACGATTTCATCCCACGGTTTGGTATGCTAGACACATTATTAAACTGTTAATAGTGTTGTGATCAAATGTGCCATACAAATTATGTAGCCTTTCAACCCATGATACAGAGCAGTATCCTTCTTCCTAACACTATGGAACACCCTGCATCCTTCTCGCCATCAGCCCATAAATCAAATACCCCAGCAGCTCTCCGTCCACCTCCACTGTTGACCATTTCGGCGAACACCATGTACATGACCCACACCCTCCCTTCCTTGTACAGCCACGACACCACCGCACGGCAGCACTTGCCTCCGTCGTCTGGCACTACGCTCGTCTGCATTCCGTCGAACAGCTTCAGGGCATCCTCTGATACGCAGCATGGTTATTCTTCAACATGGTCAACACGATCTCCTGGCACACCATGGCACCCGGCTCGTTGCACCTCGCAGTGTGCCATGCTCACTTGAGTTCTTACATAATTGGTTAGTGCTCCTGGTGTCCTTAAAAAAAAATAGGTGGGCATCGTGCCCGCCTGTGGGCTAAGGCCAGCGAAAATGGGCGATTTACATAAGCGGCTAGCTGCCCATCTATGTAAATGTATTTACAGAGGTTGACGACAAGGAGGCCGGCCATGAGGAGCTCGCCGCCGGATCTGGAGGAGGAGAGGAAGGGGGCCGCCGTGGCGCCAGGAGCCGTCCCTCCGTGGCGCACTCCGCTGCCGTCCCGCCCACGACGTCCTCCGCCGGCGCGGCCAAGAGCTCAGAGAGGAGAGGAGAGGAGAGGGAGCCAGCCGGCCAGCCGGTCGTCGTCCTCCGTGCCTGGGGGAGCCAGCCGAGGGTGAGGGAGAGGGGGCGGCGCTGCGGCGCTGGAGGTTGAGGGAGAGGGGGCGGCGCTGGAGAGGTGAGGGAGAGGAGGCAGCGCTGGAGGCCGAGGGTGAGCGAGAGGGGGCGGCGCGGGAGATTTGAGGCCGTGAGGGCGGCACTGGAGGGTGAGGGGGCGGCGCTGGAGGTGAGGGAGAGGGAGGGGGCGTTTAGGGTTTGTGGGGGGAGGGGAGGTGAGCCTTTTATATAATGAATGCCATCGGATTTGAGCCATCGGATTGTCAGATCTACGGCTCACAATGATCGGAGTGCTGGTAGGCCGCGGTGGGCTGTTGGGCCATGGTTTAGTCGACTTAGGATCTTTGCCGCGCGCCTTACTAAAAAGTGCACGGCAAAAATTCTTTGTAGTGCGCTTTTTAATAACGCGCACGGCAAACTTTTTTTCTACAATTTTATATAATTCATAAAAATTATCAAACAAATTTGAAAAAATTAGAAAATTAACACAAATTAAGTTATGTTGTATATTGCTTATAGAAATAAGTTTTGAAGTCAAAACTCAAATTGAAGGTCGCGTCGCTTACAAATCTAACCATATCTTTCGTAACTCTATGAAACTTCATCGGAGCTGTTTCGATTTCTAAGCATCGTACATGACCAAATGTTCAAAATTCATTCATATTTTTACTACAGCCTTCGCATTTGATATCATGACATATTGACAAATCTCATAATTTTTAAATTTTATTTTCATTTTTTAGAATTTTCAAATCATTTGGACACACGATCATGGTCGTTTTTCTTGGTCAAGATGTTCAAATTTCTTTTGATTTCATGAAAAAGATCTTAAATTGGGCTAAATAACATGAATATCATTTTTCCACTCATTTTATTATATTATTTGCATCACTTGTAGTTCAAATTGGACTTCTTTAAAAAAATTGTTTGAAATGCAATTAATTAGTTAAATATAGCAAATGATTACAAAAAATCTACCAAAATTTGACATCATGTATCACATGTTGTATGCATAGAGTTGAAAAAAAATTCAAGGTGAGGAGAATTTTTTTTGAGGAGCAATTGGATTTGGGGAAACATACTTGAAGGTAAAAAAATACTTTGCCGTGCGCATGATAGAAAGCGCACGGCAAACTCATGAGTTTGCCGTGCGCTAGAAAAAACGCACGACAAAATTTTATAAAAATAACAATACTTCATTTGTTCGAAAATGCGAAATGCGAAGCAAATACTTTGCCATGCATGGTGGAAAAAACGCACGGCAAACAAGATCTTTGCCGTGCGTTTTTTGTTGTTGCGCATGGCAAATAAGATCTTTGCCGTTCGTTTTTTGTTGACGTGCGCCCTATAAAAAACCCACGGCAAACAAGCTTTTTGCCGTGCGCCCGAAATAAAACACACGGCAAAGTTTTTGACGCACGGCAAACTTTGGTTTTCCCCTAGTGTATCGACTTCTGACATAGTGACCGGCAGACACAAACACCCATTCACGACACCTATCTCATCTTATTACCAACCACTGTACCTGCAATATATCCTTAGATATATATATGGTCCGATCGGAAAATTTCGGTTGTGTTTTTTTTTGCACGAACCATTTGGTTCCTGTAGGAAATGGTTCAAGATGGATGTTTTGATGGGTAAATGGAACGCCAAGATGAAATCAACCTTCCTAATATAATTTTATATTAATAAGAGAGTGAATCATATGGTTCAAATCAAATTGGTAGAATCACATCATCCAGGATCATATCCCATGCATCACATTTGGTAACACATAATTCATGTATAGCAGTACCTACCAGCTAGTACTTCATCTTCACATGCACATTTTAGCTGTCCCTTGTCCTCTTTTTTAAACAAGTAGCTGTCCTATGACCTAATAATCCGATGAATGTGGCCATTATGCACATTTTTATCATCGCTGAATGTTGTTACACACTTTGCACGTGAAGCCCTTCTTATGTCCACTGACAGACACGGACAATCATGAACGACACCTGTCTCTTGTTATTACCAACCACCGTACAATCATGCATCCCTTGTGAGAGACTATAAATCGAGGGGAGGGACTACTACCAGCCATATCCTCACTACCAATCGTACACACGACCCACTCGGAGCCTCACTTTTACTTCTCTCCTTTTGTAAGTAGCCGCTATTATTGCACTGTTCTTCTTCTCTTGAAAGCATAGCACTTTTTCTTATGTAACACTAGGGCAGGTGTTCTGCCATTTCATTTAGTAGGAAGCAATACACTTTTTCTTCTCCCATTTGTAAGTAGCGGCTGTTATTGTGCCTTTGTTCTTCTCTTGTAAGCAGAATTCCACCCGTACCGAAATATTCATTGTTCACTTTCATCACCATGTTTGACCATTCGTCTTATTAAAAAATTTAGTACAAATATAAAAAAAATAAGTCATGCTTAAATCACCTTTGACGATAAAAGTGAGTCACACGCAAGATAAATGAAACTTACAATTTTTTTAATAAGATGAATAGTCAAACATTGTGACCAAAGTCAACAGCGATAAATATTTCGATACGGAGGTAGTACTTTTTATTAGAAGATCACTAATCTATCAACCCATGCTCCCACACGGGCTAGGCTTGAGTTGCAATTAATTTATACATCTTTTCATCCACATTAATTTTTCACTTTTCACCACACATACATCAATTGTTGTCTGACATGTGTTTAATTAAACCTTAGTTTCATATACATGCTTAACATGCATGAAAATTGGTACCGCTTTCTCCGCACATGTATATATGATCTATATACACACATATCATATATACACATGTATACCTTCAGTTAGAACTTTGCTATATTAACCATTGCAGAAATAGTTAATTAGAATCATGTATTGGTGTATTTTAGGATTTTTTTAAATTATAGATGTAGGTAATTTAGATGCAGATTTTGACGTTAGATGTGGGTAATTTAGATGTAAATTCAGGGGTTCCTTTATAATTTTTTATAATGCATAAGAGAGTAATTTAGATGAAGATTAGTGGGTTAATTTAAACTATTTTTTATAATGGCAGAGGTGGGTAATTTAGATATACTTTAACGGGTTACTTTAGACTATTTTCATAATGGCAGAGGTGGGTAATTTTATAGAAAATATAATAGATCCAATGGCTACGGTGATCAAGTCTGCTGGATTGATAGTCGGATGTTTCTTATTTTTCTGAGAACTTCTATGATTTATTTTATTTCTAGAGCATCCCATGAGGATTAATGTGGATACATGCACGATGCACTACTCGCGCACCTGCAAGTAGACACATATATCACAAGCCTACAAAAATAACAGTTGAAAGTACATGCATGAGTGTAAATCGTAGGCACCTGAATTGGAAGCTTGGTAGGTCGAATCATACGCTCGTACCTCTATCACCCTTAACAGATACATAGTTGAAGTGTCAGCACAATTTCTAGATGAAAGCCATGAGGGAATAATTTGTCCGTAGGTTTTAAGCATTTTCTTGGGGTTGCTTCTAATTTTTCTAAAGATGGCTATTTCTGATATACTGTAATATAGAGGAGCATCCATACAACACCCAAAGAAGTTTGGAAGCTCTCAACACTTGATTTTGTATCCATCCAATTTTCGCAATCTATGAGTCAAATTAGATCTAACATTGTAGTAACTAAGAATCAAGTGTTGTAGGAGGTTCCAACATATTGCTGATAACTATTTGTAGAAAATTACACGACAAAAAATTATTGTAAATATGTCAAGTGACTACAATTTGAATATGAACTAGCTGTAACCAAGAAGTACTACACCCTTATCGAAATGCATTTTTTATCACCATAGGCTTTTAGTCACGACTTTTTATAATATTAATTTGTTTTCATTTGTAGTCCCAAACCTATTTTTTTATTAGACCATTTCCATGCATATATTCGTATGTCTTTTTGATTTTATTATACCTATGTACATGTTTTCAAGTATAGTTTTACAGCGTGCGACTTGATCTTTGTACTATGCAATATTTGTTTTAGAAAAAGCATGTACCTGTTCCAGTTCGTGGAGCAATATTATTCAAATATAGCTACAGATACATATGATGAATCCAGCACTAGAGTAAGTTAATTTAATGACTATGCATAATTTACATGTACGCGCAGATATGACAGATATGAAAGGAATAGTTTGGATCCTGCTGCTAGTTGGGACGATCTGCCAGGCGACGACTAGTGGGGGAACAGATGATTCCAGAATTTTGGGGGCACCGCCGGCACCCAGTTACCCCACAGTTTGATTCAGGGCTGACAATCCCGCTAATTTCGAGTTCAGACAAGGCATACCGGTGCTCGCAAGCAGCGTCAGTGACTCTGAGCGCTACGCGGAGCCCCGCAAACTGTTACATTTGCTATCAATGTGGTCAATACTTACATCGTTGGTTATCTTGACGGCAGCACCAACACGAGACACTTCTTTCGAGAAGGTGAAGACTTTGATCCAAATATTCGCCGGCTTGTCTTCACCGGCGCAACGGCGACTTCGCCCAGGACTATATCAAGCAACTATCAGCATCTAGAACGCACAGGAGGTTCAAGAACAAGTATCGCCCTGGGACTGCATGCTCTGGAGGCTGCCATTAGAAATCTTCTCGGTGGGCAAGGAGGACAGCAAGAAGCGACATGCTCTTCATCGGGATGATCTCCTGTTGGGAAACAGAGCATGTTCAGCATTGACGAGCTAGGAAATAAAGCCAAACAAGTTATTAATAGCTGACGCAAACAATCGCTTCGTGTAGTGATGGAAAGGTTCTTCAAGCTGAAGTCGAAGCCGCCAATGCCAGGATCGATCATTGGCCTCTCCCACCCGGAATCACAGGCGCCACAGGACTTGAGCCACCATCGCTGTGTAACGAAACCTGAACTCCCATCCGTCACTGGCACTTGTGTTTTGCTTTTGCATGCTGGTGAATAGTCTGAATGCGACGATTGGAAAACACAATAATAAGAGAAACTAAAGGTTCATAGTTTTACAACATCTCAACAACGTGCGTAGGTAGGCCCTCCTTTTTCTGGGCTTGGGACCAGCTACGCGAAATGAAGTGTACCTTAAAATTGCATATACGGAGTTTGTCGTACAGACATTCATGGGCCCACCAGCCAGGTGGTCCATGCCCGTACAGGGGACAGGACTCCAGGACTACTCATACATGTAGCCGACGGTGCAAGACGGCGTGGTCTACATGGATACCGCAGGATCTGTACTAGAATAGGGAAGCACGCGTTGTAATCAACAATAAGTCTTCTCCTAGTCGTACTCGACTAGTACTCCTGTATCAACCGACTTGTAACCCTGCCTCCCGGACTATATAAGGCGAGGCAGGGATCCCTCCTACAATCACGCATACAATCAATCAAGCTACACGCGACATACAGGACGTAGGGTATTACGCATATTGCGGCCCGAACCTGTCTAAACTGTGTGTTTCGTGTCTTACCATCGGGTTCCAGATCTCGACGAGCCCCACCATCATCTACCTCGGGTACTCCCCTCGGTATGTTGCCGGGTACAAACACCGACAGCTGGCGCGCCAGGTAGGGGATCTCGTCGAAGATCCGCTGGCGAACTCGATGGCTCCTGTCATCATCAAGCCCGTCGTCGCCTTCAAGCAAGTTGACACCTTCAACTTCGGCTCCTGGGTCTGCATCACCGACGGAGATGGATCCTTCCAGCGCTACCTCGCTCCGACCCTGGAGAAGAAGCCCGCGCCACTTTCAAGTTCCGTCGAGAATCTCACCGAGGATTTCAGTGGAATTTCGCTTTCTGACACCGTTAGAGGGCACGAGCTCGAATCCGACCTCTACTCGGGTTCTAGTTCCACCTGGACTGACCCGCGCGGGCTGGCTCAGCCATCGTGCGAGTCAGACTTCCCCCCGCAACACCTTCTCTTCGGACTCCGCAACGCTAGCGCCGCCTACCAGGCCTCGCTACCCAAGCTCCAATGCCCCGGCAAGGAGATCGCGCTCGAGTACTTCTCGGACTCGGACTTCATGTCTGACTACTACTCCAACCCCGACGAATACGAGTTTGACTACAGGTCGGACTCATCTGAAGAGAAGCCCCTTTCCAGGCCCGCCAAGGGCCTGGTCATCACATCAACACCGGAAGGTAGATTCGTCTATTGGCCGGACCAGAAGCCTTTCGCTCTGATAAAGGATGACAACTCCTGCCTTGTCGCCTGCCTCGAAACTCTCCCATTCCAAAAGGGCGAGCCACTCGACCTCGACCAACAAGGCAGCGACACGGAGCTCGTCTCACCAAGCTCTGAAGGTCACTCCCCGAGCAGGCAATTACTCGCGGTACTCGGGCTTGTCGACGGGGAGGATGGTGCGCGACATGACCATTTCCCAGAGGAGGTCACCTCGGATGAACTCTCGGCGAACGCCCTGCCACGGAGACATGAGCAAAAAGCAGCATGCCACCGCAAAAACGCCGCGCGTGAAGACCGCCATCGCCACCTCGCCGAAGCTTTGCCTTGCCGCAACCTCGACAACACCTTGGCAACAGTTGACGAGCGGGTACACGACACCCCAGAAGCTTGCATCTACTCGATCAACGTCCTCGGACGATCCATGCCTCAAGACCGCGGTGCCCAGAAAGTCGCTGAACTAGCTGAGCGAGCTTACTTTATGCTGCACCGGGACAATCACAGACGCCCCGACGAGAGCAACCATGGCAGCAGCGGCAGCGGACATGGTGCAACACCCAACCGAAGCCGCAACGTCGAGCGCCTAGAACAAGTCGCAACCGCGACAAAAGAGGCAGAGGAGCCTCCGCAGGAGGACCTTCCCCCGGAGGCGCATCCCACGGGGCGAGCAATGCTAGCGGTGCCTATAACTCCAGGCACGACTACGACGCCCGCACAACGATCTCTGCTCGACGTCGCGCAAAGGAACTCGAGGCCGACACGGATAGTTTCCCAGCTTTCTCCAAACGCCTCAGGGGTTTCTTACTCCCAGAGAAGTTCAAACCCCTGGGCATCACGAAGTACGATGGCAAACAAGATTCGAGGCAATGGCTGCGCTGCTACGGCCTAGCCATTAAAACGCTGGAGGTGACTCGCCGGGAGGGAGGGGCAGCCCCCTGCTCCTCCACCGCGCGGCCGCCGGCCCGGGGAAGAGGGGCGCGTGGAGGCCGTCGCGTGGCCGCCGTCCTCAGCCAACACACTCCCTTCCTCTGGCCCGGTCGCCGGCGGGAGGGAGTGATGCGGCGGGGGCGGCGCGGCGGGGCGGGGCCGCTGCGGCGCGGGGCGGGGGCGGCGCGGGGCGGGGCGCGGGCGGCTGCGGTGCGGGGCGGGGCGGCTGCGGCGCGGGGCGGGCGGGGCGGATCTGCCGGGGGCGGGAGCCGGGACCGGCGGCGGCGGCGGCGGGGGACGGGACCGGCGGCGCGCGGGGTGGGGGGCGGGACCGGCGGCGCGCGTGTGTGTGGGTGTCGTGTCTGTGTGGAGGGAGAGGGCTTTTAGGGTTAATGTTCTTTGCCAACAGCCTATAGGTGCGGCTGTTGGCAAAGCATTTTTTATTTTTTTTACTGCGCCAGCCTTCGCCAACAGCTGCGGTATTAAAGCTGTTGGCGAAGACACCTTTGCCAACAGCATCACCAAGCTGTTGGGAAAGAATTTTTGCATTTTTGTTTTTTTTCCTTTCAACTTTTTTGTGGGTCCTTCCTACTATAACTACATCTCAACTTCAAAACTTGGGGATGTTTTGAGTTATTTAGCTATATTTCATTAATTATTTAAGTTCACTTGAATTTTCCGGCATAATCCAAATTTGAACTGCAGGTGCGTGAAATAATGAAACTTAGGCGTTCGAAAAATGATATTCATGTTGGGGAGTGCGTTTTGAGGCCATTTCCCAAAGCTCACCCAAAATTTCGAAGTCTTTGTCCACGTAACACGATGGTCCAGGCGTGGTACAATTGTTTTTTAATTATATAAAATCCAAACGAAGTCGAAAAATCACGAAACTTGTCGGGGTGTCTTGTTATCTCATGTGGAGGCTACGATAAAAATTTGAGAAAGTTTGGAGCAAGTTGCCGTGTCGGATGCTCAAAACCCAGACATCTCCACCATTTGATCACTTGTGAGAACATGTGGAGATGTCTAGGTTTTGAGCATCCGACGCGGTAACTTGCTCCAAACTTTCTCAAATGTTTATCGTAGCCTCCAGATGCGATAACAAGACACCCCGACAAGTTTCGTGATTTTTCGACTTCGTTTGGATTTTATATAATTAAAAAACAGTTTTACCACGCCTGGACCGTCGTGTTACGTGTACAAGGACTTCGAAATTTTGGGTGAGCTTTGGGACACGGCCTCAAAACACACTCCCCATCATGAATATCATTTTTCGAACGCCTAAGTTTCATTAATTCACGCACCTGCAGTTCAAAATTGGATTATGCCAGAAAATTCAAGTGAACGAAAATAATTAACGAAATATAGCTAAATGTTGCAAAAAGGGCCCACATTTAACCATGTGCTTCTAAATAATGTAGCAAGGCTACAAAAAAAGTTTGAACTTAAAATTCGAAAAAAATAAAAATTCTTTGCCAACAGCATGCACATGCTGTTGGCAAAGAGCAATCTTCGCCAACAGCACTATAAGGCTGTTGGGAAAGAAGGCTCTTCGCCAACAGCGTGGGAGCCCTGTTGGCGAAGGGTTGCTCCCTTTGCCAATAGCTAACGGCGAAGCTGTTGGCGAAGCGGACGGCGTCGGCACCGTTTGGCCACGTCGGGGCTTCGCCAACAGCTTTTCTTTCCCAACAGCATTCCTGTTGGGAAAGAACCCCTTCGTCAACAGCCGTACTTTGCCATCAGTCCTTGGATTTTGAGTTGTTGGCGAAGATTTCTTTCCCGACAGCAGAGTTTTTTTGTTGGGAAAGAGTTTCTTCGCCAACAGCTCTGTTCTTGGCTGTTGGGAAAGAGCAGGGCTGTTGGCGAAGCCACAGTTTCCTGTTGTGAAAAACGCCTCTGAGAAAACACTTTTGAATCGTATGGTGTAGTGCCATGAGATTCCGACCGGTAGGAGAGCTCGAGCCCCCTGCTTCCATCGCTGTATCCGTGCCTAAGCTCCGCTGCTCAAATTTGAGATCCAAACGTACTAGAAAACCCCCCTTTAGCAACATTATAGTAGCACCGCACCTTGAAAGCGTTTTCTATGCTAGTGCATAAAGATGATTTTTGACACGATTTTAATAACATATCAAAGTGTCACGACATTAGACATGTTTACATCGTTAGTAGTCTTATAAGAGATTTTTTTATCACGCTACAGAAATCATCTCAAAAGACACAAAGTTAGACATGATTTAAAGTGTCATTATTGTCTAGACACGCTACAAAGCGTATCAAACAATGTATATAGTCACGTAAAGATACTTTTTGACATGATTGTAAAAAATGTTTCAAAATGATACATGGTTAGACATGCTTTGAATCATGACTAGTATGTAGGAACGTCATAAAATGTATCAAATAAGTGTACTAATGGTTCTTCATAGGCGAACTCAAAAGTAAAACATACATATGTAAGTTAGATTTGTTGTGTAGGTGAGATGGTAAGGAAGCTATGTGTGAGGCGAGAGATCTTAGGTTCGAATCCTACACACCACACATATTACACATAAATAATCATGTATAGGTGTCCTTCAATCTGAAATAGTTTTTGATTTTTTCATAAATTAGTAGACATATTTTACAAGTGTATCTAGAAGTTTGTCTTTATATTTTTAACACACAATGAAGCGTTACTGTACTATGTAACTACACCACTAAGCATGTTATAAATGTGTCTCTAAAATTGTATCAATGCGAGTAGACATGCATCAAATGTGTCAATGAAACGTTGTTTTCTTTCGTAGACACGCTTAATGAATTCGTCTCTACGAAGCCTGACACGATCCGTACGAAGACGCTTCTAACTTGCTTTTTGAAAGCGTATCTACAAAGCCATAAATACCAAATAAAACATGTCTAACTCTAAATATGGCGTAGCTATAGGTGAGGTATTCTAGTAGTGCGTAAGATTGGAGAAACAACCAAAGGACATAGCCAAATCATGGGAGAAGCAAATGCACTCTACGTGGAGTTTCGTGGCATAACCAAAGGAGCGTATGCAAGGATCGAAAAAGGTGGAATGGAAACCGTAGCAACATAGGCAATGTGGTCAAAGGCCTAAAAAATAAGAACACTCACCTATGGATGGTTACATGGTCCATATTTCTTTCTTTGATACGAAATAACCATTATGCACTTGGGAAACCCAATCCAATCTCCATGCTAGCATTCATTAACCACCTCTGATTGCAAAACACGAGACCAGTGTGTATATAAAGGCATCAACCGTGTGATTGAGTAATAGGGGAGAAAGGAAAGAGCATGTTGAACATGATTACAGGCTTACAGCATCCCTGTATGTAAATTACCACTGTCTGTGCTTCAATTATAAAGTCACTTACAGCAGTAACAATTAATTGTGGTTTCATAAGTAACTAAATTGATTTATGTTGAGCGAAAGCAGTATAAGTATTCATTTTCTTAGGATCAAGTGATGTTGCGGAAAATTGTTTCCATTCTGCGAATTTGAAAAATCAATGATATATAAGCTGTAAATATGAGGCATAATATCAAAGCATGAGAATCGACCTGAACCTTTAATTCTTTATAGTAAGCATACAAAAGTTATACAGCTGCAGGACGGCACGGAAACAAACAAAATTCTGAAATAGATACTATAGGACTGTAAAGGAGATATACAGTAAAACTGCACTATATATTGCATTCGCATGTGACAGAAGCACAATATAATAAAGCATCGATACTGGGTAATGAAAACTACACTGAGTGAAAAAGGGATAGTGTTATTGTGTTCCTTGTTCTAAAAAATAATGACAATTCCACATGACAGATAAAGGGAGAAAATTAACAATGAATAATAGAAGCAGAGGAAAGCACTTATATAGACACTGCAGTAACAGGATAGGAGGTGTACCTCATGGTCTGCTAATACCAGATCAACAAGCGGGATGGGACCATCATGAAAAGGCCCTTTGTATTCCCATTTCCTTGTGCTTGTGGCATGAACACAAATTCTAGCATATCCTTCATTCAGCCCGGACGTGTACGACCCTTTGGTGAAGGCGTGGGACGAAACCGCGTCCGGGCCCAGCTTCCCGTGGATGCAGCGGGTCGCCGTGGTGGCGTCGTTTGAGCGGTGCTACAACTCGACGAGGCTGCCGGTGTCGCTGTCCCGGCTCGGCTACGGCGTGCCACAGGTAGACTTCGCCCTCGCCGGCGGGGATACCTTCTCGGTGCTCGGCGGCAACTCCATGGTGCAGGTGAACGCCAACACGGCTTGCCTCGGGTTCGTCAGCGGTAGGAAGGGCCAGGCGCCGGCGGCATTCATCGGTGGGTTCCAGTTGGAGAACCGCCTACTGGTGATCGACAGGGAGAAGAAGCAGCTCGGCTTCACCATGTTTCTCAACGTGATAGGGCTTTCCTGCAGCAACTTCAACTTTACTCATGCCGCCGCCTACTAGGACGACGACACGTTCTGATCGAGTCAAATGTAGAGGTGGTAATGGGTCTTCCAATTTGACTTAGTAAATTTAAGAATCAAGCTCTATAAATGCCAGGCCTAATTCTAAATAATTTTAAACTAATAATAAATAGAACTTAGTAGGATCGTGAAAAATAAAATAGGGTCATACCCATTACCACCCGAGTCAAATCTCGATCGATCCAGAACTTCGTTCAGTACTGTACAATAATAGACGACGAGTAACGACGACTGCCAGCTGGCATGAAAATCATGGATAAGGTTGTAACGCGATCTGAAAATGCTGCATGCAGACATGGATAAGGTTGTCGTGCATGGAATCATGGATAAGGTTGTACGATTACGCTACACGTACGTGTGGGCCGGCCAGCTCTTTGTACATTTTTTTTTGTTGGTATACCTGGTGTCATCGTACTAAACTATAATTCCTTTTGATTTTATATCATCTTATTAGGTCAAAATGCTATATATATAACATTGATTTCCTTAAAAAATACATTAACATATATATGTATATGTACAAAATAATTATCTTAACATGATATATTATGTAGTTTTAGTAAAACAAATGTAATATCCCAAATGTTGATATTTTTTCTTAAAATAAACTTAGTCAAAGTTAACTTGTTCAATTTAATTAGGAGTGAAGTGTAATATGGAACGGGATGAGTACCTAAGATAAATGTTTGCAGAAAGCAACCTACACAATGGCATGCAACCTAACTAGGTTGCTTGGGATGGGTACAAGTATATTTTTTTCGAACAAATTGAGGGGATCTCCACCTACATTTTTCATTGATCTAAAGAGCCTCGAGGCGAGGCCGTTGCAATGAGATTACAAATATCATCTCGGCAAGCTGAGGAGAACAACATGAGATCGGCAAGATCAAAAAGAGAAAAAATATAGAAAGAAATATTACAAGATGAGTACAAGTATATCAATTATTCATGGAAGAAAACACTGGTGGAGAAACAACCTTTGGTTCGCCTCTTTAGTCCCGGTTGAAATTTGGAGCCGGGACTAGAGGGTTTGAGGCGACGTGGCCTGGAATGGCCGTGGACGCCCCCTACCGTTTAGTCCCGGTTGGTAAATACCAACCGGGACTAAAGGGGGGCGTCCAATGGCTACTGTGAGTCAATCATTGGCGCGGGACTTTAGTCCCGGGTGGTGTCACCACCCGAGACTAAAGGCCTCCCTTTAGTCCAGAGTGGTGACACCACACGGGACTAAAGGCCGGCGCCCTATATAATCACCTTCTTCTTCCTCCTCCCCCCTGCCCGAGCCATTCTTCCCCCCTGCGTCCATGGCGCCTCAAGCCTATGGAGGTGCTACCGAATTTTTTCTTCATCAATTTGTGAAGATTTCTCTCCTTTAAAGTGTTGCCAAGGTTTGATTCTTCATCCTCCCTTCATTTGTTGTGATTAAATTTTTGTTTTATGGTTTAGAGATTGTAAAAATGAAAATGTGGTTTTTTATAGGTAGATTTCTACGTAGGTGGAGCTAAGAGATGAGGTTTTTTATATATACTTTAGATTTAGAAAGTAGTTAGCTAGATACTAGCATTGTTCCTTCTTTCATATATTTTTTAAGCATTCTCTTGTTTTCTTGTTTTTGATATAGAGAAAATTGAAATGTACTCTTAGATATAATTAGAGATAGAATTAATTTTACATTTAACTAATTTTATTAGAAGTTAGCTTAAAAAAATATGGTCATTAAGAAACGAGATAACAAAATAGTAGACATAAACAAAATGTGTACTACCTACTTCCATTGTTTTATGGTTTAGAGATAGAAAAAATAGTAATTTTATTTCTAGGTAGGTAGAAGGAGCTAAGAGATTAATTTTTTTATATACTTTGGATTTAGAAACAAGTAGTTATTTATCTAGTAGCATTGTTTCTTCTTTCATTCATTTGTATTAAGCATAGCTTAATTTTATTAGTGTCGTGCCAAAGTTTAATTTTATTAGTGCATACCTTCCACGTACAAAGTTTGGGAGTTGAAGTTCAATTGCCTGCTGCAACATGCATCATCAGTACCAATAGGAGCAAGCTGTCCATGCATAATGGACATTGCTCCCTAGGCGACGAAGGCGTAGGACTAGAGGACGGCGAGGCGGTTCCTCTGGTGGTTTTGGCGTCGGAAGACACGGCGCCGCCAGGGAGGAGCAGTGAACAAGGCCGGCGGTGTATGACGGCATCACAGTGCGAGTACGCTCTGAGGAGCGGTTGCTGCTCGCCGCCGGCGATGCATGGCATGGTGGAGGAGTGCAACGCGGAGGCGTCCAGTGTCCTGAGTCAGAGAAACGACGACGTCCACGGCGGCCACGGAAGCGACGGCCACGGCGTCCACCACGACGTCCGGTAGGACGACGACCACGGTGTGTGCCTCTGGTGCAGAAGCAGCAGCGTCCCTGACGGCCTCCAACAGGGATGACAAGGAAACCGGAAGGAATCTCGACGGCGCGGGGTCCATTTCTTACCCAGCAGATGGAGTCGGTGACTCGGCAAGGCCTTCTGGGCTCTGTCTCTGTGTGTGTGCTCAGTAGAAGAGCAGTGCGTGATAACGTGTCGAGAGAAAAGTGGATGGAATGATGGAATCAAAGTGACAGGAGCAAATGAATGAATTGATTTATTGTTGGGTGGACCCATGAATATATACAGAATGAAGGGGCATGGAGGCACCCCTTCGGCTGGTTTGGCCCCTTCGGGATGCCCCTTTGGATAAAGGGCAGGTACATTCTAATTACATCTCTAATTACTTTACTAATTACATGGTTAGGGTAATTGATCACTAATCCTGTGTTTCACAACATACAGCATCTAGTAATGTGTGTAGGTAGGCTCTCCTCCTAATTCTATGCTTGGGACCAACTATGCGAAATTAAATGTTACTTTAAAATTGCATAGGTGGAGACGTGGAGTTCCCTACCTACCCACCCTAAAGAAAAGAAAATATAAAAATAAGATTTTTTTTTTGTAGTTTTTCAAGTTCTGTTCCTTTGTTTTGCATTTTTTTTTTGTATTTGTGTTTTTCTTAGGTAAGAAGCAACGAAAGATATTTAAAAGAAAGTACAAATATGCGCAGGCATTCCATCATTCTGAAATTAGCTCCTGGCACCGAGCAAGCCAAGCTGAACCGCCAGAGGGGCATTAAGAAAAATAAATTCCGTTTAGCACAACACAAGCTGCGTGACGGCATTAATGGGCGAGTTATGAAAGGTCACGGAAATTAGCCACAAGAACGGATATATGTACTCCCTCCGGTTTGGTAAAGGAAGTCGTTTAAGACAGCGACACGGTCTCCAAAGTACAACTTTGACTTCCTATTTTTCTAAAAATAATTATTAAAAATTAACATATGTATACTTCTATGAAAGTATTTTACAAGACAAATCTATTTATGTAGTTTTCACATTTCTAAAATCAACGACTTAGAAGTTATTCATGATTTATAGTCCCAATGTTTGACTCAAACCTTATCCAAAACGACTTCCTTTACCAAACCGGCGGGAGTATGTATGCAAATGTTAAATGTAATGTATAAAATACTGCTGGACAATATAAAGAACCAGAAATAGGGCATTATGAATAGTGCAACAATTAAAAGATGCTAGTAACAGATTCCCAGATGAAAGAGAACGGAAGAAACATAGAGGAACTAAATAATGGAGGAGCCGTATGCATCCAGACTGGGTGCCGCCTTTCATGTTGACTCCGTGACAGCGAGTTCATCGCCAGCTGCTGAGGCCCCGCCTTCCTGCTCTTTCGCGGAAAAATTATCACCGTCGTCGTCGGGAAGGAATTTGAACTGTGTTAGAAGTACGTACAAAAAAAAAGGTGAACTCTGTTGGAAGTACGTACAAAAAAATATGTACCTCTGTGTCATTTTTGTCTGTAGATTGTGCCACCATATTATTTTCAATCCATCGATGGATTTTCATTATGGGCTTGTTGGGATGGAGTTCTGCTAAGTGCCTCAGGTCAGCCTCTGCCTTCTCCTCGTCATCAGCAGAGGTACCCTCTCAGTCGACTTGTACTTCAACTCTTCGAAGTGAAGGGAGGCACTCCAGCCCAACATGGTTGCATCTACCGCTTGCACCCTTATCCAAGGCTCCGACCGGGACCTCAAGCCTAAGCTCTTGGGCGTTCAGACACCACGGGCGGTGGTGCTGCTGATCTGCTGCACTCGTCCGCGGTTTTGGAACCAATGGCTACACAGCACCCTTTCGGACCGACTCGTTATCAACCCGGGGAAGGGGGCTAATCCATGATTGCACATGCCCTGAGAGTCTATATAACTAAACCATCATTGCAATAAACAACACCAAATCGACCACAACCCCACCAAATCAACTGGCAGAAATGTGGAGTTCGAAACCCCAATCCCTCCTCCTCACCTCACTACTCTGCGTCTCCGCCTTGTCGTCATGGACGGCAGCCAGCAATGGTGGCAAACCCCTGCTCACGCCCATCACCAAGGACGCTTCCACCTCCCTCTACACCGCACCGCTCAAGGACGGCCGCCCGCTCGTCCTCGACCTCTCCAGCCCGGCCATCTCCTTGCTGTGCGCCGCCAATAAGAAGGGAACGGTCACCACGACGCTCTCCGCGAACGCCACCGACGGCAAGAACCCGTTATTCCCGGTCTCCTTCCCCGCCGTGGCCACCTGCGCGCCACCGCCAGCAGGTGGCGCCGCTATCGGCGTCGCGGGGCTGGCGCCCTCGGCCCAGTCGTCATTCCCCTCGCAGGTGGCGCGCACGCAGAAGGTCGCGAACAAGATGGCGCTCTGCCTCCCGAGCGACGGCAAGTCGACAAGCGGCAACAGTGTTGGCGTGGCCATCTTCGGCGGGGGTCCCTTCTTCTTCATCCCGCCAGACCGCGGCGACTTCACGACGATGCTGGCCGGCACGGCTCCGTTCCACGGGTCAAATAATGGATCCCCTGGGTACTTCGTCTCCGCCACCGGCATCGCCGTGGATCGAAAGCAGCTGTCCATCGGCAGCGGCGGACCACTCGTCGTCGGGCTGAGCTCGACGACCCCGTACACGGCGCTCCGCCCGGACGTGTACCGCGCGTTGGTGACGTCGTGGGACCAACCCGCCTCCGGGCCCAACTTCCCGTGGATGCAACGGGTCGCCGCGGTGGCGCCGTTCGAGCGGTGCTACAACTCGACGAGGCTGTCGGTGTCGCTATCCCGGCTCGGCTACGGCGTGCCGCAGATAGACTTCGCCCTCGCCGGCGGCGGGGAGGATAATACCTTCTCGGTTGTCGGCGGTAACTCCATGGTGCAGGTGAACGCCGACACGGCCTGCCTCGGGTTCGTCCGTGGTAAGAAGGGCCAGGCGCCGGCGGCGATCGTCAGCGGGTTCCAGTTGGAGAACCGGCTGCTGGTGATCGACGGGGAGAAGAAGCAGATCGGCTTCACCACGTTTCTCAACGCGATCGGACTTTCCTGCAGCAACTTCAACTTTACTCGTGGCGCCTACTAGCTAGCACGACGTGTGCTCATCGAGTCAAATCCCGATCGATCGAGAGCTTTCAGTACTGTAGTATACCAATAATAATCAAATAAGAAACTGGGAATAAATCGTGCTTGAAAATGACGTTAGTACTGCACCGCCACGTTACTTGTCGTGCATGGATAAGGTTGTACGATTACGGCATCCCATGCGCAGCTTGTCGGTGGACACCGGCGTTTGCATCTCCCTGTCGGTGGTACGTGTTTGTGATCTGGTCAAGGTCAACAAAATGGAGCGATGAACTCTGAATGCGTCGTGAACATGCCAAACGAGTGTGATCACGTACGTGTGCTTGAGCACTTATGTGTTCCATTAATATATTGTAATTACAGTCTATATTGTATTACAGTCCACCAGGCAAAAATTATACAAACCTTATTGAAACGCCACTAATAAAAAAACAAAATATCTAACAATTATATAAAAAGTACTAGCCCGTGCGGAGGCACGGGTTGATGGGCTAGTTTTCAAAATTGACCCATCAACCTCGCGTCACTGTCCCTAGCACGGACAGAGGCACAATTAGGGGTGGTAATGGGCCATATTTCATTGTTCACAATCCAACTAAAGCCTACTTATTATAGTTCAAAATTGTATAAAATTATGATCCGGTCCTTATAAGATCCGATTCTTAAATTTGTTAGGCTAAATTAGAAAGCCCATTACCATCCCTAGGCACGCTACGCCATGAACCCTGGCATGGATTGAATGAGCTTGTTATGAAACACATCGTCAACGGTTGGATCATTTCCCTCTCACGTCTCTTATGACAAGCACAAGAACAAAGTAGACAAGTAGACAAGGCACAATGTAGGTGGAGCTTCTCTGTATTCCTCAAATCGATATCTTACAATAAGGGTGCTCCTCCGTATATATACTCCGAACTAAACCTAGAGTTTTGGCAAGAGTACACAAGCAATCGGACAAGGACAAGGACTTCTAGTCCCTCCTTTCCATCCATACAAAGTCCGATTGTTTTACAACACTCCCCCTTGGGCGATTACTGCGAATGCATATGCCTCGCTAAAAACTCCATCCGAAAACCCAGTGGGGAAAAATGATTCTTTGAGAAAAGAGCACATATCAACCGCATTTGTATTGCACATGTTGCCTTGTCAAAAACCTTATGTGAGAAACCTTCAAGTAAAAACTCACAAAGGGAAAAAGAGTACAACATTAAACCTTCATGATTATATAATATTCTATATTTTCTATTCTTCATGAATAGTAATCAATCATCAATATTTATGCATGAACTTCATGATTCTTGCAATAAAGATCTGCATGATCTAAGTAATCAAGTGTTATACCTTCATGGTAGATTCAATAATTAATCATCAAGTTGATTCCTTCTAGGTACAACTTAGAAGATTTCAGATCTAAATATAATTAATAATATGCTCACCCTCATAACGACATCTTTTAAACTTCAATGTTCAAAAATGCCTTAGTCACATTTTTTGTAAATGTGCATAAGTACAATATTCAGTCCTTCAAAGACTTAGTTTGTAATTCTTCTGGATCATATTGAGAGCAATGCTTCAAGCACTAGTAACCACTTATTTAAAGTGTGCAACACAAATAAAATTTTATCCTTTCAGAGAAATTTGGGGTAATAATTTGCTAATTTGCATGTCTTCTAGATATTATATTTCAAACTTCAATATTTTGTTAATAGAAACTCTATCTAAGTGGATTCTAAGTTAACGCCAATGATCTATTTAGTAGATCTTCTAAAGTTGGCTTGTTTTACACTTCCACTATAGATAATTAGTCTTTAGTTGGCATTTGAGGGGACAATTCAAATTGCCAGTCACCAATATACCTTCTACGATATGTGAGGATACATGTTATTCAACTTGGGCGTTCGGTTCCTCGGTTCTTCGTGAAATTCGGTTCCCAAGTTTAAGGGACCATTCGATTCTTTTACAGGACAGGAACCGACGAATTTCGGTTCCGGTTCTTTCGGTTCGGTTCCGGTTCTAACCGAAGGGAACCGATTTTTCCAGGATGCTAAGAACAGCCACTCAGTAGAAAATTTCAGCAGCATTTCAGTTGGATTTTCATGCAATCAACAGGGACAATTCAAACAATCAACAGGGATACATCACTTAAATGGATAGTTCTCTCAACTTGGAAGGAAAACATGCTAAAAAAATAAGAAAACAGTCCACCATGGCAGCAAGCCAGCAACCAGCCAACCAGCATGGCATTGGCAGCAAGCCAGCAACATTTTAGTTCATCACACATCACAGGTTTACAGCAAACAATGTTGTCCATGTCCACATCCAGCAAGGAAGCAACAGCAAGGCAAGGATGCAAGGCAAACAACTCAGCAAGGAAGCCAAGCAATGTGTCCATGTCCACATCCACTTGTCCAGCAAGCACCTGCAGACCTGCAGTGCACACTCCAGAAGCCTGAAATATCATTTGCAAACTGAAACTAGTAAGAATAGGTAGAATTTATGACGAGTATATGACTAGAAGAAATGATATACATTTATTTAGCTCACATGGTCATTTACTCATTTAGATGAGTTCTTGTTCTTGCTTTCATTTGATGATTTGATAGCCCTGGAAGACTTTGGCTGGGAGCTAATGTTGGTGGATGTAACCATCTTTTTTTTTTGCTGCCTTGGATGCTTGACTTGGCAGCATGTGCATCAATAATGGCCTTGTCCTTGAATTCTTGAATAATTTCTGAAAATAGAAACAAGCAGTCAAGTTGTAGAGTACTAAATAAATAGAAACAACAAATAAAATGTACAACAATTAAATGGTCCACTAAATAGTTACCTTCTTCTAGTTTGGTCAATGCTTCTGTATTCTCCACCACATTGACTGTTGATCTCCTAAGCCAATCTTGAGTGCAAACAAGAGCTTCAAGTATAAATGGAGTGAGTGAACTCCTAAAATCATCTAGAATACGCCCACTTGTGCTAAAGGCAGATTCACTAGCAACCGTGGAGATTGGGATGGCGAGCACATCACGAGCCAATGTAGACAAAATGGGAAATCTAGTGGACTGCCTCTTCCACCAATCAAGAATATCAATTTTCTTGTTATCATCTTCAAGCTCTTCAGCCAAATATCTATCCAATTCAGTCCTATTGCCCCTACTTGAACTGACTGTTCCACTACTCAACTTCATCTTCTTTGAAAGATGAGTCTTCAACTTTCTAACACCCTCTCCACCTAGTTGGTACTGCACTTCATCACTTGCTTGGGACTGCACTTCATCACTTGGTTGAGAATTATTGATCCTATATTCTTCAAAAAGATCATGCAAGCATTTGGTAATTGCAGCCCAAACTTTCTGTCCAACACCTTCACCATACAACTCATCAATTGCAATTTCTATATACTGTGAAAGCTTGTATCTAGGATCAAGTACATAGGCAACAAAAATCAGCAAGTTAATATTTTCCTTCTCCTTTCCCTTCCCCTTCCCCTTCTCATTTTGCAAATCTAAATTTTCATGCCACTGCCCCAATACTTGTCAAACTTTTCTTTCATTCTTCTCCCCATTTCTTGCTACAAGAAATCAGAACTACTCAACCATTCATTCACCAATAGGTTGACCTCTCCTATTTCATCAAAGTAAGTGTGAGCGGTCACACTTAACGACGCTGAAACACATGTTGTTACATGAGCAAAATGCTTTAGAAACTCAGCTAGCTTCCTTGCATTATCAAAGTCATGCTCATCGGGAACTCCTGGACCGGGAACACCTGGCTTAATGTCACTAAGCAACTCAATTGTATAGTATGGATCTTCATCCGGATACCTTGCAAACACCTTCTCATATATAAGAGCAGCTTTTAGCATATCATATGTCGAATTCCACCTAGTACACACATCAAGGTTCAAGAATGCCTTGCTGTCCACTTTCTCCAATCGGGCAATCTCTTTCAATTTTTCCAATCTTGATGTACCACTCCTCACAAATTTAATCGCAGCATGTACACGCTTGATAGATTGGTCTACTTCTTTCAAACCATCTTGAACAATCAAATTAAGTATATGTGCAGCACATCTCATGTGAAGGTACTTGCCCTCTGCAATGCTATTTTTGGCACTATTTAGCTGTTTTCTCAAATAAGTAACACCACTATCATTTGCACTAGCATTATCTACAGTTACTGTCATAACTTTGTCTAACCCCCAATCAAGCAAGACATTTTGCAGGTGTTTCCCAATATCATCCCCCTTTTTGCCTTTTACCTTGCTGAAACTAATTATCTTTTTATGCAAGCACCAATCCTTGTCAATAAAATGGGCTGTGACAGTCATGTAACTCTCTTGCTGTTGTGATGTCCAACCATCGGTTGTGAGGCAAACTCTATTGCATTGTTCTTGAAAGAAAATTTTCAGTTTTGCTTTCTTCTCAAAGTACAGTTGCACACAATCCCTAGTGCATGTTCTTCTAGATGGCAAAGTGAAACCAGGGCAAGCAAGAGACATGAACTTCATAAACCAGGCTTTTCACTTTTTGCAAATGGCTCCTCATCTTCTATGATCATTTCAGCAAAAGCAGACCTAAGCAATTCAGTATCAAACTTCCAAGTACCTACTTTGCCTTGAGTTATTGATATAACACCTTGTTTAGAGTCTACATGAGGATTACACTTGTAAAAGTTAAAATGCTTACACATAGCAGATGTACCATTCTTCGATGTCCTTGATTGTATCTCACTACCGCAATAGTTGCATTTTCCCTTTACCAACTCACCCTCATCGAAAATTTTGCTGAAGTGATCCCACATTTCAGATCTGGATGTCATCTGCTTTCTCTTCTTCCCCTCTTCACCTTCTAGATCAATGACCTCCTTCTCCTCCTCCTCCTCTGCAGCACCATCAGTCTCGTGTTCAATCAAATTCCCATTAGGCCCGGTTTTCATCTCTGTCCATTCGCTCATCTGTTGCTCTAACTGTAAATCCTCCTCAGACATCTGGAAAAAAATACATTCAAGACTTCAAGTTATCATCTGCAAATGCCCACATCTAAATTGATCTAATATCATTCTCAAAATATAGTCAAAGTCTCACAGTCACGGATGAGTAGCACACTTACACTGCAGCTGCAGGATGCAATTGATGTAGCCGTTGTGTAGACTCGCCGAGGTCGGGCCGTTGGTTGCCCCTGTGCAGCGGACGCCGGCTGGGTGGGGGGCACCGGACCTGAGCGCGAGCAGCGCGGTGGCGGTCTGGCGGAGCGGAGGGCGACCGGCACGGTGGAGGGCGACCGGCGCTGTGGCGCGTGCCGGTCTTGCCTCTGGCGGAGGGCGCGAGCAGCGCGGTGGCGGAGGGCGACCGGCGCGGAGACTCGGACTCGGAGGTCGGAGGGGCGAAGGGCTGGCGGCGGTGGTGCGGCGCCTCGCGCTCGCGGATCGCGGAGCGCAGGGAGGCGAACGGCGGGTTGCGGCTGGCTCTAGCTGAGTGGCTGGGTCTGGCCGTCTGGGGGCTGGAGGCACTAGGGTTTCGTGTTTGCTATTGGGCTTTTGGTTGTTGGGCCGTAGATTGTTGGGCTGTATGTGTTGTTGGGCTACTTTCACGGTTCTTTCGGTTAACCGAGATTAACCGAGAACCGAACCGATATAACCGAGCTAATTCGGTTCCTAGGAATCAGGGACCGAACAGGAACCAATTTTTTCGGTTCTGGTTCTTTCGGTTCCGGTTCCCGGATCTTTCGGTTCTGTTCTCGGTTTTCGGTTTTTTGTGCCCAGATTGACATGTTACCGATGCTAGCTAGTTACATATGCTTGCATGGTACATTCAAGACCATATAGTTCCTCACTGTATTCAATCACTTGGGTCAGTATGAATTTTCATTGATATCTTCAGGATTATTGGTATTCATTCGGGAATTGACTGATAAGTCATTCATTGACTATTTCCTTCAAGGATTTTCTAATTCTTCGAGAATGGTATTTCTCTCCTATGGGAAATTCCCTCATGCAAGAGAGAAGTGATTTACTCGATCATTTAATTCGAGCTCTTCAATGAACTCTTTTATTGAAGATGTTAATCACAATAAGTCACTCTGTGAATTTAATTTTCCTTTAAGGAATTGCTCTTCTAGATATTTTTAATATTCATTCAGGAATATTATTAACCTTAGTATTAGACTTTATTTCTATTTGTTTTAATTTTATTCCTTCGAGGAATGATGAATCCTCCAAGGATCGTCTCTTATGAATTTTTAGAATCCATATGTTAACTGCATAATATATATTTTATTCATTCTTTTCCATATGCCATATAAGTAGCAGAATATTCATTCATACATAATGGGAGTTTACTAGTCTTTCAAAAAACTTATGAACCATTGCATTTCACCATGTCATCCCATTTGAACTTCCAGATTCAAATATTTTCTTCATGGTTCAACCTCAATTGCATTCTTCAATTTGACCCAACATCATTGCTTCATGCAACGCTGCCATGGACTTTATTTATGGATCCATTTTCTTGTTAGAGAAATATTTGCAATGAAAGAGGTAATATCTTGTCGACATTCATTTATTTCTCCCATATCTTCAGGATAAGACTATAATATAGTCAACTAGTACTCCCTCCATTCATCTATGTGTCACACCTGATTTTCCGAAGAAAACCAAATGCATCTCATATGTGCGCCAGGATCAAGTTTACACACATATGATAGACGTCATGAGTGAAATATCATTAAACAGCAATAAAAACGTATAAGAGTTAAACCATTACATTATCTTTTTATTACACTCAGACGTTAGACTCGAAGGTCTCTAAAATGAACAAACGATAACTAGACGAAGCAACTCCGTCTTCAGCTTCCACAGGCACATGACTAGGGGCACGCAAGCCTCAGAACCCATCGTAGTCGCTGAAGTACTCTTCTCCAGTGTTCTCCTCTGAACAACGGGTAAGCAAGGGTGAGCACACTTATGGTTGGAGTTCAGCAAGTGGGGGAAGATGCAAGGCTATCAAGGATAGGCTAAGGTTTACAGCGGTTAGCATTTTTAATGTTGGTCAAATTTTATTAACAAGCACCTATTTACTAGGTGCAAGTTTATACCAACCCACTTAAGCATTTAGGAAAGCATCTCATCTCAAAACCATACATAAACCACAATTTAATTCCATCTTCAAGTTTATTAATCATGTGAGGGTCCAGACCGCTCTTGACCGTGAGCACGGCTGATCGATCAGTTTTAACTCTGCAGAGGTTGTACCCTTTCACCATAGCTCGCGTAAAAGTTCCGAAGAACTTTGAACCCAACCATGCGATGCTGGCCAAGCATCATACCACACTTCTGAGGTGTGATTGCATAGGGACGCTACGAAGCCTTTACAAAGACATGCAAAAGCACCAACAACCCACGACAGTTACAGCTCAGGGCGGACCATAACCCTCCCTAGTGGTCAGCACCTTAGCAAAGGCTGCTATCCCAAAAGAACCGGGCTATACCCCTGCAACCCGAGCCCCCTGTGTTCCTTTCGGATAAGGTCACCAGTACAATCACACACCTAATTAATTGGCTAAGCCAGAGCCATATGGACTGTGGTTGCACTGTTTTCCTGGGTGGTTCTCCATGTTCCGATTAAACCATATGATCTTGTTATTAACCATAAGCACACACATATATATATCACCAAAGTTATCATGATCAGCATTTATCATATAGCAAAAGATTCATTTGAACCATCCCAAGGTATAGCAACTAAGCATTTCTACCCAAAACATTTATTTAAAAGGGTTGTCCAAGGTAATAGGGATAAAATCTAGTCATGTCCTTAAAAAGGTGATTTCCCATCAAATTATGCATAACAACATTTAAAAGTAAACTTAGTTATCATGCAAGTTGTGTGGGACAAAAATAGAATATGCAGGGCGAGAAGTCCACTTGCCTTCCTTGCTTAAACACTGGGGTTCTTCTTCAAAAACTTGCTCTTGATCCACTTCAACTGGCTGCTCACTAGAAACTGACACGATGTCTACGAGCACACATAAAGACACTCAATAAACAAAACAATACACCAAGCATGAAAAGCTTAAAGAGAGAACAAGGTTTAGCTCTAGGAACACGAACTCAAAAACACTCGGAACTATCGGGAGCTTTGGATGATCACATACAAGAGCTAGCTAGTGCTTGGTATATTTTAATTGAATAAAGATGTGCATAGGTTATTTCAGAGAAATACCCTATTTATAATTAAGCAAGTTATATTTGTATTAAAAGACGATCTAAGCCTAGTCCAATTTTATTTATAAATATTTAAGTATGATTTATGCAAATTAAACATTTAATTTAAAAAGAAGCATGTAAAACATCTAAACGTTTATCTTTATATTTCGAGTTGAACTAATCACATTATAACTCAAAAATGCATTTATATTCATATTAGTCAAATTAACATTTTAGTTAAGAAAACTCGAGATATAGCCTATGTTGCTTTTATTAGAAAGCAAATTGCATAAACATTAATCAATTTAAGTTTGATTATGAAAACCGAGGTATATATCTAATTAGCTTTTAATTATAAGAAATATTTAACTAGTATTAATCATATTAACTTTCTTATGAAAACACGTGTTAAACTCTAATTAGATTTTAATTAGAAAAGCATGTGTATAAGGATTTAATCATATTTAATATTTAAATAAATTATAAAACAAAGAACATGTTTAACATTAGTCCTATCACGTAGTTTGAGTTGATATGAACCTAACGCAACTTGAAACGGTGGAAACGGAGCTAAAACGCAAAAGATACGGCCAAAACAAGGTTTAGGGACCTTTCTGTGAAGAAACAGGGCTTCCAGTGACCTAACTGTAAGAAACCAGGGACTAAAACATGATTATACATATAAACAGAGGGGTTCATATGTGAAAAGGAGTGAAAAGGACCTCTGGTGAAGGAATCTAAAGACTTCAGGGGCTAGATCATAAAAACAGGGACTTATGTGTAAGGATTCTAATAGGTGGAAGGACCGGCTTGTGAAAAGGGAAACCACAGGGGCGTTATTGCAAAACTGCGGCTGACGGCGTGGATCTGCTGACCATGCAACACGTGGTGAGCTCTGATTGGGCGGGCAGCTGACGTGGCGCTAACGGGGCCGTGGACTGCGCTGTGGACCTGGTCTATGGGTCCACGGTGGACCGGTTATAACAGGCGAAGGGGTACGCGATCAGGGACGTCCATCGCAGATCGGATGGTTGCGGACGCGTGCACGCGAGAGACAGCGGCGCACGCCCGGCTTGCGGCGGCGCCGAGCGGGAAGCTCGCCGGAGAAGGCGTTCTCGAGCTACGGTGCACCATTTGTGACGTGGTTTGAACCGGGAGAAAGAGAAGGACGGCGCGGAGCTCACCAGGGGCTCGTTGACGGTGGTGGGGTGGCGGATATGACATGCGCCGAAGAGGGGCGGACGGGAGACCGGGCACTCGCCGGGGAGGGGGTTGCGGCCTCAGATTGGTGCTTCTGGACGCCGGGGCGTCGTCCTGGTGATCCTGTGAGCGCAACAGGGAAAAGAGGAGGGTGAGGGCAGGACGGATAGCGGCAGAAGAAGGCGACGGCAGAGCTCTTCACCTCGGCGGCGGCGGTGTACTCGTGCGGCTCGGTTGGCGGGGAGAAAAAGGGTTCCGGGGCGCCGGGTCTTCGTGCGGGTGACACGTGCGACGAGGAGGAAGAGGGAGCTCCGGGAAGGCGTCCACCGGCGTTGAGGGAGAGCTCCAAGCGCCGGCGATGGCGCGGCTGCGGGATCTTCCAGGCGGCGGCGCGCACACGAAGGTGGAGAGGGATGAGGGCTCGGGAGAGGGAAAAGACGTGCACAGGGGTTCGACCACAGCTTTTATAGAGGGAGGATGGGACCAGAAGGGCTCCGGTGGGGGAAGAGGCGGGCGGCCGGCCATCAATGGCCACTGGGGCGCCAGTGGTTTATGGAAATCAAGGAGGGAGAGGAGTAACCGAAGGAGAAATTGATGGGAGGAGTGGCGTCGGGCTTCACTGCGCCTTTATGGCAGGCTTGAAGGCGGGGAGGGGCGAAGGGCGCGGGGGAAAACGGCCGGCGGCGGCGCGCGGTTGAGATGCAGAGGAGGCGGCGGGAGGTGGAAGGGGAAGCTGACGGGCGGGCCCGGCCTGTCAGCGGAAGAAAGGAGAGAGGGAGGGAAAACGGGCTGGCGCGGGAAGATGGGCCGGAAGGAGGGATGGGCCGGCGGGGAAAGGTTGGACCACAAGCTAGGTTGGGCTGAAAGGGGAGAGGGTTTTGGGGTTTGGTTTTCTTTTTTTTTTCAAAGCCTTTTCTTTTAAAACCCTTTCAAAACCTTAAGCACTTTTCAAAATTTAAACACTACAAACCTTTTCAAATCATTTTAAAAAACTTTTACAACTTCACCCCATCACACATAAACAATGCAAACAAAATATGATGCACAAGCACTTATTGCTTCTTAAATTATTCAAAATGATATTTAAATATTTTAAAGCCAAATTTAATTGATAATTTATTTATTCCTAGAAAACAAAAACTAAAACACCATGTTGCTACATTATTTTAATGATGGAATTTTAGGGTGTTACAAATCTACCCTCCTTAAAAAGAATCTCGTCCCGAGATTCACAAAGGCTAGCATGAAACAAGGGTTCGGGTGTTTAGCATCCAACACTGCTTATCTTGCTTCCATATAATTCATCTTACACAAGCTCCATAAACATAATTCTTTATTCTTCACAACTCACTTAATAAACATCACACCTCATGGGATACTCAACCTAACTCCACTTGTAACTGTCCATTCCTTTCCTCAGCTTCATTGACTTGCCTTGGTAGAATTTTCTTGTCGTCTTGATAAAGTGATTTGAATAGAGCTGGATTGACTCCATGATCATTTTTTTTACTATTTGGAATCATTTTTCAAATCTCTTTTTTTTTCTTCTTTTGATCCAAAAGCTTCTTGGGGCACTGACTTATGAAATGTCCCTCTTTGTTACAATAGAAACATGCTTTTCTTGCTCTAGTATCATGGTGATTGCATGTTTGACTAGAAGTAAGGGTACTGAGACTTCAATCCTGGGGTTGATTATCATCCTCTTTTGTACACCAACTAGCAAGATGTCCATTTTCTCCACACTTGAGGCAATATAATCCATCATGACTAGACAAAATCCTCTTACGCTTTGTTGGACAATTATTAACATAGTGGCCTTCTTCACCACATCTGAAACACAATATTTTAATACTTTTGTCTTGGCTTTCTTCACTTGCATGCTTCTTGAGTTGTTTGATTCTATCAGGCTGAAATTCTTTGAAAGTTATACTCCAATCCTCAAGGTTGATAATCTGATTACTATCTACAGCTTGAGCAACTTCTTCTAGGACTGGATCTTGGGTACCTAACTTCCTCTTCTTATTGATGTCTAAATGATAACATTGTCTAGCCTTAGCTGTCATTAGGCTATCTTTTTCTTGAAGACATGAATGACCATAATGCTCACAACATTGACATGCTCCTGCAGTCTTCATATGTTCATGTTGTTCATTTATCCGCAACTCTGGTGTTCCATGACTTCTCTTATTATTTTGATGGCTCCATGCTTCTACAACTTGCTGCTTTACTGGTCCGGCGGGAACTCCAGCTTTGGTTATCTCTGTGTTATGAGGGGGTGACGTGTTGGTCTGCTTCTGTCCTTGTAAGACTTGAGCTTGCATGACTGATAGCATTTCTTTTCCCAACGACGGTGGAACAGATGGAATCTGACGGTTATCACCTATAACAAGGTTGGGGTTCTAAGGATTTGGTGCTTGCTCTATAATATACTGATGGATATTAACCATGGTTTGAGCCATTGCTTGCAGAGTCTGAGTTTGTGTTGCCATATACTCTAGCATCTTGCGTTCAAATGCTGAGGTTGTAGATGGATTGTCGATGTTTCCTTTGTTGTCCTTATCTTCGTGATTTCCATTGGGACTCGCCATCTGGTTGGGTGATAGAGGTAAGCTCAGAAGAGGTTGGAAATAAACAAATTGAAGAGCAAGGTAAAATTATTGATATCATATCCATCTTTTCTTGTTGTTGATGTTGGTGTTGCTTCTAGACTTTGATCTCCTGACATCCTCCAACCAACTTGTATGGCAGAAAAGGATAACCCAAATTTGAACCCACACTATCTTTATTAACCTAACAATTTATTTCTTGTTGCATTTGTGGCCATCACTCCACAATGCAACTCACACAAGCAAAGATCCAAATCAAACATGTGTTCAAACAACAAATATTAACACAACGATCGTCCTCACAGGAACGTTTCTATCGAAGTTGATAAGGGGTAGGCAGTCTAAGATCTTATTTAGATAACACCGGTGGTGGAGATCCAGCTGATAGCACAAGAACTGAACTCAGTATAGATCAAAACAAAAAGATGTGTTTTAACAAGAAAACAAAGATTAAATTAGATTTTATACGTAAATAAATCAATTTTGAAAGATGACAGGCTTTCTAGAACATGAATCCTTACTTTTCGACCATTTCTAACTTAAGGTTGCGTCCTACAGTCAATACTGCTCTGATACCACTTTGTCACACCTGATTTTCCGAAGAAAACCAAATGCATCTCATATGTGCGCCAGGATCAAGTTTACACACATATGATAGACGTCATGAGTGAAATATCATTAAACAGCAATAAAAACGTATAAGAGTTAAATCATTACATTATCTTTTTATTACACTCAGACGTTAGACTCGAAGGTCTCTAAAACGAACAAATGATAACTAGACGAAGCAACTCCGTCTTCAGCTTCCACAGGCACATGACTGGGGGCACGCAAGCCTCAGAACCCATCGTAGTCGCTGAAGTACTCTTCTCCAGTGTTCTCCTCTGAACAGCGGGTAAGCAAGGGTGAGCACACTTATGGTTGGAGCTCAGCAAGTGGGGGAAGATGCAAGGCTATCAAGGATAGGCTAAGGTTTACAGCGGTTAGCATTTTTAATGTTGGTCAAATTTTATTAGCAAGCACCTATTTACTAGGTGCAAGTTTATACCAACCCACTTAAGCATTTAGGAAAGCATCTCATCTCAAAACCATACATAAACCACAATTTAATTCCATCTTCAAGTTTATTAATCATGTGAGGGTCCAGGCCGCTCTTGACCGTGAGCACGGCTGATCGATCAGTTTTAACTCTGCAGAGGTTGTACACTTTCACCACAGCTCGCGTAAAAGTTCCGAAGAACTTTGAACCCAACCATGTGATGCTGGCCAAGCATCATACCACACTTCCGAGGTGTGATTGCATAGGGACGCTACGAAGCCTTTACAAAGACATGCAAAAGCACCAACAACCCACGACAGTTACAGCTCAGGGCGGACCATAACCCTCCCTAGTGGTCAGCACCTTGGCAAAGGCTGCTATCCCAAAAGAACCGGGCTATACCCCTGCAAGCCCGAGCCCCATGTGTTCCTTTCGGATAAGGTCACCAGTACAGTCACACACCTAATTAATTGGCTAAGCCAGAGCCATATGGACTGTGGTTGCACTGTTTTCCTGGGTGGTTCTCCATGTTCCGATTAAACCATATGATCTTGTTATTAACCATAAGCACACACATATATATATCACCAAAGTTATCATGATCAGCATTTATCATATAGCAAAAGATTCATTTGAACCATCCCAAGGTATAGCAACTAAGCATTTCTACCGAAAACATTTATTTAAAAGGGTTGTCCAAGGTAATAGGGATAAAATCTAGTCATGTCCATAAAAAGGTGATTTCCCATAAAATTATGCATAACAACATTTAAAAGTAAACTTAGTTATCATGCAAGTTGTGTGGGACAAAAATAGAATATGCAGGGGGAGAAGTCCACTTGCCTTCCTTGCTTAAACACTGGGGTTCTTCTTCAAAAACTTGCTCTTGATCCACTTCAACTGGCTGCTCACTTGAAACTGACACGATGTCTACAAGCACACATAAAGACACTCAATAAACAAAACAATACACCAAGCATGAAAAGCTTAAAGAGAGAACAAGGTTTAGCTCTAGGAACACGAACTCAAAAACACTCAGAACTATCGGGAGCTTTGGATGATCACATACAAGAGCTAGCTAGTGCTTGGTATATTTTAATTGAATAAAGATGTGCATAGGTTATTTCAGAGAAATACCCTATTTATAATTAAGCAAGTTATATTTGTATTAAAAGACGATCTAAGCCTAGTCCAATTTTATTTATAAATATTCAAGTATGATTTATGCAAATTAAACATTTAATTTAAAAAGAAGCATGTAAAACATCTAAATGTTTATCTTTATATTTCGAGTTGAACTAATCACATTATAACTTAAAAACACATTTATATTCAAATTAATCAAATTAACATGTAATTAAGAAAACTCGAGATATTGCCTATGTTGCTTTTATTAGAAAGCAAATGGCATAAATATTAATCAATTTAAGCTTGATTATGAAAACCGAGGTATATATCTAATTAGCTTTTAATTATAAGAAATATTTAACTAGTATTAATCATATTAACTTTCTTATGAAAACACGTGTTAAACTCTAATTAGATTTCAATTAGAAAATCATGTGTATAAGGATTTAATCATATTTAATATTTAAATAAATTATAAAACAAAGAACATGTTCAACATTAGCCCTATCACGTAGTTTGAGTTGATATGAACCTAACGCAACTTGAAACGGTGGAAACGGAGCTAAAAAGCAAAAGATACGGCCAAAACAAGGTTTAGGGACCTTTCTGTGAAGAAACAGGGCTTCCAGGGACCTAACTGCAAGAAACCAGGGACTAAAACATGATTATACATATAAACAGAGGGGTTTATGTGTGAAAAGGAGTGAAAAGGACCTCTGGTGAAGGAATCTAAAGACTTCAGGGGCTAGATCATAAAAACAGGGACTTATGTGTAAGGATTCTAATAGGTGGAAGGACCGGCTTGTGAAAAGGGAAACCACAGGGGCGTTATTGCAAAACTACGGCTGACGGCGTGGATCTACTTACCATGCAACACGTGGCGAGCTCTGATTGGGCGGGCAGCTGACGTGGCGCTGACGGGGCCGTGGACCGCGCTGTGGACCTGGTCTATGGGTCCACGGTGGACCCGTTATAACAGGCGAAGGGGTACGCGATCAGGAATGTCCATCGCAGATCGGACGGTTGCGGACGCGTGCATGCGAGAGACAGCGGCGCACGGCCGGCTTGCGGCGGCGCCGAGCGGGAAGCTCGCCGGAGCATCGCCGGACAAGGCGTTCTCGAGCTACGGTGCACCATTTGCGACGTGGTTTGAACCGGGAGAAAGAGAAGGACGGCGCGGAGCTCACCAGGGGCTCGTTGACGGTGGTGGGGTGGCGGATATGACGTGCACCGAAGAGGGGCAGACGGGAGACCGGGCACTCGCCGGGGAGGGGGTTACGGCCTCGGATTGGTGCTTCTGGACGCCGGGGCGTCGTCCTGGTGATCCTGTGAGCGCAACAGGGAAAAGAGGAGGGTGAGGGCAGGACGGATAGCAGCGGAAGAAGGCGGCGACAGAGCTCTTCACCTCGGCGGTGGCGGTGTACTCGTGCGGCTCGGTTGGCGGGGAGAAGAAGGGTTCCGGGGCGCCGGGTCTTCGTGCGGGTGACACGTGCGACGAGGAGGAAGAGGGAGCTCCGGGAAGGCATCCACCGGTGTTGAGGGAGAGCTCCAAGCGCCGGCGATGGCGCGGTTGCGGGATCTTCCAGGCGGCGGCGCGCACACGAAGGTGGAGAGGGATGAGGGCTCGGGAGAGGGAAAAGACGTGCACAGGGGTTCGACCATGGCTTTTATAGAGGGAGGATAGACCAGAAGGGCTCCGTTGGGGGAAGAGGCGGGCGGCCGGCCATCAATGGCCACTGGGGCGCCGGTGGTTTATTGAAATCAAGGAGGGAGAGGAGTAACCGAAGGGGAAATTGATGGTAAGAGTGGCGCCGGGCTTCACTGCGCCTTTATGGCAGGCTTGAAGGCGGGGAGGGGCGAAGGGCGCGGGGGAAACGGCCGGCGGCAGCGCGCGGTTGAGATGCAGAGGAGGCGACGGGAGGTGGAAGGGGAAGCTGACGGGCGGGCCCGGCCTGTCAGCGGAAGAAAGGAGAGGGGGAGGGAAAACGGGCTGGCGCGGGAAGATGGGCCGGAAGGAGGGATGGGCCGGCGGGGAAAGGTTGGGCCACAAGCTAGGTTGTGCTGAAAGGGGAGAGGGTTTTGGGGTTTGGTTTTCTTTTTTTTCAAAGCCTTTTCTTTTAAAACCCTTTCAAAACCTTAAGGACTTTTCAAAATTTAAACACTACAAACCTTTTCAAATCATTTTAAAAAACTTTTACAACTTCACCCCATCACACATAAACAATGCAAACAAAATATGATGCACAAGCACTTATTGCTTCTAAAATTATTCAAAATGATATTTAAATATTTTAAAGCCAAATTTAATTGATAATTTATTTATTCCTAGAAAACAAAAACTAAAACACCATGTTGCTACATTATTTTAGTGATGGAATTTTAGGGTGTTACACTATGCAAGGCCTATTTTTACTTGGCTCAAAGACCAAGGAAAGCACTCCCATCATTAGTTTTTCTTGGGAAAAAACAACTAGCTTTTATTGTGAATTTTTTTCCTCTCTGCATGTGCTTCACTCCCGAGATAAGTATGCAATGAATTACTGCCGCACCGATTCCCAAAGCATCACTCCCAAGGAAAAATGAGAATAGGCCTTGCAAAAGTGAACTTTTGAGATTTCGTAATAGGCCTTGCATAGATGAATGGATGGAGTATCTACTATCCCAACACAAAATACTGTGTGCGCTTTGTAGTGTTAGGCATTCATCTTCATGATGATTATTTCTTAGTTTGTGAGGTATTTGATCATAACGATCTTCTTTCTGGAATTCAACAGAGATTTTAATAAATTATTTGACAAGTTCATTCAATCCAAAACCAATAGACGTCCCCGTAGATTTTAAATTAATGATCAAGTCATTTCCCATTGTGACTATATTATTAATACCCGAGATATACTGCACATAGCATTCTATTTACTACAAGTAAACATAACTTCTGGTTATTTCTCCAAAATTTCAGTTTTCCATTTGTGAGTATTAATTATGTGCACATTCTCACTGGGATAAAGTCCTTCAGGGAATTTCACTTCAAGTGTGTTTTCCACATCTGGTGGTGCCATTCATAGGTTTCCTCACATTTTATTTTTCTGGCATTATACTTCGCTTCTTGCTAGTATTTCTGAGTGCGTATTACTATCCCTGCTTCAAGCTTTCAGGAATATTATGAATATTATTCTTTCATTTAATACAAGATATTCATATAGGTTTTCTCTCCCCCTAATGCCGGTATTATCTTCATAAATATCATACTTCTAATGATATCTCCATGAGCTTAATGTAATGGAAATTCAGTTTCACATTTCTCCAACTTCAAGTTGATGCTCATTTGTATGCTATGATGGTGAAATAAAATTCCATGCACTTTATTTTAAAATTTTATGGGTTATTTGTTATGGAAATAAATTTCATTAATATATTTATCTAGCTTCTTTATTTAGTTAGCCCAAAAAAACTTCTAAAAACTCATAAAATATACTTCAAGTAAGTTTTATAATTAAACTTCAAGTTTTAATATTAATGCAAAATATAATCTACATGAAATTTCTTCAGGAAAATGTAATTGCTTTCATATTCAGGATTTCCCCATTTGCTTTTGAATCCATAATTAAAAATTATTTCCACACAATGGATTAACATATCTATTTTCTTTTCATCATTTTTTGCAAACCCATTCTCATTGGGCAAACAAATTTATAATTTGATAAATTTCCTATCAGGTCAATTCTAGACCAATTCGCTCCCCCTGATCTTAGCCTTAGCTTCTTGACTAAAGATCAATTAATGACTACTAGTCATTTTGCGCATATGTATATATAATATACTAATTTCTCAGCATGCTAGTTAGTCGATAGACTGATATGATGGCTTACTGACCATCTTATTAGAGTGGGAGCTACTTCTCAACAGGAGAAGTTTTGAATGAACATAGCATGCAAGCTAGTGTAATGATTGGAAAACATAATGGCTACAAGCCAAAGTTTAAGCGAAATATTGATGTGATGTCGAAGCAAAGACTTCTGATTAATGTGGTGACATGTATGTCATCACATTAGTGTGGAATAACTATTAACTTTGTCATTCTGAGCAACAAAGTAATATTAGCATTAAAAGCTACGCAGAGCTACATGCTTAGTGGCTACGGGCCAACTAGCGCGTTGATTGTCCATCAATCTAACAGGATGAGGCTCTAAACCAACAATTTTACAAGATTAGGAAAATGCCTATTAGAATTTTAATTTTATCCACCATCTTTATGTCCCTAGGTCTCAATTTCTCCCCCTTTTCATACCATAATTGCACTTTCAGGTAATGCTATGCTTCAAGTATGATATATGAATCACTTCAAATATTCCATAGAATTAAATTATACTGCTAGTATAAATGGAATATGGTATGATATCCATATAGATGTACTATTCAGTGTACACCAATGTGGTTCGGGTAGAATGAACTTCGAGTTAGACTATATAGTCGAGTAATATACAACTTCGTGGCCAAATTGATTCTTCCAAGTTCAATTTAAAAGCATGTATATTATTAATTAATGTGCTTCATGGAAATTCAGTTTCGGATCTATCTGCATGGTAGCAATGCACAATAACTACAACCTATATGTGTACTTGAGACTTTAGTGGAAAAATAATTCAAATAGGTAATTCAAAGCAATTATTTACAATATTCAATATGTAATTCTTTTATATATTCCATGATGTTAAAATGATTACTACAGGTAAAAATTGTTAAAAGCAAGTGGGCACAAGATAAGGTGAGAAAAATTTATACTGAGGTAAGAAACGATAATTTGTTCAATTTGCCATACTATACTGGGAAACATTCTTAAACTAATGCTAAACTTCTAGTATTAAAGCCGAAGATAATAGTTTAATTTTCATGAGTTATAACCAAAATCTTCAAGAATACAACTAATTAATGCAACTTATGTAGGAAATTTTATTTATTACTGGTTTTCGGTGAGTACAAGACTCGTGTACCGCGCGTTGGTGACGTCGTGGGACCAAGCCGCCTCTGGGCCCAACTTCACGTGGATGCAGCGGGTCGCCGCGGTGGCGCCGTTCGAGCGGTGCTACAACTCGACGAGGCTGTCGCTGCTCAGCTACGGCGTGCCGCACATAGACTTCGCCCTCGCCGGCGGGGATGATAACACCTTCTCGGTGGTCGGCGGCAATCTATGGTGCAGGTGAATGCCGACACGGCCTGCCTCGGTTTTGTCCGTGGGAAGAAGAGCCAGGCGCCGGTGGCGATCGTCGGCGGGTTCCAGTTGGAGAACCGGCTGCTGGTGATCGACGGGGAGAAGCAGCTCGGATTCACCACGTTTCTCAACGCCATTGGGCTTTCGTGCAGCAACTTCAACTTTACTCGTGCCGCCGCCTAGCTAGCACGACGTGTGCTGATCGAACCAAATAATCTCGATAGATCGAGAACTTTCAGTACTGTATACCAATAATAATGGGAATAAGTTCGTGCTTGAAAATGACGTCACACGTCAGAGTGCTGCATGCACACAAATTAAAGACACCCTCCGCCACGTTACTTGTCGTGCATGGATAAGGTTGTACGATCATGCTACACGTATGTGTGGACCGGCCAGCTCCATGTACATTTTTTTTTGTGTACCTGATATGTCATCTCTTATCCTAAGCTATAATTCCTTCTGAGTTTCTCATCTTACGTCAAAATACCATATATATGTCATTGATTATTTTTTTAAAAATACATTAACATATATATATAATACCAAATAATAAATATCTTAATAACTATATTATGGTGGATTTACTGAAACTAACTGAGTGTTGTAAATATTGGTATTTTTCTATAGACTCGTCCAGCTTCGCTGTGTGCTCACGATCTGGCTTACCGGGCACACGGCAATTCTTTTTGTTTACGTGGGTTTAACGTCTGCCACACGCCCCTCCATCTCTGGCCGTCATCTCTGTTCGTCAGCCACCAGCTAGCCGTACTTTTCTCTCAGACAAATCAGTATCAGCCACCAGCTAACAATACTTTTCTCTCAGAACAAATCAGCATCAGCCACCAACTATCAGCTAAGTGAACAGACTGCACGTTTGACATGTGCCTTTTTTTACCATGTTTTCCGTCTCTAGCATAGAGTACCTCGTGTGTTGTTTGTTTGCCATGCGCCAGTTGTGACACACAGAAAACTAGTTATCTGCCGAGTGCCCGACGTTTGGCTCGCGACGTTTCAGTTGTGTATGGAACGGGATGAGTACTGGTGTGTAGCTATTTCCACAACGCAACCTACACAATGGCAATGGCAACCTGAATTGTTCGTGGAAGAAAAAACTGTAAAACAACATTCTCTTCCAAGGAACTGATGACCTGTGTGCGTCCGAGGATCGGGGATGGCCGCTTCCTGTGTGTGATGAGTGATTGACAACGTTGTGTGGACTGACTCTTGGCTAAGTATTGCAGGTGAAGATTGCGGCTTGATTTGTGTTAGTGCAGGTGAAGAACAAGTGCGAAAGGTCCGAGTCTGTGTGACCTCCCAGGAGCGGAGAGAACGAGTAGGCTTGGTTCGATGGACCCGGTGGCGGACAAGATCAAGTGCGGGCTGCATGGTGGCAAGAACGGCAAGACAAAGTCGGGACGAGAAGCCGGTGCGGGGTAGCGGCTAGCAACCGAAGTCCGCACACGGGTTTTGGTGGTTGTCGGGGTTCTCTACCGCCGGCAGTAGATTTGGTAACGTATCGTGTGGCAGTAGATTTAGCACGGGAGACACAAGGGTTTTATGCTGGTTCGGGCCTCCGAGGAGTAATACCCTACGTCCAGTTCTGAGTACTCGTGTTCCTATGCCAGGGACGTCTGTAGTAGGGGTTACAAACTTGGTGATCGGTCAGCTCCTCCAACGGTTGCACTCCTCTCCCTTTTATAGATGCAAGGGAGAGGGGCAAAGAGGGAAAACGAAAATAAGCTACAGTGCTTCGGGTTGGTGGAGTCTTTTCCGTCATTGATGTCCGTCAGATGATGTCGAGGGGCGCTGAGCTGTGATATCATCGGAGACTGCCGTGTCTACCGCCGCCACTATTTGTTCTGGGTACTTGGCGCCTCCTCCGAGTAGTTCTTGTAGTGACTCAGCCCTCTTGAGTGCGGTTTTGGCCTGCCACGTTATTGCCTAAGTGTAGGTGTGCACAGCCCGTAGACGGTAATTGAGTGCCTGCTCTGACGGGGTGGCGTGCAGTTGGCGTTGGATGTGACGGTGCGTTGGGGACCGTGAGAGCGCACAGTGCCGCATTACGGCTCCAGTCAGACTCAGCTGTCCTCCTGTCGCGCCAGCTGTGGTCTTTGCATGGCGTGGGAAACTGGCGCCCCACGCGTCGTTGCGGGGGAGTCCGGGGGCCGAGGCGACGCCACGTTCGTGTGGGGGCCCCCGGTTTGCGCTCCGACTCCTTCGCGTGGCCCCATCTTAGTCGGAGACGGAGGCTACTCGTGCGAACGGGTAGTCGGAGGCGGGGTGTACTCGGAGACAAAGAGTACTCGTGCGAATCGGAAGGTACTCGAAAGTGGGGAAATCTTGTCAGCGAGGGTCTTGACGAAGATCTGCATCCCTCCCTGTCCTGGATCTTAACCTTGACATTGTTATTGGAGTCGGGAGACTCCATCTCGAGGATGATTACCCTGTTGCTTAGGGGGCCCTAATCCAGGCCCTCGTCAGTAGCCCCCGAGCCTGTGGTGGGAGTCAAGGACTCGCTCGCAGGCTCAGTGTCGGGGAAGTGCCGTAATTCTTGTTTCTTGATTTACTTGGTGGGTGCGCGCGAGTGCATCCGCCGGATGTAGCCCCCGAGCCCATGAAGGAGTTGTAGACTCGTTTATGGGGTTTTGAATCTTGAATCGTTGCCGTTGCTTCGAAATCTTCTGTCGTGGCGATCGTGGCCGTATCAGTTGTTGTGCTCGTCATGATGGTTGTGGCTGACGTGGCGGGCGTGACGGTTGGAGGGGACGGTGCACTGCCGGATCAGATTCTCGGGCTCACCTGGCTTCGAACCGTCGCGCGGGCGTGCCCCTGTCACCTGGGGAGGTGCGTCCATCGTGCGGGCGGTTTTTCGGCGTGGTGGGGCCAGCATTTAAGGCCGGAGCCCACGTCCGCCCTTTATAACCCGCACGCCGGTTGAGGAGTAAACCATTCGCTCCCCCAATCTCTTGCCATAGCCAACGCCGCCTGCTTCTTCGCTCAACCCTTCGCGCCGCCGCCGTCGCCCTTTCTAGCAGCACCGCGCTCCCGCACCAGTCGGCGCCATGGCAAACTGGGTGGGCTCCAACGTTACTCGCGGGATGCTTCAGCGCCTCGTCGCCGCCGGCCATCTGCCGGTGCTCACCGCCACCGAGGAGTGGAGGCTTCCGGGCGACGAGTCCGTTCCGCGCCCCTCGGACAACTACGACATCTCGTTCGTGGCGTTCCACGAGCGAGGCTTCTCCATCCCCGCAGGGCGGTTCATCCGCGCCGTCCTTGCGGAGTACCAGCTGCAACTCCAACACCTCAACCCCAACATCATCCAACACATGGCGGTGTTCGAGGCGCTGTGTGAGAGGTACCTGGGAGTGGGTGCGCACTGGCACCTCTTCCGGTACTTCTTCAGGTTCGTCTGCCTGAAGGACAAGGCGCTCCCAACGACGATCGGGTGCGCTAATCTCCGGATGAAGCAGGGGAGAGGAGATGAGTACCTCCCCTCCATGATGACAAGCTCCAACAGCGGGTGGCACAAGGGTTGGTTCTACCTCAAGAACGACCCTCAACACCTGCTGTCGAGGTACACAGGTTCCTCCATCACCAAGTCACTGGGGAACTGGAGCGATGGACCCCAGAGGCGGAGCAGAAGAGGCTACTCGGGGACTGCTGTCCAAGCTGCGTGATGCCGGGGTCGACTTGGCGGCCGTCATCGGCCAGTACCACGCGCTGGGGATCGTGCCCTGCAGCGACGGTGCCTGCGCATCTACCAGATGACGCCCGACAAGGCCCCCTTCGAGGGGTCCGTGGCAGCACCCCAGCTCGCTTCGCTAGATGAGATCCAGCGTCGAGTGGGGCTGGCAATCGGGAAGGCCTCCTACTGTGGCCGCCGTCCCGACTTCTACCCATGCTCCCCCGAGAGGGGACCAAAAAATATGTAAGCTTCTCTTTCTTCCAACAAGTTTTCCGACCAGCTTGTTGTTCTTTTTCCGACTATACTTTTCTCGGAGCTTCAGTTCTTCGCGTTGACCTTGTCCCTTTCCTCGCCTTCAGTTGAGGCCCGCTGACCCCATCCCCGCGAAGCCCCCTCTTCCTGAAGATGCGACGTCGAATCACGCTCAGGCGGCCGCGGATAGGAGGAGGGCCGACCGCAGGGCCCAGCATAAGGACAAGGAAATCGCGAAGCGCGCGCGGAACGATGACCGCGTCAAGCGCCGAAAGAGGAGGGAGGTCGCCGTCTCCTCGGACGAGGATCCCTCCTCGTCACCGCCGTGGTCCAGCAACGACAGCGGCACTGGCGTCGATTGGAGCGCGCTGTCGTCTCTGACTTCGTCGCCCCTTCCCCGGCAGGAGGCCGCGGGGACCAGCTCGGGGCGGCAGCTGGAGCCAGCCGCCCATGGGCTGGGAAAGAGCGCCGGCTCGCGCCTGCCTCCGCGCCCGGTCCAAGAGGACTAGAGGGTGACTCGCTCCCAGTCGGGCCTCGGTGGCACGGACCAGCGGGGGGAGAGGAGGAGGTCCCCGCGCCGAGACGATCCGTCAAGGCGGCTGGCGGACCATGATTCGTCCACCCGCCGTCCCTCCAGCGACTCATCGCGGCGGGGGTCGCGGTTCCCGGGGAGGGGGATGCCTCCCAAGACGAGATCGACGTCGCCGGTGCCTGCTTCGACCGCGCCGTGGGGGGAGAAAACGAACGAGCCCCCACAGCGTCTTTAGTCCCTGATCATCCGGGGCGGCGGGGGCCCGTCTATGCAGGTCCCCCTTTCTCAGAACGAGGGTCGGAGCCCGCCCCCCGACGCGACGGGAGTGGCCCCCAGGCCCGTCAAGCGGGCTCGCATCACTTCTTCCACGTAAGTGCTGTTCTGCGCTATCTTGTCTTCTCGCTCTTGATTTTTATTCGCCTTTTGACTCGCTTTCTCGCGCTAATCATTCCGACACCAGCGCAATCAGCATTGCGCCGTGGAAGTGCACAGTTTTGAGTGCGCGCACTTCTCCGCTCGCTTCCCGCCCGGCTACGCCTCCGCCATCGGGAGGTGAGGAGGCGATCATGGGGCAGGCAGCCCTTGAGCTGACCGAGCTCCTGGCGGCGCCCATCTCCGGGCACGACGCTGATGCGCGGGCGGCTCCGAGGGTGAGCACGCCCCCGGTGTCGGGCGCCGGTGAAGGCGAGGCTGAGACGATGGTGGCGTCTTCGTCACCCGCGCAGCTCCAGGTGGCCGCCAACGCGAAAGGGCCCAATCCCCTGGGTGGTGACGTGGCCGCCTTCGCGGCCGAGCTGGAAAGGTGCCTGTCGACGCCGGAGGAGCTACCAACCGAGGCGCCCGTGTCGCCTACTCCCGCAGCTGCTGTCACGGTCGAGGTGGCTGCGGCGAACTCCGAGAGATCCCCAGCCCGGATGGCGGAAACGGGGACAGATTTTATCACGGCTCCGGAGCCGTCGCCCCAGCCCGCCACCGATGCCGTAGAGGTGGTGGAGATCATGGACTCGCCGCTCCCTGATGTGTGGACGCCAGCTACCCTCGAGGATGTGGTGGGCAGCGCTTCTTCGACCACCATCCGAGAGGTCGGAGAGAGCTCAGGAGCCCGCCCCTTCCCAACCACAGAGGGGGAAGAGCACGGCCTTGGCCTCGGGTGTGCCTCATGGACCGGTGCCCACGAAGCCGAGGCATGCGACGACGAGGACGTGGAGGCCACGGCTCGCCACCGCCTCGAGTGGGGCCTTCGGTGGGCGGAGCAGGCGGTGAATGAGCTTGTCGTTCCAGCTGCGTCGGTAAGTTACTTGATCCCAATCTTGTCTTAGCGTTATCATTTCTAGGTTGTTTCTGTGATCGATCTTCTTCTTGGTTCAGGTGCTCGCTAGCTGCAGCGCGAGGAAGGCGCGGACCATCGAGGAGCTCCGAGCCGAGAAGGCCCAGCTGGAGATGCAGCTGGTTGCCGCCCGACTGGCGGCTGTTGGAGCGGTGGCGGGACAAGCGTCGGTGAGGACCGCTCTCGAGACCGCGGCAAAGTCGGCGGAGGACCGTGTTATGGCCGCGCAGTCCGCTGTGGACACCGCCGTATCGGAGAGGACGGCCCTTGAGGCCAAGCTCGCCCAGGCGGAAACTACAGCCGCGGAGCTACGGGCCGCCGCCGCCATTGCTGTCGAGGCGGCTCGGACTGCCACCGCCATAGCCGCTGCCTCCGAAGCCGCGTCTCAAGCCGCCGCTGAAGAGAAGGCGGTGCTCGAGAAGAAGGTGGCCGACCTGTAGGAAGACCTGATGCATGATGAGGTGGATCTCCAAGCGGCGAACAAGCAGGTCGGCGACCTCTCCACCAAGCTGCAGGAGGCCACTGATGAGGGGGCCCAGCTTCGCGAGAGCAACGGCATGCTGGCGCAAGATCTTCAGGGTGAGCAGCCTGGCGTTCTCGGCCTTCACGGTGTTCTCCCTCCTACGTCTGCTCATTACAGATGCTGACTCGCTCTTTGGTTTTTGACAGGAATCCACACAGCTCGTGCCGCACTAACCGTCAAGCTCTTGGAGAAGGCTCAAGAAGTCACTGCCGCCGAGCTCAAGATCCATGAAATGTCCGGGACGGCCAAGAACTTGGCAGACCAGCTTGCAAGTATGTTCTTCTCATCTTGCCCTCTTCTTCCTTCTGACTAAGCCTCCCATTGCTCAGTTCTGACTCATCCCCCGTGTTCAGAGGCCAAGGCCGAGCTCGAGGACTCTCGGAAGGCTCAGCACGAGATGGAGGAGGCGCGCAAAAATGACCTCGTGGATCGCTCCAAGTTCGGTCGATATGTCGACAGGATCTTGTCGGATCTTGGTGCTCCTCCCGTCCAGATGCCTCCCCAGACACTCGGCGACCGGATCAATCTTTTGCCGGGCGTTGTCAAGGAGAGGGAGCTGGGGACGTCCCGACGGGTGGTGCATCGAGTCCTCTCCATGTTTAACTCGCACTATCAAGGGCTGGATCTTGATGCGCTGAGTGGTGGATGGGCCCCCGGCTACTCGGACGAGGAGCTTGACAAGATCGAAGAGGACTACGCCGCCTTCGCCCGTGCCATGGCCGCCGCCGCGATAAAGGACCTGGACTTGATCCCAAGAGACACACCAGAAGACGGCTCCGGGCCTTCCCATTAGATGTATCAGTTCATGTAAAGGATAACTGAAACTTGTATGCAAACAACTTTTGTTTTCGTTTTAAAGCCGTTTCTTGCCAAAGCTTTCCCCGGGTACCCAAGAAAAGCTGCGAAACGAAGTAGCGATACTTGGACACTCAGGTCGATCGAACTTTTCTTCGGAGCCGCGGGGGCGTTAGAGTCGGAAAGCTTGACCTGAGCCTCGAAGTGACGCCACGCGTTTACAGCCCCCGAGTACCTAGGGACGCTCTGGAAGTGACTAGCGCATTTTTCGTAAAAAAAATGTTTTGAGCCGGAGCCCAAGCGGTTACCCGGGTACTTTTTGAGGGTAGTCAGACATCGACCTGTGGGTCCGGGCTGGGTTTGCAAGTCTTCGTACCGTGGCCACGGGGGCGTAGGTGCTAAGAGCCTTGGACAAGCAGCAACACCGAAACGCCCACAGATTAGCATCCTTTTCCCTCGCAAGATATAGGTGTTCCGCAAAAAGAACCGCTCGCTCGTGCGATTGGTCACGACAAGGTTGTAGGAGAGTTTTGTTTTTGAAAAACAAAAAGGAAGGGGGGCATCGTGCCCCGGGTAGCCCCCGAGCGGTAAGCGTTTTTGCTTGGCCTTCCGCTCAGCCTTCAGGTAGCATTGAAACATACATAAAAGATGCCAACACAAAGAGGATAGCGAACTTATGAAGCAAGAACAAGGGCACATGGCATTATTCATTGATCATAAGTTGAAACAGAGAATGTTACTCAAGGGTAAAAGCGTCGTAGGTGTTCTATGTTCCATGCGTTGGTGATGATGATGTCGTCATCGCGTCGTAGCTTGAATGTCCCCGGTCGAAGCACTTGGTCGACGATGTACGGTCCTTCCCAAGGGGGCGCAAGCTTGTGCCAGTCCTTGCTGCTCATGACTCGCCGGAGCACTAGGTCTCCGACTTGGAACTGGCGATCGCGCACGTTGCGCTCGTGACAACGCCGCATGCATCTCTGAAAGGTAGCACCCGCATTCTTGAGCCCGAACGACATCGAGTTGTAACAATAAGCGCCAAAGGGAGTGATGAAGGATGTCGCAAGTTGGTCCGCTATGCACATCACGATCTGGTGGTACCCGGAGTACGCGTCGAGAAAACAGAGGGTTTCGCACCCCGCCGTTGAATCGACTACCTGATCTATGCGGGGCAAAGGAAACGGATCCTTGGGACAGGCCTTGTTAAGGCTCGTGTAGTCAACGCACATCCTCCATTTCTTATTCTTCTTCTTAACAAGTACAGGGTTAGCTAGCCACTCGGGGTGGAAAACTTCTTGGATGAACCCTACACTAAGGAGCTTCTTGATCTCCTCTCCGATGGCCTTGCACTTGTCATCGTCGAAGCGGCGCAGGCGCTGCTTGACCGGTTTCGATCCCGGCTTGATGTTTAGTTGGTGCTCGGCAACCTCCCTTGGGATCCCCTTCATGTCGGAGGGTTTCCACGCGAACACGTCGAGGTTCGCTTTGAGGAAGTCGACGAGCGCGCTTTCCTATTTAGGATCGAGCACCTTCCTGATACGGAGCGTGCGGCCATCATTGGTGACAGCCACATCCTTGACATCCTTGGCGGGCTCAAAAGAGCAAGCCGCTCGCTTGGATGACTCGGAGATTTCTTGGTCCTCGGATGAAGGCTCGGTGTGGAGCTTCTCGGACTGGATGAGCGTTTCAGCGAACTGAAAGCACTCAGCATCGCATTCGTATGCATGCTAAAACGTAGTCCCCTCTGTGATGACCCCCTTCAGACCGGGGATCTTCAACTTGAGATACGTGTAGTTGGGCACAGCCCGTAGACGGTAATTGAGTGCCTGCTCTGACGGGTGGCGTGCAGTTGGCGTTGGATGTGACGGTGCGTTGGGGACCGCGAGAGCACACAGTGCCGCATTACGGCTCCAGTCAGACTCAGCTGTCCTCCTGTCGCGCCAGCTGTGGTCTTTGCATGGCGTGGGAAACTGGCGCCCCACGCGTCGTTGCGGGGGAGTCCGGGGGCCGAGGCGACGCCACGTTCGTATGGGGGCCCCCGGTTTGTGCTCCGACTCCTTCGCGTGGGCCCCATCTTAGTTGGAGACGGAGGCTACTCGTGCGAACGGGTAGTCGGAGGTGGGGTGTACTCGGAGACGGAGAGTACTCGTGCGAATCGGAAGGTACTCGGAAGTGGGGAAATCTTGTCAGCGAGGGTCTTGACGAAGATCTGCATCCCTCCCTGTCCTGGATCTTAGCCTTGACATTGTTATTGGAGTCGGGAGACTCCATCTCGAGGATGATTACCCTGTTGCTTAGGGGGTCCTAATCCAGGCCCTCGTCAGTGGTTTAGCCACAAAACCTTCGGAGGAGGGTTTCTCGGTTTGGACCTCAAAACCGAGCCCGAAAGCCCAACGCGATAGAGATGGGGATCTAGGCGCATCGGGAAGCTTCGAGGCGGAGGACACGCGGCGCGATCGCGAGGCTTGCGTCGGGAGTACGCGGGGCGCGGTGCGAGGGTGTCCATCCAATGGGGATACCTACGACATTACCCAAGTGCCCTTCGTGGGCGTGTATCTTAAGTTTCAGCAGTAGGGGTATTTTGGACTTTGGACCCTCTGCCCTCCCAAAAATATAAATAGGAGAGGTTGAGGGGATGAGGATTTCTTCTTCGTTCTGGACTTCATTTTCCGTAGGCTAGCTAGCGCATATCATTGATTTTGTAGGGGTTGGATGAATGAAGGTTGCTAGCCATGGTTTGTATAAAGCATTCCTCCGTGTGTACGGATTTGTGATGAATTAATCTATCTCCTTCTATTAACACCCGAGCTATTTTTGTGTCTTTTTCGTGGATTTCTTTTTCCCCGGATTTGAGAGGGTTTCGGGGTGGATTTTTTTGAGGGAATCACGTATGAGCACCTAGTGACTCTTTGCTTGGTGATCTCTCCCTCCGAAACACCCGAAATCGCTCTCAATTTGGTGATTTTGTGATGAACTCTAGGTTTTGGTTGGAGAGTGATCTACGATTCCTGTTGATTGGAGTGGTTTGAGCTCATGAGTTTTGGGGTATAGCTTCCTATTAGGACGCTTGTCATATACCCTAAATTTGAGCTCAATCCGTTGGCTGGGTTGGGGGATCCAATGTTGGAAAGTTTGAGGCAATTTTCGAGGCTGCTCATGCTGGTGCTCTGTCCGGGGCTCAGTTCGTCGCTTGTTCTTGCGAGTTCTTGGTTCCGTACGAGTTCAATTCGAGTGAGTTTTGGATTTTGGTTGGACAGTGTTGACGGACCGTCCGCACAGGCCGGTCGGACCGTCCGCCAGTGGGACGGACCGTCCGCCAGTGCTGAACAGACCGTCCGTACAAAGCTCTGCAGCACTGGTAGCTCGGGTGCTTAATACGGACCGTCCGTCCATGGGTCTCGGACCATCTGCGAGCACCGTGCGGAACGTCCGCAAGGCCCACACGGACCGTCCGTCCTGGCTGTGCAGCAATGGCTAAGTCTTTCTCCACTTGATTGTTGCTTCCGCTCTTTGATCTGAGGATCGTTGCTAGGAGTCGTACCCCTGTGTTTGAGATGTTGATTAATAGTGTTTGCTTGTGCGTGATCCCGAAGTCGGGTTTGGGACACAGACCGGATTCCTCTCATCAAAGAAGAATTTTTATCGACTCACATTCACTCTTCCTCTCTCTTGTCGGCAATCCGGTCCTTCAGGAAGACTATGACCGTGGACTTTTGTTGGGCAGGACGGCAGCCATGCGCGGCTTGTCGGTGGACACACCGTCGTTAGCAGGCAATGCATCTCCCGGTCGGTGGTCCGTGTTCCTCATCGGGTCAGGGCCAACAAAATGGAGCGATGAACTCTGCATGCGTGTCCCATTAAGCGTGAGCCACCCCAGCGAAACAGAGGAATCATTTTTGACCATTTTTCATCTTATTTTTTTCTTTTTTGAAGACAGATCATTTTTCATCTCACTGTGCAGGTATGTATGGATCACTTTTGATGTTTTGCAGTTACCATAGGCCCTGTTTGGGACGGCATCTGTGACGCGTTTCAGCGGAGTAAGCGAAAGAATCCGGCCGAACGGTCTGCGGTGAACGCGCGTTGAGCAGCCACACTCCACACGATAAACGTTAAGCGGGCAAATGAACTGGAGCGAGCAAAACACGAGGGGAGAGCCGCTTACCACTTATACGCGGCACGCGCTTGTGCAGACCTCGGTCCCAAACATGACCTTATATCAGCATCGAAACGCAAGAGAGCTCATCGCCGGACATCAACACACATATAACGTCGAGAGCTGCACAAGCACAGCGCAGACCCTTCACGTGTGCATGCATGGGAACAGAGATAAAACACCTCACAGAAGCAAACTTGGTTCTCTGCTAAATTAATGTATTGGTGTCGATCAGCAGCCTCGTTCGTGCATCACATCATGGCTCTTCAGCGGGATGACCTGGGTTTGCGGAACAGAGCATGTTTAACGGTGACGAGCTGGGAAACAGAGCCAACAAGTGAGCAGCCGATACGTAAAACAAAATCTTGGATGACAAAATATCCAGGCTCGCGTTTGCAATAGTGTTGCAAACAACTGATGGGTGATTATTGAAATGCAGTACTAACAGTGGATTCTAATTAAGCGATAATGCAATCCTGCGGGGCCGATCAAGAAAGAGCAGCAGCAGAACTTTCAGACATCAGGCAGGCTATTAAGTCCTAAGCCATCAGTGTTTGCAGCACACAGATTACGTCGCGTTTTCCACTAGCTCCGAACTTCTAAGTGCACCGCCCCAAATATCATCTAACCAGCCACAAGAGGGCAAACGAAATGATTTCCACCACCTGCTTGCTGCTTGATCGCAGCTTCCAAGTTGATGGCAGAGGCGGACACGCTGATAACATAGCACTTCTCCTGCAGAGCAAATAAAAGCAACATTTCTTTATTCAATCTAACCCAACATCCGCACTAGTCTAAAGCAACTGCACCAGGATTTTCTCAAGTCTGGAACCTACATACGCACTAGATAGTCATTAGCGGATAAATAATGAGCAGAAGAAATAAAAGAGGAGTGCGTACTTGCATTCAGGCAGGGACATCCAATTGAACTAAACATAATATTTTTCGAAGTTAATGTTTGGTTTGTTGGGGTGAACCTCCGCCTCGTGCCTCAGCTTCTCTTCCACTTCCATCACCACCTCTTCGCTGACACCCTTCTTTCCAGTCAGGTGGACACGCACACTCTGTAGGCACGGGAGGTGGCCCAAGGCCAGGTCGTCACCAACGAATTTGCCACCAGCAAAATTCTCAAGTCCGATTGGGAAATAAAATTGTTCAAGCCTGGGCATAGCTCCACGTGGGAACGCTGATGGAGCCATTGAGAAACCGTAGAATAAACACTTCACGGCACATGGGAAAGCATCAGTGCTGACTGCAGACCTTTCCAGCAATTGTGGCACTTCTCCAGAGGCTGTTAGATGAAGAAAACGAAGAGCCTGTAGCATCCCGAGCACTCGGATGTCATCCCTTCTCACTCGAATCATCGTTATAACCAGGTAGGAGAGAAGGGGAAGCGGTGAAGGGGAAATCCATGTTGGTAAGGAAGTGGCCTCATTAATATAAAGAAGGCTCAGGTTGTCTAGGGACTCCACCGAGCCATCGAGGTAAGCTGCCACGTCATTTGAGTCTACTACTAGTTTTTGGATTTTGTTTAGTTTTGCTAGGGATCTCACAAATGCTGCGCACAGGTTTTCATCCCATCTGCCATCCTTGTCCTTCTTGAGCCGGACATAGAGCTTTCGCAGTTGCTTTAGATGACCGAGCTCTTCCGCCATGCATGCAGAATCAACACTCACTTGCCAAAGATCTTCTAGCAACGTTAGACACCTCAACCCATTTGGCAGCCTTGTATTCGCCACAAGACGTAGGCAAATCAATTGTCTTAGACCTACAATACTCGATGGCAGTTCGTCTATTCGAGTAGGATATAAATCCAATGTTTGCAGAAACTGTAGCTTCCCTATCTCTATCGGGAGCTCACCACCATACTCAGTATGTGCTAGACTTAGATACCTCAGGTGCAATAAGTTCCCAACAAACCTTAGGCTTCGATGATCCTTAAGATCGCAACCTCGGAGATCCAATACACGCAGAAGATGGCAACATGAAAGGGATGGCATCGAATTAAATTTAGCAGAACAAAAGATAGCAATGGACCTCAATTTTGACATTGTCATTGTAGGCCAAGCTGTATTCTGCAGAGATAACCTCCGAACTTTCTTGCTTCCAGCTGAAGGAGGTGTCATTTGCATGCTATCACCAAGTACAGTGGTAACAAAATTTTCTTGTCTTGACAAGGAACAAATGAGTTCAAGCACCATATCATGCATGTGGCAAGATGAGATGCTACCGTCCAAATATGTTACTGCTACCTGTATCAGGTTTCTATTTAGAAGCTCATTGAAGTAACTCTCCCAAATCTCAAATAAACTTTGACTCTCCTCTCCTTGTTGGACAAAATCTTCAGCTATCCACCTCCATATCAAACGTTTTTTCTCAATCTCATAATCTTCTGGAAATATACTTAGGTATAGTAAACAAGTCTTCAAATGAGATGGTAGATCATAATAGCTAAGAGATAATATCTTTCTCATAATTTCCATATCGTGATTTCTTCCAAGTCCAGAACCAATGGAGTCACAGACTTCATTCCACACTTCTATGTTTCCTGATTTATTAGCAAGCAAGCTAGATGTGGTAACAATAGCTAATGGCACACCACCGCATTTCTTCAAAATTCTTTCAGATACTTCAGAAAATTGTGAAGGACATTCGCTTTCGGAGCCAAATATTCTTCCATAGAACAATATTTTAGAGATCTCATGAGTAAGTGGTTTCAGCTTGTAAGAACAACCAGCTTCATCAGCAACATCATGCTTGCGGGTAGTTATGACTATTTTACTTCCCAAGCTATTGTTATCCAGAGCATTTCTTATCATCTTCCATGACTCAATATCCCATACGTCGTCTACAACAATGAAGTACCTGCATATATTGTAATTGGGGAGCCAAATAAGTAAAGTTATATCATTAATTATGTGAAAATTTTTTACAAATTATTTCGAGATGGCATCTACAATTGTAAAATAAAAGTTACAGGAAAAACATTGAAAAATAATGCAGTGGGTACAGTACTATAACAAGAACAGATGAAACTGTAGAAATACTACAATTGCAAAATAAATTTCTATATGCAGGCCTTAGGTTGGTGATGAACAGAAGTTTTGGTTTCATTGTTAAATAAACTTGTACAATTGTCAAATAACTCTACAAGTTGCACAACAAATAACTATCACAAGAATTTGAATATCACAGTTGGTTTTGATGGGTGGGTATGCGTACCTCTTGTCTTTGAGGAATTCCCGGAGTTCGTCAATGAGCTGTCTTTCGTCCAGTATATTGAAATTGAATGCCATCATGTAACGATCCTTTTCAAGAGCAATGAGAATGTCTTTCAATACTTTTTTCAGGTCTGGAGTCTGGCCAACTGGAACAAAAGCTTTGAAATGGATGTCAATTGTAAGCTTGTCATACACCGCTTTGACAAGGGTGGTCTTGCCCAATCCTCCAACTCCGACAACAGAAACAATTTTTGTCTCCTTGTAAGCAGCATCGCCTTTATCCCCTTCGATCAGCATTTGTATGAGCTTATCCCTTTGCTCATCGATGGCCACTAGCTGTGACACTTTTGTGTATAGAGTCGAGAGGCGAGGATCAATGCTTGTCGTAGTGTAGGGAATCGGATGCCCGTTAGCCTAAGAGGGGGAGGGGGTGAATTAGGCAACTTAAAACCTTAACCTATGGCTCACTAAATTTTACACAAAAGTAAACTAGAACATACTATCTATATGTGCAACTACGGTTGTTCTAGTGTGAAACTCCCATCCCAAAACAAGGTTTGCAACCTATAGCCATTCCTAGCAAGATACTACTCTAGGAAAGTAAAGGCAAGCAAAGATTGCAATAGAGTAAATGCGGAAACGTAAAGGGGATGAGAGGAAGCAAACTCTTGACACGCGATTTATCCCGTGGTATCGGTAGGCACTAAGCCACCCCTAGTCCACGTTGTTGAAGCACTCACACAAGAGTATTGCTTCCCGGTCACCAAGTCTCTCCCAAGAGCACCAACTTGACTTGCCACAAAGGCTAGCCACTTAGGCACTTGTCAAGCTCCCTTGGTCACCTTGATGCCGCCTCCACTAAGGAGCTTCTCCACCAAGGAAGGGGGTCTCCACGTCCCCCGCACAAAGTGTCCTCGCCGCTCCACACCAAGCCGGAGGGTCGATGACGATTGCCGGTGAGCCACTTAGGCCCCAAGGCTTCCGGCGAACCTTGTACAACTGGATTCACTCAAGAATCACCTCACAAGGTTGGCACAACCTTGCACTCACTCAGCTCTAAGCTAAGCCTAGCACTAAGCACATACACTAAGCATATGCAAGTCTATGGATGAGCAATTAAGCACTTGGATGGATTGGATATGATCTTCTAGGTGTTTTGAACTCTCCTGCACTTCCACACAATCCAGCCTTAACAAATGGGTGAGTGGAGGGGGTATAAATAGCCCAAGGCATCAAACTAGCCGTTGGCTAACGTCTACTGAAAAAGGTACCGTCGGATGATCCGACGCTATATTTTCCAGGGCGTCGGTTCATCCGGTGCCCCTCCCACGTCACTTAGCCGTTGAGGTTCTCTGACACAACTGCTCCGACGCTATGCACTGACGGTGCGTCGGATCATCCGGTGCTGAAGACTCCGCGCTCAAGTCGCCTCTGTTAGCTTCCAACCGACCGTCGGATAGACCGACGCTTCTCCTTGTCCAAGGCGTCGGATCATCCGGTGCTGAAGGCTTCGTCTTGGCGCGTCTCTGTATGAATTCAAACTGAGCGTCGGATAGACCGACGGGGTCCCCACTCAGACCGTCGGATCATCCGGTGCTACTGTCTTCCTTGCTCTTCCTCTGCAACTCGTCCGACGCTACTAAATAATGGACCGTCGGTTCATCCGACGGTACCTAGGGTTTGACCCTGTGTACCAACTCGTCCGACGATTGCACCGACGCTTGTATTTGAGGGACCGTCGGTTCATCCGACGGTGTCTTTTCTTTTCCTTTTCTTGCTCGGTTTTGACCCTTGAAAAATACACTATCTTCTCAATTTGGCATATGGTTTTCTTGCATCCTTGGGACCTAGAAGTGTCTACAAAGACATGCTAAAACAATAAGGTTAGTCCCAATGATCATGTTGTCATGAATCACCAAAATCAAACTCGAACTAATGGCATATGAGGCCATGTTCGCTACAATCTCCCCCTTTTTGGTGATTTATGACAACACAACCAAAGCAAGCATAAATTTGCAAGAATTGACAGAATTAGAACCACTTACACTTGCTTGGATGCTTACCATCATCCAAACTTCCCCTAGATCAAACTTCCCCCTTTTTGATCTTCATGTTCACATTCTCCCCCTTTGGTCTCATATCCTTGAAACCACTTGTAAGCATCCTTGAGCCCACTTGTAAGCTTAAGCCACACGCTTGCTTTGGTCTCACATTCTCCCCCTTTGGAATAAAATCTCCAAAAAGTCCAAAGCAAACAGGTCCAAGGAAACTAGCAAGATCTAGCAACCATAGCTCAAAGGAGAGATGTTAAATGCAAGGGAGAAAGCCGCATGAACCATGATCCATATGTATGATATCGATGAAGATACCACATGTGAGAATAACTAAGGTGGATCACATGCTCATGAGACTAGCATGATACAAACTAAGCTCCCCCTAAGTGTGTGCATAAAAAGAATACCACTTGCAAGACAAGGGTAGTGAGAGACAAGTGCACAACTACAAACTTGTAAAACAAGGAAGCTTAGAGCATATCATGCAAAGAGGTAGCTTAAAGGACAAGAGATAAGACAAATGGGTTCTTGTTACATTACCACTTGTAGATATCACTTGTAGTCTTTTGATCATTGCATACCTCCAGGGGATGATCCTCTCTACCTTGTTGGCACCACATTGAGATGAGCCACTTGGAAATGATATCACTAGGTGACACCACTTGAAAGAAGCTTGCATGGAAGACACTTGGGGTACCACAAGGATTAGGAATGTATGAGTACATTGCCTTTGAACTTATATAGAGACATAAGCTCGCAAGGACATGACTCAATAGCATAAAGCTCATATTGCTATATTCACTCTATTAGAGATGTTAGATCACATTGAGAGTGAAATAGCATTCTCTTAGAATGAAACACCGCACCGGAACGCGTCGCTAAGGGACTACATAAGATAAGCTTGAAACAAAGTTAGTCCCATAACCAAACCATAGGATGAGCTCCCCCTAAATGTGTGCATTTAGTGTTTGAATCACCAACCAAATGTATGCACATTGTTTATGACAACAACGGGAAGCTTACCCTATAGCTTGCTCATGATGCAAAGAGATATATATGAAAACATGCACCATGAAAGAACAAGTGTAGTTTTCCTACACACTAATCAAACCATGTAGATTGCTCATGGGTTAGCACATGACACAAGCAACCTACCATATGTAAACATTGCAACAAATGCAACCTAAACAAGGCAATGGAGCTACAATGATGCAAGAGATAGGTACTAGTTTCCATTACCTCAACCGGGGAACTTGGGCAACACATGTCCAACTTGCAAGCTTGGCTTTTATGCTTGAGTCTCCACAACTTCTTTGTGCCAAGCCTCCCAAGTCCCCGCACTTAAGGCCTTCAAGTGGCCTTTGGAACCCAAACCATTTGAGGCCCCTTCATGTTGGTGATGACTTCCTTGGGTACCCAAATGGGTTGGTTCCTACCCCGCTCTTCCTTCATCTTCCCAACCTTGTGTGCAACCACCTTGCCATTTGCTTTCTTCTTGATGACGTAGGTGTTGCTATTTGTCTTGTTCTTACGGTTGGGCTTGGTGTAGATGAGGGAGCTCTTGATTGTGGGCTTCAATTTCTTCTTTGCGCCCTTGTCCATCTTCTTGACAAATTGGGGGCATTTGTAGAACTTGTGCCCTTCTCCATGACACTTGTAGCAAGTCACGGTTGCACCCTTCTCAAGCTTCTTCACCATGGGATCACGGTTATCTTGAGAAGGTTGGACTTTACTCTTCATGTCTTGAGAGATGTCCACTTGTTCTTCATCATTCTTGCCCTTGCCCATCAAGTTTGCCAACCTCTCTCGGAGCCATTTCACTTCTTGCTTGAGCTCATCATTTTCCTTGCCTATGAGATAATCACATGTTTCTACAACAACATTCTCATGGCAAGATGGTGAGCAAGATTCATCGATTAAATCAATGCAAGAAGTTGAAGCATCTACCTTGGAGATAGGAATTGCACATGGGATAGATGGTTCATTAAGCACAAGGGAATCACTAGTTTTAATCTCAATGCTCTCTAGCTTAGATTTTAGCTCTTCATTCTCCTTGCTAAGCAATTTGAATTTGCACAACAAATGTTCATAATTTGTAGCAAGGGTAGCACTAAGATCATTGAGAGCATTAAGTTCTTTAATTTCATTAGCTTGTTTTTCTAGCATCCCTTTTTGCTCATTTACTAGCTCAACAAGATCATCAAGAGAGGTGGTGTCGGATTCATCATCACTTACATTGCTCTCCATACCTCGGGCCATAAGGCACATGTGTGGTGATGATGAAGAGCCATGCATGAAGCGGGTGGTGAAGTTCTTTCTTGATTCATCACTTGAGCTAGAAGAACTTGATTCTCCACCACTTGTCCACTCACGGACGGCGATAGTTGCTTCTTGCTTTGGCCTCCTCTCCTTGACCACCTTCTTCTTGGGCTTGTGCTCGATCTTGGTGAACTTGATGTGTTGATGATAACGCCCTTCTCTCAAGTGGACGTTGTAGCCGTACATGTTGACTTTCTTCACATACTTGAAGATCTTCTCCACGTACTCGGCCACCATGGATTCAACCTCTTCATCACTTGAGGAATCTTCATCGTCACCATCATCACCATCATCTTCACTTGAGCTTCCATGAGTAGCCATCCTACTCAACACCTTCTCTTGTTGGCTTGAGAGGGCAAGGCTTGTGCTTGGAGAAGATGGTTCTTGAGACTTTTCTTGGGACGCCTTCTTGGACTCGGGCATGATTTGAAGCTCATGTGCCATGATCTTGCTCAAGATTTGAGATGGCTTCAATTCTTCGAGCTTTCTCTCATAGATGATAGCCTTCACCAAGTCATAGTCAGGCTTCCGGAGACTTTGAAGGATCTTGCGATTGATGTTCAAGTCCGTGATGTTCTTCACACCTAGAGCATTAATTCTATTGACAAGCACATTTAGGCGTGAGTACATAGAATCGGCATTTTCATTAGCAAGTTGCTTAAAGCTATTGAATTCCTCAAGGAGACAACCGTAGCGTTCATTAGCAACTTCTTTTGAACCCTCATTTTGCTCCTTGATGGTTTTCCATAGCTCATGAGCATTTTCACAAGTAAAAACTCTATTGAAAACGCCTACATCTAGTGAGGACAAAATGATACTCTTAGCAATCACATCAAATTGCTTTTCTTTTCTAGTACCATTTTTCATGCCCTCATCGGTGACTCTCCAAACATCAAGGTCCCTTGCTTGGAGATAGGCCTCCATGAGAACCTTCCACCGAGGATAGCCCGTGCCATCGAAATGTGGAGCCAAACCTAAGGTATCCACCCCTTTCATTCCTCTAAAGAGCAACTCACTAGGCGGTGAAGCCTAACCGTTCCAATGAGCCGGTTTTCACAATTTTCCAATCGAATTGGTGTTTCCTTGTGAAGGAAGTGAGTCCCGGCTCTGATACCACTTGTAGGGAATCGGATGCCCGTTAGCCTAAGAGGGGGAGGGGGTGAATTAGGCAACTTAAAACCTTAACCTATGGCTCACTAAATTTTACACAAAAGTAAACTAGAACATACTATCTATATGTGCAACTACGGTTGTTCTAGTGTGAAACTCCCATCCCAAAACAAGGTTTGCAACCTATAGCCATTCCTAGCAAGATACTACTCTAGGAAAGTAAAGGCAAGCAAAGATTGCAATAGAGTAAATGCGGAAACGTAAAGGGGATGAGAGGAAGCAAACTCTTGACACGCGATTTATCCCGTGGTATCGGTAGGCACTAAGCCACCCCTAGTCCACGTTGTTGAAGCACTCACACAAGAGTATTGCTTCCCGGTCACCAAGTCTCTCCCAAGAGCACCAACTTGACTTGCCACAAAGGCTAGCCACTTAGGCACTTGTCAAGCTCCCTTGGTCACCTTGATGCCGCCTCCACTAAGGAGCTTCTCCACCAAGGAAGGGGGTCTCCACGTCCCCCGCACAAAGTGTCCTCGCCGCTCCACACCAAGCCGGAGGGTCGATGACGATTGCCGGTGAGCCACTTAGGCCCCAAGGCTTCCGGCGAACCTTGTACAACTGGATTCACTCAAGAATCACCTCACAAGGTTGGCACAACCTTGCACTCACTCAGCTCTAAGCTAAGCCTAGCACTAAGCACATACACTAAGCATATGCAAGTCTATGGATGAGCAATTAAGCACTTGGATGGATTGGATATGATCTTCTAGGTGTTTTGAACTCTCCTGCACTTCCACACAATCCAGCCTTAACAAATGGGTGAGTGGAGGGGGTATAAATAGCCCAAGGCATCAAACTAGCCGTTGGCTAACGTCTACTGAAAAAGGTACCGTCGGATGATCCGACGCTATATTTTCCAGGGCGTCGGTTCATCCGGTGCCCCTCCCACGTCACTTAGCCGTTGAGGTTCTCTGACACAACTGCTCCGACGCTATGCACTGACGGTGCGTCGGATCATCCGGTGCTGAAGACTCCGCGCTCAAGTCGCCTCTGTTAGCTTCCAACCGACCGTCGGATAGACCGACGCTTCTCCTTGTCCAAGGCGTCGGATCATCCGGTGCTGAAGGCTTCGTCTTGGCGCGTCTCTGTATGAATTCAAACTGAGCGTCGGATAGACCGACGGGGTCCCCACTCAGACCGTCGGATCATCCGGTGCTACTGTCTTCCTTGCTCTTCCTCTGCAACTCGTCCGACGCTACTAAATAATGGACCGTCGGTTCATCCGACGGTACCTAGGGTTTGACCCTGTGTACCAACTCGTCCGACGATTGCACCGACGCTTGTATTTGAGGGACCGTCGGTTCATCCGACGGTGTCTTTTCTTTTCCTTTTCTTGCTCGGTTTTGACCCTTGAAAAATACACTATCTTCTCAATTTGGCATATGGTTTTCTTGCATCCTTGGGACCTAGAAGTGTCTACAAAGACATGCTAAAACAATAAGGTTAGTCCCAATGATCATGTTGTCATGAATCACCAAAATCAAACTCGAACTAATGGCATATGAGGCCATGTTCGCTACACGTAGTAGCTGGCTTGTGCACAATATCATCAACTGTATGCCTTCCACGCAGCTTTGCAACATCTTCGAGTTGTTTACTAAGCGCATCAATCGCGTCGGCAATCTCGTGGCGAGCCTTGCCCTTGCTTAAGCTGAAGAGGTTACCCATCTTCGTCACGAGCCGTTTGACCTTATTTGCATCAGGTGGCTCCTTAGGGTCCCCGTCGACACGGACGAGGAAGGTGTCGAGGATGTCCTCCATGTCGTAGGATGCCTCCCTGACATCACGAGCCCAGAGAAGGACCTGCTCGTCTAGTTCGTCGGGCGGAACCTGCTCCACCTTGCGGAGGGCGGCGTGCATGCTCTCCAACTCCCGAGTGAGACGCCTGATTTGGTCCTTGACGCCGGTCTGCAGCTTGTACTCATCCCTAAGCAGCTCCAAGAGCTTGGAGGGGAGCTTGCCCAGCGCACCCGTCACCAGGTCCATCTGCTTGCTGGCTGGATATATTTATGTGGTGTGATGTGGATGCAATTACTTGCTGATGGAAAATTCAAGCTGATAAAACAGAACAGAAAGGACAGTTGAGAAATAGTAGCCTAGAAGCTCTAATAAAAGTTGCAGTGGAGCTTTAAGGGGCTTGACGTACTTGTACAGAAAATTTACATGAATTACAAAGCTCTCAGCCGGAATGACGAGCTCTAAGTCTAAGAGAGAACGGAAAACACAGCAAATCCTATATTGGTGAGCTTTCAACAATCGGCAGGCAAGGTAACAAGTGCCAGCAGGCTGCACTATATTGATATGCTCGCCAACTTAAAAAATTCAAGTCCTTACAGGTTGTCTGAATAACCACTCAATTTCCGTGCCTCCATATTGGTATCCTGAGGACCTAAAGCTTTGTTTAAGCAAAACACAGATTGACAAATCCTACTGATTTATTACCGTTCATGATTGAATCATTTTAATGAATGGTTATTTACACCAAAGAAATAGAAAGGAGAGTTACGCCAGAATGCAGAGGCTGTTTACCTCCCTCAGATCCTGAGAAGTTTACTACAATCTCCCTACGGCAAAGCAAAGTTGATTATTTATGTATTCAGTATGCGGCCAAGATCTAAAGGGGCATGAGTTTTACAAGGAAACTGGCATGAATTTCAAAGCCCTCTGCAGGAAGCATGAGCGCTAAGAGAGAACGAAGCAGGCAGCAAATCCTATAGGCATGGAGATATATAAGATTTCAGTCACAATCGCTAAGCATGCATAGACGGAGTTGGGAAGCAAAAGAAACTGAGAGAGAGAAAAATAAGCTAGATCCAGGACATTTCCTTCAAAGAAAGCTGCTAGGTAGCCAAATTATATTGACATATAGTCATATACGCACCTTGCTGATTGATATGGGCTTTGGTGTTGAGCTTCTTGTAGATGGACTTGCAGTAGTGAATGAACCGAGGACTAGCAGTACCAATAATGGGAGGCCACTGCTCTGCTTATGCTTTGGTAGGGAAAAGCAGAGAGTGCATAATCTCCAAGGACTTTATTCTCAAGGGCTCCACATCACAGCTGATTGATTGATCAGTAAGTGGCCCAAGATGATAAGGTGTGCGTGCTGCACTGGCGCGTCGTCGTCCTTGACATGACTGGCTGTGCACAAATGTGTGAAAATGAACAGTGTATTAAGAAAAATTGTAAAAAAAAGTGTATTGAGACATATGCTGTGATAGAAGATGTGACTCGATGTGATTATGAATGTATTAAGATGAAAAATGAGAACGAACCAATGTAGAGAAATAAACAACACTACCAGAAAACGGAAATTTCGTGAGAGGAGCACAATTTTCGTGAAGGTGTGAGAAGAACTCTCACGAAAATGTTTGTTTTCGTGAAGGTGTGAGAAGAACTCGCACGAAAATTTATTTTCGTGAAGGTATTGTGTGACCCTCATGAAAATGTCCATACCAAGGTATCTGCTCTTGCTACATACCAAGGACTGTGACGCATGGACCCGGCCATTGAGAGTGCATATTTTCCAAGGACTTTAATCTCAAGGGCTCCACAGCTGATAGATCGATCAGCTGTCTGAAGGAGGTAGTGCGTGTTTGACAGGCAGCAAGTGGATGTGGATGGCCAAGGACTGCCTATATCGTCTCATCTCCCTGCAGAGACACTACTAGCGTCGTACTACGCAAACGCCGGACATGGTGACCACAAAATCACCTGTATTCATTTTCTTGGGGACATTTTGGGATAAACAGTACAAGAATGAAGCCGATAAAGTTGAGTGCGCAAAACATGACAGAGACTGCATGCACGAAATTCATGTGTCATCGTCTCACCAGCATCCGGCGTTGCTTGCACGCGACGCAGCTTTATATTAGGTTCTGCTTCTTTATTCCTCCAAGCTTTCCAACTTTATCATATCCATGCAGAATAATAAAGTTGTTTCAAGAACGTACAAAGTTCTGACCCCATGCATCAGGCAGGCAGGGGCGAAGGGGGCTTAAGATTGTAAACGTGAGTATAACCTTTTGAGTCCTAAGTTCTTTCCACAAGTTCTTTTCATCTTCAGCTTCTTAATTTAAGGTAGCCAATTAATCATATTAGTTTCATTTTAATTTGATGCTCTTGCAGTTTCTAATATCGTCATTGCTTTCCAAAAAGAACTACACTTTATAAGAATTACTATCTCACTATGTCTTATTGATATTATAACTGAAAATATATCTAAGGCACCTTCTCTGAGAATTGAAAAAAAATTAAGGGTCCATAGTTTCCAGGTGCACAAGGGCCGGCCCTTGAAAACTTAGAGCCGGGCTTGAGCAGTAATATGGTACACCTCCCCTCCTATCATGGGCTGTGAAACCAAACTAATACCTTCCTTAAATTTTAGACCCATACATAGCTCAGTCCAAACCCAGCTACTGTTTAGGCCCACGGGAATAATGGAAGCTCAAGTCTCATGCACTGCTACTACTGACTTAGGCAAAGTCTCATACACTGCTTTAAGTACTGTAATCTTAAATCTATACTATAAAGATCAAAAATAATTAAAAAAGTTTCTCACCTAATTCAGGTCCGCCTTACCCCTCATGCCGGACCAACACGTCTGGTAATTGGAGGACCAAATAAGAGGTAGAACCATAAAAATCGCAATTTAGAGAATATTTCTGCCAAAAACGTAATGTTTTTGTCACCCGACCTCTCCTTACCTACCCACCTATACCCACGTCGGGCCCACCCCACCTGAATCTGACCCGCCAGGCCAGCTACGCCACGGTGCACCCCGCAACCCGCATGATTTTTTTTGTCGTAGCGCCGGCGGGGGCGAGGTGGCCACTAGTTCACGTCGTCACGGTGCAGTAGCACTGTAGCAGTACTACTCTCGCCATGATCCACTCCATCCAGATCGCCACCGCGTCGGTGCTTTGAAGGGCATGCATTTTAGTCATAAACGAGCCACTTGATGAGTAGCGGCAATCTGTCAGGTCGTCGGTCCCCAGAAAGTGCCCTCCTCGTTCACCATCAATCCATCATGGCTTCCTAAATCGTAGAAGTGCTTGCCAAAGATGGTGGCAGCATTTCAGGAAGACATTGTCATCGCAGGCCATGACGACGGTGATGATAGAGGTCAGGGCTCCACGAAGGTGCGCTGGGACATGGCGGTGGCACATGCTGGGAGGTTATGGCAAGGTGGTACGACGGGATTCAACGGTCAGCAGCGTCACAAGGACAGAGCTCGCGACCGGCAAGGATGGCGCTGACGGAGCTCGTGGTGCCCATGACGTGCTTGACGAAATGTCTGAGTGTGACCTTGTTAATCCTCTCCATGCTAGAGACAGACATGAGAGGAGATATTAATATGCCATGTCAGCGCTAGGTGCTAACGTGGAGGGAGATGAACCAAGGTGACACACCTTACAAATTTTTTTCTCTTGCAGGTCTAGAGATGCACACAGGGTCTGCATTTGACCTTCAGAAATTTTGGAGTAATCACATCGACAAAGTATTTATTGATGCTAACATGAATATCGGTATAAGAAACTTCAGTGCTGCATTTAGAATTTCCATAATGCAATAGTCCTTCAGGGTAAATAGCATGGTCTTCTCAAGTCTTTGTATTGGTTGGCTCGTAACATAGAGTTGTGGTAAAAAAAATAGTGAAGTGCCTAACTGAATGCAGGGAGCGTCTTTAGTTAGAATCTCAAATTTTGATTAATTTGTACAATGTTATACACTCAGTTTTAGAAGCCAATCTAAATGGATGCAAGGCACAGCTTTAGAAGTCTTCAGAGTTGATGTTCTCTGTACTTTTTAGGCGGATTTATGCAGGATAGAGTTTATCTGTGAAAGAGTAGTTCAATTTTCCCCTCTCTTGTATTTACATTCCTAAATAGAAGAAAACTTATATAAGATTCCAATAGGTCACTTTGGCTTACCGAGAATTGTGTATGTTGTGTTTGTGCTCCAGTAGTTGATTCGCCCCATTAATTGGTAATTATTGTTTTTATTTGGCATGCCCCTGAGATTCTCATGCTGTATAAAATTTTTGTGCACTTTTCGATCCCATCTAGACAATGGGTGCTTCATAATTATCTCTTATCCAGGACCAGTCAGGTAGCTTCTTTTCCTCCCTGTATTCCTTTGATTATAAAGTCATGCATGTATATGATTAGTTAGCATGGTCACAGAAATCTAGATACTTTACCAACTTGAAGTCATTCTGTGTGTCTTTTTTTTGGATGATGACCGTACTTAATTACTTGGTGCAAACAGTGGGAAAAGAGTGCATCAATTCAGCAATATGCACTCTTGGAAGCTGTTTTTTTGGATAATATTCTTGGAAGCTTCACTTGCCCCATGTTATCCTTTATTATTACATAATTACTGATGAAATCTGGTAAGTATGTCATAGTGACAGAGGACTTGATTTCTTCAATCAATCTCTAAACTGGTATTGCTTTCATGTTTTTGAAGTTTAAATGGCCTGATAATTTTTTTTTTCCATTCATATCCAAGAAATTTATAGTGTTTGGCCTAGCTTGATCGTGTACGAATCAGTGAAATTCCAGGCTGGTGGAATTAAGAAGTAACCATTTCTAGCTAAGTATTTCCTTCTAGAGATTCTTCAGAACTTAGGATTCTACAGCATTTTACAATGAATGTTCAATTAGGCCGAGTTTCGTTGACTATCTGTTGTTTCACAATGATTGCTCTCAAGGACTCATGTTCAATTTAAGGACTATATTGTAGTTTGTTGTCAGAATTTATTTTCTGATTGCCTTTTTGCCGAAATAAGCTTTATTGCATTTTACCAAAACATGACTTATCTTTATTATTGATTAGCCCACTGCATCCTGTGGTTGGATTCTCATGGAAGATGAAGCCTTCCCTGCTGTAATTTTAAAGATATCATTAAGATCCTTTTTGAAACCATGGCAAAGTTAATGGTGACTTGGATTATACTTAACAGACGATGTTGATGTTGCAAGTATGTTGGTAACTGGTACATGCATCTACAAGAGTTGACATTTTAGATGTCTTGATTTAGGATTATCAAGTATAATGGTTGTACCCAGGTGTGCACCTTGTCATGGCTAGGCATGCTAAGATTGGTAAGCCATTATGCAAAGAATGTGTTATTTCCTTTACACATGAGTCCGATATAAATTATTTTACAAACACGTGTGTGTCGCACATGCACGTTACTAGTTGGTAAAAACAGAGAGAATGTATATGCTTCTGATTGGCTACGCCCGCACAATTGTAAATAACTTATAGATAAAAAACTATATTTCAATTAACATAATCAGAAAACCTATATGCACATTATGCCAATATATAGCATCTACAGTACCATAATTTTATACATTATCTCAGTGAAATCCAGATGGGACAAACAAAAACTATCTAGCAGTTGTGGTAGATATGGTCACGTCATTGATACTGCATGACTGGGTAGCGGTAGTGGATGTCGCTTCATTGCCTACCCGTACATTGAAGTATGCTGGGTGCTTCGGCTTGCCCAGGATCTTAGTCTTGCTGCTTAGCATTGCAACAACATCTAACATGGTTGGTCTATCACCTGCGTTCTCTTGAACACATAGCAGAGCAATGTTCAGGCACCTCCTTATTTCTGCCAAGTGATGCATGGGTAGCAATGATGTATCAATGAGTTCAGCCCATCTTTCCTCTTCGTATAATTGCCATGCCTGTTCGCAGTTTAATTACATAATATGTAATTAACGTAGATATTTATGACACCACATTAACAAAAGCATGCTACATGTGTGTCAGTAAACTTACATATCCAAGGACATTGATAAAATCTCCACATTCATGGCTATCAGAATTCCTTTTTCCACTAAGGATTTCAAGAACAAGAACGCCAAAGCTAAATACATCAGATTTGATAGAGAAGAGGCCCTCGGATGCATACTCAGGAGCCATGTACCCGCTGAAATAAATGATATGTAATATATGTCCAATGATTACTGTATATATGGTAGATTTCTACTATAGATGTCCAAACAAAGTGATCAATTTGTGCTATATATACTTACTATGTACCGACCACTCTCCTTGTAGTGTTTTCTTCAGTGTTATTTGAGCTAAATATTTTTGCTAGCCCAAAGTCAGAAATCTTAGGATTCATTTCCCTATCCAAGAGAATGTTGCTTGGTTTAAGGTCTCGATGTATGACACGCAACCGGGAGTGCTTATGCAGGTAGAGAAGCCCTTCCGCTGTCCCTTCAATTATTTCTAGGCGTTTGTTCCAATCCAGTAAAGTTTTTCTCGTATCATCTGCTTGCGCATCATCATCAGTCATTGAATGTTAGTATATCTGACAGGAAACAAACAACACTATACTGAGAAATATGGAGAGAAATTTTTCATTTCTCTTCAGACATGCATCTACTCTATGTAAGCAGTTCGAAACTTAAAATTGAGAAATGCCCATAGATAAACACGTACATACCAAATATAAAGAAGTCCAAGCTTTTGTTTGGCAGGTATTCGTAGACCAAAATTTTCTCGTCTCCTTGAGAGCAGCATCCCAATAGCTTAACGAGATTTGTGTGCTGGAGTTTGGCTATGAGTTGTACCTCGTTCTTGAACTCCACGAAACCTTGTCCTGAATGTGAAGCGAGTCTCTTAACAGCTATCTCAATTCCATCGGGAAACTGGCCCTGTGAATCATATAAGAGGCATATATCGAAAATTCCTTCAATGGCATGGCACGGTGTATGTTTTATTTGCCGCAATCAGGTTCCGTTGTTTGTTTATGATGCAATTTATTTACAGTTTTCATTGGAATGTTCGCACTACATATGCTGTAAATTTTATATATGCAGTTTTCATAGGAATGTACTGCTGTAAATTTGACAGGAAGGAGTGGAGTATGTACATTGTAAATTGTAATTTTTTACCTTATACACGGGGCCAAAGCCACCTTCCCCAAGTTTGTTTTCTTGGGAAAAGTTATAGGTGGCATCCAGTATCTTATCAAAGTCGAAGACCGAGAACTCTGAGAGCTCGGCTTCCATTTCCCAATCCAGTTGCTCATGATCTTCTCCTCGCTGTTGCAAGTTGTTGTTGGTACGCTTGATTCGTCGTAATAATCTGGCATTGCCTGCACACAGTAAGAGACATTGGGGAATATAGCCTGATGAGCATACTACCGTCTACAGTAAGGAGCAATTGGAAAACAATAATGTTCCATCAGTAGGTATGAAAAAAAAAAGACAGCCATCCATCCAGCCAAATCGAACGATGAAACGAAAAGAGAGGTAACAAGAAGTGCCTTTTGTGTATCTCGTTCGTGTTCGTCGCCGCTGACAATACAAGACGACGAAGCAGAGCAGCGCTAGAAGCACCGCCACAGGAGGCACCACAATCAGGGGAATCACCCAGGGTGGCCTGGCTCTAGAATTGCTGGTCGGAGTCGGCGGGACGACAGGAGCCACAGACGACGACGGCGTGATCCGAACCATGGAGCTGCTGAAGAACCTCATGCTCTCGTACCTAACGTTGCATCGCAGGACAAGGAGGCGGCCTCCCTGGTATACCGACGTGGTGGCGTTGAGCAGGCCGACGAGCCGCTGCAGGCACGCCAGGCAGTCTCCGGCGGACAGGTCCGGCGTGCACTGCGCCATGGAGTAGAGCGTCGTCCTGACGGCGCCGCTGGAGCCGTCCATGAAGGCGGTGACGAACCTCCCGCTCCTGCCGGCCGCCAGCTGGGCGGTCTGGTTCAGCATGTCGCGGACGCCGGCGCCCACCGCGGCGGGGTCGCGGCCGGGGATGCTCTGCTGGTACCAGGCCTGGAACAGGGTGCTCCTGTCTTGTGTGGAAGCATTAGTGAGGATGCCGCTGCTGTTGGAGAAGCCGATGAGGCAGTCGTCGTCGTACACAGCGGCGACCTTGCCGTTGGGGCAGCTCCGCTGCGCGTACTGGAACGTGCCGGCGACGCAGGCGCTGCAGCCGGTGAGGTTGCCGGTCATGTCGCCACGGCACAGAGCCAGCGCGTACACCGCGTTGGGGGCCCGGCCGGCGGTTGCGGTGACGAAGAGCTGCGTGGAGGAGGAGGTGTTGCCGGGGAGGGTCCTGGACAGGAACACCAGGTTGCTGTGGTAGGTGCCGTTGGCCGTGTAGTTGCCGGCGTTGCCGCACACCGACCCGATCGCCGTCGCCCACCATGGCTGCAGCAGCAGGAAGACGAAGCAGCTGCTAACTAGTAGCGTCAGGATGTTGACGGCCGCCATGGCTGCTCTGCCCTGCCGACTCTACTGTCTAGTCTGTACGTATTCCGTGAGAGAGTAGACGATGAAGTCGCATTTTTGCTGCTAGCTTCCAGGCCAGTCGCGTCTACGTCACATCATCATCATACTTGTCATTGTCCCGTTCATAGTTATTAGGACCGGACCGGACCGGCGGTTGGATCGGTAAAAGACCGAACCAGAGCCTCCGCCGGTCCGGTTCACTTAAAAGATCGCTTGCGCAATCGAATCGGGAAAAACCGGCTGAACCGGCCGGTTTTTTCAAAAACCGGCGAACCGGGCGGTTCTGTGCAGACCGGACGGCTTTTGCTCCGCGCCTCGAGTTTGCTCCAGACGGACAGACTTTCCCACGTCGGCCCAACCAAAGGCCCAGCCCAAGCATCCCACGAGGAAAACATCACCCGGCTTCGTTCGTTACTCGCAGTCTAGCACAAGCACGCACCCATTCGCAAGGCTGAAGGACCGATTAGGCGAACCAGAGGGGGAGAGTGAATGGGAGCCGATAAAAATTCTTCTCGAAGGAGATGAGAACTCCAACAAGACGAACACGGCTTCCAAACCACGTCTCCGACTCAACTACCCAAGTTGGTCAAGACCACGTAGCCACTGAAGTGCTATTGGTCCTAGGAACCAACAACCACATACACCTACTCGAGAACGTAGCGGAAAAACCAACTCGAGCAGCTACTGGGCTACACCGGTCAGGCCGGTGAGCAACACCGGTCAGATCGGTCCCTGCTGGTAAAACCTGGGAACTTCCACAGAAGGCCTCTACACCGGTCAGGCCGGTGTAGCTCGCTGGTCAGACCGGTTCAAGACAGGAAACCCCAAATCCACCAAACAGGTCTACCGAGCTCCAAACTGACCCAAACTCGAAACAGCAGCAACACGGGACTACAACGAACTCACCAGAACGTTCACCCGAGCAAAACTCAACAGAGAGTCTACACCGGTCAGACCGGTGAGAGGCACCGGTCAGACCGGTGTGACCTGAGTTCTCGGGATGAACAGCGCCCGCGGGTCAACTTCTCCAAATCCAACTCCCGATCTCCCGAATCGCTCCACGGTTTTGCACAAGACTTTGGGGATAGTAGGAACACCTCATGGGCACTCCATAGCCAAGATTTGGTCCACCAAAACTTGTCAAAACAAGAGGAATCGAAGAAATCCCACCAAAAACGCCTCTAACCCTAGAGCCACGAAAACCCCAAAATCGAGCCCCTTTACTCACTGATTTGGGAGGGGAATCAAAGGGAAAAGAACCACGAAGGGTTCATGCATACATCCCCCACCAAATCCCCAAGAGAAATGCCTCGAAATCGCTCCAAGAAAATCGCCAAGAAAGGGCTCCGAAAATCACCAAAAATGAGAAATGGGAAAGACACATCCAAGCCTTGAGGAACCATGCCGAATCATCTATACATACCAAAGAGGTTCATACAAGGTCTAGCTTGCCGCCCGATCATCCTTCCCTCTCACAAGATCTCACCATGAAACTCTCAAACTAGTCCTAAGAAAATCCTAAGGAAAATAGGAAGAGAAAATAGGAAAGCAAATGAGCTAGGGTTCCGAGAGATGGCTGCCATCCTCTCACCACTTGGGTTATAGGGAGGCAACCGAAAGACGAAAATACCCTTATTAGCTAACTAGGGATACATGCCCCTCAAGGGCGAATTCGGAAATCTTTGTCTTCGCTCCATCGGACGGATGCCCAGCGACCGCAAACTTGCTTAGGCTCGACGCAAGCCTTGCGATCCCGACACGTGTCCTCCGCTTCGAAGATTCTGGACTGCGTCGTCGCACACCGGTCAGACCCACCGGTCAGACCGGTCTGGAGCTGCTGCACCTCCGTCTTCGGTTCTTCGGTCTTGGCTTTGTGGATCAACCAAGGAACCTAGTGGTTTTCTGGTGAACCACCAGAAACCCCGCGAACTCGGTGTAGCCTCCGCCAATCACCACTCATGACTCGGCTCCCACGTAGTCCCGGCTCGACCTTGGTTTTGAGGCTCAACTAGGAAACCGTCCATGACTTCATCTTGCCATTCTTGCCACCGTGCGGCCCGCACTTGACCCCGCTGGCCACCGGGTCCCTCGAACCAAGCCTACTTGTCTTCTCCAGACCTGGAGGCCTCACCGGCAACGACCTTTCGCGCTTGTTCTTCACCTGTACCTGCACCAGTCAAGCCGCAACCTGCACCTGCAATACTTAGCCAATAATCAGTCCACACCACATTGTCAATCACTCATCACACCAGGAAGCGACCATCCACCGGTCCTCGAACCACACCTGGCTCTCAATCTCCCCTTGATGAGTGCATTGACAACACACACGTTTTGGTAACCAAGAGAAAAGAAAAAGAAAAGAAACGACTAAAACAAACTCCAACAAGCGATCGAAAGCCAAGGAAAATGGCAAAGAGCAAGATCACTTGATGAAGACAAGTCTCGGACCCCTTAGGCAAGGGCAACGGCTCGACACATCCGAGACAAAACATCCTCAAACAAAGAGCACAAGCCAACAATCCAAAGCTCGAAAACCACAAAGAGCTCCCCCTGCACACATGCAAGCTCCCCCTGAACCAATGCAACTCCCCTTGGACGAATGTATGCAAACCTCCTCGCAAAACAGAGCAGCTGCTTCAGCTTTGCTCTGACCGGTCAGACCGGTCAACCACACCGGTCAGACCAGTGTGCTAGATCGCCCAGCACCTGGACCTCACACCGGTCAGACCGGTGTACCTCATCGGTCAGGCCGATGACTACCTGGGAAAAACTGGGAACTGCACGAGCTCAAAACTAGCTCGAAACTACTTGGAAACCTTCTAAATGCATGCAGCAAGCCAAAACATGCTCAAACTTCTCCCCCTTGTTGACAATGCATGAATCAAGTCAAAAATGCAAAAAATACAACCTAGAGCTTCTCAAATAGACAAAATTCAACAAAGGATGCTACACATGTCCAAATGAGCAAGTTAGATACTCTATAGCTTCGTAATGATATCAACTTCATGATCACCAAGTTTCACAACCATTGGGCGAAGCTAAGATAAAATTAAGCAATTTTGCGAAAATTTACCCTCTCATGAGCAAAGTCCTAAACATGAGCAAAACATGTCAAAATGGCAAAGCCACACAAACTTCATGCTAGGACAACCATTCTAAGCATAAGACCATCATAAACACCCACAAGCAACTCATGTCATGTCAAAGCCACCGAGCCATGTGCCTACTTCTATATATGAGACTTCTCATTGGTAGGCATCATGCAACGGTTTAGCACCCAAAAGTAAGTAAATTAAGCACATATGACATGGGAGCACATTTTCCAAGCAATTTACATTTCATTTTCAGATTTATAATTGGTACATGAAATGTTTTTGCGACAAAAAGGAACTTATGCCCCTCCACAAGATTAAGCATGGGGGCTAAACATTCATGATGGCAAATGAGCCTTTGGCCCCATATGATCAAAATAAGCTATCCAACCACAAATTAAGCATAGCCAAGCCACAAAAACATGTCAAGATCATATAAAGACATTTACTCACAGGAGAGCATACAAGTGACATTTTTCAAAAACATAGCCATCAACCATGGATATAAATCAAGATCATCAAGAGCTAAGCCAAACTAACCATAGCTTACCACACTAGCTCACAAAGACATATATATCATTCCATGGTGAACAATGTATATAGGAGAAGCCTTTCCTAAACAATGCATATGATACAAAATGCATGCAACCTAAGATACAAAGATGCCTATACATCATGTTACATATGCCATGCCAAATGCAAGAAATGCACAAAGGAAAGCTATACATATGCTACAAAGGAGCTCCCACACGCCAACTCAAGAAATCAAACAAACACCAAGCTCCCCCCGCAAACGAGTGAAAGTTGCTTGATCTAGGGGTTTGGTGAAAATATCGGCTAGTTGGTCATGTGTGGGTACATGGATCAAAGCTATCTTCCCTTTCTCTACGTTGTCTCTCAAGAAATGATACCTCACTCCTATGTGCTTGGTTTTGGAATGGAGCACTGGGTTCTTTGCAATGCTTATGACACTGGTGCTATCACATTAAAGTGGGACATGGGTATACTCCTCACCAAAGTCACTCATGGTGTATGTGATCCAAAGGAGCTGAGAGCAACAACTAGCTGCGGCCACATACTCTGCCTCAGTAGTGGATTGAGCAACACTCGACTGTTTGCGGGAAGACCAAGACACCAAAGAAGAACCCAAGAACTGGTAAGTCCCAGAAGTGGACTTCCTATCCAACCGACACCCGGTAAAATCCGCGTCCGAAAATCCATTAAGAGCCAAAGAAGAAGACGCGGAGTACCAAAGGCCAAAGTCGGGAGTATGTCGCAAATACCTGAATATGCGCTTGACTGCTTACCGATGCGAAGTCCTCGGAGACGCTTGAAAACGAGCGCACAGACATACCGAGAATTAGATGTCCGGCCTCGTCGCCGTCAAGTAGAGGAGTGACCCGATCATACTCCGGTACTCCTTCTGGTCCACGTGTTCACCTTCCTCGTCCGCATCAAGAGCTGTAGTCGTACTCATAGGCGTCGCCATGGCCTTAGAGTCCTCCATCTTGAACTTCCTCACAATGTCCTTGGTGTACTTAGCTTCGTGCACAAATATTCCTTCCTTTGATTGCTTGATCTGTAGCCCGAGGAAGAACTGCAACTCGCCCATCATGCTCATCTCAAATTCCCTGCTCATGTCTTCTGCAAACCTTGCAACAAGAGAGTTAGACGAGCCACCAAAGACAATATCATCCACGTATACCTGCACAATCAGGATATCTCTGCCCTGCCTGAAGAGAAACAAGGTCTGGTCGACCTTCCCCATCTCAAACCTTCTCTCAAACAGGAACCCCCTCAGCCTACCATACCAAGCTCTAGGCGCCTGCTTTAACCCATACAGCGCCTTCCTCAACTTGTACACCCGGTGGGGGTACTTCTCACTCTCAAACCCCGGTGGTTCCCTCACAAACACCTCTTCCTCCAACACACCGTTCAGGAAAGCACTCTTCACATCCATCTGGTACAACTTGAACCCTTTAGCCACGGAAAAGGCTAGAAGGATCCTGATCGCCTCCAAACGAGCTACAGGAGCGAAAGTCTCCTCGTAGTCGATCCCCTCTTTCTGACTGTACCCCTGAGCAACAAGTCTTGACTTGTTCCTCACCACTTCTCCTTTCTCTCCCTCTTTATTTTTCCACACCCATTTTGTCCCAATCGGCTTACACCCTAGGGGAGGGTCAACCAACACTCAAACTTGGTTCCTCTCAAAATTCTCTAACTCCTCATGCATCGAATTAACCCAATTATGATCAGATAACGCGTGTCCAATGTCTTTAGGTTCAAAGGTGGCAACAAAAGCAGCATGAGCGAAATGAAAATTGTTCTGAACCCTCGACCGTGTAGTACGTTCATTCATGTTGCCGATGATTCTCGAAGCTGGGTGATCCACTTGCACTCGCCGGGGAGGTTCTCACCTTGATGCTACCTCCCCCTCAACAGCAGCTTCGCCTTGATCTGGGTTTGTCGTTGTAGGTGTGGGAGAGGGTCCGTTCTCGATCGTCGTCGAAGTAGTAGGTACATGTTCAGCCGCGGGCACCACACCGCCATCTTCATCATCTCCATGTTCATGCTCCTCCTCCTGAAAGATCTCCTCGCCAAGTTCGTCGTCACCTGCACACTCAAAAACAAGCTGACTACGTGGCTGTGTCTCGTCGAAGGTTACCTCGCAAGTCTCCACGATTTGGTTAGTTTCAAGATTGAGCACACGAAATGCTCTGGAATGAGATGCATAACCAAAGAAAATGCCATCGACAGACCTAGCCTCGAACTTGTCCAACTTCTTCCCTTTCTTCAGAATGAAGCACTTACAACCAGAGACATGGAAGTGACTCACCTTGGGTGTGCGACCGTGCATCAACTCGTAACAGGTTTTCTTCTTATGAACCCTGAGGTAGATCCTGTTCGACACATAGAACGCGGTATTGACCGCCTCAGCCCAGAACCTTCTCGGAGTCCTATGCTCGTCGAGCATCGTCCGAGCCATCTCGCACAAGGTCCTGTTTTTCCTTTCCACAACGCCATTTTGGGGAGGCGTATACGGACTCCAAAACTGGTGTTCCAGACCCAAGTCATGGCAAAAGGTTTCGAAGCGAGAGTTTTTGAATTCCGAGCCATTGTCACTGCGGATCGCTTGTATGGCATCTCCGTGACTCTCGTTTCTGACCCTCAAGACAAGATCTCGAACAAAACCAAACGTCTCTCCTTTCTCCTCAAGAAAGAACACCCACGCATACCGAGAGTAGTCGTCCACCACAACAAGGACATACCACTTCCCACCCGCAGATCGCACACGAGCTGGGCCAACAAGGTCCATATGGAGCAGCTCGCATGGACGCTCAGTCATCACATCGGTGAGAGGCGGGTGAGAAGAGGCTACCATCTTGGCATGCCTACACGGCGCACAAACCAACTCTTTCTCAAACCTCAAAAGTGGCAATCCTCGGACCAAATTGAGTTTACTCAAGCGAGATAAAAGGTCAAAGCTCAAGTGACCCAACTTCCTATGCCACTTCCACAACTCACTCGAAGAACCAGCCAAAAAGCAACGCTCCACACCAGAAGACTGAGAGAAATCAGCTCGGAACACTTGACCCTCGGGAACGACCATGCAAACAAGGTCCCCTCGAGAATCTAAAATCCGAGAACCACCAGGCCGAAACAACACCTCAAAACCCTCATCCAATAACTGGGACACAGAAAGCAAATTGAACCCCAGCGATTGAACAAGAGCAACACGCCTGAGAGTGACCTTGTCACTTACCTTGATCTCACCTTCTGATAGTACACGCCCTCGCCCATTGTCCCCAAAGGTGATGTATGTCCTGGACACCACTGGGACGAGACTTGAGAACCACCCCTTGTCTCCGGTCATATGCCTCGAACAACTGGAGTCAATCAACCAAACATTCCTCAAGTCACCCACTTGAAATTCAAAAGCGAGCACGTGAGTGAACAAACGACTCAGCACTGGGGTTAGTACCAAAAGAGTAAAACCAGTGTCGAGCCATTTGCTCCAAAGTGGGGTTAGCACAAACCAAATCATCACGCCTATCAAAGCTACCACCACGAACACCACCACGGTAACCACTACGAGGGAACCAACCCTCTCTAGCTAGAGGAGGACGAAAGCCACGAAAGGAAAACCGTGGATCGTTCCTCCTCTCCATCTCAAAGCTACGACTCCTCCCACCCCCGTATTGAGCACGAGGTGGAGAACGCCTAGCAAACTGACCACCTGCAAATTTTCCAGACCAACCACCAGAACCACGACCACCAGAACCAAACCGAGCATCCTCACGAGCACAAAACCCAACTCGCTGTCTGCCCAGACCTGCACCGGTCTGACCAGTGTAGTGCACCGGTCTGACCGGTGTAGCTCGGCCAGCAGCACCACCTGCTGCCTTCCGGTCTCCCAAAGTCGGAACCGTCCTCACAATCGCCTTGGCCCTGGGCATCTGCATACGAGGCTCAGGTACACCATTAGAGGGGTGGTACCTGTCCTTGTTAGCCCACTCTCTAGCCATTCTCTCCTCACGCTTCCTATTGAAGCAAAACTCATCCTTGTGACCATCTCTCCCACAATACCCACAATGGAACTTCATGGGCTGTGGCTTAGGCTTTGGCTTGGGTTGGGGCTGCCCACTCGGTTTCTCACCCTTCTTCTCTCATTCCTCACCTCCTTTTGGGCTCACAGACTTCACCGGTTTCTGGAAATCATTTGTTGGGTGAGGGAATATGGGTGGATCTGGAGTAGTGTCAAGTTTGTTTCTGAGATGGTTAGGCTTGGGCTCAAACTTGTTTTTGTATCTGTTTGGTGGTGGGATAGGAATCTCTCCAACTCTCTCAACTCCCTCACCACTGTTCTCTCCAAGCTTGTCAGCCCCAAGTGCCTGACCATCATAGCATTTGAAAGCTGCTATCATGATACCAAGCTGAGGCTCCTGACCCGGCAACCAACTCATACATTTCCTCAGCTCATCATTCTCATCCTGCAAGCGATCAACATAATGCGCAAGCTCCAAATTCTTAACCGCATGCAATTCACAAGTAGAGCAAGAAGTGGGAATAGGCTCTTTCAACTTAGCCTCAAGCGAAACAGTGTAAGCATGCATCTCATCAATCTTTCCATGCAAAATAGGGCAAGAAGTACAAGCACCTAGCAAAGCAGGTCTAGACTTAAGCTCAGCCACTTCAACCCTAAGCATATCTAGTTCATCACAAGTAGAAGCATGCTTATCCTTAAGAGCAGTAAGATCAGCTAGGTACACAGAGCAATCACAGCAATCAATCTCATCAGAAACCACAGGAGAAGCCTTAAGCGAATCAATCTCAAGCTTAGCATCTAGGTTCTGGGTTTCTAGCTCAGCCACACGGTTCCTAGCATCTTCTAGTGAGGCCCTAAGCTCTTTCCTCATCTTCTTGGCCTCTCTAAGTATGTGATCGCGATTATCAAGCAAGCCAACCAACTCATCATTCTCCTTGCGCAAAGAAGAGAGCTCATCACATACCTCATCCTCGGAGTCGGAGTCCGAGTCGCTCTGGTGACTCTTCTTGCTGCCGGAGCTACGAGCCATGCCGCAGAAGCCATCTCCCGCGAAGCAGCTCAACCCGCTCAAGTTCCTGGATGACTTCTTGTTCTTGCGCCGATCACCTTCATCTTCACTTCTACTCGAGCTCGAGGAAGAGTAGGCGGAGCTGGAGTCGACGTCGCTCGCTCCGACCATCGCTCGGGCCTTCCTACCGTGGCCGTCCTTCTTCCTCGACCGTCGCTCGTCCTTGTGCTTGTTCTTGTGCTTGTGATCGCGCCTCGATCGGTACTTACCGTCCTTGCTCGACCGGTGCCTGTAGCCGTCCTTATTCTCCGTCTTCTCCAGGCAGTTGGCGACGAAGTGTCCTGGCTTGCCGCACTGAAAGCACGTCCGTGCTGTCCTCCTCGTGTTCACCCGGTTCTCGTGCAGCCTCTCGAACCGCCTGGTCAGCAACGCCAGCTCGTCCTCTCCAAGCACGTCGAACTCCTCGTCTGGAAAAGACATCAAAGAAGACAGAGAGTACATCCTGGAGGATGCGTTAGCGTTAGACTTAGCTCCTTTGCCACCAACGAGAGTAAGACTATGAGAATCAGTCGGGCTCTCGATCTTGGCTGTCATACCACGGTCCAACTCAGCCGACTTGAGCTTCGAGAACATCTCGTTCACCGTCAAGGTGTCATACTTCTCGAACTCAACAATAGCCTCAAACTTCCCATCCCATACGGTACGATCCAACAAGTGCAAGAGCTTCACGGCTCTATCATGATCATCGTATGGGAGCACGGCCACATTGGCTCTCATGTTGTTCACAACGACCATAAACCGCTGGAAAAGGGCATCGACGGACTCGCCGGGGAGATGAGTGAAGTTCTCGTACTCTCTCCGGTAAGTCGCGTACATCCGAGCCTGAACCTGAGCATTCCCAGCATGAGCATCCTTCAACTGCTCCCAAATCCTACAAGCTAAGTCCTCTGTCTGAACCCGATCGAATTCAGGCTTACACAGAGCACGAAACAAGTAGTCGACAGCCTTGTTGTTGGCTTCAAACGTATCCCTCGATCCTGGAGTAAGGAAGTTCATCAGATTAACATAAGCTGTGTTTACCATGACATCCCAAAGGATCTGACACTTTCCGTGGAGGAACGCTGCCATCCGCCTCTGCCACATCTGGTAGTTCTTCCCATCGAAGTGCGGAGGACCCGAACCCCGTTCCTGGTACGCTATCTTTGGATCTTAGACTGGTAAGAGTCAATGAAGACCCGAACCGGCTCTGATACCAATTGAAGGACCGATTAGGCTAACCAGAGAGGGGGGGAGTGAATGGGAGCCGATAAAAATTCTTCTCGAAGGAGATGAGAACTCCAACAAGACGAACACGGCTTCCAAACCACGTCTCCGACTCAACTACCCAAGTTGGTCAAGACCACGTAGCCACTGAAGTGCTACTGGTCCTAGGAACCAACAACCACATACACCTACTCGAGAACGCAGCGGAAAAACCAACTCGAGCAGCTACTGGGCTACACCGGTCAGGCCGGTGAGCAACACCGGTCAGATCGGTCCCTGCTGGTAAAACCTGGGAACTTCCACAGAAGGCCTCTACACCGGTCAGGCCGGTGTAGCTCGCTGGTCAGACCGGTTCAAGCCAGGAAACCCCAAATCCACCAAACAGGTCTACCGAGCTCCAAACTGACCCAAACTCGAAACAGCAGCAACACGGGACTACAACGAACTCACCAGAACGTTCACCGGAGCAAAACACAACAGTGAGTCTGCACCGGTCAGACCGGTGAGAGGCACCGGTCAGACCGGTGTGACCTGAGTTCTCGGGATGAACAGCGCCCGCGGGTCAACTTCTCCAAATCCAACTCCCGATCTCCCGAATCGCTCCACGGTTTTGTACAAGACTTTGGCGATAGTAGGAACACCTCATGGGCACTCCATAGCCAAGATTTGGTCCACCAAAACTTGTCAAAATAAGAGGAATCGAAGAAATCCTACCAAGAACGCCTCTAACCCTAGAGCCACGAAAACCCCAAAATCGAGCCCCTTTACTCACTGATTTGGGAGGGGAATCAAAGGGAAAAGAACCATGAAGGGTTCATGCATACATCCCCCACCAAATCCCCAAGAGAAAGACCTCGAAATCGCTCCAAGAAAATCGCCAAGAAAGGGCTCCGAAAATCACCAAAAAGGAGAAACGGGAAAGACACATCCAAGCCTTGAGGAACCACACCGAATCATCTATACATACCAAAGAGGTTCATACAAGGTCTAGCTTGCCGCCCGATCATCCTTCCCTCTCACAAGATCTCACCATGAAACTCTCAAGCTAGTCCTAAGAAAATCCTAAGGAAAATAGGAAGAGAAAATAGGAAAGCAAATGAGCTAGGGTTCCGAGAGATGGCTGCCATCCTCTCACCACTTGGGTTATATGGAGGCAACCGAAAGACGAAAATACCCTTATTAGCTAACTAGGGATACATGCCCCTCAAGGGCGAATTCGGAAATCTTTGTCTTCGCTCCATCGGACGGATGCCCAGCGACCGCAAACTTGCTTAGCCTCGACGCAAGCCTTGCGATCCCGACGCGTGTCCTCCGCTTCGAAGATTCCGGACTGCGTCGTCGCACACCGATCAGACCGGTGCTCCTCACCGGTCAGACCGGTCAGACCCACCGGTCAGACCGGTCTGGAGCTGCTGCACCTCCGTCTTCGGTTCTTCGGTCTTGGCTTTGTGGATCAACCAAGGAACCCAGTGGTTTTCTGGTGAACCACCGGAAACCCCGCGAACTCGGTGTAGCCTCTGCCAATCACCACTCATGACTCGGCTCCCACGTAGTCCCGGCTCGACCTTGGTTTTGAGGCTCAACCGGGAAACTGTCCATGACTTCATCTTGTCGTTCTTGCCACCGTGCGGCCCGCACTTGACCCCGCTGGCCACCGGGTCCCTCGAACCAAGCCTACTTGTCTTCTCCACACCTGGAGGCTTCACCGGCAACGACCTTTCGCGCTTGTTCTTCACCTGCACCTGCACCAGTCAAGCCGCAACCTGCACCTGCAATACTTAGCCAAGAATCAGTCCACACCACGTTGTCAATCACTCATCATACCAGGAAGCGACCATCCATCGGTCTTCGAACCACACCTAGCTCTCAATGGCGGCAGCCGGCGGCGGCGCATCCAGATTTGTGAGCAAGGCGGCGAGGCCGCCGTGGCGGGCTACTGCTTGCGCGAGCAGCGAGGAAGTGCGCGGCGGTGTAGGGTTGACTTTTGCTACTGGGAGGTAATTCGTGTTTCCTCGATCTGTGGCGATGGCAGCCGTCGCTGGGAGCTCTGTCAGATGCGAAGAATGGCGCGGCAGGCGGAGCATGCCCCGCCACCCCGGTGAGCTTCTGCCTCGGTTTCTTTCTTGTCCGGTAGCACTCACGCCCTTGTCCTTGTCCAGCTCCCTGCCTCCTTGTTCTTGGGAATCGGTGTTTGGTGTTGCTGCTACTTGGTAGCCAATTTGCTGTTGCTAGATGCTTAGATTGTATACGACTATACGTAGATGTGGAACTGCAGATGCAAATGCCTTTTCCTTTCTATCAGTTAATTGTGACGGAAGTGCATAAGATGAACTGTAAATTAAATGCTTGTGATTGAAATTGCAATTGAACTGATCATTTGCTACTGAAAAGGTTATGGAACAGCCGAACAGCAAATCCTAAGTGAATATCATTTCCATGCTCTAGTAAACTTCTGAATTGTGTATATGTACCTTAATTAGTTGTATAGTTGAACTTGGAATATTTGCTACTACTATAGTTATATAATTGCGTATATGAACCTTAATTATGGTTGGTATATTAGACCGGTTCAAAGGATTCTTTGGCCGGTTCACTTCTCCGGTCCAAACTTATCGAACCAGCGGTTCAACCGGTTCTCAACGGTTGAACCAGTGAACCGAAGGTCCTACCGGTTCAATTACCGGTCCGGTCCTAATAACTATGGTCCCGTTGTCTGTTGCTTCCATTCAGTGGTATAACTAATAAGTCAGTCAACGCTCCGCCGTACCCTACTTTGAAACCATCAATCACGTGCGGCGACAGCAATTATTTTCTAGAATATACAATAATTATTAAATATTTGATATGATATCTATTAAATTCCAACTCATCCGATATTCCGCCATCTTGAAACTATCACTGGACGAATCTCCCTGTACATCAAATTTGAGGTATCCCTTTGCCGCTCCGAAGAGATATTGCTCTCCATACAATTTCCAATAATTTCCAATTCCGTGACTACACTTGCAACTGTATATTATTCTTTTCTATCATCACAATCTTTGCCAAGCAAAATTAGTTTCATCTCCAGCCAAACAGCAATTGAATATAATATCATGCTCAAACAAACTACACCAATACCACTACCATACTAAGACTAGCATCTTATACCGTAGTCTCTTGTAGCCATGTCCAAATAGATTACTTCAGGTGCAAGTACAAACATCCATTGTCCACTCTTCCTTCTAGTTCAGCCCTTTGGTATACCACCACGCCATTTGATTCCTGCTTCAGAAATTATGGCTACCAATCCAATTGATTCGTGTCCTTGCTGATTTGGAAGCACGCAAAATCTTTCCATGCAAACCTGCTTTAGGCACGTGTCGTCGCGCCAAAGAGAACAACAATCCGATCAGCCATCACGTTCCTATGCCATCATCGTTGATCCTATCATCGACTCTTACTCCGGTATGCCTAGCCTTTCGCCGCCAGTCTCTCCGCCATGCACCATGGTATGTTCACTCTCTAATTGAAGAGATATTTCAAAATTTGACACTAAGTTCGCAGGCCTCACGCGATATAACACCGAGTTCGCAAGCCTTTCAAAATATAACCCTCCGCACGCAAACTTCTTCGATTTGAGGGATTTTCACCCTTTTTATGGATTTTCAGGATTTCCTTTTCATTTTGCTTCTCCAAACCAGCTGAATCGATGTTTTTGCCCCCTGCCTATCTCTTCTCTCCCTATCTTGGCACCGCCGGCCCTCATCCTCATGGCCAACGCCTCCGACTGTGACCACATCCCAAGACCGCACCAGCGCCCTTAGCTCCGACGTCGTCCGTCTCTCCGCCGCCACTCATCCACCAACGGGCCACCGGTGGTCGTGAGGAGAACACCGCCGAGTACCCGGACCATCGTGTCATTGTTCGCAACGACGAGATCTCGCTTGTCCGCAAGCGAGGAAGGTCGTGGGTGGTGCTGCGGACACCATTGGGACGGGGACGGGTACACTGACACGGAGGACCTTGAGGAGGCAGCAGGTGGGTGCCATCAGGGGAGAGGAGGAGCTTTCAGTCGCCGGGGCCCGTGCTGCCATCGCGCGGGGAGTGAGATGATGGTAGCCGCGCCCCATGGGGCAGGTGGCGGAGGTCTTGGTCCTCATCAACGAGGTAGGGCCATAGGGGACGTCAGCGACATGAGCAGGACCTCAAGATCGTCGATGCCGCCTACCCTATCCAGCGGCGGCCATGGGGACGAGCGACGACGACCGGCCCCGGCGACGAGGGTTATCACCAACCATGGGGAAAAGAGGTGGCAACCGACGGGAGGATGAAGTTGAAGATGACCCAAGATGTGGGTCCCACATGTCAGTGGTGGAGGGAGATAAGAAACAGGGATAAGGTGAGGGGCAAAGATGTCTAGTCAGTTGGTTTGGAGAAGCAAAATGAAAAAAGGAAATGCCGCAATCCATAAAAAAGTGAAAATCTCCCAAATCAAATAAGTTTGCGTGCGGAGGGTTATATTTCGAAAGGATTGCGAACTCAATAGCATATCGCGTGAGGTGTTCAAACTTAGTCTCAGATTTTGAAATATCTCCTAAGTGAACTATCTACATAGCCTCTATACTATCTAACCATAACTTGTCCACGGGTCTCACCTGGGTTCCTAAACTTTTAGTTCGTAGTTTTAGGTCACTAATTTATTAATTGGTTTGCCGGAGGTTCAAAGCTTATTAATCAATGTCTAATTACTTGTGTGGCAAAGTTGACTCTATTGGATATATCAATTAGTGGATCATCTCTTTATTTTAATTTATCTATCCCTCCTACCGTTTTTCTCTGAAGTGGGGTTCTCAGCAGAATTTTCATATGTCTACTACAGACCGTCTTGTGGATGTGGAAGAGAGTACTAATACAAAAGATCAATTAGCAAATTAGAATGAAATGGAGGTTATGGAGGTACCACATGGTCAAATTACCATTAATTAGTCATTTGAACCTTCAAAATTCAGGTACCTAAGACTGAAATTTAATAGTTTGAGGTCATAGATTATACCTCGGAACAAGTTTAAAAACCGCCGATGCATTTTACTCTGAATAGAAATAGAGGAAGTAACTAAAAAAGTAAAACTAGATAAAACAACTAGCTAGTACTCCAACTGGGAGCCTTTTTTATTCTCTCGAGAATCCACAATCAGACATTTGAAAGAGAACTCAAACTTGTGCACTATACAACACTTATTGTATCGTTACTACTACACTTATTGTAGTGATACAGTAAACACCACGTTTGACACAAGAAAATAATGAAATCTATCTTGGAGTTGTGACGGATATGGTAACATCATTGATACTACAAGAGTCGGTTGCAGTAATGGATGCTTCTTCATTTCCCACCCTCACATTAAAATATGCTGGCTGCTTAGGCTCGGCCAGAATCATAGTCTCGCTGCTTAGAATTGCAACAACATCTGCCATAGTAGGTCGATCAATCGCATTCTCTTGTACACACAACAACGCAATATTAATGCACTGCATCATTTCTACCGAGTGACTCTTGGGGACCAAGGATGCATCAACAAGATCACCCCACCTTCCCTCTTCCCATAGCTGCCATGCCTACATGCAATATTGTCACGCGTGTAAGTTTAACACTATAATGTAGTAAAAAATAGGCAACGAGATTAGGAAAATTTTGTGTAAACTCACATATCCAATGAGATTAATGAAATCACCACACTGATGGCTCCCAGAATTCCGTTTTCCGCTAAGGATCTCAAGAACAAGAACACCAAAGCTGAATACATCGGACTTGATAGAGAAGATACCCTCCGAAGCATACTCAGGAGCCATGTAGCCACTAATGGTAGCATATAATAAATGTTAAATTGTTGTGGATATGATGTTGACTTGTAATATAAATGTTAACAGCTGGAGATATTTGTATGTACTTACTATGTACCAACCACCCTTCTTGTAGTGTTTCCTTCCGTACTGTTTGAGCTGAATATTTTGGCTAGTCCAAAATCTGAAATTTTTGGATTCATTTCACTGTCCAAGAGAATGTTACTTGGCTTTAGATCTCTATGTATGACACGTAAACGGGAGTGCTTGTGTAGGTAAAGAAGTCCATGTGCTATTCCATCAATTATTGCCAAAAGTTTGGGCCAATCCAGTAAAGCTCTTTTATCTTGGTCTGCAGGCAGCAGTCGATGAAATATTAATAGAGAAACAGAAAAAAATAATCAATAGTTAGCAGGATCATGAAAACTTAATTTGTTCATGTGAGATGGCAGAAACAATTTTCCCTCTCAGTTCCTGAGTAATTTCAAACAAAATGTAAAAAAAAAAAGATATCTTGATGCATACTATATACCAAAGATGAAGAAGTCCAAGCTCTTGTTGGGCAAGTATTCATAGACCAATATTTTCTCCTCTTCCTGAGAGCAACACCCCAAGAGCCTAACCAGGTTCCTGTGTTGGAGCTTGGCTATGAGCTGGACTTCATTTCTGAACTCGGTAAAACCTTGCCCTGAGTGTGAAGCAAGTCTCTTAATTGCTATCTCCAGTCCATCAGGAAAATGGCCCTGTGAAGGGTATTGAAACAGTTAGGGTCTTGTTTTCTGCAGTCTACATCAGCTACACATTATCAGGTTATTACCTTGTATACAGCGCCAAAGCCACCTTGCCCAAGTTTGTTTTCTTCCGAAAAATTGTCCGTGGCATCCAGTATCTGTTCAAAGTCGAACACTGAGAAGTCTGAATTCTTACCGTCCAAAACAAGCTCGTCGTCCTCTCCCTGCCAGTCGTGAGTACGCCTTGAACCTGCCTGTAGCCTCATCGCTTTACCTGAAGACATACATGCATATGCTTATGAACAATAATGTAGAATGACATCAAAATTAGTTGAATCTGAAAACTTTCATAATTCGGTAGAAACGGAAACAAAGTCATAATATAGAAAATGAAAGCGGTCGGTTCGGGATATATACCTTTCCGGTACCTTTTGAACCATGGGGAGCAGAAGACGAAGCATAGAGATGCTGCCGCCAGCAGAGGAACCACGACTACGGGAATCACCCACAGCTTGCTCTTGCGTTTGGTCGGAGTGGTCGCATCTGGCGCCGGTGCTGGCGATTGCGGCCCGATCCGCAGCATGGGTTGGCTGTCGTAGAACATGGAAGCTTCGTACCTGAAGTAGCAGTGCATGACATGGATCTGCGCGCCCATGCGCAGGGCCATGGTAGAGTTGATCATGCCCACAAGGCGCTGCAGGCACGCCAGGCAGTCGCCGGCGGACAGGTCCGGCGTGCACTGCGCCAGCGAGTAGACCATCGGGAAGTTGGTGCCGCTGTCCATGGCGCCCGTGGCGAACCGCAGCGGCGCCGTGCTAGCCGCCTTTTGCACGGTCTGGACGAGCAGGTCGCGGATGAGGCCGACGATACGGCCGGCGTCGTCGCCGGTGATGACGTTAATGTTCCACCGCTCGAAGGGCTCATCCGTGGTGTTGGTTTGGGCGATGATGTTGTCGCTGGAGTAGAAGACGGGACAGTCGACGTAGTAATATGCGGCCGTGTAGCACTCCAGCTCCGGCGGTGTCTCATTGAAGATTCTTCTGAAGGTCTTGGCGACGCATTCTGCGCAGGCGGTGTCGTTGACGATGTCGCCGCGGCAAAACGCCATAGCGTAGACGACGTCGGGAGCCTGGCCGACACGGGAGGTGGCGAAGTGTACAGGGGAGGAGGAGGTGTTCTTGGGGAGGGTCTCGGCGAGAAGCTTAAGGTTGTCGCAGAAAACGGTGGCGGTGGCCGCTGGAAACAGTGCTGCGACTGCAAGGAGGAAGAAGATGACTACGTCCATCATCGTGGCTGCTGCTGCCTAGCTAGCTTAGGCCTGCCTGCTCTTTGTTTTCACCTTACCTGCTATCGTATTATAGCAGAATATACCGGCAGCAATGCCATCGCCATCGATGACTTGGAAAACCTTCCCGCATATGAGTGGTCTCACAACTAACCAAGTAATACGCGCTCACTTACCTTGCATAACTAATAATTATTAAATAAACACAAAACAAATATAATAATTATTAAATAAACACAAAACAAACATGCATATAAAAAGTTTACGTACGAATTGGACGGGACAGAGATGTCATCTTCAGTGACCAATAAATTGAAGAAGCCAACAATGTGTAGGCATTCCACAAATTCAACGGTCTTGACTCCTCTACACCAACACGGCACCATATGAATTCGTGACTCCGGAGTAATTGGTCACCCACATCACCATCATTCCATCAATGACTGAGAGTTTGGTAATCGGTTCACGTGAGGTTCAAATCATCTTTATCTACTCTAATTTGCCATACATCCGGTCTTGAAGGGGCAAGCAGTCCGTCCGCCTTATCTCGCCACCTCTAAATTCCAAGCCACCCATAGATTGCGAGTTTGAAGGGGCAACACATGAGTCTGATTATAAATTGAAGTCTACTGATGAAGGCATATATTTGTCGTTGTTAGATTGGATTTGGTAGATTTTAGTGCTGTTAATGTTTGAATTGACTTGGAGTCCTAGGCTCGCCGGCACTTTCCATGGTGATGCTCGATGTTGCTGTGACGATAGATGGAGAGGAGTGAGACAATGGCGATGGCCGGCGTTGTAGAGGCGAGTCACAATGGCTTGGGCGAGTAGTACTGGAAGATGTTGATCTGGAGGACTATGCTGGGGACCATTGAGGAGTGCTGCTGATGGTGGCCTGATCGGTGTCTCCAGCGTCTCGTACTCCAGCGGTGTCCGCTCAACCGCGACCGCTAGCACAACTATAGATTCGTCGGAATTGTTTCCCAATTTACCATCATACCACCCAATTCCACATGGTAATCGTGTCTGTAAAAGATCAAGCATTAGTATCTATATTGTTTTTTAACTAGCAAGGTGGCCCACGCAAGTAGCACGGATAGCTAGCATATTCCATTGTTATATGGTTTTGTCCTAATATGACACATCAATGTATCATCTATGTTTTTTATCATCACATTTTGTCACCCATTCCTTTTCAACTTGATTTAAGGGGAAATTAATATGAATACTTTATTAAGAAACATATATTTTCTGTATTTCTTAAATGTAATATAATGGTTTTTGATTTTTTTACCTGACTATAACTTTTAATTTATTTGCAAGTTATATGTAATTTTTGAATGAGAGTTATTGTTATAGTTATCAATCAGCCATACTTTTTTTAAGATAGTCTTGGTGAGTGTCTATCATCAGATATATAATAATTAATAAATTGTTTTGAGTTTGAACCAAAACATTATTGAGCATTGATCACATCCTATTTCGTTGTTATCGCAATCACTCTTGTATGTTCCTTATATGTGTTGCACCTTTTCCCACCACGAATCATCCACGGGCTTAATAAAGTTGATTATTGCACGTGCAAGATACAAATCTTTTCTATCATGTCTGAGATTGCTCCACTCAGCATTTTTCAGGCCCCTTACTCCCTTAGTTCATTTTGTTGGATTGACTGTGCTTCAGAAATTGGTGTAGCAATTTCAGCATAGAATTTAAGAGTGGATATTTCCTCTCTCTCTCTCTATGTCTCCCTCTCACTTGCCTATCCCAGGTCACATCTCTACTCTTCCTCCATGGTAGAGATGACAATGGCTACCGAAACCTAAGTACCCGATGGGTTTAAAACCTGAAGAGAAGGCGGGTATGGAAACATGTCTTTACCTGTCGGTATACTACTTAATGGGCAATATCGCAATATCAACTATCAATTGGAGGGGCAAGCAGTTCGTCCGTCTTATCTCGCCACCTCTAAATTCCAAGCCACCCATAGATTATGAGTTTGAAGGGGCAACACATGATTCTGATTATAAATTGGAGTCTACTGATGAAGGCATTTATTTGTTGTTGTTAGATTGGTTTGGTAGATTCTAGTGTTGTTAATGTTTGAATTGACTTGGAGTCCTAGTCTTGCCGGCACTTTCCATGGCGATGTCCTGCGTTGCTGTGGTGATAGCTGGAGAGTCGAGTGAGATGATGGCAACGGCCGGTGTTGTAGAGGCGAGTCACAATGGCTTGGGTGAGTATAGTACTGGTAGATGTTGATCGGGGCGAGCGGAACTAGTCAAGTTTTCCCACAAGGCACGCTAGCTTGCCGAGTTAATTGAGGCCCAATCGAAACGCCGGACTCAAGACTCCGTCCAAAATCAACCTGTCAAAACATAATTTCTTAGATCTAGAAAAAGCACGAAGGCAGTACTCCTATATACTAAGGACTTGACTCCATCAAGTCAAGTCTTGCGGGACCATGCTGGGGACCATTGAGGAGAGCTGCTGATGGTGGCCTGATAGGTGTCTGCTCAGCCGCGACCGCTCGCACAACTACAGGTTCGTCGGACATCGGAATCTTTCCAATTTACCGTCCTATACTACCCAATTCCACATGGTAACCGTGTCTGTAAAAGATCAAGCAGTAGCAGTGGCCTATATTGTTTTTTGTAATTCCAACTTTGCGTTTATTCCTTAATTTGCTATTAGTTATAGGGGGCTGCTGGCACCTTTCAGTTCGAAGAATGTTACCAGTTCACCATCTGATCTATGAACAATGAAATATATTATATAATAATAGGCCATTGACAAGCATATTTATTTTTTAGATAAAGGAAATGCTTCGGGGTGTGCAACCGCACAAAGCAAAGTTCTTTCTTCATCCTCAGCTTAGAAGCTCAACACAAAAAAAATTGGGACACAAGTACATATAGAGCATGAAAATTCAAAAGCATAGTCCATTAATTATTAATTATCCATCCATTCTTGTGAATATATCCAAAGCAAAAATCCCTAGTGTTGTACTTACCGCACTGATGGCCGGCCTTGTGTCCTCATGCTGTAATATGGAAAGTTCAAAAGTGTAACACCCTAAAATTCCATCACCAAATAAATATAAGCAACATGGTGTTTTAGTTTTTGTTTTCTAAGGAAATAATAATTTATCAAATAAATTATGCTCTAAAATATTTAAATATCATTTTGAATAATTTTAGAAACAATAAGTGCTTGTGCATCATATCTTGTTCGCATGGTTTTAAAAGTTTTAAAGTTTGTTTGAAAATTTTGGAAAAGAGTTTAAATCTTGAAAAGTTTTGAAGGAGTTTAAAGTTTGAAAAGTGTTTAAAAAGGTTTGAAAAGAAAAGAAAAGGTTAAAAAAAACCCAAACCCTTCACCCCCTCCCTTTCGGCCCAGACAGCCCGAGCTGCAGCGCAGGCCGCCGGCCCTCCTCTCCCCTTCCCGGCCCATCAACCCTGCGCCGGCCCAGCTCCCTTTTCCCCTCTCCCAGCCACTGACAGGCCGGCCCCACTCGTCGGATCCATCTCCCACCTCCAACGCCTCCCCCTGCTCCTTTGCAGCAGCGCGCCGCCGGCCGTTTCCCCGCCTTCCTCGCCTTCCCGCCTTTAATTCTCGCCATCAAGGCGCACTGGAGCACCGGCCGCCCTTCCCTCCTTTACTCCCCCTACCGTTTCACCCTAATCAAGCCCTCCCCCTTGAATGCAATCAAGGCGGCCGGCCTCATGGCCACTGATGGTCACCGTCCCTCCGGCCGTCGCTCTCTCTCCCTTCCTCCCCCTATAAGAGCCGAGCTCGTGCCCTGCGCGCACCCTTTCCACACCCGCTCACGCCCTAGCACCTCCCCATCCTCGCGCACGCGCCGTCGCCGACAAATTTCCACCGCCGGGCTATTAGCCTGGAGTTCCTGCCGTCGGTGGAGTATTCCTTGTTCCCTTTTTCTTTATTCTCTGCGGCGATCTACGCTTACCATCCTTCTCTCTGTGCCAGGACCGCCCCTGTCCTCTTCACCGGAGCACCGCCCGAGTTTGGGAATTCACCGCCGCCGTCTTCAAGCTCCGGCCGCCGCATCGATCTCCCTCACCGCTACATTTCCACCGCCCTTTTCATCGCCTTTTCATCGTCGTGGGGTAAGGGAACCATCCCCACTCCTTTCCCCTTTCTTTTGAAGCCGCAGCACCCACCGCCGCTCGCCGGCCATGCGCCGTCCGCCCCCATGGACGCGATGCCCTGGCCGTAGCCCGAGCCACCTCCACAAGCTCCTGGACAAGTTCGCCGTCGTCCTAGCTTCACGTAGGTGCAAACCGCGTCTCAAACGGTGCCCTCTAGCTCAAGATCGAGCGTCTCCGGCGAGATCTCCGGCGAGCCGCCACCATCCCCTGCTTGCTCCGGCGACCAAAGCCGAGCGGCGCGTCCACAGCCGTTCGATTCCCCACGGGTGACCCTGATTAGATCGGGGGTTATCCCTTAGCCCCGGTTCACGGTGGACCAGTGGACTGTGGTCCACGGCCGGTCTACGGCTCCGTCAGCTGCCCCGTCAGCACCACGTCAGCCGCTCGCGCAGTCAAAGCTCGCCATGTGTTTCCACGGCAGCAGATCCACCCCGTCAGCCGCTGCTTTACAAAAAAGCCCCTGCATTTTCTGAAATCACAATTATGCCCTCCCACCAGCAAAAACCCTTGCAGTCAAGTCCTTTTCTTTACATATAGACCCCTGAGTTTTCTCTTTTTCCTCGGCCGTCCACGCCATGATCAACGGCCCAGATCCGCTAGGCTCGCAGGTCAACCGACCGCATAACGGTCAACAGAGCCGCCCGCCGCCGTTTTTGCTAAAGAACCCCCGGGTTTCCTTTCTTTTGCAAACAGGTCCTCCCACCTGTTAAAATCCTTGCACTTAGGTCCTTTCTTTTATATCTAAGCCCCTAATCTCTCTGGAAATTCCACCCGAGATCCTAGACTTGATCTTTTGCGCTATAGACCTTCGGTTTATACGCATAATCATGTTTTAGCCCCTGGTTTCTTGCAGTTAAGCCCCTGGAAGTCCTGTTTCTTCACAGAAAAGCCCCAGAACATTGTTTTAGCCATATCTTTTCCGTCTTTTATCCGTTTTAAGCGTTCTTGGTGTCCACGCGACCGTCTTTTCGAGCCCGTCAGTTTCAGAACCTTGTTTTGGCCGTATCTTTTGCGTTTTAGCTCCGTTTCCACCGTTTCAAGTTGCGTTAGGTTCATATCAACTCAAACTACGTGATAGGACCAATGTTGAACATGTTCTTTGTTTTATAATTTATTTAAATATTAAATATGATTAAATCCTTATACACATGCTTTTCCTAATTAAAATCTAATTAGAGTTTAACACGTGTTTTCATAAGAAAGTTAATATGATTAACACTAGTTAAATATTTCTTATAAATAAAAGTTAATTAGATGTATACCTCGGTTTTCATAATCAAACTTAAATTGATTAATGTTTATGCAACTTGCTTTCTAAATAAAAGTAAACATAGGCTATATCTCGAGTTTTCATAATTAAATGTTAATTTGATTAATATGAACATAAATGTGTTTTTGAATTATAATTTGATTAGTTGAACTCGAAATATAAAGATGAACGCCTAGATGCTTATACATGCTTCTTTTAAATTAAAATGTTTAATTTGCATAAATCATACTTGAATATTTATAGATAAAATTGGACTAGGCTTACATCGTCTTTTAAATACAAATATAACTTGCTTAATTATAAATAGGGTATTTCTCTGAAATAGCCTATGCACATGATTTTACTTAATTAAAAGATACCTAGCACATAGCTAGCTCTTGTATGTGATCATCCAAATCTCCCGATAGTTCCTAGTGCTTTTGTGTTCGCGTTCTTAGAGCCAAACCTTGTCCTCTCTTTAAGCTTTTCATGCTTGGTGTATTGTTTTGTTTATTGTATGTATTCTTGTGTGCTCGTAGACATCGTGCCAGTTTCAAGTGAGCAGCCAGTTGGAGTGGATCAAGAGCAAGTTTTTGAAGAGGAACCCCAGTGTTTAAGCAAGGAAGGCAAGTGGACTTCTCCCCCTGCATATTCTATTTTTGTCCCACACAACTTGCATGATAACTAAGTTTACTTTTAAATGTTGTATTGCATAAAATTGATGGGAAATTACCTTTTTAAGGACATGACTAGACTTTTATCCCTATTACCTTGGACAACCCTTTTAAATAAATGTCTTGGGTAGAAATGCTTAGTTGCTATACTTTGGGTTGGTTCCAATGAATCTTTTGCTATATGATGAATGCTGATCATGATAACTTTGGTGATATATATATGTGTGTGTGCTTAATTACAAGATCATATGATATAATCGGAACATGGAGAACCACCCAGGAAAACAGTGCAACCACAGTCCATATGGCTCTGGCTTAGCCAATTAATTAGGAGTGTGGAATTATCTGACAGCCTTATCCGAAAGGAGCACAGGGGGCCGGAGTTGAAGGGGTATAGCCCGGTCCTCTTGGCCGCAGCCTTTGCTAAGGTGCTGTCCACTAGGGAGGGTTATGGTCCGCTCCGCTGCTGTAACTGTCGCGGGTTGTTGGTCTTCTGCATACCTTTGTAAAGGCTTCGTAGCGTCCCTATGCAATCACACCTCGGAAGTGTGGTATTGTGCCTGATTAGCACATGCATGGTTGGGTTCAAAGTTCTTCGGAACTTTTACGCGAGCTGTGGTGAAAGTGTACAACCTCTGCAGAGTTAAAACTGATCGATCAGCCATGCTCACGGTCAAGAGCGGCCTGGACCCTCACATGATTAATGAACTTGAAGATGGAATTAAATTGTGGTTTATGTATGGTTTGAGATGGAAAGTTTTCTAAAGCTTAAGTGGGTTGGTATAAACTTACACCTAGTAAATAGGTGCTTGCTAATAAAATTTGACAAACATTAAAATGCTAACCACTGTAAACCTTAGCCTATCCTTGATAGCCTTGCATCTTCCCCCCACTTGCTGAGCTCCAACCATAAGTGTGCTCACCCTTGCTTACCCGCTGTTCAGAGGAGAACACTGGAGAAGAGTACTTCAGCGACTACGATGAGTTCTGAGGCTTGCGTGCCCCCAGTCATGTGCCTGTGGAAGCTGAAGACGGAGTTGCTTCGTCTAGTTATCGTTGTTCGTGTAAAGACCTTCGAGTCTAACGTCTGAGTGTAATAAAGAGATAATGTAATGGTTTAACTCTTATACGTTTTTATTGCTGTTTTTATGATATTTCACTCATGACGTCTATCATATGTGTGTAAACTTGATCCTGGCGCACATATGAGATGCATTTGGTTTTCTTCGGAAAATCAAGTGTGACAAAAAGCGCGGACCCGCACAAAAGAATTGAAACATTTTTTTCTCAAACAGAAAATTGTTAATGTGTACACCAAATAACCCACATAGGAGATGCCCCCCCACCCTTGATGATTAAAGATTTTCATTTTTTTAATGTATGTTAACAACATTGCAATCATATGTCTTATTGATCTATGTGAGGACAACCCAATACCTATCTGAACAACTCTCCAAATATCTTTAGCATGTTGGTAATTATTAAAAAATGTTCAATTGTTTCATTACTTAGAAACACCACTTTTGAATCCCGATCGATATGTTGGAGTATGTTAGAATAATCTTGTTGGTGATAAAAATTTGCATGGCAGGACAAACCGGTTTTTCGTGGTTTAGCTCTCATCAAGGTGATCAAAAGCGATATATGGAATGGTCGATTAGGAATTCGGGTGAGGGAGTTAGAAGTTAGGAAAGATCTGCACCCGACAAAACAAGTAAAACATGTTTCCTAGAATGATCACACCCGTTTCTACCTGTAAACCGAGTTAGGAGTTAAACTTTAACATGAAATTTGTAAAGCTTTCAAATTGACTTCAAGTGCTCAAGTATTTGGCCTGACACATTTTAGTGTCAACAAGTTTTTCACAACGACATGAATAGGCAATTTGCATGAATAGTTAGTTGTTACTGTGTAGGTTATTGCTAACCATTGAATAGGCAATTTTGAGGTTTGCATTTTTAATGTCAAAATTGGTAATTTTGTTTTATATATATATATATATATATATATATATATATATATATATATATTGCTATAAAGCACCTGGGTGCATTCTGTATATAGAGAATGCACCCACCCTGGTTGCAACTAGTTTTTACCCGGTTGCAACTTGGCTCACTTTGGTTGCAATTGGTTCGTGTCGGGTTGCAACTAGGAGTCTAGTTGCATTGGTTCGTATCCAGTTGCAATGGGTCCGATCTGTTGTAATTAGTTCCGTCGAGTTGCAATTGGTACGATGTTATATTCGTAATTGGTCTAGTCTCGCAGTTGCAATTGGTGGAGCATGTGCACATTTGGTATATAAAATGCACGTTCACTAACTAGGCTTGTAACTAAGTTATAAGTAGTTGCAACTAGTAGCAATTTGCGTAAAAACTAGGTTCTAAGTGGTTGCAACAAAGCGTTAACTATGCTACAACCAAGTTGTAATTGTGTTGTAGTCACGATGGCAACTCATAGTACAACGAAGTTTCAATTACATAGTTGAAAAAAAGTTCGTCAAATATAATCTTCATGGATCTTGTTTTGTTAAGCACATTTTTTCCAACAACCTGATGCAAACGGATCTGAAATCAGAGCTACGGTTTAGGAGGTATTGCATTTTTCGATCCGAAACAAAAAAGATTCTCTGCATGTATGGTACGTGCAGGACGGACTGGTGGAAGGAAAGATGTGCTAACAGGGTTTGTGCATTACCTTGCTTCATATATACATACATACATACACACACATTTAGGTTGTTATTTTTTACTATGGCCATAGCTGATAGCTGGTTAGGTGAGTAATCTAAAGGAAAGTACTAAGAAGTACCAAGAATAATAAGAAATTACTGTGACATACTGTTAATTATATGTAAATCAATTATTTTTTAAAAAACTATAAGAACCATTCTCTCTCATCAGCAAGTAGCACAGGTACTTTCAAAAGTACCTTCTTCCGGCGGTACTTTACAAATACGGTAACAAATCTCATGACTATAAATACATGGTTAATAGAATTTTACAAGTTGATATCGGGATGTTTCTGATTTTACAATATTATATTAGTGTTGAGGAAGGTTAAGACCACTCTGAGAAAGTATTCTTTTGAGATGCAGATTATCCTTTTACCCGGAATGAGCGAAAGAGACCAATCCCTTTTGCTTGCTGCGCGAGCAGCGTACAGGATGGGCCATGGTGAACACCCACGCGAGCAGCGGGGATAGGACAAGAGCAAGCAACGCGACAGCGCAGGCGAAAGCTGCGGCATTGCCGACATCCGTGGTCGGGTGCCGTGTGCAGGGCGGCAGGCCCTGCGTTCTTGTGTGGATCTTGCAGCAGCCAACGCCGGTCTGCACACGACTGCACTTGCTTGTCAAGTGGACTGTCCTCGGTCCTCGTCAGATTATCAAGCAAGGCCTTCAGCTTGGTGATCAGATTGGCGTGTCGTCCATGTCAAGAAGACTTCCTGATCTCGGGTCAGGATTTGGCTCCATAATTCGTACGTCCATGTCCATCAAAGAATCAACTAACCACTTGCTCGTGTGAACCGTGTAGCTTGACTTTGCTTGCCAGATGAAGCTTTTGAACGTTTAAAATGTATGGACACAGGTAATAAGCCTGTGGACTGCGGCCTATACATCCAACACCAGCCGGCCCAAAATCCTCCGCGGAATGCACAGCCACCACTATCTGCGAGTGGTACGAATGCTCGTGACTGCATCAGTGATGACCTGTGCGAGTGAAATCAACGTGATCAACAGGTTCTGTTAATCTACAGACGTCCTGCAACATGAATATCAACCAGGCATAGACTTAAGCGCCTTTAATTATCTATCATGAATTGCTACATGTTTCGTTCCAGAGTCAATTAATATATATAATACCTTGTGTAGACAGATTACAGCAACCAATATATTCAACGGAAAACAGTAGCACCGCCAGTAGCAACTATCGACTTGACAGGATATTGAGAAAACAGAAACAGAGTCGGACGGTTCGCTCTTTTACCATGAACCATACCACCCTTATGAAAGCATCCTTGCACCTATGCTATAGGATGGTATTAAGTGGTATAGGTGACATAAAGGTATTATTGGAAGCTTTTTCTTGGTGGAATAAACGAAATATATTATTTTTAAAAAAATAGCCACATATAAGGGAAGGGCACACAAAAAAAAAATTTTACCAAAAATTACCTGTTTACCCATACCAAAAATAGTCATATACTGCATACCACCACTTCGTGGTATAATCTACCGTAAAAGAGTCAAAAAACATATTCCATTTACATAAAGTTATCGATCGGACCTAATTGCACACAAGCACACCCATGCCATCAACTAACTTTCCACTGTTCCAAAAATCCACAAGAAGAGGGGAGACGAGATGACCTCCACCTCCTGCTTGATCGCAGCTTCGACCGCGCACCTCGGTGTCCACCAGCAAAGCAGCCGTCGATGTTGATGGCCGAGAGGTGGTGATGGTGAATGACCATAGTAGCTGAAGGCGTAAGTACATACTACACGGAGGCGACCTGGTAATAGATGTACGTGTAGAATTCTCTACCATATGTGAATGATGGCATTTCTGCCTGCACAGCAAAAATAAGCATTTTATTCAGTCTAACCCAACATCCGCCGTACAAGCGACAGATATCAGTGTGATTTGCAAGCAGAGTCCAAAAATTGTTGACAACCTTGTTCTTATTTAGTAACACCATATAAAAGAGAAACACGAACAACAACTAGTAGTCTCTAGAGATATCAGTGTGAGCTAGCTAGTAGTCTCTAGAGAAGTACAAGTTAGGATTTTGAAAGTACCGGATTTTCTAAAGTCAAGAACAAGCAGCGATGTAACAACCCCACTTTGGTATGCTAATTTTGGGTGTAATTTTTTTTAGCAAAACTTAAAACTTTGTGTTTGGTGAAGTGCAACCCCAATTTAAACCCATATCTATCCTTCTCTCTCAAATTCTCCATAAATAAATCCATATAAAAATATTATATTTGAAAATATGGTTTAAATTTGAGTTGGATCTTTTTGAATCTTAATTTGCATCTTCAAATTGTGTGTTGTTTGAATTTGAATTGCTATTCAAATTCAAATTGTATTTAAATATAGTTTCAAAACCTATTTTACTAACTCTAACCTAAACCCCTAAGTCTACCTAGGGTCCCTCATCTCTCCGCCGCAACCGGCCCAACACCCTGCAGCGGCCCAGCAGCCCGCATGCCTTTCCTCTTCCTTCTTCTCTCATTGACAACCAGGCCCCACCTTGCATCCCTTTTCTTCTTCCTCCGGGCATACGCCCCAAGCCGCACCACAGCCGCTGCCGCTCGCGCTCGCGCGTCCGACGGGACGGCCGTACCCGAGCTGGCTCGCACGCCCTCGCCCGCGCCGCACCTACCCCCTCCTCCTAGAGCCTTCCGCAGGGAAGGGGAAAATCCCCTTTTAGCCTCGCACCGCGCCGGCCGGCCCGTGGAGACGCCGACGGTCGCGTCGCCCTACAACCGAGGGCATCGGAGACTTTTCGCGTCCTCTCCGCGGCCGCCGCCCTTTCAAACAGGGGAGGGCGCAAACCCTAGCGCCCTATCGCCACCCACCCCCCCCCCCCCCCCCCTTGGGGTTTTCTTGTTCCCTATCCACCCCAGTGGAGAAGAGGAAGTCGGGGCCGCCCGCGCCGTGTGCCGTCGCCGGGAGGAGCTAGAGCTGCCCGCGCCGGAGCCGTCGCCGGTAGGAGTGGGAACCGGACCGGAGCTGCGCACCACGACGCTGTCGACGCCGAGAAGCCCGGAGCCGCGACGCCTACACCGCCGCCCCACGATCCTCTCCGTCGAGCCGGCCGCGTCTTCACCGTCGCCCCAACGTGAGTCCGTAGCCGTGTCCCCTTCCCTTTCCTCCTCCTTGATCTCTAAACCGTGCCTGTGATGCCGGCCTTCGTGCCGTGCTGTGAACCGGCCATCGTGCCGAGACCCCTTTTTCTTGCAGGTGTCCGTCGCCGCCGTGTGCCGCGCCGGGAACCCCGGCTTTCCGGGTGATTCTGCGTCGGACGCCGCGTTCTGTGGCCCGTGCGCAAGGCCAAGGCCCGGCCTTTGCCGAGCCAAAGCCGCGCCGGAGAGCCGGCCTTGCACGCCCCCACGCCGTGCCGCGCCGCGGCCCTAGCTTTCCAGGGGACCGCGCGCGCGGCTGGCCGCGCGTTGTGGCCGGGGGTTTTCCCCGTGGATGCTGGCATCACCCCGCGGTCGCCGGCGTAGCCAAGCCACCGGCTTGGGCCGGTTCGCCGCCGGCGGATGATGAGCCGGGCCCCGCGTCGCCGCACCCGCGCCGCGCGTGCCGGCGTCGTGCACACGCCATGGAGTCAATGGGGCGCCACCGAACCCCAGAAGTGCTCAAGGTGCCCCGCCAGACTCGGGTTGAGTCCAGGGGCTGACGCCGGACTTCTCGGATTGTTAAACCCTAGATGGGCTCCTGAGCCCAGTTAGAGCCCATCGGAACCCAGCTTGACCTGTGGTCCCTTTAGTCAGTTTAGGGTGGTTTGTGGACTTCTGTCCACTGGACTTCTTGGGCTGAGCCCACTGACTTTTGGCCCATTAAGGGCCCACTAACTTTTAGATGCTGACATCATGCTGACGTCAGTGATGGTTTTATAAAATCTTTTCAGAAATAATAAAGATTTATTTAAATGTTTTATGAACCCTTTTTCTTTAGAAAAATCATAACTAATTATTTTGAACTCCGAAAATTACAAAACCTGTTGCGTTATTTTCGGAAAATCTTGTTAGTGCTGATTGTAGGTAGAATTGGTGTTATTGGGTCTTTTAAACTAGATTTTATTGGAGTTTATCGCATAGTTGTGTGCCGACCATGAGCTGTTCGAGGACCTCGACGACCAAGACGTGGACTTCACCCTCGGCAACTCAGGTGTCATGGCACTCTCAACCATGTAGAACCCTTTTGCATGCTTAGATTGCTAGTGCTACTTTTATGTTATATCTGTTGACTTGCTGTTGGTATTTATTAAGTGCAATAAGAATATGAAGGATTCTGCAAGCGCACAGAATATATATACTACTGTAGCTTTTACCCGGGAGTATTCCAGAGTATTGTTATTTATATTTTCCACAGGGAAGCAAAGGGTAAAGACTATGATAAATCTCAATCATGTATCTACTAACTTAATAAACCAACTAGACTAAAGTGAGGGGGTAGATGGTATATAATAGGATTTATAATTATAGCGCATAATCAGGAGAATATTATGATAAAGAGTAGCATAGCCTAGGTTGAGAGGACAACGGGAGAGATCTAGGTTCCTATATACTTCTCTAGTACTGTGGTTCTATGATAACTGAAACATGAATAGATCTAGCCATTACACAAAAGCACTTTGGAGCAACGGTACCTTTCCAACTCTCGAATAGACTGGGAAGGGGTAGTTGGGAGCAGGCCGCCAAAAAGCTCTACGAAACACCAACCCGAACGTGGTGGATTACAAAGACCTGACAGGGCTGTCACCCCTGGGGCTACCACAACTATCCATGGGATTGGGCGCAACCTCAGGTAACCTCTAGCCTAGACGCCATGTCTACACTATCGATTACTACTCTAGTCACCTAGAATAACCAGAGCACTCAATACGAGCGAAGATCCCATGCAATTATATAACAACTATATTCTAAACAATTATATGAAAGGCATAAAAGTAACTAGAGAACATAAACATGAATCATAGCATAAGTCTTGTAAAGTTGAGATACAAAGATATACCAGAACACTGAAGACTTCTCCAGAACCGAAGCACAGCTCCGCTCTCCCTAACTCTCTACTAGATCTATTCTACTACATTGTAATGTCTAGTCCTAACTCTCTAATATTGATGAGAGATCATCCTTTCACGGGACAACTCTCAAATCTATATGGTGTCCGGCTCCTAGGGGTCTAGGGTTACATATATATAGGGGTCTCCTGGCCTCCCTCCACCTTTAGCAAGTGATGTGGCACTAAACCTTCCACCATATCTAATTATAATGCACCTAGCCTTTATGGGCCAAATTCTGGTTTAGGCCCAATTAATCCCGCAGCTCATGCTTCTAGAATCTTCCATTATTTATAAAATTCATATCTTCTCATTTCGAGCTCCAAATATAATAAATGATATGCTGTCCAATCCGTCATTTGAGATCGTCTTGTGTGATGGCATGTGGCTTCTCTTTATTTGGTGCTTGGAGGACTGGATGTCAAGGCCCATTTATCTTATAGATTTGGCCCAATTGTACCTATTCTCCAGAGTCAATCTCTAAAATCAACAAAACACCAAAACTTGTGGAATTCATTAGTAGCAAACCCCTAAGTCTATATTAATATTCATTTTAGCCCTTTTCCATGCTTAATTGATTATTTAATATTAACGTTAACAAGCGTCAACACTTGCATAGCATGTCTTGATTGCTTTATTCTATCCTGTTGCCTTGATTCGTCGTCCCTTGGGACTAGTTATAGACCCCTCACTACTGGAAGCCACTTTATTCCTGTGTGCCGCATCCCGTCAGGATAATATACTAAAACCGTCAGAAATATTTGTTCTGACGGCCAACGCATAACCCGTCAGTAATAGCTCGACAGAAAAAATTCAACTGCCTGTCGGGTACCCGACAGAAATTATCTCTGTCGGTTTTTCCCTGTGAGTTGCCGCACAGAAAAATTAGGCCTCGTCAGATTAAGTAAACCATTAGATTCCTCATTTTCCTGTAGGTTAACCGTCAAGATTTTTAATCTTACTCCTGACTACAGACCTGCCAGAATAATTACCATCCTGCCGACAGACCAAAATTTATTTACTGTAGGGCTGAACTGACAGGTTTTTCATGTTACCTTCAAGGATAAGAACATCTCAAGCAGTTTGTAGTAATGATATTCAATCAGAAACTTAAAACACCATACACAACCATATAATCGCATGGTTCACATCAACAACTAGCATATAGGTTCAACCACCAGATTACATAGGCAACTAGATACAGAAATGTCTTTGCCCTCACCATTCTACCATAAGTTATCATTGTTCATCAGCCATGTGTTTAAAAGTCAACAGTCGTGTGTACAAAACTCCACCAACTTCAAGACTCCTCCATTATCAGATGCCAACTTCAAGCCTCCTCCATTATCACAACATATTTTTGGCCCATAAGCTTTCTATAAAAAAATAGATAGTTTTAGTAAAGTAAGATCATACATTGCTCACAATTAGATACATCTCTCGCATAATTTCTTATAACTCAAGTCAATTGTTGAGATTCCAATACCTCGTAATATTTTATAACTCATATGCACCTCAATTTTGGACATAACCTTATATTGACCATAACATTAGTAAATATGAAGTTATATTAGTAATTGTTATGAAAAAAACATATATTTCTATTATCCTCTTAAATGGAAGAAAATAAGCTATGTGGAAAAGATCCAAGAAATAATAATTAACATACAAAATAATGCAATTAAACGAAAGAATATGATTTTCCAAAAAATTGGAAAAACAAATCATCAAATTTGGAGTTCATATGAGTGAGAAATACCAATTGCAAAATTTAATTTCGAATCAAAAAGAGAAAGATGGGTTGTAGATGTGTTCATCAGCCAATGGCAAGCCGTTACATAATAAAGGAAGAAGTACATGTAGAATTACACAAATGAACACTCAGCTCGGTGGTAAGGCGCGGGATGCTGTTCCCTGAGACCCAGGTTCGACCCCCTCCCCGGACGTTTTTTTCCACATAATTTTCCTGTGAGTTGCACAAAAACCCACAAGGAAATCATGATTTCCCTGTGCGTCGGGACAAACCGACAGAATAATGAAATTTTCCTGTGAGTTTGGATGCGCCCGACAGAAAAAATGGTTGGCACACAGGATAAAAACGGTTTCCAGTAGTGCCTAGCTAGTCCCATACTCTATACTACAACCACACTATCCATATACTACTATCTTCTTTGGAGATATGGAAGGAATTCCAGGTGGAACCGGGATCGGTATATCCCAGTGGATTCTAGCGTGTGTTTTGAGTGCGTGTGACCCCTTGCTGTGTTTTAGCGGGAGCGAGCCAGGTTACTGGTTGTGAACGCTCGTCTAGGAGGGGATGTGTTCTGGGCCCCCTCGCTAGCGGCGTGTCGTTCGGGATGGAAGATGGAGAGGGCTAGCTCCGCGCCCTAAGGACCGAGTCAGCTTAATCATGTTTCTTTGGACTACTTACGTACAAACCACTTGCCGACGTTATGGGTGAGGTTCGGTCCGAGAGTAGTGGTAGATAGAGTTAGCCTGCAGGCGTATCAGAGCGATCGTGTTGGGAGGTGCGGCTTCGACTTACTCCGAGCAGGCGTCGCCCCGGTTGAGCCGGGGATGGCCTCACAACTTCAAGGACTTCAGCTAGCAAACGTGCTCTACAGTTGTGGACGGTTCCAGACTCGAGGATGCAGTATGACGCTATCCACCTACTAGATTCTCCGGCAGTTAGGTAGGGTTTGGAGCGACTAGCTATCGCTCTGGCCCTATCCGGGCGGGTACAGTTGTACCACCTCTGCAGAGGGTATAAACCTATAGCTATAATCTGTGTCCACTGATCTGTTACTTTGACTAGACACTCTTCTCTTGAGCTGCTTGTGTGAGCCATGCTATGCCCGTTGAGATGTGGGAAAGGAGCAGGTGTTCCCACATCGCAGATGAGAGTTGGGAGCTGGATCTGGGATGAGATCTGGTGCTTGGTGTTGATGGCCTTGTTGAGGGGTGTTTACCCCGGAGGTGTGGACCTTGGAGGTGTTTACCTCGTGGCTGTTTTTGCATACCTTGATTGTTGCTGCTTGCTACTGCATAACTTTCTACAGCCAGATATAGACTTATCCATGCATACTAGAATACAACCACCGCTTTTGCTCTTTGTTGGGAAGCTGACATGACCTACCCGCTTATCGGGTAGACGGTGGCCATTCAGCTGAGGAGCCAGAGTACGACTTCGACAACGATGGTTGGGAAGACTAGGGTGGTCCTTCGCTCGAGCTTGCCTGAGGAGATGGCGTCTACTTCGCTTCATGAGATCCACTGGGTAGATGTTTTCCTTGCATGATTCAGTCCCGAGGGACTTGTACCCGGCATGTATCGAAGAGATGTACTCTGATGTTATAATAATATTATATGATTGTATGGTTCTATTCGTTTTGTATGGTTTTGTACTACCTAAGACAGGGATTGCACGGGATAGCCGCTTCCTGGGACTATCACAGAGGTGCAGAGGCTTGGATTCTCCATTGCGGGAATTCGGGTTGTTTCAAGCGAAATGCCAGGGTAAGATATGATGGGGATGAACGACTAACCAATGACATGGCGATCAACACCATGATATCCATGCCAACATGCAGCGTACTACTCACTACTCATTAGCGGAAAAACAGGTGAAGAAGAGAAGAGTAGGTACTTGCATCCAGGCAGGGACATACAATTGAACTACAAATAATCTTTTCCGAAAAGATTATTATAAGATTATGATTAGCACTGTAGGATATGATGGGGGTGGTATGCATACCTCTTGTCTTTGAGGAATTCCTGGAGTTCATCAATAAGTTGTTGTTGACACATTTTATCTTATATATTTATAAGTCAATCAAACATGAGAAAAGGGCATAATTGTTAATACCAACTTAGAATAGGGTGTCACTAACAGTTTTTCTAGAGTTTTGGAGAATTCTATATCTTGCAGGGACTAATAAGAAAAATAGGAAAAGAAACAATTCTAGAAGACTCCAGAGGACTCCGGAACTCAAAGTGACTTGGCTTGCAAGAAAGAAGCATCTGGAAGGGGCAAGAACCTACCACGCTGAAGCAGGCCCCGAGGGGGCCCACCCTAGTCCGATCGGCCTGGTGGTGGGGCCGACCGCCCCCCCCGGGCGCCACCTCAGCCCTACTTCTGGAATGTTCTTCCACCGCCTATGAGGATCAATCTAAACCGTATATTAGGTCGGTTTGATCGTACGGCGCATGGTACCTCCTCAGGACTATATAAGCAGCCCCCAGACCCCCTGGTTGAAGGCAATCAAAATCTGAAATTCATACAATCACATCAAGTCATCAAGTCAGACATCCTACGCCCTAGAAACACCATATAGCGAAAGTAGCTAACTAGTCTAGATCTAGGAGGAGGCAAGGCATCTACTTGGCTCCTGATCGTCTAGAAGCTGGTCGAGATACTGATCTAGCTTCGCTTTTGTAAGTTCTTCTTTATAAGTTCTTTTACAATTGCTGTAGAGACATATGTTCTTATCCATGATTATATTCGAGATTATATGCTTTGGTGTTTATTATAATTACATGTTTATCATAGTTGATTTACCTTTATATTTGTGTATGGAGTTGTATAGCCCTCACCTAGATCATCTGTTATCATGGGTGAGTGGTAAAGATAGTGTAAGTGTGGTGCTTATACTGTATTTACCTGCAATTGCACCCTACATGCTGGGTCATGTGGTAGATCATGGTGGTGATAGCACTATTGAGTCCTTTGTAATCCACACCCCGACTTCGCTGTTGTCGAGACTGGGGGAAGCGAGAACACCGCAATCATTTTGGGACGTCCTTTCCTTGCCACAGTCAAAGCCATCATTTACACCGACACCGTGAAGATCGTCTTTACCATCAACGGGAAGAGGGAGAGATTCAGTTTCAAGAACAAGGTCCTAAGAACTCATGCACACCCCCAATATCCTTACCCTCAAGAATACAAGCCAGCTGTCGAGAAGAAGAGGAGAAACTGAAGGAGGAACAAGAAGAACAATCAACCTCGACCACACGTGGAGGAAGTTTGGATGATCAACACAATCCAATCAGAACATGAGAACCTACTTCCTTCACCACTGCTGCCAAAGTTAGATGACCCTAGAGTACCATCGATCCACTGCTCCATCGATCAATGGAACTTCCAGCGAGTTGTCTGCGACACGGGATCGGGCATCAGCGTAATGTCTAAGGTAACTTATGAATTGATATACGGTAACCTGCCTTTGTATTCCACCTACATAATCAAATGTGTCTTGCCATGAATCCATAACATGGTCAATGCAAGTTTCATTGAATTTTGTGGGACTTGGTAACTGTGCCAAGTGAGTTTTACGGGGATGAAACTCTGATCTCCTCTCTCTTCATAATGCCCATGAAATTCCCATGACACTCCCATTGAGACTGACCTAGAAGACTTAGGATTCATGCGGAATGGTGGAAGGCTCAGTGATGATGCAATTAAAGATTGTGCAGACTGCCTTAGCCCAGCCCCAACCCTCCACCACTATTGATTTTCATAGCATTAAATATGGTGCTATGTAGGCAAAAAGCTAAGGTGGTAAGAGAGTTAATGAGGAGAGATGTAAAAATATGGAGAAACCGGGCCGTATACAAGGCATGGTGTTGACACGATCTCCAACGAAGAATAAGAGGGGTGAGAGAGGAGAGAAACTTTATCAGGGCAGTCCCAATGGGGAATTTATTGTGGTTTCTATTCTCATTTATTACCTTGACAGCTCAGCGTTTTGCTGATGTGGCATATGTGTTAATGAAGAGAGAGAGAGAGAGAGGAGAAAATGAAGAAACGGTTTCTACACTGCCGAGATGCCTGGAAACGATGAAAACCGCGATGGGGAGAAACCAGTCGTTTCTATCCCCCTCCGGCCGGATCCGATGTTCCACCGCCGCGCACGCAACTCCTTCCCCGCGCGAATCTCCTTCCCGCACGCAGCTCCTTCCTCGTGGCGCGCAGCTTTCCCGCGATACACAGCTCTATCCCGCGGCGCGCAGCTCACCGGCGAGTAGGATGCTGGTGTCGTCCACCAAGGTCGGCTCTAGTCTGGCCTCTCTGCACGCCTTCTCGTCGGCTGCGGCGGCGAGCTCCCCGTGCTGGGCTCTGGGATGCTCCCAGGCGCCCGGTTTAGCGAGACGAGGATTCATCAAGCGGCGGACGCACTGCCACTGCCTTGCTTGCAGTTCTGCGGGCGACTCAAGGTGAGGATCAAACTTCAGAATTCAGAACCGACGAGGGCCAGACTTGAGTAGTGCCATTGCTTGATCTCATGACCTGGAGCCTCGATTGTTCGTCCGCGACTGATCTGATGACTACCTGAATCAATTGCTTCGTTGCCATGAATTAGCTTCCCAATAATTGATCTACTCCTGATGTGGAACTTGATGCCTTATGGAGGAATTTTGCAACCTGATTGGTTTTTGAGGAAATCTGGATTCTTGTGAAACATAGATGAAGCTGAGATGATGCTTCTGTAATTTTGCAACCTGATTGGTCTCCTAGAGGATTCCTGTGTTATGAACTATGTGTTACTCATTATTTTTATTTCTTGATTGCTATTATTAACTAGTATGGTTCTGGTAACATAACTATGGGTTGCTATATATCGTTCTGGAAATATATAGTTTTTGGAAGCATATTGGTTTTCATTTCTTTGCCGGTGTATGTTCTGTCTTCTTGAACATGTACAAATGCGGCAGCGGGTATTGTACTGAGTTGCACAATTGATCCATCTCATTTTAGTGTGGCATTTAATTTACCCTTTGAATGAATACTATCATGGAAACCATGGGTTGGAAAGGATAGTTTCCATAGACATTAATTAGTCTTGGAGACTTCAACTAGAAATCATCCATTGGGACTGCCGTCACAGCTCTATGTTAAGAAATCATGTTGGAGGTGTAATTGCTAGAGCGGATGTCTTGATGATTTGGCAACATTGACACTACTTAAGGACACCGTGGTATAGGAACGATTTCCACAAGACCTTCTCAATTCACTCATGGGTGTGAAACGTCGTGACTTTTGAGATCTTGTGGCGGGTTTTTGCTTTGCCTCTCTATTAGGCTCCGTCGTTGCTTTCAGGTTTTTACCATTGTTGGCAATTATAGTCTCCGTCGTCCTGTTTGTCTTGTTGTCTTTTTGTTTGTTGGTTGCATTTTCCAGAGCCAATTTCTTTTTTATTGTATAACGAGAGAAAAATAACCTTGTAGCTACAAGCATCTGAATCGCATAGTTGACTGTGGATACTAATTCCTATGATATGTTGTGAGAATTCCAGCTCACTGTCCAATCACCCGACACATCCTTTTGGATGGATGGGATTTAAACTGTCTAATAACATATAAACAGGAACCTTATCTGATTACAAAACTGTACAAATGAAGCAAAACTAACACTAGTGGAAAACGTGGCTTTAGTCCCGGTCTCGAGACTAAAGGTTACTCCCTTTAGTCCTGAGGAGCAGGGGCACTCGGATTAGTGGCGAATTGAAGGGGCGTGGCCATGGTGGCCGGCCGTGGCGGTGCGGCGGTCCGGGGCTCCAGAGGATGGCGCCGAGGAGCCGGGTAGCGGAGAGGATGGCGGTGGTGTAGCATTCAGGGAGCGACGATGACGTTGAGCCGGCCGGGGTGCGGAGATGGCGGTGGCGCCGGTAGTTATGCGGCGGCAACGGAGGCGAAGGGAAGCCATGCGCGTGGTGAAATGGCTAACTCCCAAGGATGGGGACGTGCCAGATATTTATACCCCCACCCCTTTAGTCCCGGGTGGAATTACTAACCGGGACCAAGGGGGGGGGGCGTGAAGAAAATACCCCTCCCCCGGTCCTAGTTGGTTTTACCAACCGGGACTAAAAACCCCACTAGATTGCTGTGTAAAGGACTACGGACAGCTTTGAACTTTATATTACTGGCCGTCAACCCGTGCAGTTGCGCGGGCTAGCATTTTTTTTCTAACTATACAAGATCATAATGTAAATCACTCCATAAGATAAATTCTTCTTGGCAAATTTCTTATGCACTAAAACTCATTGGGGGCCTTTTATGGTTCTGGTTCCACTACTTTTGGTGTAGACTAATGTTGTAAAGTGTATTAACTAGCAAAGTCACGTATCACATATTAGCTCGTCTGAAAATTATTTTTACGACTCCAGTTTATAATCCCTAGTTACTCTATCAAAATGCCTCTGAAACCACAATTATTATTAATTAAACTCAAAAAACAAACATGCATTTAAAAAGTTCACGTACGGATTGGACGGGACAGAGATGTCATCTTCAGTGACCAACAAATTGAAGATGCCAACAATGTGTAGGCATTCCACAAATTAAACCGTCTTGACTCCAGTACACCACCACCATATGAATTCGTGACTCCAGAGTAATTGGTCACCCACATCACCATCAATGACGGAGTTGCTCCAGTAATACTTCCTCTATTGTCAACTTTTTATTGCAACTTTGACCATCCGTCTTATTCAGAAATTGAGTTTGAAGGGGCAAGCAGTCCGTCCGTCTCATCTGGCCACCTCTAAATTCCAAGCCACACATAGATTGTGAGTTTGAAGGGGCAATACAGGAGTTTGATTGTAATTTGGAGTCTGCTGATGAAGGCATTTGTCGTTGTTAGATTGGTTTTGGTAGATTTTAGTGCTGTTAATGTCTGGATTGACTTGGAGTACCTGGTCTTGACGGCACTGGAAGGCATTTGTCGTTGTTAGATTGGTTTTGGTAGATTTTAGTGCTGTTAATGTCTGGATTGACTTGGAGTACCTGGTCTTGACGGCACTGGAAGGCATTTGTCGTTGTTAGATTGGTTTTGGTAGATTTTAGTGCTGTTAATGTCTGGATTGACTTGGAGTACCTGGTCTCGACGGCACTTTCCAGGGCGATGCCCGGCGTTGCTGTGGCGATAGATGGAGAGGCGAGTGAGACGATGGCGACGGCCGGCGTTGTAGCTAGAGGCGACTAGGCGAGTCACAATGGCTTGGGTGAGTAGTACTGGTAGATGTTGATCGGGGTAGCCGAACTGGTCATGTTTTCCTACAAGGCACGCTAGCTCGCTGAGTTAATTGAGGCCCGATCGAAACGCCGGACTCAAGACACCGTCCAAAATCACCCGATCAAAACCGAAATTTTTAAATCTGGAAATAGCCCTAAGGCACTCCTATACATTAAAGGAAATTGACTCCATCAAGTCAAGTCTTGCGGGACCATGCTGGCAACCATTATTGAGGAGTGCTGCTGATGGTGGCCTGATCGGTGTCTCCAGCAGCTCCTACTCCAGCGGTGTCCGCTCAGCCGTGCGACCGCTCGCACAACTACAGGGTCGTCGGAATCGTTTCCCAATTTACCGTCCTACTGATGTCAAAAAAAAAAAAATTACCGTCCTACCACCCAATTCCACATGGTAACCGTGTCTGTAAAACAGTAAAAGATCAAGCTAGCAGTAGTACATATATTGTTTTTTTAATTCCAACTTCGCTTTTATTCCTTAATTTGCTATTAGTTATAGGGACTGATGGCACCTTTCAGTTCGAATGTTACCAGTTCAGCATCTGATCTGAATGATATGTGTATATAGATGACTACAAAATCTTGAGTTTAATTAAATTATATTAACAGGCCATTTACAAGCATATTTTTTAGATAAAGGAAATGGTTCCGGTATGTGCAACCGCACACAACCAAATTCGTATACCATCTCAGCTTAGAAGCTCAACACCAAAATTTGGAAAACGAGTACACAGATTATGAAAAATTCAAAAGCATAGTCTATTATTAATTCTCTATCCATTCTTGACTAATATATCCAAAGCGACTTTGTTTGCCAAACAGATGGTCTCCATTGTGTCCTCAATATAAGGGTACCGCATGGGTCCCCACCCACCAGACTCCTCGCCGACCCTGAAAAGTGGGGCCGATCTGCCAGAAGACCCACCGACCTGACAGTGGGCCCGTCCGACCAGGCGCGCGGGCCCAAGGACATGAAGATTGCTTGACGTGCAAGTCAAGGCAGGCTACATAGATCAAATCAGCTCGGATAGCTTTCCATGTTGTAACCTGTTTGTTTGAGCTTTTGCTTTCCAAAAGCTGGCTTTTGGCTTTTGCTCTAGGAGGACTGGTTTTCTGAAAGCTGGTGTCCGTTTGGCAACATAGCTTTCTGGGTGGTGAGATGGGGATGCCTGCTTTGTAGGGTCCACACGTCATTCTCTCCTCCTCCGTCCTCCCACGAGTGGACAAGGCAGACGCAGACGTTGCCGGGCGCAGCGGTGGCCGACGCGGCAATGCTCCGACGCTGCTCCGGCGAGTCTAGCCAGCACATGGTGCCCAAATCGCATAGGAAAAAAATCACCTTCCCTAGTCAAATCACTTCCACGGGCAGCAGCATCTCCATTGAAGAGGCGATGAATCCGTTGGAGATCCAGGTGCACGAGATCGACAACGCCAGCCTGGAGAAGGGAAATGCCGCCGCCCGCCGGTCTGCACGGGTAGGCAGAGCAGGGGAGCCACACAAGCCGGATGCTCCGCCGGTGCTGCACGACTCGTACCAGCGCCTGGGGCCGTGCTCCTTCACGGCGGAGCTTTCCCCTGCGTGGGGCCAGGACCGAGCAAGGGCGCTGTGAGCCGGAAGATGGGGAGGGTGACGATGCAAGGCCGAATCTGCAGGGGGCGCGCCGGGCGCTGCACCTGACCCTTGCTCGGTGGTGGCCACGAGCACGGGCAGGGCGGCGACGAGGACGAGCAGGGGTGGAGGGAGGACAACGGCGGCCCGAGGCAGAGGGAGGAGGTCGGCGTGCCGAGGCGGAGCGAGGAGGGTGGCACCACGAGGCGGAGCGAGGAGGGCGGCGCCCTGAGGCAGAGTTAGGAGGGCGGCACGCCGATGCGGAGGGAGGCGAGCGGTGGCCCGATGCGGAGAAAGGGGCCGGGAGGAAAAGAAACATACCGATTCACCTCTTTACCGATGGCAGGTGGGTAAATATCGTCGAAAGCTCGCCAGAAGCACGTTTTTCTCTCCTTTCCAGCTTTCCTTTGTATCGAGGCTTTCCATAGCTTTCGGCCTACTGAAAGCTGGCCGTTTGTTTGGATTTTCGGCTTCTGGGGGCAGAAGCTGGCTGAAAGCCCAAACAAACAGGGCCTAGTAAAAGATGCAAACCGACTTCTAGCCCAAGATCGTTAGCCAATATAAGGCGACCAGGGCCGCCCTCTTCAGGGCATACCAGACCATCGCGACACACATTCATTCTGCACACAGCAACCCAGCAATAAAATCCACCAAACATGACATAGGATTTTACTCTCCGGAGACCCGAACCTGTTTAAAACCTTGTGCTTGTCGATTCACCATTAGCGTTCTTAGCTCCGCGATTCTCTCTACCTACAAATCAACTACGCGGGTATCCCACTGTGGACTGTCCGGGCCTCAAAATCCGACAAATAGAGACCAAAAGTCCAAAAGCACAGTCAATATGCTCCTCGAAAAGTAACCTGCATAAACAAATTGAAGCTTTTTTCTCTAACACCAAATCGTTATTGTACACCAAATAGCCAACATACGAGCTGCCACACCACGAAGGTTAACGTTTTTTTCCTTTTTTTTTTTGCAATATATGTTAACAAATTTCCAATCATATGTCTTATTTGTGTATGTGGGGTTAACTCAATATCAATCTGAACAACTCTCTAAATATCTTTAGCAAGTTGACAATTAAAAAAGAGATGTTTGATTACTTCATTACAATCAAAGAAATACCACTTTTGACTCCCAACCATATATGTTGGAGTATGTTAGAATAATCTTGTTGGTTATAAAAATTGACATGGCTGGACAAACCGGTTTTCCATCAAAGGTGACGAAAATCCATATGTAGAATGCTCGATTAAGAATTCGGGCAAGGGAGTTAGAACTAAGGGAAGATGTGCACTCGACGAAACTAGTAAAATCGGTTTTCTAGGACGATCACACCAGTTTTTGTCCGCGTAAACGGAGTTAGGAACCGCTTTGTTCGGCTGGCTGGTAGCTAATGGCTGATGGCTGGTGCTAATTTGTTCTGAAAGAAAAATACTGCTAGCTGGCTGATGGTTGGTGACCGGTGCTGATCTGCTGTGAGAAAAAATACTGCTGGCTGGTGGTTGATCAGCCAGACCAACAAGACGTCTGGTGGATTATGAGAGAGTATTCTTTTTTTTTGAAATTAAAGGTAGGAGCACTGCCACATCATATAAAAAGAATGTGCCTCATATTAAGGGAAACGAGGCCAAACCATACAATGCTCAGTTTATTAAAGGAAAACCGAGCGAAAACCAAACACGACGCTACACCACCATACCCTGGGAGAGGACCCAACAAGACACCACCAAAGCAAGCGTCGTTTAATAACGCTGTTCCACGCCAAGAGGCGCAGCCCGCTGCAAACCGCAGTAATGACCCACAACTCCTCCACCATAGCGCTGATCTCCTCAAGCCACACGTCCATAGTCGTCGAGCTCCCAGCCACCACCGCAAAACCACAGCCAAATCTTGACCCGAAAGACACCTCAAATTCGTGGGGGCCTCGCCTCATCCACCTCCTCACAACACAAAAGCAACCACCTTGAAGCAACACTCCGCCGCTGGACACTGCTTCGCCAAGACTTGTTGTGCCGCCGTGGCTCAAAGAAAAGCCATGCCACCACCGGGAACACCACCGCACCACAAACGCTAACCCGAAGCCAACAACAACCATGTTCCCTCAGCACCTCCCAATCTAGCCATGAACGAGAGCCACCACCGCCCAACGGACCACACCCACCCGAGGTCGCCTCCCCCCACCAATGGCGATGCACACCGCAAGCCAAGCCCGATCTCAAGAAGCGTCGCCTCCAAGGAGGATGCAACGCCAAAAGCGCCGCCGACGCTTGTCCACGAGTGGACAGGGTTTTCACCCAGAGACTTATCATGCAGCAGGTAGAGCAACTCCAGTGGCGCCCCCATCGGGGAGAATGACGCCCGAGGGCGCCGTCGCCAAGGCTTTCGCCCGGAGTGACCCAGCCTGCTACACGAAACTCGGCCCGCCCCGCGCCGTCGAGCCGCGGCAACGAGCCGGCGGGCGGCACCAGCGACAAGCAACGCCGACAAACACACTCCTCAGCAGCCCAGCACGCTCCTCAGCACCACCATGGCGCCTCGAAACGCGATGCAGACCGCCTAGGCCCCACCACCATGGCAGAGCCCACCGAAGACCTATCGCCGACCGCGCCGCCACGCAGCACCTGCCGGGGGATGGAGAGAGAAAGGGGGAGCCCCAGTATAGCAGAGCGCCGCACCTGCCTCCCCTACCCCCTCCGCCAGCCCCGCCGTCCGCCGCGCCATCGCCCCCGCCGCCGCCGCACGCCCGGCTGCTTGCACGGCCGGAACACAGAAGATGACCGTAGCCGCCACCGCGCAGCACTTGTCGGGGGAAGGGGAGAGGAGAAGGGGAAGCCCCAGCACAGCAGAGCGCCGCACCTGCCTCCCCTACCCCCTCCATCAGCCCCGCTGTCCGCCGCACTCCCGGCCGCCTGCACGGCCGGGACACACAGATTCGGGCACGGAGGCACCAGATCAGCCCTCCTGGGTGGCGGATCTAGTGCCTCCAGGCCCCTCCGCCGACAAGGCCTGGTGGCCCCGCCGACCGTCGCCGCCGCGCCAGGAGATTCTCGCCGCCGCTGCAGGGGGAAGTCAACCACCGCACACTTTCCTTTTCCACCAATCCGGCTCCTCGACCACGGCGCCGTCGTGTTCCCTCCGCGCCGCGCCACACCGCGACGCCGCCGCCATGACCGCTTAACGGCCTCCCCGCGCAGCACGCTTGCAGTCTCCCTGGCGAAAACCTCGCTGCTGCCTTCCTTGAGGACACGCACGGATTCCCAACGGCCCATCTCGGGTGGCGGCGAGGCGGTGGAGGGTGGGAGGCTAGGGCGGCGCTAGGGTTAGGGTTCGCTCAGGTCGCCCACGCGGGAGACGACCCGAGCGTTGTAGAAGGCAAATAAATCCCTTTTGAGATGCAGATCAATCCCTTTTGCTTGGCTGCGCGTGAAGCGCACAGGATGGGCCATGCATCCAGGCGAGCAGCGGGGATAGGACACGAGCGTCGAGCAAGCAGTGCAACAGGGCAGGCGCAAGCTGCGGCAGGCCCTGCATTACCGACATCCTGATCGTGCCGTGTGCAGGGCGGCAGGCCCTTGTGTGGATGGTGCAGCAGCCAACGCCGGTCTGCATACGGCTGCACTTTGCTTGACATGTGGACTGTCCTCAGTCCTCGTCAGATTATCAAGCAAGGCCTTGAGCTTGGTGATCAGATTGGCGTCTCGTCCATGTCAAGAAGACTTGCTGGTCGGGTCTTGGCTCCGTAATTCGAGTCACTTTGCTTGCCTTGGCTGACAGATGAAGCTTTTTTTTTTTGAGAAACCGGGTTGTTTACTTTATTGATATAACATATTACATCGATAATTTACAAGAACATCCCTCACAAGATAAGAATTACAACCATGTCCTTGTAAAACTGTCCTGGTGATCCTCGATGCTGGTGACCGGAACCGCCATCTGACGCTCCCTCTTTGGAAGAAAGAAACGACGAACTTGCAGCTTGAAACCGAGGTCCAGCTCGACGAGGAAGCTTCCAAAGAAGCCACATCAACTTTTTTAAAACCATCCTTGGCAGCAACTGGCACACCGAAATCATCGATGTACGCTTGAATCGATGAACGCCCTTTTAATCCACCGCCGAGGTAAAGGAAATCAGACGCTCCAAGATCTGCAGGTGACTCCAAATCGTCCAGCAGCAAAGGGACACCGAAAGGAAAACTCCAACCCGATTCCTCAAAGTAGGAGTAAGCTAACCTCCGATTTGCAGCATCCACGCCGGAGCCGCATCGGAGTACTGGCAACCTTGTCGTACGCCAGAAACCTGACACCGCCAAGGTACAAAAAAACCCATGCGACCTCGCCATGGGTACATACCTTCCAATATTTCTCCACATATCCATTGCCGTATCCTGGTTTACATGTCCAGCCCTGTCATTGGCACCACGGGCACCAACGGCATTAAGAAAAACACAGAGAAACCAAACATCAACGCAACCGATAAAATCGATGACGAACTCGTCGATGTTGAGATCCCCGCAAAAGATATCACCATCAAGCACCACATGCAACTTAGACAGCACCAGGACTCGCTCACCAAGAACACAGGCAATAGAAGGAAAACTCTGGAAGGGACAAAAGCTTACCGACGAGAACTTCACCGGTAAGAACTCCAACCCTAGTCTAGGTAAAACTACTCTACTAGAAGAGGATATGTACATCACCCACCGGATCCGCCATTCCCCAAGCACATCCGCGCCAAAAAGGCCACCGACGGCGAAGAAAAGCAGCGAATCTGGCGGGGAATCGAGAAATCGCCTGCGCGTCGCCTCTCTCAACTGTTGGGGAACGGACGCTTCGAGAGGAAGCGACAGATGAAGCTTTTTGAGAATGGACACAGGCAATAAGCCCGTGGACTGCGGCCTATCCAACACCAACCGGCCCAAAATGCTCTGCGAAATGACCAATAACCTGCGACTGATACGAATTCTCCTCGACTGCGTCAGTGACGTGCGAGTGTAAGGAACGTGATGAAGAAAGAGGTTCTGTTAATCTGCAGACGCCCTGCAACATGAGTAAACCCGGCATACACTTATGCACCTCCAAACGTTAATTATCTATTATCAATTGGTACGTGCCGTTCAAGAATCAATTAACATATCTTGAGTACACAGATTACAGCAAGAAATATATTCAACGTGAAACAGTAGCACCAGTAGCAACAATCGACTTGACAGGATATTGAGAAAACAGAAACAGAGTCGGACGGTGCCTAAAAACAGAGTCCATTTAGGTAAAGTTATCGATCAGGCCTAATTGCACACAAGCACACCTATGCGATCAACTAACTTTAATTTCCAGTGTTCCAAATCCACAACAAGAGGGGAGACGACATGACCTTCACCTCCTGCTTGATCGCAGCTTCGGTGTCCACCAGCAAAGCGGCCGTCCGTGTTGTGGGAGAGCAGGTCGTAGCGGTGGACAAGCTAGCTAGTCTTGAATAATCATCGCAGGCTCGCAGCAGTAAGTACGTACCATCGAGAGGCGACCTGGTAATAGATGTACGTACGAGTTTCTCTACCACGTGAGTGATAGCATTCCTCCTGCACACCAAAAGCAACACTTAAATAATCTGACCCACCATCCGCCGTATAATTTGCCCCAATTATTAGAGAATAGAGATGACTCGTGATTGCTGACAAGGACAGACATCCGTACGTGTGATTTGCAAGCAGGGAACTAGGGTCTTGTTTAGTTTGCTAAAGTTTCTGACGTTTTCTCCACTCTCTCTCCATCACATCACATTAAATACGCCAAAAGATATATGTTCGGAGTATTAAATATAGGTAAAAATAACTAATTACACAGTTTTGATGTACTTCGCGACACGAATCTTTTGAGTCTAGTTAGGCTATGGTAGAATAATATTTACCACAAACAAACGAAACGTACTACAGTGTGCTACAGGAGTTCGAAACGTTGAAAAGACAAAATTTTCCAACAACTAAACAAGGCCTAGGTAAGTTTGTGCAAGTATGTACCGCACCTGGATTTTCTCAAATCAAGAACATGCTAATAAGCAGCTAACATGCATGCACATGCAAAATGCCATGGTAAGACGACGGGGATGAACTAAAACTCTTAGTACTCCCTCCGTCTCAGAATATAGCTTCGTTTAGACTTTTTCAAAGTCAAACTTTCTCAACTTTGACCAACAATAACTCTTAAAATAATTTATTTTAAATAGAAAGGATTGCATATTTTGATAATTGGTTTCATGGTAAATCTACCAATATCATTTTTGTGTTAGTAGTATTTATGATTATTTCACTATTCATGATCAAAGTTGACTAAATTTGACTTTGAAAAAGTCTAAACGAAGCTATATATTTTGGGACAGAGGGAGTAGTCATTAGCAGACAAACAGCAGAAGAAGAAAAGACGAGTAGGTACGTACTTGCATTATTCAGGCATGGGCCTCCAATAGAAATAATATCGATCGATTTCAATGTTGGGGTGGTTGGGATGGACATCCGCCTCGTGCCTCAACCTCTCTTCCACTTCCATCACCACCTCTTCACTGACATCCTTCTTTCCACGACGGTCAACACACATACTCCGTAGGCACGGCAGGTGGCTCAAGGCCAGGTCGTCACCATTAACATTGCCGGCAGTGAAATCCTCAAGTCGGATAGAGAAACTGAATTTTTCAAGCCTGGGCATAGCTCCACGTGGGAACACCGACGGAGCCATTGAGAAACCGTAGAATATACAATCTGATACACATGGGAAAGCGTCAGTGCTGACTACGAACCTTTCCAGCACTTGTATGACTCCAGTCACTTGTACTTCAAGATAACGTAGAGCCTGCAGCATCCCGAGGACTCGGATGTCATCCGTTCTCACTTGAACCATCCCTATAAATAGGACGGACAGAAAGAGAAGCGATGTTGGGCTAATCCATGTTGGCAAGAAAGTGGTGCAATTAATACGAAGAAAGCTCAGGTTGCCCAGGGACTCCACCGAGCCTTCCAGGTCAGCTGCCACGTCATTTGTGTGTACTGTTAGGCCAGTCTCAGTGCAAGTTTCATGAGCACAGTTACCTAGACTGAAAACTAGGTAAATGTGTCAATGGAGTTTCATAGGGATGGATGAAACTCTCCTCACATCCTATGAAACTCTCTTATTCTCTCTCTTCGCCACGTCAGCACATTTAATGTCATGAAATCCTTCGTGAAACTCCACTTAGACTGTCCTTAGTTCTTTGATTTTGTGCAGTTTTGCTAGGGATTTCACAAATGCTGTACACAGGTTTTCATCCCATCTGCCATCCTTGTCCTTTTTGAGGCGGACAAAGAGAATCCCCAGTTGCGTTAGATGGCCTAGCTCTTCCGCCATGCATGCAGAATCCACACTCACGTCCCAAAGCTCTTCTAGCAATGTTAGACACCTCAACCCATTAGGCAGCCTTGTACGCTCAGGAATACGTAGGAAAATCAATTGTCTTAGACCTACAATACTCGACGGCAGTTCGGCTATTAGAGTCTGAAACAAGTCCAAGGTCTACAAGAACTTTAGCTTCCCTATCTCTACTGGGAGCTCACCACCATATAAAGTTCGTGCTAGGCTTAGATACCTCAGGTGTAATAAGTTCCCAACAAACCTCAGGTTTGGATGGTCCTTAAGATTGCAACCTTGGAGATCCAACACGCGCAGAAGATGGCAACATGAAAGGGATGGCAACGAATTAATTATACCAGAACTAAAGATAGTAAGGGACCTCGATTTTGACATGTCCATTGTTGTTGGCCAAGTTGTATTGTGGAGAGATAACCTTCGACCTTTCTTGCTTGCAGAAGGAGTCCTTTGCCTGCTATCACTTAGTATAGTGGTAGCAAAATTTTCTTCTCTTGACAAGGAACAAATAAGTTCAAGCACCATTACATGCACACGGCAATACATGGGGTTACCATAACGATCCGTACCTGCTAACTGAATCAGGTTTCTATTTAGAAGCTCAATGAAGTAACTCTCTCCAAGCTCATATAAACTTTGAGTCTCTTCTCCATGCTGGATAAAATCTTCAGCTATCCACTATTGAGTTGCATGCACCAACCAATTCAACCCAAAAGCTTAAGCTGATAGGGAAAGGTGGGCAATTCACTTATACTCCAACACTCCCCCTCACGTGCAGGCTCCCCCAGGCCGCATACGTGGAATATTGGAGTGGGCTGTAATTATTTTAATTAACGCGCCTGCCAGGATTCGAACTCGAGACCTCTGGCTCTGGTACCATATTGAGTTGCATGCACCAACCAATTCAACCCAAAAGCTTAAGCTGATAGGGAAAGGTGGGCAATTCACTTATACTCCAACATCCACCTCCATATTAAATGATATTTCTCAATGTAATGATCTTCCGGAAATATACTTAGATATAGTAGACAAGTCTTCAAATGAGATGGTAGATCATAATAGCTAAGAGATAATATCTTTCTCATATTTTCCATATTGTGATTGCTTCCAAGCCCGGAACCAATGGACTCACAGACTTCATTACACACGTTTATGTTTCTTGACTTATTAGCAATCAAGCTAGATGTGATAACAATAGCTAATGGCACACCACCACATTTCTTCAGTAACTTTTCAGATACTTCAGAGAGATCTATAGGGCATCTGTCTTCACAACCAAAGATTCTTGTGTCGAATAATGTTTTAGAGCTCTCATAGCTAAGCGGTTCCATCTTATAATAACAACCAACTTCCTTAGCAACATCATGCTTGCGGGTAGTTATGACTATTTTACTTCCCAAGCCATTGTCATCCAGAGCATTTCTTATTATTTTCCATGATTAAATATCCCATACATCATCTATAACAATGAAGTACCTGCACATATTGCAATAGGATAGCCAAATAATTAAGCTGCTTACAATAATTAGTGAAAATATAGAATTATTTGAAGATAGCACATGCAGTTAGTACTACAACAAGAACAGACCAAGATGTAGAACTAGTGCAATTGTTTAATATGCTTGTCAAATGACTGAGCAACTTAGAGAGTCTGCAATGGAGACACTTCAGCAGCTACGTATAATAAGCTGACAGAGGCATAGCTAGCAAACTATCGGGAAAAGGCAATAGGACAAGATGATAAATAGAAAAGTTGGTTTTAATTATTAGGTGGGCGATGCGTAGTACCTCTTGTCCCAGAGGAATTCTCGGAGTTCATCAATGAGCCGTCTTTCGTCCAGTATTTTCAGATTAATGACTGTAGTGTAACGTGGCCTATCAAGATCAATGAGAATGTCTCGCAATATTTTCTTCAAGTCTGAGGCCAACGGGAACAAAAGCTTTGAAACGGGTGTCAATTGTAAGCTTCTCATACACTGCTTTGACAAGCGTGGTCTTCCCCAATCCTCCAACTCCGACAACAGATACAATTTTCCTCTCCTAGTTGAGCTGCATGCCGTGATCCCCTCCGGTTAGCATTTGTATGAGCTTATCCCTTTGCTCATCGATGCCCACTAGCTGTGACACTTCTGTGTATAGAGCCGAGAGGTGAGGATCGATGCTTGTCGTAGCAGCTGGTCTGTGCACAATATCATCAACTGTGTACCTTCCACGCAGTAAGGCCACCTCCTCAAGTTGCTTACTGAGCGCATCGATTGCGCCCGCAATCTCGTGGCGAGCCTTGCCCTTGGTTAAGCTAAAGAGGTTTCCCATCTTGTTCATGAGCCGTTTGACCTTGTTTGCATCAGGTGGCTCCTTAGGGTCCCCGTCGACACGGACGAGGAAGGTGTCGAGGATGTCTTCCATGTCGTAGGAGGCCTCCCTGACGTCACGAGCCCACAGTTGGACTTGCTTGTCCAGTTCGTGGGGAGGCACCTGGGCCACCTTGCTTAGGGCGGTGTGCATGCTCTCCATCTCCCGAGTCAGACGCCTGATTTGGTCCTTGACGCCGGTCTGCAGCTTGTACTCATTGTTGAGCAGCTTCAACAGCTTGGTGGGGAGCTTGCCCAGCGCACCCGTCACGAGGTCCATGCTTCCTGCCTCTTTAATACAACTACAGATCAAACTGACACAAGAGGAAAAACAATAGGAAACTTTTCAGTTCAGATCTAACCGAACCCCAAAATCTGGAAAAAGTATCAGATAATTGCATCGTAATGAAACTAAAAACAAATATTTCAAGGCAAGTACTTCTGAATGGACAAATAATTAAAGGCTAACCAAAATTAGTCTCGATCAAATGCTTCTATTTAAACTAAAATGTTGGATCATGTATGTGAACATTTTCCAAATGAAAAGGTTTCAACTCACCAAGATTTGGATCTTCCCAGCGATCAGCTACAGCTACCTGGAAGCCGAAGTGCGCTGGCTGGGGTGGCTTGATGTAGAACATTAACGCGCGAGTCCACCCGTTCATCAATGTTCATTAGCTGCCGGCCGGCACCAAGCCCACTTGTTGGTTGTTCTTTCCTTTGGCCTTATGTCCTTGCTGTATATTGGCATCTTCGTGGAACCAGCAGAGCAGATCACGCCAAGCCAGACATTCATCAGTGGGTACTTACCTAACCTGCCACTTACTATCTCCTACTCCTAATTTATAGTTTGTGTATGCTGTCAATGACTCAGCCTCATCAAAGAATAATTGCAAGTAGTCACGAAAGGTAACCTTTTCAAGGTTCAATATTGCAAGGAAAAGTTCGCATTTTTGGGCACCCGGCACATCATCCTTGAAATGCTGATGGGGTATGCAATGGAAGAATGGACGAGCAAGTCTTTGCAGTTCGGCCACCAAATGGAGACGGGTTTGTAGATTAAACGCTAACAGAGAAAGACCAACTCGATCGGCGCACCAAAAGCTATTTTCCTCAAAGCCAGAAGCATCCGTAATCTCTGCCTGAAGACGTCTTGCAACATGAATCAACACGTCAACACATTGTGCCGTTGCAGAATCAATTGATATATCTTGCGTAGACAGATTACAGCAAGCAACTATCGACTTGCAAGACAGGACTGGATATTCAGAAAACAGAAACAGAGTCGGATGGTGCCTAAAATCAGAGTCCATTCAGGTAAACCTATCGATCAGGCCTAGTTGCTCACAAGTAGACCCATGCCATCAATTAGCTTTCCACTGTTCCAAATCCGACAACAATGAACTCTGCTAAATGTATCACTGTTGACGGCCTCGGTGCGTCACATGCATCACACTACGGGAGATCGCGAGTATGCCGTGAGCCAGACACTCACGGCAAAGAGCCGAATACTCACGGCAAACGGTTTGCCGTGAGCCGCTCTCGGCAACCAGCTCACAGCAAACAGATTCACGGTAAACGGCGGGTTTGCCGTGAGCCGGGCCCGGGGCTCACGGCAAACGTTTGCCGAGAGTGGCCACGGCTCTCGGCAAACAAGGCGCCAGAGGTGACGGTGACGGAGCACGTTTGCCGTGAGCCAAGGATCTGGCTCATGGCAAACAGCTCCAGTTTGCCGTGAGCCAGATCCTCGGCTCACAGCAAACAGGCGAGACGAGCTGCCACGTAGCAGCCCGTTTGCCGAGAGCCGGTGCAATAGCTCACGGCAAACAGCCAGTCTTTGCCGTGAGCTATGGTAATTGCTCACGGCAAAGATCCAGGCTTTGCCGTGAGCCCTTGCAATTACTCAGGTAAACGTTTGATTTCTTTTTTTTCTTTTACACAGATTCATATATGACACCCCAAATCATCACACGCAGTTTATAAATCACCATAATCATCACAGGCAGTTTAAATATCACCATAATCACCATACACATCGCATATAGTCCATACACATCACATATAGTCCATACACATCACATAGTCCATACACATATAGTCCATACACCACATATAGTCCACTAAAGCAAATAAAGTCTAGAATCTCATCCACAAGTCTAGAAAGTCATCCACAAGTGAAAGAAAGTGTCCAGGTGAACTCATTGGTCCGGCGGAGGGCCCTGTGGCGACTGCGTCGCCGATCCCCCAGTCGGCGGCACCTGCGGCCCCACTCCCGGCTGCTGAGGTGACCACTGAGGCCATGGCCCCCACCCAGAAGGCTGAGGCCCCCACCCCGGCTGCTGGGATCGTGAGCTGCTTCTTTTCACCATCACCAGAGTCCACCTCAATGAACCGAGACGCTTTACATTTTGGACAGTACTTCGCATTCTCATGATCTCCTCTGAATAGGACGCATCCCTTTGGATAGGCATGTATCTGCTCGTATGGCATCTTAAGTGTACGAAGGACTTTTCGCGCTTCATACATGTTTTTCGGCAATATGTGACCTTCGGGAAGCATGTCACCAAAAATGGTCAGCAAAGCATCGAAGGCGTCTCGACTCAGATTATACTGGGACTTAATGGCCATCAGTCGGCCGATGGCATCTAGTTGAGATACTTTGGTGTGTTGGTGAAGGGGTTTTTGTGCTGCCTCTAACATGTCATAATACGCCTTCGCGCTTGGCTCAGGCTCCTCCTCCGGACGTTCTCCTTCGAAATGTGCTTGATGATAGTCATCTATCATGTCTGCTACTCCAGCATCACCATCAAATTCTCCGATGCGTTGTCTCACGGCCTCGTGTCTCATACGACTGGTTTCACTATGGCGGGTCCACTTGGTATGGTCTTTCGTGAATCCAAACTTGGCCAGATGTTTTGTCATCTCACTCTTTGTATGCCGACGCGTGTTTCCGCATTTGCTACAGGGACACCAAGCGATAGGCAACGGCCCTTTGACCTTTGCAAATGCTTCATCCAAGAAAGCTTGTGTGTTTGTAACCCATTCCTTTGTCATCTGACCCCTTTGCCATCCATTGTACATCCACTCACGGTCACCCATTCTCTATCAGAACAGCATGTTATATAAAATGCATGCATCATCTATACGTTGTCTATAGACTCTAATAGGTAAAGATAGGTCCTAATCCCACCCGTGGATGCGTAGATGGGGTCAGTTCCTATGGTCTACTCTGAGCCGAGACAGAATTTCGGCAGCACCTCCCTGCTGTTCTCCAAATACACGTCCCAGTAGGGAGATTGTGTATCCAGAGAACAATGGGGAGGTGCTGTCGAAACTCTGCCTCGGATCAGAGTAGACCATAGAAACTGACCCCACCTATGCATCCACGGGCTGTCCAAAAAACGTGGACAATTCGAAACAGATACGGCCATAAATATGCAAAGTTCTGCATATTTTGAACCGTATCTCTTCCGAACGGGAAACGCCTAGGTAGGTTACGCGATCTACGACATCATATGCAAAGAGAGTGAAATATGCCTCACCTTGCTGGGTGAAGATGAAGGCGGCTACGGCTTCAGACCGGGGACGGCAGCGGGAACCTGGTGGTCGATTCCTGAAAAAAAACAAACTATGTAAGTTGTAAATTTCGACAGACCTCCCCTACACGGTGCTGTTTTAAAAACCTGCAAGAAAACAACGGCTCGATGGCCAATAACCATATTCAACCTCAGGTCTCTCATTTGACCTAGAACTTGATCATATACAACATCACAGATACTAGAAAAAGGAGTTCCATGCCATCACAGATACTAGAAAAAGGCACACTGAAATTTGCTAACTAAAATTGAATCTCAAGCATACATACATATATACCTAACTCCAATTGGATTTCAAGCATACATATATATATATATATACCTAACTGAAATTGCTAACTAAACATAGGCTACCTAAAATTGCTCACTCAAAATGCTATCTACAATTTGCTAACTGAATTTTGCTAACTAAATTTTGCTAACTAAATTGGTATGCCGCGAGGGGGGGGGGGGGGGCGGGCACAGGCACAGGGGCTGACCTTGCAACCGCCGGGCGCTGGAGCAGGGGGCCGGCCTCCCCCACAGCTATGGCCGCGAGGGGGCGGGCGCGTGGACTGCCGACCGGGGAGGAGGCCGGGCCCGGCCGGGGAGCAGGGTGCCGCGCGTCAGGGGTCCCCTGCTGACGACGGATCCCAGCAGCGGCAGCGCCCCCCTCGCGAGCTCCCGGCGATGGTGTTGGGGAGGACGACGGTAGTGTCGGGGACGAGGGCGCGGCACCACCGGGAAGGAGGGTGTGGCCGGGGAGGGCACCACAGGGGAGGAGGGCACGGTGCGGCCGGGGAGGAGGACAGCGGCGGGAGGACGAGAAGACGTCAGACGCGCGGGGCTGGAGGAGGACGGCGGCGCGGCCGGGGAGGAGGGCGCAGCGCGGCCGGGGAGGATGACGGCGGCGGGAGGAGGAGAGGACGTTGGGCGCGCGGGGCTGGGGGATGGCGGCGCGGTGCGGTGGCGGCGGCGCGTCGCGGGGAGGAGCACGGTGGCGGGGCGGTGCGGAGAGAGGTGGAGGGCGTCGGCGGGGAGGAGCACGGTGGCGGGGAGGAGGGCGTTGGCGGGACGGCGGCGGCGCGGTGCAGTGGCGGCGGCGGGGACTGGCGACTGCAAGTGTGTGGCCGGGTGCGGCGCGCGTGTGCGTGGGTGCGTGGGTGTGTGCGTGTAGGGTTGGCGTGCGTGTGCCACTGCAAGTGGGCCCGCGGGCTGTTTGCCGTGAGCCGTAGATCTGGCTCACGGCAAAGTTTGCCGTGAGCCAGATCTACCGCTCACGGCAAACAGCCCCTGTGGGCTCAAACTGCGCCGGTCGGTGTGGGGCCCGCCTGGTCGCCGTGAGCCGTACACAAGACTCACGGCAAAAAGGGGCGTTTGCCGTGAGTCCCGCGAAGGCTCACAGCAAACATGCATGTTTGCCGTGAGCCACTCTCGGCAAACATCCATTTTGAATTTTCTTAATATTTTTCTTGTTTTTCAAAAAGTTTTCCAATTTTTTTCTAGTAGTGCATTGTGAGCCTTACATGGTAAGCTCACTGTATATTGTCCATTTTATACTTTGACGAATAAAAAACATCGGGTTCATTGTGATTTTACCTTAAAGTCTTTCATTTTATGTAGTTCGATAATGATAAAAAATATGAAAATAATCCAAAATTTTACAAAAAACTAAGATAAGGCAATCTATATTGTGTATTGCTTGTAGGCAAATTTTTGAGGTCAAATTTGAATTCGAACTTTTTGAACAACACAAAACCTAGTCATCTAAGTCTGACTCTCGGAAACTTCTACTGAGATGTTCCAGTTTCTGAATAGCGTACATGTTGAGTTATTCGAAACCTTCTCAAATCTTTACCACAGCCTCCACACATGATATAATGAGCTCCGGACAAATTTCATTATTTTCCAACATTTTAAGGATTTTATATAATTAAAACACTTTTCGACGATACCCTCATCATCATGTTTGGAGAACCAAATGCTTGAAATTTTCTATCATTTCATGGTAAAGGTATTAAAATTGACTTTAAAACATGAATATCAAATTTGCGCTAACTTAAGTCTATGATTTCATGCACTTCCAGTTCAAATCAGGCCTATACAAAATAAATAATTAGAATGAAAAAAATTGATAAATATAGCAAACTGAGTTTAAGTTGTGTCGAATTCGAACATATAGTTTGGAAATGATGTATTGTAGCATTTAAAAAAAGATTGGACTAGATTGGAGCATTTTTTTTGCCAACATTTGCCGTGAGCCGGCCAATAGCTCTCGACAAACATTCCTGTTTGCCGTGAGCCGGAAGAAAGCTCACGGCAAACAGGCATGTCTGCCGAGAGCTTTAATCTTCGCCGTGAGCCTCCTTGACACCACACGGCAAAATAGACGACTGAGGCTCACAGCCGTCGTCCCCTGTCAGTTGTGCCGTGAGCGACAAACTTTGCCGAGAGCGAACAAGTCAGGCTCACGGCAAAGGCTCGTGGTTGCCGTGAGTTTTACAGTTGCCGAGAGCTAACCACTCCGGCTCACGGCAAAGGCTTGAGGAAGCCGTGTTTCCTGGGTATGCCGTGAGCTTTTGAGGGACTCACGGCAAACAGGTCTGTTTGCCGAGAGCCCGACATTTAGCTCACGGCAAACTTCCGACGTTTAGCCACCACACGACGTTGTAGTTCCGAGCCATGCTTTGCAGCTCCAGGCATCCGTCCAGCCAATCGATAGGCCGGATAGTACCATCCGGATACATCCTCCATCTCTGGCTTGTTGCGCCACCGCTGCACGTGTCAGTGTAGACGCCTTTTTTGCCGTTGTAGTAGATGCACTGGTTATTCTCGCCGATGATCATGACGTCGGTGCCGGCAGCTCCGACAGTCACGTTGGTGCTCTGCCAGGCTTGGAAGCTGGAGCTGGTCGGCTTCTCCACTGTGAGCCCATGTTTTCAACTAGTCCGATTAATCGCGACTAATCGCAATTAATCGTTCTTATCGCTGAGCTCATACCGATCAGCACCATCGATCCGATTTGAGCGATCAGAAAGCTACTCGTCCGATTAATCATCGACTTATCGCGATTAATCGTCCGATTAGGTTGAGGACGATTAGTTTTGAGCAAGATAAATTGACTAACCTGAATAATAAATGTGTTTATATTGTATTTGAATGGTATTTGAACATATTAGATTAAAGATATACGCACAGTTCCACTCCCACAATCCACACTCCACACTCCACCTTGCGTTGGGGCACGGCTACCACTCAGTCTACTCCACCCAGTGTCAGATCCTGCGCAATCCGTTGTATTTATAGCTTTATACTATGTATAATATGGTATATTGATTCAGATATATATAGGACGATTAGACTACGATCAGGACCGACTAGCCTCGATTAATCGGGCTGATCGACGACTAATCGCCTGATCGGTACCCTTACGATTAGGTTCGATTATACGATTTGAAAACATGGCTGTGAGCCTGGAACAAGAGGGCATTTGTATAGCATCAGAAGCAAAGCTTTCACCGCGAAGGAAAGCATGTTGTCAACTACTATGTTGCCCAACAGAACATCATTTTGAAATGCAAAGCCGTCACTTCTCTGGATCTCTAAAGAGAGTTGCGACCAGCTGTTCTAAAGTCCAATAATAAGTGCGCTGGGTGGAACTGAACCATCCTGTTTTATTTTGAAATGTACTAGTTCCATATTACTCCAATGGATCATCTAATTGCTAAGAGGCAGCCTAACTAGCTAGGAATGAGGGGCATCATCAGGATGATAAGATTGCCAACAGTAATTATTTGTTCAAATTCTATTACTCGCACTTTTTTTTGAGATTTTCCCAAGATTTACCGGCTGCCGGGTCTCAATATTATGGATACCCAATGCACGCAAATAAAAGGGGGACGCGGGACCATCCGTGCAGCAGCAACAAGCAGGCCGTGCAGGCCCGAATGGCCCACCTGCCACACGAGTCAAAACCGTACTGCAGCGTCCAGTAGCCAAGGGTTTTTTTTACCGTTTTAACACCGGCTACTGCCGGCCGGCGGTAGCAGTTACTAAATACCGAACTAATTCAGATTTGAAACCAAACCATGCAGTGCAAACGGTCGCCACCGGTTAACCGGTCGGTTACACCGGTTAGCCGGTCGGTTGCGAATCAAACCACACAGTTCAAACGGTAGCCACCGATATATGATGTAGTAATTAAGGTATATATGTATGATGTGTGTCACCATTTGTAAAAAATAGAGGAAGTGATGAGAACATAGATTTCTATGATAAAAATATAGCTCAAATTTGGACTCCATTAAATAAATTCAAGTTCACACATGTGATGCAAAGTGAAAAGTTAAAGATTATAAATATGGATGAAAACAATATGGAGTAATTACTAGCTAAAATCTATGATGAGAAATGCTGGGTGTTCAAATATTTAACGAATGAGATGTAGCTCAAGGCAATAGTTTTGTAGCAATGTGGATATGTATTTTTCATTGGAGATTCCACAGTAGTTCTCAGGAGATATGCTAGAAATAAAAAAAACTCTTAAAAATTCTCATAAAAATCAGCTATAAACTCTAAAAAATAGTCATTGATCTATTGTATTTTCTAAAAAAACCACCCACTACTATCATTATAAAAATATTCTAAAGTTAACCTCTAAACCTATATATAAATTAACTAGCTCTCTCATTATAAAATTAATCTAAAGTAACAATATACTCTTGATCCAGTTTACCCAAGCATATTATTATAAAGCATAACTTAATATGCCATTCTAAATTTGTATGTAAGTTACTCGCGTTTCCCATTATTAAAAAGAAGCAATATTGAACTACTAAATTTTAATCTAATTATCTTCATGTTTGTCATTTGGAAATGTCCAAAACTAACTAATATATGACAATGAATTATCTATTTATGTCATTGCTAATATCAAATACTAGGTTAAGGTATATATATGCATGAAGGGAATTACCATGTAGACCATTTATACGTATATGTTAGGAAACAGTGAAAATGCTGATTTTAATACTAAGCACTTTGTATGGATGTGTGATACAAAATGACAATGTATGGATGAAAAAGTCAATACAACAATTACTAATTAAAACTCAATCACTACTAGAGAAAAAGTATTATGAGTATTATGTTGAAGTATTAAAAAAGAGAGAAGGAAGTAGTATGTAGGAAACTTTGATTATTAGCTAAAAAACAAATTTCTAAATAATTTTCAAATACAATAGTTTTAAAAATATTAACCCGTGTGGGACCACGGGTTGATGGACTAGTATGTGCAAATAGTTATTTTCCATCTACATTTAATACTGCATACATGTGTCCTAATATCCGATGTGATGGATGAATTTTTTAGATAGGAACTAAACAGGGCCTAACTCAAATGCATAACACTAGGACCTGGAGCAGCGACCGTGACAAGGTCGCAGGGAGCAGTAACTGGATGTTGTGCCGCGTCCACAACAGAGCTAGTGATGCTCTACAATAGATTCAGAAAGTACAAGGATCGGCAGCTCCGCGCCAGATAATTTTTGGCATGTGTAACTAAATCCACGTCACCTCCACATCAGTCCAAACTCGTCTCGAGGACAAGTCAGCTCATTCGATCCGCGCCAGGATCGATGGTGTTACCGTGCCTCTGTCCGCGACAGGACAGTGGCGCGAGGTCGATGGGTCAATTTTGAAAATAGTTTACTTTCTGATCAAATCATAAAAATAATTTAATAAAATAAAAGGGTTAAAATACCAAAGAAATACCCAAACCTCCGAGCCTTCGCTTCGCTCTGTCGAAGTAAATATCCACTATGATCAGAAATGCCTCTGCTGATGGCGTGTAGAAGGCAGAGCCTGAGCTGAGGAACGCAGCACAACTCCATCCTAACAAAGAAAATTGTAAAAATGGAACTGCAATCGTTGACGCTTCGTATTTTGCCATTTGTAACGTCAACTCTGTAAAATTGGGTCTCCAAATATGTGACAGTACTTGTTTTCGATTCCGTTTATGGAACTCCTTTCCTATTTTCTTTCTTTGTATTAGAAAAGAGTATGGACATCTTTACCCTATCTTTACCCTTGTGGAGGTTTGTCGGATCGGCCATGTCGTCGCGGCAGGCCGTCGGCCGGCGCGGGCAGACCCTCGTCCCGTGTTGGCTCTGTTTCCTCGCTCTTCAGCGTTAAACATGCTCTGTTCCGCAAACACAGATAGATCATCCCGCTGAAGATCCATGATGTGATGCGCCGAAGCTGTTGACACCAAGTCACAATACATTTAGCAGAGAAATTTGCTCTGAGGGGTTTTATCTCTGTTCCCACTTGCAGAGGAGCACCAATTAAGCAGGTTGAAGGCTCTGCGCTGTGCTTGCCGAGCTCCTTGACGTTATCTGTGTGCTGTCCGGCGATGAGCTCTTGCGTTTCCACGCCGATATATACTAGTAACTGCAAAGCATCAAAAGTGAGCCATACATGCAAAAATCAATGATCACATCATCAAAAGTGCTCAATCAATGATCACAGAACCTGCTGGTTTTCTATTCGAACAAGCGGTTCCTCTGTTTCGCTTGGATGGCTCAGGCTAAATCGCCCATCGGTATATGAAAAAGGAAAATGAAAATAAAATGGAAAACATATATAAGTGCTCAAGCACACGCGTCGTCAGAATTAAGCGTTTGGCATATCCACGATGGGACACGCATTCAGAGTTCATCGCTCCATTTTGTTGACCTTGACCAGATCGGATCGGAAGCACAGACCACCGACAAGGAGATCGATGGCATATGTTGTTTGAAAAGAAAAACTGAGTTAGATTTATCTAGACAGGAGTGATGGTCTTTTCGTTATTTATATGGTCACTAGCTAATGATGGTTTGCACTTGTTACTTTTTACACGTGCTTATAAGGAATTAAACGGAACCACGCAAGGAATTACACCTGCTGACTTGACATTCAATTGATTTCATTAAAATCATCATAACATAGTTGCTAAGTTATTTATTATTTTGTATTATATATATGTTACTATATTTTTCTAAAAAGCAATATATATATATATGACTATATTATACTGTACCCAGGGTACACAATAACCTATTCCGCACCTTCGACCGCTCCCCTTCCTGCCCCGGTTTTTCTTTCTTTTTTTTCTTCCGGTTTTCTGACCCATGGAGATCGTGGGCGCAACCGTGTCCGTCCGTTTCTTCCACTTTCCCCTCTCCGTTGTCCTCGAGTCCTGCTCGCCGGCACCCGTCTCCCGGTGTGGCCGGCGCGGGTCCTCGTCGCGGCCTCCACGAGCGGCGAGGCCATCCCCGGCGCGTAGGTCCCAGCATGGCTGCAAGCGGCGGCGCGCGTGGGCGACGCACGGGCTTCGGCCTCCGGTGGCGCGGGGTAGGGCCGCCGGCGTGCGGCCTCGTCCTCCGGTGCCGGACGGGGCCGCCGGCGCGCGGCCTCGGCTTCGACGCTGGGAACACGGCCGCTGGCGCGCGGGCCTAGACCTCCAGCGACGCAGGCGACGCGAGGCACAGCTGCCGGCGTGCGGGCTCGGCCGTCGGCGCGGGCCTCAGCTCCGACGCGGGGAGCACGGCCGCCGACGCGCGGCCTCGGCTCTAGTGCAGGGCTCGCGACGGCCGGTGCACCGTCCCGTACCTAAGAGGCCAATACCCCACCGCCGGAGCCCCGTCCCGTGCCCGCGCGCCATCCCCGTGCGTCGCGCACCGCCCGATCCCTCGCAGTGCCGACGGCCACCAAGCCTAGCTGGCTAGCTGGCCGTACCGAACATCCCTCCAGGTCCACCGGCCTGATCTGGTCCTCCGCGTCGCCACCGTCTGCCCCATGCCCCGGATGCCGGCCACCAGCACCGCCCACCAGGCCGACCCTGCCACCCCGCAGCTTCGTCCCCGTTATCCAGGTACGGCACCATTGTTATCTGAGGTGCCGACAGCCTTGATAGCTCGTGAACAGATTGCAGAAGATGTGCCAAGCAGCTAGCGCGCCTGGTATTTGATAGTGAATTACAATTTTATTTGGGCATTAGCAAGTACTTTCTTGCCTTTCTTTCACGAACCAGGTACTAGCCTCGTGCACCAAGTGTTTTGAGGTATGATGAGCCATGCTATTGGTCCATCAGTATGTGATTGTTTAGAGATGCAATGCGCATATAGCATATGTTCGGTGACGCGTAGTTCTAAAATTTCATGGTTGTTTAGCTTTGGTTGCTTGTAAATTAACTACTATTCAGAAAATTCAGATACATAGTGGTGATAATTAACTACTCTTATTTATAATCTGGATCCAAGCATGGGGGGATTTCTAATCTCCTCTTTCTCCCCTGGTCAACTTTGTTTCATGACCGGGAGGATGCACAGCGTTGTGGTTCCTTTGGCCATTGGTGGCTGGAGACGAATTGCAGAATGGCAGTGTGAGGCTATAGATCAGCTGAATTTCGAGATCTAGCTAGGAAACAGTGACAGGAATCAGCTGGATTTTGAGATGCATCTTCTTTGTGATCCTCGTGGCCTTATATCATCCACGAGGCCATGATCAGGAAGTATGTACTACCTTCTGTCATTAACTTTTATTGATTAGGAAGAAATCTTGTGCTACACTAAATCTTCTTGCTGGAGGTATTTCATAATTGTGAATTTGCTTGTGTCTGTATACACCTATATAGAGCCGATCCTAAATAAGTATTGTTTGTGGAAATTGATGTCTGCTTTTATTCTTATTTCCATGTTGCTAGTTGCTACTCTATGTCAGACTGATAGATTCATATTTCTCACACTCTTAAATTTGCTTATGATATATAAACGAAGTAGCTTATGTAGTCATATATACTTCATTCCAGTAAGCAAATATGCGATGCCTGTGATGTGTTTTGACAAAATGCAGGGTTGGGAGTTCTGTGAAATTTCAACAGAAGACTTTGCAGTATTTTTCTTTCAGGTGAGGTGGTTAATATGCTCTTCTCACGTGCATTTAGGAATTAGGATTGCTAGATGTCTAATCTTTCTCTGATTCTGAATTAGAACTTAGAGGTGCTTATTATCAGAAAATACACTGATGGAGGCAGACAAAAAGTTGATTAAGATGTGGGTGCATCTGTAACCATATATGCATTTAACTGATAGATTGCATCCCATGAGTTTGTCTGAATGATTGTTAACCATTATATCTTTGTCTCATAACCACAACGGAGATTGGTCCTTTTTGGCAAGCTTCTGCAGTACGCAATTAACTGATAGATTGCATTTACAAAAGCTTAGACTGCACTTCAATGAGGGTTCTGTAAATCAGAGTATACGGCAGTGTGTTCTATTATATTAACTGGAAATTAGTTTTTACCTTGTTTGACCCATGTAGTTTAAAATGCTTATATGCGTTGTTCTAAACTATTTCCATCTTCCTGCAGCTCCAAGGTAATAACATTCAAGCAGGTTGCTCCAAACAAACAGTCTTGAGTTTTGAACGCATTATGAAAGACATCCAAACAAGCTGTTAGATGACGGTGCAGGCTAAAATAGCACGAGTGTAGAAAATTCATTCATGTCCTGAGAAATCCATTTGTATGTCACTAATATGACCCTGCTTCATATGGCGTGATTATGGATCCCAAAGAAATCATATGCTCATGTGTCATGTAGGTGAAGGCTAGAGTGCACATGTAGCTTATTTGCTTTACTTGCATTGTATGCCAATCACTTGTTATAGTTTAGGTTCAAGTTCTGTAAATTATTTTTTCTACTTAGTTCAATAGATATTCCATATAAATATATTACTACTTCGTGTTGAATGTATGCGTCAGATTTGCGCCTATAAAAATTGCGATAGTATGCTGAGCAAGTTTGACGTGTATTTATTCTTACATGTACTTGTCGGGGACGGCCACAGGGGTCCCCAAATAACAAGGGAAATCACCATTTTTTCGAAAAATAACAAAAGCAAACAACCAAAAACTCACAAACCGCTAGTCACGACACGCACGGCAGCGGCCCAGGGTAGGGAATGGCCCACGGCCCAAAAAGCCTCACCGGCCCAACGAACGGTCGACCTCCGGCATCCCTCGAGCGAACCTTCGTCTCGCTCGAGGGCCAGGCACCGCGCCGCGAAGTCTCCGCCTCGCTCGAGGGCTTGACGCCCCCTCGGGCGAGTCTCCGCCTCGCTCGAGGGCTTGACGCCCCCTCGGGCGAGTCTCCGCCTCGCTCGAGGCCACCTCCGAGCCGCGACACCGTACCTGCTCCCACGACCGGAGCATTAAATGCTCTGGCACGTCACGTGCGCCCGGGTCAAAGGCGAATCCCCTCCATGCCGGCCCTCTGACACCGCTTGGGAATCAGATCCCGGCGCTGTTCGACCAACCCGCACTGTGCGGCCATCCCCTGCGCTGTGCGGGTGCTGTGCGGGAAGGCCGGTGTCATTCCGTGACACTGTGCCGTCTACTCCCGTACCTCCTCCACGACGCGCCCCTCGAAAGAGGACGGCAACGCCCTCGAAAGGGGTACGACCACCAACTCCGCGCCCGCCCAGGACGACGCCGTGGTGTAAGGCCAGCGGAGCGCGTCACCTCCATCATCTCCGGCCCTGAGCGACCATCCCCGCCACTGTGCCGCCATCCCGGGCACTGCTGGGCCATCCCCCGCACTGTGGGGATCCAGGTTGACAGGACAACGTCATGCCCGCCACTATGCAACCTCCGGTCTTCCGTCAGCCAGGCCCTCGAGCCGGCGTACGGATGGCGATCAAACGAAGAGCTCCAGCGCTACTACCCTCGAAGTCGCCCCTGGACGGACACAGGAGCCACCACGATGCCCGCCAGGAGCAAGATTCGCCAGGACGGCCATCGAATCGCCGGCACTGTACGCCATGCCGCCACACCATACCTAGAGCTATGCGGTATGACTGTAAACCGCCTCCCCTTGGTCTATAAAAGGAGGAGGCGGCCCCCTGGCCGCAGGGGGACGAGACGACGAGATCATCACGACACACCCACACTCACCCGCATACTCGTTCCCTTCGATATTGGCACTTTGCCTCAATCACTTAGCAGGGACTTGGAGGCCTCTCCTCCTCTCCCGCCACGCTTGTAGCCCCCCTCTATAGGCACCACTGGTGCGAATCAATACAGCACGCACGCGCAACTCTGCTGGACGTACGACCCCGCGGTCGGAACCAGGATAAATTCGTGTCTCTGTGTTGTCATTTGCACCGACCATCGAGACGCTGATCACAGCGTATCTTACTAGTTAGTGTCGGGACTAATCCTAACACCGACAGTACTCAACTAGTAATTTGTTGAATAAAGCACTTGCAAATTGTCCTAGGAATATGGCCTGTTGAGCGCACACAGTAGTGTTAGGATCCTGAAGTACAAAAAAAAAATCATGACGCCGGTACTTCATTCGGTCCTGTGAGTAGAGAAAAGAAAAAAAAGGTTGCGTAGAGAGCGTGCGTAGCCACGTGAGGTCCTCAAGTGCACTGCAAAAAACTGGAGCTGGTCAATCATCGCGGTCCAAAAAAAAAAAACCGGGGTGGCTCCCCCCGCAAGCCTCGGCGAACGTGGGTGGGGACGCGGGTGGGAAAACCGGACGCCAGGCAGGCGGGCGCTCGGCGCCGGCGCGGCTGCGAAGGAGGCAAGGGTAAGTACCTGAGTACTCAATAACGGAGTTATATATATATATATATATTATGTTTTTTTGTGCCCGGCCATAGAATAGGCTATTCTATGGCCGAGCCCAACCGCTGACCACGCACTACCCAATCCGACCTCGGTCCCACTTACTCCACGTCTCCACCCCACCATCTGCCTCGGCTCCGCTCATCCGGTTATTCTCAGAAAAATCGTAATCCGGCTCGGCTCAACATGCGCCAGAGCCGAGAGCCATCAGTAGCCCCCAAATTACGTCACTTTCCGTGTAAAAACTAATCACTATTGTTCCTCATCACAAACCCGTCAAAATCCACTGGCAGATGCGCCGCCGGAGGCGATCCCGCCCTGGCCACATCCACGGCCATCCGACCTCTTGCCGCTGCTGCTTCCCAGATGGAACCTACCATCCTCGAGCCCTCAGGTACGTTCGCGACACTGTCATGACGGGATCTATCCGCGGCGGCGGCCACGGAGTCATCCTTGGTGGCGCATGTCCGCCGGAAGCCCATCCGAACTGCCCGTGTTTTCTATCTGTTACTCGTCCAAGGTTTCTAGACTGGCAGCCGCCCCTTGGATTAGATTTTTCTTCTCAGTTCATCCAAACTTATTCAGTGCTTTTCCGTTGGTCTGAGATGAGCAGACACAAAATCCGAGTTACTGATTCTAAACGATATGATTCCCTTTGTACTAGCAGCTGATTACCTCTAGATTTGCAGGTGATAACCCTTGGATTAGTTTTTTTCGTTCACTGTACAGCTGTAACACCCCAGGTGTTTGATTAAGCGAAATACCCTAATTAATCTTGATAATCAAGGTTAATTAGCTCCTAAGCGTGTTTGGCTTGATCTCACACACATTTGCACAAATGATCTTGGTCGAAATTCAAATTTCCGGTCAAACCCTCCTTTCTTGGTCAAACCCCTTTGATCCTAAATGGCTGATTTGGAATTCTTCCGCGTTCTCCAAATTTTGCTATAGAAGTTCAAAATCGGCCAATATAAAAGTTCTTCGTTATTTCCGGGGACACATTTTTCATAATTGGCGGACATTCAAATTCTGAGTGCAAAGCCGCTTATATTTGAGTTGAAGTTCCTGTGCGCAGTACATCGGGGCCGAGAATTCCTACAACTTCATCACGTTTTTCCCGTCAATCCTTTCATCGAAACATAGGTCGCCCTTTGTGAAAGTTGTAGTGCTATAGCTCCTCTACAACTTTTATTTTTGGAGAATTTCAACTTAGTTGGTACTTTTTGGAGTTAAGGGTTTTCGAAACAGGGTAAATGGTATCGAACAGGGCCAGCCAGCCGACGTCCCGCGCTCTCGCGCCGGCCGCGCGCGACGGCGCCCGCGTGCCACGCGTCGTCTGCGCGTTTCCCCGGCGTACGGACACTTCGGCGCCTCCGCGGTGGACTGCATGCGCTGTGGACCCTCCGCCTCGCTCCTTTGCCCGTACACCGCGCCTAGGAAACGACCGCGACAGGCCGCAGGCCCGGCCGGCCACGCGCCGTCGCCCGGGCGCGCGCGTGCGCATGCGCCGCGACATCTGGCCGCGCTGCGACTTAAGTCGCACGGCCACCTCGTCCTCGTCGCGTGAGTCGTCACAAAAGCGCGGCAAAAACACGCAGCCACAGCAGTGCTGCAGCTCGCCGCTCCTCTGTTCCGTGTCGCCGTCGCGCCATTGTTGTGCCGCCGCCGCAGCTCCTCCTCCGGTCCTCCTCCCGCTCCCTCCTCTCTACCACCCTACTGCCTGCACGTCCTCAGCACCGCACCACCGCCCGCAGCTTGCCAGGCCGCGCCATCGCCGGCCGTAGGCCGCAGCGGCGGGAGCCCGAGGCCGGCATCGCCGCCGGGCTGTGCTCACCGGTGCGCCCCGCCTTCCACCGCCCCTCCTCGAGTGCAAGCACGCCCTAAGCCTCCACCTGCACCCCGTGAGTCCTCCCGTGCACGCGCATTGGTCGGCCGACCCTCCTGCTCGCCGGAATCGCGGACGCCGCGGCCGTCCGCCGCCCTCCTCGCCGCCGGCCATCGCCGGAGCCGTTTCCGGTCGAACCAACCCCGCCAATCGGTCGAGGGTGAGCTCCTACTCCACCCTAGCCGCTCGCACGCCGGAGTCCGGCAGTCCCCCACCGCCGGCCGGCCTTGCTCCGCCGCCAGGGACGTCCTTGCGACGATTTCAATCTTTCCAGGGAGTTTTTCGTGAACCAGGGACCTGTGTGTATTTTGTGGAAAAGAGTTCAAGGGTCTCGGTGTAAATCTGTTTAGGGTTTTCTCTGCAGTTTCAAAAATTCACTAAAAATCGTATAAAATCAGAAAAATGCAAATCCAATTTTTTTGGGTTCCTGGTGAAGAAACCTACCTTTTCTAGAAAGCATGTATAGGGTTTTTCTGTGTAGTTTTTGAATGAAAATTCAAACTCAGTTTGAGATGTTTTTAGTGTAGTTTAAAATATACACATGCTATGGACTTGAATTTTGGATATGTTGCTATTTATAGCATGTCTAGATCTGTGACCAAAGTTGGCATGATTTTGATGTGTAGATTTTCAGTTATGATTTATGTAAGCTTTATGCTAGATTAAGCTTGATACTTTTTATAGTCCCTTTAGTTAACTTTTCCTTAAGCACCAGTGCACCCTAGGGCTTTGTATTTCTGAATAGTGCCTCTGGTTGAAGGGATGTGATTTTAGGATGTGTTTTGATATGTGTTTTGGAATTAATCTTGTGTAGGAGTTTAAATTCAAATTTTAAAAATAATTTGAATCTGAAAGTATGCTTTGGCCAGAGGCTTATTTTTGGTCTAAATGACTTGTAGGAGAAAGTTGAGATCAAAAAGTTTAGTAAATCTTTTTATATGAATTAATGGTGATTTACTAGGCTGAAATTTGTCTTTTTCGTATAAATTAATTTATAAAGGTTCTTAATCTAAATTTTGGTGTGTGAGCTTAGAATGGGTATATGATGATGTGTGCAGAAGCTTAGATTTATTTGAAGTGTTTTTGATTTTATATGGATTTATGGTTGTAAGGCTTGTTTTATGTAATTAAATAAAGAAATGGAAATTAAAGTGTTGAATTGTGAAAACATGTTATGTTTCTGTTTTTAAATTGTTAATCACCTTCCCTTGCTGTTTTGTGAAGTTAAATACTTTAGTTTGCTTTAATATGTACACAGTCACCATCAAGGTTAACCTTAGCTAATGCATGTGCATAAACGTGTAGATTTACCAGACGGGACGTACACGTTCACTCAGGAGGAGGGATCCGCTAGTGGTGAGCTGAACCAAGTTAGTGGGCAGCAAGACCTGGACCAAAGTCCAGAAGAGCCCAAGGCTGTGTTTGAGTCAGAGGAAGGCAAGCACCGGAGTTACATATAACCTTTTGATTAAAACTCATGCTCTTTTACTTTTCAGCAATTAATGTTACTTTGTGCATTTAAGTTTCAGGAGTTGTTTTGAAACCTAGATGCATGATCCTTAGGACCCCTATGCTCTTTTACTAGTATGTTAAGAACGCTAGTGCCATGCTCTAAGGATACGGTAGAAGTCGAGTAATGACTCATTGCTCGCGAGATATAGGATGCTTATGTTGGAATCATAAGTTGGTTAAATTGACTCGCTCATGTGGTAAGAGCAATGGGTTCGGTCTCGACCGAGTAGCATGGTGCTGGTCTAAGCTATTGAACGTACCAAGTGCTTGTCGGGAATGGGACCGGTAAGCCTAGTACCTAATGAACCAGTGCGGGAATTTTATCGCTACTAATCTTGAGATTCGTCTCCCGGTTTGATTCCGGTAGTGCAAGTGTGAGTATGGGCATGCCGTGTGAGGGCGTCCCAGTAACCTTGTACTTAGGACTGTGGCATCTTTTCCTAATCTGGGGAGTGACGGGAACCGCCTGGTCGGGGTAGACTCCGCATTTGTTTTTCTTTGGAATCTTGGGGTCTACCTTCCTCCGTGTATCTTGGGTTTACCTTGCAAGGATATAAATCGATCGATCGTCGGTCACTCGCCGTTATCTGAGTCGGCTTGACCACTGGCTACCCCATGTTTATTTATGAAACATTTTGGATTAATATTGATGGATGATTAATCTTGTTTGTACAACCATGCTTGCTTAGCTAGGTGCTTACCTAGAATGGTTAACATACTAGAACTTGAGCTAAAATTTGAAAGTAAGGATCAACTCTTAGTTGCTTTTGGCAAAACAAACCCACCAGTCAAAAAGCCTTGCATGTCTAACTGTGTCTTTTATTTTGTCGGGTAAGTCTTGCTGAGTATTAGTATACTCAGCCTTGCTTTTGTTGTTGTTTTCAGGTAATCCCATCTGGCCTGGTTCCATCCCAGATGGTTGGGAACTTGAATGGGAGAATGATGATGAGGAGTGATATGCATGGATGGCCTCCTGTGTGTATCATGCGTTTAGTTTAGTTTACTTTCCGCTGTTTAAACTCTGAACTATGTTTACTTTTATGTACTCAAAACCTGGTTTGTAATTTTAAGTACTTATGGACCTTTTATGTAATGTAATGTTGTACTCTAGTCCCGCCTTCGTGTGGGCTTAGCGCATAATCCGATCCTGAGTAAGTGATTTACCGGGCATAACCCGGCAGAGGTGACAGAATAGTTCTTTATTATCGCTTAATGGCCACGTGGACAGGCTTAGGCGATAATACGGAATTATTTTGGGCGGTTCTGTCACAACAGCACTATTTTAGTATTTTTCTGTTGGTTTGATTCCCGCAAGGAAATAGTTGTTGTTGTCACATCAATTATTGTTGCATTATTCTAGTTGTCTAGTTAGCGATGTTTCATTAGGATTTACTGTTATAGCCAAATTCTCTGAATGACCATTTCAAGGAAGTTGTCATAGTTTTGTTTGGTTCATTCGAATTTTCGTAGCCACAGCTTGCATAGCAAATATGGTTTAGTATATTTCTGTTTAATTCCATCTATTTTAGGTACAGGCAGGCTTTACTTCTTTATGTACCAGGCTTTCCGTACCAAATATATTTTTGAATGATTAATCGCTTTTATAGTAAATTGCCAGGCTGCATAGTAGACCATTCCTGTAAATTACTATACCTTCAATGACCCTGTGAAGTGGCAAAACAACCATACAATTTACTACATTTTTTTAGTAGTAGAATAGGGGGTAAATTAACCGTATGCTTTACTACCAGACCTTCCTTGACTCGGCACAGTGGTAAATTAACCCTATGCTTTACTACGTTTTCACTTATGTGAATTCCACTAGAAGTAGTTATCAAGAACTTTCTATCACAAATCAGTCAAAAAATTACATCTCTTGTGTTACTGTAATTTTGACTGATCAATAATGTGGTTTGACCATATATTTTACAAGTTTTATTATGTTGATATAGGTTCGGAGGTTCTCCAGATTGTAGTAGAAGACATGCTCCCGACATGATAAGGTTGCACCAGAGATGCTATCTGCAGAGCTATCTAAGAAGCACCCGAGAGAAGAAGTACCGAGATGTTCTTAACCCAGCGAAGGAGTACACTGGTTTTGATGGTCTTCAAAAATGATGTTCAGTGTCACAATGAATGCAAAGACCTGTCTTATTTGTAGTACCTTTCATTTGTTTAGTTTCAACAGAGAAATGTATGTGCTTTGCAAAAAAACTTGATCTGAGTGCTCCTCTAAACCTCAATTATACTCGTGGCTTCGTTATGTCCTATCTTATTTTTCCGTTGTGGTAACCCACTCTGTAAATTCTGGTACATATGTGAAGGTATTGTCGCAATTCTGGTACTTGGGCTATCTTTTTGTTAGCTTCATCATTATAATAAATATTTATTTGCTTGTATACAAATCAGTGGCAAGTCGGACGGTAACTCGGTACTTGTTAATAGGCATACAAATAATGGTAAATACAGACTTGAATTACTGTACCTTCTTAAATCTGTCCGAATAGCGCCTGCTTATTTTGGTGACAGGCAAAGCACGGAAGTATGTTGACGACTGTAAGAAGTTGGAGTTTGGATGGGCTGGATTGTCAGCAAAGCATTATTAGTTCTCCCTGCACAATATTCCCGGTAATTGAAATGTGTGTTCTTTTTTCTTCTCAATTACTCTCGTTTGTGGAAACAAGAAACAGTATCTAAATCAGGTCAACTGACATGAGGGAATCAGCCAATGGTAGTTCCCCTCCTAGTAAGTGATTCCTCAAAGCATCTCGATGCTTAGGTGTGGTAAGTATACAGATTGCTTATCATCTCAAACCATTTGAATCATCTTAATAAACAGTTTGTCTGTTTGTAGTAAATCGGTCTTGGAATTATAGTAATTCGGTTCCACGAAATAAAGGAGTCAAATTGTGGCAACTTCCATCAATCGTCCTCAGCCATCAAATTACAAAAAAAATAGATATTGCAATGTATCACAACACTTCTTATTTAGCTTCTCGTACATGACAGGATTATCAAGTGCCACTTCAACTTCTCGTTAATAATTGTGCAAATGAGTAAATGACTCCTTACGATCAAGGCAAAAAGTCCGGTATATCAACATCATATATATCAATACATGCTTTGTAAAAAAAAAAGTCCGAAAAGCTAGACACCGAGAACCAAAAACAATGCATCATCGTTCCCAGCGACGACACAGCTTGGAGCGGAGTCGCTTCAAAGGAATTACCGCCGGAGCTAGGACAAGGGACGACGAGTTCCTTTCCAAGGCCACCTGCGTCAGTGTCGATGATCGCCGTCTTGTTTTGGTAATGCTGCAAATCCTGCCTTGCCGTGTAGAGATAGTAAAACTCTTTTAGCTTCACCGCAGCTCTCTAAACGCAGATCCTCATCAGGCACAGACGCCAGTTGTGGCCGGCATCAAGGAGTCCTGAAATAAGGTACCAAAAATCAGTCTACTTCCACAAATCTCGTAAAAAAAAAACAAGAAAACAATAGACAGCCGACTATACACATTTTGTCACTGAAAAATTGTATTGAATACATTAGAACCTAGAATTTGTTGTCAAAATGACATCTCGCAAGAAGCTAGAACAAATTCACCCGACACTGCAATACTATATATATATATATATATATATATATAGTAGTTATATTCTATACCCTGGGTATGAAATAACTATTCCATACCCGAGCCAGCCCACGAGCCACCCGCGGCTCCCCAGCCCGAATGGTTTTTTTACCGGTTTTTTTCTACCGGTCCCGGTCCTTCCATTCCCCACGTCGCTACCGTGGATCCAGAAATCCGCGGCAGTTTTCCCGAATCGGCGCCGTCCCCCAACGTCGCCGCCCACGGCCCCCCGTCCTCATGCGCCCCCGTTCCACCACCGCCGCCGACTCCGTCCCTCCACCGCCGCCGCCAACGGTCCAAGTCCTCGTGCGCCCGAGTTCTTCATCCGCCGAGCCCACTCCCCGCCCGCCTGCTACCCCGTCCCCTCGCCGCCGGCTCCGAACCGCCGCCCGCTCGCGAGCTCGTTGCATCGCCGCTACCTTGGTCTTCTGCATGCCTGGGCCCCGTTCTGTGGCCGTCGGTCCCGCCCCCATGTTAGTGCTGCGGCGGCCGCTTCATTATCCCTCCCTGCCACTCAGATCCGAGGATAGGCCTAATGGATTGTGCCACAAGCTGCAGGAGCTGGCCGCTCGGTGATGATCGTCGGTGCCATCCTCCTGCTCGCGACGAGTCATTCCCCTTACGGCGGCCAACAGCGGCACCTCCTGGATGGGTCCTCATCGTGGGCGTGAGCACGAACCAGATTTGCCAACCTGACAACCAAATCGTGGCGGGGGCTTCGTCCTCCAGGCGAGCGGCGGTGTGGCTGTGCCCTCCTCTTCTAGAATCGTGAGGGATTGTGTGGATGCGGATGGCCTCCAGGTTCTTGTGCCTCGTCCGTGCTGACGCAAGCACATGCGGCAACAGCAACACTCTCGGTAATCAGGTGAGCAGCTGTGTTTGATGTTGGTTAAATTGATTTGGATGCATATAAATGTTTCTTACGGTCAATTTTGGATTTCTCACACGAATGTGGTTGGAGCTTGTGTAGCAAGACATCCATGATGGCATGCTGCTGAGGCTAATGAGGTCAGGAATTCTTCTGATGAAATTGATCTTGGGTGTGATTCCTGTTCAATTAATCCTATTTCTAATTTTAATTTATGCTGCTTTGTGTAGATTTAACACCACTGGAGAGGTAGATCTTATTTCCTCCGATAATCCTTCACCATGGTACTTGCTGTTTTTGTAACCATATTGCCTCTCTGTTGTTTTTCTCTAGATTCTTGCATGTATGCTAATCCCCCTTTCCTTGTGATGCAGTCGTGCTGACAGATTCATCTTTGCAATACAAATTATCCTATATTTAACATTGAAAAATCAGGGCAAAAGGGGATACAGCCCAGCACGACATCTAGAATAAAGGTTTTTTACACCTGACCATCTCATATGTCTCTAAGTGTGACTATGTGCAATAGCCAATAGATATAGTTGCTGGTGCCAATTTAGTCAAGTTACAAGTACTCCCTCCATCCCAAATTACTTGACGTTTTAGCTTTTCTATAGATACATTCATTTTGTTATGCACATGGATATATACTTATGTCTATATGCATAACAAAAAGAATGTATTTAGAAAAGGCAAAACAACAAGTAATTTGGAAGTGAGCATGATTTCGAGGGTCATTTCATATCGATGCAATCAAACCTTTCAGCCTCTGGACCAGCTGATAATTATTTCAGATGAAGAACTGAGTGATATCTATTGTTAATTTAATGTCAGCCCTGCTCGGTGACCAGGGACCACTCCTAACCCTAGGCTGACCCCTTCTGGTTCGACACCGGCATCTTGCTGGCCCTTTCATCCGCAGCTCCAAATTCTATGGGCTGCTGCTTGTGAGGGCCTTGATGTCCCCAACCCGAGAAAGCGTGGCGGCGGCATAAGCTCACCTGGGTTGATCTGCTCGACGACGATGAGGATAGACTGGGCACAGCCAATCCAAGCACGAGAGGGAATTCTGGATCCGCATCAGACCCACGGGACGGCGGCTGTAGGCAGAGCTGCAGCCAGGTGTGGATAGGCGTTAGCAGCTGTTGGCCTGTTGCAGCATCAGAGAGCAACGTGGTGAGTTATGTGCTCCCTCTTTTCTCTATTTCTATTGTCATGTTGTCTATTTGTCTTCCAAATTACTGAGAAAGGGGACGAGATGTTTGTTTTGGGAGTTATTTTTTGGAGGAATGGTTAGTAATACCATGATTCTACAAAATAATTTTCCATAACCTACACAAGACTTCTTGCAGGAGGATGTGCATTCAGTGATCAACTCCCCAATAGGACATTGTGTATTCAGATATCAAAATCCCAAGATAGCTAGCAAGTTAACAAACTTTAAGCATGCACGTGGTTTTATGTGATTGAACCCATAATCAGTTCGTGCTTATTTCGCATCAAACAATTTGCAGCTCTTCATACTTGCAACTCCTATACTTGTGTGGTCAGTCCTGGCACCTGACAGAATCAACTGAAAATCAATAGTTACTATGACCTAAGATATTTGCATATCATGAAACATCATACACAAAATGGCACGATCTTATTTTAGTTAAAACATATGTATACTTCCACAGTTATAAATGATCAAGATTACTCAGGCTGCCCCATCAAACCGAGCAGGGTGTTCTTCCAGCAGCTCCCCCTTCCCTAGATAGGCGGCGACTGGCAGCTTGCTGCGCATCATGATTCATTATCCTCCGTGGCAGCTTGCTGATCTTCTCCTGGACCACCGATTTCTGCAGGAGGGGCATTTGATTCCCCCTCCTGAAGCTTATTTCCCATATTGGTGGCAATGATTTGTCACAATTTTTAGAGGTTGATGAATTAAATCGAGCACTGGGCGCCTTGTTGAGTTTTCAGTCCATCAGCAGTCTTAACAGTAATGGCTGGGTGCAGAAGTAGCTAGTTCAGCTTTTTATTTATTTATTTTCCGTCCCAAATTTAGTGACAACAACTTTGTCAGCTAGGACTCTCACTATATTCTAGTAAATCTCCATCAGAATTCATTGTTTGTATGTGTGATATGTAGATAGATCTGCAGAAATGAAGCACTTCGTTTATGCTGATCATAGCTATTTAGTTAGTCTGTTTAGTCATTTCCTGCAGTATAGTAACATTTCAACATTTAATCGAGCTAATGGGTGATGGCTACTGCCCAATATATTGTTGAGGTGGATGGCTGTAGCACCACCCATAGACATTCCAAAACACCTGAAATGGGTTGCAACTCATGTCTCATTTTTCATCACTGAAAAATCCTCATGAAACTTTGCAATAGGTAACCAAGTTCAGTTCAATGCACTGTAGCTGGTATTACAGTTTGTTGTGGCAATTTAACCTCACCTCCCGGCTTGTAGTTGTAGATTTTATCGATAGGCCAATCACTTTCAATTTCTAGCGAAATATTGAAGTTTAGGAGAAATGTGCTCTTAGACCATTGGTCAATATATAGCTTGAATGTAGTTTTTCTGGTATGTGCATGATATGTAATCTTTAGTTTTTAGAAGGTTTATCTCCATGTTTTTGCCACTTACACAGACCAGCATATATTGATGACAAATCAGTGGTTTCTGCTGTTGGTAAAGGTTGCCGTCAACGAGCGCGTAATGATTAGTTATATGTTTGGATGGATTAAACCAATGCACACTTGATCTAAAGGCTGCAGCTTCTAGTTATATAGAGATTCTAAACTATGCTCTTGAGTCCATAGGCTGCCTAAGAAGATTAAGTAAGACCTATTGTGGTCGGCTTCACACTAGTAAAGATGATAATGTTCTGAGATTTTATAGTTTCATTGACTCACAATATATAGGCTACTACTGCTTCGGCACTTAAATTTCTAAATTTTTGCAATAATTTGAGTATCATTTATTGATTTGGGTATTCATGTTAACATATATTGCCAATAATTTTATTCGCTGGGATTTATTGCTTTTCCATTAGGTAAAGATATGACAGGTGTGGGAAAGACTTTCAAACCTCTGTACTTTTATTTAAAATAATTTACATCTTCAGTTCACTTCATGGATGCTTTTTTATTTGTTCCAGAGATCCGGCAAGGCAGAGTGTGTTAGTTTCATTTGTTCCTCTTTTTCCCCTATTTTATTACTATAATTACTGTTTCTTGTAGGTGTGATCAGCAAATATGAGGGTTGTGATGCAGCATTACCTACCTTTGCACAGAGAAAACATGGTCGACATGTTGCCTGACGAGTTTCTTCAGTTTCATCTTGAAGGAGTCCACTTTTCATATTTGATCACAAATGTATTGTGTTCTAGCAAGATTCATGCCTCTGCATCTGGCGTTTCATTGTATATTCATGTTCCCCTTGTTAATCCTATTATCTTGTTGAGCAAATTAGCTACAATTAAGTAAATGCACTCTGTTGTGATGGACACGATTCTAATCAGTAAATGCACTCTATTGCATCATGCGTCTTTTCAAATACTCATTTGCAATCAATATTAAGCTTCAGCTGAACATTGTGTTTCACGAAAAGGTCATCAAGTGGAATAACAATTCTAAGATTCTTTTATTATAAAACTTTATTGGTGGCGTACCCAGTTTTTTTGTGCAAAAAAAAATTTTGGTGCCTTAGCCGCGGATGTAGATGGACGCCAGCATTTATGTGCCTCGATTGCCTGATAAATTATGTGTACATCTATCATGTTGCGCATTTGCAATATTTCTGTTTCACATACTATAGTTTTCCTAAAAAAATACAGCCTCAGCTGTGCCATGCTGCATTGCAGGGCCGGCGATAAAAAAACCGAGCCTATTCAACCGCTCCTTGTCTCTTTCACAACACGTACGTTGAAAAAACGTTCGATCACGTGGGAAAACCGGTCCTGGGAGTGAGCGGACACGGTTGGAAAGTGGGGCGCAAAAAACCAAATGCGAGGTAGGCCCCCACGAAAACCAGGCGCGGAGGGGAACTTGCGCGCGGAGAACGTCAGGCGCGCGGGATCTGAATCTCAAGTCACGAGAGTTCTAGTTTTATAATTGTATGACATTTGCGAGTGTTTTATTCAGCGTATAGGTAAGTACGAGTTAGAAAAAAATACACGTTAAACTTGCTCAGTATACTATCGCAATTTGTGATGCGTGCAGATCTGACACATACATTCAACACGAAGTAGACTATATTTTTATAGAATAAAAATCACAGAAAATCTAGACAAGATTAAATGAACGGTACAAAAACTAAGAAAGTACACATCTCTAAAAAATCAAGAGAGCTAGATATATGAATGAAATAGAAAAGGATTAGGATCCAGAAAAGTATAGAACTAATTTACAGATCTTGAACCTACAATCTAACATGTGATTGTCATACAACAAGTAAACCAAATAAACTACATGTGTACTCCTGCCTCCACCTACATGACAAATGAGCATATGGTTTCTTTGGGATACATAATTGTGCCATATATATTTGAAGCAGGGTCATATTATAGGCATACAAATGGATGTCTCAGAAGGACACGAACCATCATACTAACATGAATTTTCTACACTCTTGAGTTATTTCGCCATTCACCTTATCTAACAGCTTGTTTGGATGAAGCAATCTGCTCGAATGTTACCTTGGAGCTGCAGGAAGATGGAAATAGTTCAGAACAACACATATATAATAGATACTAGATAGCTAACGAAAATATAAATCAACATAGATGAGTGGAAAAGGGGATTAGACATCCTCGGATTTGCATGGATTCATTGCACGATTTGCTGACACCAAACCTAAAACACCAGACTAATTTGAGTGGCCGAATACCGTCAATGTGAAGCAATTTCCACTATGATGGAGCTCAGAATCAGAGTTGTTGCACATTAAGAAACTCATGAGAAACAGTGAAATTGTAACACTTTTTGGAAGTACAAAGCTTATTCCCTACAAAATTTTCTACAATGTGGAAGACCAAAGCTTCAAAACATTTGGAATGATTAGTGAACTATATTGATCCAAACTTATTAATATCAGACAGTCAAACCAACCAGGTCTGCACCTAGCAGGCTAGCAGATTTGGATTGGCAAATCTTCTAATCAGTATATGTCTTAGGAGCAGTGGCATTAGACCTGATATTTCTTCCAGTATACCATGCTAATGTTAAGATGAAGATAACATTCATTCAAGTATACAGGGAAACAAAAGATAAGCGACCCCTGGCCTGGTTCTGGCAAATTATTGTTATTATTCTGATTGATCTTAAAATATAGTATCATTATGCATCTGAATAGTCTGAATATCATGTTGAATACTTGAATGACTTTTATTTAATCAAATCACTAATGAATATTTTCTACATTCAAGAAACAGCGGTGATGGCATTGATTTGGAACATTAGCTAAAGATGAGCTGATAATACAATGGCATGCTGTGTAGCTCATGTAAACCAGTAGCATTCATATGGAAATAAAGTTACAAAACACACTAGCTTTACTCTAGGCAATTAGGCTCCCGTCCGCGGTCCGCCTCAATTATTGGCAAAAATAAAGAGCAGTGCAAAGTTCAGGAATAATCTACAATGTTATAAAAGGACATCAAAACTGCATATAATGTCAAAAGGAAAAATTTCCACCATCTCTAAAGCTAGTTCAGTAAACGAAAGGTATGATTCTTCTTATGAGATAATCCTAAAATAATTAATGGCATGGCTACAAGATAAGCAACACAAACCAGGGAAATTATGAATACATAGAAAAATCACTTGAAGAGTAAAAGAAGGATATCAGGATATGGAGAAACAAAACCTGCAGTGCTTCCATCCCATAGTGCTGTTGTGATTTCTCTAGCACACAAGCTTATTTTAATTAGCCTTTCTAATTCAGAATTAGAAAATCACTTGAAGAGTAAAGAAGGATATCAGATCGATAAGCTCACTTGAATCCATCAGAGAGCCCATCATGGTCTGAACCATCACACGATCTGAAAGGCTGAGAATGGAGCTGAGTAGCCCAAGACGAAGGTAGGGTCCTGCAGTGGATACGGAGGGTCTTGAGGTAGGTGATCAGGAACCGCATCAGGAACCTCGTCCACGACCCTAGCTTGTGCTCCTCCAGTTCCTCTTTCGTCAGGAACCTCGCCCTCCCAAACCTGCCGATGTAGGTGCCCAGCACCCCAATTAGCCGCCGCTACGCCGTTCCTTGTTAGCCTACAGCCGCTACCCTCCTGCAACCTCTGGCTGTTGTGACTAAAAATCATTAAATATGAGAAAATTAAGCCTTGTAATACAAGATCTAATCCCCAACAAAAAAACACGAATCCTCATCCTCAGATTGCTTGCATCTAACCGGGAGAGGATTGGAGGACAGCTTGCCCACGAGCTGGGGTTAGAAGCACAATTAAGTGGAGGGTCGCGCCGGCGGCGGCATTGCCAGAAAATTGGGCAGCCTCCAAGGCTGTTGCGGCGTCGACGCGTGGGAAATGGCGAGGGGCAGCGGCGATTCATACCAGCAACAAAAGGATCCCGTGGCCAGCGCCGCTGCTCGCCGGGCCGGCCAGGACCGCGGAACGGATTCCTTTGGAACTGTCGCAGGTCCCTCTTCCTTTTTTTCCCGCACCACAACGGTCCAGCGACTGGGGGAAGCCTCGGCTCGCTCGGCCTCGCGCGCTGGTCCGAAAAAAACCGGGGGATGCGGGAGAAGGGGCCTCGTGGAGTCGTGGATGCCGGGGTACGATGGCTGGCTCGGGTATGAATAATATTCCATATCCAGGGTATGGAATAGCGCTGGCATATATATATTCTGCGGCCACGGATCATCGGCAAACCAATCAGATATCGATAAATACCCTACAGTCTACAGGTTTACCATACTCACATGCAAGTACATCAGGTTTACCATACTCAGCTCGCATGCAAGTACGTCGTGCCTCTCCGGTTCAGGTGTTACAGAGGAGGAGTCACCGCGGCCAATCTACCAGGATTTACCGATGGTGCTGGGACACCAACAGGGCAGAGCATGGCGATCCAGCGTAACCACTCGCTTGGGCGCCCTGCGGCTTCTTCGGCGTTGCTGGCGGATCCGAACATTGGACCTGCGGTGACTCCGGCGAATGTGCTGCCGGCTAGGGAGTAACACCAGACCGACCAGCGTCCCTAAGGCTGGTGAAGTTACGACATACCTGAGGAGGAGGAGGAGGAGCAACATGGCGTCTGCCATGGAGCGAATCAAGCATCACTTATAATGTCGTAACGGCCAGTCGTCCTGGGATTACGCCGTCCGATTAATTACGTTGACAATGAATGCGCGCCCGGCTCGTTACGCTCGTCTCGCTCGTAACCCATGTGGGGACGACGCTTGGCTCGACGGACGCGTTCACGCGCCGTGCGGAAAATCAAGAGCTCGCTCAGCTCCTGGCGCGAGACGGATATGGTAAATTGGACGGTTGGATCTGCTGGCTACAGAATAAGTTATTTTGTAGTCGGCCATAGAGTGAGTTTTATCTACTCCCGGGTGTAGTTACTCCCATACTTGTATCTCACAAATTAGAAGGTATCTTTGCATACTTGAGGTTTCTAAAAAAAAGTATGTACACATACTTGATTTTTAAAAGTGGTATGTGGACATATTATTTTTTTATGTGTAAGGAAACATAAAGTTAGTGAACATACTCATGTTTCGATATAGGAAATAACATACATCACAAGGTGCAAAAAATTATGAGTTCCACTGAAATTTTTTCATGGTTATCACTTTGATAAATCTTATTTTAGGTATGGGAATATATTCCAAGTGATAAATGGGTATGTACACATACACAAAGTGGTTTTTTGAACGTGAGAGTAACTACACCCAGGAGTAGAATGGATTTTTCCTATATATATATATATATATATATATATATATATATATATATATATATATATATATATATATATATATATATATATATATATATATATATATATCTTATTCGATGACACCAGGTACCCAAAAAAATGTGCCTAGAGCTGGCCGGCCCACATGTACGTGTAGCGTAATCGTACAACCTTATCCATGCACGACAAGTACGTGTCGGTGTCTTTTGTCTGCATGCAGTGTACTGACATCATTTTCAGACACGATTTTATTCCCAGTTTATATGATCGACTATTAATTATTGGTATACAGCACTGAAAGTTCTCGATCGATCGAGATTATCTGATTCGATGAGCACGTGGTTCTAGCTAGCTAGTAGGCGGCACGAGTAAAGTTGAAGTTGCTGCAGGAAAGACCAATGGTGTTGAGAAACGTGGTGAAGCCGATCTGCTTCTCCCCGCAGATCACCAGCAGGCGGTTCTCCAACTGGAACCCACCGACGATCGCCGCCTGTGCCTGGCCCTTCTTCCCACGGACGGATCCGAGGTAGGCCGTGTTGGCGTTCACCTGCACCATGGAGTTGCCGCCGACCACCGAGAAGGTATTATCCTCCCCGCCGGCGAGGGTGAAGTCTATCTACGGCACGCCGTAGCCGAGCCGGGATAGCGACACCGACAGCCTCGTCGAGTTGTAGCACCTCTCGAACGGCGCCACCGTGGCGACCCGCTGCTTCCACGGGAAGTTGGGCCCGGAGGCGGCTTGGTCCCACGACGTCACCAACACGCGGTACACGTCCGGGCGGAGCGCCGTGTACGGGGTCGTCGAGCTCAGCCCGACGACGAGTGGTCCGCCGCTGCCGATGGATAGCTGCTTTCGATCCACGGCGATGCCGATGGCGGAGACGAAGTACCCAGGGGATCCATTATTGAAGTATGCATAAAAACTTAATATGTTTTCTTGAAGAATCATATTGTTTTTTTTTGCCACGTAGGCATTTGTTTTTTGCATTTCAAGAAGGATATACATAAACTCAATATAGAGAATATTATGCAATCAGAAATTGTATAAAAACATGGAAGTAAAAGGAAAATAATGATGTAATGTTACGCTCAGGAGGAGATGCATTGAGGCCATGTAGTCTTGTACTCACTGAAAACCATTAATAAATAGAATTTCCTACATAAGTTGCATTAATTAGTTGTATTCCTGAAGATTTTGGTTATAACTCATGAAGATTAAACTATTATCTTTTGCTTTAATACTAGAAGTTTAGCATTAGTTTAAGAATGTTTCCCAGTATAGTATGGCAAATTGAACAAATTGGTGTTTCTGACCTCAGTATAAGTTTTTCTCACCTTATCTTGTGCCCACTTGCTTTTAGCAATTTTTACCTGTAGTAATCATTTTAACATCATGGAATATATAAAAGAATTACATATTGAATATTGTAAATAATTGCTTTTAATTACCTATTTGAATTATTTTTCCACTAAAGTCTCAAGTACACATATAGGTTGTAGTTATTGTGCATTGCTACCATGCAGGTAGATCGGAAACTGAATTTCCATGAAGCACATTAATTAATAATATACATGCTTTTAAATTGAACTTGGAAGATTCAATTTGGCCACGAAGTTGTATATTACTCGACTATATACTCTAACTCGAAGTTCATTCTACCCGAACCACATTGGTGTACACTGAATAGTACATCTATATGGATATCATACCATATTCCATTTATACTAGCAGTATAATTTAATTCTATGGAATATTTGAAGTGATTCATATATCATGCTTGAAGCATAGCATTACCTGAAAGTGCAATTATGGTATGAAAAGGGGGAGAAATTGAGACCTAGGGACATAAAGATGGTGGATAAAATTAAAATTCTAATAGGTATTTTCCTAATCCTGTAAAATTGTTGGTTTAGAGCCTCATCCTGTTAGACTGATGAACAATCAACACGCTAGTTGGCCCGTAACCACAGTCACAGTACTGACTAAGCATGTAGCTCTGCGTAGCTTTTAATGCTAATATTACTTTGTTGCTCAGAATGACAAAGTTAATAGTTATTCTACACTAATGTGAGGACATGCATGTCACCACATTAATCAGAAGTCTTTGCATCGACATCACATCAATATTTCGCTTAAACTTTGGCTTGTAGCCATTATGTTTTCCTATCATTGCACTAGCTTGCATGCTATGTTCATTCAAAACTTATCCTGTTGAGAAGTAGCTCCCACTCTGATAAGATAGTCAGTAAGCCATCATATCAGTCTATCGACTAACTAGCATGCTGAGAAATTAGTATATTATATATACATATGTGCAAAATGACTAGTAGTCATTAATTGATCTTTAGTCAAGAAGCTAAGGCTAAGATCAGGGGGAGCGAATTGGTCTAGAATTGACCTGATAGGAAATTTATCAAATTATAAATTTGTTTGCCCAATGAGAATGGGTTTACGAAAAATGATGAAAAGAAAATGGATATGTTAATCCATTGTGTGGAAATAATTTTTAATTATGGATTCAAAAGCAAATGGGGAAATCCTGAATATGAAAGCAATTAAATTTTTCTGAAGAAATTCCATGTAGATTATATTTTGCATTAATATTAAAACTTGAAGTTTAATTATAAACTTACTTGAAGTATATTTTATGAGTTTTTAGAAGTTTTTTGGGCTAACTAAATAAAGAAGCTAGATAAATATATTAATGAAATCTAGGTCACTGCATAACAAATAACCCATAAAATTTTAAAATAAAGTGCATGGAATTTTATTTCACCATCATAGCATACAAATGAGCATCAACTTGAAGTTGGAGAAATGTGAAACTAAATTTCCATTACATTAAGCTCATGGAGATATCATTAGAAGTATGCAATTTATGAAGATAATACCGGCATTAGGGGGAGAGAAAGCCTATATGAATACCTTGTATTAAATGAAAGAATAATCTTCATAATATTCCTGGAAGCTTGAAGCAGGGATAGTAATACGCACTCAGTAATACTAGCAAGAAGCGAAGTATAATGCCAGAAAAATAAAATGTGAGGAAGCCTATGAATGGCACCACCAGATGTGGAAAACACACTTAAAGTGAAATTCCCTGAAGGACTTTATCCCAGTGAGAATGTGCACATAATTAATACTCACAAATGGAAAACTGGAATTTTGGAGAAATACCTAGAAGTTATGTTTACTTGTAGTAAACAGAATGCTATGTGTGGTATATCCTGAGTATTAATAATATAGTCACAATGGCAAATGACTTGATCATTAATTTAAAATCTAAGGGGACGCCTGTTGGTTTTGGATTGAATGAACTTGTCAAATAATTTATTAAAATCTCTGTTGAATTCCAGAAAGAAGATCATTATGATCAAATACCTCACAAATTAAGAAATAATCATCATGAAGATGAATGCCTAACACTACAAAGTGTGCTCGGTATTTTGTGTTGGGATAGCAGATACTCCCTCCATTTATCTATGCAAGGCCTATTATGAAATCTCAAAAGTTCACTTTTGCAAGGCCTATTCTCATTTTTCCTTGGGAGTGATGCTTTGGGAATCGGTGCGGCTGTAATTCATCGCATGCACATCTCGGGAGTGAAGCACATGCAGAGAGTAAAAGAATTTGCAATAAAAGCTAGTTGTTTTTTCCCAAGAAAAACTAATGATGGGAGTGCTTTCCTTGGTCTTTGAGCCAAGCCAAAATAGGCCTTGCATAGATGAATGGAGGGAGTACTAGTTGACTATATTATAGTCTTATCCTGAAGATATGGGAGAAAAAAATGAATGTCGACAAGATATTACCTCTTTCATTGCAAATATTTCTCTAACAAGAAAATGGATCCATAAATAAAGTTCATGGCAGTGTTGCATGAAGCAATGATGTTGGGTCAAATTGAAGAATACAATTGAGGTTGAACCATGAAGAAAATATTTGAATATGGAAGTTCAAATGGGATGACATGGTGAAATGCAATGGTTCATAAGTTTTTCGAAAGACTAGTAAACTCCCATTATGTATGAATGAATATTCTGCTACTTATCTGGCATATGGAAAAGAATGAATAAAAAATATATTATGCAGTTAACAAATGGATTCTGAAAATTCATAAGAGATGATCCTTGGAGGATTCATCATTCCTCGAAGGAATAAAATTAAAACAAATAGAAATAAAGTCTCATACTAAGGTTGATAATATTCCTGAATGAATATTAATAATATCTAGAAGAGCAATTCCTTAAAGGAAAATTAAATTCACAGAGTGACTTATTGTGATTAACACCTTCAATAAAAGAGTTCATTGAAGAGCTCAAATTAAATGATCGAGTAAATCACTTCTCTCTTGCATGAGGGAATTTCTCATAGAAGAGAAATACCATTCTCGAAGAATTAGAAAATCCTTGAAAGAAATAGTCAATGAATGACTTATCAGTCAATTCCCGAATGAATACCAATAATCCTGAAGATATCAATGAAAATTCATACTGAGCCAAGTGATTGAATACAGTGAGGAACTATATGGTCTTGAATGTACCATGCAAGCATATGTAAGTGCATATGTAACTAGCTAGCATCGATAACATGTATCCTCACATATCATAGAAGGTATATTGGTGACTGACAATTTGAATTGTCCCCTCAAATGCCATCTAAAGACTAATTATCTATAGTGGAAGTGCAAAACAAGCCAACTTTAGAAGATCTACCAAATAGATCATTGGCGTTAACTTAGAATCCACTTAGATATAGTTTCTATTAACAAAATATTGAAGTTTGAAATATAATATCTAGAAGATATGCAAATTAGCAAATTATTACCCCAAATTTCTCTGAAAGGATAAAATTTTATTTGTGTTGCACACTTTAAATAAGTGGTTACTAGTGCTTGAAGCATTGCTCTCAATATGATCTAGAAGAATTACAAATTAAGTCTTTGAAGGACTGAATATTGTACTTATGCACATATACTAAAAATGTGACTAAGGCATTTTTGAACATTGAAGTTTAAAAGATGTCGTTACGAGGGTGAGCATATTATTAATTATATTTAGATCTGAAATCTTCTAAGTTGTACCTAGAAGGAATCAACTTGATGATTAATTATTGAATCTACCACGAAGGTATACCTCTTGATTACTTAGATCATGCAGATCTTTATTGCAAGAATCATGAAGTTCATGCATAAATATTGATGATTGATTACTATTCATGAAGAATAGATAATATAGAATATTATATAATCATGAAGGTTTAATGTTTAACTCTTTTTCCCTTTGTGAGTTTTTACTTGAAGGTTTCTCACATATAAGGTTTTTGACGAGGCAACATGTGCAATACAAATGCGGTTGATATGTGCTCTTTTCTCAAAGAACCATTTTTCCCAACTGGGTTTTCAGATGGAGTTTTTAGCGAGGCATATGCATTCGCAGTAATCGCCCAAGGGGGAGTGTTGTAAAACAATCGGACTTCGTATGGATGGAAAGGAGGGACTAGAATTCCTTGTCCTTGTCCGGTTGCTTGTGTACTCTTGCCAAAACTCTTGGCTTAGTTCGGAGTATATATACGGAGGAGCACCCCTATTGTAACATATCAATTTGAGGAATACAGAGAAGCTCCACCTACCACTACAAGAAATCCTGTGATCTATGACGAAATTGTCATGACGAAATTAGAAATCGTCACGGATCAGCGAATAGCCCATTCAGGCTCAAACTGGGCCCGATTTCTGTGACGAAAGTTTGGTGTCCGTCATAGATTGAAAAATGAACCCGATTTCTGTGACGAAATTTAGTGTCCGTCATAGATTGAAAAATAAAAACATCATGGAGTTGAAGCTGATAAAATAAATGTGTCACTTACTTGAAGTAACTAAGATGCGTTACCTTTTTTTAGTTTTCTCATAAAATATGAGTGGGTAGGGAAAACAAAAAATAGTAATTAAATATGTATGTGTAGGCAAGAAAAAATCAAAAAAAATTATGTGGGTTACGATTTGATCTATGCACCTCCTACTTCAACTAAAGCACTCTAACCACTACACTACATAACATTTTGTGTTTTTCCTTTGCATTCAATTTTTTTGTAGTCGGTTTGTCCACTGCCACTCCCCGGCCGGCCCAGCCACGCAGCTGCCGCTCCTGGCCGGCCGCGCAGCCAGCCAGCCACGCAGCTGCCGCTCCTAGCCGGCCGGCTTGCCGCGCAGCCAGCCGCAGACGCCTGGAAATTGGAAAAAAAAGCGACGGCATTGAGGGTTCGAACTCGGGTCTCAAAGACCACGTCCGTGCGCTCTAACCATTGGGCTACGGTGAGGTTTGTGAGTTGGTAGGGACTTAAATTTTATTTATAATAGTTTTACTGATTTAATTTAAAAAAATAGAAAAATAACTTTTTTGCAAAAAAAATGGCAATGTGAATCCCCATATGTTAATAGAAGAGGAAATGCAAGGTTATTTGCAGAATTGAGGTGTACATGAGCAAGAAAGTACATTAGGGTATACAAATTTCAATGTTTAAGTTGAAGTGTATGAAACAATGTGAGAGACCTATATAGTTTGTGAATAATGTATACTCCAATTTTCACAAAATCTTATGAAACTTTTTTGTCAATCTTGTACATCCATAAAATGATTCTATGCCAATTTACATAATTTTTGGAGAAGATTTTGGTATTATTATCATTATTTTATAATAAGGTGACTAATACAAGTTTGAGTTTTCCCTATATGTCAATTAAATTTTTTGTCAATCTTCTAGATGTGAGATAGAATAGACCATAGAAGTCTAAATATAATTTTTTTGAATCTTATTACATGTACATATAGGTCAATTTGGAATTACTTTTCATAAACACGCACAAATTCATTTAAATGATAAAAAATAGCAAATCTACTTGAAATTTTTTGAAACTCCCAGGTAACAACTTATATGTTGTCTTTTGTATATAAAAAATAAATTTGTGTATAAAAGATAATTATTTTTATGTGTTAGCTCACAATAGTGTAATTAAAAAAAGAAAAAGAAAAACATTAAGCAGAGAAGCCCATGCCGGCCCAAGTAGCCCGACTATTTTCGACCGTCGATCGTTGATCTGATGGTTGTGATCGCGTTTCCTTGGTATATAATGCTGCATCCAGTCCAAACCCTACATCCTCCCGCACACTCCTTAGTCCTCACCCAGTCGCACCCCCTCCTCCCCTCCGCCGCCTCCTTCCCGACCTCTGCCTCCACCGCCTCCTCCCCATCTGGCCACGCCCCCCTCGCCTCCGCCGCCTCCTCCCCGACCTGCGCCATTACCTCCAATCCCCTTCCCCGCACGGGCGATGCGCTCTGGGAGCCACGGCGCGAGGCCCGCCGCACTCACTCCCTTCCAAGATCCGGCCACAGCGGGCCTAGGTCTGGCCACCACGATCTCCGATCCATGGTCGCCAGGCCACGTACGCAGCGCGCGTCACCGAGCGGCGTCGACCTGGGCCACCGAGGTGGAGGAGGACCTCCTGGAGGTGCGGTGCGCGGGGTGCGGGGAGACGCTGCCCATCCCGCCTGCTCCGGCCCCGACGGCTGCACCCTCCGCCGCGAGGCTGCCGTGCGGGTCCATGCTCGCCGTGCCGCCGGGCTCGGGCGTTGCGGCTGCCTGTCTGTGGCGCCGAGCTCGCCGTCTCTGCCCGTCCGCGCCGCTCATGCCCGTCTCCCTGCCGTCGGTCTACCGGGCCCTGGAGGTACGTGAAAATATCCCAATTCCTGTTGTCCTGTGCTTGACCCTTCCTCCTACCCAGCTGTATCTGTATCTCTAGATTAACTATGCTGCTCTGCTTGCACTTGCTGCCTCGTCCAACAAAATCAGTAATCCTTCCTGGGCAATGATGCTTGTAGCTTTCACGGGGCTGATTTAGTGTCCATGTTTATCTGTCCATGTACTAAATGATGGTACTTATGTTCCTCAGTGCTTTTGGTAGTAGCTACCTACTATTGATTAGTACCAGTAACTGCAACATGTAAACCTTGTTGAATGCTACTGTGTAGCCTGTAACTTGAGCACGACGAGATGTTCATCGTCAACCTACTCGCTGTGCACTCGCTAACCTGTGGGTGTTCGCTTGCTCTCTGTGCAGGTGAGGTGCTGGGTGAGCTCGAGCTCCCTCCCAATTGGAGTAGATCTGACACGGAGATAAGTGAAGTTCTACACTTCTATTTGCATCTAATTGCTCCTTAGAATTCTATAAAATATTAGTAATCAGCTAGTGAATTTACGGGTGGTGCCAGACACTAAAGATGATTGATGTTCAGAGATCTTATATGTTGATGTCTATTCAGTAACTAACTACACACTTGAGGTGCAAATTAGTTAACTAACTATTCAGCATGCCCTTTAATTTAGTAATCTTTGCTCTTCTGATTGTGTGACCATATTCTGGATATGGTTGTTAGACTTCCAAATTTATTTGTTGCACCCAGATTTCGAGCCTGCTCTGCTCATTCCTCATTATGGATGTTGCTGTGTTTTAGTCCTTTGCCAACGACCAAGCAGATCAACTGTAGCTGCTTTTTCAATGCTTGATGCTTAGAGTTAGATGCCCCTACTGCTGCCTTGCTCCAGCTGCGTAATGCTCTAGCTCGCAATTGTAATAGCTGTGTCTCCAATCAATATTAGTAACTGATGATTTAGGGATCTGTGTTGTCAATCATTGCATATTGTTTAAGAGTGAAATGTCTCTCACACTACACTAACAAATGACAATCATTGCATATTGTTTAAGCTTCTTGAGCATTGCTTGTTAGCATTTGTCGGTCAGCAGCTTGGCATCTGTGTAGGGATCTGTGTTGTGCATTTGTGTTTCTGATGATTTACCTATTTCTGGTTACATGATGGTACTTTTGAAGTTCAGAGAGCAACCTGATGACTAGTGCATATATATGCAGTTTCGAATGACTAGTGTCTCCATGCATTTCTTATTTAAAGTGCCTGATACTAGTGTCTCCATTTACATTTCAGATATGCTAATTTCTAATGCTGGACCTCATTTAAGGCTGTAGAATTTGTTCTCTTTCAGGTTGGCGATTAGATGCAGCAAGGAGCAAGCCAATCAGAAGGGGATCAGCTGCATGACTGCATCCAGTAACAAGTAGTTAAAAGGAAATAGAGGAGGCCTGATTTGCTATGCTGGATTAACAAATGCATGTGATCTATTTTTTTAAATGTGATCTGAAATTGCTTACTGTTAATACTGGGTTGTTTTGAATCTGTATAAATCTGGTGGGCTGAAATTTATATGGGTTGTTTTCTGAATGAGCTGAAAATTAAATCGAATTAGCTGGCCTATTTTTGGCCATTTTTGAATTGGGCCCATTATCGAATGGCATGTGGTGACATCATCATCGCCACCTCAGCTGCCATCTGTCAGCTTGTCATCGTTTGCCACGTCATCAATTGCCACATCAGCGGCCACGTCATCATCCACGTCAGCAGCCAACTAATCGTCCAAGTCATCCATGAGTGATGTGGCAATCTAATCCATGACGTTCATTTTCGTCATAGATTTTGGGCTTTGGGCCGGGTTCAGTGGGCTTTAGACAATTCTATGACGGCTTTATAACGTCATGGATCACGTTAATCTATGACGAAAACTTAAGGACGTCACGAGAAGGGATCCGTGACGCTCAATACATGACCTTCTCAAATTTCGTCATAGATGTTTTATGACGAATTTTCAATGATCCATGACGAAAGTGGCACGTCATAGACTACAACATTTTTTGTAGTGTACATTGTGCCTTGTCTACTTGTCTACTTTGTTCTTGTGCTTGTCATAAGAGACGTGAGAAGGAAATGATCCAACCGTTGACGATGTGTTTCATAACAAGCTCATTCAATCCACGCCAAGGTTCATGGCGTAGCGTGCCTAGGGATGGTAATGGGCTTTCTAATTTAGCCTAACAAATTTAAGAATCGGATCTTATAAGGACCGGATCATAATTTTATACAATTTTGAACTATAATAAGTAGGTCTTAGTTGGATTGTGAACAATGAAATAGGGCTCATTACCACCCCTAATTGTGCCTCTGTCCGTGCTAGGGACACTGACGCGAGGTTGATGGGTCAATTTTGAAAACTAGCCCATCAACCCGTGCCTCCGTACGGGCTAGCACTTTTTATATAATTGTTAGATATTTTGTTTTTTTATTAGTGACGTTTCAATAACGTTTGTATAATATTTGCCTGGTGGAATGTAATTACAATATAGACCGTAATTACAATATATTAATGGAACACATAAGTGCTCAAGCACACGTACGTGATCACACTCGTTTGGCATGTTCACGACGCATTCAGAGTTCATCGCTCCATTTTGTTGACCTTGACCAGATCACAAACACGTACCACCGACAGGGAGATGCTAACGCCGGTGTCCACCGACAAGCTGCGCATGGGATGCCGTAATCGTACAACCTTATCCATGCACGACAGGTAACGTGGCGGTGCAGTACTAACGTCATTTTCAAGCACGATTTATTCCCAGTTTCTTATTTGATTATTATTGGTATACTACAGTACTGAAAGCTCTCGATCGATCGGGATTTGACTCGATGAGCACACGTCGTGCTAGCTAGTAGGCGCCACGAGTAAAGTTGAAGTTGCTGCAGGAAAGTCCGATCGCGTTGAGAAACGTGGTGAAGCCGATCTGCTTCTTCTCCCCGTCGATCACCAGCAGCCGGTTCTCCAACTGGAACCCGCTGACGATCGCCGCCGGCGCCTGGCCCTTCTTACCACGGACGAACCCGAGGCAGGCCGTGTCGGCGTTCACCTGCACCATGGAGTTACCGCCGACCACCGAGACGGTATTATCCTCCCCGCCGCCGGCGAGGGCGAAGTCTATCTGCGGCACGCCGTAGCCGAGCCGGGATAGCGACACCGACAGCCTCGTCGAGTTGTAGCACCGCTCGAACGGCGCCACCGCGGCGACCCGTTGCATCCACGGGAAGTTGGGCCCGGAGGCGGCTTGGTCCCACGACGTCACCAACGCGCGGTACACGTCCGGGCGGAGCGCCGTGTACGGGGTCGTCGAGCTCAGCCCGACGACGAGTGGTCCGCCGCTGCCGATGGACAGCTGCTTTCGATCCACGGCGATGCCGGTGGCGGAGACGAAGTACCCAGGGGATCCATTATTGGACCCGTGGAACGGAGTCGTGCCGGCCAGCATCGTCGTGAAGTCGCCGCGGTCTGGCGGGATGAAGAAGAAGGGACCCCCGCCGAAGATGGCCACGCCAACACTGTTGCCGCTTGTCGACTTGCCGTCGCTCGGGAGGCAGAGCGCCATCTTGTTCGCGACCTTCTGCGTGCGCGCCACCTGCGAGGGGAATGACGACTGGGCCGAGGGCGCCAGCCCCGCGACGCCGATAGCGGCGCCACCTGCTGGCGGTGGCGCGCACGTGGCCACGGCGGGGAAGGAGACCGGGAATAGCGGGTTCTTGCCGTCGGTGGCGTTCGCGGAGAGCGTCGTGGTGACCGTTCCCTTCTTATTGGCGGCGCACGGCAAGGAGATGGCCGGGCTGGAGAGGTCGAGGACGAGCGGGCGGCCGTCCTTGAGCGGTGCGGTGTAGAGGGAGGTGGAAGCGTCCTTGGTGATGGCCGTGAGCAGGGGTTTGCCACCATTGCTGGCTGCCGTCCATGACGACAAGGCGGAGACGCAGAGTAGTGAGGTGAGGAGGAGGGATTGGGGTTTCGAACTCCACATTTCTGCCAGTTGGTTTGGTGGGGTTGTGCTCGATTTGGTGTTGTTTATTGCAATGATGGTTTAGTTATATAGACTCTAAGGGCATGTGCAATCATGGATTAGCCCCCTTCCCCGGGTTGATAACGAGTCGGTCCGAAAGGGTGCTGTGTAGCCATTGGTTCCAAAACCGCGGACGAGTGCAGCAGATCAGCAGCACCACCGCCCGTGGTGTCTGAACGCCCAAGAGCTTACGTAGGCTTGAGGTCCCGGTCGGAGCCTTGGATAAGGGTGCAAGCGGTAGATGCAACCATGTTGGGCTGGAGTGCCTCCCTTCACTTCGAAGAGTTGAAGTACAAGTCGACTGAGAGGGTGCCTCTGCTGATGACGAGGAGAAGGCAGAGGCTGACCTGAGGCACTTAGCAGAACTCCATCCCAACAAGCCCATAATGAAAATCCATCGATGGATTGAAAATAATATGGTGCCACAATCTACAGACCAAAATGACACAGAGGTACATATTTTTTTGTACGTACTTCCAACACAGTTCACCTTTTTTTTTGTACGTACTTCCAACACAGTTCAAATTCCTTCCCGACGACGACGGTGATAATTTTTCCGCGAAAGAGCAGGAAGGCGGGGCCTCAGCAGCTGGCGATGAACTCGCTGTCACGGAGTAAACATGAAAGGCGGCACCCAGTCTGGATGCATACGGCTCCTCCATTATTTAGTTCCTCTGTTTCTTCCGTTCTCTTTCATCTGGGAATCTGTTACTAGCATCTTTTAATTGTTGCACTATTCATAATGCCCTATTTCTGGTTCTTTATATTGTCCAGCTGTATTTTATACATTACATTTAACATTTGCATACATACATATATCCGTTCTTGTGGCTAATTTCCGTGACCTTTCATAACTCGCCCATTAATGCCGCCACGCAGCTTGTGTTGTGCTAAACGGAATTTATTTTTCTTAATGCCCCTCTCGCAGGTTCAGCTTGGCTTGCTCGGTGCCAGGAGCTAATTTCAGAATGATGGAATGCCTGCGCATATTTGTACTTTCTTTTAAATATCTTTCGTTGCTTCTTACCTAAGAAAAACACAAATACAAAAAAAAAATGCAAAACATAGGAACAGAACTCGAAAAACTACAAAAAAAAAAATCTTTTTTTTATATTTTCTTTTCTTTTGGGTGGGTAGGTAGGGAACTCCACGTCTCCACCTATGCAATTTTAAAGTAACATTTAATTTCGCATAGTTGGTCCCAAGCATAGAATAAGGAGGAGAGCCTACCTACACACATTACTAGATGCTGTATGTTGTGAAACACAGGATTAGTGATCAATTACCCTAACCATGTAATTAGTAAAGTAATTAGAGATGTAATTAGAGTGTACCTGCCCTTTATCCGAAGGGGCATCCCGAAGGGGCCAAACCACCCGAAGGGGTGCCTCCATGCCCTTCTGTATATATTCATGGGTCTACCCAACAATAAATCAATCTGTTGACGCTTTTCTCGGTCGAACACACGAATGCGCTAGATCACGCGGTCGTCGGAAATCCACTCACCGAACCTCCCAGCACGGGCCGGTCTAACCGCCTGGGGGGGCGGTCTAACCGCCTTGGACAGGAGGTACGTCGAAAAACCTAGATTCGCTGCTCCGGGAGGGACCCCGTCGGGAACAGTACGCCTAGGGTTGTCCTGAGATCGGCAGGCCACTCAGAACTCCCTCAACTGCCGTGGAGACGAAGGAGGAGAGCAATGGAGGTTGGAAAAGCTAGGGTTTGGAGAAAATAAGATAAAATTGATAATGACGATTGGATCATAGGTCTCAATCGGCCACGACCCTTTATATTTATAGGGTGGGAGGTCTTGCCCTGCAAATAGCACTTTACAACTCGGAATCAAGCTAAACTCCTAATTCTACCCGAAATCGGGGTGACCTGGTTAGACCGCTCCCGGGGGGCGGTTAGACCGCCTGGTCCCCTTTGTGCCAGACCGGCTACAGGACACCCGGTCAGACCGCCCCTGGGACCCGGTCTAACCGGCCTGCCTGGCCCGAGTCGGCTTTTGCCAATTTTGGGTGTCAACACATGCCCCCCTGTTTTTTAGTAAAGCTTGCGTGCTAAAAAATAATGCTAAGGACGACAGGACTGTTGTCGGCCATTTTTTATACTAAGGGCGATTTTCATAGAAATCGGCCATAAACCTTCAAGCATCTTGCCACACACTTGGATAAAACTTCTTCAGATATCTTCCATTGAGCGCCCTAGGAAGTTGCTATCCTTGCAATGATTCCACCATATAGGAATTACCAGAGCAAACTCTCACAACCTTGTATGGACCTTCCCAACTTGGAGACCATTTACCAAACTTGTTGCTCTTAGATCCTACAGGCAAAATAGTTTTCCAAACCAAATCTCCTACTAGAAAAGACTTAGCTTCAACCCTCTTATTATAAGCTCTAGCAACTCGCCTTTTATCCTTCTCAATTGCTTCCAAAGCTTCCAAACGCTTGTCGGTCACTTCATCAATGTTATCCATCATCAAAGCATGATATGTATCAACACTAAGATCATTTTGCTTTGCAAGTCTATATGCGCCCAGATTCACCTCAATAGGTAAAACGGCCTCTTGACCATACACAAGCTCAAAAGGAGTAACTTTAGTAGCCCCATGTCTAGAGATGCGATGAGCCCATAAAGCCTCAGATAACACTTCATGCTATCTTTTAGGATTATCTTCTATCTTCTTCTTAATGAGCTTAACTAGAGTTTTATTACTAGACTCGGCTTGACCATTAGCTTGAGCATAATATGGAGATGAATTGAGCAATTTAATACCATAGGAATTGACAAAATCACGCACCTCTTTGGCCACAAATGAAGTACCTTGATCCGTAGTTAAAGTTTGTGGAATGCCAAATCTATGTGTAATATGCTCCGTAATAAACCCAATTACCTCCTTGTGTGTCATGTTCTTGAGAGGAATTGCTTCAGTCCACTTGGTAAAATAATCAGTCGCCACAATCACAAAGCAATGTCCTTTGGTCGACGGAGGATGTATCTTGCCAATGAAATCCAATCCCCTGTAACACCCCAGGTGTTTATTAAAGATAAATACCTTAATTAGTTGTGTTAATCAAGTTTAATTGGCTCCTAAACATGTTTGACATGATTTGGCACACATTTGCACAAAAGACCTTGGTCAAAGTCATAATTCTTGGTCAAACCCCTATAGATCCAAAAAGGTTGATTTGGTTTTCTTGCGCGTTCTCCAAATTTCACTATAGAAGTTCAAAATCGGCCAATATAAAAGTTCTTCGTTATCTCCGGGAACACATTTTTCATAATTGGTGAACATTCAAATTTTGAGCGCAAAGCCGCGTAAACTCGAGATGAAGTTCCTGTGCACAGTAATTACGGGGCCGAGTTTTTCCTGAAGTTCAACACGTTTTTCCCCCAAATCCGTTGATCAAAACATATGTCGCCCTTTGGGAAAGTTGTAGGTCTATGGTTCCTCTACAACTTTTAGTTTTGGAGATTTTCGAGTTACATTCAAAATTTTTGAGTTACGCAATTTCGAAAACCGGTAAATAAAATAAAAACTGGGCCGGCCGCCGTCGTCGCGCCGCTCCAGAGCGCGTGCGCACGTACAGCTGTGCCACGCGTCCTCCGCCTGTCTCCGGCGTACGGATGCTTCGAGCCGTCCGTGGTGGACCACGCACGCGCAGTGGGGTATCCGCCCGAGCCAAACACCGTGAGCCGGGCCTAGCCGCCTATTCCGCGTCGTCCAGGGCCACGCGCAGGTGCGTGCCGCGTCGCGCGTCCCCCGAGCGCATGCAGGCCGCGTCCAGCTGCCCGTCCTGCGTCGTTAGGCTCACCCCCACCTCGTCTTCGTCATGCCACACGCACGCAGTTCGTTTACATCGTGCGTCGCAGCTCCTGTCGCCCGTTTCTCCCGTCCGCCTGCACGCCATTGCTGCCACCGCCAAGCACCTTGTCTAGCGCCGTTCCGTCGTCGTGTGAGATCACCACCGTCGTCCTACACCCACACTCAAGCCAACTGGGCCGGCAGCAAGGCTCCACCGCCGGCCACCTCGCCGAAGACGGTGAAGCAGCGGCTGCAGATCCGCTGTGCCGTCGTACTACCTCGCCGGCACCTTCTCCGGTCTCTCCAACCCTCGGAATGGAACCCTAGGTAAGCCTAGACCTCTCCCAGGCCCTTTCCCGGCCAAGCCCGGCCTTCCCCTAGCCGGATTCCGGCGATTTCCATCGCTGGCCGCGGCCAGGGCCTACATTGCGAAGTCTGAGGTCTTTCTAGGGGCTAGAACGCAAAACCCAGGGACCTGTTTGTAAGAAACCAGTTTTCAGATCTAGGGTGTCCAGTCTGAATCTTGTAAAATCCCTAGAAAATCGTAGAAAAATCATAAAAATACAAATCCAATTTTGTTGGGTTCCTGGTGAAGAAACCTACCTTTTCTAGAAAGCATGTATAGGGTTTTTCTGTGTATTTTTTGAATTAAAAATTCGAACTCAGTTTGATGTGTTTTTAGTGTAGTTTAAAATATACACATGCTATGGAAGTAAATTTTGGATATGTTTCTCTTTATGTCATGTTTAGATTTATGACCAAAATTGGCATGAGTTTAATGTGTATAGTTTCAGTTATGATTTATGTAAGCTTTATGCTAGATTAAGCTTGATGCTTTTTATAGCCCTTTTAGTAAACTTTTCATTAAGCACCAGTGCACCCTAGGGCTTTGTATTGGTGAATAGTACCTTTGATAGGTTGGAGATGATTTTAGGATGTGCTTTGATTTATGTTTTGGATTTAATCTTGTGTAGGAGTTTAAATTCAAATTTGCAAAAATAATTTGGATCTGCACCTATGCTTTGGCCAGAGCCTTAGATTTGACATGTATGACTTGTAGGAGAAAGTTGAGATCAAAAAGTTTAGTAAATCTTTTTATATGAATTAATGGTGATTTACTAGGTTAAAGTTTGTCTTTTTCGTATAAATTAATTTATAAATGTTCTTAATCTAAATTTTGGTGTGTGAACTTAGAATGGGTATATGATGATGTGCGCAGAAGCTTAGACTTATTTGAAGTGTTTTTGATTTAATTTGGATTTATGGTTGAAAGACTTGTTTTATGTAATTAAATAAAGAAATAGAAATTAAGGTGTCAAATTGTTAAAGCATGCCATGGATCTGTTTTTGAATTTGCAAAACACCCCCTTGCTGTTTTGTAAAGTTAAATAATTTAATTTGCTTAAATATGTACACAGTCACCTTCATAGTTAACCTTTAATTAACCACCCTCACCTTAATCTAATGCATATGCATATCGTGTAGATTTGTCGGTCGGTGCGTGCACGCTCACCCAGGAGGGAGATGGGATAATAGATGATGAAGTGAACGAGTTGAGTGTTCATCAAGACCTGGACCAAAGTCCGGAAGAGCCCAAAGCTGTTGCTAACTTAGAAGAAGGCAAGCACCGGAGTTACATAAAACCTTTTTGGATTAAAACTTATATTCTTTTACTTTTTAGCATTTAATGTTACTTTGTGCATTTAAGTTTCAGGAGTTGTTTTGAAACCTAGATGCATGATCCTTAGGACTCCTATGCTCTTTTACTAGTATGTTAGGAACGCTAGTGCCATGCTGTAAGGACACGGTACAAGTCGAGTAATGACTCATTGCTCGCGAGATATAGGATGCTTATGTTGGAATCATAAGTTGGATAAATTGACTCGCTCATGTGGTAAGAGCAATGGGTTCGGTCTCGACCGAGTAGCATGGTGCTGGTCTAAGCTATTGAACGTACCAAGTACTTGTCGGGAATGGGACCGGTAAGCCTAGTACCTAATGAACCAGTGCAGGGACTTTATCGTTACTACTCTTGAGATGCTTCTCCCGGTTTGCTCCCGGTAGTGCAAGTGTGATCCTGGACGTGCCATGTGAGGGCGTTCTAGTAACCTTGTACTTAAGACTGTTGCGCCTGTCCCTAATATGGGGAATGACGGGAACCGCCTGGTTGGGGTAGACACTGCACTTGGACTACCTTCTTCCGTGTATCTTGGGTTTACCTTGCAAGGATATAAATCGATCGATCGTCGGTCACTCGCCGTTATCTGAGTCGGCTTGACCACTGGCTACCCCATATTTATTTATGGAACATTTTGGATTAATATTGTTGGATGATTAATCTTGTTTGTACAACCATACTTGCTTAGCTAGGTGCTTACCTAGAATGGTTAACATACTAGAACTTGAGCTAAAATTTGAAAGTAAGGATCAACTCTTAGTTGCTTTTGGCAAAACAAACCCATCAGCCAAAAAGCCTTGCATATCTAGCTGTGTCTTTTATTTTTGTCGGGTCAGTCTTGCTGAGTATTAGTATACTCAGCCTTGCTTTGTTGTTGTTTTCAGGTAATCCCATCTGGCCTGGTTCTATTCCAGATGGTTGGGAACTTGAGTGGGAGAACGATGTTGATGAGTGATACTCTATGGATGGCCTCCCATGTGTATCTTCCGCTAGTTTTATTTTCGCTGTTTAAACTCTGAATCACCTTTACTTTTATGTACTGAAAAACCTGGTTTGTAATATTAAGTACTTTTGGACCTTTTATGTAATGTAATGTTGTACTCTGGTCCCGCCTTCGTGTGGGCTTAGCGCATAATTCGATCCTGTGTAAGTGATTTACCGGGCTTTACCCGGCAGAGGTGACAGAATAGTTCTTTATTATTGCTTAATGGCCACGTGGACAGGCTTAGGTGATAATACGGAACTATTTTGGGCGGTTCTGTCACATCCCCAGCCTCTGAATGGCCAAGGCTTGATAATTGGATGCAACAACGCAGCAGGCACCAACTGAACATCTCCATGCTTTTGACACTCTTCACATCCTTTGTAGTACCTAAAGCAATCAGCTATCATAGTAGGCCAATAAAAGCAAGCCCGCCTAAGAAGCCACTTCATCTTAGGAGCCGATTGATGAGTACCACAAACTCCCTCATGTACCTCTGCCATAGCTAGCTTTGCTTGATCAGGACCCAAGCACTTCAAAAGCAAATCATCCGCCGTCCGACGATACAACTCATCATTATCTAGGATAAACTTAAGTGCCCACCGTCGGACTTTTCTGTCACTTATACTTTTAGGATCCTGCAAATATTTAATCAGAGGTGTTCTCCAATCTCCCACTTCGTCCTCAACAATTTTGGAAGAAAAAGTGGCCGAAGTAGGGTTGCCCCCCGAGGGGCGGTCTGACCGGCCCGAGGGGGCGGTCTGACCGGGGTACCCGGTTTGACCGGCCGGAGGGTGCGGTTGAACCGGGTCCTCCAGAACATAACCCTCGGCTTCACCAAACAGCGGTTTCCGTTCTTGAAAATTTCTTTTCTGAACATTATAACCAGATGCTTGCTGAGCCAGAGCGTTAGCCTTCGGATTCTCCTCCCGTGGTACATGATATATCACAAATTCATCCATACAAGATATAATGTCTAAACATTTATCAAGAAAAGCATTTAAAGAGACATTTAGACATTGACATACCTTGGATACTTGCTGTACCACCAGTAAAGAATCACCATAAGCTTCTACATGTTTTACTCCCATGTCATGTAATATTTGCAATCCAAACAAGAGAGCTTCATACTCAATTTGATTATTAGTACATTTATGATCCAACCGGCTAAGGGCTTCAAAACTAGCTCCACTAGGTGACATAATAATAATTCCAACACCACAACCACTTCTACAAGCCGATCCATCAAAATGTAATTTCCATGGAGTAAAAGTTACATAACCGACATCTAGATCAAGTTGCTTATCAATCCTATGTTGAACAATAAAGTCGGCTACTATTTGACCTTTCATTGATCCAATAGGTTCACAACGCAAATCATACTCAACAAGAGCATAAGCCCACTTGCCGACTCTACCACTAAGAATAGGTTTTTGCAACATGTATTTAATTATATCAGTTTGACATGCAACATAACAAGTACTAGACAATAAATAATGCCTTAACTTGGTACAAGCATAATATAAAGATAGACAAAGCTTTTCAATAAAGGTGTACCTCGTTTCGGCGTCTAGCAATCTTCTACTCTCATAAGCAACAACATACTCCTTGCCATCGGTCTCTTGAGTCAAAACAGCTCCAATCACACTTGGCTCCGCCGCAACATAAAGCCGGAAGGGAACACCACTCTTAGGTGCTTGAAGAACAGGCGGCGAAGTCAAATAACTCTTAATCTCATCAAAAGCCTCTTGTTGTTTTGCCCCCCAAATGAATTCAGCTCCACTTTTCAACCGAAGTAAAGGAGTAAAAGCATCAACCTTCCCAGACAAGTTACAAATGAATCGCCTCAAGTAATTAACCTTGCCCAATAATCTCTGTAACTCTTTTTTGCAAGTAGGAGCTTGAACCTTCTTAATCGACTCAATCTTTTTAGGATCAATCTCCACACCTTTCTCATGCACAATGAAGCCCAAAAACTTGCCAGCCGACACTCCAAAAGCACATTTGAGTGGATTCATCTTTAAACCATACCGACGCATCTTTTCAAATGCAAGTCTTAAATCGGCTAAATGAGAATTTAAACTAGCCGATTTAACAACAATATCATCGATATAGACTTCTACGATAATACCAAGCAAGTCATGAAAAATCAGGTTCATAGCCCTTTGATAAGTAGCACCAGCATTTTTCAAACCAAAAGTCATGACTACCCACTCAAACAAACCTACAAATCCTGGACATATGAAAGCCGTTTTGGAAACATCCTCTTCGGCCATAAAGATTTGATTGTAACCAGTATTACCATCAAGAAAGCTAAGTACTCTATGTCCAGATGCAGAATTAACAAGAAAGTCGGCTATAGGCATAGGATATTCATCTTTAGGAGTTGCTTTATTAAGATCTCTAAAATCAATGCAAACACGAAGTTTCTTTGTTCCTTTTTTCTCAACAGGCACAATGTTAGAGATCCAATCAGCATACCGACAAGGCCTAATAAACTTAGCATCAAGTAACCGATTGATTTCTTCTTTCACTCGGTCATAAATATCAGGATTAAAATTCCTACGAGGCTGTTTATAAGGCTTGAAACCAGGTTTAATAGGTAATTTATGTTCTACCAAATCACGACTTAAACCAGGCATCTCATTGTAATTCCAAGCAAAGCAATCAACATATTCTTTTAAAATCTTTATTAATTCAAGCTTAAACGTAGGATCAAGATTCTTGTTTACAAATGTTGGCCTAGGTACAGTGCCATCACCAATATCTACCTCCTCAAGAGGATCGGCCGACGTAAACCCTTGTCCTAACTTGCCCAAATCATCAAGATCCTCAATGGCTTCACACGTATCGGTCTTATGCGCCCGATAGTGATCAATTCTCTGCTGCAACCACTCTTTTGTTGAACTCGTTGAGTCACATGAAGTGATTTAGCCGATTATCAAACGGCTTTATGACAGCAGGAATGAAACCATTGTTGGAACAACTTACAAACTCATAATCAGATAGATCTAAACCAGATAGACACTTTACATCATCAGGCACACCTATAGAATGACTATCGGCTACAGCCACACAAGCAGAATTATCACCATGCACTACTTCTACTTCATCATCTACCCATTGTATCAACATTTGGTGCAAAGTAGAAGGAACACATTTATTTGCATGAATCCAATCACGACCAAGGATAAGACTGAAGTTACCTTGTGTCTCAGCGACGAAGAAAGCCATGGCGAGCGTCTTGCTTCTAATAGTGAGCTCCATGGAGATCACGCCTTTAGCCCCCATTGGCTCGCCTCCTCCAACCCCGCTGACGGTCATGTTGGTCTTGATCAGCTCCTCATCTGAACCTCCAAGCTTCTTGATTAGAGAATACGGCATCAAGTTGACAATCGCACCTCCATCCACTAGCATCCGAGAGATAGGCTTCCCATTGATATGACCCTTCATATACAAAGCCTTCAGATGATTATCAGTGTCTTTAGGCTTCTGAAATATAGCATCCTTGGGCCCAAAGTCAAGATGAGCCAAGTCCTCCTCCGTAGGCACCGAACCGTCAACAAACAAATGAACCACATTGATCTCAAGGTTCATCCGCTCTGGAGAAGAACTGTAGTCCACAAGCTGTTCATCGTCCTCTGGAGTATGGACAGATAAAACCTTATCATCACAAACCATGGGGATCGAAGAAGCGAAACCGGGCAGCATTTCTGGAGACCCCGGTCTGACCGCCTGGTCACCCGGTCTAACCGCCCCTGGCGGTTGAACCGCCCCCTCTCGCGGTTTGACCGCCCCTGTCTGGGTTGCTGCCTTGACTCTCCACTCCTTCCCCTGCGGCACCATGGGCCTGTAGCTGTTGAAATCCTCATCCCTCTTCTTCTCTAATTCCTTCTCCCTTCTCTCACATAGCCTCAATCGCTGAAGCTTCCGTCTTTGAGTATGAGTCAGACCGGGAGGACACCACCTTGGCAAAAAGCACTCCGGACGAGACTTGCTTCCGCTGGCCTCATGGTCATTAGCAACAGATCCCTTTTGAGTTGGTGTCACAACCTGATTGTTTGGCACAACCGGTCTTTTGCCACTTCCCTCAATGGGAACGTTCATTGTCCCAATCTGAATAATGTCAAGGCTAGTAGTCCTCTCTGGGTCAATATCCATCTCCTGAACTTCCTCCTCTCTGATCTTGGGCTTGTACACCTTCTTCGGAAGAAATTGCTCTCTTCTGGGCAGGGCGGTCTGACCGCCTGTAGGGGGCGGTCTAACCGGGTCAGCATGGTGACCTTGCCCGGTTTGTCGTGGAGCCCAGCGATCTTGTGTATGTCTCGATATTCGATCCAGCGCTGATTTCCTTGGTCCTCCCCATCCAGGATGGAAAGATTGCTGATACGGCACCCACATTACTCCATTATCATCATAGATAGGGCGAAGTGAAGGAGCCCAATCTGGAGTAAAGTTTTGCCTCTGAGATGATTCACCTCTGAATCTGATGGCTGCCCTGGTAGGTGATGCTGGCTTCTCTTGATGTGGAGGTGATCTCATCCTTTTTTTACCGGCCGATCACTTGTAACGGCCTTTTGTTTAGAATATTTGTCAAATAGCATATCAAACGTGACCTTTGGCTTTGGAATGCTTCCCTAATTCTTTGCCATGTTAAGCTTCCAGTTTCCTATCTCAGGCCGCTTCGGAACAAGCATCTTTGGGCGGCTATGTGCAGGGGCGGTCTGACCGCCCTGTACCCCCGGTCTAACCGCCTTGTCCAGGACAGGCTCGGTTGTTTGTTGACCAGACGGCATGGACAATCCTTGCCCCCCATGTCCAGAAGCTTTGACAGTAATCTTGAAAGTTTCTCTGCCATCAGGGGTCTTTTCATATGCCACTTCTCTTGTCAACTCTTTTCCCCTTAAATCGGGCTTAGCTTCCCAGACCATCACGTTCTTGCCCTTAGTAGCTTCGGCTTGATACGGTCGAACCAAGACCTTGGGCTGCTGTAACTCCATGGTGTTGATGGGAAAGGGTTGCTTATCCACTTGCATCTCATGAAGCATCAAACGACCTTCATTAATGGCCGATTGAATCTGACGACGAAACACATTGCAATCATTAGTGGCATGAGAATAAGAATTATGAAACTTACAATATGCACGTCGTTTAATTTCATCAAGTGGAGGCATAGTATGAGAAATTTTAATGTTTCCAAGCTTAAGTAACTCATCAAAGATACGATCACATTTAGAAACATCAAAAGTAAATTTTAATTCTTCTTGCCGACCTTTAGTAGCCGGCTTAAGAGATGCACAAGAACTAGCTTTAGACTTTGAAGGCCACACAAATTCAGCAACATACACTTCATTCTCGTCGTCTGAACTATCAGAATCATATTCAACAACATGCACATTAGACCGACGAGGTTTAAAGTGTTCTTTTTCTTTATTCAGTTTTAATTCTTGTGCCATACCTCTAACAAGCACATTTGCAAGCGTATGAAATTCTACACCTTCTAATCTATCTCTAATAGCAGGTCTTAAACCTCTAGCAGCAAGATCAGCAAGGTCAGAATCAGTAAGGGACAAATTAAAACAACGGTTTTTAACTTCTTTAAAGCGCTTAAGGTAATCAGAAACCGATTCCTCTTTACTTTGTCTAACCGATGTTAAATCTGTCAATTTTAGTTGGTAGCTCCCACTAAAGAAGTGATCATGAAACTTTTGCTCTAATTGATCCCAAGTATCAATAGAGTTGGGAGCTAACGAAGAGAACCAAGCAAAAGCGGTACCAGTCAAAGACAATGAAAACAAGCGAACTTTTAAAGAATTATAGGTACCAGTTTCACCTAGTTGAGCAGTATATTGACTAATGTGTTCCCAGGTTGTACGGTTGTCATCACCACTAAATTTAACAAAATCAGGCATACGCCAACCCGGGGGAAAAGCCACATAATCAAAATCGGCTCTATATGGTTTTTGATACAATCTAGTATTACCCATATCAACACCGAGTTTATTTTTCATCATGTTAGCTATCTCTTCCTTAAATTGAGCTAGTTCATTCCTAGCAGCTAACTGAGATTGCATTGCAGCTGTTCTTAAGTTACTCACAGGGGGTTGATTAGGATTTTGCATGCGATGCAAGTCGGTAAACACATCATTAGGCACACCATAAGATGGAGCAACATTAGGGATAGGTGGTGATGTGTGAGCTATTGTGCTATACATTGGTGAAACAGTACCATAAGCATTATTTTGACTCTGAACCAATGTACTAGGCACAACCGACAAAGGCAACGGCTGATCCGGAGTCATGACCATCTGGCCAGACGGGGCGGTTAGACCGGCCTGGGGGGGCGGTCTAACCGGGGTCGGCTTAGGCAATGGAAATTGCTCCGGATAAAACCCCGTCGGCATACCATACAGAGGAGCTTCAGGTGAAGCTTCCAGTGCTGCCGACGTGGTCGAATGCAGAACCCCTTGTGAATCTACTTGAGGGATACCGTCATTAGATATATTAATAACACGTTTACCCTCTATTTTTTCAAGGCGAGTAACAACACTAGCAACCAAACTACTCTGATCATTAAACGCACGTTCAAATCTATCAGTAATAGTAGATAATTGCGTAACTAGATCAGGAGGGGATGCTTGACTTACAGTGGGTATTATCTCAACCTTGTCCTTGTTCAGTTTGATCGCCGGCAACTCGAAATCTTGATTGAGTGTCACCTTGCCTGAACGATCCTTCTTGGCGCCAGAGAGAAATTGCTGCTTGATGTATTCTTGCAGCTCCGTGTACTTCCTCTGGTCTTCTTCGCTGAGTTCTTCGATGTTCACCATGATCACGTTTTTCTTGTCAATGTCGCACTGTGATCCCATGCAAAAATCGAAAGATCGGTTGTGAAACCAGATCTATATCCCCAGCGGAGTCGCCAAAAGTGTGTTGACGCTTTTCTCGGTCGAACACACGAATGCGCTAGATCACGCGGTCGTCGGAAATCCACTCGCCGAACCTCCCAGCACGGGCCGGTCTAACCGCCTGGGGGGCCGGTCTAACCGCCTTGGACAGGAGGTACGTTGAAAAACCTAGATTCGCTGCTCCGGGAGGGACCCCGTCGGGAACAGTGCGCCTAGGGTTGTCCTGAGATCGGCAGGCCACTCAGAACTCCCTCAACCGCCGTGGAGACGAAGGAGGAGAGCAATGGAGGTTGGAAAAGCTAGGGTTTGGAGAAAATTAGATAAAATTGATAATGACGATTGGATCATAGGTCTCAATCGGCCACGACCCTTTATATTTATAGGGTGGGAGGTCTTGCCCTGCAAATAGCACTTTACAACTCGGAATCAAGCTAAACTCCTAATTCTACCCGAAATCGGGGTGACCCGGTTAGACCGCCCCCGGGGGGCGGTTAGACCGCCTGGTCCCCTTTGTGCCAGACCGGCTACAGGACACCCGGTCAGACCGCCCCTGGGACCCGGTCTAACCGGCCTGCCTGGCCCGAGTCGGCTTTTGCCAATTTTGGGTGTCAACACAATCCATTCATTTGCTCCTGTCACTTTGATTCCATCATTCCATCCACTTTTCTCTCAACACGTTATCACGCACTGCTCTTCTACTGAGCACACACACAGAGACAGAGGCCAGAAGGCCTTGCCAAGTCACCGACTCCATCTGCTAGGTAAGAAATGGACCCCGCACCGTCGAGATTCCTTCCGGTTTCCTTGTCATCCCCGTCGGAGGCCGTCAGGGACGCTGCTGCTTCTGCACCAGAGGCGCACACCGTGGTCGTCGTCCTACCGGACGTCGTGGTGGACGCTGTGGCCGTCGCTTCCATGGCCGCCGTGGACGTCGTCATTTCTCTGACTCAGGACACTGGACACCTCCGCGTTGCACTCCTCCACCACGCCATGCATCGCCGGCGGCGAGCAGCAACCGCTCCTCAGAGTGTACTCGCACTGCGATGCCGTCATACACCGCCGGCGTTGTTCACTGCTCCTCCCTGGCGGCGCCGTGTCTTCCGACGCCAAAACCACCAGAGGAACCGCCTCACCGTCCTCTAGTCCTACGCCTTCGTCGCCTAGGGAGCAATGTCCATTATGCATGGACAGCTTGCTCCTATTGGTACTGATGAAGCATGTTGCAGCAGGCAATTGAACTTCAACTCCCAAACTTTGTACGTGGAAGGTATGCACTAATAAAATTAAACTTTGGCATGACACTAATAAAATTAAGCTATGCTTAATAAAAATGAATGAAAGAAGAAACAATGCTACTAGATAAATAACTACTTGTTTCTAAATCCAAAGTATATAAAAAAATTAATCTCTTAGCTCCTTCTACCTACCTAGAAATAAAATTACTATTTTTTCTATCTCTAAACCATAAAACAATGGAAGTAGGTAGTACACATTTTGTTTATGTCTACTATTTTGTTATCTCATTTCTTAATGACCATATTTTTTAAGCTAACTTCTAATAAAATTAGTTAAATGTAAAATTAATTCTATCTCTCATTATATCTAAGAGTACATTTCAATTTTCTCTATATCAAAAACAAGAAAACAAGAGAATGCTTAAAAAAATATATGAAAGAAGGAACAATGCTAGTATCTAGCTAACTATTTTCTAAATCTAAAGTATATATAAAAAACCTCATCTCTTAGCTCCACCTACGTAGAAATCTACCTATAAAAAACCACATTTTCATTTTTACAATCTCTAAACCATAAAACAAAAATTTAATCACAACAAATGAAGGGAGGATGAAGAATCAAACCTTGACAACACTTTAAAGGAGAGAAATCTTCACAAATTGATGAAGAAAAAATTCGGCAGCACCTCCATAGGTTTGAGGTGCCATGGACGCAGGGGGGAAGAATGGCTCGGGCAGGGGGGAGGAGGAAGAAGGAGGTGATTATATAGGGCGCCGACCTTTAGTCCCGTGTGGTGTCACCACCCTAGACTAAAGGGTGGCCTTTAGTCCAGGGTGGTGACACCACACGGGACTAAAGTCCTGCGCCAATGATTGACTCACAGTAGTCATTGGACGCCCCCCCTTTAGTCCCGGTTGGTCCGGTTGGTATTTACCAACCGAGACTAAAGGGTAGGGGGCGTCCACGGCCATTCCAGGCCACGTCGCCTCAAACCCTTTAGTGCCGGCTCCAAATTTCAACTGGGACTAAAGAGGCGAACCAAAGGTTGTTTCTCCACCAGTGTTTTCTTCCATGAATAATTGATATACTTGTACTCATCTTGTAATATTTCTTTCTATATTTTTTCTCTTTTTGATCTTGCCGATCTCATGTTGTTCTCCTCAGCTTGCCGAGATGATATTTGTAATCTCATTGCAACGGCCTCGCCTCGAGGCTCTTTAGATCAATGAAAAATGTAGGTGGAGATCCCCTCAATTTGTTCGAAAAAAATATACTTGTACCCATCCCAAGCAACCTAGTTAGGTTGCATGCCATTGTGTAGGTTGCTTTCTGCAAACATTTATCTTAGGTACTCATCCCGTTCCATATTACACTTCACTCCTAATTAAATTGAACAAGTTAACTTTGACTAAGTTTATTTATAGAAAAAATATCAACATTTGGGATATTACATTTGTTTTACTAAAACTACATAATATATCATGTTAAGATAATTATTTTGTACATATACATATATATGTTAATGTATTTTTTAAGGAAATCAATGTTATATATATAGCATTTTGACCTAATAAGATGATATAAAATCAAAAGGAATTATAGTTTAGTACGATGACACCAGGTATACCAACAAAAAAAATGTACAAAGAGCTGGCCGGCCCACACGTACGTGTAGCGTAATCGTACAACCTTATCCATGATTCCATGCACGACAACCTTATCCATGTCTGCATGCAGCATTTTCAGATCGCGTTACTACCTTATCCATGATTTTCATGCCAGCTGGCAGTCGTCGTTACTCGTCGTCTATTATTGTACAGTACTGAACGAAGTTCTGGATCGATCGAGATTTGACTCGGGGTGGTAATGGGTATGACCCTATTTTATTTTTCACGATCCTACTAAGTTCTATTTATTATTAGTTTAAAATTATTTAGAATTAGGCCTGGCATTTATAGAGCTCGATTCTTAAATTTGCTAGGTCGAATTGAAAGACCCATTACCACCTCTACATTTGACTCGATCAGAACGTGTCGTCGTCCTAGTAGGCGGCGGCATGAGTAAAGTTGAAGTTGCTGCAGGAAAGCCCTATCACGTTGAGAAACGTGGTGAGCTGCTTCTTCTCCCCGTCGATCACCAGTAGGCGGTTCTCCAACTGGAACCCACCGATGATTGCCGCCGGCGCCTGGCCCTTCCTACCGCTGACGAACCCGAGGCAAGCCGTGTTGGCGTTCACCTGCACCATGGAGTTGCCGCCGAGCACCGAGAAGGTATCCCCGCCGGCGAGGGCGAAGTCTACCTGCGGCACGCCGTAGCCGAGCCGGGACAGCGACACCGGCAGCCTCGTCGAGTTGTAGCACCGCTCGAACGACGCCACCACGGCGACCCGCTGCATCCACGGGAAGCTGGGCCCGGACGCGGTTTTGTCCCACGCCTTCACCAACGGGTCGTACACGTCCGGGCGGAGCGCCGTGTACGGGGTCATCGAGCCCAGCCCGACGACCAGTGGTCTGCCGCCGCCGAGGGTCAGCTGCTTTCGATCCACGGTGATGCCGGTGGCGGAGACGAAGTATCCAGGAGATGATCCGCCATTATTATTGGACCCGTGGTGGAACGGAGCTGTGCCGGCCAGCATCGTCGTGAAGTCGCCCCGGTCCGGCGGGATGAAGAAGGCACCCCCGCCGAAGATGGCGACGCCGACGCTGTCGCCGCTTGTCGACTTGCCGTCGCTCGGGAGGCAGAGCGCCATCTTGTTCACGACCTTCTGCGTGCGCGCCACCTGCGCCGGGAATGACGACTGGGCCAAGGGCGCCAGCCCCGCGACGCCGATGGCGGTGGCGCCACCAGCAGGCGGGGAAGGAGACCGGGAACAGCAGGTTCCTTCCGTCGGTGGCGTTCACGGAGGGTGTCGTTGTCGTTCGGAAGAAAATTAGGTGCATCCCGGATGCAAAGAGCATCCGGTGCAACCCCGACGCCCCCACAAGACGCGTCGACTGCGACTCCATCCGACGGATCACGTCCTGCCGAGTGCCTACGGTCTCGCGGGCTCCTGCCTCCTGGCTCCTCACGGACGACAGCCTCGGCTCGGCTCGCTCCCGGCCAGTTCGGCGCCCATGCAATCTCAGCTTGCAGAAACAAAAAAAGTCAGGCACATCTCATCAGTCGTAATCCCATCAGTCTTTGCTTTCATTTTTCAGTACTATCCAATGTCTGGCAATAAGGAGAGCTGCTGTATCTATCCACGGATTGTGCTTGAAGTCGGCACCTTCTCAGCTTCTCATCAGCAGCAGGTGTCAGCTGTGTGCCGTCTCCATCCGCTGGAATGGTGTGAGGCAAACCATCGAGCATGTCTTGTGCCTGCCCTGGTCATCCCTGCTCGCCCACACGGTAGCCAGTTGGCTTCGCGGACGCCCACGCAGCGGCGGACACGACTACGTCATGTCCCTTCGCCGTCGTGGTCGACCTGGCCCTGGCCGCGCCCCTCGCTGTGCGTGTCAACGACGTCGGGCGCCGGACGCAGAGCTCTACTTCGCGATTGCAGCCTGAAGCGCGCGCCTCGGGTTCCCGGCGTCCTGGGCACGACGGTGGGTGTCAGCGGCCACCTCGGCGGCGGCGGCGGCTTCGGGCTGCTGCGACGGCTGCTTCGCGAGTTGAGATTTGCCTGGGCGCCGTGTTGGAAACAAGCCGAGCCGAAGCTGTTGTCCGTGAGGAGCCAGGAGGCAGGAGCCCGCAAGACCCTCGCACTCGACAGAACGCGATCCGTCCGATGGAGTCGCAGTCCACGCGTCTCGCGGGTGCTTCGGGGTTGCACCAGATGCGCTTTGCATCAGGGATGCACCTAATTTTCTTCCCGTTCGTGGTGACCGTTCCCTTGTTGTTGGCGGCGGCGCACGGCAAGGAGATGTCCGGGCTGGAGAGGTCGAGGATGAGCGGGCGGCCGTCCTTGAGCGGCGCGGTGTAGAGGGAGGTGGAAGCGTCCTTGGTGACGGCCTAGAGCAGGGGCCTGCCGCCATTGCTGGCCGCGGTCGTCCTTGACGACCACAAGGTGGAGACGACGGAGAGTAGTGAGATGAGGAGGAGGGATCGAGGTTTCGGGTTCCACATTTTCGGCCGCTTGGTTTGGTGGTGGTGTGCGTGTGCCCGATTTGGTGTGGTTTTTGTTGCAATTGCAATGATGGTGTGGTTGGGTTATATACAAACGGATGCATGTTGAATGCCTGCCATATTTGACTGATTGAGTGCCGCATGCATGCTCACGTACACAAAGTATAATACTTCTACCCTCTCAAAAAAATATAATACTTCAACATAATTAGGTCTTATGTTTCTTCTATCCTCGAATCTTTTACTAGCATCTTCTTCCGGAGGGATTGAGGAGGGAATCACTTTGAGGATGCTCCAAGAGGTAGGGTTTGCGCGCGTCTATTCATAAGGTTGAGTGTGCGTGCGTTGTGAGTGTCTCCGTTGTATTGTGTATTTCGTAAAAAAAAAAATTACCCATTGATGTACTTCAACGTGAGATAAGTTAATTAAATGAGAAATATGTTAGCTTTTCATCTCCATTTCAAAGCACTGTTAAACCTTAGCAAATCCTACCAAGAATAAAACAGTTGACAATGCACGTGATTAGCAAATTATTAGTTGCCGATCCATGATATCACGCACACATCTTTTTCTACCGATATAGCATGGTTATCCTTCATTATGATGTTCGCCGTCATCTTTGACCTCTTCGACGAGCCCGGCTATTTCGCGACGATCCCGGCTACTTCGCAACAGCGAGCGGCACAAGCACAGCACCTGCGCCGTCAACGTCTTTGATGAGCTCGGCTATTTCGCGATGAGCCCGCTACTTCGCGACAACAGTCTGCCTCCTCATCCCACGATGATTCTTGCACTCAAGATCGACGGAATCTTTTTTCTATTGACCTTGTTGTTTGCATTCTGAGGTTGCACGTGCATTTATATTGCTATAATATAATATGATAATGGAAGCTAAGTGGAGTCCGCATCGACGACATCGGAGCAGGGCGTTGCCGTGTGCCCGTGCGAGTCCAACCAGGAAAAAAGTGGAAAAAATGGAAAGGTATTGTGGGTCCATCCATGGGGAGATTGTAAGATGTAAGATTTTGTTTACCATCAATTCTTTCGATCTTTATAGTATACTAGCAATGATGACACTAAAATAGTAGATGACTAAGATGAGCATATTCGCACTGCATGCCGAGCTTAGCTGTTAGCTAGTGCAAGTTGCAGAATTTCTTAGCTTCGGATAAACTTCAGGATCAGCTTGATGTGGCATAACAGCTAACCAAAATGCTACACATTGAGGCTTGATTCTATTATTACGATGCAGGCTAACATATGCTAAGTCATAAACAGGAGTATGAGTCCAATCCAACAGGAGGCAAGCATAAGGACAGGTGACAACTTGCATGAGAGCCTTCAGCTTAATTACCTCACTATGAATTTTTGCAATATGGCAAGCCGATCCCATTTTCGAAAAGAATCTTTTGGTATTGGTGAAGTAGAGGGGACTGTGGTTGCTAAAAAGGCTTGCATACATAATGGAGTACAAATGAGACAATTTGTAGGCAGTGGCATTTAGGGGTCATTTGCAAAAACTTGTTACATTGAGAAAGATATCTCACCAGGAATAAATAAGTAAACCAGTGATCAGGAAGGCAGTGCAGACCATTTCTGAAACATAAAGCAGCTTTGAGTATTGTTGGTCATTCTTCAAACTGATTACTCACTTTCAGGTCATCTTAATTAGTGTGGTCATAATTTTCACAAAACAATATTTGAAAGCAATGGTATAAATACATTCTGCGAGAAAAGAAACGTGATAATGTTTTTGTACAGAGCTTACTAAAACTGGGCACTAAAAAACCCACCTGATATCATGCAAAATCTCTGTGAAGTGATTTGTATCATCAATTGAACAAAGAGATGCTTGAGTTCTTTGCAGCCATCCTATATCTTCACAAGATCCTTTTAGTGTTGTCCAGAAACGATGTAAGACCCTGTGATCAAAATGACATATTTGAGAACTATTAGAGCAAACAAAACTGGGTTACACCCTCCATAGACTTTGAGTTCTCGAACTGTAAACTGCTAAAGGTGCATAAGAACACATCCAAGCAAAACATAGAAGTCTGAACAGAGAACACATTGACTAACCTGTTTAGTTTAGCATGTATTTCACTTGAAAACAGACTCCATTGATCTCGTACACGGAATGCCAATCTTCTTACCAACCTGAAGCCATGCAAAAGATGGGAAGGCCTACGATATGATCTGACAGCACAAATAAAATAGTTGCAAACTGATTATGAGACACAAGACAAAAATACATGTCAGTGGTAAATTTGTCCGAATCAGCTTAGCGACTGATGAAGCAATGAGAAAACTGAACCTTTGATAAATACAGGAAAATCCTTTTCTCAAAATTTTGCCTTCAGATATTCCATTTGCAATCTGTTTTTTTGTACTAGTGGTAGATAATGCATACGACCCTTCGTGAATATATCCTGTGGTGCCAGGCAATGATTCTCCATGGCTAGCGAAGAATTGTACTTCAAGGCGTTGAGGAATCCAATCAATATACCCAAGCAAATTTTCTGCCAAGATACATGAAAATAAAGAAAAACACCAATTTGCAGATTTCTCCAAGTTTTAAGAAGCACTTGTATATTTCAGTGGTGATCAAGCACATCTTATCCAGTCCAAACCTCTGAAAGTCGTACAATATTGCCTCCAAAAGGAAAAGGTTATGTGTCTCTCAAAATGATAATACATCTATAATCGAACCAATTGTTCCATATAAATCAAGGAAACAAAAATAGAAACCCTGTAATTAGGACCTAATAATTCAGAAATAGCAAAAGAAAAAGACCCTTATGAGCACTGAAATCAGCATGCCCAAATCCCAGTTGATTTTTGACTAAGAGATACAAGCTCAAGTTGGCACCTATTAATTCTGTCAAGTACTGTCTTAACTGCCAACCAAGGTTCAGGAAGCGTGAAAATTAGTCCTCTATCTATGTTCCGCTTCTCGTCGTCGAGCCACTGCTCCGCCGCCGGAGAGGTCGGGGGCGACCAGATCTGGGCACCACGCGATGGTGCCGTCGCCGGCAGGGGCCTCGTCGAGCCACTGCTCAAGGTAGGTTGGGGATTTGATGCGCGGCAAGACATGCCTAACCTAGGCTCAAGGTAGGTTGGGGATTTCGGGTCCTAGATTTTGGTTGGGGTGGATTTGGACTCAAGTTCATGGGGATTTTGATGCTTTAGTACAGATCATGGAGTGGGTGAGCTGGCTGTTGCAGCTGTTGTTCGAAGAGAAGGAGCTGGAACACCCACGGTGACATGGACAAAGCTACTCTCGCAATGCTCAGAGCTACCATCTTTCTGGTATGCATGAACCCATTATTCTCTTTTCTTGTGAGATTCTAGACATTGGGTCATACGTTGATGGTTCTCTGCTTCTTCATTCTAAATTGAAAGATGGAAATATGAATCACAAGGGATCATGCTAGGTTTGAAAAGGTGATTTTACTAATCGCTGCAGTGGATATATGTAGCGAACATGACCTCATATGCCATTAGTTCGAGTATGATTTTAGTGATTCATGACAACATGATCAATGGGACTAACCACATTGTTTAGCATGTCTTTGTAGACATTTTTAGGTCCCATGGATGCAAAAATACCACATGCCAAATTGAGAAGATAGTCTATTTTTCAAGGGTCAAAACCGCGGAAGAAAAGGAAGAAAATTGACACCGTCAGATGAACTGACGGTACCATCGGTGCAAGCATCGGTGTACTTGGTACACTGCGCAGCAGGCAAAATGAAGATGACACCGTCGGATGATCCGACGGTCCAGTTTCTAGATGCGCCGGATGAATTGCAGAGGAGGAGCAGCGAAGACAGTAGCACCGGATGATCCGACGGTCTGAGAAGAGGACACCGTCGGTCTATCTGACGCTCAGTTTGAATCAAGACAGAGACACGCCAAGACAGCCTCTTCAGCACCGGATGAACCGACACCTTGGTCAAGTGGAAGCATCGGTCTATCCGACGGTCACGAAGCAGCATACAGAGACGTTTTGGCCGCGAGGTCTTCAGCACCGGATGAACCGATGGTGCGTCGGTGTATAGCGTCGAAGCAGTTATGTCAGCAGATCTTCAACGGCTAAGTGACGTGGAGGGCACCGGATGAACCGACGCCTAGAAAAAGCATAGCATCGGTTCATCCGACGCTACCTTTTTCAGTGGCCGTTAGCCAACGGCTCTTTGGATGCCTTGGGCTATTTATACCCCCTCCACTCACCCATTTGAGGTTGCTAGATTGTGTGGAAGTGCAGGAGAGTGCAAGACACCTAGAAGATCATATCCAATCCATCCAAGTACTTAATTGCTCATCCATAGACTTGCATATGCTTAGTGTATGTGCTTAGTGCTAGGCTTAGCTTAGAGCTGAGTGAGTGCAAGGTTGTGCCAACCTTGTGAGGTGATTCTTGAGTGAATCAAGGTGTACAAGGTTCGCCGGAAGCCTTGGGGCCTAAGTGGCTCACCGGCAATCGTCATCGACTCTCCGGCTTGGTGTGGAGCGGCGAGGACACTTTGTGCGGGGGACGTGGAGACCCCCTTCCTTGGTGGAGAAGCTCCTTAGTGGAGGCGGCATCAAGGTGACCAAGGGAGCTTGGCAAGTGCCTAAGTGGCTAGCCTTTGTGGCGAGTCAAGTGGTGCTCTTGGGAGAGACTTGGTGACCGGGAAGCAATACTCTTGTGTGAGTGCTTCAACAACGTGGACTAGGGGTGGCTTAGTGCCTACCGATACCACGGGATAAATCGCGTGTCAAGAGTTTGCTTCCTCTCATCCCCTTTACGTTTCCGCATTTACTCTATTGCAATCTTTGCTTGCCGTCACTTTCCTAGAGTAGTATCATGCTAGGATTGGCTATAGGTTGCAAACCTTGTTTTGGGATGGGAGTTTCACACTAGAACAACCCTAGTTGCACATCTAGATAGTATGTTCTAGTTTATCTTTATGCAAAAGTAGTGAAGCCATAGGTTAAGGTTTTAAGATTGCCTAATTCACCCCCTCCCCCTCTTAGGCTACGAGCATCCGATTCCTTACAAGTGGTATCAGAGCCGGGACTCACTTCCTTCACAAGGAAATACCAATTCGATTGGTAAATTGTGAAAACCGGCTCATTAGATCGGTTAGGCTTCACCGCCTAGTGAGTTGCTCTTTCTAGAGGATGAAAGGGGTGGATACCATAGGTTTTGCTCCACATTTCGATGGCACGGGCTTTCCTCGTTGGAAGGTGCTTATGGAAGCATACCTCCAAGCGAAGGACCTTGATGTTTGGAGAGTCACCGATGAGGGCATGAAAAATGGTACTAAGAAGGAAAAGCAATTTGATGTGATTGCTAAGAGTATCATTTTGTCCTCACTAGATGTAGGCGTTTTCAATAGAGTTTTTACTAGTGAAAATGCTCATGAGCTATGGAAAACCATCAAGGAGCAAAATGAGGGTTCAAAAGAAGTTGCTAATGAACGCTACGGTTGTCTCCTTGAGGAATTCAATAGCTTTAAGCAACTTGCTAATGAAAATGCCGATTCTATGTACTCACGTCTAAATGTGCTTGTCAATAGAATTAATGCTCTAGGTGTGAAGAACATCACGGACTTGAACATCAATTGCAAGATCCTTCAAAGTCTCCGGAAGCCCGACTATGACTTGGTGAAGGCTATCATCTATGAGAGAAAGCTCGAAGAATTGAAGCCATCTCAAATCTTGAGCAAGATCATGGCACATGAGCTTCAAATCATCCCCGAGTCCAAGAAGGCGTCCCAGGAAAAGCCTCAAGAACCATCTTCTCCAAGCACAAGCCATGCCCTCTCAAGCCAACAAGAGAAGGTGTTGAGTAGGATGGCTACTCATGGAAGCTCAAGCGAAGATGATGGTGATGATGGTGACGATGAAGATTCCTCAAGTGATGAAGAGGTTGAATCCATGGTGGCCGAGTACGTGGAGAAGATCTTCAAGTATGTGAAGAAAGTCAACATGTACGGCTACAACGTCCACTTGAGAGAAGGGCGTTATCATCAACACATCAAGTTCACCAAGATCAAGCACAAGCCCAAGAAGAAGGTGGTCAAGGAGAGGATGCCAAAGCAAGAAGCAACTATCGCCGTCTGTGAGTGGACAAGTGGTGGAGAATCAAGTTCTTCTAGCTCAAGTGATGAATCAAGAAAGAACTTCACCACCCGCTTTATGCATGGTTCTTCATCATCACCACACATGTGCCTTATGGCCCAAGGTATGGAGAGCAATGTAAGTGATGATGAATCCGACACCACCTCTCTCGATGATCTTGTTGAGCTAGTCCATGAGCAAAAAGGAATGCTTAAGAAACAAGCTAATGAAATTAAAGAACTCAATGCTCTCAATGATCTTAGTGCAACCCTTGCTACAAATTATGAACATTTGTTGTGCAAATTCAAATTGCTTAGCAAGGAGTGTGATGAGCGAAAATCTAAGCTTGAGAGCAATGAGACTAAACAAGTAATTCCTTTGAGCTTGATGAATCATCTATCCCTTGTGCAATTCCTATCTCCAAGGTAGATGCTTCAACTTCTTGCATTGATTTAATTGATGAATCATGCTCACCATCTTGCAATGAGAATGTTGTTGTAGAAACATGTGATTGTCTCATAGGCAAGAAGAATGATGAGCTCAAGCAAGAAGTAAAATGGCTCCGAGAGAGGTTATTTAGCTTGATGGGCAAGGGCAAGAATAATGAGGAACAAGTGGACATCTCTCAAGACATGAAGAGCAACGTCCAACCTTCTCAAGATAACCGTGAGCCCATGGTGAAGAAGCTTGAGAAGGGTGAAACCGTGACTTGCTACAAGTGTCATGGAGAAGGGCACAAGTTCTACAAATGCCCTCAATTTGTCAAGAAGATGGACAAGGGCGAGAAGAAGAAGATGAAGGCTATCATCAAGAGCTCCCTCATCTACACCAAGCCCAACCGCAAGAACAAGACCAAGAGCAACACCTACGTCATCAAGAAGAAGGCTAATGTCAAGGTGGTTGCACACAAGGTTGGGAAGATGAAGGAAGAGCGGGGTTGGAACCAACCCATTTGGGTGCCCAAGGAAGTCATCACCAACATGAAGGGGCCTCAAATGGTTTGGATTCTTAAGGCCACTTGAAGGCCTTGAGTACGGGAACTTGGGAGGCTTGGCACAAACAAGATGTGAAGATTCAAGCCTAGAAGCCAAGCTTGCAAGTTGGACATATGTTGCCCAAGTTCCCCGGTTGAGGTAATGGAAATTAGAACCCATCTCATGTATCATTGTAGCCCCATTGCCTTGTCTAGGTTTGCATTTGTTGCTATGCCTAGTTGTTTACATATGGTAGGTTGCTTGTGTCATGTGCTAACCCATGAGCAACCTACATGGTTTGATTAGTGTGTCGAAAAGCTACACTTGTTCTATCATGGTGCATGTTTTCATGTATATCTCTTTGCATCATGAGCAAGCTATAGGGTTAGCTTCCCTTTTGTTATCATAAATAATGTGCATACATTTGGTTGGTGATTCAAACACTAAATGCACACATTTAGGGGGAGCTCATCCTATGGTTTGGTTATGGGACTAACATTGTTTCAAGCTTATCTTATGTAGTCCCTTGGTGACGCGTTCCGGTGCGGTACTTCATTCTAAGAGAATGCTATTTCACTCTCAATGTGATCTAACATCTCTAAAAGAGTGAACATAGCAATATGAGCTTCATGCTATTGAGTCATGTCCTTGCGAGCTTATATCTCTATATAAGTTCAAAGGCAATGTACTCATACATTCCTAATCCTTGTGGTACCCCAAGTGTCTTCTTTGCAAGCTTCTTTCAAGTGGTATCACCTATAGTGATATCATTTCCAAGTGGCTCATCTCAATGTGGTGCCAACAAGGAAGAGAGGATCAATCCCCTGGAGGTATGCAATGATCAAAAGACTACAAGTGATATCTACAAGTGGTAATGTAACAAGAACTCATTTGTCTTATCTCTTGTCCTTTAAGCTACCTCCTTGCATGATATGCTCTAAGCTTCCTTGTCTTACAAGTTTGTAGTTGTGCACTTGTTTCCACACTATCATTTTGTGCACACACTTAGGGGGAGCTTAGTTTGTATCATGCTAGTCTCATGAGCTTGTGATCTACCTTAGTTATTCACACATGTGATGTCTTCATTGATATCATATATATGGATCATGGTTCATGCGGCTTTCTCCCTTGTTTCTAACATTTCTCTTTGAGCTATGTTTGCTAGGACTTGCTAGTTTCCTTGGAAACCTTTTGTTTTGGTCACTTTTTGGATATTTTATTCCAAAGGGGGAGAATGTGGGACCAAAGCAAGCTAGTGTTTCCATAATGGGAAGAGGCAAGCTATGTGTGAACATATGAAGAGAAGATCAAAAAGGGGGAAGTTTGATCTAGGGGGAGTTTGGATGATGGTAAGCATCCAAGCAAGTGTAAGTGGTTCTAATTTTGTCAATTTTCGCAAATTTATGCTTGCTTTGGTTGTGTTGTCATAAATCACCAAAAAGGGGGAGATTGTAGCGAATATGGCCTCATATGCCATTAGTTCGAGTATGATTTTAGTGATTCATGACAACATGATCAATGGGACTAACCACATTGTTTAGCATGTCTTTGTAGATATTTCTAGGTCCCATAGATGCAAAAATACCACATGCCAAATTGAGAAGATAGTCTATTTTTCAAGGGTCAAAACCGCGGAAGAAAAGGAAGAAAATTGACACCGTCAGATGAACCGACGGTACCATCGGTGTAAGCATCGGTGTACTTGGTACCAGATGAACCGACGTAAACCCTTGTCCTAACTTGCCCAAATCATCAAGATCCTCAATGGCTTCACACGTATCGGTCTTATGCGCCCGATAGTGATCAATTCTCTGCTGCAACCACTCTTTTGTTGAACTCGTTGAGTCACATGAAGTGATTTAGCCGATTATCAAACGGCTTTATGACAGCAGGAATGAAACCATTGTTGGAACAACTTACAAACTCATAATCAGATAGATCTAAACCAGATAGACACTTTACATCATCAGGCACACCTATAGAATGACTATCGGCTACAGCCACACAAGCAGAATTATCACCATGCACTACTTCTACTTCATCATCTACCCATTGTATCAACATTTGGTGCAAAGTAGAAGGAACACATTTATTTGCATGAATCCAATCACGACCAAGGATAAGACTGAAGTTACCTTGTGTCTCAGCGACGAAGAAAGCCATGGCGAGCGTCTTGCTTCTAATAGTGAGCTCCATGGAGATCACGCCTTTAGCCCCCATTGGCTCACCTCCTCCAACCCCGCTGACGGTCATGTTGGTCTTGATCAGCTCCTCATCTGAACCTCCAAGCTTCTTGATTAGAGAATACGGCATCAAGTTGACAATCGCACCTCCATCCACTAGCATCCGAGAGATAGGCTTCCCATTGATATGACCCTTCATATACAAAGCCTTCAGATGATTATCAGTGTCTTTAGGCTTCTGAAATATAGCATCCTTGGGCCCAAAGTCAAGATGAGCCAAGTCCTCCTCCGTAGGCACCGAACCGTCAACAAACAAATGAACCACATTGATCTCAAGGTTCATCCGCTCTGGAGAAGAACTGTAGTCCACAAGCTGTTCATCGTCCTCTGGAGTATGGACAGATAAAACCTTATCATCACAAACCATGGGGATCGAAGAAGCGAAACCGGGCAGCATTTCTGGAGACCCCGGTCTGACCGCCTGGTCACCCGGTCTAACCGCCCCTGGCGGTTGAACCGCCCCCTCTCGCGGTTTGACCGCCCCTGTCTGGGTTGCTGCCTTGACTCTCCACTCCTTCCCCTGCGGCACCATGGGCCTGTAGCTGTTGAAATCCTCATCCCTCTTCTTCTCTAATTCCTTCTCCCTTCTCTCACATAGCCTCAATCGCTGAAGCTTCCGTCTTTGAGTATGAGTCAGACCGGGAGGACACCACCTTGGCAAAAAGCACTCCGGACGAGACTTGCTTCCGCTGGCCTCATGGTCATTAGCAACAGATCCCTTTTGAGTTGGTGTCACAACCTGATTGTTTGGCACAACCGGTCTTTTGCCACTTCCCTCAATGGGAACGTTCATTGTCCCAATCTGAATAATGTCAAGGCTAGTAGTCCTCTCTGGGTCAATATCCATCTCCTGAACTTCCTCCTCTCTGATCTTGGGCTTGTACAACTTCTTCGGAAGAAATTGCTCTCTTCTGGGCAGGGCGGTCTGACCGCCTGTAGGGGGCGGTCTAACCGGGTCAGCATGGTGACCTTGCCCGGTTTGTCGTGGAGCCCAGCGATCTTGTGTATGTCTCGATATTCGATCCAGCGCTGATTTCCTTGGTCCTCCCCATCCAGGATGGAAAGATTGCTGATACGGCACCCACATTACTCCATTATCATCATAGATAGGGCGAAGTGAAGGAGCCCAATCTGGAGTAAAGTTTTGCCTCTGAGATGATTCACCTCTGAATCTGATGGCTGCCCTGGTAGGTGATGCTGGCTTCTCTTGATGTGGAGGTGATCTCATCCTTTTTTTACCGGCCGATCACTTGTAACGGCCTTTTGTTTAGAATATTTGTCAAATAGCATATCAAACGTGACCTTTGGCTTTGGAATGCTTCCCTAATTCTTTGCCATGTTAAGCTTCCAGTTTCCTATCTCAGGCCGCTTCGGAACAAGCATCTTTGGGCGGCTATGTGCAGGGGCGGTCTGACCGCCCTGTACCCCCGGTCTAACCGCCTTGTCCAGGACAGGCTCGGTTGTTTGTTGACCAGACGGCATGGACAATCCTTGCCCCCCATGTCCAGAAGCTTTGACAGTAATCTTGAAAGTTTCTCTGCCATCAGGGGTCTTTTCATATGCCACTTCTCTTGTCAACTCTTTTCCCCTTAAATCGGGCTTAGCTTCCCAGACCATCACGTTCTTGCCCTTAGTAGCTTCGGCTTGATACGGTCGAACCAAGACCTTGGGCTGCTGTAACTCCATGGTGTTGATGGGAAAGGGTTGCTTATCCACTTGCATCTCATGAAGCATCAAACGACCTTCATTAATGGCCGATTGAATCTGACGACGAAACACATTGCAATCATTAGTGGCATGAGAATAAGAATTATGAAACTTACAATATGCACGTCGTTTAATTTCATCAAGTGGAGGCATAGTATGAGAAATTTTAATGTTTCCAAGCTTAAGTAACTCATCAAAGATACGATCACATTTAGAAACATCAAAAGTAAATTTTAATTCTTCTTGCCGACCTTTAGTAGCCGGCTTAAGAGATGCACAAGAACTAGCTTTAGACTTTGAAGGCCACACAAATTCAGCAACATACACTTCATTCTCGTCGTCTGAACTATCAGAATCATATTCAACAACATGCACATTAGACCGACGAGGTTTAAAGTGTTCTTTTTCTTTATTCAGTTTTAATTCTTGTGCCATACCTCTAACAAGCACATTTGCAAGCGTATGAAATTCTACACCTTCTAATCTATCTCTAATAGCAGGTCTTAAACCTCTAGCAGCAAGATCAGCAAGGTCAGAATCAGTAAGGGACAAATTAAAACAACGGTTTTTAACTTCTTTAAAGCGCTTAAGGTAATCAGAAACCGATTCCTCTTTACTTTGTCTAACCGATGTTAAATCTGTCAATTTTAGTTGGTAGCTCCCACTAAAGAAGTGATCATGAAACTTTTGCTCTAATTTATCCCAAGTATCAATAGAGTTGGGAGCTAACGAAGAGAACCAAGCAAAAGCGGGTACCAGTCAAAGACAATGAAAACAAGCGAACTTTTAAAGAATTATAGGTACCAGTTTCACCTAGTTGAGCAGTATATTGACTAATGTGTTCCCAGGTTGTACGGTTGTCATCACCACTAAATTTAACAAAATCAGGCATACGCCAACCCGGGGGAAAAGCCACATAATCAAAATCGGCTCTATATGGTTTTTGATACAATCTAGTATTACCCATATCAACACCGAGTTTATTTTTCATCATGTTAGCTATCTCTTCCTTAAATTGAGCTAGTTCATTCCTAGCAGCTAACTGAGATTGCATTGCAGCTGTTCTTAAGTTACTCACAGGGGGTTGATTAGGATTTTGCATGCGATGCAAGTCGGTAAACACATCATTAGGCACACCATAAGATGGAGCAACATTAGGGATAGGTGGTGATGTGTGAGCTATTGTGCTATACATTGGTGAAACAGTACCATAAGCATTATTTTGACTCTGAACCAATGTACTAGGCACAACCGACAAAGGCAACGGCTGATCCGGAGTCATGACCATCTGGCCAGACGGGGCGGTTAGACCGGCCTGGGGGGGCGGTCTAACCGGGGTCGGCTTAGGCAATGGAAATTGCTCCGGATAAAACCCCGTCGGCATACCATACAGAGGAGCTTCAGGTGAAGCTTCCAGTGCTGCCGACGTGGTCGAATGCAGAACCCCTTGTGAATCTACTTGAGGGATACCGTCATTAGATATATTAATAACACGTTTACCCTCTATTTTTTCAAGGCGAGTAACAACACTAGCAACCAAACTACACAGATCATTAAACACACGTTCAAATCTATCAGTAATAGTAGATAATTGCGTAACTAGATCAGGAGGGGATGCTTGACTTACAGTGGGTATTATCTCAACCTTGTCCTTGTTCAGTTTGATTGCCGGCAACTCGAAATCTTGATTGAGTGTCACCTTGCCTGAACGATCCTTCTTGGCGCCAGAGAGAAATTGCTGCTTGATGTATTCTTGCAGCTCCGTGTACTTCCTCTGGTCTTCTTCGCTGAGTTCTTCGATGTTCACCATGATCACGTTTTTCTTGTCAATGTCGCACTGTGATCCCATGCAAAAATCGAAAGATCGGTTGTGAAACCAGATCTATATCCCCAGCGGAGTCGCCAAAAGTGTGTTGACGCTTTTCTCGGTCGAACACACGAATGCGCTAGATCACGCGGTCGTCGGAAATCCACTCGCCGAACCTCCCAGCACGGGCCGGTCTAACCGCCTGGGGGGCCGGTCTAACCGCCTTGGACAGGAGGTACGTTGAAAAACCTAGATTCGCTGCTCCGGGAGGGACCCCGTCGGGAACAGTGCGCCTAGGGTTGTCCTGAGATCGGCAGGCCACTCAGAACTCCCTCAACCGCCGTGGAGACGAAGGAGGAGAGCAATGGAGGTTGGAAAAGCTAGGGTTTGGAGAAAATAAGATAAAATTGATAATGACGATTGGATCATAGGTCTCAATCGGCCACGACCCTTTATATTTATAGGGTGGGAGGTCTTGCCCTGCAAATAGCACTTTACAACTCGGAATCAAGCTAAACTCCTAATTCTACCCGAAATCGGGGTGACCCGGTTAGACCGCCCCCGGGGGGCGGTTAGACCGCCTGGTCCCCTTTGTGCCAGACCGGCTACAGGACACCCGGTCAGACCGCCCCTGGGACCCGGTCTAACCGGCCTGCCTGGCCCGAGTCGGCTTTTGCCAATTTTGGGTGTCAACACAATCCATTCATTTGCTCCTGTCACTTTGATTCCATCATTCCATCCACTTTTCTCTCAACATGTTATCACGCACTGCTCTTCTACTGAGCACACACACAGAGACAGAGGCCAGAAGGCCTTGCCGAGTCACCGACTCCATCTGCTAGGTAAGAAATGGACCCCGCACCGTCGAGATTCCTTCCGGTTTCCTTGTCATCCCCGTCGGAGGCCGTCAGGGACGCTGCTGCTTCTGCACCAGAGGCGCACACCGTGGTCGTCGTCCTACCGGACGTCGTGGTGGACGCTGTGGCCGTCGCTTCCATGGCCGCCGTGGACGTCGTCATTTCTCTGACTCAGGACACTGGACACCTCCGCGTTGCACTCCTCCACCACGCCATGCATCGCCGGCGGCGAGCAGCAACCGCTCCTCAGAGTGTACTCGCACTGCGATGCCGTCATACACCGCCGGCCTTGTTCACTGCTCCTCCCTGGCGGCGCCGTGTCTTCCGACGCCAAAACCACCAGAGGAACCGCCTCACCGTCCTCTAGTCCTACGCCTTCGTCGCCTAGGGAGCAATGTCCATTATGCATGGACAGCTTGCTCCTATTGGTACTGATGAAGCATGTTGCAGCAGGCAATTGAACTTCAACTCCCAAACTTTGTACGTGGAAGGTATGCACTAATAAAATTAAACTTTGGCATGACACTAATAAAATTAAGCTATGCTTAATAAAAATGAATGAAAGAAGAAACAATGCTACTAGATAAATAACTACTTGTTTCTAAATCCAAAGTATATAAAAAAATTAATCTCTTAGCTCCTTCTACCTACCTAGAAATAAAATTACTATTTTTTCTATCTCTAAACCATAAAACAATGGAAGTAGGTAGTACACATTTTGTTTATGTCTACTATTTTGTTATCTCATTTCTTAATGACCATATTTTTTAAGCTAACTTCTAATAAAATTAGTTAAATGTAAAATTAATTCTATCTCTCATTATATCTAAGAGTACATTTCAATTTTCTCTATATCAAAAACAAGAAAACAAGAGAATGCTTAAAAAAATATATGAAAGAAGGAACAATGCTAGTATCTAGCTAACTATTTTCTAAATCTAAAGTATATATAAAAAACCTCATCTCTTAGCTCCACCTACGTAGAAATCTACCTATAAAAAACCACATTTTCATTTTTACAATCTCTAAACCATAAAACAAAAATTTAATCACAACAAATGAAGGGAGGATGAAGAATCAAACCTTGACAACACTTTAAAGGAGAGAAATCTTCACAAATTGATGAAGAAAAAATTCGGCAGCACCTCCATAGGTTTGAGGTGCCATGGACGCAGGGGGGAAGAATGGCTCGGGCAGGGGGGAGGAGGAAGAAGGAGGTGATTATATAGGGCGCCGACCTTTAGTCCCGTGTGGTGTGACCACCCTAGACTAAAGGGAGGCCTTTAGTCCAGGGTGGTGACACCACACGGGACTAAAGTCCTGCGCCAATGATTGACTCACAGTAGTCATTGGACGCCCCCCCTTTAGTCCCGGTTGGTCCGGTTGGTATTTACCAACCGAGACTAAAGGGTAGGGGGCGTCCACGGCCATTCCAGGCCACGTCGCCTCAAACCCTTTAGTGCCGGCTCCAAATTTCAACTGGGACTAAAGAGGCGAACCAAAGGTTGTTTCTCCACCAGTGTTTTCTTCCATGAATAATTGATATACTTGTACTCATCTTGTAATATTTCTTTCTATATTTTTTCTCTTTTTGATCTTGCCGATCTCATGTTGTTCTCCTCAGCTTGCCGAGATGATATTTGTAATCTCATTGCAACGGCCTCGCCTCGAGGCTCTTTAGATCAATGAAAAATGTAGGTGGAGATCCCCTCAATTTGTTCGAAAAAAATATACTTGTACCCATCCCAAGCAACCTAGTTAGGTTGCATGCCATTGTGTAGGTTGCTTTCTGCAAACATTTATCTTAGGTACTCATCCCGTTCCATATTACACTTCACTCCTAATTAAATTGAACAAGTTAACTTTGACTAAGTTTATTTATAGAAAAAATATCAACATTTGGGATATTACATTTGTTTTACTAAAACTACATAATATATCATGTTAAGATAATTATTTTGTACATATACATATATATGTTAATGTATTTTTTAAGGAAATCAATGTTATATATATAGCATTTTGACCTAATAAGATGATATAAAATCAAAAGGAATTATAGTTTAGTACGATGACACCAGGTATACCAACAAAAAAAATGTACAAAGAGCTGGCCGGCCCACACGTACGTGTAGCGTAATCGTACAACCTTATCCATGATTCCATGCACGACAACCTTATCCATGTCTGCATGCAGCATTTTCAGATCGCGTTACTACCTTATCCATGATTTTCATGCCAGCTGGCAGTCGTCGTTACTCGTCGTCTATTATTGTACAGTACTGAACGAAGTTCTGGATCGATCGAGATTTGACTCGGGGTGGTAATGGGTATGACCCTATTTTATTTTTCACGATCCTACTAAGTTCTATTTATTATTAGTTTAAAATTATTTAGAATTAGGCCTGGCATTTATAGAGCTCGATTCTTAAATTTGCTAGGTCGAATTGAAAGACCCATTACCACCTCTACATTTGACTCGATCAGAACGTGTCGTCGTCCTAGTAGGCGGCGGCATGAGTAAAGTTGAAGTTGCTGCAGGAAAGCCCTATCACGTTGAGAAACGTGGTGAGCTGCTTCTTCTCCCCGTCGATCACCAGTAGGCGGTTCTCCAACTGGAACCCACCGATGATTGCCGCCGGCGCCTGGCCCTTCCTACCGCTGACGAACCCGAGGCAAGCCGTGTTGGCGTTCACCTGCACCATGGAGTTGCCGCCGAGCACCGAGAAGGTATCCCCGCCGGCGAGGGCGAAGTCTACCTGCGGCACGCCGTAGCCGAGCCGGGACAGCGACACCGGCAGCCTCGTCGAGTTGTAGCACCGCTCGAACGACGCCACCACGGCGACCCGCTGCATCCACGGGAAGCTGGGCCCGGACGCGGTTTTGTCCCACGCCTTCACCAACGGGTCGTACACGTCCGGGCGGAGCGCCGTGTACGGGGTCATCGAGCCCAGCCCGACGACCAGTGGTCTGCCGCCGCCGAGGGTCAGCTGCTTTCGATCCACGGTGATGCCGGTGGCGGAGACGAAGTATCCAGGAGATGATCCGCCATTATTATTGGACCCGTGGTGGAACGGAGCTGTGCCGGCCAGCATCGTCGTGAAGTCGCCCCGGTCCGGCGGGATGAAGAAGGCACCCCCGCCGAAGATGGCGACGCCGACGCTGTCGCCGCTTGTCGACTTGCCGTCGCTCGGGAGGCAGAGCGCCATCTTGTTCACGACCTTCTGCGTGCGCGCCACCTGCGCCGGGAATGACGACTGGGCCAAGGGCGCCAGCCCCGCGACGCCGATGGCGGTGGCGCCACCAGCAGGCGGGGAAGGAGACCGGGAACAGCAGGTTCCTTCCGTCGGTGGCGTTCACGGAGGGTGTCGTTGTCGTTCGGAAGAAAATTAGGTGCATCCCGGATGCAAAGAGCATCCGGTGCAACCCCGACGCCCCCACAAGACGCGTCGACTGCGACTCCATCCGACGGATCACGTCCTGCCGAGTGCCTACGGTCTCGCGGGCTCCTGCCTCCTGGCTCCTCACGGACGACAGCCTCGGCTCGGCTCGCTCCCGGCCAGTTCGGCGCCCATGCAATCTCAGCTTGCAGAAACAAAAAAAGTCAGGCACATCTCATCAGTCGTAATCCCATCAGTCTTTGCTTTCATTTTTCAGTACTATCCAATGTCTGGCAATAAGGAGAGCTGCTGTATCTATCCACGGATTGTGCTTGAAGTCGGCACCTTCTCAGCTTCTCATCAGCAGCAGGTGTCAGCTGTGTGCCGTCTCCATCCGCTGGAATGGTGTGAGGCAAACCATCGAGCATGTCTTGTGCCTGCCCTGGTCATCCCTGCTCGCCCACACGGTAGCCAGTTGGCTTCGCGGACGCCCACGCAGCGGCGGACACGACTACGTCATGTCCCTTCGCCGTCGTGGTCGACCTGGCCCTGGCCGCGCCCCTCGCTGTGCGTGTCAACGACGTCGGGCGCCGGACGCAGAGCTCTACTTCGCGATTGCAGCCTGAAGCGCGCGCCTCGGGTTCCCGGCGTCCTGGGCACGACGGTGGGTGTCAGCGGCCACCTCGGCGGCGGCGGCGGCTTCGGGCTGCTGCGACGGCTGCTTCGCGAGTTGAGATTTGCCTGGGCGCCGTGTTGGAAACAAGCCGAGCCGAAGCTGTTGTCCGTGAGGAGCCAGGAGGCAGGAGCCCGCAAGACCCTCGCACTCGACAGAACGCGATCCGTCCGATGGAGTCGCAGTCCACGCGTCTCGCGGGTGCTTCGGGGTTGCACCAGATGCGCTTTGCATCAGGGATGCACCTAATTTTCTTCCCGTTCGTGGTGACCGTTCCCTTGTTGTTGGCGGCGGCGCACGGCAAGGAGATGTCCGGGCTGGAGAGGTCGAGGATGAGCGGGCGGCCGTCCTTGAGCGGCGCGGTGTAGAGGGAGGTGGAAGCGTCCTTGGTGACGGCCTAGAGCAGGGGCCTGCCGCCATTGCTGGCCGCGGTCGTCCTTGACGACCACAAGGTGGAGACGACGGAGAGTAGTGAGATGAGGAGGAGGGATCGAGGTTTCGGGTTCCACATTTTCGGCCGCTTGGTTTGGTGGTGGTGTGCGTGTGCCCGATTTGGTGTGGTTTTTGTTGCAATTGCAATGATGGTGTGGTTGGGTTATATACAAACGGATGCATGTTGAATGCCTGCCATATTTGACTGATTGAGTGCCGCATGCATGCTCACGTACACAAAGTATAATACTTCTACCCTCTCAAAAAAATATAATACTTCAACATAATTAGGTCTTATGTTTCTTCTATCCTCGAATCTTTTACTAGCATCTTCTTCCGGAGGGATTGAGGAGGGAATCACTTTGAGGATGCTCCAAGAGGTAGGGTTTGCGCGCGTCTATTCATAAGGTTGAGTGTGCGTGCGTTGTGAGTGTCTCCGTTGTATTGTGTATTTCGTAAAAAAAAAAATTACCCATTGATGTACTTCAACGTGAGATAAGTTAATTAAATGAGAAATATGTTAGCTTTTCATCTCCATTTCAAAGCACTGTTAAACCTTAGCAAATCCTACCAAGAATAAAACAGTTGACAATGCACGTGATTAGCAAATTATTAGTTGCCGATCCATGATATCACGCACACATCTTTTTCTACCGATATAGCATGGTTATCCTTCATTATGATGTTCGCCGTCATCTTTGACCTCTTCGACGAGCCCGGCTATTTCGCGACGATCCCGGCTACTTCGCAACAGCGAGCGGCACAAGCACAGCACCTGCGCCGTCAACGTCTTTGATGAGCTCGGCTATTTCGCGATGAGCCCGCTACTTCGCGACAACAGTCTGCCTCCTCATCCCACGATGATTCTTGCACTCAAGATCGACGGAATCTTTTTTCTATTGACCTTGTTGTTTGCATTCTGAGGTTGCACGTGCATTTATATTGCTATAATATAATATGATAATGGAAGCTAAGTGGAGTCCGCATCGACGACATCGGAGCAGGGCGTTGCCGTGTGCCCGTGCGAGTCCAACCAGGAAAAAAGTGGAAAAAATGGAAAGGTATTGTGGGTCCATCCATGGGGAGATTGTAAGATGTAAGATTTTGTTTACCATCAATTCTTTCGATCTTTATAGTATACTAGCAATGATGACACTAAAATAGTAGATGACTAAGATGAGCATATTCGCACTGCATGCCGAGCTTAGCTGTTAGCTAGTGCAAGTTGCAGAATTTCTTAGCTTCGGATAAACTTCAGGATCAGCTTGATGTGGCATAACAGCTAACCAAAATGCTACACATTGAGGCTTGATTCTATTATTACGATGCAGGCTAACATATGCTAAGTCATAAACAGGAGTATGAGTCCAATCCAACAGGAGGCAAGCATAAGGACAGGTGACAACTTGCATGAGAGCCTTCAGCTTAATTACCTCACTATGAATTTTTGCAATATGGCAAGCCGATCCCATTTTCGAAAAGAATCTTTTGGTATTGGTGAAGTAGAGGGGACTGTGGTTGCTAAAAAGGCTTGCATACATAATGGAGTACAAATGAGACAATTTGTAGGCAGTGGCATTTAGGGGTCATTTGCAAAAACTTGTTACATTGAGAAAGATATCTCACCAGGAATAAATAAGTAAACCAGTGATCAGGAAGGCAGTGCAGACCATTTCTGATACATAAAGCAGCTTTGAGTATTGTTGGTCATTCTTCAAACTGATTGCTCACTTTCAGGTCATCTTAATTAGTGTGGTCATAATTTTCACAAAACAATATTTGAAAGCAATGGTATAAATACATTCTGCGAGAAAAGAAACGTGATAATGTTTTTGTACAGAGCTTACTAAAACTGGGCACTAAAAAACCCACCTGATATCATGCAAAATCTCTGTGAAGTGATTTGTATCATCAATTGAACAAAGAGATGCTTGAGTTCTTTGCAGCCATCCTATATCTTCACAAGATCCTTTTAGTGTTGTCCAGAAACGATGTAAGACCCTGTGATCAAAATGACATATTTGAGAACTATTAGAGCAAACAAAACTGGGTTACACCCTCCATAGACTTTGAGTTCTCGAACTGTAAACTGCTAAAGGTGCATAAGAACACATCCAAGCAAAACATAGAAGTCTGAACAGAGAACACATTGACTAACCTGTTTAGTTTAGCATGTATTTCACTTGAAAACAGACTCCATTGATCTCGTACACGGAATGCCAATCTTCTTACCAACCTGAAGCCATGCAAAAGATGGGAAGGCCTACGATATGATCTGACAGCACAAATAAAATAGTTGCAAACTGATTATGAGACACAAGACAAAAATACATGTCAGTGGTAAATTTGTCCGAATCAGCTTAGCGACTGATGAAGCAATGAGAAAACTGAACCTTTGATAAATACAGGAAAATCCTTTTCTCAAAATTTTGCCTTCAGATATTCCATTTGCAATCTGTTTTTTTGTACTAGTGGTAGATAATGCATACGACCCTTCGTGAATATATCCTGTGGTGCCAGGCAATGATTCTCCATGGCTAGCGAAGAATTGTACTTCAAGGCGTTGAGGAATCCAATCAATATACCCAAGCAAATTTTCTGCCAAGATACATGAAAATAAAGAAAAACACCAATTTGCAGATTTCTCCAAGTTTTAAGAAGCACTTGTATATTTCAGTGGTGATCAAGCACATCTTATCCAGTCCAAACCTCTGAAAGTCGTACAATATTGCCTCCAAAAGGAAAAGGTTATGTGTCTCTCAAAATGATAATACATCTATAATCGAACCAATTGTTCCATATAAATCAAGGAAACAAAAATAGAAACCCTGTAATTAGGACCTAATAATTCAGAAATAGCAAAAGAAAAAGACCCTTATGAGCACTGAAATCAGCATGCCCAAATCCCAGTTGATTTTTGACTAAGAGATACAAGCTCAAGTTGGCACCTATTAATTCTGTCAAGTACTGTCTTAACTGCCAACCAAGGTTCAGGAAGCGTGAAAATTAGTCCTCTATCTATGTTCCGCTTCTCGTCGTCGAGCCACTGCTCCGCCGCCGGAGAGGTCGGGGGCGACCAGATCTGGGCACCACGCGATGGTGCCGTCGCCGGCAGGGGCCTCGTCGAGCCACTGCTCAAGGTAGGTTGGGGATTTGATGCGCGGCAAGACATGCCTAACCTAGGCTCAAGGTAGGTTGGGGATTTCGGGTCCTAGATTTTGGTTGGGGTGGATTTGGACTCAAGTTCATGGGGATTTTGATGCTTTAGTACAGATCATGGAGTGGGTGAGCTGGCTGTTGCAGCTGTTGTTCGAAGAGAAGGAGCTGGAACACCCACGGTGACATGGACAAAGCTACTCTCGCAATGCTCAGAGCTACCATCTTTCTGGTATGCATGAACCCATTATTCTCTTTTCTTGTGAGATTCTAGACATTGGGTCATACGTTGATGGTTCTCTGCTTCTTCATTCTAAATTGAAAGATGGAAATATGAATCACAAGGGATCATGCTAGGTTTGAAAAGGTGATTTTACTAATCGCTGCAGTGGATATATGTAGCGAACATGACCTCATATGCCATTAGTTCGAGTATGATTTTAGTGATTCATGACAACATGATCAATGGGACTAACCACATTGTTTAGCATGTCTTTGTAGACATTTTTAGGTCCCATGGATGCAAAAATACCACATGCCAAATTGAGAAGATAGTCTATTTTTCAAGGGTCAAAACCGCGGAAGAAAAGGAAGAAAATTGACACCGTCAGATGAACTGACGGTACCATCGGTGCAAGCATCGGTGTACTTGGTACACTGCGCAGCAGGCAAAATGAAGATGACACCGTCGGATGATCCGACGGTCCAGTTTCTAGATGCGCCGGATGAATTGCAGAGGAGGAGCAGCGAAGACAGTAGCACCGGATGATCCGACGGTCTGAGAAGAGGACACCGTCGGTCTATCTGACGCTCAGTTTGAATCAAGACAGAGACACGCCAAGACAGCCTCTTCAGCACCGGATGAACCGACACCTTGGTCAAGTGGAAGCATCGGTCTATCCGACGGTCACGAAGCAGCATACAGAGACGTTTTGGCCGCGAGGTCTTCAGCACCGGATGAACCGACGGTGCGTCGGTGTATAGCATCGGAGCAGTTGTGTCAGCAGATCTTCAACGGCTAAGTGACGTGGAGGGCACCGGATGAACCGACGCCTAGAAAAAGCATAGCATCGGTTCATCCGACGCTACCTTTTTCAGTGGCCGTTAGCCAACGGCTCTTTGGATGCCTTGGGCTATTTATACCCCCTCCACTCACCCATTTGAGGTTGCTAGATTGTGTGGAAGTGCAGGAGAGTGCAAGACACCTAGAAGATCATATCCAATCCATCCAAGTACTTAATTGCTCATCCATAGACTTGCATATGCTTAGTGTATGTGCTTAGTGCTAGGCTTAGCTTAGAGCTGAGTGAGTGCAAGGTTGTGCCAACCTTGTGAGGTGATTCTTGAGTGAATCAAGGTGTACAAGGTTCGCCGGAAGCCTTGGGGCCTAAGTGGCTCACCGGCAATCGTCATCGACTCTCCGGCTTGGTGTGGAGCGGCGAGGACACTTTGTGCGGGGGACGTGGAGACCCCCTTCCTTGGTGGAGAAGCTCCTTAGTGGAGGCGGCATCAAGGTGACCAAGGGAGCTTGGCAAGTGCCTAAGTGGCTAGCCTTTGTGGCGAGTCAAGTGGTGCTCTTGGGAGAGACTTGGTGACCGGGAAGCAATACTCTTGTGTGAGTGCTTCAACAACGTGGACTAGGGGTGGCTTAGTGCCTACCGATACCACGGGATAAATCGCGTGTCAAGAGTTTGCTTCCTCTCATCCCCTTTACGTTTCCGCATTTACTCTATTGCAATCTTTGCTTGCCGTCACTTTCCTAGAGTAGTATCATGCTAGGATTGGCTATAGGTTGCAAACCTTGTTTTGGGATGGGAGTTTCACACTAGAACAACCCTAGTTGCACATCTAGATAGTATGTTCTAGTTTATCTTTATGCAAAAGTAGTGAAGCCATAGGTTAAGGTTTTAAGATTGCCTAATTCACCCCCTCCCCCTCTTAGGCTACGAGCATCCGATTCCTTACAAGTGGTATCAGAGCCGGGACTCACTTCCTTCACAAGGAAATACCAATTCGATTGGTAAATTGTGAAAACCGGCTCATTAGATCGGTTAGGCTTCACCGCCTAGTGAGTTGCTCTTTCTAGAGGATGAAAGGGGTGGATACCATAGGTTTTGCTCCACATTTCGATGGCACGGGCTTTCCTCGTTGGAAGGTGCTTATGGAAGCATACCTCCAAGCGAAGGACCTTGATGTTTGGAGAGTCACCAATGAGGGCATGAAAAATGGTACTAAGAAGGAAAAACAATTTGATGTGATTGCTAAGAGTATCATTTTGTCCTCACTAGATGTAGGCGTTTTCAATAGAGTTTTTACTAGTGAAAATGCTCATGAGCTATGGAAAACCATCAAGGAGCAAAATGAGGGTTCAAAAGAAGTTGCTAATGAACGCTACGGTTGTCTCCTTGAGGAATTCAATAGCTTTAAGCAACTTGCTAATGAAAATGCCGATTCTATGTACTCACGTCTAAATGTGCTTGTCAATAGAATTAATGCTCTAGGTGTGAAGAACATCACGGACTTGAACATCAATTGCAAGATCCTTCAAAGTCTCCGGAAGCCCGACTATGACTTGGTGAAGGCTATCATCTATGAGAGAAAGCTCGAAGAATTGAAGCCATCTCAAATCTTGAGCAAGATCATGGCACATGAGCTTCAAATCATCCCCGAGTCCAAGAAGGCGTCCCAGGAAAAGCCTCAAGAACCATCTTCTCCAAGCACAAGCCATGCCCTCTCAAGCCAACAAGAGAAGGTGTTGAGTAGGATGGCTACTCATGGAAGCTCAAGCGAAGATGATGGTGATGATGGTGACGATGAAGATTCCTCAAGTGATGAAGAGGTTGAATCCATGGTGGCCGAGTACGTGGAGAAGATCTTCAAGTATGTGAAGAAAGTCAACATGTACGGCTACAACGTCCACTTGAGAGAAGGGCGTTATCATCAACACATCAAGTTCACCAAGATCAAGCACAAGCCCAAGAAGAAGGTGGTCAAGGAGAGGATGCCAAAGCAAGAAGCAACTATCGCCGTCTGTGAGTGGACAAGTGGTGGAGAATCAAGTTCTTCTAGCTCAAGTGATGAATCAAGAAAGAACTTCACCACCCGCTTTATGCATGGTTCTTCATCATCACCACACATGTGCCTTATGGCCCAAGGTATGGAGAGCAATGTAAGTGATGATGAATCCGACACCACCTCTCTCGATGATCTTGTTGAGCTAGTCCATGAGCAAAAAGGAATGCTTAAGAAACAAGCTAATGAAATTAAAGAACTCAATGCTCTCAATGATCTTAGTGCAACCCTTGCTACAAATTATGAACATTTGTTGTGCAAATTCAAATTGCTTAGCAAGGAGTGTGATGAGCGAAAATCTAAGCTTGAGAGCAATGAGACTAAACAAGTAATTCCTTTGAGCTTGATGAATCATCTATCCCTTGTGCAATTCCTATCTCCAAGGTAGATGCTTCAACTTCTTGCATTGATTTAATTGATGAATCATGCTCACCATCTTGCAATGAGAATGTTGTTGTAGAAACATGTGATTGTCTCATAGGCAAGAAGAATGATGAGCTCAAGCAAGAAGTAAAATGGCTCCGAGAGAGGTTATTTAGCTTGATGGGCAAGGGCAAGAATAATGAGGAACAAGTGGACATCTCTCAAGACATGAAGAGCAACGTCCAACCTTCTCAAGATAACCGTGAGCCCATGGTGAAGAAGCTTGAGAAGGGTGAAACCGTGACTTGCTACAAGTGTCATGGAGAAGGGCACAAGTTCTACAAATGCCCTCAATTTGTCAAGAAGATGGACAAAGGTGAGAAGAAGAAGATGAAGGCTATCATCAAGAGCTCCCTCATCTACACCAAGCCCAACCGCAAGAACAAGACCAAGAGCAACACCTACGTCATCAAGAAGAAGGCTAATGTCAAGGTGGTTGCACACAAGGTTGGGAAGATGAAGGAAGAGCGGGGTTGGAACCAACCCATTTGGGTGCCCAAGGAAGTCATCACCAACATGAAGGGGCCTCAAATGGTTTGGATTCTTAAGGCCACTTGAAGGCCTTGAGTACGGGAACTTGGGAGGCTTGGCACAAACAAGATGTGAAGATTCAAGCCTAGAAGCCAAGCTTGCAAGTTGGACATATGTTGCCCAAGTTCCCCGGTTGAGGTAATGGAAATTAGAACCCATCTCATGTATCATTGTAGCCCCATTGCCTTGTCTAGGTTTGCATTTGTTGCTATGCCTAGTTGTTTACATATGGTAGGTTGCTTGTGTCATGTGCTAACCCATGAGCAACCTACATGGTTTGATTAGTGTGTCGAAAAGCTACACTTGTTCTATCATGGTGCATGTTTTCATATATATCTCTTTGCATCATGAGCAAGCTATAGGGTTAGCTTCCCTTTTGTTATCATAAATAATGTGCATACATTTGGTTGGTGATTCAAACACTAAATGCACACATTTAGGGGGAGCTCATCCTATGGTTTGGTTATGGGACTAACATTGTTTCAAGCTTATCTTATGTAGTCCCTTGGTGACGCGTTCCGGTGCGGTACTTCATTCTAAGAGAATGCTATTTCACTCTCAATGTGATCTAACATCTCTAAAAGAGTGAACATAGCAATATGAGCTTCATGCTATTGAGTCATGTCCTTGCGAGCTTATATCTCTATATAAGTTCAAAGGCAATGTACTCATACATTCCTAATCCTTGTGGTACCCCAAGTGTCTTCTTTGCAAGCTTCTTTCAAGTGGTATCACCTATAGTGATATCATTTCCAAGTGGCTCATCTCAATGTGGTGCCAACAAGGAAGAGAGGATCAATCCCCTGGAGGTATGCAATGATCAAAAGACTACAAGTGATATCTACAAGTGGTAATGTAACAAGAACTCATTTGTCTTATCTCTTGTCCTTTAAGCTACCTCCTTGCATGATATGCTCTAAGCTTCCTTGTCTTACAAGTTTGTAGTTGTGCACTTGTTTCCACACTATCATTTTGTGCACACACTTAGGGGGAGCTTAGTTTGTATCATGCTAGTCTCATGAGCTTGTGATCTACCTTAGTTATTCACACATGTGATGTCTTCATTGATATCATATATATGGATCATGGTTCATGCGGCTTTCTCCCTTGTTTCTAACATTTCTCTTTGAGCTATGTTTGCTAGGACTTGCTAGTTTCCTTGGAAACCTTTTGTTTTGGTCACTTTTTGGATATTTTATTCCAAAGGGGGAGAATGTGGGACCAAAGCAAGCTAGTGTTTCCATAATGGGAAGAGGCAAGCTATGTGTGAACATATGAAGAGAAGATCAAAAAGGGGGAAGTTTGATCTAGAGGGAGTTTGGATGATGGTAAGCATCCAAGCAAGTGTAAGTGGTTCTAATTTTGTCAATTTTCGCAAATTTATGCTTGCTTTGGTTGTGTTGTCATAAATCACCAAAAAGGGGGAGATTGTAGCGAATATGGCCTCATATGCCATTAGTTCGAGTATGATTTTAGTGATTCATGACAACATGATCAATGGGACTAACCACATTGTTTAGCATGTCTTTGTAGATATTTCTAGGTCCCATAGATGCAAAAATACCACATGCCAAATTGAGAAGATAGTCTATTTTTCAAGGGTCAAAACCGCGGAAGAAAAGGAAGAAAATTGACACCGTCAGATGAACCGACGGTACCATCGGTGTAAGCATCGGTGTACTTGGTACACTGCGTAGCAGGCAAAATGAAGATGACACCGTCGGATGATCCGACGGTCCAGTTTCTAGATGCGCCGGATGAATTGCAAAGGAGGAGCAGCGAAGACAGTAGCACCGGATGATCCGACGGTCTGAGAAGAGGACACCGTCGGTCTATCCGACGCTCAGTTTGAATCAAGACAGAGACGCGCCAAGACAGCCTCTTCAGCACTGGATGAACCGACACCTTGGTCAAGTGGAAGCATTGGTCTATCCGACGGTCACGAAGCAGCATACAGAGACGTTTTGGTCGTGAGGTCTTCAGCACCGGATGAACCGATGGTGCGTCGGTGTATAGCGTCGGAGCAGTTATGTCAGCAGATCTTCAACGGCTAAGTGACGTGGAGGGCACCGGATGAACCGACGCCTAGAAAAAGCATAGCATCGGTTCATCCGACGCTACCTTTTTCAGTGGCCGTTAGCCAACGGCTCTTTGGATGCCTTGGGCTATTTATACCCCCTCCACTCACCCATTTGAGGTTGCTGGATTGTGTGGAAGTGCAGGAGAGTGCAAGACACCTAGAAGATCATATCCAATCCATCCAAGTGCTTAATTGCTCATCCATAGACTTGCATATGCTTAGTGTATGTGCTTAGTGCTAGGCTTAGCTTAGAGCTGAGTGAGTGCAAGGTTGTGCCAACCTTGTGAGGTGATTCTTGAGTGAATCAAGGTGTACAAGGTTCGCCGGAAGCCTTGGGGCCTAAGTGGCTCACCGGCAATCGTCATCGACCCTCCGGCTTGGTGTGGAGCGGCGAGGACACTTTGTGCAGGGGACGTGGAGACCCCCTTCCTTGGTGGAGAAGCTCCTTAGTGGAGGCGGCATCAAGGTGACCAAGGGAGCTTGGTAAGTGCCTAAGTGGCTAGCCTTTGTGGCGAGTCAAGTGGTGCTCTTGGGAGAGACTTAGTGACCGGGAAGCAATACTCTTGTGTGAGTACTTCAACAACGTGGACTAGGGGTGGCTTAGTGCCTACCGATACCACGGGATAAATCGCGTGTCAAGAGTTTGCTTCCTCTCATCCCCTTTACGTTTCCGCATTTACTCTATTGCAATCTTTGCTTGTCGTCACTTTCCTAGAGTAGTATCATGCTAGGATTGGCTATAGGTTGCAAACCTTGTTTTGGGATGGGAGTTTCACACTAGAACAACCCTAGTTGCACATCTAGATAGTATGTTCTAGTTTATCTTTATGCAAAAGTAGTGAAGCCATAGGTTAAGGTTTTAAGATTGCCTAATTCACCCCCTCCCCCTCTTAGGCTACGAGCATCCGATTCCTTACAATATATTTAGTAATTACATGCATTGAACAATCTGCTAGGGTGTCATCTTTGTCTGAAATTTTAGGCAAAACTCGTGAAACTTGCATCAGCCATTAAGCGGCAGACTTCATTTGGTCCGAACAAATTTTCTCTGTGTGTGTGGAAAAGTTGTGAAATCTTGCATCAGCCATTAAGCGGCATACTTTATTTGTGCTCTCTAATAAGCTGAATGGCAAGATGCAAGTTCTCAGGCATTCCAATATATGATCTACTGTGGTAATCGTTCTAAAAATTGTGGGTGGGGAGATCCAAAAACTCAAGGTCAAGAAGATGAACATATATTTTTACTTTGACTGATTTTTTTTTGTTAGAGTTCCTTCAGGTTGTAAGGTGCACGTGCGACACGCACGTGTTTAAAAAATCTACTCAATAAAAAATTTATCTTATTATGCATGTGCGTGTAATCCGTGAATAATATGTGCGGAATAAAAAATGAAAACTTTAGTAGAGTATAACCACAAAGAAGAAATAATATATTTCATTGTCTCCTTTCAAGATGAAAAGCACTCTACAAACAATAAAGAAAGAAGAAAATATTGAAAGGTTACAAGGATTTTGGCATAGAAAGCACTTAGCATGTGCATTCGTTCACTCTGATTAATGTAGCCAGACCAAATTTACAAGAAGTTTGGCATAGAAATACCACAGGGATGGATCAAAAGATAAAAAAAATCTGATTCAATTATCATTAGAATTTACAAGCACAAGAAATGTTAATGATAAATTTCTGAAATGCAGTCTTAACTTCAAACTACAAGAAACAAAATAATAGAGCCTAATAAAATGGATCAGATTTCAACAACCATTTTCAATGAAACTCATAAAAAGGGAGACCATATTCACAATTTCAGAAATTTTAAAATGGATCAGGTTAATAAAAAAAATCAGATCAAGCTCTTCCTTCAGAAAAGAATAGAGCCTATTCTCATAGTACAATTAGATTAAAAGTGCGTCCTTGCTTCATAAAAAGAATAGAGCCTATCTTCAACAATTAAATAGTCATCAGTGAAATCATCTCTACAAAATCTTCACGGTACTATTATCGGAGCATGAGCAGCACTTCAAGTATCTTTTACAAAATCTGTTTTACAAGCTGTTTCAGCACACAATGGACATGAACTTGATACAAACCCATGAAGTGCATTTTTTAGGGACACCCATGAAAGTGCATTAGACAACCTGAACCTTAAAACCATGAACTAATTCGTTTCAGCACACAATGGACATGAACTTGATACAAACCCATGAAAGTGCATTTTTTAGGGACACCCATGAAAGTGCATTAGACAACCTGAACCTTAAAACCACGAACTAATTCTTAGTGAGAGGGTTGCATATACCTGCAAGAGGGAAAAAACATTCAGATATTGAGCTAAACGATGTAAATTTTCAAAATGGCAAACTAAAAGCATTCAACTTTGATAAGACTATTTAGCTTTTAGAGAATCAATTAAGGAACTTGAAGGAACCACAAATTGCAGTTGCATCAGCAAGTGCAAGCTGCCTCTTTACAATATCACAAATGATCAAAATATGTTTTTTTAATCTGCAGAATAATTGAGTGAATTAAAAGGTAATCTAACTACTACAATGATAACTACATCTGCCTGTATGTCCTCTTATACCTTGCATTGAACCGTTGCTCCAAGTATACATGAGTTTTCTGAATTTATTTGTGCCAATGCTCATACTAATCAGTTTAGCAACAGATTAGGTAACTGATATTTTTCTGTCATCAAATTATGTTGCCTATACACAAATAAACATAATACAATGTAGAACAGGCTCATTGATTCAGCTCGTCGAGCATTTAGAAATGTATAGCAAAGAGCATTTAGAAACAACCATAGTGCTGAGGCAGCACAGACTGAGGACATACTGCTTGCTAGCAGCTAAGCAGCAGCATTTCACCTTCCTGGGGCTGATGGACACCGCTGACCATAAACAATGTAGCATTATGTCCACACTAAAATTTTTCACTCCCTACATTTAGAGGAGGCTTGCCATTGCCTTAGGTCTGGGGGGGCCTTCCTGTGCAATCAATAAAAGTTTTGTAACAATTAAAAAGGTGAAAACTTGCAAAAAAAAGTGTCCCAATATATGATTCATTAGCAATGCATTGATTGAGACTCAAGGATGGTTTTGAAATTGGAGATGAAGATATTTCAAAGAGCCCAACTAATTTATTAGTGAATGCACTTTTGAATGTGGCAGTGAAGTCAAGATACTTTACTAAATAATGCGACTCTAGAAATGCCTCTCCACCAGCCAAATTTACATATGGACTGACTATTAGGAGATTGACAGGTAGTAATTAGGTAAAAAAGCTCATCTCCAGTTGACTGACTATTAGGAACCAGCAGGCAGCAGCACCCATTAACCCTAAATCCTTGCCTTTCTGCTGGCCATGCTACTCAAAAAAATATTCACTTTATTTAATATTAAGGGCATGCTAACATCATAGAGACAAGCAAATTTCAAAATACCAATAATATTGACAAGCACATCTACAAGTACAAATCGAATATGAAGAAAAATGCTCACCTGAAAGAGTTTCATTGCTGGTTGCTAAAATTATATGTATGATCTTTCTTGCAGTTTTATTTCCCAAGCCATGTGGGAGTAAATAATCTTTCAACAAACTGATTTGCTTCAGCCAAGATAAATTTTCATTACCTTCTGAATGGACATAATTTTGTTTTTCTGCAAAATAACATCAATCAAAGTAAAGCTGCATATGTTCACAAAAAAAAGTAAAGCTGCATATAGTGGCTGGACATTGAGTGATTATTCGTAACTGATAGCAGTAGTAAAAGCAGAAGATCAAAGAGTATAATGATGGATATCCAACCCTCAAATATATGCTAGAAGATACTTTTGGAATTCAGATATGACACATCTGGTGCCCTATATCACTATATGACTTCTAACCTCATCGCCTAGGTGCCAATTGGGAGGTTCAGCTATTGCTTGAGCAATTGCTAGCACTGCAAACCTGTGCACATGGGATGGGTTCCATAATTTCTTCATTGGAGGAATTGGGGCTCTGAACTTTTTCGTGCAAAGGAAAAGCCAATTAACTTTTTCGTGCAAAGGAAAAGCCAATCGACAACACCTCTGTTGAATGAAATCTGAATAAGATTTAATTCAGAAATCTGAAAAGTGAATCCCACATGGTAAATTTCTTGAAACCCCACCACAATCACACCCAAGAAACGCAACCACAACCAAGTAAAGCAATTACCCTCCAAGTCGCAAGGAAACTGATGCTCATCGCTGCAGGTCACACAGCAGGCGCCGCACTCACGGTCTCCGCTTCCGCCTCAGGATCAGGCTCGTCCACCGTCGTAGCCGAGGACGCAGCCGCCGGCGGGTCAGCCGTGCTGGTTACTTGTGAGGGGGATGGGGAACGAAACTTGAGGGAGAAGGTGCCAGAGCCAGGCATCCAACGCATGAGGGCTTTCAGCATGACAACCAGAGAGTGCAGCGCCATGGCAGCGATAGGCGGCAGGATTTTGAGGGCGACGGCGGCGCGCGGCATGGGCCGACGCAGCGGGCCTCCGGATCTCGAGCGCGTCGCACAGTGGGGAGGATGAGGCAGACGCACCCGTCAGGAGGTCGCGAGCCCTCCATTGCTGCCAGCCTCGACCCCGCCGCCGCTCCTCGTCCACACCCACGGCCTGCAGCCCACAACCGCGGCACGCCTCCTCGCCGACCCCGCCCCCAACCCAACTTCAATGCCTTCGCGTCAGGGAGCAGTGGGTGGGCCACCATTGTGCCGGGGGTGAGGAGGAAGCCGCCGCTGCCGCTGGCCTTGACCCGCCGTCAGAGGGAAGGAGGAAGCGGAGGAGCCAGCGCGGGTGGATGAGGAGGCGAGCCTCGATCCCGCGGCGCTGGAGTAGGCTGCTCGCGCCTGGCCGCCGGAGGGAGGAGGAGAGAAGGATGGGGAAATCACGTGGCGGGGAGGAGGGAGGTCTCCCCTCGCCCTTCGCCAGAGAGGGAGGGCTGGCGCTGTCGCCGGTGGGGAGGGGATGGGCGGAGGGAGCAGGGGCCACCGCGGGTAGGAGACCAGGAGAGAGAGGGGGTGCCCGGGTGGGGGGCGTGATTAGGAGACTATGACGTGTGGGAGCCGGCGTCCGAGCGCTACAAGGATGCGAGGAGCGGGCAGCGGGCCCAGCGGGTACACCCAGGCGGGTAGGGTGGGCGTGGGTGAGAAAAAAAATCTGTTTTGCCCGCGCGACATGCGCGTCCTACATGTTTGTATGATAATAATTAAAATTCTGCAGCCGGTAAGAAACTCAGGATTCGCTGGAGCAAGTCATCATGAAAATCGCTCGGCATCGTCCGGGAAGGTTGCGGTCATGGTGGGGCATCTCCTCGTGCACGCTAGTCGGGGACTCCATTGATCGACACGGGATGCTTGTAATTGTATTTCAATGTCTCTAATTACGTATGTGCAGACTACTACAGGTCTTACGTTTTCTAAAAGAACTCAGCATATGGGGGTTTCGGAGAAAACCAAACAAAGTTCATACCGCCGCCGCTGACGACGTCGAGCTGAAGCTGCCGCCGGGAGCAACGACGACCGGACGACATCGTCAGCCGCGAGCATGAGGAAACCGAGCCGAAGTTCGAGGGAGCATGGCGCGGCGACGCGTGGGGAAGCGTGGTGTGGTGTGCAGGTTAGTCCGCAGCGGAGGGGCCATCGCGCGGTGCGGTGGACCCGACACGTGCGACACGCACGTATTTAAAAAATATGTGAAAAATTGTATTGTAATTTGATTTTATAGCAAAATTGTAGCATGGATGAATTTTCAAAAAATATAATAAATAATATTTTTAGTGAACCATTTTCATTAAAATTATTCAATAATGAAAATCTAATCCATGTCAGAATTACCTTCATCCACTTGGAATTTCAAAAAATTTGTGTAACTTAATATTTTTTAATTAAAATTTCTCGCGATAATAAATTCTTGCGCTAGCTAAAAAATATATATTTCTCTCTTGCATCTCCCTCTGGCCGTATTGATGTGTATATTTGTGTCTTTATGTCGTGTTAAAAGAGTAACAGGTTGGAATTCACTCGATAGATGGAGTGTAGGAGTATATAAGTTTATGATACTGGCGTGACAAAGAGTCTCCTCTCAGTCGCAGTCAGCTGGCTTGACACCACATTTACTAAATGTAATTTTGACTTCCTGCACCATTGTCCATACATGTCTCAATATTTTCTTTTCCTCCCTTTTCTATCATGCGAAGTCATGGGGTTTAATTTATTTCTAAACATGAATCAAAGTCGTGGTGATTCATTAACTCTGACACAACAGCAAGGAACGACTCTTTGCATTGATCGCTCAGAACTTGGCCTACGAAACGACAGAAGCAGCAGCGACTTAGATCGTTGTGGCTTGGATCTCTTCATGCGGGAGAAGTCTGCGGCCAGAACGGACTCATAGAGCTCCCTGTTAATGGCAATCACACTTGGGCATTTAGCAGGAGAGGAAGGCTGGGCTCAGCATGGTTGGCTAGCTAAGTCGTCGTCACGGCTTCTATGCGAGAATAACAGATGCAGTTTCGTCTGTGTTTTTTATGGAGCCGGCTTGATGGCTCCGACGCAAGTTGCAGGAGAGCCGGAGATAGCTTCGACGGGACACGTGGATACGAATTGGTTCGGTCTGTTCGCCCGGTTTGGTGTTGTTTTTTTTTTTTTTGGTTTCCTACGATTTTGTGGTAGCCAGGTTGAATCCGACGCGAGTACATGGGTGTGTGGGCCCAATGTGGGTACGCAGGTGGGTAAGATGAAGTTGGGTACCAAAAACATTATGATTTTGGCATAAACGCTCCTCAAATTGCGATTTCTATGGTCGTTCCATCTTTTCGGTCTATCACTTTTATGACGGGTGGGTCCGGCGTGAGGGGTAAGGTGGACCCGAATTGGGTGAGAAAGGTTTTCAATTGTTTTCGTTCTTTATAGTATAGACTAGCAATGATGTACGTGCGGCCCGCACGTGTTTGCTAACTGCTATTGTATGTAATTAGTTTAAGATGTCGTAGTTCAACAAATTCAATAGCCAATAAGGCGCGGGCACCGACAAGCGGGACGAGGAGCAGCTTTTCGGCGCGGCGCACGACGCTCCCCTCTCAGGCGCGGCGCACGGTGCAAGGCGCTCCCCTCTCCAACATCGCCCTGCTCCGGCCGCTGCACCCTGGCGAGGCGAAGACGGAGGCGAGTCCCCCACCCCGTCCTTCTCTCTGCCCCCGCGCCTCTGCTCCCCGACCTGGATAATGTGATTTTTTTTCACTAGTAAAATGCATGTGCGGCACGCACATGTCTAAAAAAAACCATAATAAATACAAAATTATATTTTTAAACGATATATGGGTATATTCAATAACAAAAATATAATCTCATACCACAACAATTTATTATCGAAAGCAACAATCTCAACGTTAGGAAACAGTCCCAAGAATAATTATCCGAGTTACACATGAAAAAGAATAGACATACACAAGAACGCAATTGTACTTGCAATGCAACAGGCAAAACTTTAAAACTTATTCGAGTAATCATAGATGCCCCTTACAGCTTGTCATGGAAAAATCAAAGCAAGAAAAGCAAGAGATAGGTACCTGCGTTTACGATGGTAAAATCTTGTAGAGATATTTCATTCTTTAGTCAGCTCCTTAACAACATGAAATTGGAACCATGAAGTAAAACCCTGTTGACTTGCAAATGATTTGCGAACCTACATTGTTTAGAAAAAACAACATGAAATTAGGAAAAAGGAACACTGGAAAAGAAATAAGTAGTCATTCTGAAATTATAATTTAATTGCTTCATATACCACATACAACACATGTCTATAATCTGACAGCCATTCATCCTTCATATACCTTAGCTCGATTTCTCTTCTCAATCCTCTCTAACTTCTTTCATCAAAGAATACTCCTGTGTCAATCAAGCTAATCTGGTATTCCACTCCAATCAAACTGAAACAGAACAAAACATTGTGTCGCCTCATGAGTCATCATGTACCTCTGCAAGCTATGGGTCTGGCTTCACCTAAAACACTAAAACAAAAAATAAATATAGTCCTCATGTAGAAGTAGCTGGACAGAAACGGGTGTGGATTTGTAATCATGCACCATAAATGTTCTTGTAAGTTGTGTTCTGAGCATCCTACAATCAGACAAGATTTCCTGATTTATGCAATACCAAGACACAAAGAAGTGTAAGCAAGATTAGAAATATATAAAATTTACCTGTGGCTTCTCTGTCATTTCTGAATTCTTGTTAGAATTCCCAGCCGCATCTCCGGGTCGACGCCGCCTTTTCTGAATTTAGTAAAAGGAATTTTCACGAACAAGATCTACCAAATATTATTTAACTTCAAGCTCACACGGGAATCACAATCACCACAAACAAAAGGCCATAGGCGTAACCCAATCTTTCACCCATGGAAATGTCGAGATTCATGACAGAAACTCCAACCCAAGAAATTGAGATGATGGGGAATTTGGTAGTAGGGGACATGAAAACAGCGCAAGAAATTTCGGGGGATAAAAAACAAGAGCTCCAAATGTGTAGCCCCAAACCCGTTTCACCCAAAAAAATAGCTAGAAGACTCACCTGCTGCGCGCAATCCAAGTCCGTCAAGGTGCAGACAACGTGGAAGAGCAGCTTGAGGCGGTCGCGGCAGCTTACGGTGACCATCGAGTACCTCCAATCCTGCACGGCGAGCTCCGAGGTCGTGGGCTCCTCCACCTGGTCGGCACAGCTCCCGACCTCCCCATCCTCGTTGAGAAGCTGGTGAAGCCACCAGACCATGTTGACGGCCGCGGCGTCGGTGAGGACCATCCTGGCGTTGCGCGCGCCGCCACGGAGGACGTGCCTGAGCCTGGACTCGACCCGCCTGACACGCGCCGCATCGTCGATCGTCGTGCCTGTATTCTCGTTGCGCACGAACACAAGCGCGGTGACGCAGCCGTGCGTCCATGCCATGGCGTCCATGATGTCTCAGCGGAGGTCGTGCACCACGGTGAAGACCTCGGAGAGGAGACCCCGAGCGATCGGCGCCGACGAGATCGAGTAGGGTTTACGCCCCTGCGGTCGCAATGCGTCGGCGGAGAGCGAGGACTTGAGGCACGCCAGCTGGCTATCGGCATTGACGACCAAAAGTCCCACGGCGTCGGGACGTGGAAGACATCCATGAACCACCACCCGTCGTCGGCCACCGCCTCTAGCAGCACGTCGTGCTTGCGCGCCATGTGCACCTGCACCAACGTCGCAGTTGCGCACACAAAAGGAATACGAGAACAAGAACCGGAGGAAAAGAAAGGAAATTCCTCTATGTGGCGAGCCGCCACATGATTGTGGTTTTGGAGCGCAAGAGCTGTACATGCATCCACATATTCTCTAATAATTATCTAACAGTGGCATGAGATCAACGTGAGAAAGATAATAATGCATAAACTGACCTTGAGAACACGCTTCGTCTGTCAATTGTTGGTCAACTAACAGACCTCTGCCTCTTGCGTCGTCCCGGTACAACTACAGGATGATCGACCATAGTAGTAGGCAGCAAAAAAATTAGGGCACCACAACATTCATCGTTGCCATTGCCGTCGCCGTCATGGAGAAAAGCTTCATCGTTCTGAATCAAAACCAGGAGGAAACAAGGACGACAGTGCCTCATTGTTTGATAATTTTCCAAAAAGGAAACCAAGGTTACGAAGCAAGGAAAACTTGGAAACAAATTAGCGGCCGCCGTAGCTCTGATTTTTTTGGAAATAAATAAGTGACCGCCATAGTACAAATTTTGGAATTAAATTGTGAGTGCAGCGGGCGGGTAGAAAACGTCACGGTGAAAAAAACAAAGGCGGCGACGAAAATTTACGAAGGATGGCTCCCCATCATCTCGCGGGGGACGACTCAGCTCCACATTAGTAATGTCAGCAAAAGGTACACGACATCTCTACTACTAAAAAGAATGAAGTGGAGAACAAACTTGGTACGTAAAAACTTCCGCTCCCGTGGCTTCACCCCCTACGCACCGCGCCTTCACCATCTCCGGCCCCACGCCCTCCCTCCCTCCGGTCCCACACGACAACCTCGCGCCTCCCCTCGCGCTCCGCCATCCCCTCCCCCGATTCCAACCTGGAATCGCCGCCATCCCCGCCTCCCACGCGTCGCCGCGGGCACCCCACCGCGCCGCCGCGACATCGCCGCCCGCACCGCACCTCCTCGCACCGCGCCTTTCTACCTCGCGAAAAAAGGCCCCGCGCCTTCACTCCGCCTCGCCTCCAGCCGCGCCGCCACGACCTCGCCTCCACTCCCGTGCCGCCACGACCACCTCGCCTCTCGATCCACACCCGCGCCGGCGCCGCCACGACCGCGCCTCCGCTACGAGGCGCCGTGACCTCGCCGCCCCACCGCGCCGCTGTGACCTCGCCGCCGATCTGCGACCTCGCCGCCGATCCACGAATCGCCTCCGATCCGCAACCTCGCCGTATCCCTCTTCCACCACGTCAGTCGCAACCCCGCCGACGTAGCGAGGCAATCGGACCACACCGGCGGCGGCACCCACGACGGCCGGACCACCCTGGTGGCGGCGCCCCCGACGGCCGCGCCGCCGGTGACGAAATTCCAGTCTCGGACTCCCAGGACGACCGCTCCCCGTCGCAGGTGACGCCTGTTGTGTTCTTGAGTCCCTGGTGGTTTCATTTGCGTATTAATTTCATCTTGGTTCTTGAGTTTTCGGGGAGCACCATAGACTATAGGCTGCAACCTCTCAAAGTCTCAGTCCTTACCCCGTACAACATCAAACTTTTTACTGCACGCCTCTAGGAGTCTAGGTTCAGATTAATGTGTTCTTTCATGCATCCTGCATCTTGCATCCAAAAACGTTTGTTGTATCAAATTTTCAACCATGTGTTTATCTGAATTCTGAACCTGGTTCATCTTGGCTAATTTCTGCATAGTTCAAGCTCTTCAAGAATTTTCCATATGACACAATGAATTCTGACGCACCAGTCCTGTTTCAGGAAGAAGCACTTGACATTAATTAAGTCACTCCAACTATGCAAATAGTACACATTGCTTTTAAAAGTTAAATGTGCTTTACAAATGTGCATGAGATGAGAAGTGCAGACAAACATGCAATGCCACAATAAGCATACACCATATAAGACCATGTAGTAGCTGGGTTAATTAATATACTTCTCCATGTATAAATTATCAGCAATAATATAAACAAAACTCAGTGAGTGACAAAGAAAATGAGTGAAAGAAAGTAAAAAAATGATTAGCGAGATCCAAGGACCATGTACTGTGCCCTCTTCTAATTTACAGTGATTAACTAGAAGCTAATGAATATATTGTGCACAGTGGACATACCTTGTATTGAAACATATGTGAAATATACTTCTGTCCACAGCAGACATTGTGCGTAGCTTTGAATTGGTACTGTTGACAGCTTCAAGAAGAACTTCATTTTTCAATGGAACTGCTCTCCTTACACCCAATGTTAGCTCGCCATCATTACCTCTGTTTGGGAAAAGAACAAACACTTACGAAGGGTGGAAAACTACTCAGTAAAGTTGAGCACATTGCCAACATGCTTACCTAAGAAACAAGACCGCATCCCCTGAGACTAATTTCTTCTTATTGATAAATGAACTCCATCCAGTTGTCAGAAGATGCCTACGTGGTTGACCTGATTGAGAAAGAATCTTTAGCTCTATCTAACCTTTTGGGCCTTTTCTATTGTTAGTCCGAAGTTATGACAAGCATTCACAGAAAACAAGAGTGGGTTTAATGAGTATGAAACTTAGTACTCGCACAGACGATGCCAGACAGAAAATGTTTGTGTGAGTCATTAATAGATTCCTTGATACTATTGACAGTAACTTATTGATACTCTTTCAAAATTGTGTTTCTTTCTTTCAGTTTTATCTCTTAGCTTAAAAATATGTATACAGGATGATTAAAATTAAACAGTGAGCTATAGTTTTATCTTGGTTCTTATGTATGTAGCTAGCTTTGTGCATCTAGGATGATGAATTATTTATCTAGCTTAGATTTCATTTTTTTTGCTCAATTTCATAGATATTTCATTTGCTGATCAGTTAGCCGCTCTCGATGGCGCACCAGTCACAACCTAGCCGCCGGACTGGAGACCCTCTTGGTGACTGTCAATAGTATCAAACTGGTGAGATTTTTACCTCCAATGTTGCCAGTGCACATGAAGCAAATGCTTGGAGAAAGTGCCTACCAAGCATTGTAAACAATAACTTCGGCGCAGCACGGCGTAAATTTTGAATAGACGTAGTGTGTCATTTTGGGTGTATTTGTCATAGTCACTTGGGCAAATTACCAGATTAACATATCAAACTGTGCGCTCAACTTCAAGTCGTTCTTCGGATGTGATGCCTTCAATTGAGAAATCTTTATTGTATGTTTTGTGTGTTGCCTTATAAATAATTGGATGCCCGTAGCAACGCACGGGCATGCACCTAGTTGAAGTAACAAACCTGGACTTGAGGTGTCGGCGGTCAATAGAGGATCATGCCTTTTTTGCCTTTTGCGTCCACGCGTCTCAATCCGGCGTTCAGCCATACTACGGCGATGAAGAGAACGAGTCGTCGCCGAAACAAATTTTGGGAGGGGAGGGTGGAGGGTGTGCGGTCAATGGCCGGTGAAGGAAAAAAGGCAGCGTGCTCATATGGAAAGTAAATTATGACTGCCGTATTTTGTATATATGGAAAGGGATTTGGAAAGTATAGAATTGGAAAGAAATTATGACCGCCGAAACAAATTAAAAGAAGAATATTTAAAGGCGGCATTGTTAAATTGGAAAGAGACACGTATGTCCCATCAACAGCGTGCTCATATGGAAAGTAAATTATGACTGCCGTATTTTGTATATATGGAAAGGGATTTGGAAAGTATAGAATTGGAAAGAAATTATGACCGTCGAAACAAATTAAAGGAAGAATATTTAAAGGTGAAGGAAAAAAAGGCAGCGTGCTCATATGGAAAGTAAATTATGACTGCCGTATTTTGTATATATGGAAAGGGATTTGGAAAGTATAGAATTGGAAAGAAATTATGACCGCCGAAACAAATTAAATGAAGAATATGTGCACCTGCACCAACGTCGCTGGTGGAAAAACGACCTTTGTTCCCAAGCATTTGTCCCGGTTCAACTTTGGAACCGGGACAAATGCTTTTGGGGCGACGTGGCCTCGAAAGGCTGTTTGCGACGCCCCCCTTTAGTCTCGGGTGGTAATACCACCCGGGACTAAAGGCCTGGCGTCCAACGGCTCCGAGCCGTAATTATTGGCGCCAGACTTTAGTAGTCCCGGGTCGTAACACCACCCGGGACTAAAGTTTTTGTCCCGAGTGGTATTACCACCCGAGACTAAAGTCTCATCTTTAGTCCAGGGTGGTAATACCACCCGGGACTAAAGGGTGCGCCTATAAATCCCTGCCTCCCTTCTTCCTCTGCCCGAGCTCACATTCACCCGAGACTTAAGAGATAGTTTGTGAAGAGAGCTAGCTAGTTCTTCTCCTAGCCAATTTTTTCGTCATCCATTTGTGAAGATTTCTCTCCTCCAAAGTGTTGCTAAGGTTTGATTCTTCATCCTTCCTTCATTTGTTATGATTAAATTTCGTTTTTATGGTTAGAAATGGAGAAAATATGGATTTAGATTTTTAGTGGTAGGAGGAGCTAAGAGATGTTTTAGATTTAGCTAACATTGTATTTAGTTTCACATATTTTTTAAGTATAGTTTCACATAGGGATTTATCCTCTGATTTTATAGTTTTTGCTATAGAGATAATTGATTTTAACTTTTAGATGAGAGATGCATTTAATTTTACATTTAGCTTAATTTATAAGAAGTTAGTTTATTAAAAAAATGGTCATTACCAAACAAAAATATACTACCTACCTATTTAATTCATTTTTGTTAATTATTTCTTGTTTTTATTTAGAATACATTTAGGCATTCTCTTATTTTTTTCTTTTTTTCATATACTGCACCTGAACGAGCTCTTGCACTTATCTGTTTAGTTATTAGAAAATGAGAAAATAGGTCTTATATATGTTGTTTTTATATAGAATAAATTTAAGTATTCTCTTATTTAAGCATTATTTTATATATATTACAGAGTAGTCCAGAATAACTATGGCAAGTCACGGCGGCGGTCGTGGAATCAGTTTTGATGACCGGCCACCTTTGGCTCGTCGTCCAGGCATACGCTTCACCCATGGTGTGATTGAGTTACCTACTGGTGATCGAAGCCAGGGACCTCGTCCCAACATAGTAATATTCTTTCGTTGTATAAATTTCATGTTTACGTACTACACACAGATAATAATATTATTTTCATACAACGCAGGTTCTCAATCATTTCCAGTGGCTCGCACATGTTGTTGAAAATTTAGGTGGTACCCTTCCTGTTACACAATGCGCCATTGTCGGTCCAAACAATTGCATACAATTAAAAATCTAGTTTGACATACCTGTTCGTGGACAAAATCACTCCTCGCTGTCTTCAGAACCCATCCAAATGGTATCGATTGTTGGGTGGGGTGCCCCTGCACTGGTTAAGAGGACTTATGAAAGGACCGCCGTGCAGGCATGCTTACAACAACTAAACGCTAATGGGTATTTTATGTCAGATTACTCTTATTTTCTAATAAAGTCACTTGAGGAAGGACAAAGTGTCACCAGGACCGCAGAGAGACTTTGTCGGCTAAATGAACATGAATTGGTATGGAGCACCATTTACTCTTATTCAGCATTTTTAATGCGTCGTAATAACATTATTCTTAATTGTAGGATATGTTTGGTCAAACTTTTGCGGTAATGAGCTTTCATGCAATTCTAGAGCAAGTGATGGATGTTGTGGGATTTTCTTACACAGATTCAAATGCTATACAAACAAGAAATTGGAAGTATCAGGCTCATCTTTCATTTTATAGGCCATATCAGTTTGCCTCGCCACCACTGTTTGAAATTTATGGAAGTCCATGTGACCGTAATTGTGAAGCGATAGAGAGTGCATTGATCCATTCTCTGGCATATTTCGCTGAAGTTCTCGACTTCAAGATCGGAGACTTCAACTATATGGACTATCTAAGGAAGAAGAATAAAGTGTGAAATATGTGTCGTGCATTGATGCGCCCTCTATCTTTGTTAAGACCGTACCTTAAGTATTCATGTATGAACTTTTTATGTTTGTAAGACCTTAATTAAGTATTGATGTACGAACTTTTTTATATTTTTTGTTAAAACCTTAAGTATTGATGTTAGGCCAGTGACTAATTTATTGGAAACCTTAATATTAGGGTTCTCACCTCCAAAATATTGATTAAGCCTTAATATTAGTCTTTATCACAAATTTTGGAGACCTTAATATATATTAAACTAAAAAAATCGGGTCATTGGGGGGCAACCCTTTAGTCCCGGTTGGTAATCCAACCCGGGACAAAAGGCCAGCCATCCACGGCCGCAATAATTGGGGCCGACCTTTAGTCCCGGGTGGTAAACCAACCCGGCACTAAAGGGTTCTCGGGGCCGGCCTTCAGAGGCCTTTTGTCCCGGTTGGTATTACCAACCGGGACAAAAGGCCTCCCCTATACAAAATCGACAGCATGCTCCCTTCTTCTTCCCCTGCCCGACCATTTTTCACCGAGAGCTCAAAAGTAAGCTCCTCTAAGCTCCATGGCGCTTCAAACCTAGGGAGGTGCTACCCAAATTTTTCGTCATCAATTTGTGGAGTTTTCTCACATCCAAGGTGTTGCTAAGGTATTATTCTTCATCCTCCATTCATTTGTTGTGTTTAAATTTCGTGTTATGGTTTAGAGAAGGAGAAAATAGAAATTTTGATTTAAGAGCTAAGAGATGAGGTTTTTAGTATACTTTAGATTTAGTACTACCTCCGTTCTTAAATATATGACACCATTGACTTTTTTCATTGGTTTGACTATTCGTCTTTTCTGCAAATATTTTTTCAAATCGACAAACTTACAAGTTAAATCTAAAATACATGTGACAATAGACATAATGATACATATTTTACTTTAGTTAACTAACTTATTCCACATATATTGATGGTCAAAGTTGGAGTAAAAAGTCAACGGTGTCATATATTTAAGAACGGAAGGAGTAATAAGTAGTTATCATTTGTACTAACATAGAAATTCATTTGTACTAAGATTTTTTTTTGTTTTTTATACTTTAGTGTTGTTAGAATTAACATGGATATTTTTCACTTAATATGATGCAGATGAACCGGCAATGGATGTACAACACCGACAGACGGTCAGCGGAGTACATTACCGGCATGCATGGTTTTCTCGAAGTGGCGAAAAAAATAAGGATGCGAGTGGGTTCATGTGTTGTCCATGCTCCGATTGCAGAAACGAAAGAGACTACAATGACCCGGGCACACTTCACCTCCACTTGTTGAAATACGGATTCATGCCGAACTATGTGGTTTGGACCAAACACGGTGAAAGAGGGGTTGTGATGGAAGACGACGAAGAAGAGGAGGAGGGTATTCCGGACTGGGCCGCAGGTCAAGCTTTTGCAGATACTTTAATGAAAGATGCTGACGAAGAAGATTTACCAGCACATGATGACGGGCCTGCTGATGATCTTGGCCAGGTTCTACAGGATGCACAAAGGGACTGTGAAAATGAAAAAGAAAAGGCAAAGTTCCAACGTATGATCGAAGATCACAGAAAACTGTTATACCCAGATTGCAAGCCAGGTCACAAAAAGCTTGGTACTACACTAGAAATGCTACAATGGAAGGCAAAACATGGTGTGTCTGATAAGGCATTTGAAGGGATGCTAAAAATTGTGAAGGACAAGCTCCCGGATCACAATGAATTACCGTCCACCACATATGAAGCAAAACAGACTGTGTGCCCTCTTGGGTTGGAGGTACAGAAGTTCCATGCATGCCCTAATGATTGCATCCTATATTGGGGTAAGGATTACGAGAAGTTGGATGCTTGTCCTGTGTGCAAAGCACTACGTTATAAGATTCATCGAGATGAAGATGCTGGTGATCTCCAGGGGCACCAGTGTTCTATCAGAGAATGTACGATTACTGGTCGTAAAGCTTTGTGCATTTCTCAATGCAATTTCACAGAAGGCAATCGATCCAGCCAAGCTAGGAAAGCTACAGAATGATGTGGTTCAATGTCTTGTCGGCTTTGAGTTGGCATTTCCACCTTCCTTCCTCGATGTTATGACGCACCTCCTGGTACACCTTGTGAAAGAGGTTACTATTCTCGGTCCAGTATACCTTCACAACATGTGGCCTTTTGAGAGGTTCATGTTGATCCTCAAGAAATATGTTTTTAACCGTGCCCGTCCGGAAGGAAGTATTGCTAAGGGATATGGAACTGAGGAGGTCATTTGAGTTTTGTGTTGATTTTGTCGACACAATTGACTCGATTGGGCTTCCAGTATCACGACACGAGGGGAGGCTATAGGGAAAGGGTACCATCGGAAGGAAATCAAGTTTGAGGAATAATACTGATTTGTTCCATAAAGCACACCTAACAGTCCTGCAACAATCATCACTGGTGACTCCGTATAGGATGGAACACGAGCAGATTATTGCTTCTCAAAATCCAACCAAATCCCCAGTCTGGATTGCACGCCGTCACTTGGAAACATTTCCCTCATGGTTGAGTGAATAACTAATCGGAAACTCAACGATTCATCCACAACTAGCTTTGTTAGCCAGGGGACCTTGTAGCACAATTACAAGATTTCAAGCTTACGATATGAATGGTTACAATTTTTACACGAGAGCTCAAGATCACAAAAGCACAAACCAAAATAGTGGTGTTCATATGGACGTCGTCGGAAAAGATGGGGGCAAGACCTGCTATTATGGTATCATAGAAGATATATGGGAGCTTGAGTATGGAGCGATGAACGTCCCTCTTTTTTTTGCCAATGGGTAAACCTGAATGGCGTAAAGAAAGATGAATATGGAATGACAATAGTGGACCTTACCAAGATTGGATTCAAAGACGATCCATTCGTGCTTGCCAAAGATGTGCATCAGGTTTTCTATGTGAAGGATATGACTAGCATACCGAAGAATAAAAATCCCCAAGAAGCAGGACCACAAGAGGCAAAGCGTCACATAGTTCTTCCAGGTAAAAGAGTAATCGTGGGAGTCGAGGACAAAACAGATCAATCCGATGATTATGATCAGTTTGATGGCATGCCTCCGTTCGCTGTCGAAGTTGACCCAAGCATATTGCTTAGACGTGAAGAGACACCGTACTTACGTGCTTGAGATTAATGTCGTAATGTAATGATTATTGATCAAATCAATTGCGTATATATCGGTCTCAAAATTTTTATGAAGCTTGAATATGTCACCAAGTTTGAGATTTTTCTGAATTAATTTACTATTTTTTCGGTTTAATTGAATTTCCGTGCGACGTCACCTAGAAATTAAATGTTGAGCTGAGAGCACCCCTGAAACGATCCAGAATGGTGCCAAACTTGGCCACAAGTTCTCTTGTGCCTTTGGAGTCTATTGATGTGTAATTCACAATATTCTAGCTCCTTTAGCACGAAGAAAAAACCTAAAATACATTTAGTCATCAGAAAAATCTAAAATCTTGCGTGAGCTAATATTTTGAGTCTAAATGACAACCAAAAAAATTTCAGACCATTTCGACATAGAAGGAGTACACGTGCTTCACAAAGCTATATAGAACCTTTCATCGAACCATGTCTATACCACTTATGTCTTAACGATTCTGAAGTCCATGTACTTTGCAGTGTTGTATCGGTCTCAAAAGTTTTATGAAGCTTGAATATGTCATGTGAGATTGATCCACCAAGTTTGAGATTTTTCTGATTAATTTACTATTTTTTTCAGTTTAATTGAATTTTATTGGGAATGCACATCAATATTGCAAATGAAAATTGGAAGTGAATGTTTACAACTCTAAAATATAATTTTGCATAGCAAAGTGCAGTTTATTATATTTTAACTAAATATAATTTTGCATTGAAAAAATAGTAAAAGTTACTATATATTTTTTGATTTCAAAGAGATAGAATGTGAAAATGAGAAAAGAAATGGGAGGGGAAAAACAGTTCCCGCCGAAAATTACACTTTAGTCCTGAGTGGTGTTACGACCCTAGACTAAAGGGGGGTCTTTAGTCTCGGGTGGTAACACCACCCGGGACAAAAGGCCAAAATTTTGCCCTTGCCGCCCTCCCGCGCGAAAGGGGCCTTTAGTCCCGGGTGGTGATACGACCCGGGACTAAAGGCTCCCTGCTCCCGGGTCGGGTCTAAAGGGGCCTTTAGTCCCGGCTGGTGATACGACCCGGTACTAAAGGCTGTTTGCTCCCGGGTATGATTACGACCCGGGACTAAAGGGGGGTGATATAAATCCCACGGATCCACCCCTTCTTCCCCAACTCCTTCACTTCACACTCCGGCCATCGTCTTCCCGCCGTCGCCCCTGCCTCCGTCGCGACTGCCTCCGTCGTCGTCGAAGCTCGCACCCCGCCGTCATCGACCCTGTCGCACCCCGCCGTCCCTGCCCGCGCTGGCCAGCCCCGCGCCCTCTCCGCCGCCGGAGCTCCCGGCCGCCGTCGTCCGCACGCTGCCCGTCGACCCCGCCCGCGCCCGGCCGTCGTCCCCACGCCTGTCAACGTCTCCGCCGCGCCCGGCCATCGTCCCCGCCGCCGCTCCCGGCCACCGTCGCCCCCGCTCCGCCGCCGCCGCCGCTCCCGGCCGCGCCCGTCGACCCCGCTCCGCCGCGCCCGGCCGCCGTCTCCCCCGTGCCCGGCCGCCGACGTCGTCCGCGCCCGGCCGCCGTCTCCCCCGCGCCCGCCCGCCTGGCCGTCGACCCCTCAGCCCGCCGTCGCTGTGCCGGTGAGGTAACTGCTGACGTCAGCCCCTGATGGCGGACGTCAGCATTTTTTTATGCTTTCATTTAATTTATTTATGTGCTGAGAATTGAATTTATAGATTTTAGAATTGAATTTTGAGATTTTAGATTTGAATTTAGAGATTTTAGAGATTTTAGATTTGAATTTAGAGATGAAATGTATTCAGAGATGAAATATGTATTTAGAGATGAAATATGTATTTAGAGATTTTAATTTTTTCGCTCGCCCGACAATTAGGTAGTATCGCTCGACACGCTCGACCCCGTCCGACACTTAGGTTTTCTCGCTCGACTCGCTCGACTCCCGCCCGACACTTAGGTAGTCTCGCTCGACTCCCGCCCGACTCGCTCGACTCCCGCCCGACTCGCTCGACCCCGCCCGACATTTAGGTTTTCTCGCCTGACTCGCTCGACTCCCGCCCGACACTTAGGTAGTCTTGCTCGACTCTTGCCCGAAAATCATTTATGTGCTCACAAAATCATTTATGTGCTCAGAAAATCATTTATGTATTCAGAAAATTATTTATGTATTCAAAAATTCATTTATGTATCCAGAAATTCATTTATGTATCCAGAAATTCATTTATGTATCCAGAAATTCATTTATGTGCTCAAAAATTCATTTATGTATTCAGAAATTCATTTATGTATTCAGAAATTCATTTATGTATTAAGAAAATCATTTATGTGCTCAGAAAATCATTGATGTGCTCAGAAATTCATTTATATATTCAGAAATTTCTAGTTATGGATCACAATGAGGAGGAGCGGCTGATGGAGAGCCTTATTGCTGAGGGTCCAACCTTCAGCGAGGAGGAGCGTAGCCAGGCGGACGCGTTCCTCAACATAACCGGGGACATCGACACCCGCACCGCGGACATCGACTCCCGCGCCGCGGACATCGACTCCCGCACCGCGGACATCGACTCCCGCACCGCGGACATCGACAGCCGCGCCGAGGATAATAATGAAGACCTTGTCATAGTTAATGCAGAAGGTTCCAACGAGGTATATATATCATGCATTACATTAACAAGTCCATAAATGCATTAACAACGAGGTATATATATCATTCTGGAACCCCGCGTGAATAACAAATCCGCAACTTGTAGGCTTCAACCTCGACAAGCAAAAAGGCTAAGAGAGGCCGTACAAAAGTAATCGTCGATCATGACGTGAAGTTTCATATCACTGAAGTCAACGAGCTTGGCCAGCCATGGGAACCAAAGAAGGTCAGGGACAAGTTTGTGTTCCAATGCGGTGCTATTGTGAGGGACAACGTGCCCATATCATATAGAGAATGGAAGGGAAGGGAAGATAATCCATGGGTGGTTCCAGATTCACTTAAGAATATGTTATGGGAGGATATCCTAAAACACTTCACACTTCCACCGGGCGTGAACGCAAACCTTGTGAAGCAGTGGACCCTCACGAAGATGGCAACTCAATTGCAGAGTTTCAAGAAGCAGCTGCACAGAGATTATATCAAGCAGAAACGAACTCTAAATTTTGATGATTATCCCAAGCTAAAGGATCACTGGCAGTCCTTTGTGGATTACAAAAATAGTGAAGAATTAATACGATGAGTCTGACACATAGAACTAATACGATGGGTGCAAAGCTGTTGAATTAAGCTTCTGCGATGACTAGGTCTGACTAAGGATAAGAAAACATAGAACATGTGATATGTTTGAAAATTAGTTTGTCCACATGAGGTTGGACTAAAGTTATAAGAATAAGTTCTTAAATGAAAACATGAAATAAATACTCCTAATTCTTGAAAAGAAAACGTCAGTATTTATTGAAAGAAGTCTAGTATTTTTTGCAATACTCTTGCTTCTTAAAAAACACATCAGTATTTCTGACTAGGATACAAACAAAAATTACAAGGAAAAACAACCATAAACGAAGATTTTTTTTGAAACGAAAATGAAGATAAAAATCCCCAGAAGAAGTTAAAGAATTTTTTTAGGCTGTCAACAAAATTTTAATCACAATTTTCCCCCTAACCCATCTTGATTACTAGTTAGTTCCCAAATCAAACTTGGAAGCAGCGAGGCCTGCGAAGGTCTGCCTTTGGGGATTAGCTAATTGCCTTTTGTTCAGAATTTCATCTCCAGTTGGTTTAAAACAAGAACAATCTCATATCTTCCCACTCTATTGGGATCGGGGGCTAAACTATAACATAAGAAATAGAAAGGCTAATAGTCCATATGGTTAAATTCGTATCAAATAAAATAAATGTCTATTAAAAGCTTTTCAAAGTTGCATGTCGACTTTTGTGTTACCAACAAACTGACAGTTACTGTGTCGATGCACTAATTAATATGTGAAAATCAGCATCTAGTCAACTCAAGAATTCATCATAGAGCCAACCAACAACCAGATATACCTATTAAGAAAAAGAATGACTATGGATAGATCTAATAAGGCTGGCATAAAGAACTCAGATTCCCTATAAAATAAAACAAAATGAAAGGAAAAACAAAATGAAAGAGAAGTTCTTCACCTGATGAATTGGAGAGCAATGTGCTCTTTCACAAAAACTTTATCTCAACCTTCCTCTGATATTGACTGCAACTCAAAATAAAATATAGATTAGGAAAAAGTTGGAAAACAACAAAAAATTGATAGATTCCGAATAACCATGCAAAGGAAATATGCCTCAAAGGGAGGGATGGGAGTCTATGATATGTAAGGGGTACAATTGTAGATCTGAAGAAAAATAAAGATAAAGATACAAAAGAGTGCGACAAAACAACAGACTAAAAAGATGTGCATGAATAATATACATTATGTACTAGAAAATTACACACAGATTATGCATTCTGCTTGTTATATCATCTAGTTGTAAGCTACAACACCAAATCAGTTAATATGTGAGGTTTTTCTGACACGAGCATATTAACAAATAATGAAACAATGTATGTAATCCCCAACGCCTAGAACACATGCACAAACGAAAAATGCACATACCTAATAACTGAAGAAGGTTTTGCGTTTTTATTTTAAAGTGCATGTTGCAGATTCGTCAAAATTAGATTATGAGTGTTGTTCATGAACAAGCAGTGGAATCTTAGATGCCACTTGAGAATGTCACTATTAGTTAATAATGTTTAGTAAAGGCACATGTAAATACCACCAGTTTGCTTAAAAAGGTGCACCTATTAGTTCAAACACGTGTAGTGCATATAATTAAATTAGAATAAAGAGTGTTTTTGCATGAAAAAGCATATCAGCAACAATTGAGTGCACTTATCGGCATAAACCTTGTACAGACACTACCTACTCCAAAAAGAGACAACAAAAATAATAGCTATAAACTATGGTAAGAATATTTCAACACTTGGATGAACAAACATAAGTTTACAACACCAGTATGCCATTTATAATCTGTTACTAGATGAAGAATGTAAGTGATTTCAATCAACCAAAATATAAGAAAATACAACATAGGTTTATATTTTAAATTATCTAAACATGATTTAGAACACAATTGGACACCAAAATGATACAGAAAAAATCAGTTCATCTTAGAAATGTCAAATGTATGGGTAAGAGTGTAGGACCCAGAAAAGTCAGATACATACCACTGATGGAATTATACCAGATACAAATTTGGACCAACAAAGACCATACCAAAGCCTAACAGGCCCTTGCATTCCACTAATATGTAGCACTTTGGGAGTCAAAGTGGATTCCTTTGGATCAAACATTAACTTAGGTGTAATAAAGAGGTCAAATCATGTGCATGAAAAATGGATTATATATGATTATATGTGTGTTGGGCTGGATGAAAGAAGAAATTATGCTTACAATGAGAATAGCAGACTGTGTTGCTGTATAAACATAGCCTTGGGCTGTAGAAATGAATGAACAAAAAGATATCTATCCAAAATTATTGGGCACAGACATGACAAAAAATTAAAAGTGGGGGCAGGGGTTAATATTTCTGCAACCAAATTAGTAGCAACCAATTTTTTTTAAAAAAAACATATAACCCTCAATGGAAATCGGTGAAAAACACACATTTTGTAAGCTTATGAGCTCCTTGTCAATGCTCTGTTTCAGGAAAGGGATCATCTCCATTTGCGTCAGTGGTTCATGTTTTAGATCCAACTTGCATGAATAAACAAACCTCAGGTCCAATGGAAATTATGCTCTTTACATGTACATTCATTAAAATTAACGAAGTGTAAATAAAAAATGTAATGCATCTTTTTTTTTTAGTATGGAGAAATATCAAAATTTGACAACAAAGAATAAGCTACCCTCACTGGTCATATCTCCGCAAAAAAAAGCCTGAATAAAAAGAGTTTGAAAAAGAATACGACTTTAACACATTGAAGCCCTCACCTAGTTGCAGGAGGCATGGTAAATAATAACCTCATATAACACTAGTATTTGACGAAATTCTGAATTTTATCCTTCACAAATTTTATGAAAAATTTCATTGCCCTATGACAAACTTTGAAACTAAAAAAAACGCCAATATGGACCTGTAGCCATTTCTAATCTGAAAAATACTCTTGCAAATTAATGAAAAAATAACATTAGTTGCATGCTCTAAAAAAAGATAACAAAATATGTCTAAAAACATGAACTAGAATGGTTATAAATAGATTACAAGCATGTGTTGGTATCTTATAAAAAACATGAACTATATCCTTATAAAAAGCAAAAGCAAACCAACATAACTTAGCTTATTTGATGTGATAGCAGTGTTCAAAAAATTACTGCATATAAGAGTTGTCTGAACCTTTCTTGAAAAACTGCATGATTCAGTTATCTTGCACTCTATCAAAAATGGGATTGGCACTAAAAATAACTTTGCACATTACTGGTTGAACATTTTTGCTAACTTGATATGTGTATACAACTATACATGATCATCTGAGAAGCATAATCTCCAGAACTTTGGTGAACAAGATCTGATAGTGAGAACATAGATATCATAGATTTTGAAACACAAAAAAATGAACTAGGGAACCAGATCTATCTGAACCCTATATGCGATTCGAATCAATTTGATTAAGAAAAAAAAATGGGGGATTACCTTCAGGAGCCTGTGCTTGTAGATCTTCGTAAAGAGATGGTTGAGACTCCAGAGATGCTGATCCATCGACAGATGGTTGTCACAGCTGCCGAAGGACGCAGGCATCCGCGCATCTCAAAAATTGTGTCACAAAGACCTATCAAAAGAACAAATCAGATAAAATAAAAAAGGAGAAAAAGTGGAAAAGACACCGGTGGTGGGAGCTCACCTCCGACCTGCGTCGGTGCTCCTGGCGATGGAGTTCGCCGCGGGTGCCCACGCTCGCCCGGCGGAGGAGCTCGCCCAGGGGAACCACAAGCTGAGCGAAGTGTCGCCGCTGGTCAGGCCCGCCGCCGCCGCACCTTCGGGCCTAGATCCCCACTCGCCTGGCCCGTCGCCGCCCAGCACGGCCGCTCATCGAGCCTGCCGCTGTGCCCCCAGTCGCCTCGCCAGTTGGCCGCTCACCAAGCCCGCCGCTCGCCAATCCCGCAGCCGGGAGAAAGAAAAGGGAGTGAGAGAGAGAGCCGGACACAGTGGGCCTCGGCTCCCCCACAAACAGGTTGACGGGTCCAGGCGTGTGCGTGGGTTTGAAACGAGCCCGATAAAGAGGAAACAATACCCGGATGCATCCAGCCGTCTATTGGAGATCAAATGGTTCACAGAAAAAGTGGCTGAGAGGAACACAAAAATCAAGCATTTGAGCTCTAGCAAATCTGAATAAATAAGTGACCGCTATAGTACAAATTTTGGAAATAAATTGTGGGTGCAGCGGGCGTGTAGAAAACGTCGCGGTGAAAAAAACAAAGGCGGCGACGAAAATTTACGAAGGAAGGCTCCCCATCATCTCGCGGGGGACGACTCAGCTCCACATTAGTAATGTCAGCAAAAGGTACACGACATTGAAGTAACAAACCTGGACTCGAGGTGTCGGCGGTCAATAGAGGATCATGCCTTTTTTGCCTTTTGCGTCCACGCGTCTCAATCCGGCGTTCGGCCATACTACGGCGATGAAGAGAACGAGTCGTCGCCGAAACAAATTTTGGGAGGGGAGGGTGGAGGGTGTGCGGTCAATGGGCGGTGAAGGAAAAAAGGCAGCGTGCTCATATGAAAAGTAAATTATGGCTGCCGTATTTTGTATATATGGAAAGGGATTTGGAAAGTATAGAATTGGAAAGAAATTATGACCGCCGAAACAAATTAAAAGAAGAATATTTAAAGGCGGCATTGTTAAATTGGAAAGAGACACGTATGTCCCATCAACAGCGTGCTCATATGGAAAGTAAATTATGACTGCCGTATTTTGTATATATGGAAAGGGATTTGGAAAGTATAGAATTGGAAAGAAATTATGACCGTCGAAACAAATTAAAGGAAGAATATTTAAAGGTGAAGGAAAAAAAAGGCAGCGTGCTCATATGGAAAGTAAATTATGACTGCCGTATTTTGTATATATGGAAAGGGATTTGGAAAGTATAGAATTGGAAAGAAATTATGACCGCCGAAACAAATTAAAAGAAGAATATTTAAAGGCGGCATTGTTAAATTGGAAAGAGACACGTATGTCCCATCAACAGCGTGCTCATATGGAAAGTAAATTATGACTGCCGTATTTTGTATATATGGAAAGGGATTTGGAAAGTATAGAATTGGAAAGAAATTATGACCGTCGAAACAAATTAAAGGAAGAATATTTAAAGGTGAAGGAAAAAAAGGCAGCGTGCTCATATGGAAAGTAAATTATGACTGCCGTATTTTGTATATATGGAAAGGGATTTGGAAAGTATAGAATTGGAAAGAAATTATGACCGCCGAAACAAATTAAATGAAGAATATGTGCACCTGCACCAACGTCGCAGTTGCGCACACAAAAGGAATGCGAGAACAAGAACCGGAGGAAAAGAAACGAAATTCCTCCATGTGGCGAGCCGCCACACGATTGTGGTTTTGGAGCGCAAGAGCTGTACATGCATCCACATATTCTCTAATAATTATCTAACAGTGGCATGAGATCAACGTGAGAAAGATAATAATGCATAAACTGACCTTGAGAACACGCTTCATCTGTCAATTGTTGGTCAACTAACAGACCTCTGCCTCTTGCGTCGTCCCGGTACAACTACAGGATGATCGACCATAGTAGTAGGCAGCAAAAAAATTAGGGCACCACAACATTCATCGTTGCCATTGCTGTCGCCGTCTTGGAGAAAAGCTTCGTCGCTCTGAATCAAAACCGGGAGGAAACAAGGACGACACTGCTTCATTGTTTGATAATTTTCCAGAAAGGAAACCAGGGTTACGAAGCAAGGAAAACTTGGAAAGAAATTAGCGGCCGTCGTAGCTCTGATTTTTTTGGAAAGAAATAAGCGACCGCTATAGTACAAATTTTGGAAATAAATTGTGGGTACAGCGGACGGGTAGAAAACGTCGTGGTGAAAAAAAACAAAGGTGACGACGAAAATTTACGAAGGATGGCTCCCCCCCCCCAAATCGTCGGCGGCGGCGGCGGCTTGAGGTTTTTTTTTGGTAGTTTTCTGCGTTTTTTGGAAGGTTTTTCGTGGGATTTTGGTGGGATTTGGTGGGATTTGTTATGACAGGTGGGTCCTCCTGTGAGGGGTAGAGCGTAGATTTTTAGTGGGAGGCTATTTTCAAAAGAATTCGTTCTTTATAGTATAGACTAGCAATGATGCACGTGCGGCCCGCACGTGTTTGCTAACCGCTATTGTATGTAATTAGTTTAAGATGTCGTAGTTCAACAAATTCAATAGCCAATAAGGTGCGGGCCCCGACAAGCGCGACGAGGAGCAGCTCTTCGGCGCGGCGCACGACGCTCCCCTCTCAGGCACGGCACACGGTGCAAGGCGCTCCCCTCTCCAACATCGCCCTGCTCCGGCCGCTGCACCCTGGCGAGGCGAAGACAGAGGCGCAGGTGAGTTCCCCACCCCGTCCTTCTCTCTACCCCCGCGCCTCTGCTCCCCGACCTGACATGCCCCCTCTCGCCCTCCTCACGTCGGGCGTTCCTCACGGCGACCGGCCTCGCAAGAACGGCGGCGCGGTGGCTCTCTCTCCGACGATCCTCCTCCTCCCCTCTCTGCCACTCCGGTAGTCTTCGAGTCCTCAATCGTGGTGCCCCTATGCTGACACACTAATTTCATTGAATATGCACTTTTTCCTAGCAACCTGCAAAGCGTCGGTTAGAATTGAGAACAAGTACAAATTTACTCTACATTTTTACTTAAAAAATATTCTAGTCACGTCATCAAGGTTTTTTACTCTAGTTACTCATCAATAACCAACAACCATATATTTTATTTACCCACCTCAAACTTGATTTGGCGATTGTCCAGATTAAGAGGCTTCAATGAATTCAAGCAATAAATCTTCTTCGGACCAATGTCAGTAACCAAGGTAAAAGAGAGATTGATGCTCTGCAGATTATGTAGACCTGCAGAAAAAGAACAACATTAAGAACTGTTTTTGAAACAAACATGAACTACAATATACTGTAACAATTTAAGATCATCTTAATGTAACAACTTAAAGTCAGAATTCATGAACTGTATGGGTAAGAAGCATCTATTAAGAACACGGGTCAATTTTATAAAAGGCTCCAGAACCAGCAGTGTAAGTTAACAAGCCAATTACTCCATATCCAACAATCATATATTTTATTCATTCTTCTTCAACTAACATCATCAATTAAACATTCAGTATTACCTCTTTAGGGACTAAAATGTGAGATAATAGAAGTTATATGGATTAAATTGTAAGAAATAAAGTTTTAGGGACTAAACTATAATTATTAAAAAATAAAAGGGGCAAAGCAAAAAAACCAAACTTTATCCTCTCCCACCCTCCCTCCTGGTCTCAATCTCTCTCCCCATCCTTCCGCGGCTGCGCACGCACCAGTTCGCGCTGGGGAGGCTGCGTGACCGCCCCTCCCGGACGCAGCCCCGCGTGGACGCAGCGTGCAACCACCTGCGCCTAGGAGGCCGCGTGTTGATGCTCATTAACTCTTATTTTTATACATCAACAATACAGGGAAAAGGATCAAAATAATGATACAATAGTAGTATAGGGCTTTAAACTAAAAATTTCCATGAGTTTTGGTGAATTATATATTTTCAGGGACTATTCAGGAAAATGCGAAAGGAAATAAATCTAGAAGACTCCAGAAGGATCCCGAACCAAAATAAATGTAGCTTGTGGAAAAAGGAAATCAGGAGGACATCAGGACCCACCACACCAGAGCGGGACCCGAGGGGGACCCACCCATGCCGATCGGCCTGGTGGTGGGGCCGGTCGCCCCCCCCTTCGGGTGCCAACTCGGCTCTGCTTCTAGGACCTTCCTCCACCGCCTTTGAGGAGCAATCAAAACCGCCTATTAGGTCGGTTTGATCGAACGGCGCACAACAACTCCTCAGGACTATATAAGCAGCCCCCCCGACCCCCCTGGAGTATCTGTCATCTGCTATTTGCATTCAGATCAGATCAAGTCGAAGCCAAGACAGGAGAAGAAGAGGAGACACAAGAAATAGGATAGCTACTTCATAGTTCTAGTTTGTAGATCTAGAACCTAGTTCTAGATAGAGAGTCAGATTCGAGTAGAGTTGAGCTTTGCTCCAACTTCAGATCTGTAAGTCACCAAGATTCGGTTCTTATTTTGTTTCTCAATGACTTTATGCTATTTCAATACTATGTATGCAATTGCTAAGTTTTTACTTTATTCTAGTAGTATATTTGATATGGGTATAATTCATGATAAGATTACGCGCTTATTCGTAGAGCTCCTAGTATATTACTCGAGTGTGCTAGGTAGTGAAGATTATGTAAGCATGGTGCTTGGATATGATTTACTTGCGGATTCACCTTATACTCCGGGTCGTGTGGTAGATCGTAGGTGTGACAGGCCTATTGAGTCCTTTGCAGTCCACCCCCCGAGTATAATACTAGTCGACCAAAGGTTCTTGGGATGGTCAAGTTTTGTCCTTGATTGTTTTGGGTAACCGTCGGGGTGCTCATACTTATTCATGGTTATGCAATATGTGATGATATGCTATGATAGAATAGACGAATAACTAGTCTTTGTATGCTATATAGAATTTGTGCCTCTGTTGTAATCCAGTTCTAATCTAGCTAGGGAGTAGTATATTTTATGTTCCACGTGTGCCTCTCCCTATCTAAGTTATCAATCTATTATCTTTATTATTGGCTTATCCCTGTTAAATTATGTGCCATGCTATCAAAGTCTCATATAGTAGTCTATTGCCATCCTTATTCAATTGGTAAATCCATTCCGTCTTCCCTGTGGATACGATAATTTAAAACCCATCACCCCGGGTGAAATGCTCACCGGTATCCGTGCGCTTGCGGATAATTAATTAATTTCTGTAGGCTTAATAAATACCAATAAACATTTCTGGTGCCGTTACTAGGGATGGATTCTAAATCTATTCTTAAGTAATTGTGCTAAGAAATGTCAACAAGCATTTCTGGCGCCGTTGCCAGGGAGGATTGAATGGCTACCTTTTGAAAATTGATGGCTAGATACTTATGATGGCATTGTATATGGCACCTCTGCTTAAACAGAATTACCCTTGTTTGTCTTTTTCTATCTTATTTATAGGGTATTAACAGGTTTGATTGTGATTCACCACACTCTGATCATTTGAGTCAAATCAACCAAGAAAGCTTCGCACGAAGTTCCTGAAGCCATGGCCGAGAAGATGTTGCAAGAGTTCTCTGCTCCAAGCATAAAGAACATCTATACTAGACCAACATTGCAAGTCAACCATGATTTCAAGCTCAAGGCTAGTCTCATCAACATGGTGCAAGCTAATCCATTCAGTGGAAGGGTACATGAAGATGCAAGCGCTCATCTCCAGAACTTTCTAGAGATAGGCACCACCATCTCCATCAAGGACATTCCTACAGACACGATCCTACTCCGCTTATTCCCATTTTCATTAACGGGAAGGGCGAGACAATGGTTCTACTCAAGTGAAGAAGAGATAAATACATGGGAGAAATGTTCTGCAACCTTTCTAGCAAAGTTTTTCCCCACAGGCAAAACGAATGCCTGACGCGGAAAAATCACCAACTTCCAGCAGCAGAAAGGCGAGTCAATTCCAGAGGCGTGGGAACGTTTGCAAGATTACATATCAGATTGCCCTCATCATGGAATAGAAGAATGGATGCTCTTACAAGGATTCTACCATGGACTAAACCAAAGAGCGCGTGAGCATCTAGATGCGACTGCTAGAGGATCATTCTTGTCACTCACTCCAGGAGAAGCCAACGTACTTATGCACAAGAAATCCAAAAATCAAGGCTGGACCCATAACACTCAATATGGTCATCAGAGTGAAGAAGTACAAGAAGACAAAGAATTGAAGGCAGTATCAACCAGGATGGACGTGCTGTTGAACCGGCTCGAGGAACGAGCCAACTTCAAGAAGGATCGACAAGCTTTACAAGACTCCCTGAACACTTCAAGAAATTCAAGCTTGGTGATCCACAATTCAGCACCAATCCAAGGAGAATACCTACAACCACGACCAACTTACGCATGTAAGTATCCAGGTAATAATTTCAAGCAACCTTCGCTACGAGAATTAATTGAAGAACAGGTTAAAATTAATGATAATTTCTCTAAGAAGCTTGTTGCTAATGATAAGGTTCTAGAAGATATAAATGTTAAAATGGATAGTTTCTCTGCTATCTTAAAAGATCAAGCTATCTTTAATGCTAAACTAGAATCAAAGTTATCAAAGTTGTCTACGGCTATGCCTGTTGCCACTAACCCTGAGCAGGTACTTAATGTTCGAACAAGGGGTGGTAAGCAAATGACTGATCCACCATATCCAAAGGGCGCAGCAAGACCGTCGGCTAGAGCACCTACAGAACCTACAACCTCTGCAGCACCTGTAGCACCAGCCGAAGTTTCAGAAGAGAAGGATGATGATGAAGAAGTTGTGCGAGAAGAACAAGATTCACCAAGACGAGATTTCCACGACACCAACTTCTTACCATATCCTAGAAGAGTTAGAAAACCTCAAGTTGATGATCAATTCGGGAAGTTCATAGAGGTAATCCAGAAGCTCTATGTCAACATACCTCTACTAGACGCCATGCAAGTCCCAACATATGCCAAGTACATCCGAGACATCCTGAATAAGAAGAGACCTCTGCCAACCACGGAGATCTTCAAGTTGACGGAGGAATGTAGTGCGGCAATCCTGAATATATCACCTATCAAGAAAAAGGATCCAGGATGCCCCACTATAGAGTGCGCCATTGGAAATCAATACTTCAACAATGCACTCTGTGATCTTGGGGCGAGTGTCAGTGTGATGCCCAAGGCTGTCTTCGACAAGCTCAAGCACCCTGCCTTGATTCCAACATCAATGTGTCTACAATTAGCAGATCAATCAGTTCGCTACCCATCAGGAATCGTCGAGAATGTCCCAGTGAAAATCCGAGAGTTCTTGGTGCCAGTTGACTTCGTAGTATTGGATATGCACCCAGACTCCAGGGTTTCACTGATTCTCGGACGACCAGTCTTGAGTACTGCCAACGCACGCATCAATGTCGGCATAGGAGAGATCACATTTGAGATCAATGGGAAGGAAGAGAAGTTTGCTTTCAAACCCAGACCAGAGGTCAGCATCAACGCGAACATGATCGATCAAGAGAAGACATTACCAGAGAAACCATCATCCCCAAAGACGGAGGATGCACCTGAAGATTAAAAGATTTGGAATTCCCTCGCCAAAGGTAACCAGTAAAAACGCAAAAATATTTTTCTGCATTTTCATATACACTACAGTAAAAACATTTTCACGCCCCATGGTAAATAATTTTTACGGTGTGTCAAAACCCGTATAATAATTTTTGTGGTGCCATAAAAATATTTTTACTTTCATATTTTTGCTGTTATACTTTCATGCTTATTATAAATTTTATTTACCCTTACACTTGGGACCCACTTGTCATAGGGACACACATCAAATAACACCTAACTTCCTTTCATCTTTTCTTCTCATCCACCCATTTCTCACCATCCTCAATTATTCCCACTCAACATGCACTTTTTCTGGCGTGGGAAGGCAGCAAGAATTGGACGGAGGAGAGGGCACCCGAGTGGGGTCCACGTGGGGCCGATCGGCCCCACTACCAGGCCGGTCGGCCTCCCTCCTCGTCCCTATAAATACAGCCGCCTCCTACCCATTGCTTCACACACTCACAGGCTCAGAAAACCACATTTCGAGCCTTTCTTAGCACTGCCATTAGAGCAAGGACAGTTAGGAAGAAGGGATAGAAGAAAGAAAGGATGTTCTGCAGGAAAATTTCCAGGGGAAGTTTTCACTAGCCGTTGTCACATACACCCTTGTGTAGAAATCTTTCCTTTAGACAAACACCATGTTCAGGAGATTCCTTGGACGCACTCGCTCCAGGACCAGCTCCCGACATGCTATGAGCGTTGATTCTTAGGAACCTCCCTCACCCGTCTCAAACCCCTCACCATCGGCACCACAGCCACAAGAAAAGATCCTAACCAGTGACGTTCATCTTCGCATTAAGAGAGGGGAAGAGAAGGAGAGATACGATAAGTTGAAGAAACGTAACTTTGTTCTCACACCTTTGTTCGATGAAGGATTCATGCAAGAAACAGGTATGAACACCGAGTTCGCCCAAAATTTTCATTTGCTAGGGTGGACTGCCTTTTACAGCACTTCGGAACAGGGATCCCGTCTCCTCACTTTAGAATTCCTGTGCACCTTGACACCCACTGAGAACGGGGTAACCTTCCGACTCTTCCATTAGGAGTACACTATGGCCTGGAGGAAGCTTAGCGACGCCCTAGGGTTTGCCCCAAGTTGCGCACTAGACGTAGACACGGCTCTTGAAGATTTTAATAGGCTGCAGTTTTGGGCAGACATCTCCGGGAGATAGAACGCACATAGACCACGTACCAATGAAATACAGCATCCCACTCTCCGTTTCTTCCATAAGTGGATAAGCCTTGTTCTTTTTCCATGAAGTGACAACATTTGTGTAAGAGTGGCAGACATGCAGCTCATGTTTGCCGCTATAAAGAGGAGAGCTGTCTCCCCTATGAAGATGCTAGTAGAGCACTGGCTTGCTTTCCCCAACCTAGTTGGAGATGTAAGCTGCACCTCTCTGATCACTTGAATAGCCAATGATCTGGGCATTCTAGGGGATGCTACAATCATCAATATCAATACCCCTAGGGAGATCATCGGCTATGGTTACTTTCGCCCAGGAAGATGGGTCGAAAGGATCCAAGAACAATTGCACTTTATTCATAATAAACATACAATCCCGTTACCTAACCCGAGATTGGGTATATATTCTGCGCAGTCTTTCTTGATAGACTTTCAGGCACAACCAGTCCAGCAGCAACCCCCGCGAGCGTTGGAACGAGCTTCATCATCGAACTACGCCGAAACCGACCAACCCCTGAAGACGCCGCCTATCAAGCATATGAAGGCTTTGAACCACAATATCCTCGCCGCGCGTACCAAGGAGGATGTTTACCATCACACGGACCAAGCGACCTTGGAGGACAGGAATTTGCAAGTGGCAGGTTTTACGCATCATCTTCCAATTTTGTACCTGCCCGTAACTCTTTTTCAGGGTTCGATCATCAGTACACTGCAACATTCCGCCAAGGTGTCCACGACAACATGAGGACACAGATGGACACCCAAAGCCATCACAGCAACCTGCTGTACCAACAGCAACAATGGATGAACCAGGCAGGGCAGCAACTGGACAACATTCAAGAGACCACGGATGAGAACGCTGAACTGCTGGCAAGAGCATTCCGCTAGTGGGGAATATAAGATTGTGCACCAAACAGCTTGGGGGAGTGGTCCCCATTAAAAGACCACAGCTGAGGGAAATCTTGTCAAGATATCGACCGACCGGGGCATCAGCCCCAACACACTGTCACACCACTTGGGGAAGGAGTGCCCCCGAGGTAAGTATCAATTATCTATCTATTTATAGTTCTTGCTTAAAGTTAGTTTAGTTTAGTTTGTTGCTAAGAAAAATAATAAAAACAAATAAATATTTTCCTTTGTTTTAAATAAATAAGAACTAGAGAAGTATGCTTAACGGTCTTGATAAATAAATGCTCTTCGTTGTTTTAATGCTTAAGCTACCATCTTTAAATTCTCCCAAGGTATGGATACAGTTGTTTAGATTTAAAACATGCTTTGAGCTTGAGTCTCTGTGGGAGTATATTCTTGATCTAAGTCTAGGTGATTGTTTGATATGATATGATTAAGTTGAGCTACTATTTATCTTGTTCAAAGTAACACTAAAATTCTGGAGATTTATTTTTGAAAAATCTAAAAAATTTTGCATGACGAGTCTCCTGTATGACACAAGACTTCATGTCCTGTTAAAAAAAAGGGGGAAAAGAAAAGAAAGAGAGGAAAAACCTCGTTGAAAATATGCTAAGTTGTTTCTGCTATATATCTCTCTATGCTTTCAAGAGACTTGGGCATGACATAAAAAAAAGAGAGAAAGAGAAAAAGAGAGAAAAGTGAGATGAGAAAGAGGGAGAGAAATGAACAAGTGTTCTACTAGGCGAGAAGGGCCTACCTCCCTGAAAAAATAATAAATTTAGAGATGAATAATAGACGCGTGTCCGAGGGTGAGAAGAGCCCACATCTCTAAGGAGAGAGAAAAATGGACATGTGTCCGGGGTGAGTAGGGCCCACCTCTCCAATTGTCATGTAACCCAAGGTTATCTTAGATTTAGTGCTAAATATAGAGATATATTTCAGAAACAAAAGAAGCAAAAGAAAGATAAATTTTATCATTGTTGTCATATGACATACAGGAATACTCTGAGCTTTATCTTGAAAAATATTTTGCAAAACTCCAGAATTTTGGTGAAGCTAGGAACTTGAGACATGGTGTTTAAATCGATTGTTCTATCTTCCAACCGCTCAAGACCCAAGTATAGATAAAACCCCATGTTCTCAAGTAGATACAAGCAGGTTTGAAAGTCTAAGTTTCTTTTCATCCTACTTTGGAGAAGAATTTACTTTGGTACAGCTTTCACAATAAAGTCTTGCTAGGGACTAGCAAGAGTTAAGTTTGGGGGAGTTTGTTGATGCTCATTAACTCTTATTTTTATACATCAACAATACAGGGAAAAAGACCAAAATAATGATACAATAGTAGTATAGGGCTTTAAACTAATAATTTCCATGAGTTTTGGTGAATTATATATTTTCAGGGACTATTCAGGAAAATGTGAAAGGAAACAAATCTAGAAGACTCCAGAAGGATCCCGAACCAAAATAAATGTAGCTTGTGGAAAAAGGAAATCAGGAGGACATCAGGACCCACCACGCCAGAGCGGGACCCGAGGGGGACCCACCCCAGGCCGATCGGCCTGGTGGTGGTGCCGGTCGGCCCACCCCCCCCCCCCCCGGCGCCAACTCGGCTCTGCTTCTAGGACCTTCCTCCACTGCCTTTGAGGAGCAATCAAAACCGCCTATTAGGTCGGTTTGATCGAACGGCGCACAACAACTCCTCAGGACTATATAAGCAGCCCCCTGACCCCCCTGGAGTATCTGTCATCTGCTATTTGCATTCAGATCAGATCAAGTCGAAGCCAAGACAGGAGAAGAAGAGGAGACACCAGAAATAGGATAGCTACTTCATAGTTCTAGTTTGTAGATATAGAACCTAGTTCTAGATAGAGAGTCAGATTCGAGTACAGTTGAGCTTTGCTCCAACTTCAGATCTGTAAGTCACCAAGATTCAGTTCTTATTTTGTTTCTCAATGACTTTATGCTATTTCAATACTATGTATGCAATTGCTAGGACTAGTCGACCAAAGGTTCTTGGGATGGTCAAGTTTTGTCCTTGATTGTTTTGGGTAACCGTCGGGGTGCTCATACTTATTCATGGTTATGCTGTATGTGATGATATGCTATGATAGAATAGACGAATAACTAGTCTTTGTATGCTATACAGAATTTGTGCCTCTATTGTAATCCAGTTCTAATCTAGCTAGGGAGTAGTATATTTTATGTTCCACGTATGCCTCTACCTGTCTAAGTTATCAATCTATTATCTTTATTATTGGCTTATCCCTGTTAAAGTATGTGCCATGCTATCAAAGTCTCATATAGTAGTCTATTGCCATCCTTATTCAATTGGTAAATCCATTCCGTCTTCCCTGTGGATACGATAATTTAAAACCCATCACCCCGGGTGAAATGCTCACCGGTATCCGTGCGCTTGCGGATAATTAATTAATTTCTGTAGGCTTAATAAATACCAATAAACATTTCTGGTGCCGTTACTAGGGATGGATTCTAAATCTGTTCTTAAGTAATTGTGCTAAGAAATGTCAACAAGCATTTCTGGCGCCGTTGCCGGGGAGGATTGAATGGCTACCTTTTGAAAATTGATGGCTAGATACTTATGATGACATTGTATATGGCACCTCTGCTTGAACAGAATTACCCTTGTTTGTCTTTTTCTATCTTATTTATAGGGTATTAACAGGTTTGATTGTGATTCACCACACTCTGATCATTTGAGTCAAATCAACCAAGAAAGCTTCGCACCAAGTTCCTGAAGCCATGGCCAAGAAGATGTTGCAAGAGTTCTCTGCTCCAAGCATAAAGAACATCTATACTGGACCAACATTGCAAGTCAACCTTTATTTGAAACTCAAGGCTAGTCTCATCAACATGGTGCAAGCTAATCCATTCAGTGGAAGGGTACATGAAGATGCAAGCGCTCATCTCCAGAACTTTCTAGAGATAGGCACCACCATCTCCATCAAGGACATTCCTACAGACATGATCCTACTCCGCTTATTCCCATTTTCATTAACAGGAAGGGCGAGACAATGGTTCTACTCAAGTGAAGAAGAGATAAATACATGGGAGAAATGTTCTGCAACCTTCCTAGCAAAGTTTTTCCCCACAGGCAAAACCAATGCCTTACGCGGAAAAATCACCAACTTCCAGCAGCAGAAAGGCGAGTCAATTCCACAGGCGTGGGAACGTTTGCAAGATTACATATCAGATTGCCCTCATCATGGAATAGAAGAATGGATGCTCTTACAAGGATTCTACCATGGCTAAACCAAAGAGCGCGTGAGTATCTAGATGCGACTGCTGGAGGATCATTCTTGTCACTCACTCCGGGAGAAGCCAACATACTTATGCACCAGATATCAAAAAATCAAGGCTGGACCCAGAACACTCAATATTGTCTTCAGAGTGAAGAAGTACAAGAAGATGAAGAATTGAAGGCAGTATCAACCAGGATGGACATGTTGTTGAACCGGCTCGAGGAACGAGCCAACTTCAAGATGGATCGACAATCTTTACAAGACTCCCTGAACACTTCAAGAAATTCAAGCTTGGTGGTCCACAATTCAGCACCAATCCAAGGAGAATACCTACAACCACGACCAACTTACGCAGGTAAGTATCCAGGTAATAATTTCAAGCAACCTTCGCTATGAGAATTAATTGAAGAACAGGTTAAAATTAATGATAATTTCTCTAAGAAGCTTGTTGCTAATGATAAGGTTCTAGAAGATATAAATGTTAAAATGGATAGTTTCTCTGCTATCTTAAAAGTTCAAGCTATCTTTAATGCTAAACTAGAATCAAAGTTATCAAAGTTGTCTGCGGCTATGCCTGTTGCCACTAACCCTGAGCAGGTACTTAATGTTCGAACAAGGGGTGGTAAGCAAACGACTGATCCACCATATCCAAAGGGCGCAACAAGACCGTCGGCTAGAGCACCTACAGAACCTGCAACCTCTGCAGCACCTGTAGCACCAGCCGAAGTTTCAGAAGAGAAGGATGATGATGAAGAAGTTGTGCGAGAAGAACAAGATTCACCAAGACGAGATTTCCACGACACCAACTTCTTACCATATCCTAGAAGAGTTAGAAAACCTCAAGTTGATGATCAATTCGGGAAGTTCATAGAGGTAATCCAGAAGCTCTATGTCAACATACCTCTACTAGACGCCATGCAAGTCCCAACATATGCCAAGTACATCCGAGACATCCTGAATAAGAAGAGACCTCTGCCAACCACGGAGATCATCAAGTTGACGGAGGAATGTAGTGCGGCAATCCTGAATATATCACCTATCAAGAAAAAGGATCCAGGATGCCCCACTATAGAGTGCGCCATTGGAAATCAATACTTCAACAATGCACTCTGTGATCTTGGGGCGAGTGTCAGTGTGATGCCCAAGGCTGTCTTCGACAAGCTCAAGCACCCTGCCTTGATTCCAACATCAATGTGTCTACAATTAGCAGATCAATTAGTTCGCTACCCATCAGGAATCATCGAGAATGTCCCAGTGAAAATCCGAGAGTTCTTAGTGCCAGTTGACTTCCGGTTTTCCGACGATCAGGCAAGGAGCCGGTTCTCCTATACTGCGAGGATCAGGAATTCTTGGTTGGCTACTATGCGAACGAGGACGACTACGAGATCGACTACAGCTCGGACTCGTTTGAAGAGAAGCCCTTGTCTGGGCCCACTCAGGACCTAGTCATCACATCAACCCCAGCGGGTAGATTCGTCTACAGGCCGGAACAGAAGCGCTCTGCACTCACAGAGGACCATGACTCCCGTCTCATCACCTACATCGACCCACTCCCTTATCAACCGGGGGTGCTCCTAGAAGAAGATGCTGACACGGAGATCATCAGCACCAGCTTGGGGTATCACTCCCCGAGCAGGGAGGTACTCGCCATCACTAATGGCGAGGCCAGCGGCACTCGTGCAGCCCCAGTAGGCGCGACACAGTTCCCAGAGCAAGTGTCAGTCGACGAAGCTTCGGCCAATGCCCCGCGGCGGAAACCGAGGAAGCAAAGACACAGCGCCACTCCAGGAATGCTGCACGGGTGGAGCGTCGCCGGCGACTAGCGGAAGCTCTGCCCATTCACAACCTCGAAAGCTGCATGGACAACGTCGCCAATAGGGCACACGATACCCCAGAAGCTTGCCTCTACTCACTCAATGCTCTCGGTCGGTCGCTGCAACCAGGACGCGCGCAAGCCATGATCGCCGATCTCGCGGAGCAAGCGTACGTGCTGGTCACTCAAAGGGCCAACCGAGAAGCCGGTCCAAGCAACCACGGCAGTAGTGGTGGCAATCGCGCCCGCAACGAAGGAGGCAGCCTGAACATGGGCCCCAACCGTAGTCGTACGGCGGAACGCCCCGCTGCCAGCCGTAACCGTGATCGCAGGACAGGACAGCCCATCGACCACGATGCTTCCCCCGGCGGTGGCGGCCATGAGGGGAGTGTCACCAGCGGCGGGCATACTACAGGCCGCGACTATGACGCATGCTCCACAATCACCAACCGTCGCAAGGCCCGGGAACTCGCGGACAACTCGGATGGTTTACCTGCTTTTTCAAAGCACCTCCGGAATCTTCTGCTACCCGAGAAGTTCAAACCCCTGGGCATCACCAAGTATGAAGGCAAGCAAGACCCAAGGCAATGGCTGCATTGCTACTCTTTGGCCATAGAAAATGCTGGAGGTGACGTGGACACCAAGTGTCTCTACTTCCCCCTGTGCATGGAGCAAGAGCCGCTTACATGGCTCGAGTCCCTGGACAAGCACTCCATCAACTCGTGGGAGGATCTCATGAAACGCTTCACCAGCAACTACGCCGGTGCTCTCGGACATGCAGGCACCAAGATGGACTTGGCACAGATCAGACAAGACAAAGGCGAATCTCTTCACAGCTTCATGCGCCGGTTCTTCGACTAGAGGGCCACTGTTGTTGATGTAACCGAGAAGGAGGTGATCGAATGCTTCCAGAATGGCCTATGTGACCGCCAAACCTTTGAACAGTTCGGACGCAACCGTCCGGCTACCATCACCAAGCTCAAAAACATGATCACGATATGGGCTGATGAGGAGGACAAGGCGGATAACAAGTACAGGTCCAACTAGGGCAACAATCACAACTCGGGAAACACCAACAACAACTACGACAACAAGGGCAAGCAGCAAGCTAGCCGCCCTAACAACAATAACTACTCGGGGCCTAATCGTAAACGCAAGCCAGACAACACTGTCGCGGCAATGGGCCAGGCTCCCTCGAGTAGCAAGTCCAAGAAGAACTCGGACCCTCCATCTTTCCAAAGGCTGCTCAAGGAGAAGTGCCCGTGGCACCCGGAGGCAAACCACACCACCGAGCAGTGCTACCAGCTACGCCGGGCTCTGAAGACTACTCCGGAACCTCCGCATCTGAAGTAGAAGAAGGGCAATGACAAGGACAACGACGGGGGCAATGACGCTTTTCAAGACGCCGACCGCACCATCAACGTCATCTTCGGTGGTCTGCCCACCAAGTGCTCCCAGAAGCTCACACTCCAGGAGATCATGTCCGTTGAACCGGCTACTCCCACCGTTCTCAGGTGGTCAGAAGACCCGATCACGTTCTCTCTGGCGGATCAATGAAAAAGCTTCTCCGACCTAGGGCGATATCCAATAGTCCTGGATCCAGTCATCGCTGGCTCAAGGCTCACCAAGGTACTCATCGACGGCAGCAGCGGACTCAATGTCTTGTTCACCAAGACTCTCCAGAAGATGGGCCTCGACGTCACCGACAAGCTCTCCAAGACAACCTCGCCATTCTACGCCATCGTCCCAGGAAACGCGGCTGTACCCCTTGGATAGGTGGTTTTGCTAGTTACCTTCGGGACAAAGGAGCATTACCGCACTGAGTATATCAAGTTCGAGGTCGCTGACTTCAAGACATCATACTACGCCATACTCGGGCGCCCCGCTCTGGCCAAATTTGTAACATCCCTCAAATTTATTGAGGAATGTTAATTAATAAAAATGTGGATTTAAAATTTTCGATGATTTATTTGTGTGATTATCGAATTAATTAAGGAAGTCTTCCATTTCTCCCCTTCAATTCCTAGATTTATTTTTGATTTAAATAAAATTTTTAGGAAATATAAAATGCTAGTGTGAGAAACTTGGAGTTCATTTGGTTTTATTTGGAGTTCTTTTGTTGTGAGTTTCAAATTTGAATCCTTATTCAAATTGTGAAACTAAATAGAAAAGGGAAATAGGAAAGGGGAAGGAGCTGCTGGGCTCCGAGCCCAACCCCCGGAAGTCCGCTCGGCCTCCCTTCTCTCTTTTTCTCAGCGCACCGCACCTCCTCCCTCTTTCCCTGTTTCAGCCTAGCGCGGCCCGCTCCAGCGCCGGCCCGCCTCCCACCAACCGCGCCCGCACCGTGTCGCTGACGAACGGGACACGCGTGGCGTCATACCCACGTCACCATGACGTCGCCGTCGTCATCTTCCCCTTTTCCGCTTTCACTGGCGTCGCGCGCCAAAGCGCTCCCGTGCCAGCCATGGCGCCGACGCGATGCCGCCGCGCGCCCCGCCCTCGCATCCGCGCCGTCCACGCGTCCCGCACCGCTCACCGCCTATAAGAAAGCCGCCGCCGTGCCCTGAGGAGTTCCCAACCCTAGCCGACGGGAGGATCCCTCCTTCCACACCGCCCTGCCCACCGGAGGAGAAGGAGAAGGGGGGGGAGAAGAGAAGGCCCAGAGGCCGTCGGGGGGAACGCCGTCCGTTGTCGCCACCGGAGACGTCCGAGAGGAGGAGCCGGACCTGCTGTCGCCGCACACTCCGTCTTCCCCTGCTTCCTCTGCTCCGCGCCGCAGCTTTCCCCATCGCCGACGAGCCCGCTCCGTCCTCTTCACCGACGCCTGCACTTCGGCCAGTGGCCACCGAGGTGAGGCCGGCCTTCCTCGCCCATTTGTGCTCGACCCGACCTTCGAGCCGAGGCGCAACGCGAGCACACCGTCGCCGTCGCCGCCGCGCCGCCGCGCACGTGCTTTGGTGAAGCCGGCCTTCGAGCCATGCCGGGGATTCTCTGCAGGTGCCGCCGCATTCGCCTAGCGCACGCGCGCACTTGCTTCCTTCCTTGACAAGCGTAGTCCCTCACGTCGCCGGAACGCCGGAGGCCCGTCGCCCTGTTCGCCGCGCCGCCATGGCCTTTGCCATGCCGGTTTGCCTCGTGCACGCGCCGACAGGAGGGAAAGGCGCCGCCTTTGGGGCTGCTTCGTGCTCGCCTCATCGCCGGCCATCGCGTGCCCCCACACGCACTTGTGCCTGGCCGCAGGAGCTCCGCACGCCGCCACCATGTCCGCCGGCCCAAACACCGCCATGGCGGACAAGGTCCTGCACCTAGAAGCAAAGGGGCAAAAGCCCAGATTTTGGGGCTTTCTCGTTCACTAGGTGCACACACACATGTCTCTGTCATTTGGGCGCGCCCGCGCACCGTCACTGGTGATCGCCGCCGTGCGCCCGCGCAAGCACCTCGCCGCCGTACCTCTGTCTTGCCGCCGACATGCTTTCCCCGGCCGAGGTCGTTCCCTCTTTGCACGAGGATGCGCCTTAGGTGCTCCTTGACCCATCCATGTCGCTTGTTGGGCAGGCCGGGCATGCCTCGCCGCCGGCGAACCCTTGCCCGCGCCGCTGCTCCTTATGAGCGTTTCACCGAGCACCTACCGCCGGCGACCCAAACCCCTGGGGTTTTGCGCCCCACACACGCACACACACACGACTCCTCGCAGAGGATCCGCCGGGATCTCGTGCAGCTGGCCAACCCAGGCCGAGCCACACGCGCCCCAGCACACCGCCGCGCCGCAGCGGATCCCTCCCGGATCTCGCGCGCGCAGCCACGCGCGCAGCCACATGGCCTGCCACGTGTGCAGGCACTGGCCTTAAGCCAGCCGTGTGGTGGCCGCGTCAGCACTGTAGCCGGCCTACAGCTGGCTATAAGTCTCTTTAAAGCTAGCTGGAGTTAGTCTAAAGCCAGTTAAAAGTCTGCAATATTGTATATGCGTATTTTAATTTCAGAAATGTATTTTATCTTCGAAAAATCATAATAAATCCGTTTTAGCTCCGACAAATATGAAACTTCTTCTGAAAATCTTCTAAAAATCCAAACTCCACGCTAGACTAGAGTTTGACTCTTTTTGGATCTTAATTGCTCTTTATCTTGGATTTATTGCCATTAGTAGCTGAGTTTATTTATTTAAATACGCTTCTAGGAGCTGCCGGAGCGGGAGAGCTGAACCAGGACTTCGACGACGACCTCGGCTACGACGACCACTCGTACCCAGGTTCACTCCCGACCATCTTTGAATGCCCATTAGGCATGGCTATTTTAGAACTGCTAGTGCTTTATTTAATGCATAGAGCTGGATATGATGAACCCATGCATAGCCTCTTTTACATACTTGTCCTTGATTGACCTACTACTACTGCTTACTTAAGCTAGATGTTGTGCTGAGCTTACTATGCATGTGTTGGGATTATTGTGGTAGTTTCTTGGTGTGTGTTGGGAAAACCGGCAGGAGAAGGCGTTTTGGGGTATTTTGGCGGGGGTGAGCTCGAGACAACCTGATCTGGGATCGAGGGCCAGGGATCGTCTTCTCGGACGTTGCCTGAGTTGGTACCTATGGCGGGTACACCGTTTTAGGAGCACAGGTGTTGGGGATTTTTGTGATGACTTGGAGGATATGAGCTCGCCCCGGTCTGAAACCGAGTGGGTCGCCTGTTACACGGGACTTACGTACACACCACCTCGCCGAGAGTGGGGATAGGGCCGTTCGACCCTAGCAAGTGCGGTACCATACCTACCAGCAGGATTGCAGGGTATCAGTGGGGGAGAGGTGGGAGTGAGTCCACCCTCTCAGTGCGACTCCCGTGTGGCCACACGGGGGCATTTTCACAGTTCTGGGGTGGTCTTCTACGGGGGACCGCATCGAGACCCGGATGCAGGATGGAACCGTAACTCCTAGGTGTTCGCCCGGTAGGGTAGGCTCGGTCGGCCGTACACCGTCCGGGTACTATTCCGAGTTGGGTACTGGTGTACACGCTCTGCAGAGTTTAGATCTATACGTATAGCTGTGTCCTCGGTTATGGACATGCCCGTTGTTTCTCCGACTCTTACGTTTTGAGATTTCTACCTCCCCCTTACAGGATGAGTGTGATTGGTGAGCCGTGGTTGTATTCGGGGAGAGGAGAGTTGCTCCCTCTACCTCGCGGATCCGGGTGCAACCATTGAGGTGCGAGGAGTGGGAGTTCTCGCACCGACCCTAGATGGAGATAGGTGATGGTGACGGTGATCTGGGTGACCAGATGTAACCGTATGCGGATGAGAGATATGGGATACGGTGAACTTATGGAGATATTACTCTATTTTTGCTGCTGCTGCATAGGAAACCCTGCTACTACCTTGATATACTCTTTTCCCCTTAGAAATAGGCCACTTAAAGCTTGCATACGGTTGGTGACGTGGACCTATCCCGATCCTTGGGGATAGCCCCTGAGCTTGCAGGGTACGAGTCCGACTTCGACAACAATGTCGACGGATGGTACGACTGAGGGGGCACGACGCTTCGCTCAAGGATGCCTGTGGGAGATGCCTGAAGATGGATACACCTTTTGGGAGATAGCTACCGCTGCGTAGGCTCTTATTTCTGTTATTCCGCCAAGAGGCGGGTATTGATGTACTCTGAATAATCAGGACATGTAATAATCAGATTATTATTCGTACTCTAATGTTTTATTTCGATGTATGACTGTGTTATTTATCTGTGATGAATGCCTGTGCGTGATAGCGTCTGATCCAGGGACTATCACGAGATAGAATGCTGGGTTTTCCGATTTTGAAAACCCAGGGTGTTACAGATGGTATCAGAGCCATACTTGACCGTAGCACGTGCCCTTAAAATGGTCGTTAGAAATTAGGACTCTAAACGAAACTATTTTGTTATATACCATTCTTGACTTATATTACAAAACTTATCCTTCTTTTGAAAAGTTCTATCTCACCTGCGCTAACTAGAGATTTCTTCCGTGTCACAGGAGATGGCTCGTCAGGAGGTGGAGTTGCTCCCGGAGCACATGGAGGGACTCGCCCGTTGGGTTGACAGGGTCGTCCTCAGGCTGGGGATTCCCCCTACGCACATCACCTACCGCGCTGAGGACGTCCGCACGATGTCGGGACCACTAGTGCTTTGCACGGTGGCCGTCCTACCCCACCCGGCGCTTCCAGGCTTTCCCGGGATGCTCGAGCACAGCACAGGACTCAACGTCAGGAACGCTGTGGACACCGCCTGCAGCCACGTACTTCGCCACCTGCTGGCTAGGTACCGCGACGTCTACAGGACTGGAGACCTGAGGCTGATCCCTCAGGACTACTACAGAGTGGCTCCGATCGTGAACGGACTGCCAGACCCTTCAGCACTCTACGAGGAGGAGGTCGTTCAGGGACCTCTACGTGAGGCTGACGACACGCTCGTCACCACTGGGAGCTACCTCGTGGACCTCGACACTCACGCCCGCCGACTGAGCGAGCAGACGAGTGGACTCTTCAGCAGACTGGAGTACACCACTCTGGAGCTGAAGGAGCTTCAGCCTCGCACCCAGAGCCTGCTCGTGGAGAACCTCACCCTTCGCCAGCGAGTTGAGCAGCTCGAGCGAGGACTTCGCCACGCCAACTCTTTGGCAGTTCAGGCTGAGGCTGAGAGGGTGACCGCTCGAGAGGAGAAGATCTACGCTCAGGAGGATCTTCGCAAGCAGGAGGCTAGGTTCGCCCGTCTCTTCGCCAAGCTGGACCAGAAGGATGCTCAGTTCGCCGCTCAGGGACGCAACCTGGTTCGTGAGAAGGCCAGAGTGACCGAACTGGTGGAGGACCACTACAACAGCACTGCCAACATCGCTGCACTCACCAGGACTTCTGTGTTCCTGCTGGACAAGTGCAAGAGGATGCTGAAGACTTGGGAGGACGCTGACTCACTTCGTGTGGACGAGCTTCAGGAGCTCAACAGTCTGCTACCCCCCGAGCGTCAGCGAGCGATCCGCAAGGAGACCTTCAGGCTCCACCCGTCCGCCCTCAAGCTTCACCTGTGTCCCCTGGCCGACATGGCCACTCCGGTTGAGACCGACGAGGTGAGGGCCGCTCACTCCAGGCTGTCGCGGATGTTCCCCAAGGACTTCCCCGATGAGGACCGTTACCCAGTGAGGTACAAGAAGTCTCGTTTCGAGTAGCGTGCCGGAGCTTGAGCATGCTAATAAGAGTAGAGTTGTAAGATAGGTAGTCTCCATGAGTCGTTCCATGCAGCCGAGAGCCTGTTCCGGTGCATGTTGAGTTATGAGTCTTTTCACACCTAGATGTGCACACCCTTTTGAGATCATGTAACGTTATATTAGATCGTTGATGTGTGTGACCTCTAAGGCTTGAGTCAGCCTCAAGGAAACTTATGTACTCTTAATGGATGCTGGTTGTTTGGTCTTAATGGAGTTGATTGTTCTTATTGCTTCTTCTCATTGAGTGTAGGATTTATATTAGTAGAAATATTTTCATGATTGTATATCAGACTCAATTTGTTGGTGAGTGACGTATCTGAGGCTTTCCTTTATCCTTGGTCATGTTTTCAACAAGATGTCGATCAGGAGGTCCGGTCGTCTGTTGGGACGCTTTGAGGCTGCCGAGGATGAGCAAGCCCCGCCAGCCCCGCCTGTCCGTGGCCGTGGACGTGGCCGCGCTCCCGTTCGTGGACGTGGACACGCGCCTGTCTTAGAACGTGGCCGAGGCAATATGGTGCCACCACCACCGCCTCCGCCCATCGGACGAGGCGCTGAGGAGGAAGTAGAAGAGGAGGAAGCCGAAGGAGAGCCTGCGCCACACCCGGCTCCCCAGGGTCGTGGCCGTGGGTGTGGTCGTGACCGTGGAGGAGCACCTCCACCGCCACCGCCTAACCTAGCTGAGGTGATGGCCCTGCAGACACATCTGATGCAGAGGATGGCTGACGCCGTCGAGAACTGAGTCGGTGGGAACCACAACGCCCCGGTGGAGGAGGACTTCGCCAAGAAGATCGAGAGGTTCATCCGTCTGAAGGCCCCTACCTTTAGCTACTCGGACGATCCCCTCGATGCCGATGACTGGCTCCGCATGATCAAGATGAAGCTCGACCTCACCGCCTACACCGACGAGGAGTGTGTCGCTCTCGCCGTCCACCAGCTCGAGGGTCCTGCCAAGTCTTGGTGGGACAACTACTCCGGGACTCACCCAAACCCAGCGTTCATCACCTGGCTGGAGTTCTGTGAGGTGTTCCGTGAGCAGTACCTGCCGAAGGAACTCATGATCCAGAAGGCTCAGGAGTTCCGCACCATGACTCAGGGTGCGATGAGGGTGGAGGAGTACGAGAGGCACTTCATGAAAATGATGCGCTATGCCCCTGACGACACCACCACCGATGACAAGTCGTAGTTCTGGTTTCTGCGAGGCCTGCACCATGGCCTCCGCCAGGGCTTGAAGGCCAGCGAGCACAAGTCCCTTAGCCACCTGGTGAACAGGGCTATCGCACTCGAGGAAGAACGCAGGGGGCATGAGGAGCGCATGAAGGGCAAGAAGAGGTTTGGAGATCGAGACCATGGCGACCGATCCTTCCAGAGGCCGAGGAGCGGGCAAAGCAACCTGCTCCGCGGGAGCTACCGCCCGGGGAACAACCAACCCGGACGAGGCTTCGGAGGGAACCGTGCACCATACCCAGGAGGAAGGAGCAACTACCAGCAGTAGGGTGGTGGCTACTACCGCCCGCAGCAGAGCGCGTCGAGACCCAGCACTGGAGGTTTCACCCCGACGTGTTACGCCTGTGGCAAGCAAGGCCACAAGTCGTACGACTGCCCCAGCAAGAAGGCCGCTGCTACACCTGCCAGGGCACCAACTCCAAGAGGGAGGCCACCTCAGGCTGCTCCCCAGCCAGCCGCAGATCGCGGAAGGCTCAACCTCCTGACTGAGGAGGAGGCTGCCGACGCTCCTGACGTCGTGATCGGTGAGTTTTTAGTTTGTGGCACTAAGGCTTTGATTCTGTTTGATACTGGTGCAACTAGTTCTTATGTGTCCTCTAACTTTGTAAACAAACTGTCTCTCCCCATGACTCCCCATCTGAAACCCATCATAACGAGCTCCCCGCTCGGAGATATTAGGTGCACTTTGCTATGCAAGGGAGTGGAGATGTTCATCAAGGGTCACAAGTTCCTCAGAGATCTGACCGTACTGAAGTCCAATGGGATTGATGTTATTCTGGGCATGGATTGGATCACCGCTCACAAAGGGGTAATCTCCTCGTCACCCCGACAAGTGACCTTGATGCACCCGAAGGGAACGAAGATCACCTTCGAGCCGCTAAAGTCTCGGGAAGTACCAGCTGTGTACAACCTCTCTACCAAGACAGTGGCCGACGTTCCAGTGGTTTGTGAGTACCCCGATGTCTTTCCTGAAGATCTGCCGGGGTTACCTCCAGACCGCGACGTGGAATTCGTGATTAACCTTGTGCCAGGAACTGCACCCGTGGCACAGAGTCCTTACAGAATGGGCAAGTTAGAGCTGGCAACACTGAAGGAAGAGTTGGAAGCTCTCCGTGAGAAGGGGTACATCCGTTCGAGTGCATCACCTTGGGCTTCACCGGTGATGTTTGTGCCGAAGAAGGATGGGACGCAACGGCTGTGCGTCGATTACCGCGCTCTTAATGCGGTAACCATCAAGAACAAGTACCCGTTGCCGCGCATTGATGACCTGCTTGATTAGTTGAAGAAGGCCAAGTACTTCAGCAAGATTGACCTTCGATCGGGCTACCATCAGATGAAGATTCGCCCTGAGGACATCTACAAGACCACGTTTGTGACCCGGTACGGACAGTATGAGTTCACTATTGTATCATTCGGTCTTACAAACGCCCCTGCTTACTTCATGAACATGATGAACAAGGTATTCATGGACGAGTTGGACAAGTTTGTCGTGGTATTCATTGACGACATCTTGGTCTTCTCAGAAACTGCAGAAGAGCATGAAGAACATCTGAGGATTGTGCTGGAGAAGCTGAGGCAGAATCAGTTGTATGCCAAGTTCAGCAAGTGTGAGTTTTGGCTTGAAGAAGTGGCTTTTCTTGGGCATGTGTTGTCCGGAGAGGGAGTTGCTGTGGACCCCTCAAAAATCGAAGCTGTATCAAAGTGGCAGTCGCCCAAGACGGTGACAGAGATCAGGAGTTTTCTCGGAATGGCTGGATATTATCGCCGTTTCATCGAGAACTTCTCCAAGATTGCGAAGCCGATGACTGAGTTGCTGAAGAACAACATGCCTTTCGTGTGGTCAGAGAAGTGCGAAGCAAGCTTCCAAGAGCTCAAGACCTGACTCACCACAACTCCTGTGTTGACGCTTCCTGATGACAACAAGGACTTTGTGGTGTACTGCGATGCTTCGAGGCAAGGTCTTGGCTGTGTGCTGATGCAAGAAGGCAAAGTGATCGCTTATGCTTCAAGGCAGCTCCGAAGACACGAAGAGAACTATCTGACGCATGACCTTGAGTTGGCTGCTGTTGTCCATGCTTTGAAGATATGGAGGCACTACTTGATGGGCAACAAGTGTGATATCTACACGGATCACAAGAGTCTGAAGTATATTTTCACGCAGTCGGAGTTGAACTTGAGACAGCGAAGATGGCTAGAGTTGATAAAGGATTACGACCTCGACATTCACTACCACCCGGGCAAGGCGAATGTCGTGGCCGATGCTTTGAGCCGAAGAAGTTACTGCAACAACCTAATGGTGCAGAAAGAACAGCCAGAGTTGTACCTGGAGATGGAGCGATTGCGGCTTGACATTATCAAGAAAGGTCAGCTCAACGAGTTGAGGGTGAAGTACACCTTGGAAGACCAGATCAGACAAGCCCAGAAGAAGTGTCCTGAAATTGAGGAAGTGAAAGATCTTCTGACAAGAGGCAAGACCCCTGACTACCGCATTGATGAGCAAGGCACGCTATGGTTGAAGGATTGCATATGTGTGCCTAGTGGAGAGGATATCCGGAAGACGATTCTGAAGGAAGCACATGATTCTCGGTATTCCATTCACCCTAGATGCACGAAGATGTACCAAGACCTGAAGTGTCGGTTCTGGTGGGAGAATATGAAGAAAGACATAGCTGAGTATGTTGCCCGATGCGACACTTGCCAGAGAGTGAAGGCAGAACATCAGAGACCCGCCGGACTACTTCAGCCACTTGCGATACCTCAGTGGAAATGGGATGATATCAGTATGGACTTTGTGGTAGGTCTTCCCCGCTCTCAGAAGGGGAATGACTCGATTTGGGTGATTGTGGACCGTTTGACCAAGGTAGCGCACTTCCTTCTGGTTAAGAACAAGTACTCTGTGAGTCAGTTGGCTGATCTCTACGTTGAGCATATCCTGAGGTTGCATGGAGCACCTCGCACCATCGTGTCAGATCGTGGTGCTCAGTTCACAGCTCAATTCTGGAAGAGTCTGCACGCTTCGATGGGCACTCACTTGGACTACAGCACAACTTTCCACCCCCAGACAGATGGACAGACTGAATGAGTGAATCAGGTTCTAGAAGATCTGCTGAGAGCTTGTGTGTTGACCTACAACAACGATTGGGAAAAGAGTTTGCCCTACGCTGAGTTCTCGTACAATAACAGCTATCAGGCAAGTTTGCAAATGGCACCCTTTGAAGCCCTGTATGGCAGAAAGTGTAGGACCCCGTTGTTGTGGTCTGAGGTGGGGGAGAGGATCTTCTTCGGTCCTGCTTCCATTCTTGAGGCTGAGGAGAATGTGGCCAAGGTTAGAGAGAACCTGAAGATAGCCCAGAGCAGACAGAAGAGCTACGCTGATCCTAAGTGAAAGGATGTCTCCTTCGAAGTTAGTGACTACGTCTTCCTGAGAGTGTCACCGCTTAGAGGCACGAAGAGGTTCCACGTGAAGGGGAAGCTAGCCCCGAGGTTCGTTGGACCCTTCCTAATTGTGGTAAAGGTGGGGAAACTCGCCTATAGGCTGGAGTTACCGTCTGACCTTGCCGGAGTGCACCCTGTGTTCCACATATCGCAACACCAGAGGTGTCTCGACCCGAAGCTTGACAAGCATGTCTCCACCGATGCTATCGACCTGCAGGACAACTTGGAGTACTTGGAGTACCCAGTAAAGATTCTGGATTGGGCCGAGAAGGCAACCAGGAGTACCACCATTCGCCTCTGCAAGGTGCTGTGGAGCAATCACACCGAGCGAGAGGCGACGTGGGAGAAAGAGTCAGTCATGAGAGAGAAGTACCAGCACCTCTTCAAGACGGGGGTAAGTTCTTAATCTCGAGGACGAGATTCTTTTGAGGGGGGGAGTCTGTAACATCCCTCAAATTTATTGAGGAATGTTAATTAATAAAAATGTGGATTTAAAATTTTCGATGATTTATTTGTGTGATTATCGAATTAATTAAGGATGTCTTCCATTTCTCCCCTTCAATTCCTAGATTTATTTTTGATTTAAATAAAATTTTTAGGAAATATAAAATGCTAGTGTGAGAAACTTGGAGTTCATTTGGTTTTATTTGGAGTTCTTTTGTTGTGAGTTTCAAATTTGAATCCTTATTCAAATTGTGAAACTAAATAGAAAAGGGAAATAGGAAAAGGGAAGGAGCTGCTGGGCTCCGAGCCCAACCCCCGGAAGTCCGCTCGGCCTCCCTTCTCTCTTTTTCTCAGCGTACCGCACCTCCTCCCTCTTTCCCTGTTTCAGCCCAGCGCGGCCCGCTCCAGCGCCGGCCCGCCTCCCACCAACCGCGCCCGCACCGTGTCGCTGACGAACGGGACACACGTGGCGTCATACCCACGTCACCATGACGTCGCCGTCGTCATCTTCCCCTTTTCCGCTTTCGCTGGCGTCGTGCGCCAAAGCGCTCCCGTGCCAGCCATGGTGCCGACGCGATGCCGCCGCGCGCCCCGCCCTCGCATCTGCGCCGTCCACGCGTCCCGCACCGCTCACCGCCTATAAGAAGGCCGCCACCGCGCCCTGAGGAGTTCCCAACCCTAGCCGCCGGGAGGATCCCTCCTTCCACACCGCCCTGCCCGCCGGAGGAGAAGGAGAAGGGGGGGAGAAGAGAAGGCCCGGAGGCCGTCGGGGGGAACGCCGTCCGTTGTCGCCGCCGGAGCCGTCCGAGAGGAGGAGCCAGACCTGCTGTCGCCGCACACTTCGTCTTCCCCTGCTTCCTCTGCTCCGCGCCGCAGCCTTCCCCATCGCCGACGAGCCCGCTCCGTCCTCTTCACCGACGCCTGCACTTCGGCCAGTGGCCACCGAGGTGAGGCCGACCTTCCTCGCCCATTTGTGGTCGACCCGGCCTTCGAGCCGAGGCGCAACGCGAGCACACCGTCGCCGTCGCCGCCGCGCCGCCGCGCACGCGCTTTGGTGAAGCCGGCCTTCGAGCCGTGCCGGGGATTCTCTGCAGGTGCCGCCGCCTTCGCCTAGCGCACGCGCGCACTTGCTTCCTTCCTTGACACGCGTAGTCCCTCACGCCGCCGGAACGCCGGAGGCCCGTCGCCCTGTTCGCCGCGCCGCCATGGCCTTTGCCATGCCGGTTTGCCTCGTGCACGCGGCGACAGGAGGGAAAGGTGCCGCCTTTGGGGCTGCTTCGTGCTCGCCTCATCGCCGGCCATCACGTGCCCCCACACGTGCTTGTGCCTGGTCGCAGGAGCTCCGCACGCCGCCACCATGTCCGCCGGCCCAAACTATGGCGGACAAGGTCCTGCACCTAGAAGCAAAGGGGCAAAAGCCCAGATTTTGGGGCTTTCTCGTTCACTAGGTGCACACACACATGTCTCTGGCATTTGGGTGCGCCCGCGCACCATCACCGGTGATCGCCGCCGTGCGCCCGCGCGAGCACCTCGCCGCCGTGCCTCTGTCTCGCCGCCGACACGCTTTCCCCGGCCGAGGTCGTTCCCTCTTTGCACGAGGATGCGCCTTAGGTGCTCCTTGACCCATCCATGTCGCTTGTTGGGCAGGCCGGGCACGCCTCGCCGCCGGCGAACCCTTGCCCGCGCCGCTGCTCCTTATGAGCATTTCACCGAGCACCTACCGCCGGCGACCCAAACCCCTGGGGTTTTGCGCCCTACACACGCACACACACACGACTCCTCGCAGAGGATCCGCCGGGATCTCGTGCGGCTGGCCAACCCAGGCCGAGCCACACGCGCCCCAGCATACCGCCGCACCGCAGCGGATCCCTCCCGCATCCCGCGCGCGCAGCCACGCGCGCAGCCACATGGCCTGCCACGTGTGCAGGCGCTGGCCTTAAGCCAGCCGTGTGGCGGCCGCGTCAGCACTGTAGCCGGCCTACAGCTAGCTATAAGTCTCTTTAAAGCTAGCTGGAGTTAGTCTAAAGCCAGTTAAAAGTCTGCAATATTGTATATGCGTATTTTAATTTCAGAAATGTATTTTATCTTCGGAAAATCATAATAAATCCGTTTTAGCTCTGAAAAATATGAAACTTCTTCTGAAAATCTTCTAAAAATCCAAACTCCGCGCTAGACTAGAGTTTGACTCTTTTTGGATCTTACTTGCTCTTCATCTTGGATTTATTGCCATTAGTAGCAGAGTTTATTTATTTAAATACGCTTCTAGGAGCTGCCGGAGCCGGAGAGCTGAACCAGGACTTCGACGACGACCTCGGCTACGACGACCACTCGTACCCAGGTTCACGCCCGACCATCTTTGAATGCCCATTAGGCATGGCTATTTTAGAACTGCTAGTACTTTATTTAATGCATAGAGTTGGATATGATGAACCCATGCATAGCCTCTTTTACATACTTGTCCTTGATTGACCTACTACTACTGCTTACTTAAGCTAGATGTTGTGCTGAGCTTACTATGCGTGTGTTGGGATTATTGTGGTAGTTTCTTGGCATGTGTTGGGAAAACCGGCAGGAGAAGGCGTTTTGGGGTATTTTGGCGGGGGTGAGCTCGAGACAACCTGACCTGGGATCGGGGGCCAGGGATCGTCTTCTCGGATGTTGCCCGAGTTGGTACCTATGGCGGGTACACCGTTTTAGGAGCACAGGTGTTGGGGATTTTTGTGATGACTTGGAGGATATGAGCTCGCCCCGGTCTGAAACCGAGTGGGTCGCCTGTTACACGGGACTTACGTACACACCACCTCGCCGAGAGTGGGGATAGGGCCGTTCGACCCTAGCAAGTGCGGTACCATACCTGCCAGCAGGATAGCGGGGTATCAGTGGGGGAGAGGTGGGAGTGAGTCCACCATCTCAGTGCGACTCCCGTGTGGCCACACAGGGGCATTTTCACAGTTCTGGGGTGGTCTTCTGCGGGGGACCGCATCGAGACCCGGATGCAGGATGGAACCGTAACTCCTAGGTGTTCGCCCGGTAGGGTAGGCTCGGTCGGCCGTACACCGTCTGGGTACTATTCCAAGTTGGGTATTGGTGTACACGCTCTGCAGAGTTTAGATCTATACATATAGCCGCGTCCTCGGTTATGGACATGCCCGTTGTTTCTCCGACTCTTACGTTTTGGGATTTCTACCTCCCCCTTATAGGATGAGTGTGATTGGTGAGCCGCGGTTGTATTCGGGGAGAGGAGAGTTGCTCCCTCTACCTCGCGGATCCGGGTGCAACCATTGAGGTGCGAGGAGTGGGAGTTCTCGCACCGACCCTAGATGGAGATAGGTGATGGTGACGGTGATCTGGGTGACCAGATGTAACCGTATGCGGATGAGAGATATGGGATACGGTGAACTTATGGAGATATTACTCTATTTTTGCTGCTACTGCATAGGAAACCCTGCTACTACCTTGATATACTCTTTTCCCTTAGAAATAGGCCACTTAAAGCTTGCATACGGTTGGTGACGTGGACCTATCCCGATCCTTGGGGATAGCCCCTGAGCTTGCAGGGTACGAGTCCTACTTCGACAACAATGCTGACGGATGGTACGACTGAGGGGGCACGACGCTTCGCTCAAGGATGCCTGTGGGAGATGCCTGAAGATGGAGACACCTTTTGGGAGATAGCTACCGCTGTGTAGGCTCTTATTTCTGTTATTCCGCCAAGAGGCGGGTATTGATGTACTCCGAATAATCAGGACATGTAATAATCAGATTATTATTCGTACTCTAATGTTTTATTTCGATGTATGACTGTGTTATTTATCTGTGATGAATGCCTGTGTGTGATAGCGTCTGATCCAGGGACTATCACGAGACAGAATGCTGGGTTTTCCGATTTTGAAAACCCAGGGCGTTACAAAATTCATGGCCGTTCCTCACTACGTGTACCTGGTACTCAAGATGTCAGGACCCAAGGGAGTTCTCTCGCTCCAAGGGGATCTGAAGAGGTCCTAGGACTGCGACACAGAAGCCATGGTGATTGCCTCCAACAATCAGCTCCCCAACGCTATGATGGAAATCTTCGCTGCATCTAAAAAGCTCGCCCCAAACGAACTCGAGGTCCCTGACCAGAGTGACGGGGCAACCAAAGTCAAGCCGGCTAACGAAGTCGAACTCAAGGCCATTGACCTGGGCACAGGCGATAGCAGCAAGACGACCATGATTGGGGCCAATCTCGACACTAAATAGGAAGACGCGCTCATCAGCTTCCTGCGGGCAAACCGCGACATATTCACGTGGAAGCTAGTGGATATGCCAGGGGTGCCCAGGAGGTTGATCGAGCACTCCCTCAACGTCGACCCAAAAGCTACCCCCAAATGCCAAGCTCTTCGAAGATTTGCCCAGGACCGGAAGGAGGCCATCAAGAAGGAACTCGCAAAACTACTCGCAGCCGAGTTCATCTGCGAGGTCTTCCACCCCAGTGGCTAGCCAACCCCATCCTGATCCGGAAGAAGAACAGCAACGATTGGAGGATGTGCATTGACTACACCAGCCTCAACAAGCACTACCCCAAGGATCCCTTCGGGCTGCTCAGATAGATCAGATCATCGACTCCATGGCCGGATGTGCACTTCTCTGCTTCCTCGACTGCTACTCGGGGTACCACCAGATAGCAATCAAGGAAGAGGATCAAGAAAAGACCTCGTTCATCACCCCGTTTGGTGCCTACTGTTACACCACGATGTCGTTCGGGTTGAAGAACGCAGGCGCAACATACCAACAAGCTATCCAGGCTTGTTTCGCGAAGCAACTCAACAAGAACGTCGAAGCTTACGTGGACAACGTAGTCGTCAAGACCAGAACTCCCGACACCCTCATCACCGATCTTGAAGAGACCTTCGCAAGCTTGCGCGAGCACCAATAGAAGCTCAACACCAACAAGTGCGTCTTTGGCGTGCCATCGGGGAAACTACTTGGGTTCGTCATCAGCCATCCTGGCATCAAACCTAACCCAGAGAAGATCACTACCATCACCGACATGGCAGCTCCGAGCACCATCAAGGACGTCCAGAAGCTGACTGGATGCATGGCGGTGCTCAACAAATTCATCTCAAGACTTGGAGAATGCGGGCTACCCTTATTCAAGCTACTCAAACGGTCGGAGAACTTCGTGTGGACCGAGGCTGATCACGCTCTGCAACAGCTCAAGGGTTTTCTGTCGAACCCCCCATCCTCATAGCTCCACAAGATGGTGAAGAACTCCTGCTGTACATCGCTGTGACTACTCATGTCATCAGCACTGCTATCGCTGTCAAAAGGCAAGAACTCGATCACGCCTATAAGGTCCAACGGTCAGTATATTTTGTCAGCGAGGTGCTATTTGAGTCCAAGATCCGGTATCCACCGGTCCAGAAGCTGCTCTACGTGATACTACTCACCTAGTGGATGCTGTGACACTACTTCTAGGAGTACTCGATCTTTGTCGTCACAGACTACCCTCTTTGCGACATCCTCCATAACAAGGACGCCACGGGTAGAATTTCCAAATGGGCTGTCGAACTAGGCGCCCTATCTTTGGAGTTCAAGCCAAGGAACGCCATCAAGACGCAAGCTTGTTGACACATTTTATCCATGATTTTTTCCCCTCACATTTACTAGAAAAAGGACTAAAATATAATTAGATCACCTTATTAGGGTTTACACTGACAATTTCCATAAGTTTTGGTGAATCTATGAACGTGCAGGGACTATCCAGAAAAATAGGAAAAGGAACAAGTCTAGAAGGCTCCGGAACACTCCTGAACTCAACATGACTTGGCTTGCAAGAAAGAAGCATCTGGAAGGGGCGAGAATCCTCCACGCCAAGGCAGGCCCGAGGGGGGCCCACCACAGGCCGATCGGCCCAGTGGTGGGGCCGATCGGCCTCCCCCAGGCGCCAACTCAGCCCTACTTCTGGAACCTTCCTCCACCGCCTATGAGATGCAATCTAAACCGTATAGTGAAGACGACGTGGTGCCTCCGTCGGACTATATAAACAACCCCCCTGACCCCATGGAAAACAACAATTCATTCAATCAGATCATCGATGCCTACCTGAGATAGAAGCTCTAGATTAGAATTAGAATTGGAGAGTTAGTATCAAATTGAGAGATTAGAGCCACGATTTATTCAGATATAGCTAGTCTTGTTCGAGAGAATTAGAGCACGGTGGAGGCGGAGTTGAAGGAAGGCCCGGACCTATCGGCGCCTCCCCTTCATCATCTTCCTTTGGGATTGACTCCATTGGAGCCCGATCTTGAGACCTTGTAGAAAGATCAACTTCTTATTTAAGTGAGTAACATTGTTATTATTGTTCTTAAGGTTCATAACTGTTTTATGAGTACTTTAATTCCTGTCGCTCTTGAGTTAAAGTTGCTTGTTTAGTGTAAGCATGGTGCTTAGACTAGCTAGCTTATGAATGCCTTCTATATTCCGGATCGTGTGGTAGAAGCGGGAAGTGACCTCATTCCCGTCTGTCCTTTGCAGTCCACCTCCCGTCTATAGAAATCGTAGGACTCCCCCCAGGTTGCCGGGAGATTCCCTTTCCTTAGTGTGTCTCCAGACAATCCCCCATAAGAACAATATAAACATAACTTGTGCGAGTAAGAACTAGACAACCTTAAGATCTCCTTACCTCTCTTTCTATCAAGTCCTTGATAACTGCTCAGGGATTAGTTATATACCTCAGACCATTCTCTCTACCATTCTCCCTGTGGATACGATATTTAAGGCCCATCTTCCCGGGTGAAGTGCTCACCAGCATCCGTGCGCTTGCGGATTATCAATCATAATATTTCTGTACGCTTAACAAATACCAACAAGCATTTCTGGCACCGTTGCCGGGGAGAACGGTTAAGAGAGAACTCTTGAGTATAACTATATCTTGTAGGTATACTTTTATCTTTTCCTTTTTTATTTTAGATTTTATCTTTTCTACTGTCCTTATGGATATTACCCCCCATTAAAAACTTTTCGGCACCCTCAGAGCTCAGCCTTAGGCCCATAACATCATTGAAACCAATTTTATCGGATGCCTATGAGCTGCGCCCACAGTTAATAGAGATGGTCCAAACCAAGACTTTCTTAGGAATAGAAGACGAAGACCCTTATCATCATCTCCAACATTTCAAGCAAACATGTGACTGCCTTCGCATTGAGGGTATGTCTGATGAGACTATCCGTTGGAACCTCTTTCCATTCACACTAAAAGGAAAAGCTCGCCAATGGTATGACAGAACCAAAGAGAAGAAGAATGGCGATTGGGGAACTTTCTGTGCGGATTTCTGCATGGATTTCTACCCTTTATCCAAAGTTGTCAACCTCAGAACCAAGATCATATCCTTCAAACAGGGGGGTAGTGAGTCTATGAGTTCATCCTGGGAACGTTTTGAACTCCTTTACAAATCTGGACCAGATCTAGGCCTTCAAGACCATATTCTCCTTCAACATTTCTATATTGGTCTTAATAAAGAATCTAGAGCCTACTTAAATACCTCCTCACATGGATCATTCATACACCTTACATCCAGTGAAGCTAGAACTATCCTAGATAACATTCTAGCCAGCACCAATGATGATCCAGTAGGAGAGGACACTTTAGAAGAAGAGATTCCAGAGATAGCTACACCAGAACCTATGCCAGAATTATCTCAACCTATAGCTATCCAACCAATAGAATCACCACAGGAAGAAATTCCTCTACCTGATTTTATTAATGATATCGAGGATGACTTGTTTTTCAATTATGGAAACACCTCAAATTATCATAAAGAGAAGAAACCTCAAAAGTACAAATCATCTTCATATGAAGAGATAGATCCTATTGAGCAAACCTTCTCAAGAGAACACACTGTGGAGCTTGCATCCATCATGAGTGGGAAATGGTTAGAAGAATCAGAGCTTTCCTCTGATTTAGTCCGCCTGGATTCACCTTCTACACCAATTCAATGCATAATCAATGAAACCCCCTTTGATGCCCTTTATAATCCAGTTGTGGGAATCAATATAATGGCTTTATCCTTTTTCTATCAGTTTATTGAGAACACGCCATTATCTCCCACAACAAAATTACTAAAGTGCTCCTCATGACAAATTATCCAAAGTTCAGGAATTCTTTATGTCCTACCCGTTTCGGTAAACGACATGCCGATTCACCTGAGCTTCCACATTTTTGATATTAAGGAGTTTGACCTTTTAATAGGCCATCCTTTAGTAAGACTCCTTAAAGAAGGACACACGGGGAAGCTTGATATTTGCCTTGGCAAAACTATTAAAGTTCCCTTACACTTCGCACATTCGATCCATACTAAGACTGAACCTAGTCCAGGACCAGACCCAATGGAAGAGGTGAAAGAAGCATCTCTAGAACATTTCATAGAATCCAATCAAGAAGATGTCACTGAATTCTTCATCGAGGAAGAAGAAGAAAATCCTACAGAATCTGAACCCCTCGATGAATTCGAGGAAACCTCGAGACATCCCATTGAACTTAAACCATTACCACATGGTCTTAGATATGCCTTTTTGCATAATGATCCTGAGTCTCCTGTGATCATTAATGATAAACTCACTCAGGAAGAGACTCGTAGGCTGATGACTGTCTTAGAACAACATCGCTCAGCCTTTGGCTACTCACTCCAAGACCTTAAGGGCATCAGTCCTGCCCTTTGCACACATCACATTCCTACAGACCCAGATATTCCACCATCTAGAGAACCCCAACGAAGACTCAATAATGCGATGAGAGAGGTAGTGAAGAAAGAAGTTCTGAAACTTTTACACGCCGGGATTATATATCCTGTGCCACATAGCGAGTGGGTGAGCCCTGTGCAAGTCGTGCCTAAAAAGGGAGGTATGACAGTTGTGAAAAATGAGAAGAACGAATTAATTCCTCAGAGAACTGTCACTGGTTGGCATATGTGCATAGACTATAGAAAACTCAATAAAGCCACAAGAAAAGATCACTTTCCACTGCCCTTCATTGATGAAATGTTAGAGTGGTTGCCAAATCACTCTTTCTTTTGCTTTCTTGATGGATATTCTGGGTATCACCAAATCCCGATCCATCCCAGTGACCAGAGCAAAACCACTTTTACATGTCCATACGGAACTTATGCTTATCGTAGAATGTCTTTTGGACTATGTAATGCTCCAGCTTCTTTTCAAAGATGTATGATGTCTATATTTTCTGATATGATTGAAGAGATTATGGAAGTTTTCATGGATGATTTCTCTGTATATGGAAAAACTTTTGATGATTGTATAGAAAACTTAGATAAGGTTTTGCAAAGATGTGAAGAAAAGCACTTAGTCCTTAACTGGGAAAAATGTCATTTTATGGTTAGAGAAGGGATAGTGCTAGGCCATCTAGTTTCTGAAAGAGGAATTGAGGTAGATAAAGCTAAGATAGAAGTAATTGAACAACTACCTCCACCTGTGAATGTTAAAGGAATAAGAAGTTTTCTTGGCCATGCTGGTTTCTATAGAAGGTTTATAAAGAATTTTTCTCATGTTGCTAGACCTCTTACAAACCTGCTAGCTAAGGATGTTCCTTTTGACTTTGATGATGCTTGTCTTTAATCTTTTGAAACTCTTAAAAATGCTCTTATTTCTGCACCCATTATTCAACCCCCTGATTGGTCTTTACCTTTTGAGATTATGTGCGATGCAAGTGATTATGCTGTGGGGGCTGTTTTGGGGCAAACAAAAGACAAGAAACATCATGCCATTGCTTATGCTAGTAAAACTTTGACGGGACCTCAACTTAACTATGCCACAACTAAAAAAGAACTGCTAGCTGTTGTTTATGCCATTGACAAGTTTAGATCTTACTTAGTAGGAGTAAAAGTTATTGTTAACACTGATTATGCTGCTCTGAAGTTTTTGCTCACTAAGAAAGATGCTAAACCTAGATTGATAAGATGGATTTTGCTGCTCCAAGAATTTGATTTAGAAATAAAAGATAAAAAGGAAGTAGAAAATTCTGTTGCCAATCATTTGTCTAGAATGCATTCTGAGAAACCATAGGAGCTACCCATCAGTGACGCAATGAGGGACGACATGCTCTATCGGATCGCCCGATCCGATCCCTGGTATACAGATATTGTTAATTTTATGGTTGCAGGATATGTACGACCAGGGGCCGATAAGAAAAAGCTCATCTACGAGAGTCGCCATCACCTGTGGGATGAACCATACCTCTTTCGAGTATGCGCTGACGGGCTACTTAGGAGGTGTGTACCGGCAGAAGAAGGAATGAAGATCATCGAGAAGTGCCACTCATCACCATATGGAGGTCATTATGGAGCTTTCCGCACACATGCAAAGATCTAGCAAAGCGGATTTTTCTGGCCAACCATGTATCAAGACACAAAAGATTTCGTACGAAGGTGTAACTCCTGTCACAGGCACGGCAACATCAATTCCAGAAATTCCATGCCACTGACGACCAACCTTCAGATCGAGCTCTTTGATGTCTGGGGAGTCGACTACATGGGACCATTCCCAAAATCCGGAAAATACGAGTACATCTTGGTGGCAGTTGACTATGTCTCCAAGTGGGTTGAAGCCCTGCCATGCAGAACTGCTAACCACAAGAGCTCAATAAGGATGTTTGAAGAGACAATTTTTCCAAGATTCGGTACGCAAAGGCTAGTGATAAGTGATGGAGGATCCCACTTCATCGATAAACGTTTCGAGAAATACCTCTCGGATCGTGGGATCCAACACAATGTCGCTACTCCTTATCATCCGCAAACAAGTGGTCAAGCAGAGATGTCAAATAAATAGATCAAGAACATTCTACAAAAGACGGTGGACCAAATGGGAATAAAGTGGAAAGATAGGCTACCCGAAGCACTCTGGGCTTATCGGACAACCTACAAGACTCCCATTGGAATGTCTCCCTACCAACTGGCTTACGGGAAGACATGCCACTTGCCTGTTGCGCTAGAATTCAAAGCTCATTGGGCAATCAAGAGATGGAATATGGACTTTGAAGCGGCCGGAACAAAATGGAGAATGCGATTGTCTGAGTTAGAAGAATGGAGAGAGAAGGCGTACCACAACGCCAAGATCTACAAGGAGAGAACCACAAGATGGCACGACAAGAGAATCAAGAAGGTGGAACTCAACCCAGGCAATCTGGTATTACTTTTTAATTCCAGGGTATGACTATTCGGACACGAGAACTTACGAAGCAAGTGGGACGGACCATACAAGGTGGTGAGTTCATCGTCACATGGAGCCGTCACTCTTCAAGACAACGAAGGTACGTTATTCAAGGTAAATGGTCAACGCCTTAAAATATTTTTAGAGCCCAATAAAGAGTCTGAACATTTAGATGTGATAGAATTCTTTGATATACCCAAAAATATTAATTTTAGGAATTAATGGGCCAACTTCGGGTTTTTCGGGATAAGCACACAGTTAGAGCACCCCACGACGAAACACGTCGTGAGGCGACGTAGTGGGAGGCTGATCGGCCCCCTCACTGGGCTGATCGGCCCCTGTCTATCTCCTCTCGCCTCCAGTTTTCGCCCACACGATCTCTTCGATGCGTAGATATGGAAAAACTACTTTTAGGATCGTTACCGCGATATCCCGTAGCCAACCTGATCTAGGTCAACCCCTCGTACAAAATCACGACCGATATATAACCGGGGGTAGGCCTCCCATCTTTTCTCATCTAAACCTCCCAAACCAGCAGCCATGGCCGACAAACAGCTCATCCCCTACAACAAAGAAGCCAAGGCGATCACCCCCTTCGTGAAGGAATCAAAGCCACTCGCCATCATACCACTTGATCGCATCCCTCTCTCACATGTTCCACCTAGTCGTCCACGCACTCTGCCGCCACCTGAACGACGCAGGCACGTGATGTACGCGCAGCCGTACGATCGCCGCCGTGAAGCCGCACTGAAGAAACAGATCCGTGTTCCTAGCTACATGGATGTGCAGAAGCCCAAGGACGGCGAGCGACTCATTAAGGTGCGCATGGACACTCACGGCAACACGAGGGTGCACAAGTACACTAATACTCCTCTAAGCCGTGTCACCATCGACAGAATCTGTGCTAAGGAAGTGCAGATTAGAAGGATTCCCGTCATCGAGGCCAGCCAGCGCATGCCACAAAAGAAGAAGACCAAGAAAATCGTAGCTGAACTCGCACAAGACGTAGCAGCTCTTGCAGAAACTTGCAAGGAGGTCCATCGCGTGAATAGCTCTCTCACTAAGTCCGTCCTCCATCTCCTAAAGACGGAAGGAAAGAAGAAGCATAGGGATGCAGAGGAAGATGCTAGCCGCGATCCGAAGAAGGGCAAGGGCCCTATATAAGCACCATAGTTAGAGAGCACATGAGTCTTAGCGTTAGTTCGGTTTAGTTAAAGTTAGTTTGCTTTAAATAGTAGGTTTAGAATCATGTAATAAAGGCCTCTCTTTTATCAATGAAGTGATCCACAGTTGAGTCAAATTTTGTCTATATTTTCTGGATATGTTTTCGTCTCCACCATGCTGTGTATGGAAGATAACAGAAAACAAGTGTTGGGGAGAAAATCGACGACCAAACAGAATCTTCCACGACCAAAATCAAGAAAAACGGAAAAAGAACGGAACCATCAACTCGCACGACGAAACGCACCCCGACCCGCGGCAGGAGGAGGCTGATCGGCCCCCTCGCTAGGCTGATCGGCCTGCTATGGGGCCCACTTCAGCCACGCTTCGTCCACCGCTCGGTTTGCTTCCTGAACTTTTTAAATTTTTGTAAATTGCTTTCCGTTTCGAATTAAAATGAAGATGCCCTGTTATGGTATGCTTTCCAACATAAAAGATGTCTTGTTTAATGTTAACCTAAGGGTAAAGTTTTGCATGATTATATTCCTTGAAATATTTGTCACTTTTGGGATGCTTTAAATGCTTAAAACTTGAGAAAGAATAAAGTTAGACACCCCTTTCTTTTATCTTGTCTTTGGAGAGTTCTTTATTTCAAAAGATTAAAATCATTAGCTATGCTTCTCCTTTGTGATCAATGACATGTCCCAGTAGAGCCTTAGAAATCATTGAAATAAATCTAAGTTAATTGCTGCTTACTTGTGTTGAGCTTTGTCAAATCTACGACTCATGTTGAAGTTTTGTCTAAGTCTAAGATCGAGATCACGTACACTGCTTTCACTAAAGTATCCATGCTCTAAAAATTTTTGATCCCTATCTCCCATAAATTTTATCATTGAAAAAAGGTACAGCTATGAAAAAGCCGAATATTGAAAATTCAGAGTGGAGAGAAAAGTGAGAGAGAGGATAAATTAGACAAGTGTTCTACGGGTCAGAAGAACCCCCTCTCTGAAAAAAAAAGAAAAAGGCATAAGTAAGAGAAGAAAAATGGACATGTGTCCGAGGGTGAGCAGGGCCCACTTCTCTAATAAAAGTGAGAGAGCAATAATGGACGTGTGTCCGAGGGTGAGTAGAACCCACCTCTCCACGAAATAGCTTGATACCTCGCTGGAAAAATAAATAAAATATAAATGTTCCAAAAAGGGAGATAGAGGATTTCAAAAAGAGAGAGCAGTGGTTTTAATTGACACACACACATATCTTGATCTATGACTCATGACATACCTCTCCATGGATCCAACTTTGACTCGGCAACATATGCAAAGTAAGTCTACTACATCTTTACATTCTGAAACTCCACATATACTTTAAAAGAATAAATGCTCTGGTAAGGATATGATGAACGTTATATTTTGAGAGACTTGAGAGTATCACAAAGGAGTATGTAAAGCTATACTTTCTTTTCAAAACTTATTCAAAAGCTCTCCAGTTGACTTGATTTGAGAAATGAAGGTAACCTGTTTCTAACTGTTCCATGCTCAGTTATCCCATAAGTGCAGGTATGACTAAGGAGTATAATTATGTTGATTCTTTATCTCTACGGTTGTTTTAAAGTTAGACCATCCTTTTATCGAGGACGAGTAAAAGCCTAAGTGTTGGGGAGTTTGTTGACACATTTTATCCATGATTTTTTCCCCTCACATTTACTGAAAAAAGGACTAAAATATAATTAGATCACCTTATTAGGGTTTACACTGACAATTCCCACGAGTTTTGGTGAATCTATGAACGTGTAGGGACTATCCAGAAAAACAGGAAAAGGAACAAGTCTAGAAGGCTCCGGAACACTGAACTTAACATGACTTGGCTTGCAAGAAAGAAGCATCTGGAAGGGGCGAGAATCCTCCACGCCAAGGCAGGCCCCGAGGGGGCCCACCACATGCCGATCGGCCTAGTGGTGGGGCCGATCGGCCTCCCCCAGGTGCCAACTCAGCCCTACTTCTGGAACCTTCGTCCACCGCCTATGACATGCAATCTAAACCGTATATTGAAGGTCGGTTTGATCCTACGGCATCGTGAAGACGACGTGGTGCCTCCCTCAGACTATATAAACAGCCCCCCTGACCCCAGGGAAAACAACAATTCATTCAATCAGATCATTGATGCCTACTTGAGATAGAAGCTCTAGATTAGAATTAGAATTGGAGAGTTAGTATCAAGCTGAGAGATTAGAGCCATGATCTATTCAGATCTAGCTAGTCTTGTTCGAGAGAATTAGAGCGCGGTGGAGGCAGAGTTGAAGGAAGGCCCAGACCTGTCGGCGCCTCCTCTTCATCTTCTTCCTTTGGGATTGACTCCATTGGAGCCCGATCTTGAGACCTTGTGGAAAGATCAACTTCTTATTTAAGTGAGTAACATTGTTATTATTGTTCTTAAGGTTCATAACTCTTTTACGAGTACTTTAATTCCTTTCGCTCTTGAGTTAAAGTTGCCTGTTTAGTGTAAGCGTGGTGCTTAGACTATCTAGCTTATGAATGCCTTCTATATTCTGGATCGTGTGGTAGAAGCGGGAAGTGGCCTCATTCCCGTCTGTCCTTTGTAGTCCACCTCCCATCTATAGAAATCGTAGGACTCCCCCCAGGTTGCCGGGAGATTCCCTTTCCTAAGTGTGTCTCCAGACAATCCCCCATAAGAACAATATAAACATAACTTGTGCGAGTAAGAACTAGACAACCTTAAGATCTCCTTACCTCTCTTTCTATCAAGTCCTTGATAACTGCTCAGGGATTAGTTATATACCTCAGACCACTCTCTCTACCCTTCTCCCTGTGGATACAATACTTAAGACCCATCTTCCCGGGTGAAGTGCTCACCGGTATCTGTGCACTTGTGGATTATCAATCATAATATTTCTGTACGCTTACCAAATACCAACAAAGCTCTAGTGGACTTCTTGGCAGAGTGGCGGCAAAATCAAGTGCCGACACCAGCCGAGCGCCCCGAACACTGGGTCATGTACTTCGACGGCTCGCTCAAGCTCGAAGGCGCAGGCGCAGGGGTACTGCTGATATCCCCCAAGGGCAAACAACTCATGTACGTCCTTCAGATCTTCTGGAAGGTCTCCAACAACGAAGCCAAGTATGAAGCCCTGCTTCACGGACTCCATCTCGCGATCTCCTTGGGCATCAAGCGGCTAATGGTGTACGGCGACTCCCTCGTCGTCATCAACCAAGTCGACGACTCTTGGGACCGCAACAAGGAGAACATGGACGCGTACTGTGTAGAAGTGCGCAAGCTCGAGAATAAGTTCTCTGGTCTCGAGTTCCACCATGTCATCCGCAACAACAACGTTGCAGCGGATGTCCTATCAAAGCTGGGATCTTCACGTGCTCAAGTTCCTGCGGGCGTCTTCGTCCACGAGCTCCACAAGCCATCCATACCGAAGCAGGCACCTTCACCACCAATCACCGGCCCTGAGCTACTAGAACTGGGTCGGGAGGTTATGATGATTGACATGGACTGGAGGACACCCTTCATCAACTACATCAGCAAGCAGCTACTCCCCTTTGACAAGACAGAAGCCGAGCAGATTACTCGTCGAGCGAAGGCATACGTTCTAGTCGGTGACAAGCTTTACAGGCAAAACGCAACTACAAACGTTCTCAGCAAGTGCGTCTCGACAGAGGAAGGCAAGGACATTCTGGAGGAGATACACAAAGGCATCTGCGGCAACCACGTGTCCTCACGGACCATTGTTCGAAAGGCTTTTAGGGTAGCTTTCTATTGGCCAACAGCTCTGGCCGACGTGGAAGACCAAGTCTGGAAGTGCCAAGGGTGTCAATTCTTCGCCAAGCAACAACACGTCCCCGCCTATAAACTCATCACCATACCACCAACCTGGCCCTTTGCCTGCTGGGGGCTCGACATGATTGGACCTCTCCCAACAGCGCCAGGGGGTTTCAACAGAGATCTGGTGGCTATCGACAAGTTCACCAAGTGGATCGAAGTCAAGCCAGTCACATCTCCAAAGGCTGATCGGGTACTCGACTTCTTGGATGAACTCGTGCATCGCTACGGGTTCCCAAATAGCATCATCACGGACCTGGGTTCAAACTTCAACAACCACAGGTTCTGGAGCTACTATGAGAACAGCGGTATCGACGTCCGGTACGTCTCTGTTGCTCATCCGCGGGCCAATGGCCAGGTCGAGCGCGCCAACGGGATGATACTAGACGCCCTCAAGAAGCGACTACATGACATATCCAACGACAAGGGTGGCAAGTGGCTCAAGGAGTTACCAAACGTACTCTGGGGCTGCGCATCCAGCAAACTAAGCCCACGGGAAGATCTCCATACTTCCTGGTCTACGGATCCGAGGCAATCTTACCAGCGGAAGAAGTCCGACGGGTTGACATCGACAGCCTTGAGGAGGAATGCTGTGCTGCACTTGTCCAATCCGCAAGATACCTCGAAGGAATTCGTCGCTACCACGATCGCAACGTCAAGGAACGCTCCTTCAGTGTTGGCGACCTTGTACTCTGCTGTATCCAGAACACGGCAGGGCTTCACAAGGTCAACTCACCATGGGAAGGACCATACGCAGTGGCTAAAGTCACCGGCCCTGGCTCGTATCGTCTACAGACTCTCGACGGTGAAGAAATCGACAACTCGTGGAACATCGAGCACCTATGTTGATTCTATTCCTAGTCCTCGACTACGGGCACCTCGGACTTGTTGTAAGCGGCCCTCCGGTCCAAGCTATCAACGTCCATGACCTGTGCTGTAAGCAGCCATCCGGTCCTAGCCTACTCGGTCCCTAACCAATGCTGTAATCGGCCTTTCGGCCTTAGCTGTACACGGTATACATACTGTAAGCGGCCATCCAGTCCTAGTTGTAACTGGCCTTCGGCCTTAGCTGTAATCATTCATCATTGATTCACAGTAATAAAACATACTTTCTCTAAAGACTCCGTGTCTCTTGGCCTTGTGCCGTGCGTACTAACGGGCCTACTTGAGTTCTCACAACTCACAAGTAGTCTCTGCACTACTCCTGGAGTTTTCTACTACTCCATGTTCGAGTACTACTACTTGCCACAGCCTACTCTCTGGATTCCTACTCGAGTCATACAAGAAGATACGGCTACCTCATACAAACAAACTTGGAACTCAGATAATTGACTAGTACTATTTCAATTACTAGACTTTCATAAATATTGCATGTACAATCCATTGTTTTCAGGTACTTATATAATTACTCAAGTACAAACTATTGAAGATCCAGGTGCTGAGCAATTCTTGCCGCAGTCCATTCCATCTACGCCTTCAGCTCCTAGAACTTCTCATCTGAGCAGTCGGCAGCTACTCCATGCTCCACGACCTCCAGCTTGGCCTTGGGGAAGAATGACTTCACCATGGGCAGGACTTGCTGGGGGATCGACTGCGCCAGCCTCTTCACATAATCAACAATTGCGGCGGGCGTGTCACGCAGGCGATCCACCAGTGGTCGGGGCTCCACTCCTGGCTGTCTTGGTTCGAACAACTCCGCCACCGGCTCAGCCACCTCAGTTAGCCGTTGAAGAGATGCCTTCAGTTGCTCATTCTCCTCGACCATCTTCTTCAACGACTCCATACATGTGACAAGATCAGCATCACTGGCAAGACGGAATTTCTTGTGAGTTGCCAACTGTTGCTGTCACTCGTCAAGTTCTTGTTCAACCTCTTGTCTGGCAACTTGTTCCCGGTAGAAGGCGCACTTCCAGTCGGTGACGTCATTGTTCAGCTGCTCAATGTCTTTCTCTAGCTCTGCATTGGTAAAGGACTCAGGATATCAAGTCGGGTATTTCTACAATCAGTACTCGATGTGGAATTTTTAACATTTAGCAGTTCAAAGTACCTTTCTTCTCCTGCTGAAGGGTCTTGTTCTTGCTGTTGACCTCATCCTTCTGCTTGAGGAGGGCCTGCACCTGGTTGCGGTACTCGGCGGAAGCACCATCAAGCTTGGTCTGTAGCCGCACGGTGAGGGCAATCTGTGATTGGAGCGCTTCTTCAGCTTTCTCCGCGTGCACAATTGTCTCATTGTGCTCCTGCAGTAGCTCTGACTTCTACTGAGACCGCTTTACAAGATTCTGCAGCACATATTCAAGTCAGAAAGGCTTCAATACTTCGCGCAAACCTACAATAGGTACTCGACGTACCTCTATAAATACACCAGTACGGTGGTGTGACTCCAGCTGCATGGCAACAACCTGGGGATCCAGCATATCATCAAACACCAGTACGGCGTACTCGCTCTCGCGCGGTGCACTAGATCCTCCGCCGGACGGCTCCGTGGCACTCTGGAGAGGAGCAGGGTCGTGGATAGTTGTCTCATGGACGACCAACTGCTCTTCCAGATCGATCACCTCTATCGCCGCCGCTGGCTCGACGATCTTCTTTGGATGCTCGGGAGCTCGGTCTTCACCACTTTCTACTTGTCCCGCTGCCACTTCTGGGGTGCTAGTTGCTACTTCCTTCGGGCCTGCTCCAGACAACGCCATCAGGTTGTTAATTGGCTCAGGGGCTACAGCATATGTTGTTATAATAGCTTCGATTACTTTCTGCCACAGTAAACACAAACCTGTGGCAGCGCTGACTTCAACTTCAGGAGTTTCTTCTGCTGGGGGTTGAGAGGAGGGAATGTTTTCTTCTGCAATTGTTGGGGGACTTCCACCACCACCAACAGCGCTGGTGTTCCCTTCCTCCCAATCCAGATTTGTGGACTTCCTGCAAAACATCAAGATAATCGAGCATCAAGGCCTCATGACTACCTATCAGAACAAGTACTCGAAGGCTCGAGTACTTACATAGTCGATCGGGGTGGTGCCTTGGGCGTCCCGAGGAGCTTGAGCAATCCACTGACTTTTCCTGATGATTTCTTTGTGCCCGTGGTCTCCTCTGGATGACTTGTGCCTGCCGGCTCTTCTACTTGTTCCTGCGCCGGCTCGGGCACAGGATCTTCAACAGCTACATTACCGCTAGTCTCTCTCATGGGCGAAGGCACTGGCACCTCCTCCATGGCCATGTCTTCTGGCGACGACGGCACCGACTGGGTACCTGCTGTTGTTGCGGCCGTCGTCTCCAGATCCTGCACAAACAAAGATTAGTACCCACAGTCCCAGATTATGACTCAGCGAGTACTAATTGTACCACATACCTCTGTGGTTTGGGTGGTGGTCTTCTTTACCAGCAGCCCCCTCAAGAAGTCCATTCGAGCAGTGTGGAGGACTCCATTTGGATTCAGATGGACGTGCTCGATCTTGTAGAAATCCAGCAGCCCCCTCAAGAAATCTGATGTCGGTAGCCCTAATCCGCGCTCCATGAAACGTGCGAACATGGGGATCTCCTCTGGATTCTTCTCGAAGGGCCAGGCGTCACCAGTGGTGGCGGTCCATCCGACGATGGTCTTCTCCTATAGCAGGCTGCCGGTAACCAGCAACTGAATCTCCTCCTCCTTCATGTTACACTTCTTCCAGGAACATGCCTAGTTTGCGGGCACCTTGGCAGCGACCTTCCCCAGCTTCGGGGCCAGTGGCAATTGAGGCATTTCCTTCTTCTTCCCGCGGCTCTACTTTCGCGACCCTTGCACGCTGGATCTGGTGCTCTTCATCCTGTTGGTCACGAGCGTATTCTGTCACATTCACTCGAGGGCTATGGGGAGAGTGGCAGCGGCGGCGGTGGCATAGTTAGGGTTGCGGGAGAGGTGTAGGGGGAAGAGCTCTGTTTCAAATCTGGAATTGAGGCTACGGCTGCGAATGGGTGTGGAAACCCTAAGGGGCCGGACCTCTCTATTTATAACTGCTTAGTCAAGCGACACAGTGGGACGGACTCATTTATTTCCATGACTTGGCTGCTCCGGCTCGGGGGCTCGCCTACTGGATGGGCAGTACTACCCGGTCAGTGAATTTGGATATCAACCATTGGCCACATTCTACGGACAGTTGACCCTTCAATCCGAGATACTACTCGACTTCTGGCTCGGGGGCTCCGTGCCACGTGTCCTTCGGTTTTACAGGTTTCTCCAGATTTTTTGGGATAAGACTGGTGCACACTTCAGATTGACCCTCAACCTGATTCTGCCGATTCAACTTAAGGCTCGGGGGCTAGACTCCATATGGAGTATTGCAATCGAACTTCCATATGGTTTTCAAGACTAGGCGAGTACTATTGAAGATTTTCAGAGAAGAACTCGGGGACACTTGGGAACTACTCGGAGAAGCTTCAAGACTACTCGCATGGTGTGCTGGAGTACATTCTTGCCTCGTTGCAGCTCAAGATAGGATCGATGGCTTCGCTTGGAGTACTTGGGGACGCTTGAGGACAACATATGAAGGCAATAGAGGCTACTTTCCCTGCAGCACTTGCCAGAAACGTACTCGGGGGCTTGTCGTACAGACATCCATGGGCCCACCAGCCAGGTGGACCATGCCTGTATAGGGGACGAGTACCCCCGGGACTACTCGTACATGGAGACGCGGTGCAAGACGGCGTAGTCTACATGGAAACTGCAGGATTAGTACTAGAATAGGAAAGCTTCTATTGTACATAGAGTAAGCCTACCTCCTAGTCGTATCCGACTAGTACTCCTGTACTCAAACCGACATGTAACCCTACCTCTCGGACTATATAAGGCGAGGCAGGGACCCCTCCTGAACATACGCAATCAATCAAGCTACACGCTGCATACAGGACGTAGGGTATTGCGCATACTGTAGCCCGAACCTGTCTAAATTGTGTGCCTCGTGTCTTACCATCGGGTTCCAGATCTCGGCGAGCCCCACCATCGTCTACCTCGGGTACTCCCCTCGGTAGGTTGCCGGGACGACATACCGACAGTCACCTCTTCTTCTTCTTCCTCCACTACCACCTCCTCCGGAGGAAGCGCCTGTCACATATGGACGCCTGGGATCTACACGGACTTCATCCGACCCAGGTGGCGGGGGCATCGAGTAGAAAAAATCGACATCCTCCTGCATATCAGCAAGAAGGCAGCTATCGTTCGACTACTTCGACAAACAAGTACTCGGGGGCACCGTCCACGACTACTAACCTGTTTGGGAGGATTCTCTGCACTGAATTCTCTCACTGTGGCTGCTGGAATCTTCTTCAGCTTCGGGAACATCTTCTGCAGCCGCTCCATGACTTCATCATTGGAAAGCTCTTCTAGCGACATACGTGATGGATCCTGGAGCCCTAAGTACTGGTAGCCCAGGTTGTCCATCTACATCAAGGGATGTATCATTCGCTTCAAGAAACTGAAGGCTACTCGTTCAGCCGTCAGTCCCTTCGCCTTCAGCCTGGTGATCCGCTCCAGCAGTTCCGGTACTTGATGACACTCGTTGAAGTTTGGCTCCTCGTTCCATATAACGTCGTGTACCGGTGCAAACATGCTTAGCTTCGGCAGCTGCGGCGGGTGGTTTGGGATGTAGAACCATTTGAATTTCCAATCTTGGTTGGAGTCCGGTAGCTTGTAGTTGAAGTACAAGTCTGACACTTTCTCCCGCATCTGGATGCCGGCTCCACCGACCACCTGCGGCGCCAGATGATTTGGCTGGGGCTTCACGCGGAATAGCTTCCGGAACAGCACCCAGTGAGGAAAGATCCCCAGAAATACTTCGCAAAAATGCACAAAGATGGCAGTGTGGAGGACTCCGTTCGGATTCAGATGGACGTGCTCGATCTTGTAGAAGTCCAGCAGCCCCCTGAAGAAATCTGATGTTGGCAGCCCTAATCAGCGCTTCATGAATCGCGCGAACATGGGGATCTCCTCTGGATTCTTCTCGAAGGGCCATGCATCCCCAGTGGCGGCGGTCCATCCGGCGATGGTTTTCTCCTGCAGCAGGCCGCTGGTCACCAGCAACTGGATCTCCTCCTCCTTCATGTTACACTTCTTCTAGGAGCATGCCTGATTTGGGGGCACTTTGGCGGTGACCTTTCCCAGCTTCGGGGCCAGTGGCCATTGCGGCGTTTCCTTCTTCTTCCCGCGGCTCGACTTTCGCAACCCTTGCACGCTGGATCCGGTGCTCTTCATCCTGTTGGTCACGAGCGTCTTCTGTCGCATTCGCTCGGGGGCTATGGGGAGAGTGGCAGTAGCGGCGGCGCAGTTAGGGTTTCAGGAGAGGCATGGGGGGAAGAGCTCTGTTTCAGATCTAGAATTGGGGCTGCGGCTGCGAATGGGTGTGGAAACCCTAAGGGGTCTGACCTCTCTATTTATAACTGCTCAATCAAGTGACACAGTGGGACAGATTCATTTATTTCCACGACTTGGCTGCTCTGGCTCGGGGGCTCGACTACTCGATGGGCAGTACTACCCGGTCAGTGAATCTGGATATCAACCATTGGCCACATTCTATAGACAGTTGACCCTTCAATCTGAGATACTACTCGACTTCAGGCTCGGGGGCTCTGTGCCACGTGTCCTTCGGTTTTACAGGTTTCTCCAGATTTTTTGGGATAAGACTGGTGCACATTTCAGATTGACCCTCAACCTGATTTTGCCGATTCAACTTAAGGCTCGAGGGCTAGACTCCATATGGAGTTCGATTTTGAAATCGAACTTCCATATGGTTTTTAAGACTAGGCGTGTACTATTGAAGATTTTCAGAGAAGAACTCGGGGACGTTTGGGAACTACTCGGAAAAGCTTCAAGACTACTCGCATGGTGTGCTGGAGTACATTCCAGCCTCATTGCAGCTCAAGATGAGATCGATGGCTTCGCTTGGAATACTTGGGGACGCTTGAGGACTACTGGTGAAGGCATTAGAGGCTAATTTCTCTATAGCACTTGCCAGAAACGTACTCAGAGGCTTGTCGTACAGATATCCATGGGCCCACCAGCCAGGTGGACCATGCCCGTACAGGGGACGAGTACCCCCGGGACTACTCATACATGGAGACGCGGTGCAAGACGGCGTAGTCTACATGGAAACTGCAGGATTAGTACTACAATAAGAAAGCTTCTATTGTACATAGTGTAAGCCTACCTCCTAGTCGTATCTGACTACTACTCCTGTACTCAAACCGACTTGTAACCCTGCCTCCCGCACTATATAAGACGAGGCAGGGACCCCTCCTGAACATACGCAATCAATCAAGCTACATGCTGCATACAGGACGTAGGGTATTACGCATACTGCGGTCCGAACCTGTCTAAACTGTGTGCCTCGCATCTCACCATCGGGTTCCAGATCTCGGCGAGCCCCACCATCGTCTACCTCGGGTACTCCCCTCGGTAGGTTGCCGGGACGAAACACCGACAGCGCTGCCCCCATCCTCCCCTCTAGTTCCGCAAGGCCGCGACTCACCGGGCCGCCCCCATCCTCCCCTTGGGCTCCGGCGGCCGTGCTTCTCCCTTCCCCGGCTAGCGCGGGCCCCGAGGCCAGCACGCGGAGGTCAGAGGGCGGCAGCGGTGCGCGACCCCGAGGCCCGCAGCTCTCCGGCGGCGGCGCTTCTCCCTTCCCCGGCCGGCGCGGGCCACGAGGCCAGCACGCAGAGGTCAGAGGGCAGCGGCGACGTGTGACCCCGAGGCCCGCGGCTCTCCATCGGCAGCGCAGATGGCTACCCTGCCCTCTCCGGCGAGTCACCTCCTCTCCGGTAGCCTCTCCTCTCTGCTTCGCTTCTTGCCTTCTACTGCCTGTGCACGCGAGTGAAGGGTAGTGAAGGGAAACTTGGGTGGGCCCAGCGGGTACAACTGCGGGTAGGCAAGCCGTGGGTGAAAAAAAATAATGTTTTTGGCAGAAACACTCTCCAAATTGTGATTCTATGGGTCTTCTATGGGTCCTCTACGTTATCCTCTTCTCAATTACTTGACGGATGGGACTGGCGTGAGGGGTAAGGTGGACCCGATTTTGGTGAGAAATATTTTCAATTATTTTCGCTCTTTATAGTATAGAATATAGGAGTTGACGCTTTGAAAAAAGAATGAAAAACCTGATAGGCTGGATGCTTTGTTTCCATCCAAAACGGAAACATATTTATGAACGCAGTCTAAACATCTTGATCGGTTTTTTCTCATTCTCACGATCCAAAAAATTATCCAAAAGAACTCTGCCACACTTAATACCTTACTCTGCCCAGGGACATCTCTCTTATGAAACGTGGAGAGGTCGGTGCGCAGCTAGGCATGCCACGATAGTAAAAAAAAATTCCACCCTCTGATCCGATCTTCACGGCTTATATTTTTACCGCTCCTTCGAGGCTCCCAACCCGCATGTTGCCTCGGTCCGGAAGGTTCTCGACTCTCCCGGACGGCCCGACCACCACCGGAAAAGATCCGCCACACCCTCCCCGTCGCCCATCAACTCCGGCCTCGTGCCTCCCCTCCCGTCGTCAGCCCGCCCGTGCTCGGCCATTTCCGCCCCCTTCCCCGTCCTCCGCTCACCATCTGTCACCGGCTCTTCGGGACAAGGCGCGGCGGTCGAGATCGGGCAGTGGACGCGGCGGCGCGCACGGGGGTGCTGCGTTCGCGGCGGTGGCGGCTTGAGCGCCGCGTCCACAGGACGGGGGTCACGGGGCCCATGGCGTGGCGAGCTCCGCCAGGCCGTGCCACCCCTGTGCCGGCCAGCTGCAGCCGAGGCCGAGGTGCGGCCAGACGCCACCGCTGCACCCGCGCTGGAGTCCGGCCTCCGGTGTCCACGCCCATACCGTGCTGCCCGGATTAGGCTGCCCTCGCATGTCGCCCTGTGCTGCGGCAGCTTTGCCGTGCGTCACGCCGCCCGGCTCTGACAGTCGCGGCCGGGCTGGACCCCGCGCCCCCACTGCCGGATTCGAGTACGGGAGTGGTCGTCGGCACGATGGGAGGAGCAGGAGAAGCAACACCTGGCGCCTCATCCCCAAGGTCGACGGCTCGGCGCTGATGAGCAGCCTAAGGAATGGTTCGATGTGCTCGAGCCCAAGGAGCTCTAAGAACTCGAGGATGACTGCTTCCTCGAGCAGTATAGGTAGCCCCTCTCATCAGAATCTTGGATTCAATCCATGTATGGGTCCTGATTGCTGACCTGTCATGCTGTCTTTTCTCCGTCCTTTTCTTGTCTGCATCTTGCGATCCTCCAATGCCTGTAACATTTGGTTTGATCTGGCTCACATGGTCAGCTTACATAATTCGCGTGCTACTGGTGACATATCCATTGCTGATCTGAAATCAACAAAGCTACTGCCCTTTGGATTGTGGGAATTCTAATGATTTGTTGTAATTCGATGTGTGCAGGAAAATGAGGCTTACAGAGCTCAGGGAGGCAGCAAAAGCTGGTTTCGCAGTATAGTACTCATTACCAGCTTAGAGATCGTGCCCGCAGGTGCTATCTGATGTCTGGGTTGTTGTTTTCCTCAAGATCGTGCTCGCAGGTGCTATCTGATGTCTCGGCTGTTGTTTCCTCAAGGACAAGTAGCTTTTTCTTCGCTCAGATTACTGCATCCCTTGACAGCTATGTTAACAATTATGCAACAGTATTTTATGATCGTTTTGTTTAACTTCTCCAAAAACTCAAATAGGAGTATATCTAATTCAGCTGTTGTGTTCCTCCAGTCATTTCATACTACTTCCCTTTCAGGAAACATTTAAAATTGAGATTCTTATCCTTAGTTTTCTCATTCTTTCGCTGCATGGATGCAAGATGACATAAACTCTCCTTTTTTACCTTACAGCTGAATGAAGGATATGCTAGAATTTGTGTTCATGCCACAAGCACAAGGAAATGGGAATACAAAGGGCCTTTTCATGATGGTCCCATCCCGCATGTTGATCTGGTATTAGCAGACCATGAGGTACACCTCCTATCCTGTTACTGCAGTGTCTATATAAGTGCTTTCCTCTGCTTCTATTATTCATTGTTAATTTTCTCCCTTTATCTGTCATGTGGAATTGTCATTATTTTTTAGAACAAGGAACACAATAACACTATCCCTTTTTCACTCAGTGTAGTTTTCATTACCCAGTATCGATGCTTTATTATATTGTTCTTCTGTCACATGCGAATGCAATATATAGTGTAGTTTTACTGTATATCTCCTTTACAGTCCTATAGTATCTATTTCAGAATTTTGTTTGTTTCCGTGCCGTCCTGCAGCTGTATAACTTTTGTATGCTTACTGTAAAGAATTAAAGGTTCAGGTCGATTCTCATGCTTTGATATTATGCCTCATATTTACAGCTTATATATCATTGATTTTTTAAATTCGCAGAATGGAAACAATTTTCTGCAACATCACTTGATCCTAAGAAAATGAATACTTATACTGCTTTCGCTCAACATAAATCAATTTAGTTACTTATGAAACCACAATTAATTGTTACTGCTGTAAGTGACTTTATAATTGAAGCACAGACAGTGGTAATTTACATACAGGGATGCTGTAAGCCTGTAATCATGTTCAACATGCTCTTTCCTTTCTCCCCTATTACTCAATCACACGGTTGATGCCTTTATATACACACTGGTCTCGTGTTTTGCAATCAGAGGTGGTTAATGAATGCTAGCATGGAGATTGGATTGGGTTTCCCAAGTGCATAATGGTTATTTCGTATCAAAGAAAGAAATATGGACCATGTAACCATCCATAGGTGAGTGTTCTTATTTTTTAGGCCTTTGACCACATTGCCTATGTTGCTACGGTTTCCATTCCACCTTTTTCGATCCTTGCATACGCTCCTTATCATTTACTAAAAATTTCAGGAAATGGTGTCACTTGGACACATAGCTGGTGACACGCGATCTAAAAATAGACATTCCGTTCCTTATCTTTTGTTGTTTAGGGGCCATTTGGATTGCCCCACAAAACCCGGTCCTCTAACGACGCCAATTACTGTTGTGCCAACTATCCTTACATTGCTGGTTCTACTGCTCCAATTCTGTCCAGAGTACTCTACAATGTTGCTGCCTACCTGTCAGTGTAGACTCCTTGTAATTTACCTCCATGTATCACCAACTCACCATTATTGTAAATTATGTGTCCATCAAAACCCTATCGTAACGCTATGACTGAATCACGTACCACCAACGTGTTTCAGTATCTTAGAAACAACTGCTGTACTCTACCATGGAGAGTCATCTTCTCCACATATATCTATGCATTTATATTTGCAATGACAATGTATTGTACTCATCGTGTAACTACTTAGGCGTTGATTTACTGGATTCAACCGCGCGCTTGGGCGCGCGCAAATCACTAGTGATTATAATTGCCACGAAACTCCACATAGAGTGCATTTGTTTCTCCCATGATTTAGCTATGTCCTTTGGTTGTTTCTCCAATCTTACGCACTACTAGAATACCTCACCTATAGCTACGCCATATTTAGAGTTAGACATGTTTTATTTGGTATTTATGGCTTTGTAGATACGCTTTCAAAAAGCAAGTTAGAAGCGTCTTCGTACGGATCGTGTCAGGCTTCGTAGAGATGAATTCATTAAGCGTGTCTACGAAAGAAAACAACGTTTCATTGACACATTTGATGCATGTCTACTCGCGTTGATACAATTTTAGAGACACATTTATAACATGCTTAGTGGTGTAGTTACATAGTATAGTAATGCTTCATTGTGTGTTAAAAATATAAAGACAAACTTCTAGATACACTTGTAAAATATGTCTACTAATTTATGAAAAAATCAAAAACTATTTCAGATTGAAGGACACCTATACATGATTATTTATGTGTAATATGTGTGGCGCGTAGGATTCGAACCCAAGATCTCTCGCCTCACACATAGCTTCCTTACCATCTCACCTACACAACAAATCTAACTTACATACGTATGTTTTACTTTTGAGTTCGCCTATGAAGAACCATTAGTACACTTATTTGATACATTTTATGACGTTCCTACATACTAGTCACGATTCAAAGCATGTCTAACCATGTATCATTTTGAAACATTTTTTACAATCATGTCAAAAAGTATCTTTACGTGACTATATACATTGTTTGATACACTTTGTAGCGTGTCTAGACAATAATGACACTTTAAATCATGTCTAACTTCGTGCCTTTTGAGATGATTTCTGTAGCGTGATAAAAAAATCTCTTATAAGACTACTAACGATGTAAACGTGTCTAATGTCGTGACACTTTGATATGTTATTAAAATCGTCTCAAAAATCATCTTTATGCACTAGCATAGAAACGCTTTCAAGGTGCGGTGCTACTATAATGTTGCTAAAGGGGGTTTTCTAGTACGTTTGGATCTCAAATTTGAGCAGCGGAGCTTAGGCACGGATACAGCGATGGTAGCAGGGGGCTCGAGCTCTCCTACCAGTCGGAATCTCATGGCACTACACCATACGATTCAAAAGTGTTTTCTCGGAGGCGCTTTTGTATAACGCCTTCTTTAGACTAAGTTGAAGCCATTTTCCTCCAAAAACGCCTCAAATGAACAGGGAATTTTAGGTGTTATCTCGAGACCACCTCAAAAGTGCCTGCAATCTGAGGCGTTTTGTGGCAACAACCCAGGGCTTCGAGGTGTTCTATCATTTGCAACATGATCCTCAAAATATTTATTATTCCACGTACACCCTTCCACCTCCTAGTCTTTACAAAAAAAAGTAGTATGGCCCCTCAGAAACGAGGTGAACAACTTTATCACCTGCCTGCTCACCACCGTACTCGTCGGCTCCGTCTCCGGTGCCACCGGTGCCATCTCAAGTAATTTGATCCAGAATCGTACTAATCTAATACCAGTCGTTAATCGAGGAGGGTAGTGGGGAAGGGATTGGAGAATTGTAGCAAGGATTCGCAGGCAGAGGGAAGTTTAGATTGTTGCAACTGTTGAGTACTGAAAAAAGGTTTCAATACACAAACAGAAATAAGGTTAAGGGACTCGGGATAAAAAGTGTTAAGTGGGAACTAACTAGGCAACGTATCCTATGAAAACCAGCTTCGTGTGCAAACTATGAAAACTCCAATCAGGAACACAGGATTCTTATCCGATGGCCAGATAGAGAGGTGGTCTATTTTAGCACTTAAACCCTCCCACCATTAGCTTTGCTAATCACAATTTTGCACAATTTTGGACTTAGATAAAGAAAGAGCTCGTGTGAATGTGATGGGAAGCAGCAGACGATTGTTGGAATCTTTGAAATTAAGAGTCTGATGGTCTCGACGCCCCATCGCGTCACTCGAAGCCCACCAGGAGGAGAGCCTTACAATTTATGAACATTATACAAGACATCGAGGTTGAACGGGTCAATGGCGTATCCAAGAAGATAAATATGAGCGCGAGAAACGTGGGCTCTGAATGGCAGTTTAGTAATTTGTTCGGATAGTCACGTTGCGGGCGTGAGCCGATAGGACATTTCTGTACAGCATATTCCTAGTAGATACTAGGGTTGAGAGGGTATTTGTGGGATGTAAAAGTGACCCTCGGGCACTATAAAAAGGGGACCCCTACCCCGTGTAAAAGGGATCGAACTTTCTCCGAAATATAGATACTTAGTTGGCAACGTATCCTATGGAAACCAGCTTCGTGTGCAAACTATGAAAACTCCAATCAGGAATGCAGGATTCTCATCTGATGGCCAGATAGAGAGGTGTCCTATTTTAGCACTTAAACCCTCCCACCATTAGCTTTGCTAATCACAATTTTGCACAGAACCCTTTTCCCGGATTTAATCTGGGCGCCCAGCTACGGAGGGACACGGGAGACTCCGGTAGCTCCAGCTCGGCCCTCGGTGGCCGCACCGGTGGCACGCCGCGGCACCGGTGGCCCTGGAGTTCGGGTGAAGGCGCAGCCTGACGCTGCTGCCGGCGAGCGCGTGCGGGAGCGCGGCGCAGCACGGGTGCAGGTCCTCGACGGGCTCAGGGGAAAGAAGATGGAGCAATCGAAGCTGGGCGCCATGCCGACCGGAGTTGCTGTCTGTTTGTATGCATGCGGCTTGATGATGAGGAAGGCGGACTCCCAACGCGGCAACGTCGGTGGGCTGTGGTTGTACAGATACTTGACTTGAAAGATTCTACCAGAGGTACTGCCCATCGCGTGCTTGCCAGTTAACGTAGTTGGTCCACGCGCCTACGTGGTGACGTTGATACATGCGCGCAGGGGCAAACCCCCCCAATTTTTAATTCTATGCACCCACAAGGCAATTGCACCCTTCCAATTTGCTCTAGCTTCGCCACTTTGCGTGCATGCCGGATGGGACAATGTTTCTAAAGAAGGGGACGTCACTAAAAGTGTTGGGTGTAGGTATCAAAAACCTGATTGACGAGGCCCAACGGCAATTTATGAAAGACGTTGGCAACCTCAGCGAAGTCAGCAGGGTGCTCGAGATTATGGGTGGTGCAGTCTGCCTGGTGGATCATCATAGGTAAAGGCGAAGCCGCAACGAAGTAGTGGTGCTTCCGTGGCTTCTCTAGCATTTGGGTTTAGGGTTTTATACCGTTCCGTCGTCTACCATCGGATTAGTTCCGCGCATCTCTCCAGCCTCCGCAACTTGTGGTTGTCTGTAGATGATAGGGACGACCCAGGTCTGCGAGCCCTGCTGGGTGGGTTGCCGGCCGGACGTACCTCAATTACTACCTCAGGTTGATAACACGTCATCCGTCGATGGCTTGCTACTGTAGCTAATATTACTGTGGTCGATGGCTTCGATCTGCAGGAACTTGAGACGTTGCTGGTTGTTAGGATGGATGGTCCAGTTGGTGATCAATGAGGACTCGACTAGTTTGCATGGTTCCAAAACAACGGACAAGTGCAGCAGATCAGTAGCACCACCACCCGTCCACCCGTGAAGCCGTGACGCCAGATCTCCAGGAGCTCGAGTTTGAGGTCCCCGTCAGGGCATTGTACAAGGATTCAAACGGTGGCAGCTACAATCTCGGGCTGGACTGCTGGAGTGCTTCCCTTTGCTTTGCAGTGTCCAAGTAAATGTCCACTGTCAGGATGCCTCTGCTGATAACGTTGAGAAGGCAGAGTCTGAGCTGAAGAACGCGGCACAACTCCACCCCAACGGGCCCACAATCAGAATCGAATGATGGGATCGAAATACGATGGTGTCACAATCTACCGTCTGCTGAATAATGTTCAATGTCCTTCTCCCAAGCATTAGCCCGTCTGGTAATTAATCTTCTGTTTTAATTATTACTCAGTTAGTCGCTCGCTCCTTGCACGATGGCATATATTGTTCGGTAGCATTCTATACATTACGTTTAACATTTTCACACGTTCATGTATCTGTTCTTGTGGCATGCAGCTTGTGTTGCGCTTAACAGATTTTATTTTTCTTAATGGCCCTATTGCAGGTTCAGCTTGGCTTGTTCGATGGCATGGTTAATTTCGGCATGATGGAATGGTGGCAGTTCGTACGTGTTACCTGTGCATGTTGACATGTCTGTATTTTTGGACCCATGTACTTTTTTAAAATATCGTGTGCACAATATTTTCATTGCTTCTTAGCTAAGAAAAATAACAAAAAAAAATCAAAACCTGAAAAACTACAAAAAAAAACTCATTTCTATATCATCGTCGGCCCATGATTGGATCATTGTTTTGAGCTTGGTGATAGTACTCGGGCGTCTTCGACAGAAATCCGTGTACGTTCGACGATCGTACAGGCCTTCCTGGAAGCAGTCGATGACCTCTTTGTCGGAGACATCGACAACGGTAGCTCGTTTGTTGAAGAATCGACGCATGAAGTTGCGAAGTGTTTCGCCTTGCTCTTGCTTGACTTGCATCAGGTCCATCCGGTTGCCAGCGCGGTCAAGAGCGCCAGCGAAGTTGCTAGTGAAGCGTTTCTTCAGGTCCGTCCAGGAATCGATGGATTCTCTATCCAATGACTCGAGCCAAGTGAGTGGTTCCTGCTCCATGGAGAAAGGGAAGTAGAGGCACTTGGTGTCGTTGTCGCCTCCGGCATTTTCGATGGCTAGGCCGTAGCAGCGCAGCCATTGCCTCGAATCTTGTTTGCCATTGTACTTCGTGATGCCCAGGGGTTTGAACTTCTCTGGGAGTAAGAAACCCCTGAGGCGTTTGGAGAAAGCTGGGAAACCATCCGTGTCGGCCTCGAGTTCCTTTGCGTGACGTCGAGCAGAGATCGTTGTGCGGGCGTCGTAGTTGTGCCTGGAGTTATAGGCACCGCTAGCATTGCTCGCCCCGTGGGAAGCGCCTCCGGGGGAAGGTCCTCCTGCGGAGGCTCCTCTGCCTCTTCTGTCGCGGTTGCGACTTGCTTCTAGGCGCTCGACGTCGCGGCTTCGGTTGGGTGTTGCACCATGTCCGCCGCCGCTGCTGCCATGGTTGCTCTCGTCGGGGCGTCTGCGATTGTCCCGGTGCAGCATAAAGTAAGCTCGCTCAGCTAGTTCAGCGACTTTCTGGGCATCGCGGTCTTGAGGCATGGATCGTCCGAGGACATTGATCGAGTAGATGCAAGCTTCTAGGGTGTCGTGTACCCGCTCGTCAACTGCTGCCAAGACGTTGTCGAGGTTGCGGCAAGGCAAAGCTTCGGCGAGGCGGTGATGGCGGTCTTCACGCGCGGCGTTTTTGCGGTGGCATGCTGCTTTTTGCTCATGTCTCCGTGGCAAGGGCGTTCGCCGAGAGTTCATCCGAGGTGACGTCCTCTGGGAAATGGTCATGTCGCGCACCATCCTCCCCGTCGACAGGCCCGAGTACCGCGAGTAATTGCCTGCTCGGGGAGTGACCTTCAGAGCTTGGTGAGACGAGCTCCGTGTCGCTGCCTTGTTGGTCTAGGTCGAGTGGCTCGCCCTTTTGGAATGGGAGAGTTTCGAGGCAGGCGACAAGGCGGGAGTTGTCATCCTTTATCAGAGCGAAAGGCTTCTGGTCCGGCCAGTAGACGAATCTACCTTCCGGTGTTGATGTGATGACCAGGCCCTTGGCGGGCCTGGAAAGGGGCTTCTCTTCAGATGAGTCTGACCCGTAGTCAAACTCGTATTCGTCGGGGTTGGAGTAGTAGCCAGACATGAAGTCCGAGTCCGAGAAGTACTCGAGCGCGATCTCCTTGCAGGGGCATTGGAGCTTGGGTAGCGAGGCCTGGTAGGCGGCGCTAGCGTTGCGGAGTCCGAAGAGAAGGTGTTGCGGGGGGAAGTCTGACTTGCACGATGGCTCAGGAGCCAGCTCGCGCGGGTCAGTCCAGGTGGAACTAGAACCCGAGTAGAGGTCGGATTCGAGCTCGTGCCCTCTAACGGTGTCAGAAAGCGAAATTCCACTGAAATCCTCGGTGAGATTCTCGACGAAACTTGAAAGTGGCGCGGGCTTCTTCTCCAGGGTCGGAGCGAGGTAGCGCTGGAAGGATCCATCTCCGTCGGCGATGCAGACCCAGGAGCCGAAGTTGAAGGTGTCAACTTGCTTGAAGGCGACGACGGGCTTGATGATGACAGGAGCCATCGAGTTCGCCAGTGGATCTTCGATGAGATCCCCTACCTGGCGTGCCAGCTGTCGGTGTTTGTACCCGGCAACCTACCGAGGGGAGTACCCGAGGTAGATGATGGTGGGGCTCGTCGAGATCTGGAACCCGATGGTGAGACACGAAACACACAGTTTAGACAGGTTCGGGCCGCAGTATGTGTAATACCCTACGTCCTGTATGTCGCGTGTAGCTTGATTGATTGTATGCATGATTGTAGGAGGGGTCCCTACCTCGCCTTATATAGTCCGGGAGGCAGGGTTACGAGTCGTTTGATACAGGAGTACTAGTCGAGTACGACTAGGAGAAGACTTATTGTTGATTACAACGCGTGCTTCCCTATTCTAGTACAGATCCTGCGGTATCCATGTAGACCACGCCGTCTTGCACCGTCGGCTACATGTATGAGTAGTCCTGGAGTCCTGTCCCCTGTACGGGCATGGACCACTGGCTGGTGGGCCCATGGATGTCTGTACGACAAACTCCGTATATGCAATTTTAAGGTACACTTCATTTCGCATAGCTGGTCCCAAGCCCAGAAAAAGGAGGGCCTACCTACGCACGTTGTTGAGATGTTGTAAAACTATGAACCTTTAGTTTCTCTTATTATTGTGTTTTCCATTCGTCGCATTCAGACTATTCACCAGCATGCAAAAGCAAAACACAACTGCCAGTGACGGATGGGAGTTCAGGTTTCGTGACACAGCGATGGTGGCTCAAGTCCTGTGGCGCCTGTGATTCCGGGTGGGAGAGGCCAATGATCGATCCTGGCATTGGCGGTTTCGACTTCAGCTTGAAGAACCTTTCCATCACTACACGAAGCGATTGTTTACGTCAGCTATTAATAACTTGTTTGGCTTTATTTCCTAGCTCGTCAATGCTGAACATGCTCTGTTTCCCAACAGGAGATCATCCCGATGAAGAGCATGATGCATGTGACGCGCCGAGGCCGTCAACAATGATGCATTTAGGACAGTTCATTGTTTTTGGATCTGGAACAGTGGAAAGTTAATTGATGGCATGGGTCTACTCGTGAGCAATTCGGCCTGATCGATAGGTTTACCTTTACCTGAATGGACTCTGTTTTTAGGCCCCGTCCTCTGTTTCAGTTTTCTGCATCCAGTCTTGTCTTGCAAGTCGATAGTTGCTTGCTGTAATCTGTCTACGCAAGATATATCAATTGATTCTGCAACGGCACAATGTGTTGACGTGTTGATTCATGTTGCAAGGCGTCTTCAGGCAGAGATTACGGATGCTTCTGGCTTTGAGGAAAATAGCTTTTGGTGCGCCGATCGAGTTGGTCTTTCTCTGTTAGCGTTTAATCTACAAACCCGTCTCCATTTGGTGGCCGAACTGCAAAGACTTGCTCGTCCATTCTTCCATTGCATACCCCATCAGCATTTCAAGGATGATGTGCCGGGTGCCCAAAAATGCGAACTTTTCCTTGCAATATTGAACCTTGAAAAGGTTACCTTTCGTGACTACTTGCAATTATTCTTTGATGAGGCTGAGTCATTGACAGCATACACAAACTATAAATTAGGAGTAGGAGATAGTAAGTGGCAGGTTAGGTAAGTACCCACTGATGAATGTCTGGCTTGGCGTGATCTGCTCTGCTGGTTCCACGAAGATGCCAATATACAGCAAGGACATAAGGCCAAAGGAAAGAACAACCAACAAGTGGGCTTGGTGCCGGCCGGCAGCTAATGAACATTGATGAACGGGTGGACTCGCGCGTTAATGTTCTACATCAAGCCACCCCAGCCAGCGCACTTCGGCTTCCAGGTAGCTGTAGCTGATCGCTGGGAAGATCCAAATCTTGGTGAGTTGAAACCTTTTCATTTGGAAAATGTTCACATACATGATCCAACATTTTAGTTTAAATAGAAGCATTTGATCGAGACTAATTTTGGTTAGCCTTTAATTATTTGTCCATTCAGAAGTACTTGCCTTGAAATATTTGTTTTTAGTTTCATTACGATGCAATTATCTGATACTTTTTCCAGATTTTGGGGTTCGGTTAGATCTGAACTGAAAAGTTTCCTATTGTTTTTCCTCTTGTGTCAGTTTGATCTGTAGTTGTATTAAAGAGGCAGGAAGCATGGACCTCGTGACGGGTGCGCTGGGCAAGCTCCCCACCAAGCTGTTGAAGCTGCTCAACAATGAGTACAAGCTGCAGACCGGCGTCAAGGACCAAATCAGGCGTCTGACTCGGGAGATGGAGAGCATGCACACCGCCCTAAGCAAGGTGGCCCAGGTGCCTCCCCACGAACTGGACAAGCAAGTCCAGCTGTGGGCTCGTGACGTCAGGGAGGCCTCCTACGACATGGAAGACATCCTCGACACCTTCCTCGTCCGTGTCGACGGGGACCCTAAGGAGCCACCTGATGCAAACAAGGTCAAACGGCTCATGAACAAGATGGGAAACCTCTTTAGCTTAACCAAGGGCAAGGCTCGCCACGAGATTGCGGGCGCAATCGATGCGCTCAGTAAGCAACTTGAGGAGGTGGCCTTACTGCGTGGAAGGTACACAGTTGATGATATTGTGCACAGACCAGCTGCTACGACAAGCATCGATCCTCGCCTCTCGGCTCTATACACAGAAGTGTCACAGCTAGTGGGCATCGATGAGCAAAGGGATAAGCTCATACAAATGCTAACCGGAGGGGATCACGGCATGCAGCTCAACCAGGAGAGGAAAATTGTATCTGTTGTCGGAGTTGGAGGATTGGGGAAGACCACGCTTGTCAAAGCAGTGTATGAGAAGCTTACAATTGACACCCGTTTCAAAGCTTTTGTTCCCGTTGGCCTGAAACCAGACTTGAAGAAAATATTGCGAGACATTCTCATTGATCTTGATAGGCCACGTTACACTACAGTCATTAATCTGAAAATACTGGACGAAAGACAGCTCATTGATGAACTCCGAGAATTCCTCTGGGACAGGAGGTACTACGCATCGCCCACCTAATATTTAAAACCAACTTTTCTATTTATCATCTTGTCCTATTGCCTTTTCCCGATAGTTTGCTAGCTATGCCTCTGTCAGCTTATTATACGTAGCTGCTGAAGTGTCTCCATTGCAGACTCTCTAAGTTGCTCAGTCATTTGACAAGCATATTAAACAATTGCACTAGTTCTACATCTTGGTCTGTTCTTGTTGTAGTACTAACTGCATGTGCTATCTTCAAATAATTCTATATTTTCACTAATTATTGTAAGCAGCTTACTTATTTGGCTATCCTATTGCAATATGTGCAGGTACTTCATTGTTATAGATGACGTATGGGATATTTAATCATGGAAAATAATAAGAAATGCTCTGGATGACAATGGCTTGGGAAGTAAAATAGTCATAACTACCCGCAAGCATGATGTTGCTAAGGAAGTTGGTTGTTATTATAAGATGGAACCGCTTAGCTATGAGAGCTCTAAAACATTATTCGACACAAGAATCTTTGGTTGTGAAGACAGATGCCCTATAGATCTCTCTGAAGTATCTGAAAAGTTACTGAAGAAATGTGGTGGTGTGCCATTAGCTATTGTTATCACATCTAGCTTGCTTGCTAATAAGTCAAGAAACATAAACGTGTGTAATGAAGTCTGTGAGTCCATTGGTTCCGGGCTTGGAAGCAATCACAATATGGAAAATATGAGAAAGATATTATCTCTTAGCTATTATGATCTACCATCTCATTTGAAGACTTGTCTACTATATCTAAGTATATTTCCGGAAGATCATTACATTGAGAAATATCATTTAATATGGAGGTGGATAGCTGAAGATTTTATCCAGCATGGAGAAGAGACTCAAAGTTTATATGAGCTTGGAGAGAGTTACTTCATTGAGCTTCTAAATAGAAACCTGATTCAGTTAGCAGGTACGGATCGTTATGGTAACCCCATGTATTGCCGTGTTCATGATATGGTGCTTGAACTAATTTGTTCCTTGTCAAGACAAGAAAATTTTGTTACCATTGTACTAGGTGATAGTAGGCAAAGGACAAATCCTTTTGGAAGTAGGAATGTTCGGAGGTTATCTCTCCACAATAATACAACTTGGCCAACAATGGAAATGTCAAAATTGAGGTCCATTGCTATCTTTAGTTCTGCTATAATTAGTTCGATGTCACCTCTTTCATGTTGCATTGCCATCTTCTGCGTGTGTTGGATCTCCAAGATTGCAATCTTAAGGACCATCCAAACCTGATGTTTGTTGGGAACTTATTTCACCTGAGGTATCTAAGCCTAGCACGAACTTTATATGGTGGTGAGCTCCCAGTAGAGATAGGGAAGCTAAAGTTCTTGTAGACCTTGGACTTGTTTCAGACTCTAATAGCCGAACTGCCGTCGAGTATTGTAGGTCTAAGACAATTGATTTTCCTACGTATTCCTGAGCGTACAAGGCTGCCTAATGGGTTGAGGTGTCTAACATTGCTAGAAGAGCTTTGGGACGTGAGTGTGGAATCTGCATGCATGGCGGAAGAGCTAGGCCATCTAACGCAACTGGGGATTCTCTTTGTCCGCCTCAAAAAGGACAAGGATGGCAGATGGGATGAAAACCTGTGTACAGCATTTGTGAAATCCCTAGCAAAACTGCACAAAATCAAAGAACTAAGGACAGTCTAAGTGGAGTTTCATGAAGGATTTCATGACATTAAATGTGCTGACGTGGCGAAGAGAGAGAATAAGAGAGTTTCATAGGATGTGAGGAGAGTTTCATCCCTATGAAACTCCATTGACACATTTACCTAGTTTTCAGTCTAGGTAACTGTGCTCATGAAACTTGCACTGAGACTGGCCTAACAGTACACACAAATGACGTGGCAGCTGACCTGGAAGGCTCGGTGGAGTCCCTGGGCAACCTGAGCTTTCTTCGTATTAATTGCACCACTTTCTTGCCAACATGGATTAGCCCAACATCGCTTCTCTTTCTGTCCGTCCTATTTATAGGGATGGTTCAAGTGAGAACGGATGACATCCGAGTCCTCGGGATGCTGCAGGCTCTACGTTATCTTGAAGTACAAGTGACTGGAGTCATACAAGTGCTGGAAAGGTTCGTAGTCAGCACTGACGCTTTCCCATGTGTATCAGATTGTATATTCTACGGTTTCTCAATGGCTCCGTCGGTGTTCCCACGTGGAGCTATGCCCAGGCTTGAAAAATTCAGTTTCTCTATCCGACTTGAGGATTTCACTGCCGGCAATTTTAATGGTGACGACCTGGCCTTGGGCCACCTCCCGTGCCTACGGAGTATGCGTGTTGACCGTCGTGGAAAGAAGGATGTCAGTGAAGAGGTGGTGATGGAAGTGGAAGAGAGGTTGAGGCACGAGGCGGATGTCCATCCCAACCACCCCAACATTGAAATCGATCGATATTATTTCTATTGGAGGCCCATGCCTGAATAATGCAAGTACGTACCTACTCGTCTTTTCTTCTGCTGCTGTTTGTCTGCTAATGACTACGTACTAGAGTTTTAGTTCATCCCCGTCTGTCTTACCATGGCATTTTGCATGTGCATGCATGTTAGCTGCTTATTAGCATGTTCTTGATTTGAGAAAATCCAGGTGCGGTACGTACTTGCACAAACTTACCTAGTTCCCTGCTTGCAAATCACACGTACGGATGTCTGTCCTTGTCAGCAATCACGAGTCATCTCTATTCTCTAATAATTGGGGCAAATTATACGGCGGATGGTGGGTCAGATTATTTAAGTGTAGCTTTTGGTGTGCAGGAGGAATGCTATCACTCACGTGGTAGAGAAACTCGTACGTACATCTATCTATTACCAGGTTGCCTCTCGATGGTACGTACTTACTGCTGCGAGCCTGCGATGATTATTCAAGACTAGCTAGCTTGTCCACCGCTCCGACCTGCTCTCCCACAACATCGACGGCCGCTTTGCTGGTGGACACCGAAGCTGCGATCAAGCAGGAGGTGAAGGTCATGTCGTCTCCCCTCTTGTTGTGGATTTGGAACACTGGAAATTAAAGTTAGTTGATCGCATAGGTGTGCTTGTGTGCAATTAGGCCTGATCGATAACTTTATCTAAATGGACTCTGTTTTTAGGCACCGTCCGACTCTGTTTCTGTTTTCTCAATATCCTGTCAAGTCGATTGTTGGTTGCTACTGGTGCTACTGTTTCACGTTGAATATATTTCTTGCTGTAATCTGTGTACTCAAGATATGTTAATTGATTCTTGAACGGCACGTACCAATTGATAATAGATAATTAACGTTTGGAGGTGCATAAGTGTATGCCGGGTTTACTCATGTTGCAGGGCGTCTGCAGATTAACAGAACCTCTTTATCACGTTCCTTACACTCGCACGTCACTGATGCAAAAAGCTTCATCTGTCAGCCAAGGCAAGCAAAGTGACTCGAATTACGGAGCCAAGACCCGACCAGCAAGTCTTCTTGACATGGACGAGACGCCAATCTGATCACCAAGCTCAAGGCCTTGCTTGATAATCTGACGAGGACTGTGGACAGTCCACATGTCAAGCAAAGTGCAGCCGTATGCAGACCGGCGTTGGCTGCTGCACCATCCACACAATGGCCTGCCGCCCTGCACACGGCACGATCAGGATGTCGGTAATGCAGGGCCTGCCGCAGCTTGTGCCTGCCCTGTTGCACTGCTTGCTCGACGCTCGTGTCCTATCCCCGCTGCTCGCCTGGAAGCAAAAGGGATTGATCTGTTTCGCTCATTTCGGGCGGACAGGATAATCTGCATCTCAAAAGGGATTTATTTGCCTTCTACAACGCTCGGGTCGTCCCCCGCGTGGGCGACCTGAGCGAACCCTAACCCTAGAGCCGCCCTAGCCCCCCACCCTCCACCGCCTCGCCGCCGCCCGAGATGGGCCGCTAGGAATCCGTGCGCGTCCTCAAGGAAGGCAGCGGCGAGGTTTTCGCCAGGGAGACTGCGAGCGTGCTGCGCGGGGAGGCCGTTCAGCGGTCATGGCGGCGGCGTCGCGGTGTGGCGCGGCGCGGAGGGAACACGATGGCGCCGTGGTCGAGGAGCCGGATTGGTGGAAAAGGAAAGTGTGTGGTGGTTGACTTCCCCCTGCAGCGGCAGCGAGAATCTCCTGGCGCGGCGGCGACGGTCGGCGGGGCCGCCGGGCCTTGTCGGCGGAGGGGCCTGGAGGCACTAGATCCACCACCCAGGAGGGCTGATCTGGTGCCTCCGTGCCCGAATCTGTGTGTCCCGGCCGTGCAGGCGGCCGGGAGTGCGGCGGGCAGCGGGGCTGATGGAGGGGGTAGGGGAGGCAGGTGCGGCGCTCTGCTGTGCTGGGGCTTCCCCTTTCTCCTCTCCCCTTCCCCCGACAGGTGCTGCGCGGTGGCGGCTACGGTCATCTTCGGTGTTCCGGCCGTGCAAGCGGCCGGGCGTGCGGCGGCGGCGGAGGCGATGGCGCGGCAGACGGCACATTCTTCTTATATGATGTGGCAGTGCTCCTACCTTTAATTTCAAAAAAAAGAATACTCTCTCATAATCCACCAGACGTCTTGTTGGTCTGGCTGATCAACCACTAGCCAGCAGTATTTTTTCTCACAGCAGATCAGCACCGGTCACCAACCATCAGCCAGCTAGCAGTATTTTTCTTTCAGAATAAATTAGCACCAGCCATTAGCCATTAGCTACCAGCCAGCCGAACAAAGCGGTTCCTAACTCCGTTTACACGGACAAAAACTGGTGTGATCATCCTAGAAAACCGATTTTACTAGTTTCGTCGAGTGCACATCTTCCCTTAGTTCTAACTCCCTTGCCCGAATTCTTAATCGAGCATTCTACATATGGATTTTCATCACCTTTGATGGAAAACCAGTTTGTCCAGCCATGTCAATTTTTATAACCAACAAGATTATTCTAACATACTCCAACATATATGGTTGGGAGTCAAAAGTGGTATTTCTTTGATTGTAATGAAGCAATCAAACATCTCTTTTTTAATTGTCAACTTGCTAAAGATATTTAGAGAGTTGTTCAGATTGATATTGAGTTAACCCCACATACACCAATAGACATATGATTCGAAATTTGTTAACATATATTGCAAAAAAAAAGGAAAAAAACGTTAACCTTCGTGGGGTGGCAGCTCGTATGTTGGCTATTTGGTGTACAATAACGATTTGGTGTTAGAGAAAAAAGCTTCAATTTGTTTATGCAGGTTACTTTTCGAGGAGCATATTGACTGTGCTTTTGGACTTTTGGTCTCTATTTGTCGGATTTTGAGGCCCGGACAGTCCACAGTGGGATACCCGCGTAGTTGATTTGTAGGTAGAGAGAATCGCGGAGCTAAGAACGCTAATGGTGAATCGACAAGCAGAAGGTTTTAAATAGGTTCGGGTCTCCGGAGAGTAAAATCCTATGTCATGTTTGGTGGATTTTATTGCTGGGTTCCTGTGCGCAGAATGAACGTGTGTCGCGATGGTCTGGTATGCCCTGAAGAGGGCGGCCCTGGTCGCCTTATATTGGCTAACGATCTTAGGCTAGAAGTCGGTTTGCATCTAGTACTAGGCCCTGTTTGTTTGGGCTTTCAGCCAGCTTCTGCCCCCAGAAGCCGAAAATCCAAACAAACGGTCAGCTTTCAGTAGGCCGAAAGCTATGGAAAGCCTCGATACAAAGGAAAGCTGGAAAGGAGAGAAAAACGTGCTTCTGGCGAGCTTTCGACGATATTTACCCGCCTGCGATCGGTAAAGAGGTGAATCGGTATGTTTCTTTTCCTCCCGGCCCCTTTCTCCGCATCGGGCCGCCGCTCGCCTCCCTCCGCATCGGCGTGCCGCCCTCCTAACTCTGCCTCAGGGTGCCGCCCTCCTCGCTCCGCCTCGTGGTGCCACCCTCCTCGCTCCGCCTCGGCGCGCCGACCTCCTCCCTCTGCCTCGGGCCGCCATTGTCCTCCCTCCACCCCTGCTCGTCCTTGTCGCCGCCCTGCCCGTGCTCGTGGCCACCACCGAGCAAGGGTCAGGAGCAGCGCCCGGCGCGCCCCCTGCAGATCCGGCCTTGCATCGTCACCCTCCCCATCTTCCGGCTCACAGCGCCCTTGCTCGGTCCTGGCCCCACGCAGGGGAAAGCTCCGCCGTGAAGGAGCACGGCCCCAGGCGCTGGTACGAGTCGTGCAGCACCGGCGAAGCATCCGGCTTGTGCGGCTCCCCTGCTCTGCCTACCCGTGCAGACCGGCGGGCAGCGGTATTTCCCTTCTCCAGGCTGGCGTTGTCGATCTCGTGCTCCTGGATCTTCAACGGATTCATCGCCTCTTCAATGGAGATGCTGCTGCCCGTGGAAGTGATTTGACTAGGGAAGGTGATTTTTTCCTATGCGATTTGGGCACCATGTGCTGGCTAGACTCGCCGGAGCAGCGTCGGAGCATTGCCGCGTCGGCCACCGCTGCGCCCGGCAACGCCTGCGTCTGCCTTGTCCACTCGTGGGAGGACGGAGGAGGAGAGAATGACGTGTGGACCCTACAAAGCAGGCATCCCCATCTCACCACCTAGAAAGCTTTGTTGCCAAACGGACACCAGCTTTCAGAAAGCTGGCTTTCAGAAAACCAGTCCTCCTAGAGCAAAAGCCAAAAGCCAGCTTTTGGAAAGCAAAAGCTCAAACAAACAGGTTACAACATGGAAAGCTATCCGAGCTGATTTGATCTATGTAGCCTGCCTTGACTTGCACGTCAAGCAATCTTCATGTCCTTGGGCCCGCGCGCCTGGTCGGACGGGCCCACTGTCAGGTCGGTGGGTCTTCTGGCAGGTCGGCCCCACTTGTCAGGGTCGGCGGGGAGTCTGGTGGGTGGGGACTCATGCGGTACCCTTATATTGAGGACACAATGGAGACCATCTGTTTGGCAAACAAAGTCGCTTTGGATATATTAGTCAAGAATGGATAGAGAATTAATAATAGACTATGCTTTTGAATTTTTCATAATCTGTGTACTCGTTTTCCAAATTTTGGTGTTGAGCTTCTAAGCTGAGATGGTATACGAATTTGGTTGTGTGCGGTTGCACATACCGGAACCATTTCCTTTATCTAAAAAATATGCTTGTAAATGGCCTGTTAATATAATTTAATTAAACTCAAGATTTTGTAGTCATCTATATACACATATCATTCAGATCAGATGCTGAACTGGTAACATTCGAACTGAAAGGTGCCATCAGTCCCTATAACTAATAGCAAATTAAGGAATAAAAGCGAAGTTGGAATTAAAAAAACAATATATGTACTACTGCTTGATCTTTTACTGTTTTACAGACACGGTTACCATGTGGAATTGGGTGGTAGGACGGTATTTTTTTTTTTGACATCAGTAGGACGGTAAATTGGGAAACGATTCCGACGACCCTGTAGTTGTGCGAGCGGTCGCACGGCTGAGCGGACACCGCTGGAGTAGGAGCTGCTGGAGACACCGATCAGGCCACCATCAGCAGCACTCCTCAATAATGGTTGCCAGCATGGTCCCGCAAGACTTGACTTGATGGAGTCAATTTCCTTTAATGTATAGGAGTGCCTTAGGGCTATTTCCAGATTTAAAAATTTCGGTTTTGATCGGGTGATTTTGGACGGTGTCTTGAGTCCGGCGTTTCGATCGGGCCTCAATTAACTCAGCGAGCTAGCGTGCCTTGTAGGAAAACATGACCAGTTCGGCTACCCCGATCAACATCTACCAGTACTACTCACCCAAGCCATTGTGACTCGCCTAGTCGCCTCTAGCTACAACGCCGGCCGTCGCCATCGTCTCACTCGCCTCTCCATCTATCGCCACAGCAACGCCGGTTCCTGTTTATATGTTATTAGACAGTTTAAATCCCATCCATCCAAAAGGATGTGTCGGGTGATTGGACAGTGAGCTGGAATTCTCACAACATATCATAGGAATTAGTATCCACAGTCAACTATGCGATTCAGATGCTTGTAGCTACAAGGTTATTTTTCTCTCGTTATACAATAATAAAAAAGAAATTGGCTCTGGAAAATGCAACCAACAAACAAAAAGACAACAAGACAATAACAGGACGACGGAGACTATAATTGCCAACAATGGTAAAAACCTGAAAGCAACGACGGAGCCTAACAGAGAGGCAAAGCAAAAACCTGCCACAAGATATCAAAAGTCACGACGTTTCACACCCATGAGTGAATTGAGAAGGTCTTGTGGAAATCGTTCCTATACCACGGTGTCCATAAGTAGTGTCAATGTTGCCAAATCATCAAGACATCGGCTCTAGCAATTACACCTCCAACATGATTTCTTAACATAGAGCTGTGATGGCAGTCCCAATGGATGATTTCTAGTTGAAGTCTCCAAGACTAATTAATGTCTATGGAAACTATCCTTTCCAACCCATGGTTTCCATGATAGTATTCATTCAAAGGGTAAATTAAATGCCACACTAAAATGAGATGGATCAATTGTGCAACTCAGTACAATACCCGCTGCCGCATTTGTACATGTTCAAGAAGACAGAACATACACCGGCAAAGAAATGAAAACCAATATGCTTCCAAAAACTATATATTTCCAGAACGATATATAGCAACCCATAGTTATGTTACCAGAACCATACTAGTTAATAATAGCAATCAAGAAATAAAAATAATGAGTAACACATAGTTCATAACACAGGAATCCTCCAGGAGACCAATCAGGTTGCAAAATTACAGAAGCATCATCTCAGCTTCATCTATGTTTCACAAGAATCCAGATTTCCTCAAAAACCAATCAGGTTGCAAAATTCCTTCATAAGGCATCAAGTTCCACATCAGGAGTAGATCAATTATTGGGAAGCTAATTCATGGCAACGAAGCAATTGATTCAGGTAGTCATCAGATCAGTCGCGAACGAACAATCGAGGCTCCAGGTCATGAGATCAAGCAATGGCACTACTCAAGTCTGGCCCTCGTCGGTTCTGAATTCTGAAGTTTGGTCCTCACCTTGAGTCGCCCGCAGAACTGCAAGCAAGGTAGTGGCAGTGCGTCCGCCGCCTGATGAATCCTCGTCTCGCTGAACCGGGCGCCTGGGAGCATCCCAGAGCCCAGCACGGGGAGCTCGCCGCCGCAGCCGACGAGAAGGCGTGCAGAGAGGCCAGACTAGAGCCGACCTTGGTGGACGACACCAGCATCCTACTCGCCGGTGAGCTGCGTGCCGCGGGATAGAGCTGTGCATCGCGGGAAAGCTGCGCGCCACGAGGAAGGAGCTGCGCGCGGGGAGGAGATTCGCGCGGGGAAGGAGTTGCGTGCGCGGCGGTGGAACATCGGATCCGGCCGGAGGGGGATAGAAATGACTGGTTTCTCCCCATCGCGGTTTTCATCATTTCCAGGCATCTCGGCAGTGTAGAAACCGTTTCTTCATTTTCTCCTCTCTCTCTCTTCATTAACACACATGCCACATCAGCAAAACGCTGAGCTGTCAAGGTAATAAATGAGAATAGAAACCACAATAAATTCCCTATTGGGACTGCCCTGATAAAGTTTCTCTCCTCTCTCACTCCTCTTATTCTTCGTTGGAGATCGTGTCAACACCATGCCTTGTATACGGCCCGGTTTCTCCATATTTTTACATCTCTCCTCATTAACTCTCTTACCACCTTAGCTTTTTGCCTACATAGCACCATATTTAATGCTATGAAAATCAATAGAGGTGGAGGCTTGGAGCTGGGCTAAGGCAGTCTGCACAATCTTTAATTGCATCATCACTGGGCCTTCCACCATTCCGCATGAATCCTAAGTCTTCTAGGTCAGTCTCAATGGGAGTGTCATGGGAATTTCATGGGCATTATGAAGAGAGAGGAGATCAGAGTTTCATCCCCGTAAAACTCACTTGGCACAGTTACCAAGTCCCACAAAATTCAATGAAACTTGCATTGACCATGTTATGGATTCATGGCAAGACACATTTGATTATGTAGGTGGAATACAAAGGCAGGTTACCGTATATCAATTCATAAGTTACCTTAGACATTACGTTGATGCCCGATCCCGTGTCGCAGACAACTCGCTGGAAGTTCCACTGATCGATGGAGCAGTGGATCGATGGTACTCTAGGGTCATCTAACTTTGGCAGCAGTGGTGAAGGAAGTAGGTTCTCGTGTTCTGATTGGATTGTGTTGATCATCCAAACTTCCTTCACGTGTGATCGATGTTGATTGTTCTTCTTGTTTCTCCTTCTGTTTCTCCTCTTCTTCTCGACAGCTGGCTTGTATTCTTGAGGGTAAGGATATTGGGGGTGTGCAGGAGTTCTTAGGACCTTGTTCTTGAAACTGAATCTCTCCCTCTTCCCGTTGATGGTAAAGACGATCTTCACAGTGTCGGCGTAGATGATGGCTTTGACTGTGGCAAGGAAATGACGTCCCAAAATGATTGCGGCGTTCTCGCTTCCCCCAGTCTCGACAACAGCGAAGTCGGGGTGTGGATTACAAAGGACTCAATAGTGCTATCACCACCATAATCTACCACACGACCCAGCATGTAGGGTGCAATCGCAGGTAAATACAGTATAAGCACCACACTTACACTATCTTTACCACTCACCCATGATAACAGATGATCTAGGTGAGGGCTATACAACTCCATACACAAATATAAAGGTAAATCAACTATGATAAACATGTAATCATAATAAACACCAAAGCATATAATCTCGAATATAATCATGGATAAGAACATATGTCTCTACAGCAATTGTAAAAGAACTTATAAAGAAGAACTTACAAAAGTGAAGCTAGATCAATATCTCGACCAGCTTCTAGACGATCAGGAGCCAAGTAGACGCCTTGCCTCCTCCTAGATCTAGACTAGTTAGCTACTTTCGCTATATGGTGTTTCTAGGGTGTAGGATGTCTGACTTGATGACTTGATGTGATTGTATGAATTTCATATTTTGATTGCCTTCAACCAGGGGGTCTGGGGGCTGCTTATATAGTCCTGAGGAGGTGCCATGCGCCGTACGATCAAACCAACCTAATATACGGTTTAGATTGATCCTCATAGGCGGTGGAAGAACATTCCAGAAGTAGGGCTGAGGTGGCGCTCGGGGGGGCCGGTCGGCTCCACCACTAGGCCGATCGGACTGGGGTGGGCCCCCTCGGGGCCTGCTTCGGCGTGGCAGGTTCTTGCCCCTTCCAGATGCTTCTTTCTTGCAAGCCAAGTCACTTTGAGTTCCGGAGTCCTCTGGAGTCTTCTAGAATTGTTTCTTTTCCTATTTTTCTGATTAGTCCCTGCAAGACATAGAATTCTCCAAAACTCCAGGAAAACTGTTAGTGACACCCTATTCTAAGTTGGTATTAACAATTATGCCCTTTTCTCATGTTTGATTGACTTATAAATATATAAGATAAAATGTGTCAACAACAACTTATTGATGAACTCCAGGAATTCCTCAAAGACAAGAGGTATGCATACCACCCCCATCATATCCTATAGTGCTAATCATAATCTTATAATAATCTTTTCGGAAAAGTTTATTTGTAGTTCAATTGTATGTCCCTGCCTGGATGCAAGTACCTACTCTTCTCTTCTTCACCTGTTTTTCCGCTAATGAGTAGTGAGTAGTACGCTGCACGTTGGCATGGATATCATGGTGTTGATCGCCATGTCATTGGTTAGTCGTTCATCCCCATCATATCTTACCCTGGCATTTCGCTTGAAACGACGCGAATTCCCGCAACGGAGAATCCAAGCCTCTGCACCTCTGTGATAGTCCCAGGAAGCGGCTATCCCGTGCAATCCCTGTCTTAGGTAGTACAAAACCATACAAAACGAATAGAACCATACAGTCATATAATATTATTATAACATCAGAGTACATCTCTTCGACACATGCCGGGTACAAGTCCCTCGGGACTGAATCATACAAGGAAAACATCTACGCAGTGGATCTCATGAAGCGAAGTAGACGCCATCTCCTCAGGCAAGCTCGAGCGAAGGACCACCCTAGTCTTCCCAACCATCATTGTCGAAGTCGTACTCTGGTTCCTCAGCTGAATGGCCACCGTCTACCCGATAAGCGGGTAGGTCATGTCAGCTTCCCAACAAAGAGCAAAAGCGGTGGTTGTATTCTAGTATGCATGGATAAGTCTATATCTGGCTGTAGAAAGTTATGCAGCAGCAAGCAGCAACAATCAAGGTATGCAAAAACAGCCACGAGGTAAACACCTCCAAGGTCCACACCTCCGGGGTAAACACCCCTCAACAAGGCCATCAACACCAAGCACCAGATCTCATCCCAGATCCAGCTCCCAACTCTCATCTGCGATGTGGCAACACCTGCTCCTTTCCCACATCTCAACGGGCATAGCAGGGCTCACACAAGCAGCTCAAGAGAAGAGTGTCTAGTCAAAGTAACAGATCAGTGGACACGGATTATAGCTATAGGTTTATACCCTCTGCAGAGGTGGTACAACTGTACCCGCCCGGATAGGGCTAGAGCGATAGCTAGTCGCTCCAAACCCTACCTAACCGCCGGAGAATCTAGTAGGTGGATAGCGTCATACTGCATCCTCGAGTCTGGAACCGTCCACAACTGTAGAGCACGTTTGCTAGCTGAAGTCCTTGAAGTTGTGAGGCCATCCCCAGCTCAACCGGGGCGACGCCTGCTCGGAGTAAGTCGAAGTCGCACCTCCCAACACGATCGCTCTGATCCGCCTGCAGGCTAACTCTATCTACCACTACTCTCAGACCGAACCTCACCCATAATGTCGGTGAGTGGTTTGTACGTAAGTAGTCCAAAGAAACATGATTAAGCTGACTCGGTCCTTAGGGCGCGGAGCGAGCCCTCTCCATCTTCCATCCCGAACGACACGCCGCTAGCGAGGGGGCCCAGAACACATCCCCTCCTAGACGAGCGTTCACAACCAGTAACCTGGCTCGCTCCCGCTAAAACACAGCAAGGGGTCACACGCACCCAAAACTCATGCTAGAATCCACTGGGATATACCGATCCCGGTTCCACCTGGAATTCCTTCCATATCTCCAAAGAAGATAGTAGTATATGGATAGTGTGGTTGTATGTCACACCCGATTTTCCGAAGAAAACCAAGTGATAACTATATGTATGCCAGGATCTAGTTTCATACATATAGTGACATCATAGTGAATAACAGAAACAATATCACGTAAAGAAAGAGAGATTATCAGAGATTTACAGCGGAATCCTGGGAAATAATGGCTCCAAACTTCACAGGCAATCGACTGGGGGTTGCGTATGCCTAGTAACATCTTCTGAACATCATACACCTTCTTCTTCTTCTTCTTCTCTGAACAACGGTTTAGCAAGGGTGAGCACACTTATGGTTGGAGCTCAGCAAGTGGGGGAAGATGCAAAGCTATCAAGGATAGGTTAAGGTTTTGCAGCGGTTAGCATTTTTAATGTTGGTCAAATTTTATTAGCAAGCACCTATTTACTAGATGTAAGTTCATACCAACCCACTTAAGCATTTAGGAAAGCATATCATTTCAAAACCATATGAAAACCACGATTTAATTCCACCTTTATGTTTGATTATCATGTGAGGGTCCAGGCCGCTCTTGACCGTGAGCACGGCTGATCGATCAGTTTTACACTCTGCAGAGGTTGCACACTTTCACCACAGTTCGCGTAAAAGTTCCGAAGAACTTTGAACCCAACCACGCATGTGCTGATCAGGCACAATACCACACTTCCGAGGTGTGATTGCATATGGACGCTACGAAGCCTTTACAAAGGTATGCAGAAGACCAACAACCCGCGACAGTTACAGCAGCGGAGCGGACCATAACCCTCCCTAGTGGACAGCACCTTAGCAAAGGCTGCGGCCAAGAGGACGGGGCTATACCCCTTCAACTCCGGCCCCCTGTGCTCCTTTCGGATAAGGTTGTCAGATAATTCCACACTCCTAATTAATTGGCTAAGCCAGAGCCATATGGACTGTGGTTGCACTGTTTTCCTGGGTGGTTCTCCATGTTCCGATTAATTCATATGATCTTGTTATTAACCATAAGCATCATCTTTCACCATAGTTACCATGATCAACATTCATCTTATTGCAAAAGATTCATTTGAACCATCCCAAGGTATAGCAACTAAGCATTTCTACCCAAAACATTTATTTAAAAGGGTTGTTCAAGGTAATGGGGATAAAATTCTAGTCATGTCCTTAAAAAGGTAATTTCCCATCAAATTTATTCAATACAACATTTAAATGTAAACTTAGTTAACATGCAATTATTTAGGACAAAGAGGAATATGCAGAGGGAGAAGTCCACTTGCCTTTCTCAACACAAAGCTACTCTTTGCTCTTCTGCTCTTGCTCTCTTAATCTTCAGAACTTCTGATCAGCAGCTCGATCTTCCACTCGAAGCAAACATCGGGCACAAACATGCAAAGCAGACAAACAAGAACGACTAAGAGCAGTACACCAATCAAAGAGACATGGTTTGGTTCTAGGATCCCGAACGCAAGAAACGCTGAGAACGAAACTATCGAGAGATTTGGATTATAACACACAAAGGCTATGTGCTTGATTTATTTTAATTAAGTAAAACCATGCACATAGGATATTTTATTAAGCAAGTTATATTTGTATTTAAAAGACGATGTAAGCCTAGTCCAAATTTATTTATAAATATTCAAGTATGATTTATGCAAATTAAACATTTAATTTAAAAGAAGCATGTATAACATCTAAGCATACAACTTTATATTTCGAGTTGAACTAATCAAATTATAATTCAAAAACATGTTTATCTTACTTTTAGCCAAATTAATATTTAATTATGAAAACACGGGATAGCCTTATGTTGCTTTTATTTAGAAAGCTAATTGAATATTCATTAATCAATTTAACATTTATATTAAGAAAAGACAAAGCGTAACTCTAATATATTTTATTTAGAAAACAAGTTTAATAGATATTAATCAAGTTAATAAATTCTTAAAACACATTTTAGGGTAAACATCATGACTAGCGTGTATTTTATTGTGAGACGAAACTAACGCAACAAGGACGAGCTTAAACGGGTAACACGTGAGATCTATGGATTAAACAGAGATTAGAGATTTAATCGTGATTAACTGCAGATCGGAAGAGCTATCAAAGAAGATTCACGGAACACTTAAGATAAACGATAGATTGAAAAAAAAGAAAAGAGATAGGCTATATTGCTGAAATACATATGCTGAGATTTACTGGAATTGTATTTTCAAAGGAATACCATGTATATGACATGAGCATTATGTAATGCTGACATCAAGATGGTGTGTATGTGTATCTGTACAAATTGTTTGCTTTCCAGCGGATACTTGCCTACCGCAAGCACATGCATGCAAACATGAATTGAACAGGATGCTAGCATGTGTAGAATGTTGTGTTGCTGTGCGCGTGATGGTGCTGATTAACAGAGAGAAAACATGCATGCATGCCGTCAGCTGCATGCCTGCATATGCAACACCTCGGCTTGCGTCCTGTTGCTACTGCATGCAGCGCTAGCTGTTGTTTGGCACTAAACAGAAAACGGAGATATCTGCTGGAGAACATGATCATGATGGCTTCATGGCTTGTGCTAGCTCACTAGAACATGATGTGTTGGATACAAAACATGGAGCGTACGAGAAAGGTTCTCACCGAGGTACGGACGTCGATGCTGTATGGCAGCCTTGCACCGTGGAAGAAATACAGCAGAATGTGATCAGTTGATGATGCCATAATGGTGCTCGACCTCACGACGATGATGTCGCACAGCAAAATGATGAAGACGATCGAGGTCAGTAGTGCGGCGCCTGCGAGCCAGAGACGAAGGACGGTAGGAGTCACCGAGTCAGGATACTCGGCCATCAGGTCAACGGCGTGGGCCGGTAGCGTACATGGCCAGAACAGGGCGGCGCTGAAGCAGCGGCAGACCACGACGGACATGGGCATCTTGGGCTCTTGGCTGCGTCTTAGCTCAGGACGGATCAGCACTGTGGTTGTTCTTGTGATGGGTGGCTTGGCTCCAGGGAGCTTCTGGCCGGTCGAAACGGCGACGAACACCGGCAGCGGAGCTGTGCCTCGACCTCGTCAACATCCTGGGGTGCAGAACTGCTCCGACGGGCTCCTGGCCGGCGAAGGCGACGAAGGTCAGTAGTGGCGCACGGCTGACGGCTCAGGCCCCTGTGATTGGAGCTGTTCCGGTGACGAGCGGACGATGGCGAACAGCGGCGGACGTGCGTCTTGGTCTTGCGGAGCCCGCGGTGGTGGTTTGTTTTCCAAGCTGAGGGGCTCCTCCAGTGGCGATGCGAGTACAACGCGGACGAAGAGGTGCAGCTCGGTGTTGTGGTCCGGCATCGGCTTGGCCTTCACGTCGGGGGAGCTCCTCCATTGTAGGGACGAAGATGACGAGCGACGGCCGGTGCATGGCTCGGTGTGGCGGTTCTCCGGCAGCAAGTACGACGACGGCAACCGGCGGAACGGCTGCGGCTTGGCGTCGCGAAGCTTGGGGTGCCGTCGACTTCCTCTGGCAGGGTTCCGTCGCGGCAAAACGGCGGCCGGGCGACCGAATTCCGGCGACAGCACACGGGTCTACGTGGGAGTGCTCCCGTGATGAAGATTGGACATCAAGGGGCGAAGACAGGAGTGCGGAGCAGCAGGGCACGCAGGGCGTCGGGCGTCTCTTTGATAGAGCGAGGAAGAAAGAGGAAAGGGCAGCGGCAGCCATTGATGGCCTTGATGACGTGCAGTTACTGGTGGAGTGAAGGGGCCACAGTTTCGGATGAGGGATGCGACGCATGCGTAGGAGCTGAGCAAGACGCTTCCAGGGAGGATTAAAGAGAGGAAGCCGGCCATTAAAGGCACGGGTGATGGCGTCCGTTTCTGGTAAGAGAGAGGAAACAGCAGGGCTGCACTAATGGAAGGAGGAACGGCCGGCCATTAGAACTTGGGTGGCCCATAATGGTACTTGGAGGTGGGGTGGTGGAGGCCCGGTGAAACAGCCGTTACACTTACACTGGAGATGAGAGGACGCAGTGTGCGTGCGAGGGGAGCGACGCGAAGAGGCCAAGGGTCGTGGCCGGCGGGGACGGTGCGAGAACACGCTGATGGCGCGATGCACGCGGGAGCCGAGCGGCTTGGGCACACGAGCCAGGCGGGCGGCACATTGCGGAGGGACGTCGCGCTCGAGAGTGAAGCCGGCATGTGCAAGGACGCGGACGGGTGCGCGGGCGAGCGGCCGAGCGACGCGGGTGTAGCGAACATGGCCTCATATGCCATTAGTTCGAGTTTGATTTTGGTGATTCATGACAACATGATCATTGGGACTAACCTTATTGTTTTAGCATGTCTTTGTAGACACTTCTAGGTCCCAAGGATGCAAGAAAACCATATGCCAAATTGAGAGATAGTGTATTTTTCAAGGGTCAAAACCGAGCAAGAAAAGGAAAAGAAAAGACACCGTCGGATGAACCGACGGTCCCTCAAATACAAGCGTCGGTGCAATCGTCAGACGAGTTGGTACACAGGGTCAAACCCTAGGTACCGTCGGATGAACCGACGGTCCATTATTTAGTAGCGTCGGACGAGTTGCAGAGGAAGAGCAAGGAAGACAGTAGCACCGGATGATCCGACGGTCTGAGTAGGGACCCCGTCGGTCTATCCGACGCTCAGTTTGAATTCATACAGAGACGCGCCAAGACGAAGCCTTCAGCACCGGATGATCCGACGCCTTGGACAAGGAGAAGCGTCGGTCTATCCGACGGTCGATTGGAAGCTAACAGAGGCGACTTGAGCGCGGAGTCTTCAGCACCGGATGATCCGACGCACCGTCAGTGCATAGCGTCGGAGCAGTTGTGTCAGAGAACCTCAACGGCTAAGTGACGTGGGAGGGGCACCGGATGAACCGACGCCCTGGAAAATATAGCGTCGGATCATCCGACGGTACCTTTTTCAGTGGACGTTAGCCAACGGCTAGTTTGATGCCTTGGGCTATTTATACCCCCTCCACTCACCCATTTGAGAAGGCTGGATTGTGTGGAAGTGCAGGAGAGTTCAAGACACCTAGAAGATCATATCCAATCCATCCAAGTGCTTAATTGCTCATCCATAGACTTGCATATGCTTAGTGTATGTGCTTAGTGCTAGGCTTAGCTTAGAGCTGAGTGAGTGCAAGGTTGTGCCAACCTTGTGAGGTGATTCTTGAGTGAATCCAGTTGTACAAGGTTCGCCGGAAGCCTTGGGGCCTAAGTGGCTCACCGGCAATCGTCATCGACCCTCCGGCTTGGTGTGGAGCGGCGAGGACACTTTGTGCGGGGGACGTGGAGACCCCCTTCCTTGGTGGAGAAGCTCCTTAGTGGAGGCGGCATCAAGGTGACCAAGGGAGCTTGACAAGTGCCTAAGTGGCTAGCCTTTGTGGCAAGTCAAGTTGGTGCTCTTGGGAGAGACTTGGTGACCGAGAAGCAATACTCTTGTGTGAGTGCTTCAACAACGTGGACTAGGGGTGGCTTAGTGCCTACCGATACCACGGGATAAATCGCGTGTCAAGAGTTTGCTTCCTCTCATCCCCTTTACGTTTCCGCATTTACTCTATTGCAATCTTTGCTTGCCCTTACTTTCCTAGAGTAGTATCATGCTAGGATTGGCTATAGGTTGCAAACCTTTGTTTGGGATGGGAGTTTCACACTAGAACAACCGTAGTTGCACATATAGATAGTATGTTCTAGTTTACCTTTGCGCAAAATTAGTGAAGCCATAGGTTAAGGTTTTAAGTTGCCTAATTCACCCCCTCCCCCTCTTAGGCTAACGGGCATCCGATTCCTTACAAGTGGTATCAGAGCCGGGACTCACTTCCTTCACAAGGAAACACCAATTCGATTGGTAAATTGTGAAAACCGGCTCATTGGAACGGTTAGGCTTCACCGCCTAGTGAGTTGCTCTTTAGAGGAATGAAAGGGGTGGATACCTTAGGTTTGGCTCCACATTTCGATGGCACGGGCTATCCTCGGTGGAAGGTTCTCATGGAGGCCTATCTCCAAGCAAGGGACCTTGATGTTTGGAGAGTCACCGATGAGGGCATGAAAAATGGTACTAGAAAAGAAAAGCAATTTGATGTGATTGCTAAGAGTATCATTTTGTCCTCACTAGATGTAGGCGTTTTCAATAGAGTTTTTACTTGTGAAAATGCTCATGAGCTATGGAAAACCATCAAGGAGCAAAATGAGGGTTCAAAAGAAGTTGCTAATGAACGCTACGGTTGTCTCCTTGAGGAATTCAATAGCTTTAAGCAACTTGCAAATGAAAATGCCGAATCTATGTACTCACGCCTAAATGTGCTTGTCAATAGAATCAATGCTTTAGGTGTGAAGAACATCACGGACTTGAACATCAACCGCAAGATCCTTCAAAGTCTCCGGAAGCCCGACTATGACTTGGTGAAGGCTATCATCTATGAGAAGAAGCTCGAAGAATTGAAGCCATCTCATATCTTGAGCAAGATCATGGCACATGAGCTTCAAATCATGCCCGAGTCCAAGAAGGCGTCCCAAGAAAAGCCTCAAGAACCATCTTCTCCAAGCACAAGCCATGCCCTCTCAAGCCAACAAGAGAAGGTGTTGAGTAGGATGGCTACTCATGGAAGCTCAAGCGAAGATGATGGTGATGATGGTGATGATGAAGATTCCTCAAGTGATGAAGAGGTTGAATCTATGGTGGCCGAGTACGTGGAGAAGATCTTCAAGTATGTGAAGAAAGTCAACATGTACGGCTACAACGTCCACTTGAGAGAAGGGCGTTATCATCAACACATCAAGTTCACCAAGATCGAGCACAAGCCTAAGAAGAAGGTGGTCAAGGAGAGGAGGCCAAAGCAAGAAGCAACTATCGCCGTCCGTGAGTGGACAAGTGGTGGAGAATCAAGTTCTTCTAGCTCAAGTGATGAATCAAGAAAGAACTTCACCACCCGCTTCATGCATGGCTCTTCATCATCACCACACATGTGCCTTATGGCCCGAGGTATGGAGAACAATGTAAGTGATGATGAATCCGACACCACCTCTCTTAATGATCTTGTTGAGCTAGTCCATGAGCAAAAAGGAATGCTTGAAAAACAAGCAAATGAAATTAAAGAACTCAATGCTCTCAATGATCTTAGTGACACCCTTGCTACAAATTATGAACATTTGTTGTGCAAATTCAAATTGCTTAGCAAGGAGTGTGATGAGCTAAAATCTAAGCTTGAGAGCAATGAGACTAAAACAAGTAATTCCTTTGAGCTTGATGAAACATCTATTCCTTGCGCAATTCCTATCTCCAAGGTAGATGCTTCAACTTCTTGCATTGATTTAATCGATGAATCTTGCTCACCATCTTGCCATGAGAATGTTGTTGTAGAAACATGTGATTATCTCATAGGCAAGGAAAATGATGAGCTCAAGCAAGAAGTGAAATGGCTCCGAGAGAGGTTGACAAACTTGATGGGCAAGGGCAAGAATGATGAAGAACAAGTGGACATCTCTCAAGACATGAAGAGCAACGTCCAACCTTCTCAAGATAACCGTGATCCCATGGTGAAGAAGCTTGAGAAGGGTGAAACCGTGACTTGCTACAAGTGTCATGGAGAAGGGCACAAGTTCTACAAATGCCCTCAATTTGTCAAGAAGATGGACAAGGGCGAGAAGAAGAAGATGAAGCCTATCATCAAGAGCTCCCTCATCTACACCAAGCCCAACCGCAAGAACAAGACCAAGAGCAACACCTATGTCATCAAGAAGAAGGCTAATGGCAAGGTGGTTGCACACAAGGTTGGGAAGATGAAGGAGGAGCGGGGTTGGAACCAACCCATTTGGGTGCCCAAGGAAGTCATCACCAACATGAAGGGGCCTCAAATGGTTTGGGTTCCAAAGGCCACTTGAAGGCCTTAAGAGTGGGGACTTGGGAGGCTTGGTACAATCAAGATGAGAAGGTTCAAGCCTATAAGCCAAGCTTGCAAATTGGACATGTGTTGCCCAAGTTCCCCGGTTGAGGTAATGGAAACTAGTACCTATCTCTTGCATCATTGTAGCTCCATTGCCTTGTTTAGGTTGCATTTGTTGCAATGTTTACATATGGTAGGTTGCTTGTGTCATGTGCTAACCCATGAGCAATCTACATAGTTTGATTAGTGTGTAGGAAAACTACACTTGTTCTTTCATGGTGCATGTTTTCATATATATCTCTTTGCATCATGAGCAAGCTATAGGGTAAGCTTCCCTTTGTTGTCATAAACAATGTGCATACATTTGGTTGGTGATTCAAACACTAAATGCACACATTTAGGGGGAGCTCATCCTATGGTTTGGTTATGGGACTAACATTGTTTCAAGCCTATCTTATGTAGTTCCTTGGTGACGCGTTCCGGTGCGGTGCTTCATTCTAAGAGAATGCTATTTCACTCTCAATGTGATCTAACATCTCTAAAAGAGTGAATATAGCAATATGAGCTTCATGCTATTGAGTCATGTCCTTGCGAGCTTATGTCTCTATATAAGTTCAAAGGCAATGTACTCATACATTCCTAATCCTTGTGGTACCCCAAGTGTCTTCTATACAAGCTTCTTTCAAGTGGTGTCACCTAGTGATATCATTTCCAAGTGGCTCATCTCAATGTGGTGCCAACAAGGTAGAGAGGATCATTCCCCTGGAGGTATGCAATGATCAAAAGACTACAAGTGATATCTACAAGTGGTAATGTAACAAGAACCCATTTGTCTTATCTCTTGTCCTTTAAGCTACCTCTTTGCATGATATGCTCTAAGCTTCCTTGTTTTACAAGTTTGTAGTTGTGCACTTGTCTCTCACTACCCTTGTCTTGCAAGTGGTATTCTTTTTATGCACACACTTAGGGGGAGCTTAGTTTGTATCATGCTAGTCTCATGAGCATGTGATCCACCTTAGTTATTCTCACATGTGGTATCTTCATCGATATCATACATATGGATCATGGTTCATGCGGCTTTCTCCCTTGCATTTAACATCTCTCCTTTGAGCTATGGTTGCTAGATCTTGCTAGTTTCCTTAGACCTATTTGCTTTGGACTTTTTGGAGATTTTATTCCAAAGGGGGAGAATGTGAGACCAAAGCAAGCTTGTGGCTTAAGCTTACAAGTGGGTTCAAGGATGCTTACAAGTGGTTTCAAGGATATGAGACCAAAGGGGGAGAATGTGAACATGAAGATCAAAAAGGGGGAAGTTTGATCTAGGGGGAGTTTGGATGATGGTAAGCATCCAAGCAAGTGTAAGTGGTTCTAATTCTGTCAATTCTTGCAAATTTATGCTTGCTTTGGTTGTGTTGTCATAAATCACCAAAAAGGGGGAGATTGTAGCGAACATGGCCTCATATGCCATTAGTTCGAGTTTGATTTTGGTGATTCATGACAACATGATCATTGGGACTAACCTTATTGTTTTAGCATGTCTTTGTAGACACTTCTAGGTCCCAAGGATGCAAGAAAACCATATGCCAAATTGAGAGATAGTGTATTTTTCAAGGGTCAAAACCGAGCAAGAAAAGGAAAAGAAAAGACACCGTCGGATGAACCGACGGTCCCTCAAATACAAGCGTCGGTGCAATCGTCAGACGAGTTGGTACACAGGGTCAAACCCTAGGTACCGTCGGATGAACCGACGGTCCATTATTTAGTAGCGTCGGACGAGTTGCAGAGGAAGAGCAAGGAAGACAGTAGCACCGGATGATCCGACGGTCTGAGTAGGGACCCCGTCGGTCTATCCGACGCTCAGTTTGAATTCATACAGAGACGCGCCAAGACGAAGCCTTCAGCACCGGATGATCCGACGCCTTGGACAAGGAGAAGCGTCGGTCTATCCGACGGTCGATTGGAAGCTAACAGAGGCGACTTGAGCGCGGAGTCTTCAGCACCGGATGATCCGACGCACCGTCAGTGCATAGCGTCGGAGCAGTTGTGTCAGAGAACCTCAACGGCTAAGTGACGTGGGAGGGGCACCGGATGAACCGACGCCCTGGAAAATATAGCGTCGGATCATCCGACGGTACCTTTTTCAGTGGACGTTAGCCAACGGCTAGTTTGATGCCTTGGGCTATTTATACCCCCTCCACTCACCCATTTGAGAAGGCTGGATTGTGTGGAAGTGCAGGAGAGTTCAAGACACCTAGAAGATCATATCCAATCCATCCAAGTGCTTAATTGCTCATCCATAGACTTGCATATGCTTAGTGTATGTGCTTAGTGCTAGGCTTAGCTTAGAGCTGAGTGAGTGCAAGGTTGTGCCAACCTTGTGAGGTGATTCTTGAGTGAATCCAGTTGTACAAGGTTCGCCGGAAGCCTTGGGGCCTAAGTGGCTCACCGGCAATCGTCATCGACCCTCCGGCTTGGTGTGGAGCGGCGAGGACACTTTGTGCGGGGGACGTGGAGACCCCCTTCCTTGGTGGAGAAGCTCCTTAGTGGAGGCGGCATCAAGGTGACCAAGGGAGCTTGACAAGTGCCTAAGTGGCTAGCCTTTGTGGCAAGTCAAGTTGGTGCTCTTGGGAGAGACTTGGTGACCGAGAAGCAATACTCTTGTGTGAGTGCTTCAACAACGTGGACTAGGGGTGGCTTAGTGCCTACCGATACCACGGGATAAATCGCGTGTCAAGAGTTTGCTTCCTCTCATCCCCTTTACGTTTCCGCATTTACTCTATTGCAATCTTTGCTTGCCCTTACTTTCCTAGAGTAGTATCATGCTAGGATTGGCTATAGGTTGCAAACCTTTGTTTGGGATGGGAGTTTCACACTAGAACAACCGTAGTTGCACATATAGATAGTATGTTCTAGTTTACCTTTGCGCAAAATTAGTGAAGCCATAGGTTAAGGTTTTAAGTTGCCTAATTCACCCCCTCCCCCTCTTAGGCTAACGGGCATCCGATTCCTTACAGCGGGCGCAGCGCACGAGTGCGTGCGGCGCGAGCGCCGACACAACGCACGGGCACGAGAGAGGGAAAGGCCGCGGGGATGCCAAGCGGCTCGAGCACGGGCGGTCGGCGCGTGAGCGGCGGTGGTTGGGCGTGCATGCTGGGATGGCGACGGGACGCGGATCGGCTCGGGAGCGGATGAGCGCCGGTGCAATGCACAGGTGCACAGAGCCGAGCGAGGCGTGCAGCGCACAGAGCCAAGCGAGACTTGCAGCGCGAGGTAGGCGGCTATAGACACGCGAACATGAGGGCCAAGCGAGCGGCACACTGTGTAGACGCATGAGGGGGCGCGGCTCTGGTGCGAAGCACGGCGCACGAAAGCTGGGCGGTCAAGGGCGGAGGTCTGGCGCGTAGGCCGTGCATGGATCGAGTCCGGTCTGGCCGAGGTGGAAAACGAGGGAGAAGGGCTGATGGGTGGGGCCCAGCTGGCGGCAACATAGAGAGAGAGAGAGTGAGTTGGCAGGTTAGACGGGCCGACATCGGATAGAACTGGGCTGGCGGGATGGGCCGAGAAGAGAGAAGATGGTTATGCGAGCTAGGATGTGAAAAGAAAAAGAAAAGAGAGCCAACTGACGATTTGAGCCGTGGAAAAAGAAGACTGGATGAACTCTGAAAAAGGATTAGAGAGGGGATTGAGTTGAACTATAAAAACATTGAGAGAGATGGAGAGGGTTTGGATTTGATCTTTTATGATTTTGTAAACACTACAAACATCAACCAAAAACCATGTTGTTCATATGATCTTGTTATTAACCATAAGCATCATCTTTCACCATAGTTACCATGATCAACATTCATCTTATTGCAAAAGATTCATTTGAACCATCCCAAGGTATAGCAACTAAGCATTTCTACCCAAAACATTTATTTAAAAGGGTTGTTCAAGGTAATGGGGATAAAATTCTAGTCATGTCCTTAAAAAGGTAATTTCCCATCAAATTTATTCAATACAACATTTAAATGTAAACTTAGTTAACATGCAATTATTTAGGACAAAGAGGAATATGCAGAGGGAGAAGTCCACTTGCCTTTCTCAACACAAAGCTACTCTTTGCTCTTCTGCTCTTGCTCTCTTAATCTTCAGAACTTCTGATCAGCAGCTCGATCTTCCACTCGAAGCAAACATCGGGCACAAACATGCAAAGCAGACAAACAAGAACGACTAAGAGCAGTACACCAATCAAAGAGACATGGTTTGGTTCTAGGATCCCGAACGCAAGAAACGCTGAGAACGAAACTATCGAGAGATTTGGATTATAACACACAAAGGCTATGTGCTTGATTTATTTTAATTAAGTAAAACCATGCACATAGGATATTTTATTAAGCAAGTTATATTTGTATTTAAAAGACGATGTAAGCCTAGTCCAAATTTATTTATAAATATTCAAGTATGATTTATGCAAATTAAACATTTAATTTAAAAGAAGCATGTATAACATCTAAGCATACAACTTTATATTTCGAGTTGAACTAATCAAATTATAATTCAAAAACATGTTTATCTTACTTTTAGCCAAATTAATATTTAATTATGAAAACACGGGATAGCCTTATGTTGCTTTTATTTAGAAAGCTAATTGAATATTCATTAATCAATTTAACATTTATATTAAGAAAAGACAAAGCGTAACTCTAATATATTTTATTTAGAAAACAAGTTTAATAGATATTAATCAAGTTAATAAATTCTTAAAACACATTTTAGGGTAAACATCATGACTAGCGTGTATTTTATTGTGAGACGAAACTAACGCAACAAGGACGAGCTTAAACGGGTAACACGTGAGATCTATGGATTAAACAGAGATTAGAGATTTAATCGTGATTAACTGCAGATCGGAAGAGCTATCAAAGAAGATTCACGGAACACTTAAGATAAACGATAGATTGAAAAAAAAGAAAAGAGATAGGCTATATTGCTGAAATACATATGCTGAGATTTACTGGAATTGTATTTTCAAAGGAATACCATGTATATGACATGAGCATTATGTAATGCTGACATCAAGATGGTGTGTATGTGTATCTGTACAAATTGTTTGCTTTCCAGCGGATACTTGCCTACCGCAAGCACATGCATGCAAACATGAATTGAACAGGATGCTAGCATGTGTAGAATGTTGTGTTGCTGTGCGCGTGATGGTGCTGATTAACAGAGAGAAAACATGCATGCATGCCGTCAGCTGCATGCCTGCATATGCAACACCTCGGCTTGCGTCCTGTTGCTACTGCATGCAGCGCTAGCTGTTGTTTGGCACTAAACAGAAAACGGAGATATCTGCTGGAGAACATGATCATGATGGCTTCATGGCTTGTGCTAGCTCACTAGAACATGATGTGTTGGATACAAAACATGGAGCGTACGAGAAAGGTTCTCACCGAGGTACGGACGTCGATGCTGTATGGCAGCCTTGCACCGTGGAAGAAATACAGCAGAATGTGATCAGTTGATGATGCCATAATGGTGCTCGACCTCACGACGATGATGTCGCACAGCAAAATGATGAAGACGATCGAGGTCAGTAGTGCGGCGCCTGCGAGCCAGAGACGAAGGACGGTAGGAGTCACCGAGTCAGGATACTCGGCCATCAGGTCAACGGCGTGGGCCGGTAGCGTACATGGCCAGAACAGGGCGGCGCTGAAGCAGCGGCAGACCACGACGGACATGGGCATCTTGGGCTCTTGGCTGCGTCTTAGCTCAGGACGGATCAGCACTGTGGTTGTTCTTGTGATGGGTGGCTTGGCTCCAGGGAGCTTCTGGCCGGTCGAAACGGCGACGAACACCGGCAGCGGAGCTGTGCCTCGACCTCGTCAACATCCTGGGGTGCAGAACTGCTCCGACGGGCTCCTGGCCGGCGAAGGCGACGAAGGTCAGTAGTGGCGCACGGCTGACGGCTCAGGCCCCTGTGATTGGAGCTGTTCCGGTGACGAGCGGACGATGGCGAACAGCGGCGGACGTGCGTCTTGGTCTTGCGGAGCCCGCGGTGGTGGTTTGTTTTCCAAGCTGAGGGGCTCCTCCAGTGGCGATGCGAGTACAACGCGGACGAAGAGGTGCAGCTCGGTGTTGTGGTCCGGCATCGGCTTGGCCTTCACGTCGGGGGAGCTCCTCCATTGTAGGGACGAAGATGACGAGCGACGGCCGGTGCATGGCTCGGTGTGGCGGTTCTCCGGCAGCAAGTACGACGACGGCAACCGGCGGAACGGCTGCGGCTTGGCGTCGCGAAGCTTGGGGTGCCGTCGACTTCCTCTGGCAGGGTTCCGTCGCGGCAAAACGGCGGCCGGGCGACCGAATTCCGGCGACAGCACACGGGTCTACGTGGGAGTGCTCCCGTGATGAAGATTGGACATCAAGGGGCGAAGACAGGAGTGCGGAGCAGCAGGGCACGCAGGGCGTCGGGCGTCTCTTTGATAGAGCGAGGAAGAAAGAGGAAAGGGCAGCGGCAGCCATTGATGGCCTTGATGACGTGCAGTTACTGGTGGAGTGAAGGGGCCACAGTTTCGGATGAGGGATGCGACGCATGCGTAGGAGCTGAGCAAGACGCTTCCAGGGAGGATTAAAGAGAGGAAGCCGGCCATTAAAGGCACGGGTGATGGCGTCCGTTTCTGGTAAGAGAGAGGAAACAGCAGGGCTGCACTAATGGAAGGAGGAACGGCCGGCCATTAGAACTTGGGTGGCCCATAATGGTACTTGGAGGTGGGGTGGTGGAGGCCCGGTGAAACAGCCGTTACACTTACACTGGAGATGAGAGGACGCAGTGTGCGTGCGAGGGGAGCGACGCGAAGAGGCCAAGGGTCGTGGCCGGCGGGGACGGTGCGAGAACACGCTGATGGCGCGATGCACGCGGGAGCCGAGCGGCTTGGGCACACGAGCCAGGCGGGCGGCACATTGCGGAGGGACGTCGCGCTCGAGAGTGAAGCCGGCATGTGCAAGGACGCGGACGGGTGCGCGGGCGAGCGGCCGAGCGACGCGGGTGTAGCGAACATGGCCTCATATGCCATTAGTTCGAGTTTGATTTTGGTGATTCATGACAACATGATCATTGGGACTAACCTTATTGTTTTAGCATGTCTTTGTAGACACTTCTAGGTCCCAAGGATGCAAGAAAACCATATGCCAAATTGAGAGATAGTGTATTTTTCAAGGGTCAAAACCGAGCAAGAAAAGGAAAAGAAAAGACACCGTCGGATGAACCGACGGTCCCTCAAATACAAGCGTCGGTGCAATCGTCAGACGAGTTGGTACACAGGGTCAAACCCTAGGTACCGTCGGATGAACCGACGGTCCATTATTTAGTAGCGTCGGACGAGTTGCAGAGGAAGAGCAAGGAAGACAGTAGCACCGGATGATCCGACGGTCTGAGTAGGGACCCCGTCGGTCTATCCGACGCTCAGTTTGAATTCATACAGAGACGCGCCAAGACGAAGCCTTCAGCACCGGATGATCCGACGCCTTGGACAAGGAGAAGCGTCGGTCTATCCGACGGTCGATTGGAAGCTAACAGAGGCGACTTGAGCGCGGAGTCTTCAGCACCGGATGATCCGACGCACCGTCAGTGCATAGCGTCGGAGCAGTTGTGTCAGAGAACCTCAACGGCTAAGTGACGTGGGAGGGGCACCGGATGAACCGACGCCCTGGAAAATATAGCGTCGGATCATCCGACGGTACCTTTTTCAGTGGACGTTAGCCAACGGCTAGTTTGATGCCTTGGGCTATTTATACCCCCTCCACTCACCCATTTGAGAAGGCTGGATTGTGTGGAAGTGCAGGAGAGTTCAAGACACCTAGAAGATCATATCCAATCCATCCAAGTGCTTAATTGCTCATCCATAGACTTGCATATGCTTAGTGTATGTGCTTAGTGCTAGGCTTAGCTTAGAGCTGAGTGAGTGCAAGGTTGTGCCAACCTTGTGAGGTGATTCTTGAGTGAATCCAGTTGTACAAGGTTCGCCGGAAGCCTTGGGGCCTAAGTGGCTCACCGGCAATCGTCATCGACCCTCCGGCTTGGTGTGGAGCGGCGAGGACACTTTGTGCGGGGGACGTGGAGACCCCCTTCCTTGGTGGAGAAGCTCCTTAGTGGAGGCGGCATCAAGGTGACCAAGGGAGCTTGACAAGTGCCTAAGTGGCTAGCCTTTGTGGCAAGTCAAGTTGGTGCTCTTGGGAGAGACTTGGTGACCGAGAAGCAATACTCTTGTGTGAGTGCTTCAACAACGTGGACTAGGGGTGGCTTAGTGCCTACCGATACCACGGGATAAATCGCGTGTCAAGAGTTTGCTTCCTCTCATCCCCTTTACGTTTCCGCATTTACTCTATTGCAATCTTTGCTTGCCCTTACTTTCCTAGAGTAGTATCATGCTAGGATTGGCTATAGGTTGCAAACCTTTGTTTGGGATGGGAGTTTCACACTAGAACAACCGTAGTTGCACATATAGATAGTATGTTCTAGTTTACCTTTGCGCAAAATTAGTGAAGCCATAGGTTAAGGTTTTAAGTTGCCTAATTCACCCCCTCCCCCTCTTAGGCTAACGGGCATCCGATTCCTTACAGCGGGCGCAGCGCACGAGTGCGTGCGGCGCGAGCGCCGACACAACGCACGGGCACGAGAGAGGGAAAGGCCGCGGGGATGCCAAGCGGCTCGAGCACGGGCGGTCGGCGCGTGAGCGGCGGTGGTTGGGCGTGCATGCTGGGATGGCGACGGGACGCGGATCGGCTCGGGAGCGGATGAGCGCCGGTGCAATGCACAGGTGCACAGAGCCGAGCGAGGCGTGCAGCGCACAGAGCCAAGCGAGACTTGCAGCGCGAGGTAGGCGGCTATAGACACGCGAACATGAGGGCCAAGCGAGCGGCACACTGTGTAGACGCATGAGGGGGCGCGGCTCTGGTGCGAAGCACGGCGCACGAAAGCTGGGCGGTCAAGGGCGGAGGTCTGGCGCGTAGGCCGTGCATGGATCGAGTCCGGTCTGGCCGAGGTGGAAAACGAGGGAGAAGGGCTGATGGGTGGGGCCCAGCTGGCGGCAACATAGAGAGAGAGAGAGTGAGTTGGCAGGTTAGACGGGCCGACATCGGATAGAACTGGGCTGGCGGGATGGGCCGAGAAGAGAGAAGATGGTTATGCGAGCTAGGATGTGAAAAGAAAAAGAAAAGAGAGCCAACTGACGATTTGAGCCGTGGAAAAAGAAGACTGGATGAACTCTGAAAAAGGATTAGAGAGGGGATTGAGTTGAACTATAAAAACATTGAGAGAGATGGAGAGGGTTTGGATTTGATCTTTTATGATTTTGTAAACACTACAAACATCAACCAAAAACCATGCAAACAAATATGAATGCATCACTCATAGAACCATTTCATTTAATTAGAAAAACAAATAATGATTTTCCTATACTAAATTTTTTTAAAGAAAATAAATGTTGAGCAAATTTTAAAATTATTTCAAAATCATTGCTTAATTATTCTTCCTAATAACATCCTGAAATAGGAGAATTTCAGGGTGTTACATTGTAGTATAGAGTATGGGACTAGCTAGGCACTACTGGAAACCGTTTTTATCCTGTGTGCCAACCATTCTTTCTGTCGGGCGCATCCAAACTCACTCACAGGAAAATTATATAGAAAAAAACGTCCGGGGAGGGGGTCGAACCTGGGTCTCAGGGAACAGCATCCCGCGCCTTACCACTGAGCTGAGTGTTCATTTGTGTAATTCTACATGTACTTCTTCCTTTATTATGTAACGGCTTGCCATTGGCTGATGAACACATCTACAACCCATCTTTCTCTTTTTGATTCGAAATTAAATTTTACAATTGGTATTTCTCACTCATATGAACTCCAAATTTGATGATTCATTTTTCCATATTCTTTCGTTTAATTGCATTATTTTGTATGTTAATTATTATTTCTTGGATCTTTTCCACATAGCTTATTTTCTTCCATTTAAGAGGATAATAGAAATATATGTTTTGTTCATAACAATTACTAATATAACTTCATATTTACTAATGTTATGGTCAATATAAGGTTATGTCCAAAATTGAGGTGCATATGAGTTATAAAATATTACGAGGTATTGGAATCTCAAAAATTGACTTGAGTTATAAGAAATTATGCGAGAGATGTATCTAATTGTGAGCAATGTATGATCTTACTTTACTAAAACTATCTAATTTTTTTATAGAAAGCTTATGGGCCAAAAATATGTTGTCATATCAATTTTTAGAAATTTTGACCAAATTTGGATATTATTTTAATTACTATGTGGTAATTTGGAGAAAGAAATTTGAATTGTCCATATAAAACAATTGAATTTTCCATCTATTTCTAGGGCATGGAATCAACTGGAACACATTAGCCTAATTATAATTGGTGTGAAAGTTTTGGTATCTTATGGTGCACATGTAGTTCAATTTAGAATTATTTTTGATAACTATGTAAAAATTCATTTAATAGATAGAAAATAATAAATCAGTTCCAAAATTTTTTAAACTCCTACAAGGCAACTTATATGTAGCATATCACATATAAAAATTAATTTGGTGTGTATAATATAATTATTTTTATGTGTTACTTCACAATGGTGCAATAAAATGAAAAAACGTTAAGTAGTAAAAATAGTTCATAATCTAGTTAAACGGGCTGAAACTATCTGGCCTACGTTCTTCTCGGATGAGGCCCAACTCATCGAAGCCGTTCAGAACCGATCTAACGGTCTGAATCGACCGCGAGATGAATAAAAAGCCTATTCTCCCAAAACCCTAGCTCCCAACTCCACCCGACGCCTCCCTGCACTGCACCTCCCTCTCCCTCCCTCAGATCCGCCGCCCCTCTCTGGCCGCACGAACCCACTCTGCCTCTTCCTGCAGATCCACCGCCGCCACCCCATTTCTAGCCTCTCCTCACCTCCTCACCAGCCTCCTCCCGCGCGGGCAGCACATCGTGGGGTAGCAGCCGGCCTGCAGGCGGCGCGATACGGGGCGGCCCCATTTCCCTCGTCGGCCTCGCCTCTGTCGGCAACCTCCTGGCGACACAGCATGGGGTGGGCCCGCCTCCCTCAGCTGGCCTTCTAAGTGCAGCGAGGTATGGGCGGCGAGGTACGAGCGACCAAGGTGGAGGCCGCACCTCCACGCGTTTGCCGCTGGGCCGCGAGGCCGAGGCGGAGGCGCAACGCGAGTTCGACTGAATCAAGCTCTCCCTGCAGTGGCCCAGCAACATCTGTACGTGCATGTTCCCGTCACCACCTACCGGCATGCCATCCATGGCGAGAGGGCACAGTTGCGTAAACAAGGTTTGCTCTCCACTCGTTTGTTCTCAGAATTCCGAAGTGACAGAGTGGTAAAGACGCTTGATTTCAGATCTTCCCCAAACTACCAGACTTGCAGTGTCCCTTCCGAAGCTTTAGGTACTCTCTGAAGTTTGCTGCAGTAATAGACTGCAGTAGCGAGCATTAGTTATGTTGTGAATGTTAGACATAATCTTGTTGTTACTATTTGTGTGAGTTGTCAGTCGTGTCAAGTGTGTGCGTGAATTAGTTAGACTAGTGCAGGTTGTGATCTGCATGCAGGTGCTTGCATGCAAAGTGCATTTTGGCTTGGAGACTGCCGAGTCAAGAGGAGCCTTGGCGTGAGGAGTGGTGATCTGCATGCTTGGATTAGTTAGCGACATGCAGGTGGAAGTGGCTTGCGTGTAATCCAGAGAGATGGGTGCTGGCTGAGTCGTGCGGCCGGTTCGTGTGCTTATCTTGCATGTAGAAGTATTAGTGGTGATTAGCTTGTGGGTGCCCGGGTCTCACGGCATGACGTGCCGGCCGTTTGAGCCGTGGCCAGTAGCTGGCTTGTGCGCGTGTGTGTTTAAATAGATGACCATGTAATCAGTTCACGGGGTGTGTGTGCCGTGCGAAGTGAATACAAGTGCTAGTGAAGGTGTTGGTGTGCAGCACCGAACAACTTCTGTGTGTGTTCTTCTTCCTTGCGTGTTCCCTGTGTTTCTATGTGATCATCTTCTCCAAAGTGTTAAAGTGTCGTGAGCTGTGAGAGCCAATTCCAACAATTGGTATCAAAGCCTAGTTCGAGAGATGGGGAAGATCGGCAACAACAGCAAGGCGGCTGCCGGCGGCGACGACGACAGCAAGCTGGTGGTGCAGCAAGTGAAGGAGGCGGGGGTGACACTCCGTTACCCCATGCTCGCGGAGAACAACTACGGTGTGTGGGCTGTCAAGATGAAGATCTTCATGCGCGCGCAAGGTGTGTGGGCGGCCGTGGAGAGCAAAGGCCCGGTTGATGAGAAGATGGACCAAATGGCTCTCGCCGCCATTGTGCAAGCGGTGCCGGAGGCCGTGGTGATGGCCATTTCTAAGGAGGAGACAGCGAAGAAGGCGTGGAAGGCTCTGGAGGAGATGCACGTCGGTGAAGAGTGTGTCAAGAAGGCCCGAGTACAAACCCTCAAGAGGGAGCTTGCTGGTATGTACATGGGTCATTCTGAAAAAATTAATGATTTTGCTTTGAAGATTACCACAATCGTGAACGAGATTCGCACTCTCGGCACGATAGTGGAGGAGAACAGTGTGGTAGAGAAGCTTCTACATTCCGTCCCCGACAAGTTTCGACCCCTCATCAGCACCATCGAGCAATGGGGGGATGTGGAGAAGATTTCGGTGACGGAGACGATCGGGCGCTTGAGGGCTTTCGAGGAGTCCTCGAAGGGGCGACGTGACAAGGAGGTGGAGCAGCAGTTGTTGGCCGCGTGTGCTGAGCCACGGCTGACACGTGCTGAGTGGGAGGCCAAGGTTGCTAAAGAGAAGAGGAGCGGAGGTGGCTCCGGCAGCGGCAGCGGCGAGAAGAAGTACCGCAACAAGTTCGAGAAGTCCAAGATCGATTGCCGCAAGTGTGGTGAGCTCGGGCATTTTGCTGACGAGTGTGATGCAGTGAAGACGATGGCAAAAGCAGTGGCACATCTTGCCGTTGCAAGTGGTGACGACGAGCCCACCTTGCTGTGAACCCCAAAGTGGAGGTGATGAATAAATGACAACAAGATTAGGGGGTGATTGTTAGACATAATCTTGTTGTTACTATTTGTGTGAGTTGTCAGTCGTGTCAAGTGTGTGCGTGAATTAGTTAGACTAGTGCAGGTTGTGATCTGCATGCAGGTGCTTGCATGCAAAGTGCATTTTGGAATGGAGAGTGCCGAGTCAAGAGGAGGAGCCTTGGCGTGAGGAGTGGTGATCTGCATGCTTGGATTAGTTAGCGACATGCAGGTGGAAGTGGCTTGCGTGTAATCCAGAGAGATGGGTGCTGGCTGAGTCGTGCGGCCGGTTCGTGTGCTTATCTTGCATGTAGAAGTATTAGTGGTGATTAGCTTGTGGGTGCCCGGGTCTCACGGCATGACGTGCCGGCCGTTTGAGCCGTGGCCAGTAGCTGGCTTGTGCGCGTGTGTGTTTAAATAGATGACCATGTAATCAGTTCACGGGGTGTGTGTGCCGTGCGAAGTGAATACAAGTGCTAGTGAAGGTGCTGGTGTAAAGCACCGAACAACTTCTGTGTGTGTTCTTCTTCCTTGAGTGTTCCCTGTGTTTCTATGTGATCGTCTTCTCCAAAGTGTTAAAGTGTCGTGAGCTGTGAGAGCTAATTCCAACAGTGAATATTTATATGAGTGTGCTCTGGCTACTAGACATTCAAGTTATGATGGTTTACCACTTATGAGAATTGGCAAAATAGAAAGGGAAGTACAGTGCTAGACATTGAGCATGTTGTTAGTGTTTTCTATTTGCAGTGTCATTGCAAAGCATGTTCTGATTGATTTGATCCTTGCAAGTCAGCTCTGAATGTTTATTGACAGAAACTCCCTCACCACTCTCCAGCGCAAGATGAGCTCCAGCCTTCAATAAATTGAAGCAACAAGACAACAATTCAATAGCACGACATGGTAAACTGTTGCTACTTGCCATTCCTTTTGGTTAGTTTTGACATGAATGCATGTTGTAGGATGTTGAAGCAACTCAGATTTATGGGCAATAAAGAAAACAGTATTAGGTTTTGGTTTTGTATAGCTGAGCACTTCACTAACTGAGAATGAATTATTTGGTACAGGTTAAATTGCTCAAGTGTTGAGGATTTATGATTGATAATGGAGGAGGCTTGAAGTTGGCATCTGATAATGGAGGAGTCTTGAAGTTGGTGGAGTTTTGTACACACGACTGTTGACTTTTAAACACATGGCTGATGAACAATGATAACTTATGGTAGAATGGTGAGGGCAAAGACATTTCTGTATCTAGTTGCCTATGTAATCTGGTGGTTGAACCTATATGCTAGTTGTTGATGTGAACCATGCGATTATATGGTTGTGTGTGGTGTTTTAAGTTTCTGATTGAATATCATTACTACAAACTGCTTGAGATGTTCTTATCCTTGAAGGTAACATGAAAAACCTGTCTGTTCAGCCCTACAGTAAATAAATTTTGGTCTGTCGGCAGGATGGTAATTATTCTGTCAGGTCTGTAGTCAGGAGTAAGATTAAAAATCTTGACGGTTAACCTACAGGAAAATGAGGAATGTAATGGTTTACTTAATCTGACGAGGCCTAATTTTTCTGTGCGGCAACTCACAGGGAAAAACCGACAGAGAAATAATTTCTGTCGGGTACCCGACAGGCAATTGAATTTTTTCTGTCGAGCTATTACTGACGGATTATGCCTGTCGGTTGGCCGTCAGAACAAATATTTCTGACGGTTTTAGTATATTATCCTGACGGGATGCGGCACACAGGAATAAAGTGGTTTCCAGTAGTGAGGGGTCTGTAACTAGTCCCGAGGGAGGACGAATCAAGGCAACAGGATAGAATAAAGCAATCAAGACATGCTATGCAAGTGTTGACGCTTGTTAACGTTAATATTAAATAATCAATTAAGCATGGAAAAGGGCTAAAATGAATATCAATATAGACTTAGGGGTTTGCTACTAATGAATTCCACAAGTTTTGGTGTTTTGTTGATTTTAGAGATTGACTCTGGAGAACAGGTACAATTGGGCCAAATCTATAAGATAAATGGGCCTTGACATCCAGTCCTCCAAGCACCAAATAAAGAGAAGCCACATGCCATCACACAAGACGATCTCAAATGACGGATTGGACAGCATCATTGCGACGGGCTCGTCGAGACGATCGAAACGAACATATCATTTATTATATTTGGAGCTCGGAATGAGAAGCATGAGCTGCGGGATTAATTGGGTCTAAACCAGAATTTGGCCCATAAAGGCTAGGTGCATTATAATTAGATATGGTGGAAGGTTTAGTGCCACATCGCTTGCTAAAGGTGGAGGGAGGCCAGGAGACCCCTATATATGTAACCCTAGACCCCTAGGAGCCGGACACCATATAGATTTGAGAGTTGTCCCATGAAAGGATGACCTCTCATCAATATTAGAGAGTTAGGACTAGACATTACAATGTAGTAGAATAGATGTAGTAGAGAGTTAGGGAGAGCGGGGCTGCGCTTCGGTTCTGGAGAAGTCTTCAGTGTTCTGGTATATCTTTGTATCTCAACTTTACAAGACTTATGCTATGATTCATGTTTATGTTCTCTAGTTACTTTTATGCCTTTCATATAATTGTTTAGAATATAGTTGTCATATAATTGCATGGGATCTTCGCTCGTATTGAGTGCTCTGGTTATTCTAGGTGACTAGAGTAGTAATCGATAGTGTAGACATGGCGTCTAGGCTAGAGGTTACCTGAGGTTGCGCCCAATCCCACGGATAGTTGTGGAAGCCCCAGGGGTGACAGCCCTGTCAGGTCTTTGTAATCCACCACGTTCGGGTTGGTGTTTCGTAGAGCTTTTTGGCGGCCTTCTCCCAACTACCCCTTCCCAGTCTATTCGAGAGTTGGAAAGGTACCGATGCTCCAAAGTGCTTTTGTGTAATGGCTAGATCTATTCATGTTTCAGTTATCATAGAACCACAGTACTAGAGAAGTATATAGGAACCTAGATCTCTCCCGTTGTCCTCTCAACCTAGGCTATGCTACTGTTTATCATAATATTCTCCTGGTTATGCGCTATAATTATAAATCCTATTATATACCATCTACCCCCTCACTTTAGTCTAGTTGGTTTATTAAGTTAGTAGATACATGATTGAGATTTATCATAGTCTTTACCCTTTGCTTCCCTGTGGAAAATATAAATAACGATACTCTGGAATACTCCCGGGTAAAAGCTACAGTGATATATATATTCTGTGCGCTTGCAGAATCCTTCATATTCTTATTGCACTTAATAAATAGCAACAGCAAGTCAACAGATATAACATAAAAGTAGCACTAGCAATCTAAGCATGCAAAAGGGTTCTACATGGTTGAGAGTGACATGACACCTGAGTTGCTGAGGGTGAAGTCCACGTCCTGGTCGTCGAGGTCCTCGAACGGCTCATGGTCGTCGAGGTCCTCGAACGGCTCATGGTCGGCACACAACTATGCGATAAACTCCAATAAAATCTAGTTTAAAAGACCCAATAACACCAATTCTACCTACAATCAGCAATAACAAGATTTTCCGAAAATAACCCAACAGGTTTTGTAATTTCCAGAGTTCAAAATAATTAGTTATGATTTTTCTAAAGAAAAAGGGTTTATAAAACATTTAAATAAATCTTTATTATTTCTGAAAAGATTTTATAAAACCCTCACTGACGTCAGCATGATGTCAGCATCTAAAAGTTAGTGGGCCCTTAATGGGCCAAAAGTCAGTGGGCTCGGCCCAAGAAGTCCAGTGGACAGAAGTCCACAAAACCACCCTAAACTGACTAAAGGGACCACGGGTCAAGCTGGGTTCCGATGGGCTCTAACTGGGCTCAGGAGCCCATCTAGGGTTTAACAATCCGAGAAGTCCGGCGCCGGCCCCTGAACTCAACCCGAGTCTGGCGGAGCACCTTGAGCACTTCTGGGGTTCGGTGGCGCCCCATTGACTCCATGGCGTGCGCACGACGCCGGCACGCGCGGCGCGGGTGCGGTGACGTGGGGCCCGGCTCATCATCCGCCGGCGGCGAACCGGCCCAAGCCGGCGGCTTGGCTACGCCGGCGACTGCGGGGCGATGCCAGCATCCACGGGGAAAACCCCCGGCCACAACGCGCGGCCAGCCGGCGCGCGGTCCCCTGGAAAGCCAGGGTCGCGGCGCGGCACGACGTGGGGGCGTGCAAGGCCGGCGCTCCGGCGCGGCTTTGGCTCGGCAAAGGCCGGGCCTTGGCCTTGCGCACGGGCCACAGAACGCGGCGTCCGACGCAGAATCACCCGGAAAGCCGGGGTTCCCGGCGCGGCACACGGCGGCGACGGACACCTGCAAGAAAAAGGGGCCTCGGCACAATGGCCGGTTCACAGCACGACAACGCCCAACGGTGTAGCACGGCACGAAAGCCAGCATCACAGGCACGGTTTAGAGATCAAGGAGGAGGAAAGGGAAGGGGACACGGCTGCGGACTCACGTTGGGGTGACGGTGAAGACGCGGCCGGCTCGACGGAGAGGATCGTGGGGCGGCGGTGTAGGCGTCGCGGCTCCGGGCTTCTCGGCGTCGACAGCGTCGTGGTGCGCAGCTCCGGTCCGGTTCCCACTCCTACCGGCGACGACTCCGGCGTGGGCAGCTCCAGCTCCTCCCGGCGACGGCACACGGCGCGGGCGGCCCCGACTTCCTCTTCTCCACCGGGGTGGAGAGGGAACAAGAAAACCCCAGGGGGGGTTGGTGGCGATAGGGCGCTAGGGTTTGCGCCCTCCCCTGTTTGGAAGGGCGGCGGCCGCGGAGAGCACGCGAAAAGTCTCTGATGCCCTCGGTTGTAGGGTGACGCGACCGTCGGCATCTCCACGGGTCGACCGGTGCGGTGCGAGGCTAAAAGGGGATTTTCCCCTTCCCTGCGGAAGGCTCTAGGAGGAGGGGGTAGGTGCGGCGCGGGCGAGGGCGTGCGAGCCAGCTCGAGTACGGCCGTCCCGTCGGACGCGCGAGCGCGAGCGGCAGCGGCTGTGGTGCGGCTTGGGGCGTATTCCCGGAGGAAGAAGAAAAGGGATGCAAGGTGGGGCCTGGTTGTCAATGAGAGAAGAAGGAAGAGGAAAGGCATGCGGGCTGCTGGGCCGCTGCAAGGTGTTGGGCCGGTTGCGGCGGAGAGATGAGGGACCCTAGGTAGACTTAGGGGTTTAGGTTAGAGTTAGTAAAATAGGTTTTGAAACTATATTTAAATACAATTTGAATTTGAATAGCAATTCAAATTCAAACAACACACAATTTGAAGATCCAAATTAAGATTCAAAAAGATCCAACTCAAATTTAAACCATATTTTCAAATATAATATTTTTATATGGATTTATTTATGGAGAATTTGAGAGAGAAGGATAGATATGGGTTTAAATTGGGGTTGCACTTCACCAAACACAAAGTTTTAAGTTTTGCTAAAAAAAATTACACCCAAAATTAGCATACCAAAGTGGGGTTGTTACATCCCTGCTTGTTCTTGACTTTAGAAAATCCGGTACTTTCAAAATCCTAACTTGTACTTCTCTAGATACTACTAGCTAGCTCACACTGATATCTCTAGAGACTACTAGTTGTCGTTCGTGTTTCTCTTTTATATGGTGTTACTAAATAAGAACAAGGTTGTCAACAATTTTTGGACTCTGCTTGCAAATCACACTGATATCTGTCGCTTGTACGGCGGATGTTGGGTTAGACTGAATAAAATGCTTATTTTTTGCTGTGCAAGCAGAAATGCCATCATTCACATATGGTAGAGAATTCTACACGTACATCTATTACCAGGTCGCCTCCGTGTAGTATGTACTTACGCCTTCAGCTACTATGGTCATTCACCATCACCACCTCTCGGCCATCAACATCGACGGCTGCTTTGCTGGTGGACACCGAGGTGCGCGGTCGAAGCTGCGATCAAGCAGGAGGTGGAGGTCATCTCGTCTCCCCTCTTCTTGTGGATTTTTGGAACAGTGGAAAGTTAGTTGATCGCATGGGTGTGCTTGTGTGCAATTAGGTCCGATCGATAACTTTATGTAAATGGAATATGTTTTTTGACTCTTTTACGGTGGATTATACCACGAAGTGGTGGTATGCAGTATATGACTATTTTTGGTATGGGTAAACAGGTAATTTTCTTTTTCTATCCAACTTGAGGATTTCGCTAGTGGCAAATTTGTTAGTGATGACCTTGCCTTGGGCCACCTCCCGTCCCTACGGACTGTGGATGTTGACCTTCTTGGAGAACAGGATGTCAGCGAAGAGGTGGTGATGGAAGTGGAAGAGAAGCTGAGGCACCAGGAGGATGTCCACCCCAACCACCCCTACATTATTGTGTCTTAAAATATAATTATAGTTCAATTGGATGTCCAATAATGTCTACTAGAAGACTAGTATGTTGGCACTTGGCATGGTGTTGATGGCCCTAAGAGTTAGTCGTTCATCCCCATCTTACCATGGCATTTCGCTGCTTGTTCTTTTTTTATATGGTGGTACTAAATAAGAATAAGGTTGTCAACAATCATTGGACTCTGCTTGCAAATCACACTGATATCTGTCGCTCGTACCAATCACGCGTTATGTGTATTCTCTAGCTAATTGGTGCAGATTCTACGGCGGATGTTGGGTTAGATCGAATAAATGCTTGTTTTTGCTGTGCAGGAGAAATGCTATCATTCACATATGGTAGAGAATTCTACACGTACATCTATTACCTGGTCGCGTCCGTATAGTATGTACTTACTGCTTCAGCTACGATGATTATTCACCATCATCCCCACCTCTGGGCTCTGGCTGCAAGACCGTGTCCGCCGCACCAGCGTGCTCTGCCATCAACATCGACGGCTGCTTTGCTGGTGGACACCGAAGTTCGCGGTTGAAGCTGCGATCAAGCAGGAGGTGTGGGCCATCTCGTCTTCCTTCTTGTCGTGGACTTCGAACAGTGGAAAGTTAGTTGATCGCATGGGTCTGCTTGTGTGCAATTAGGCCTGATCGATAACTTTACCTAAATGGACTCTGTTTTTAGGTACCGTCCGACTCTGTTTCTGTTTTCTCAATATCCTGTCAAGTTGGTAGTTGCTACTGATGCTACTGTTTTCCGTTGAATATATTGTTTGCTGTAATCTGTCTACGCAAGATATACTAATTGATTCTGGAACGACGCATAGCAATTTGATGATAGATAATAATTAACGTTAAGTTTGGAGGTGCATAAGTGCATGCCGAGTTGATTCATGTTGCAGGGCGTCTGCAGATTAACAGAACCTCTTTCTTCATCACGTTCCTTACACTCGCACGTGCACCAGCGACAGCGCTGAAGGGTCGATCCGCTCGAACCTAAGGTCCCAGTGGTTCCGATCCATTGCTCCATCAGAGTTTCGTGGATCACATAAGGGGCCCATTAGGGGCGTTTTTTGGAGCCGGTTCGAAGATCCGCTGGATCGAACTGCTCCATGCCCATCTTTAACGTCACTGATGAAGTAGCGGAGCATTCGTATCACTCGCAGGTCACTGGTGCATTTCGATGCGCATTTTGGGCCGGCTGGTGTTGGATAGGCCACAGTCCACGGGCTTATTGCCTGTGTCCATGTTTAGACGTTCAAAAAGCTTCATGTGTCGGCCTAGGCAAGCAAGGTCAAGCTACACGGTTCACACAAGCAAGATTCTCTGATGGACATGGACGGATACGAGTGATAAGAATTATGGAGCCAATCCTGACCCGATCAGCAAGTCTTCTTGACTTTGGACGACACGCCAATGTGATCACCAAGCTGAAGGCCTTGCTTGATAATCTGACGAGGACCGAGGACAGTCCACTTGACAAGCAAGTGCAGTCGTGTGCAGACCGGCGTTGGCTGCTGCACGATCCACACAAGAACGCAGGGCCTGCCGCCCTGCACACGGCACCCGACCACGGATGTCGGCAATGCCGCAGCTTTCGCCTGCGCTGTCGCGTTGCTTGCTCTTGTCCTATCCCCGCTGCTCGCCCAGCAAGCAAAGGAGATTGATATCTCTTTCGCTCGTTCCGGGCTGACAGGATAATCCGCATCTCAAAAGAATACTCTCAGAATGGTCTTAACCTTCCTCCACACTGATACAATATGGTTGGCTCATATCTTACTACTGTTACTAATTAGAGAATATTTCTTAAGCATCCACGGTAATCCTCATGCATGCTAACAAAAGTTCTATATATTATTGTAACAATCAGAAACATCCTGCTATCAACCATTTATAGTCATGCGATAGTATAAAATGACACCCTAAATATATAACAAATTTTACAGTTCTGACATTATAAAAAATCAAACGCAAACCTCAAAGTTTGCATATAATTTCTTACCTCCACAATGGTTAGCAATAACCTACACAATATAGGTACTACTGCTTGATCTTTTACATACACGATTACCATGTGGAATTGTGTGGTAGAACTGGTAAATTGGCAAACGATTCCGACAAACCTATATTTGTGCGAGCGGTCGGAGCTGAGCGGACAACGATGGAGAATGAGCTGCCAGAGACACGACAGTCGTCACCCGTGGAGGATACGCCAGCAGGCAGCGGCTTCTTGTTGTACATGTGCAACGAGAGCGCCGGCAGCTTGTAGTCGGACTGCAGGACGTGCATGGCCTCCGCGATGGATGGCCGCTCACTCGGGTCACGCTGCGTGCACCACAGCCCCACAAACAGGGCGCGCTCCATCTGCGACAGATGGGCATCGTCGTCTCCCCGCAGCCGCGCGTCGGCCGCGTCCAGCAGGTCATGGAGGGCTCCCTCTCCCTTACAGTACAAGCTCTGTACCCACTTGAGCAACGAGAAAGATGGATCCAGACGCTTCACTGGTGGCTGGCCGGAGACGATCTCGAGCAGGACAATGCCGAAGCTGTAGATGTCTGACTCGGTGCTCCGCCGGTGCGTGTTGACAAACTCCGGATCGATATATCCCATGGTGCCTTTGACAAGATCCGTCGTCTGCGGGCCGGTGCCATTGAAACGAACTAGATTTCCAAAACTGGAAACCCGATCCTCTACACCTCTGTGATAGTCCCAGGAAGTGGCTATCACGTGCAAACCCTGTCTCAAGTGGTACAAATCCATACAACTTAGGAATAAAGGGAAAATTACATAGTTTCAGTAATACATCAGAGTACAACATTTCGGCATAAGCCGGGTACAAGTCCAATTGGACTAAACAAGAAAGGTAAATCATCTACGCAGCGGATCTATCGAAGCGAAGCGTCTCCAGCTCCACAGACAAACTTGAGTGTAGGACCAACTCTAGTCTTCCCATCCTTCATCGTCGTTGTCGTAGTCGATCACCAAGTCTGAAAGCATTGCCATCTACCCGATAAGCGGGTAGGTCATGTCAGCTTCCCAACAAAGAGCAAAAGCGGTGGATGAATTCTAATATGCAAGGATAAACCTATATCTGGCTGTAGTAAGTTTATGCAAGCAGCGGTAGCAACGTCAAGGTAAGCGGTATTGCAGAGAGGTCACCATCTCCGAGGAGATCCACACCTCTGAGGCCCACGCCTCCGGGGTCAACACCCCAAGCAAGGAAAGTACACCAAAGCACCGAATCTCAATCAAGACTCAGCATCCCACTCTCATCTGCGATGTGGGGTCACCAACTCCTATCCCCACATCTCAACGGCACGAAGCCGGGCTCACACACTCGGGGGAGAGAAGCAGCACAAGAAAATACTAGCCAGGTGAAAGATCGTAAGGGTTGTCCATACCAGTGGACACGGACTATAGCTATAGGTTTAACACTCTGCAGAGGTTGTACAACTGGACCCGCCGGATAGGGCAGAAACGGGGATCAGTCGTTCCACATCCCTACCTAACGGCCGGAGACCTAGCAGTGGGTGGCACTCTCCTGCCTCTCCGAGCCTGACTCGTCCTGAACTGGGGCGCGAAACTTGCTAGCAGGGCCTCGGAGCTGTGAAACCATCCCCGGAGGAGCCGGGGTGACGTCTACTTGGGGGGTATAAACCGTCCCCCTCACACGACCACACCGGTCCGCTTACAGGCTGGATGCCATCCACCTACTAGTTTTCGGACCGAACCCCGCCCATAACAAGGCGAACGGTTTGTACGAAAATAGCCCAAAGATCAAGGTCACACAGTCGATCGGTCCTTAATTTGCAGGGAGCGAGCACTCCACCAACTCCACCCGTCCGACACGCCGCTAGGGCGGGAGGCCAGGTCGCATCTCCCCTAGACAGGCGTTCACAAGTAACCAAAGCGGCTCGCTCCCGCGGTAACACGTCAAGGGTACACACTCACCCAAAACACACGCTAGAATATCGAGATATCCCAATCTCAGTCCAAACCAGGGATCCATCCATATCATAAATCAGGTAACATATATGGATAGTACATATCGGGAACTAGCTAGGGGTCTGTAGCTAGCTCCAAAGGTAGGAAGTTCAAGGAACAGGGTATATCAAATCCAAGGCACGGCTAAAAGATTGTCTATGCATTTCAATCATTCAAAGCATCATAAATAAAGCACTAGCAACTAAATAGCATGCATGGGATCTAAATGGTCAGGAGTGACATGACACCTGCGCGGTAGTCGTCGTAGAGTAGTAGAGGTTGGGCCCTTCCTTCGGGTCGAAGGTCTTCCCTATTGTCACCGCTTGGGTCGTCGTCGCAGCTCGGGTCTTCAAACATGATCACAAGCCTACACGAGATGCGACGCGGAAATAAATAACGACAATCATCTAAGCATTAACTCCAAATAACATCATTTAGAAGAACCAAATAAATCCGATCTAGCTACAAGCAGCACTAGTTTAATTTAAGGAAATCAAAGTAATTAGTTTTGTACTAAAATAGTTTTAAGCTACTAGCTTTATATACTAGGAAAACAAGTTAGAGAGAAGGGTTAGATCAAGGTTGGGTTGCCGATCAAAGGCTAAAGGTTTGGTGATCGCGCCGGAAAGGCATTAGCGCGACAGATAAATGCAACAAAGCGGAAGCTCAGAGGATGACGAGAGAGAAGTAAGGCGAAACGAGCTAGGCAAGACTCTATCAGGCCAAAGTGTGCGGCAGCAGCTCAACGAGAAGGAAAGGATGGACTCGAGGTCGATAAAAGGGTGGTGATGCGGTTAGGGCGTGCTCGGGAGCACGGTGGAGCAAGTGCTAGCAATACGGCGATAACCATGGCGTAGTATCTAGGTTGCAACGTGGGGTTGCCGTGCTTGAAGGAGAGGCCTCTGCTCTCGGCACGGCCGTCCATCACGCGCGGCGTTCTGGGTACTAACACTAGGTACGACATGTGCTACACGGCTCAAAGCAGAGCAGAGGGAGAGCAGGTATGCAGGTTGCGGTGGAAGCGGTGCAAGCAAGAGAAGCGGTGCGAACAAGACTTGGAAAAGTTATTCTTGTCCGCGGCAGGCCAGTGGCTAGTTGCGGGGTTCTGGCGTCCCAGATCCACAAAAGCGCAGTGGCGGGCAGTGGCTACGAATCCTACCCCAAGTATGCGGGGCAAAAAGGAGTTTGGTTCAAGGGCAAGAGAAGATAAGGATAGGGTAGCAGCGAGCGTCTCGAAATTATGAAACCAACGCAAGTGGTTTCATAATTTTCGGAGCTCCGGATAATTAGTTATGAATTTTTTAAAGGAAAAGGAATTTATAAATCATTTATTAAACTCTTTTATTAAAACAGAAAATAGTTTTATTAAAAATAATGCTGACGTCATGATGACGTCAGCATGACGTCTGGGGTCAACGGGTTAGTGGGCCGTTAGGTGGGCCGAAAGTGTTAGTGGGCCTGAGTCGGCCCAATGGACTCAGCCCCTAGAGCCCAACAAGCTCAGTCCGTTGAATCCCCCTGGACATTTATCAGAGTCCACGAAAATAAGAGGAAAAGAGGCCGAGTGGGGCCTTATTGGGCAGGTCGGCCCAATTCCCCGTTCAGGCTTCCACCGGAGAAGTCCGGCGGAGACCCTCGAGGTTTTCTAGGGCACACAGGTGCCCCTCCGCCTCGCACGCACTAGTCGGCGCGCCCCGGCGTGGGTCCGGCACCAACGGCGGGCGGCGATCTGCGGCGGCGCTCGAACAGGTGTCCGAGCAAGCTCAAGGATAGGTGCGCTAGGTTCCCGTGAGGGGTTTGACGCAGTCACTGCCCCGGGTTCGAGCGTGTGTGGGTGATGTGCGGTGCGACACGAAAGAGATCCCGGCGCGGCGCAGCTCGCGATGGCGATGCCACGGCGCGCGGCGAACCAGCAGCAGCGACGGTGATAACGAGCAGAAGCGATGCGGCGAAGCGGCGTTGGCTTAGCGGCTTCCCAGCTCGACCGGGTTCCTGGCGGGGACCCCTGGGGTCGGCTCAGTGCGCGGCGGTGTCGCGACGTAGCGCAGTGCGGCGTCGGCACGGCGTTGAAGCGCGGCATCACTTGCGCGGCCAAGCCAGCGAGCAAGCGCGTGCTGCTACTGCGGCCCTGCGCTAGAGTGCACTTGGCCTGGCGAATCGTGCGCGCTCACAGGGCTAGCCCCTGGCCGCGACACGGCCGGCCGGCATGCGGGTTCTGAGCGAACCAGAGACGCGACGCGCGGCGCGACTGCGGTGGCAAAGCGGCGGCGCGACTGCGGTGGCAAAGCGGCGGCGCGGCTCCTGCATACAAACATACGGCACGAAGGCCGGCACCTGAACGAGACGGCACGGTGTGTGATGGTGGCGAGGTTCGGCGCGACACTGGGGTGTGCCACGGCGGTGGCTCGCAAAAGGGGCACGACGTGAGGGTCGGCCGGCGCATCACTGGGGTGCGCTCCCGTGCAACACAGGGGAATCAAGGACGAGGGAAGAAGCAGAGCGGGACGGTGGCTTACAGAGGGGCGAAGGTGTAGACGAAGCCGTGGAGTCCGCGTTGGTGAAGATCTCGGCGGTGACGGTGAGGTGAAGACGACGACGCGCGTACTCCCCTGCTTCGGTTCCTGCGTGCCTGTGGACGGCCTTCCTCCTGACTCGTCCGGCTCCGGCTTCGCGTGCTACGGCTCCGGCAAGATGACGCGGTGGTGACGCGCCTCCCCTTCTTCCTCCCTCCCCTTCTACTCCTCTTTCCCTCCTTCCCTTCACACGGCGGCGGAGCAGGAGCAAAGGGGAAAAGATCCCCATCTGGCGATGAGGCCAATTGGGACTCGGCTGCTGGGGCTTTAGGTGCGCGCGGGTCAAGGGGACCAGGGGACAGCATGGGGCAAGGATGTTCCCTCTCCTTTGCCTTGGTGGCGAAGGCGCAGCGCGCGGGCTTGGGTTTGCTCGGCGCGCGAGATTTCTCAGGGGCAGAGTTGTGATTGAGAGGCGGTGAAAGCGTGTGGGGCCAGCCTTGGCGTGCGCGCGGGCTCTCGGCGTGCGCGCCAGTTCAGCGGGGCAGCGCTGCTGGGCGCGCGGAGCAGGCGCGGCGAAAGGGTGCGGCGGCACCCGGCCGAGGCGGTGCGGGGAGAAGATGACCAGGAACGGGGTGGCCCCCACCTGTCATCGAGTCAGCTGCGGCGGGGAAAGAGCTAGGCCGCCTTGGGCTGGAGAGGTTGGGCCGCGTAGATGGTCAGGGTGAACGTGTGGTCACGGGCCGAGGGATGAGGGTGGTCCGGTGGACTTCGAAGACGGTCAGCTGGCCCAAGATAGCTGGAAGAGTTTTGATTATAGTTTTGAATTTAGTTTAAACCATATATTTGAATTTGAATACTTTCAAATTCAAACACACTCAAATAAAAACCAAATAAAATCCATAAACTCCAAATCACCTACTTTACCATATTTTGAAAATATATTTTTATATTGGTTTATTTTATTTGGGAATTAAGATGAGAGGTTAGCATTTTGGGATAAATTTGGTGACACACATGTTCAATCAAAAAGTTTTAAATTTTTGTGAAAATTTACATGTGGGAAAACATTCAAAATTCTGGGATGTTACAGCCATGGTCGCCGAGGCGGGCGAGCCCGAAGTCTCCCAGCTTGGCGTTGTAGGAGGAGTCAAGCATAATATTGCTCGGCTTGATGTCACCGTGCACCACACGTTGATCCCAGTCCCGGTGCAGGTAGTGCAGCGCTGATCCTAATCCCAGAATGATCTTGTACCTATGAGATTTTAGTAGAAAACACAAAATGATGCCAAATTGAAGTGTTATATATAACCAAGGAATCTTACTATTACTAATTGGAGACTCCTTTTGAAGTCTCCACATGAAGCCACCTAGGAATCCTAGGTGGACAGTCTAAAAAAAGAGAAGCCTCCACATAAAGCCACCTAAGAATACTATGTGGACACTCTAAAAAATATCATTGATTTTAATAGTCGTTTGATGTATTTTGTTTCTAAAATTACCCACATATACCATTATGAAGAATTAACAAAAACAACCCTCCTATATCTTTGTATAAATTATCCACTATAGAAAAATTAAATCTAAAGTATCTTCCAGTCACATCTAACACAATAAATCTCTTTGCTTCAAATAAAAAATTGTCCAACTATCCTATCGCGCCTGTCACATGTAATGTAATATAACATATTTAGTCTCTTGCCCTTTATCTCTTTCCCATGTTTAAATCATAAAAATAATCTATCCTAAAAGGATTTTAGCTAATACAACTAACAAACTAGATATGTACGTGTATATGCCTGCCGATCAGATTTTTCTTGCCTTCAATCTCTCTTCTATACTTTAATTATAAAAACAATCTATCCTAAAAGGTTGTTAGCTATCAATAAATTATATACTCTACCATGCATATACAAAATTATAAAAAAGAGCTGACATATTTCAAGAAACATCTCTTTTCTGTACTGCTGCCATCAACTAGGTTCGGCTGCTACTTTCATCAACGAAGTTAGGTCCCCTGTTGCTATTCAATAGAAATGTACGATCAACTTAAGCATTCTTTTATGGCTGCACGGAACCTTTTACACCTATTGGTTACACTAGAGATCAATCCACGTCGAGACATTATTTTTGAATTTTGTTTGAATTCTCTTCTACAATTAGATAACTTTTTATGACATATGTGACGACTACTAAATTATTTGTTTAGTGTTTGGTCTGCTGCGTGCTACAATTAGATTAATTTTTCATGGCATATGTTACAAATACTAAATTATTTGTTTACTGTTTGTCCTGCTGGATGCTACAATTAGATTAATTTTTTTCGTGATATATGTTATGACAACTAAATTATTTATTTATTGTTAGACCTGTTGCATGCTTGGTATAGATGACTTGCTTCTCACCATTGTTCTCAAACTGTTATTCTTTTCAATTCTTTCTATCGAATTATATTTTACTTGATTGTTGTTTGTGAAACATAACTTATGTATAGAAAAATTTCATATTTGTGTATTATGTCTTTTGTATGAAAAAATAACACAATTAGATCCATTACCATCTTTTGCTAATGCAGTTGAACAAGTTGCAATGGTGAACAAAACCTTAAGAGAAATTAGACCCGGAAAGGAATTGTGGAACATCAAGGAAAGAGTAACCAAATTGAGGATAGATGTTCAGTTTGATAGGATTTTTGTATTATTTTTGGTTTACAAATTATTAATGATCATAAAAAAATAGGGAACCATGATACACGGTGTTATCAATGAGACCTATATGAAAAATTTCAAACTACTGATTGAAGAAGAAAATGTGTACATAATTAGTTGCAAATGTCATTGTCATACCAAGAGCATAGAAGTATCGGTCACTGGAAAATGACAAGATAATATGTCATCTTCTTGCCCACAACTCCTCTAAAAAGGTTCAAAGATAATGAAGGCATTCCAAAGTATAGTTTCAAGTTCATAAGCACGGATATGGTTTCAACAAGAATAAATGTGGACACGTACCTATCAGGTAAAACATTACCGACTTTACAATTTCTACACTTTCACTCATTTGACGGCCATCTAATAATAATTCATGTTTATGTTTCATAGATTTTATAGGAGTTAGAACACATTCGACCTATAGAAGAAACAAGGACAAATTTTGGATTTACCAAAATCCGTGATATTGGGCTCTTGATCGAGTAATTCTCTCTTTTCTTTCGTAGAAAGCAACTGCAAAACTTTCAACACTTGCATCCATGCTACAGAACTTCCATTGAATTAAAAATATCTTCTATAATGCCCATCAAAATAATTCACCAATGATACCTAGCATCAACCGTAACATGGTCCAAGAAAAAAATGAAGCAAATCATGAAACACATAAAAGAAATACTACACTGGTGGAGTCGTTACATGTAATGATCTGAACAACTCTTAGTTATTAATTATTCATTTATACATCATGAACTAACCGATGCCATTTTAAATGCAAATATTTTCGCGGTTGAATTCCAAAAGACCGGCCTCCAATGCACCAATATACTCAAATTAAATTATCTCTTGATAACTGCTACATTGGGAGCAAACTATAACAAGAAGAAGATAAGAAACACTGAGATTTGCGTCTTATTATTGCGGTGGATCTTACAATAAAACAAAGTTAATTGTACTTATTATTTTTCAAGCATATTGTGCAATACAATCTTTAATTATAAGGATCTCTCTCCCAATTATGCTGACCAAATGCTAATTAATATATTATATTTACAGTCCATGTTGCAAAGTTGTGTGAACCTTATTATGATGCTCCTAATAAAAGTAAACAACAATTTCTAATAATTAAAGTAAAGTACTAGCCTGTGCAGAGGCACGGGTTGATGGACTAGTGTATACTAATGTTCTAAAACCATTAACTATATTTATTCTGGAACAATATTGTTCTACCGTACCTTTCGGGCCAACTTAGGAATCTGTTGGTGCTACGGATGTGTTTGTCAAGGCTACCTTCCGGCACGAGCTCGTAGACGAGCAAGAGTCCTTTGCGGCTATCACACCAGCCTAGCAGTTGCACAAGGTTCCGATGCCTTAGACGGCCTATGATCTTTACCTCAGCCTCGAACTCTTTCCTGCTCTGAGATGACGACTCCGATGAGAACTTCTTGATGGCCACCACCACCTGCTGCTGCTGGCCGTTGCAACTGGGGAGGCGACCTTGGTACACGTTGCCAAAACCTCCCCGCCCGAGCAAATTCCCCTTGGCGAATTCGCCTGTTGCAGCAGTGAGATCGCGGTAGTGGTAACGTCTTGGCCCAGCTACACCCCTCTTGAAGTCAGCCTCGTCCCTGTTTCGCTCGTCGGTCTCCTCACTGTCGGTTCCATGGTATAGTTGGGCATTTCTTCTTCTTGTGCGCGTCTTCCATAGAAGGAGACCAACGCCTGCACAAACGAGGACGACAGATAATGTTACAGGAACTAGTACCCGGGCCAGTAATTTCATCGAGGGCTCCCATTTGGCTGCCTTCGTTTCGACTTGGAGTGTGGAATTGAACGACCATGAAAGCAGCTCGTGTAGCTCCACGCAGTCACCGGTTGATGCAGAGAAGCCGACGGCCACAGTCCCTGGCAAGCTTCCCTTAAGATCAACGGTCGCATTGACGTGGTACGATGTGTTGCCGATCTGAAGATCAGCGGTTAGCATCTTGGTCGAGTTGTCGTAGCGGACCAAGGCAGCCTTGGTGAAAGGGGATGTCAGGTTGCTCGTCCCTGGAGTGTCGGTGGTCGACACCGACCTGATGGAGTTGATGTCGATTCCTATGTGCTGGGAGCTGCCCTCCCAGTGGTTATCAAGGAACGTGTCGAACTCGACGGCAACAACACGGCTATCACCCGTCGCATTGAAATGGTTGTTGGGGTTGAAAATGTTGAGATCCCCACCTCCAGTTGCGTTGGCCAGGACGATTGTACTTGAGGAAGGCCAAGGAGCTAGGAAGAATGTCATCCCGTCGCCTGATTCCGATGTCCAGTTTTTGCATTTCTGGTACTGGCCGGAGTTTGTGGGTGTGATGTTGAAGGAGAAAGTGGTGGTGAAACTTGTTACCTCGCCGGTGAGCTCATTCCACAGCGGCACGGGGTGAGGGTACCAAATCCGACCTTGGCTGTGGGTAATTGTTCCTGTTTGTTGGTTCTTTGTCAGCTGGATAGCTGAAGTGCTTCTGACGAACTCGGCGTCGGGATTACACACGATGTCCTGCTCGCATGGGTCATCAGTAGATGATGGGTTGGAAAAGTTGTAGATGAATGAAACCGATGAAGATGAAGGTACGTGCATGCATAGCATGAAGAAGTAGTAGAGGCAGATGAAACTGAGGGAAAGCAAGGTTGGAGAGCTGGCGGACGCCATCGTTGGTGTTGGAGCTTGGCGACAATTGGATGCTCAAGAATATGGAGGACCCAGCACGGGATGTAATCCCTAGCTATATAGCCCCAGCGATTATAATCTGTCAAAGTTGTTGTATGGTTCAAGTCTCTTCCAGCATTTCTCCAGAGCAGTTGAGAATGGCCGTGGCCAACTTTTTCTTCATCCTCCCTGCTGGGAAGTTACCTCCATTCAATGAGATCCACATAGTAGAATAGAACGACTCTTTCTTACTTTCTTAAAAGAGTTTCTTGTCGAGCTCTTACGTTTCGACGCTGGTATATAGTAACTGCAAAACATCAAAAGTGATCCATATATACATACCTGCAAAAATGATCAAACGCGATTCCTCTGCTTCGCTTGGGTGGCTCAGGCTAAATCGCCCATCGATATATGAAAAAGAAAAAACTTAAATACATAAGTCGTCAAGCACAAGCGCATGGTCACTCGTTTGGCATATTCACAATGGGACACGCATTCAGAGTTTCATCGCTCCATTTTGTTGACCTTGACCAGATCACAAATACGGACCACCGACAGGGAGATCCGGAAATGGTGTGCCTGCTAACGACGACAAGGAGGGAGATGACAATCGCTTCAATTTTTTAGATAATATAAATAAATCAAGCCTCTGCGAGAATCGCACACAGCCAGATTTTACAATTTTCAGCTCAGCAGCTCAACACAAATAAAAAAAATAAAAAAACACATATACAAAAGAAAGTAAACATAAGTAATATCTATTATTGCCACGCCATCCAATCTTGACGATAATGTCGCAAGGACCCCCTTAGTCTTTGCTCGCCAAATAGACGGACTCCTTTGTGTTCTCACGCTGCATCAATCATCAATATCACAGTCAATATGTTCTCATGAAGGTAACCATGCATCCGAACTACCCACCATAACACGTACACGGGACATCAGGACACCACATAGATCTCAAAGGCGATGGCTTCAAAAAGATTCACGACGCTAACATGTCGTCATCGTCAGCTCGATTAATAGGCAAAGTTTTCATCCTGAGAATCCAAGCACGAATCAGATTTATCAGGACAGGAGTGATGGTATGTCATCATATACAGTCACTAGATAAAGGTTTGCATCTCCAAGAGTATATTTTCTTCCTAAAAATATAAAATTTTATAACTTTTAAAAAAATATTGAAAAGAATAAAGAAAGTCATTTTCAAGAGTTTCGAATAATCCACTCTAACTTATAGAAGACAATTTTATATCAGGAATCCTATACAATTCCTAAATTATCTTAACCACTTTTATATATTCTTTCTCTTTTGTATATTTGTATCAAGAATCCTTTCCTACTATTTATTCTTTTCACGTCCTTCCACCTTGAATTAGGAGAGGATACGCGCCGACTCAAAATTGCGTAACTTGATGCGGAAACAGGATGACTTTTCTCAAGTACTAAAAGATTAGAAGGATATACTAGGAGTTGTTGAAGAAATATTTTTTCTCATCTTACTAAAAATTAAGAATAGAAAAAAATTCGAAAATTCTTGAAGATGCTCTTAAGGAATTAAACGGAATCACAGAAGGTTTGCTCGGTCCATCCTTCCAAACATAGTCCACGGTCGCACTCTTTCCTTAGAGAATGTTGTTTTACTGCTTTTTCTTGCGTGGATAGTTCGGTTGCATGCCATTGTGTAGGTTGCTTTTTGGAAATAGCTACTCACACCGTTCCATATTACACTTCACTTTACCTATGTCCTAATCAAATCGAACTTAATTTTTTAACTGACCGAATTTATAGAAAAATACCAATATTTACAAGCACTGGTAGAGACCGAGGCTTTGGTACGCCCCTTTAGTCCAGGTTCAACTTTGGAGCCGGGACTAAAGACCTTTCGTCGACGTGGCCCGAAATGGGTGCTGTAGCCGGTCCCCCTTTTGTCCCGGTTGGTATTACCAACCGTGACAAAAGGGGGACTCCCAACGGCTCCATCCGGCAATTATTACCCCCGAACTTTAGTCCCGGGTGGTGTTACGAACCGAGACTAAAGGGTACCCCTTTTGTCTCGGTTCGTAACACCACCCGAGACTAAAGGATTAGTCTCGGCTGGTGTTACGACCCGAGACTAAAGGGGTACCCTTTAGTCTCGGGTCGTAACACCACCCGGGACTAATGGCCGGCCTCCCTATAACCACCGTACCTCCTTCTTCCTCCTGCCACCCGAGCCATTCACCGTACTCACTCACCCGCGAGCTCAAGCTCCTCCACTCCATGCATGGCGACTCAAGCCTAGGGTGTTGCTGCAATGTTTTTCTTCATTAATTTGTGAAGATTTCTCTCCTCCAAAGTGTTGTCAAGGTTGGAATCTTCATCCTCCCTTCATTTGTTGTGATTAAATTTTGTTTTATGGTTTAGAGATGGAGAAAATAGAATTTTTAATTTGTAGCTAGGTAGGAGGAGCTTAGAGAGATGAGATTTTGTATATATACGTGAAAATGTAGTTAGGATGGTACTTGCATTGTTCCTTCTTTCATTAAATTTGTATTAAGCATTCTCTTATTTTCTTATTTTTCATATAGAGAGAAAATTGAATTTTACTTGTACATATAGTTTATAAAATATATGCTCATAAAGAAAATAATAGACATATAGAAAATGTACTAGGTATTTCCAATCTTTCATTGTTTAGAAATGCTTTTATTTCTAGGTAGCTATAGGAGGAAATAGAAGATTAAATTCTTTTATTAAGTATTTTTTATTTTTAGATAGAATAAATGTAAGCATTTTCTTATTTTTCTTGTTTTTGATATACAGCCCCACGTCCTAATTAGCTGCAGCCGAACATCTCTGGCTAGGTGGGGACTGCAGCTCAGAGATGTTGGACTATAGCTAGATAGGAGATGTAGGGCATGGTGATGTAGTACTGTAAGTGGGAGAGCCAGGTGTATATGACGGTGACGTGAGACTGTTGTAGTTCCCGGAGCATTTGAGTCGTCTGAGTCGCTGGTTCATAAAGGTTATGTACATTAATAATAGTGTTGAATTCTATCCCCTTTTGTTTTTCTATTTATGCATATATTGAATCCAATCTATATATGTAAACTAATCCTACTTATTGTGAATAATGTGTGTTATTTTGATTTGGATATAGTTTGAGCTAACAATGTCGTCGTCAAGTGGCGTTGGTAATGGCGCCCGTGGCCGTGGCATAGTCCGTCGCCGTGGTGGCCGTGGAGGTCTTGGTGGCGGTGTTTGGGAGGACCCGTTGCCTCGACGTCCAGGATTGCACTTTCACCACAAGATTACCTTGCAAATGGGTGATCCGAGACGTGTAGCCAACGTGGTAATATAAGAATTGAAATTAATTTGCTTTACATAGAACTTTTTTCATTTCACATGGAAAATCTATAATTTTAGTTACATATATACTTATTGTAGGTTATCAACAATATCAGATGGCTCAGAGACATTATCGATGATATGAGTGCTACTCCTCCTACAGTGCAAACTGAGCGTGTTGATGAGAACATGGCAAGAGTGCATATCTCTTTCACCGTACCTGCCGATATATAGACTACGGCCAGTTGCCAGTAGGCGTGCCACACCCGATGGTTCCCATTGCAATAGTTGGCTCAACATCACCTATTCGATTAACTCGAGATAGGATTGCCGTGGAGAATTATCTACAACAGCTCCAATTGTATGTTGGGTGCTTCGTGCCCGACCTTTCCTATTTCAAATTAAGGCAACTCGATGCGGGTGAAGGCAATGTGGTTCAGACTACAGAGAGGCTTTGCAGGGCTCATCGAGTTTTGATATAATATGCACATATATATAAAAGATTTATTATTCATTCTGAATTAATTTGTTTCTGGTACATATATATTTTGAACTTTCATAAGGTTATTATCTCATCATCATCTGATTGTGTGCAGGATCACTCTGGTTCTACCTATGCTTCAATTAGCTTCTGTGCGATTCTTAATCAAGTTGTGGAAAGAGTTGGGGTGGATTACTATGGTGGGGAGTCATTTTTCACCAACAATTGGAAGAGTCAAGCAATTCTAACTTTCTACAAGCCAGCAGAACCTGAGGCTCCATTGTTTGATGTTTGCAGTGCTGTTTGTGACAGTCCTCCGGAAGCGGAGGAGAGTGCACTAGTACGCGCTCTAGCTTATTTTGAGGGAGTTCTTGGCTGGAGGATTGCAGACATTAACCATATTTCATATCTACAAGCGCGTGCTGCTCAGTAACATTATGCATGCATGGATCAGGCTTTGTACCACTAGTACACGCTCTGTATGTATGTCATTGTACCACAACCGCGACAATCATTGGATCCTATGTGAACTACAGACATCTGGCCATTTGTTGTGATACAATGACATACAGAGGTCACGTACCTGATGACTATTTTTTTATCTCCATTATTAATGACCATATTTTTTATAAACTAATTTCTAAAAAATTAGCTAAATGTAAAAATAATAATTAGTTATATTGATCATTATATCAAAAAGTAAACAAAGACAAAGATGAAGAAGGGTGAGTTTGATGATATATTCTGTTATGAACTGGATGATGAGAACTGGAGGCCTACCTATATTCTTCCTGAACATGTTGATCATTCCAAGACAATACGTGAATTCATAAATGTGTTTGAAACAGAGGTTCAAAAGTTAGAAGCTGACCAGTTTCAGCTTGGGACTTGTACTCATTGGTATTAATTAATGTCGTGCCTTGTAATAGCCATCAAGTGACCTCTGTATGTATGTCATTGTACCACAACCGCGGCAATCATTGGATCCTATGTGAACTACAGACATCTGGCGATTTGTTGTGACACAATGACATACAAAGGTCACGTACCTGATGGCTATTTTTTTATCTCCATTATTAATGACCATATTTTTTATAAACTAATTTCTAAAAAATTAGCTAAATGTAAAATTAATAATTAGTTCAATTGATCATTATATCAAAAAGTAAACAAAAGATGAAGAAGGGTGAGTTTGATGATATATTCAATTATGAATTGGATGATGAGAACTGGAGGCCTACCTACATTCTTCCTGAACATGTTGATCATTCCAAGACAATACGTGAATTCATAAATGTGTTTGAAGCAGAGGTTCAAAAGCTAGAAGCTGACCAGTTTCAGCTTGGGACTTGTACTGTATTTTCTTCAAATCATCAACATGTTCATGAAGTACTGACCAATTTTGAGATTTTTCTGAGTTGATTTACTAATATTTTCAATTTAATTTATTTTCCGCTTGATATCACCCGGTAATTTGACACAAAGTCCACCCATGAAAAGATCCGGAATGGTGTCAAATTTTGACACAAAGTAATTTATCAGTCGATTCAATTAATGATGCATAAACTAACTCAATTGAGTTTTTTTAGTTATTTCAAATGAAGCATGCCTGCTTGCCCAGCATTTGGAACATATATATGAAAATTGTAAACGAAAATTAGAAAGAATTGTTTCAACTCTTGAAATAATATGTGCATAGAAAAGTAGGTATTTTTTGTTCTTAACTTATTTTTGCATGGCACAAATATTTTAACTAACGATTTTTTTAAATGTTCCAAGCAAAAGGAATGAGAAAAATGAGGAAGGAAAAGAGAAATGTTAACTTTCCGCGCAAAATTGCGCTTTAGTCCTGGGTGGTGTTACCAGCCGAGACAAAAGGACCCCCTTTTGTCTCGGATGGTAACACCACCCGGGACTAAAAGGCGAAAATTTGCCTTTAGGGAGCTCCCGCGCGAAACACCCCTTTTGTCACGGGTCGTGACACCACCCGTGACAAAAGGGGGGCCTTTAGTCTCGGGTTGTAACACAATCCGGAGCTAAAGGGGCTTTTGTCTCGGTTGGGAACTCGACCCGTGACAAAAGGGGTGGGGGGTATATAAGCCGCGTCGCCTTCCAGATCGATACTTAGCCGCATTTCTCCCCCAAATCGCTGCCTGGCCTCGTCTCCGTCGTCGTTGCAGCAGCCGCCGCCGCCCCTCCTCGCCGCGCTCCTCCCCGACACGTGGCCCCACCCCGACGCGCCGCCCCTTCCCGACGCGCGCGCCTCGCCGTCCTCTCCCCGCGCAGCCCGACCTCGACGCGCCGCCGCGCGGCTCCTCGCCGACGCGCCGGCCCTCCCCGACGCGCATCTCCTCCCCGACGCGCCGCCCTCCCCTCCGGATCTCCAACCGTACCAGCCGGCCAGCCCGACCGGTACGCTACGCCGCCGCTTGCTAGGCCCCCCGTGCGGTGGCCTATCGCCGTGCGTGCGTGCCCCGATGGCCGGCCGGACCGCGCACACGCTGGGGTTTTGCCTTTCTGACGCAAGCCCGTGAAATGCTTGCGTCAGCAAGCATTTTTAATTAAATTTTAATTTATTTGATTTAGTTTATCAATTGATATGTATAGTTATAAAAATTTTGTAGATATGCATGAAAATTTTTAAATTTATAGGAATGGAAAGAAAATTTAATTAGAAATAAATTGTAATGCTTTGTATATTTTTGTGTGTATATACAGTAATACATATAAATTTATTAGTTTCGACACCTACGACTATGGACCAATTTCTTATTTGTGTATTTGAGTTCTTAATTATTTTCTAATATACAATTTCATAGTTTGATAGTTCCGAAGCCGACGACTGCCGCGTCGGCTCGAACAAGTGACTTCCCGTCACCTCTGTCATTCTCCCACACGGCACCGCCACCAACAAGGATCGTTCGTCCACAAGTTAGTAGGAATATTTCGACTTAGTTTATTCCAGAAATTCATACAATATTGTTGTTTATTCCAGAAATTCAAAGAAAATTCTTGTTTATTCAAACTATTCTTAGTAAATTCTTGTTTATTCCAGAAATTCATAGAGGCATCTTGATTATTCCAGAAATTCTTAGAAATTTGTTGTTTAGTTCAGAAATTCAAAGAAAATTCTTGTTTATTCTAACTATTGTTAGTAAATTTTTGTTTATTCCAGAAATTCATAGGGGCATCTTGATTATTCCAGAAATTCTTAGAAATTTGTTGTTTATTCCAGAAATTCAAAGAAAATTCTTATTTATTCTAACTATTCTTAGTAAATTCTTGTTTATTCCAGAAATTCATAGGGGCATCTTGATTATTCCAGAAATTCTTAGAAATTTGTTGTTTATTCTAGAAATTCAAAGAAAATTCTTTTTTATTGAAGAAATTCATAGGGACAACCTTTCGTGAAGCCGGAATTGGTCAACAAGCTCCCACTAAGATGCGCAGATTTTATGATTGGTACTTGAAGAAGTCAACTGATGGCCTGGAGATGTTTGGTATGCTCGTGAGACCTGGAGATTTTGCCCTTCAAAACGAGAAGGTGGTCTGGCTCCGATTCAATGATATCTATAAAGTTTACCATCTGAACGCCGTGAATACCGATCTTATGATGGCCTGGTGTCTGTAAGTGACATATTTTCATATGTTTATTAATAAATTTATTACATTTGTCGATCTACTAATCAACATTTGGCTTTCTTCTTGTGTAGCCTGCAACTTACTGAGATGCGAAGGAAGCACTACGGGAAAACACGAGTTTGCCGTGCGTGAAAATCTTTGTCGTGTGTTTTATTTTTGGCGCACGGCAAAGAGCTTCTTTGCCGTGCGTTTTATATAGGGCGCACGGCAAAGAAAAACGCATGGTAAAAAATAGTTTGCCGTGCGTTCTTTTTGGGACGCATGGCAAACCCTTGAGTTTGTGGTGCGTCCTTCTAAAAGGCGTGGCAAACTATTTTTTTTTCGGAACGGCCGTTACCCCCCATTAGCACCAATGGGGAACCGTTAGCACCGAGTGGGAAAACGATTTTTTTGTTCCCTTTGCCGTGTGTCTTTAAAAAACGCACGGCAAAGAGGTGTCTTTGCCGTGTGTCTTTAAAAAATGCACGGCAAAGAGGTGTCTTTGCCGTGCGTTTTTATTTTGGCGCACGGCAAAGTTTTTTCCTCAATTATGTCCTCCTAAGTTCAAAATCCAATTGCTCCTCAAACAAAATTCTTCTCAACTTGAAATTTTTTCTACTATATACATACAACATGCCATACTTCATTGTAAAATTTGGATGATTTTTGTTTTGATTTTCTATATTTAACTAATTTATATTATTTCTAGCAATTTTTTGAAAAAAAATCAAATGAGTGGAAAAATTGTATTCATGTTACATAGCCCAATTTAAGACCTTTTCCATGAAATCAAAAGAAACTTTGAACATATTGACTAGGAAACACGATTATGATCGTGTGTCAAAATGATTTAAAAATTCTAAAAAGTGCGAATGAACTTTGAACATTATGAGATTTGTCAATATCTCATGACATCATTTGTAAATGATGTAGTAAAAATTTGAATAAGTTTTGAACATTTTGTCACATACAATGCTTCAAATCGAAACATCTCCGATGGAGTTTCATAGAGTTAAGGAGCATATGGTTAGATTTGTAGGTGATGTGACATTCAAATTGTGTTTTCACTTCAATCTTGTTTTCTATAAGCAATAGACAACATAACTTATTTTGTTTTAATTTTTGAGAATTTTTCAAACTTGTTTGATAATTTTTATGAATTAAGTATAAATATGAAAAATTACTTTGCCGTGCGTCGACGCACGGCAAACAGGAACATTGCTGTGCGTCTTTCTAAAATGCACGACAAAGAGGCCCATTGCTGTGCGCCCTTCATAAAGCTTACGGCAAAAATAAACGTTTGCCGTGCGCCTTTATTTGTGACGCACGGCACACAGGCCCACCTTACCAAACCGCCACGGCCCATAAGAAACAATCCAGCCCACCATCACCCTAACCACTGGGACCGTCGATCTCGCGATCGGACGGTGCAGATTCGACAAGAAAATTATATAAATACCCCCCTCCACCCCCGAACCCTACTCCTTCAGTCTTCCACCCGACGGCTCCCACCCCCTCACAGCCGCCGCCCCCATCTCTCTCATACCGCCGCACCCATCTCTCTCATCCCACCATTTTCCACGCGACGAGGCCGGAGGATGAGGCCGGATCCACGCCGCCGCCTCCTCTCTCATCCCGCCGGATCCGCGCGTGGCGGCCCGCGGATGGGGCTCCCGGCGGCGGAGGCGACCTCCCTCCGCCGGATCCGGACGCGGTGGCCCGAGGACGGGTCTCCCAGCGCGGCGGCTTCCCCACCCCGGCGCGGCAGCCACCGCTACCCCGGCGACCGCGGCGCGGTGGCCACCCCCACCCTGGTGACCCCGATGCGGCGGTCTCCCCCACCCCGGCGCGGCCTCCTCCCCCACGGCCCCACCCCGGCGCAGCCTCCTCCCCCACGGCCCCACCCCACGCGCGGTGACCTCCTCCACCTCGGTGCGGCGACCTCCTCCATTCCGGTGCGGCGCCCTCTCCCCACGGCACGCCGTCCTCTCCCCACAACGCGGCGACGTCCTCCATCCCAGCACGGCGGCGTCCTCCATCCCGGCACGGCGGCCTCTTTCACCCGGGCGCGGCGGCCTCCGCCACCCCGACGTGGCGGTGGTAGCGGACGTGGTGGTGGGCGTGGCACAACAAACTTGGCTGCGGTGGATGCGGCCTGGTGGTGCTAGTGGCGTGCAGCAGCGGCAGGCCGGCAGCTAGGATTTAGGATTTTTTTGTTTTTCTTTGTTTTGTTTGCCGTGCGTCTATGGGGTGGCGCACGGCAACCGTGGGGAACTGTTTGGTGAACGGCCGGCGCCATCAGCCGTGCCGTTACCAATTATTTTGCCATGCGCAGGCTTTGACGCACGGCAAAGGGCCTTTGCCGTGCGTGCGATAAAAAGCGCACGGCAAAGGGCCTTTGCCGTGTAAAAATCTGTCGTGCGGCCTTTGCCGTGCGTTTCCGAGAAAAATGCACGGCAAAGGCTTTGCCGTGCGTTTTGTGACCTTTGCCGTGCGTTTGAAACGCACGGCAAACTCGTGTTTTCCCGTAGTGAAGGGTTATTCAAGAGTTGCTTTCATAGACCCATCAAAAGTTAACCAACAGGAGATCCGGGACCAACGAAAAACAACAATCGAGACGATTTTTAGGCACTTAGATGAGTTTCATTACAAGAATTGTATACTACTGCCTTACAACTTCAAGTAAGTACGATTATCATATAATTATCTTTGTTAATTCTATTTAGTCAATTCTAATCTTTATGAGCATGCATACAGTTTCCAATGAGTTCTACTGATAATCACTGTCGACAAAAGCAACATCAATGTGTATGATTCATTGAGAAAAGATCCCTCACAATAGCAAGACCTTCAAGAAGTATTTCACGAGTAATAATTCTATCTATGACATTTTCTTTAATGCAATATATATATTTAGCTTTTATACTAACACTGTATCTTTTATTATTTTCCCTCAGAGCTTGGACCATGTTCATTACAAAACACCGAGGACCATTTCGAAAAACAATTAGATGGGTCACTAATTTTCCGGTACATATACCAAATAACAACTTCAGATTGGGAATATTTAAAATGTATAACACTAGTATTTCATAATCTGTTCTCCTCTCCACTTTAGTATTTGAGACAAGAACGAGGAAATAATTTGTGCGGGTACTACGTCTGTGAGCACATACACGCTTACTGTGGCAACTCGGATGATGATAGTGTAAGTAAAATAAACCTATTAATAATACATCATTTTTATCCTCTTTTGTATATTTAATCGCTCGGTGTAATATATTAACCTATTTGCAAATTACAGAGGATTGTAAAAAGGAACACACTCGTTGAGAAGGATCATCTCTTGGCAATTCAAGAAGCTCTCATGGGATTCCTCATGGACGAGGTGGTTGATCCAACAGGAAAATATTTTTATGACAACCATCCAATTGACCGACTCACCTCCGAGGAAAGTTAATTGAGACTAGAAATTTGAACTGAATGATATCTTGATGTATATATACTATAGGGTTTAGGGTTTTGATGTATATATACTAGTTTAAGAAAATACTATTTATTTTGATGTGTATAAATTATTATGTGTATATACATTTATAAGTTTATATATGTAGATATATAGGGTTTATATATAATTCTAAGTGCGTATATGGTATATATAGATAGGTATACATAGGTACAAGTGCAAATATGTATACGTACATATACGGGTTAGACAACAATTAGAATATACGCTCAAATCGAAAATAACAAAAAAAAAGAGACGAGACACTTTAGTCACGGTTGGTATTACCAACCAAGACTAAAGGGGGTGGGCGCAGGCGCTGGCGTGCCCCCCCTTTAGTCTCGGTTCGTAATACGAACCCGGACTAAAGGACCCCTTTAGTCCAGGTTCGTTCACCCGGGACTAAAGGGGGGCCTTTTGTCTCTCATCATTAGTCCCGGTTGGACATGAGAGACCTAAGGCCTCTACCAACCGGGACTAAAGCCCCTCTCCCTACCAGTGAACACTCAGTTAGTTTCATTAAATCCATCATAACATAGTTACTATTTATTTATTATTTGGTATTATATATATGTTAATATATTTTTAAAAAAAAATCAATGTTAGATCACTGGTAAAGAACTAGCCTTTAGTCCCAGTTGGTAAAGCCTTTAGGAACTAGAGACCAACCGAGACTAAGCTGGAGAGACAAAAGACTCCCTTTTAATCCCGAGACTAAGCTTTTACATCATGAATCCTATACAATTCCTAAATTACCCTAACCACTTTTATATATTCTTTCTCTTTTGTATATTTGTATCAAGAATCCTTTCCTACTATTTATTCTTTTCACGTCCTTCCACCTTGAATTAGAAGAGGATACGCGCTGACTCAAAAGTGCGTAACTTTATGCGGAAATAGACTGACTTTTCCCAAGCACTAAAAGATTAGAAGGATATACTAGGCGCCGTTGTAGCAGCAGTAGCAGCCGCCACGACCACGAGTCCTCCTCATGGGGCATGCCCTCGAGCGCCGTGATGTGCCCCTCCGCGTCGCGGTCCGCTAGCAGGGGAGAAGTCGCGTCTGTTGCCTCTACCGCCATTCGCGCGTGCCCGTGGCAGGTTTCGGATCGGCTGGATTTCTAGGACCTCGGCTCTGGGCCGGCGCGCATCGAGGATCGAGTGCAGTGCCCTGCCGCCGCCGCTCTAGATCCGCGACGGAACCGGCCATCACACTCGCGCCGCCGCCAAGGGGGCCATGGCTGCTGTGGCAGTGACAGGTGCTCCAGCCGCAGCGGCATGTGGCGACGGAGCTCACCGGGCCGCCGCTGCCGCTGTCACCCTCTGCGTCTCCTCCATGCCCTTCTGTCTCCTCGAGTCCTCTTTTGGATGTGACCAAGGAGGGGGGCGCGTGCGTGCGGGACTGAGGAGGGGTGCGTGTGGGTAGGCGTGTGTGGGGAGGAGTGCTTGAGGGATTGATCCAAAAGAGCTGAGCCTTGGATGTGTGTGAGTAAGAGAAAAAAGCTAGTAGCATCAATATGGTTCGTTGGATCAAAAAAGTTGGTTTGCTGTGTATATTTTTTTGAGTGCACTTAGGTGCGGGGATGATTGGTTGTGTAGTTGTAGCAAAGAATTGAACTGATGAGTTATACGGTGGTCGAGATTTGTGGCAGCAGCAGCCGTTTGGCTTTGAACGAGAGGAGGGAGAGAGAAAAATAATCGGGCTATAGCGCTATGGTCGATCACAAAAGATTCTCCAATATGACCCGGTCTCACAGTGCATATGGGCGAGCACAGTGGCGGAACTGAGGGGGCCGGCGGGGGCCATGGCCCCCTCAACAAATTTTTTGTTTACCAGTATGTATCTATATTTGTTTAGCCCAAATACCCAACCACACACAGGCGTACAGCAGGCAGCAGCGCAGCCCGCAGCCAGTTTGCAACGGAAGAGCCCGCAACCAGCAGTTCAGGCCTCCTCAGCAGACAACAGTCAGATAGCTCGGTCGACCTAGCGTAGCGCAAAGCCTCGTCGTCGTTTCGTTTTTCCCCATCGGATGTTCCGCGATGTTTCGTTTTGCATGTGTTGCCGTCCAGAGCTCTAAACCAACGACCCCCGATGACGAGGGCGTGATGCCGAGGTCGAAAGCCGGCGACGGGACAGGTGCCGGGCGTGGTCACGACGGCTGGTGGCTTGGCCGAGACTGCGAGGCGCGAGCACACAATTATGACGGGCAACTACGATGATGGGCAGAGGCAGGCAGGCATCACGAGCAGTTCTGTTGTTTCTAATGTTTCTCCTCCATCTCAAACCAATATTAGCGCTATTTCCCAAATTTATATCAGCAATTCGGCATATCTCAAACCAGTGAAGAAATGAGCAGTGAAATTTAAATGAGCAAGACTTATCACTTTTGCAAACTATTTGTTTTTATGTATTATCGTTGCATAATTAACTATTATATAGTCATGACAAGCTATTGTATGCATGCAAAATAGGGATGAATTAGCAAATTATTGAACCGGTAAATTTTTGTTTGCCACTGGGCGAGCAGTAGCACTAAATTGTCAATAGACCGGTCTTGGTACGCATTGGTGGTGCCCTGAGTCAAACATGTTCAACTTTTGATAAATTTATAGTAGAAAATACAACAACATCTATAATACCTATTTTTTTTCATCATGCCGAATCGTAAAGAAAGTCAATGGACCTATAGCAAAACGTGAAGCATCGTTCTGGACTTGACCTGGCCGCCTATGGTGAGTCGTCGTAAAGAAATTGCCACCAGCTAAAATCACTGACCTCTCTGTGATGCGATGGATCCTGCAACGGCTACAAGCATCGACATTAATTATCTACTAGAGCCTGTGTCGCGCCTCCGGCGCTCCTTTTTCTTGATTCACATCTAATTGCAGGTTGACAACATTCTTTCATTCCGTTTCAGAAGAAACAAGCACGCTAAGCTTTCGTATTTTATATTCAATTTCATCACACAAAAGTGATTGTGTTTCATTTTCTTGGCCGTATTTGTTGAAAGTAACAATGGCTGAGACACCGATATAGAGTTAAATCATCAATCAAGTATTGTAGAAGAAAAAATAATGTGAATCTTAATACCCAGAACGTAACATAGGAGAACTTTACATGCCACCATTTTTTTAACAAGCAAGCAGCTCTGTGGATCAAAGACAACTTTCATACCGGTCAATCTTCGTAACAGGAAAAACACAAGAATTCAAAAGATAATAGAGATTGACAACCTCTCATCGGGACCCATCACCACAAAAATTTATGTACATGGTTTCCTAAATATGACATGGTGCAATGTAATCCCGTTCATGCCTATGACAATGGGAAAACATACTCTTTGACAAAATAATATCAGTCCTTAAAACCATGAGAACATAATTTAGTCAGCCTATCAAACTTCTTCATAATTATCATGCCCCTCGCTGGCAGCTTTCTTTTTCTTGAACTGATCTTCAGAGCACATGCACAAAGACATTAAAGAGTACAGCTATACTTACCATTCAGCTTTAAAGAAAGCAGAATGAAAACTGAAAGTCCAAACGCAAATGACCACAACTTCCAGTGGCAGAGACAACCTCACTCCCACAACGCTACTAAAAAACAAAGAAATGGTACTTAGTTAGGAAGTCTCGATGAATTATTACAAAATTGCAGCTAATTAATGAATGATGTATCCCAGCAAAGGTTGGAATTAAGCCACTCTTTTGTTTATAGTGCAATAGTGAAATTTGATGCTTCCAGATTTCACATCTTCAGTGTACTGCAACAAATAGTAGAGATGTTTAAAACTTCTGATGTTGTTAATTAAACGTATAAATAGGAAGAGCAAATGTTTTAAACGTATAAATAGGAAGAGCAAAGGTGAGCAGACAGGGAGAGCAGGGAGGGGTAAAAATACCATCCTTGATGTGATAAAAAAAAAGGCTAGTGAATCGAATGGTATATCATCCAGAGAAAAAAGTGCACATTCTAGAGACTCTGATCCAAGTGAAAAGTTAGGGGTCTTCAGTCTTGCTCGCAAAATAATGCAACTCTACTGCATCTCGTCGTAATACACAAGAATCAACTTAGTAGTGAACGGAGTAAAGCACAACTTTCTGACTATGCTAATTTTCACTCACTTGGCCAATCAGCGGAATATCCAACTGAGCAAAAGGTGAGACTATCTCTACATCTGCACATGCTTCTTCCAATGTTTCTCTAGAGGCTCCTTCTGCAGCAGACTCCCGCACCTCCAAATAACCAGCAGGAAGAGTCCTGGTAATATGACCATGATTAAAATGGAGGACATCAGTAAAATGATTGCTATGTTCAACACTGAACCGGAAATATATTCAAGGTACACAAGACTAACAAAAAAATTATAGAAAAAAATTTGGAAACATGGTACAATAATGATTAATACTGCATTAAAAGGTAAGAAAAGCGCAATCCTATAATCTAGGAGGTCGTGAAAACAGGAAAAACAGCAAACTCAATTCCATGGCGGCCGCTCAGCTCAAGCAAATGGGAAAAAGAAGAAGCTTGACCTGCAGCACCTTGTAGGTGACGTCCATCTTCCAGATTCTGCAGCAAGCTCACCAGCTTGTCCTCGGGCTGCCACAAAACACCACAAGCGCGCACAGTTTGCGTGAAAAAAACTGCACATTTAGAGCAAATTCGCGTAGAAAATGGCTTCTTTGGGGACCTGGTCGAGGTCCTCAAGGAAGTCCCTGATGGCCATAATCTTGCTCTCCCGCCCGAGCTCACCGCCGGCACCTGCACCGATTTGGCACAGCATGTACAACATTGTTTTATTTACATAAGAAGTTCATTTAAAACCCAGCAAATCGGTTGTGTAGATGGTGAAGGATTTGGAGCTTCAGAGAAGGTGCAGTGTTTCTACTGACGAATTGATCAATTAATAATCCCTGCACAAGTTCGGCTAGTTCAGGGATGGAGCACATAAATTGCACGAACAAAACCAATCGCATGATGACCTCAGATTTCATCTGGGAAGATCGAAGGCAGCCAAGGCCCTACTCACCTTCACCGGTGTGCATCGGAGGCGTCGCTCTTCAACACCAGCTGCAGCTTGGTGATGATCTCTTTGCTCTTCTTCTGCGCAGATTTGAAAGCATCAAAGAACAACCACACAAACGATAAATTGTCCTCGAAGTGGGAGGGACAGTACACCAGACGAGATCGGTTAGGGTTCGTACCAACTTCTTCGTGGGAGCCAATCGTGTGGCCGCAGGCAGCGACGAGCAAGGGCGGCGTCGCCGCGCGCCACCGCCTCCACCAGCCGCTGCAACGCGAGCTCCGCCTTATGCGCCTCATCCTCCGCCTCTGCACGTGATCCCCACGGCTAGGGTTAGAGCTGGCGTTCAAGAAGGACATGAGAATGAGGAAGAGAGGAAAGAGGGAGATATGCACCTGGAGGAGCCGCCGAGATCTCAATCGAGGTTGACGTGGGAGCACCAGTTGCCAGCCGTCGCCGCCGCCGCCGGATGAACCCTAGCAAGGAAAAAGGGTAGAGAAGGCCCGCGTTGATCCGCCTCCACCGCTCTCGATTCACCACCTCCCGCGTCGTATCCGTGTGGTGGGAAAGCGAGGCGGTAGGCCACCGGCCGGATCTGGCCGGTGAGGGTCGCGCCGCTGCCGGGGTGGTCCCGCGCCGCCGGTTAGGGTTTCGGCCGGGAAAGGGTTCGGGAAGGAGAACAGGAGAGAGAGGAGGAGGAGAGAAACTGGAGGGGGTGGCGCGGGCCGCGGGAGCCCGAGGAAAGCGGGCGGCGGGGACGAGGGAAGGCGGCGGGACGGAGCGGCGTCGTGCGCGACCGCGCGAGTGGGAAGAGAGAGAAAGAGGGGAGGGGGATAAGACCGAGGGGGGCGGCGGGAGAGCTTCTCTGCAAAAGCGCCAGGCGGGCGGCTAAATGCAAAAGAGCCGCGATTTCGGAATTTCGTCTTCTTTGTAGACAAAAATTTTGAAACATGGGGGGCTCTATGTAAAAAAATTGAACACATTTACTGTAGCGGTGGGGCCTTCCTGGGTGCAAAACAGAATAATGGACAAATAGAAGGGCTTTTTTGCAACTTTCCACGCGCCGCTGGCGGGTTGCCGGCCGTCGGATCGGCGCGATCGGACGGCTGCGAATTCCGGGCGACGTAGCCACTCCCAGAGGCCGCGGGAGTTGCTACCGAATAAAGGATCTCGATATGCAAGTGGACAACGTGAGCTGCCCAAGCGTTTTGATCGATCCACATGAAAGGTCTGACTGTTAGACATATAGTGTCTTATATGGTCTTGTATTGTATTATTTGTACTCCATACCGTATTCGGCCTATATAATGAAAGGTCACCCTCCACTTTGGGCGTGTGGTGTTTGCCCAATATTTTACATGGTATAGAGCCTAACGCTAGGCCTGCCTCCCCGCTCCCCGCGCGCAGCCGCCCTGGCCACGCGACCTCCATCCTCTCCGCTGCCCTAGGGCGCCCCCCCCCTCCCTCGTTCGTACAATCAATATCAAAATTAGCAGTCATTAAGGCAGTCTATATCAACAACTATACTGACTGCTACTCAGGCATTTCCTCGAACAGCTAACCTACATTCGATATGGAGCCATGGCAGTTGCATCATCCTCCATGGCAGTCACCACTCCATGGGTGTGCTGGCACCAGCACCACACCTCTTGGAGGCATTGTACTGTTGTACATCCTCTCAGTCTTCATCAGAGGCACGGAAGAGAGAATTAGACACATGTCCACAAAGAATCATTAGCTAAGGACTCGATTCCCCATCACCAAATCCATCGGTAAGGGGTGATGAAGATTGAATATGTACCTGGCTAGTGCATCTCGTAGAACTAAGAGCTGACATAAGTCCTTTGTATTGAGTTGCATGCACCAACTAGTTCAAACCAAAAGCTTAAGCTGATAGGAAAAGGTGGGCAATTCACTTATACTTCAACACTCCCCCTCACGTGCAGGCTCCCCCAGGCCGCATATGTGGATATTGGAGTGGGCTGTAATTATTTTAATTAACGCGCCCGCCAGGATTCGAACTCGAGACCTCTGGCCCTGATACCATATTGAGTTGCATGCACCAACCAGTTCAACCCAAAAGCTTAAGCTGATAGGGAAAGGTGGGCAATTCACTTATACTTCAACACTTTGGACAGAACTTCCTGAAACAATCAAAGACTTTCATAAGTAGGCTCATAAGCATATAGATGGCTTGAAGGGAGGACGGCCACGGCGACGCCATCGATGAATCTACAGATCTGTGGGCATCCAAATATGAAAGTAGAGGAGGGTACCTGCTCGATGTGTCTCTCCGGGAGGGGTAGAAGTGGAGTAGAAGGCAAGGTCGCCGATGCGTGGTAAGCGGGCCGGTAGTCCACGCACCGCCGTAGTCCAGGCCTCGATCTCTGCTATCATCATCCACCGCGCTGTGGCCTCGTGCGGAACTGTGGAGGGGGCCACAGCAGCGGCGGCGTGGGGAGGAGAGCCTCAGGTGGAGTGAGGCCACACCACCGCCGTCGCTATGCCCGCCGCCGCTGTCTGACGAACCCTAGCAAGAACAAAAGGGACGAGGAGAAAGGAAATAGGAGGAGATCAGGGGGGGAAGGAGGAGGCGATGTACCTACCGCGATGCGCCCCACTGGCTTGGCACCCCGCCGCGTCGGGTCAGCCACCGCTGTCGCCTCGGCCTGCACTGGAGGAGAGAGAGGAAGGCAGCGGGGGGTAGAGGGAGAGAGGGAGCCATGGAGGCCCAGATCTGGCTCAAGGGCCCGCACCGATGGCAACGCAACCACCATCTAGCCGGCTGCTCCGCCGGCATCCATGCGCACGCGCCGTCGGCATCCGAACACACGCGTCCTACCCAAGTAGCCGCCCGGCCCTAGCCCCACCGCGCGGCAGGACACGACCATGGTGGCGTCCCTGCGGGGATGCAACGCCGCCCGCCATGCTGCTGAAGCCAGCCGCCACGGAGGCTGGCGGGGAAGGAGATGGCAGTGGTGGAGTGCCTTGAGAGCAGGGAAGGAGATGGCGGCGGCGGGGAGGAGAGCAGGGAGGCAGAGGGGTGGGGGTGGGAGTGAGGTTAGGGTTCGGGGCAGCCCCGGGGGGGGGAGGGGTAGACGGGGTGGGTTGGGCCGGTTGGGGTGGTGGGAGGGGTTGTTTGCAAAATGACTTGGTGGTATTTAAGAAATGACACTATCATTGATTTTTCTCTTCTTCTAGTAGAAATAAAGTTTATTTTGAGGCCATAAGTGAAAAAAGGTTGAGCGTCGATGCTGTGCAGTCTTGACGTGCCGGAGTGATTCACGATTCATAGCGAACTGGAGGGGTTTCTTGCAAAATCGCCGACCTCACGGGGTACTCGCTCGGTCTCACTGATGATGACATGGCGAGCAGGGGAGAAGCCGCCGAGGCTTGAATTGCTCTCGTGTGAGGAAACCCGTGTGGTCTTTCATTTCCCCGATAGATGACCGTCGCCCTATGTTGAAGGCATGCACAGATCACAACCACCAGAAGTCTAGAATCCACTTCACTACTAGTATTTTGCTTGAACTCAGCCACAAGCACCATGGCCAACTTTCAAATCGCTCCCCGTGCTGCCTTCTCACGGTACAACGAGCTCAACTTCAGCAACCTGTACCTGCACTACTACTACGAATGGAGCCCCAGTGAAACCCAGGCAACTATCATAAAATCTAACCGTCTCGGTGATGCAACAATTGGCCAATATATGACGGTCTCGCTTCTATTTTTAAGACGTACAAAGCATGTTTTTCATTAAGAGAAGAGAGAAGTTTTGCACATTGTTCACAAAAACTTAGGAGACAACAAAAAGAGGAAAAAGATTACAGCGAAAGTGTAAGAACTAAAATTACAAGGACCTAACGCCAAGAAGGCGGGCTAAAGGGAGGAACGCGACATGCGCCCAAGTCCTAGCCTCCTCTGAGATTAGCGGCGCCAGGGCGACCGGCATGAGTGCCTCTCTGTCATGAACGCATCTATTGCGCTCCTTCTAGATAGACCAAGCGACCAGCCAAACGAATGCGTCAAAGCCTTTCCTTCGAGCCTTAGCGACATGCTTCCTGACTGTACACCACCAGGTAGCGAAGGACTGTGGGTGGCCAAGAATGAGATCCTAGAGGATGTGCCAAAGCATTCTGAACCAGGTTTCCCGGCTGAAGACATAGTCGACGAGTAGGTGGTCCAGCGTCTCGACCTCCTGTGTGCATAGAGCGCAATCATCCCTATCCCGCAGGCCATGACGCCGTAGCCTGTCGGATATCCACCAGTGATCGTGCAAGACCAACCAAGCGAAGAATTTGCATCTTCCCGGCATCTGTACCTTCCAAATCTGCCGGGCTCCCAGGATCTCAATGTGACCAAGAAACAGAGCGGAGTAAGCCGAAGCTGAGGAATACGCACCATTAGGCGACCACTTCCAAATGAACCTATCTAGTTCAGATGTCAGCATTATAGTACGCACCATGTCCCAGATGGAGAGGTATTGGACTAAGACTTGAACTGTCCGAGCATGTGTGATGTCTGCGACGCGACGCCTATGACTGAGTCCATCCCGGATGGTACGAGAGTGCCTGATTCACAGTGAGACGGCTGCCCACAGGTTTGGAGCTAGGATCTTAATCGAACAGCTGGAGATCTAGCTATCCTCCCAAAACAAGGCCCGAGCACCATCTCCGACCTCCACACTTACTGATGCATCGAAAAAGGCTTTAGCAGCTCAGTCAACCAGGAACTTGAATGTCGCCCACGTCCTGTCCGGGTCCGTACGCGCAAGCCAAAGCCAACGCAGTCGTAAGGCTGTACCTAAGGTACGAAGATCAGGAATACCCAAGCCACCAAAACGTGTTGGGTAAGAAACGTTTACCCAGGCGACCAAACAGCGACCCCCTGAGGCTACCTCTGTCCCACACCACAGAAATCCTCGGATGAGCTTCTCAATCGCTTTGAGAGCCGAGGGTGCGATAGAGATCACCATAGAGATATGCACTGGGATTGCCACCAGCGTGGACTTAGCAAGGATCAAGCGACCACTTCAGTTTAGCACCCTCCCTTTCCAGGGTGGGAGCCGCCGTGCGACCTTATCGACCAGAGGCTGTATGGCAGCTTTGGGTAGCCTCTTGATGGAAAGCGACCCCCAAGTAAGTGCAAGGGAAGTTTGTAATATGACAGGAGAGTGTGGAGTGAACTAAGGAGATCTGTTCGTCTGAGCAGTTAATAGGATAGACCTGACTTTTGGCATAGTTCGCTACGAGTCCCGAGGATCTCTCGAATAAAGACAGAATCCCCTTGATGACTCGCAAGTCAAGTTCGACCAGAGTGAAAAATCGACCACATCGTCTGCGTAGAGGGAGGCACGGAAGTGGAAGCCATTGCGGCCTAACTCCTGCAGAAGCCCAAGCAATTCGGCTTTGCGTATCATGGCATGGAGGCATTCCATTACTAGAACAAAAAGCATAGGACATAAGGGGTCCCCCTAACGTAGACCTCGACCATGGCAAATCTGACCTCCTCAAACTCCATTGAGAAGAATTTTGGTACTAGCTGTAGAGAGAACCGTGGAGACCCAGTTCGTCCACATACGTGGACATCCGACCGCGGAGAGGAACTCTAGAAGGAAGACCCAGCCAATAGAGTTGAAGGCTTTGGCTAGGTCAATCTTGAACATGATCCTAGGCAGCTTCCTCATAGACATCGTCCTCGTCGTACCGAGAACATAGCGGAAGTTGTCGTGAATCTGGTGACCTTTGATAAAGGCACTCTGGTTCGAGGAGATGAGGGAGTGAAGGTGGGGGGGGGTGAAGCGGTTAGCCATAGCTTTGGAGAATAATTTTCCAAAGCAATGGATAAGGCTAATCGGTCGGTAATCAGAGAGGGAATCGGGTTAGGTTTCTTGGGGATTAGGGTGAGGAGGGCATCATTTAGATGGTGGAAGCTCCGACAATCCATCGCAGAGATGACATTGAAGGCTCGAAGAACATCTCCCCGAACTATCGACCAGCACGACCTATAGAAGCGACCAGCGAATTCGTCAGGGCCAGGGGCTTTGTCTAGGGGCAATTCCTTGATAACCTCCCACACCTCAGCCTCAGTGAAGGGCTGGCTGAGGTCCTGGAGTTCCAACCGCGGGAGGCCGAGGTCCTGAAAGTCAAGGGCATAGGTATGCTTATGACTAGTCCCTAGGATCCCATCAAAGTAAGTGAAGGCCGCCGCAGCTTTCTCATCCTCACGAGTGAGCTTGCGACCATCAACTAGAAGAGAGGAGATAGTGTTCTTTCTTCGGTGGTGGTTAGCATGTAGGTGGAAGAGTTTGGTATTGGTGTCCACCTCGTGAAGCCACCTCAAGCTGGACTTCCATCTAGAGATCATGCACTAGAGGAAAGTGAGGCCGAGGTAGCGAAGCTGGAGGAAGCGCCTGAGGGCCTGCTCCTCAGACGAAAGCGACCTAGAATCTTGTGCGGCCTCCAAGCGAAAGATAACCTCTTTAGCGACCTGAATCTGCATCTCGATGCTGCCGACCACCTTTGCGCTCCATTTGACCAGAGCCTTCGCCACCTCGCGGAGCAGGTGGTCAATCATATGCAAAGGGTCGGCGTCTGGTTGTGGGCCTGACCAGACCACCTTGACCATGTCCAAGAAGCCCTCCACCTTTGGCCAGAATGCCTAAAAGGTGAAACGCCACTTGGGATGTACACAGTCATCAAAGAGCAAGAGGAGGGGGGCGTGGTCAGAGCATCGAGAAGAGATGGCTTGTTGGGAGGAAGAAGGGAAAAGAAGCTCCCTGTCCGGTGAAACAAAGACCCGATCAATCCGCTCGAGAGTAGGGTGAGTTCGCCCATTGATCCAGGTGAAAAGGCAACCATGTAGATGCAACTCCAGGAACTCTAGGTCGTTTAGGAAGTGACGGAAGCAACCCATCATCCAATGAGAAAGACGACCATTATTTTTATCCGTCGCCTGATAGATGAGGTTGAAGTCACCGCAGAGGACCCAAGGCTCGGAGAGGGTGGTGCAAAGTGCGTGGAGTTCATCTATAAAAGCAACCTTCTCGGCCTCTAACTATGGCCTGTAGACAGAAGTGAGCCACCAAGTCTGACCAGGCACAGAGCGAAGGGCGACCTTAACCGTGACGTGGTTGAAACCAAGAGAGGGGTAGGAAACAAGCCAAACGTCTTTGCGCCATGCGACCAGAATACCACCACAACTGTGAGCCGCAGGCAAGGCAACGTAATCAAAATTGATACCTAGCATATCAAGGATTAGAGCATTGTTTACACAATCGAGTTTCGTCTCCTGTAGACAGAGGAGAGAAACTTTCTCTGACCACACAAGTTCATGGACTACCGAATGCCTAGCACGCTGGTTAAGCCCACGAACATTGCACACTACTAAGTTCAATGTTGATGGCTGTTAAGTGCTAAAAATATGCCGTCAACTCCTGCATAAAGTACTCAAAATATGACCATCAACATAGTGGTAGGGGTTATTACTGACTATTTCCACATGTGTCGATGAATATTTGAATGCAGGTGTTTTAGCTTATAAAAGAAAGGAAAACACACCCTATGGAGCAAGCACTTCAGGCTTAGCCAAGGTGGGGCTACCACACAAGATCCCATGTGTCCATGACATGTCATCAATCCAAAAGAGGCAAGCCCCAATGAATTAGAAGATGCCACGAGTGCAGGATAAGGATTGAAGGGCCCACAGGAACTCAACTAACCTTATTTCACCGTGTACACACCAAACCGACCTATGGTCCCACAGAGCAGCCACCCTACCAAAGAGGAGGGCCACTAGCCCCACAGGGGGGTCGGCCGACCCCACAGGTCGTAAAACCGACCTTGTGTCGGCCAATGCCCTCTTTGCACGTGGAGGTCCCTGGTTGGCTCTGCAAGGCAGTGGAGTGCGCGTCCTGATGTTGCAAGGTGCTCAAACAGGGTGTCCATCCCCTCTATAAATAGAGGGGAGGAGTCCTAAAATGACGACACACGTCTCTTCTCCCATTTCCTCACTTCATCATCTTTAGGAGAGCTTCTTGCATAGGATTAGTGCTGGCTTGCTAGTACTTTAGAGATTAGGAGGAGAGTGAGGGGGTGACTTGGGGTTGTGCCATGTTCATTGGCATTTTCCCCAAGAACGAACCTCTACGGATGCTTCTGTTCTTCATTTAGAGTAAAGTGAGTATTTCCGAATATTTTGATTAGACTAAAGTGGCTTTCATACATAGGTGAGTGTGTTCTTGTGTTCTTCGTATGTTCTCGATTTAGAGGCTTGTGTTCTTCGCAAGTTCACATATCCGTTTGTGTGGTTGCTAGTCAATTAGAATAAGGTTGATGCTCATGCATTTCTCTACCAAGATTACAGTTGCATCTGTGATCCCTTGCATTGCTCCGTACTTGTACGGAGTGCTATAGCAAGGCATCTGTGTACTTGCATTGCATCTGTACTTGCATTGCATTTGTGTAGTTGAGTAAGTTTTGGTCTCCACTCGTGGGTTCGTCGCTCCGTACTTGTACGGAGTGCTATAGCAAGGCTGCGGGCGCGCAGACGTAGTCAGGCTATAGTAGTGATCGGTAGTGTAGACATGGTGTCTAGACTACGGGTTATCCTTTGTTTGCCCCGTATCCCACGGTTTGGCCGAGGTAGGCCGCAGTAGTGACAGCCGTTGGACCCTTTGAAATCCTCCACGTTCGGATACAACATAGAGCTTTAGGCCGGAGTCGCTTGACCTATTAAAGTTAGGTGTGAGCCGGTGCCCGAAGCGAGATCTTATATCCGAGAACCTGTTCTTACCCATTCTGCTATCAGCAGGATCCTTTCCACCTGTCTTGTCCTATAGAGTGTGTCCTTAGACCATCAGCTAGGCCAGAAGCTAGATCACCTCCGTTCCTTGGGTTCGACAACCCTTTGGAATACTCCCTAGGGGAAGTGCTACAACGGAGTATCCGTGCGCTTGCGGATTCGTTCGCACCCATCAGCGTACTCGGGTGTTCTTACATCCTCACGCTAGACTGGTGCCACTAGTGGTGATGTTAAGAAATACCAACAAGCATTTCTGGCGCCATTGTCGGGGAACGGTTGCTGTATCTATCTTTGAGCCTAGTGGTCTTGGTATTTTTTTATCTTTTCTTTACATCTACCTTTACCCCCGCTACCCTTTGAGATGCCTTCCTGTCATAGCCTCTCTACCCTTAGGGGCGAGTTACACCTTTTACTGGGGTTTAGACATGGAATCTGCACACGAGCTTGATATCTTGGCTGGATGTTTGTTTGAGGACCAAACTCCAGTGGAAAGAAGAGAGATCCTAGAATTCTTCTTAGAAGCCTCTTCTTCCCATACCGATCTTAACGAACCCCACCAAGAGTCTGAGTCGATCCAAGAGAGTCTCTTAATAGATGAATTTGAGCTTTCACCATGCACATTCGATGATTCGTCTAGAGAACCTTCTCCCGAACCACGAACACCGAAGGAAGAAGAAATTCAACCTTCGGAGTTCTCTTCACAATTTGAGGAACTTCACCCCGACTTAATCACTAAGGTTCAGGAGCTTTCCTTCTCTGGGTTAAGTGGTGAAAACCCAGACCATGGTTCGAACAGCTGTGTTCATGTTTTGCTTCTGCAAGCATGACACAAGATGTCCTCAGGTGGAAGTTGTTCCCCTTTTCTCTTAGAGGAAGGGATGAGCAATGATACACGGGTGCTGCTAGCATCACGAAAGGCGGCTGGGACACCCTCAGAGCGAGATTCTCTATCATGTTATTTCAGCAGAATGAGAAGGAAGCCATCGGCGCAGCATGGGCTAGATTTTCACCCTTAATGGAATCTGCCTATTTCCATTCAACTCAAGATGCTTTATTGCTTCACACAGTCTATAAGGGTCTTGATAGGGAGTCCGCCGATTATCTTGACTCCATCACTGGAGGGGTATTCCTCCATAAGATTCTATCTGAAGGAAGGGAAATCTTAGACCGTATCACCAAGAACAGCTCTCTTGTAGCTGAGACTGATCCTCTCTTGGAGGAATGTGAGACGAGCCGTGAGGACTTTCTAGTGGCTAAATCCAATCCCTCATCTTCCATACCCTTAGATTCTGCCATAGAACTCTCACCCGAACCAGAAACATCAGAGGGGGAAGAAATTCAACTAGTAGAGTTTCATTCCAAATTCGAGGATGATCCATCTAGAAAACATTCAAACACCTCGAATTCCTTCGATGCCCGATTAGAGGAGGGACCTTCTTCTGTCCATATAAAGCAATCTAGAGATCCTTTGACAGAACCTTCCCTAAGCCCTACGGTACCTCCCTTACCTCCTGATCCACCTAACGATGCATCTCTTGAGGAGACCATGAAGGAGGAATGGTTAGATAGAGTGACACAATTTTTCGAAGCAGTTTGGAAACGTTCACCTTCTATGATCGTTCCTTGTTCTATTAGAGGGATTGCCGTAGAGGCCCATTGTAACCCCGATATGGATGTTAATGTCATGCCATGGCACTTAGTGGAAACTCTTTTGGGCAATGTTCCGCTAGGACCGTTCGACACGCTCCTCAAGAGCTGTCCCTTGGGACACGTTCTTGAATGGTGGGGGATCGCAAGTGCCGTGCCACTAATCATAGACGGGATCAAGGGTAGCTTGGATTTTCACATTTTCGATGTCCTCGATCTTGATCTTCTCCTAGGCTTCCCATTAGAGAAATTCTTCGATATATCCTCAGGGAGCCTAGCTAAAAAGTTTGGGGAAGCCGCTTCTGCCACTTCTATCACATGTGTAGGACATTCGATGGCGAAGCCTCTTCCCAAGCAAAACCTGCTCGAGAAGATGACGCATATATCTCCGTTCACGTCATCCGTGACTGTTCTCATTAAGGTTGTAGAATTTTCTACTCCTCATGAGTATAACTCGGAAGACACTCTTCACCTTTGTGAAGGCGAACGATCATCATTCTTTGCCGAGTTTGAGCCTCTTTCCGCTGGCCCCTATTATGTTGCTTTCAACCATGATCGAAAGTCAACAGTGAACTTTCACGATGAATCTCTTGAGATGGAGAATTCATGGGCCATGGAATCTTGTGAGGCGCTGACTCTGGAATTCATAGGAAAGGATTTCATTGACGAGCATGGTAGTTTCATTCTTGATACACCACATGAACCGTGCTCGCATCATGCCTCTCCAGAGTTGGCCATGCTTAGTGCACTGAGCACACACGAGGGCTACTACCACCTTTTGGTCCTTTTTTGCAAAATGTTTAGAAGGTTGACTGTAGATGCATATGTTTATCATAAGCATTGCAGATTTCGTGTGTGCCCTATGGCACTAACCTTGCCGCTAAAGCGTCACTGATATATCAATGATTGGTGGTGAGACGGGAATGACACCACCAATGATAGCTGCAGGATGAAGTTCCCATGGTCAAGCTTATGACCATAAACAAAGCACTACCAGGAGATAGCCTGGAATAGCATAGGTTTATTTTCCCTTTCGAATAAAAGCAAGAACACGTTTTTAGGATAAGTTTTCCTTAGGGTATTTTTGGTCACTAACTTTTCAGGTGCAGACTGAAAAGAATGATGGACAGGTGACACCTAAGCACATGTGAGCTACATCAGCTGCAACACCTTGGTAAGATCTGGTGAAAGAACATTTACAAAAGGAAGCTTAATATCCACACACTTGAGTTTTGTTGCTTAGCAATGCAAACTTCAAGTGTGGGGGAGGTGTGTGAGCATCTCGAGTAAAGTTGCTCTATAGGACCGGTTTGGCGACAAGAGAGGGGGGGAGTGAATGGGAGCCGATAAAAATTCTCCTGCGAGAACTCGGCCTATGTCCCAAAATCACTTTCGAGGACCTCAACACACACTTGACAAGATCACGTACTCACTGGAGTACTACTGACCCAAAGAACAAGTTCTACCTTCAAGAAACGCAACGGAAAACACTCGAAACCTCTCTGTCCAGCAGTGGGTGGTCAGACTGCATGGACAGGGCGGTCAGACCTCCTCCAGCAGACACCAACTTGAAACTGAGGGAAAACAAGGCAAACGAACTCCGAACGAGCCAAGAATTTTACCAAGGATTCTTCTAATCAGGACAAGCTTGCTCCCAGAAGATAACTTCGAAAAGGCACCATTTTTTCCAGAAACTCCCAGGGCGGTTAGACCGCCTGCCTGGGGCGGTTAGACCGCCTAGGTCCGGACAGCACGGGGAAAACAGGAACCCCAGGTCAACCCTCAACTTCCCATCGATCGATCTCGCGATTCACCCAATGGATTGAAGTGAAACTTTGGGGATAGATGGGTTACCTCATGGACAACCTCTAGCTCAAAGGATATGCCCCAAATCGCTTTCAATCATGAGGAATCGCAAATCCCAGGCCTCTACCTCAAGAACTCGAGCAACTCCGAAAACCACCAAAATCGAAGGCCTTTCCACGGTTTTGGAGGGGCAAGATCACCAAGAAAAGAGGCACCATGACCTCATGTGTGATTCCCACTACAAACACCGCAAAGAAACACCTCCAAAACTTCTCCATGAAATTCCCAAGAAAAGGGCTCCGAAAATCACCGAAAAAGAAAAATGCCGGGAATCAAAGAGGAGAACAAAGGAGCAACAACAAATCTTCCATACAACCGAGGAAAGATTCTACACATGCTAGAGCTAGCAACCTCCCTTCATCCAACCCACTAGAATGTGGAGGAAATAGAAGTGGAGTTCATCCTCCTCTCTCCCTCACAACATGAAGCACTAGCTAGCCTAGCAAAGGGGAAAATGAACTAGAGTTCCAAGAGTTGGCTGCCATCTCCTCCAAGAGCGTATTTATCTATTGTCCCTCGGAGGTGGCAAACTACCATTCTACCACTACAACTTGAAAATAAGATACACACCCCTCAGGGGCAAATCCGGTAAGTTGCAGGAATCTCCATCGAGCGGACATGCATCCACCGCAGCCTTGCTTCCCTCCAATGCAAGCTCCGCGATCACGCCGCGTGTCCCCTGCTTCGAAGCTTCTTGACGAACTGCGAATACAGCGGTCAGACCACCTGGGGCACGTGGTCAGACTGCCCTGGGCGGTTAGACCACCCACCAGGCGCAGTCAGACCGCCCTGGAGGTCGCCTTTATCCCGTCGAGTCTTCAGGCTCGGTTTTGAGGCCCAAACCGAGAAACCCTCCTCCTGCTGGTTTTGTGGCCAAACCAACAAACCCCGCGTACAAGGCACAGCCTCACCACGCCAAGCTTCGAGCACGTCAAGCCTTTCACCTTCGGCGCCTGGATGGTCTACTCTGTCTTGCCTCGTTCCTTGACTTGGCCGCCACCATTGCACCGGCTCCATGTTCACGACGTTGTCTTGCTCTTCTTGCACCACGCGGACCACACTTGATCCCGTCTGGCCACCGGGTCCCCCGAACCAAGCCTAGTTGTCTCTCCACTCCTCGGAGGCCACTCTGGCTAAGACCTTTCGGGCTTGTTCTTCACCTGCACCAATGCAAATCAAGCCGCATCCAACACCTGCAATACTAGGCCAAGAGTCAGTCCACACCACGTTGTCAATCACTCATCACTAAGGAGCGACCATCCATTGGTCCTCGGACACTACTGGTCCTCAATCTCCCCCTTGATGAGTGCATTGACAACACACATAGTCACCAATTCAGGATTGAAAAAGAAAAAGAAACGTAATGAACAAGAACCTCAAACAAGTAATCAAAAGCCGAAGAACCAGTGAACACAAGATCACTCAAATGAGAAAGTCTCGGTCCCTTAAGACAAGAGCAACGGCTTGACACAACCGAGACAGCAAGCCTCACAACCAAGGAGCAAAGCAACAAAGCACAAATCAGGCACAAGGAGCTCCCCCTACACAAATGCACACTCCCACTGAACAAAATACAAGCTCCCCCTGAACAAATGCAAACATGCAAACTTGCCAATGCATGACAAAGAGCAAACACTACTCAGCCTGCCCAGGGCGGTTAGACCGCACCCCCGGTCACATCAGATGCATGGCGGTTAAACCGCCCTAAAAGACCGCCCCCCACAACCTGTGCTGCAAATGTTGCCGAAACAGTCTGAAAACCCTCTAAATGCATCCAGAAGAATTTTTCATGCACAAACTTCTCCCCCTTGTTGACAATGCATGCATCAAGGCAAAATTAGGAAAATTTCAACTATAGGCTTCTCAAATAGACAATAAGCACTACAAGATGCTACAAATGAGATATTGAGCAAGCAAGATAGTTCACAGTTCCGTAAAATCATAGCCATCAAGATTGTAAAGTTTCATATGCATGTGACAAGGCTAAGGTCAATTTTAGCTCATTTATCAAAACTTTCACCTCATGAGCAAAATCCTAAACATGAACCATTCAAGCCAAAAATAGCTAGATCACACAAAGATCATGTAAGGATACTAGTTGTTATCAAAAGATCATCATAAACACCCATATGCTATCTCATGTCATGTTAAAGCACTGAGCCATGTGTCTACTTCTAAATGGAGTCTTCTCCGGTAGACAACATGCAACAGTTTTGCACCCATTGAAAAAGGTATATAATTGAAGCATAAATGACATGATCATATTTTGGAGAGCATATTTTTCAAGCATAGACATTTCATTTTCAGATTTCACATGGTACATGAAATGCCTTTGCGGCAAAAAGGAGCTTATGCCCCTCCACAAGGTAAGACATGGGCTAAACATTCATGATGATAAAAAGGTCTTTGACCCCACATGAGAAGAACTACATCTCCAAGCATAATCTAAGCAAGAAATAGCAAATTTAGCTCAAACAAAGCATGGAAAGGTATCTACTCATGGGTGAAGGCATTCCATATAGATTATGTCAAGTTTAGCATTTCTTTTCAAAAATAGCTATCTCATCATGAATATTTGACAATACAATCAAGAGCATAGCTACACATCACCAATCACTAGCAAGCATACCCAACATCTTAAAAGTAGCAAGTTCTAGTAATCACTGTATATAGGAGAAGCTCATCCTAATGAATGCAAAGATGATACAAAGATGGCTATCCTATCATGGTATGATACATGAAAGTAAAAACATGTATGACACATATGCTACAAGAGAAGCTCCAAGAACCAACTCAGAAAGCAAAACACACTCCAAGCTCACCTCGCAAGCGGGTAAAAGTGGCTTGGTCAAGTGGTTTTGTGAAGATATCGGCTAGTTGGTCTTGGGTGGGTACATGGATCAAAGTGATGTTTCCTTTCTCTACATTGTCCCTCAAGAAGTGGTACCTTACTTCTATATGCTTTGTCTTGGAATGAACGACAGGGTTTTTGGCTACACTGATGGCACTGGTGCTATCACACAAGAGTGGAACATGGGTACACTCCTCACCAAAGTCGCTCATAGTGTAGGTCATCCATAGGAGTTGGGAACAACAGCTGGCTGCAGCTACATACTCGGCTTCTGTGGTGGATTGGGCTACACTTGACTGCTTGCGAGAAGACCAAGAAACCAAAGAAGATCTGAGAAACTGGCAAGTACCCGAGGTAGACTTGCGATCCAGTCGACACCCAGCAAAATCCGCATCGGAGAACCCATGCAGATTCAGTGTCGAGGATGCAGAATACCAAAGACCAAATTCTGGAGTGTAGTTCAAGTACCTGAAAAACCTCTTGACAGCTTGCCGATGCGAAGTCCTCGGAGAAGCCTGGAAACGAGCACATAGACACACACTGAACTGTATGTCCGGCCTCGTCACCGTCAAGTAGAGGAGGGAGCCGATCATGCTCCTGTACTCCTTCTGGTCCACGGGTTCACCATCTTCATCAGCGTCCAAAGCCGTAGTTGTACTCATCGGAGTCATCATCAGCTTGGAGTCATTCATCGCGAACTTCTTGACGATGTCCTTGGTGTACTTCCCTTGATGCACAAATGTCCCATCCTCGAGTTGCTTCATCTGAAGCCCGAGGAAGAACTGCAGCTCACCCATCATCGACATCTCGAACTCCCTGCTCATATCTTCTACAAACCTTGCAACCAAAGTGTGAGAAGAGCCACCAAAGATAATATCATCCACGTATATCTGAACAATCAAGATGTCGTTGCCATGCCTGAGTAGGAAAAGGGTTTTATCAACTGTTCCCATCACAAAGCCCTTGCTAAGAAGAAAACCCCTCAACCTACCATACCACACTTTGGGTGCTTTTTTCAAGCCATATAGAGCTCTCTGGAGTTTGTACACTCGGTGGGGATATTTGGCACTCTCAAAACCCAGGGGTTATCTCACATACACTTCTTCCTCTATCACCCCATTGAGAAAAGTACTCTTCACATCCATCTGAAACAATTTGAACCCTTTAGCAACAGCAAATGCTAGAATGATCAGAATTGCTTCCAACCTAGCCACAGGAGCAAAGATTTCCTCATAATCTATCCCCTCCTTCTAATTAAACCCCTGACCTACTAGCCTAGCCTTGTTTCTCACCACTATCCCATCTTCACCCTCTTTGTTTTTCCAAACCTACTTGGTACCTATAGGATGGCAATTTGGAGGTGGTTCAACTAACACCCACACCTGGTTTCTCTCGTTTTCAAGCTCTTCATGCATGGCATTGACCCAGTTTGAATCAGATAGTGTGTGTCCAATATCTTTGGGCTCAAAAGAAGCAACAAATGCAGAATGAGCAAAGTGAGAGACTGTCTGTGACCTGGACCGAGTAGTTCATTCATTGAGGTCACCTATGATCGAAGAAGGAGGATGGTCAGCCTGCACTCGTCTTGGTGCCTCTCTCCTGGAGACCACCTCCCCCTCAACAGCAGCTTCCACTTGTTCTTGATGAGTCGTAGTAGGAGTGGGGGATTGACCATCGTCATAAGTAGTCGTCGTAGTGGAAGTAGAGGGTACATGAGCAGGAGGTATCACACCATCTCCATCATCCTCTTCTTCATCTTGCTCATCTTCGAAGACCGTCTGCCCCAGCTCATCGTCACCTGCACACTCAAAGACAATAGAGCTACATGGTTGTGCCTCGTCGAAGGTTACCTCGCAAGTCTCCATGATTTGGTTAGTTTCAAGGTTAAGTACATGATAAGCTCTAGAATGAGAAGCATAACCAAGAAAAATCCCATCTGAAGACCGAGCCTCAAACTTGTCTAGCTTCCCCTTCTTGAGTATGAAACACTTGCAGCCAAAGACTCTAAAGTGGCTCACTCTGGGGCACGACCGTGCATAAGCTCATAGCAAGTTTTCTTCTTGAAAGCACGAAGGAAGATGTGATTTGAGACATGACAAGCGGTATTGACCGCCTCGGCCCAAAATTTTGTAGGAGTCCTGTGCTCATCGAGCATCATCCTGGCCATTTCACGAAGGGTCCGATTCTTCCTTTCCACGACACCGTTCTCAGGAGGAACATACAGTGACGAAAACTGATGTTCAAGACCAAGATCACAACAGAAAGTCTCAAAACGAGAATCCTTGAATTCTGTGCCATTGTCACTACGAATCGCTCCAATGGCATTACCATGTCTCTCGTTCTTCAACCTCAAGATCAGATCTTGAAGAAAGACAAATGTCTCACTCTTGTTAGCCAAGAAAAACACCCAGGCATAGCGAGAGTAATCGTCCACAACCACAAGGACATACTACTTCCCACCCACCGAGCGAACGCAAGCCGGACCAACCAGGTCCATATGCAATAGCTCCCCAGGACGCTCAGTCATGACAGCGGTCAAGGGTAGGTGAGGAGTGGCTACCATCTTGCCATGCCTGCACGGGGCACAAACCAAATCCTTCTCGAACTTCAACTTTGGCAATCCTCGGACAAGTTCGAGTCCACTCAAGCGAGAAAGCAAATCAAAGCTCAAGTGACCCAAATGCCTATGCCACTTCCACAACTCGGCTGAAACACCAGCAACCAAACACCGAGCGGGACCTGAAGACTGAGAAAAAACAGCTCAAAAGATCTAACCCTCGGGAATGATCGTACAGACAAGATCACCTCGAGAATCAAGAACACGAGAAGCACCCAACTCAAAGCGAACCTCAAACCCCTCGTCAAGTAACTGAGAAACCGAAAGCAAATTAAAGCCAAGAGACTTGACGAGGGCCACACACTTCAAAGAAACCTTGTCACTTACCTTGATCACACCTTCAGACAGCACCCGTCCTCTTCCATTATCCCCGAAAGTGATGTACTCCCTGGACATCACTGGGGTGAGGCTGGAGAACCACCTTCGATCTCCGGTCATGTGTCGAGAACAACTGGAGTCAATCAACCAAAAGTTCTTCATGCCTCCCACCTGCAAAATCAAAAACGAGAACGAGAATGAGCAAACGACTCAACACTGGGGTTAGAACAGAAAGAGTTAAACCAGTGTCGAGCCAGCTGCTCAAAGGAAGGGTTAGCAAAGTCCACTCTACCACTGTCCATCCGTGGAACCCTCTCACGTCTCATCGGAGGAGTACGAACACCACGAAAGGGAAAACGTGGTCCATAGTTCCTCTGAGACACAAAGCTGCGATCATCTCTCCCAACCTCGTATCGACCATGAGAGAGAGGACATCCAGCAAACTCACCACGCGCTGACCCAAGGCGTCTACCACTATCCCTCTGAGGAGTAATACCATGAGTAGGAAAACCTCGATCACCCCTAGTAGGAACCGAACGCACTACTGCCTCGCCCCTAGGTAGTGACACATGAGGCTCAGGCACACCACGAGAAAGGCGGTACCTGTCCTTGTTTGCCCTTTCCCTAGCAAGCCTCTAGTCCTTCCTCTTCCTACAGCAGAACTCCTCCCGGTGGCCATCTTTCCCATAGTACTCACAATGGAAAAGAACTGGCTTTGGCTTTGGTGGGTTCTCTCTGGGCTGTGGCTTCTCACCCGACTCAGGGACAAAGGTCACTCTCCTCAGAACGTTGTTTGTTTTGGGTGGGAAAGCCGGTGGACTAGGAGTTGTGCCAAGTTTGCTACAAATGTGGTTTGGCTTGGGTTTCCACTGGTTTGTAGGTGTAGTTCATGGTGGACTAGGAATGCTCTCAGCCCTCACTTCCTCTTTCTCACCACTGCTCTCACCAATTTTTTCTGACCCAAGGCCCATGCCATCTGCCTGTTTGAACTGATCTATCATCATCCTAAGCTGAGGCTCATGACCCGACAGCCAACCTAAACACTTATGCAACTCGTCGTTCTCATCTTGCAAACGGTTGACATAGTTTTCAAGTTCAGTATTCTTCACAGAAGTAGTTTCACAACCAGAACAAGCAGTAGCAATTGGAGACTTCAAAGCAGCCTCAAGCAAAACAATGCGAGTATGGGATTCATCTAGTTTACCATGCAGCATAGGATAAGAGGTACAAGCTCCTAGCAAAGCAGGTCTAGACTTCAACTCAATCAATTCAGCCCTAACCGCATCTAGTTCCTCCAGCCGAGAGGCATACTTGGTTTTCAATTCAGACAAGTCAGCCAAGAAAACATTGCAGTCAGAACACTCAGGCTCATCAGTGACAACAGCAGCAGTTTTCAAAGACTCGATCTGAACTCTAGCATCAACAAGAGAAGACTGTAGTTCCATCACTCTTTCTCTAGCATCTCCTAGCAAAGACCTAAACTCTCTCTTCTCCTTGTTGGTCTTCCTAAGCACATCATCACGATTATCCAGCAGAGCATTCAACCTAGCATTCTCCTCTAGCAAGAAGTCGAGATCACGACTTACCTCTTCCTCGGAGTCGGAGTCAGAGTCGGAGTCGTCCTTCCTGCTCCTCTTGCTTCCGGAGCTACGCGCCATGCCACAAAAGCTGTCTCTCGCAATGAAGCTCAGTCCGTTGAAGTTCTTGCTGGAGTGCTTCTTCTCCTTGTGCCGGCCGCAGTCCTCCTCGTCGCTGCTCGAGCTCGATGTAGTGTAGCAGGAACTGGAGTCGATGTCGCTTGCACCAGCAACCATCACTCGGGCTGTCTTCTTCTTGTAGCGGCCGTTCTTCCTTGTCCGCCGCTCGCCCTTGTTCTTGTGCTTGGAGTTGTAGTCGTTCTAGGCACGGTGCTTGTAGTCATTCTTGGGCCAATGCTTGTAGTCGTTCTTGATCTCCATGGCCTCGGGACACTCGGCGATGAAGTGCCCCATCTTGCCGCACCTGTAGCACGTACTTGAGTTTTGCCTTGTTCCCTTACAGTTCTCGTACATGCGCCCAAACCTCTTGGTCAACAGTGCGAGATCGTCCTCGCTCAGCACCTTGAACTCCTCATCTGGCAGAGACACAAGTGAAGACAAAGCAAACTGTCTGGAAGAAGAGTTAGCTGCAAATCCTGATCCGAAGCCGGAGACAAGAGCCAGACTATGTGGGTCAGTCGGGTTCTCGGTCTTGGATCTCAAAGCCCTGTCTACCTCAGAGGACTTGAGCTTGGAGAAGAGCTCATCAACAGTGGGTGTTTCATAGCCACTTGACTCCATGATGGCTTCAACCTTAGCACTCCACACAGTATGATCTAGAGAGTGTAAGAGCTTCACAGCCCTATCATGATCATCGTATGGGAGGACGGTTACATTGGCCCTCATGTTGTTCACAACGCAAGTAAAGCACTAAAACATCACGTCAATGGACTCACCGGGGAGATGAGTGAAATTCTCGTACTCTCTCCGGTAAGTCGTGAACAACCTAACCTTGACTTGGTTGTTTCCACCATGGGCAACTTTCAGTTTCTCCCAAATCTTGCAGGCCAAGTTCTCTCCCAAAACACGATTGAATTCATGTTCAGAGAGAGCACGGTACAGGAAATCAACTGCCTTGTTGTTGGCCTCGAAAAGATCCCTAGAGCCTGGTAGAAGAAAGCTTTCGGGAATGACATAGGTAGTGTCTACCGTCACGTCCCAAATCAGCTGTCCCTTGCCATGAAGAAACGCGCCCATGCGGGCTTCCCACATCTGGTAGTTCTTTCCATCGAAGTGTGGAGGACCCGAACTCCTTTCCTGGTACGCCATCTTTGGATCTCGAACCGGTTAGAGTTAGGAGACCCTTAACTCGACCCTCATACCACTTGTAGGACCGGCTTGACGACCAGAGAGGGGGGGAGTGAATGGGAGCCGATAAAAATTCTTCGGCGAGAACTCAGCCTATGTAGGACCGGTTTGGTGACCAGAGAGGGGGGGAGTGAATGGGAGCTGATAAAAATTCTCCGACGAGAACTCGGCCTATGTTCCAAAATCACTTCCAAGAGCCTCTACACAGACTTGCCAAGATCACGTAGTCACTTGAGTACTACTGACCCTAGGAGCAAGTTCAAGCTTCAAGAAACGCAGCGGAAAACACTCAAAACCTCTCTGTCCAGTAGGGGGTGGTCAGACCACATGGGCAGGGCGGTCAGACCTCCTCCAGCAGCCACCAACTTGAAACCAAAGGAAGGCAAGGCAAACGAACTCCAAACGAGCCAAGAATTTGACCAAGGCTTCTTCTGATCAGGGCAAGCTTGCTCCCGGAAGATAACCTCAAAAAGCCACCATTTTTCCCGAAGACTCCAGGGGTGGTTAGACCGCGTCCCCCATGCGGTTAGACCACCTAGGCCTGGGCAGCACGGGAAAAACAAGAACCGCGGGTCAACCCTCAACTTCGCATTGATCGATCTCCCGATTCACCCAACGGATTGCAGCGAAACTTTGGGGATAGGTGGGTTACCTCATGGACAACCTCTAGCTCAAAGTATATGCCCCAAATCGCTCTCAATCATGAGGAATCGCAAATCTCGGGCCTCTACCTCAAGAACTCAGGCAACTCCGAAAACCACCAAAATCGAAGGCCTTCCCGTGGGTTTGTAGGGGCAAGATCACCAAGAAAAGATGCACAAGGCACTCATGTGTGATCCCCAAACAAAATCCCACAAGGAAACACCCTCAAATTCTCTCCACGAAAATCCCAAGAAAAGGACTCTGAAAATCACCGAAAAAGAAAAACACCGGGAATCAAAGGAGAGAACAAGGGAACAACACCAAATCTCCCATACATCCGAGAAATGATTCTTTACATGCTAGAGCTAGCAACCTTCCTTCATCCAACCCACTAGAAAGTGGAGGAAATAGAAGTGGAGTTCATCCTCCTCTCTCCCTCACAACATGAAGCACTAGCTAGCCTAGCAAAGGGGAAACTGAAGTAGGGTTCCAAGTGTTCCAAGAGTTGGCTGCCATCTCCTCCAAGTGGCTATTTATCTATTGTCTCTCGGAGGTGGCAAATGACCATTCTACCCCTACAACTTGAAATTAAGATACACACCCCTCAGGGGCAAATCTGGTAAGTTGCAGGAATCTCCATCGAGCGGACACGCATCCACCGCAGCCTTGCTTCCCTCCGACGCAAGCTCCGCGATCACGCCGTGTGTCCCCCGCTTCGAAGCTTCTCGACGAACTATGAGCACTGCGGTCAGACCGCCCTCGGCAGTTAGACCGCCCACCAGGCACGGTCAGACCACCCTGGTGGTCACCTTCGTCCCGTCGAGTCTTCGGGCTCGGTTTTGAGGCCCAAACCGAGAAACCCTCCGCCTGCTGGTTTTGTGGCCAAACCAACAAACCCTGAATACAAGGCACAGCCTCACCACACCAAGCTTCGAGCACGTCAAGCCTTTCACCTCCAGTGCCCAGACGGTCTACTCGGTGATGCCTCATTCCTTGACTTGGCCGCCACAGTTGCACCGGCTCCATGTTCATGATGTCATCTTGCTCTTCTTGCACCATGCAGACCGCACTTGATCCCGTCTGGCCACCAGGTCCCTCGAACCAAGCCTACTTGTCTCTCCACTCCTCAGAGGCCACTCTGGGTAAGACCTTTCACGCTTGTTCTTCACCTGCACCAACGCAAATCAAGCCGCATCCAACACCTGTAATACTAGGCCAAGAGTCAGTCCACACCACGTTGTCAATCACTCATCACTAAGGAGGGACCATCCATTGGTCCTCAGACACTCCAGGTCCTCAGCCTATGTCCCAAAATCACTTCCCAGGACCTCTACACACACTTGCCAAGATCACGTAGTCACTGGAGTACTACTGACCCTAGGAGCAAGTTCTACCTTCAAGAAACATAGCGGAAAACACTCGAAACCTCTCTGTCCAGCAGAGGGCAGTCAGACCACATGGGCAGGGCGGTCAGACCTCCTCCAGCAGACACCAACTTGAAACCGAGGGAAAACAAGGCAAACAGACTCCAAATGAGCCAAGAATTTGACCAAGGATTCTTCTGATCAGGACAACCTTGCTCCCAGAAGATAACCTCAAAAAGCCATTGTTTTCCCCAGAAACTCCCAGGGTGGTTAGACCGCCTACCTAGGGCTGTTAGACCACCTGGGTCTAGACAGCATGGGAAAAACAGGAACCTCGGGTCAACCCTCAACTTCCCATCGATCGATCTCCCGATTCACCCAACGGATTGAAGTGAAACTTTGGGGATAGATGGGTTACCTCAAGGACAACCTCTAGCTCAAAGGATATGCCCCAAATCGCTCTTAATCATGAGGAATCGCAAATCTGGGGCCTCTACCTCAATAACTCGAGCAACTCCGAAAACCACAAAAATCGAAGGCCTTTCCACGATTTTGGAGGGGCTAGATCACCAAGAAAAGAGGCACCACGTCCTCATATGTGATTCCCACTACAAACACTGCAAAGAAGCACCTCCAAAACTTCTCCACGAAATTCCCAAGAAAAGAGCTCCAAAAATCATCGAAAAAGAAAAATGCCGGGAATCAAAGAGGAGAACAAAGGAGCAACAACAAATCTTCCATACAACCGAGGAAAGATTCTACACATGCTAGAGATAGCAACCTCCCTTCATCCGACCCACTAGAAAGTGGAGGAAATAGAAGTGGAGTTCATCCTCCTCTCTCCCTCACAACATGAAGCACTAGCTAGCCTAGCAAAGGGGAAAATGAACTAGAGTTCCAAGAGTTGGCTGCCATCTCCTCCAAGAGCGTATTTATCTATTGTCCCTCGGAGGTGGCAAACTACCATTCTACCCCTACAACTTGAAAATAAGATACACACCCCTCAGGGGCAAATCCGGTAAGTTGCAGGAATCTCCATCGAGCGGACACGCATCCACCGCAACCTTGCTTCCCTCCGACGCAAGCTCCGCAATCACGCCGCGTGTCCCCCGCTTCGAAGCTTCTCGACGAACTGCGAGCACCACGATCAGACCGCCTGGGGCACGCGATCAGACTGCCCCTGGTGGTTGCCTTCGTCCCATCGAGTCTTCGGGCTCGGTTTTGAGGCACAAACTGAGAAACCCTCCTCCTGCTGGTTTTGTGGCCAAACCAACAAACCCCGCGTACAAGGCACAGCCTCACCATGCCAAGCTTTGAGCACATCAAGCCTTTCACCTCCGGCGCCCGGATGGTCTACTCGGTCTTGAAGGACCGATTAGGCGAACCAGAGAGGGGGGGAGTGAATGGGAGCCGATAAAAATTTTTCTCGAAGGAGATGAGAACTCCAACAAGACGAACACGGCTTCCAACTCACGTCTCCGACCCAACTACCCAAGTTGGCCAAGACCACGCAGCCACTGGAGTGCTACTGGTCCTTGGAACCAACGCTCAACCTTCCGAGCCAAACTTCACCAAACTACACAGCGGAAACTTGCACGGCTTGCTGCCTGTGCTACACCGGTCAGACCGATGGCCTGTGCCGGTCAGACCGGTGACACCGGTCAGACTAGTGGAGAGAGCCGGTCAGGCCGGTGGCTACAGCAGCCGCACAGCAAACGTTCTAGGAAGCCTCAGTGACTCCTCTAGGCCCTGGAACAAAAACAACCACGAAACACAACCTGTGAAGAAGAAGAACCCCTCACAAAACCTAGCAAAACAACTCCAAACACGCCAAGAACTGATCAGCAGGACCACGGGACAAAACCACACGGACAAGGCTATTCCCCGAGACAAAAACCCACCAAGGGCTAGCACCGGTCAGACCGGTCAATAGAACCGGTCAGACCGGTCGTGCCTGGGCAGCTCGGGATGAACAGCGCCCGCGAGTCAACTCCTCCAAATCCAACTCCCGATCTCCCGATTCGCTCCACGGTTTTGCACAAGACTTTGGGGATAGTAGGAACACCTCATGGGTACTCCATAGCCAAGATTTGGTCCACCAAAACTTGTCAAATCAAGAGGAATTGAAGAAATCCCACCAAGAACACCTCTAACCCTAGAGCCACGAAAACACTAAAATCGAGCCCCTTTGCTCACGGATTTGGAAGGGGAATCAAAGGGAAAAGAACCATGAAGGGTTCATGCATACATCCCCCACCAAATCCCAAAGAGAAAGGCCTCGAAATCGCTCTAAGAAAATCGCCAAGAAAGGGCTCCGAAAATCACCAAAAAGGAGAAACGGGAAAGACACATCCAAGCCTTGAGGAACCACGCCGAATCATCTTTACATACCAAAGAGGTTCATACAAGGTCTAGCTTGCCGCCCGATCATCCTTCCCTCTCACAAGATCTCACCATGAAGCTCTCAAGCTAGTCCTACGAAAATCCTAAGAAAATAGGAAGGAAAATAGGAAAACCAAATGAGCTAGGGTTCCAAGAGATGGCTGCCATCCTCTCACCCCTTGGGTTATATGGAGGCAACCGAAAGACTAAAATACCCTTACTAGCTAACTAGGGATACATGCCCCTCGAGGGCGAAATTGGAAGTCTTTGTCTTCGCACCATCGGACGGATGCCCAGCGACCGCAAACTTGCTTAGCCTCGACGCAAGCCTTGCGATCCCGACGCGTGTCCTCCGCTTCGAAGATTCCGGACTGCGTCATCGCACACCGGTCAGACCGGTGCTCCTCACCGGTCAGACCGGTACCCACCGGTCAGACCGGTCAGACCCACCGGTCAGACCGGTCTGGAGCTGCTGCACCTCCGTCTTCGGTTCTTCGGTCTTGGCTTTGTGGATCAACCAAGGAACCCAGTGGTTTTCTGGTGAACCACCGGAAATCCTGCGAACTCGGTGTAGCCTCCGCCAATCACCACTCATGACTCGGCTCCCACATAGTCCCGGCTCGACCTTGGTTTTGAGGCTCAACCAAGAAACCGTCCATGACTTCATCTTGCCGTTCTTGCCACCATGTGGCCCGCACTTGACCCTGCTGGCCACCGGGTCCCTCGAACCAAGCCTACTTGTCTTCTCCACACCTGGAGGCCTCACCGGCAATGACCTTTCACGCTTGTTCTTCACCTGCACCTGCACCAGTCAAGCCGCAACCTGCATCTGCAATACTTAGCCAAGAATCAGTCCACACCACGTTGTCAATCACTCATCACACCAGGAAGCGACCATCCACCGGTCCCCCTTGATGAGTGCATTGACAACACACACGTTTTGGTAACCAAGAGAAAAGGAAAAGAAAAGAAACGACTAAAAGGAACTCCAACAAGCGATCGAAAGCCAAAGAAAAGGCAAAGAGCAAGATCACTTGAAGAAGACAAGTCTCGGACCCCTTAGGCAAGGGCAACGGCTCGACACATCCGAGAGAAAACATGCTCAAGCAAAGAGCACAAACCATCATACCAAAGCTCGAAAACCACAAAGAGCTCCCCCTGCACACATGCAAGCTCCCCCTCTCAAACACGTTTGACCGGTGTAGCTCGGCCAGCAGCAGCACCTGCAGCCTTCCGGTCTCCCCAAGCTGGAACCGTCCTCACAATTGCCTTGGCCCTGGGCATCTGCATACGAGGCTCAGGTACACCATTAGAGGGGTGGTACCTGTCCTTGTTAGCCCACTCTCTAGCCATTGTCTCCTCACGCTTCCTCTTGAAGCAAAACTCATCCTTGTGACCATCTCTCCCACAATGCCCACAGTGGAACTTTATGGGCTGTGGCTTAGGCTTAGGCTTGGGTTGGGGCTGCCCACTCGGCTTCACACCCTTCTTCTCTCCTTCCTCACCTCCCTTTGGGCTCACAAACTTCACTGGTTTCTGAAAATCATTTGTTGGGTGAGGGAATATGGGTGGATCTGGAGTAGTGTCAAGTTTGTTTCTGAGATGGTTAGGCTTGGGCTCAAACTTGTTCTTGTGTCTGTTTGGTGGTGGGATAGGAATCTCTCCAACTCTCTCAACTCCCTCACCACAGTTCTCTCCAAGCTTGTCAGCCCCAAGTGCCTGACCATCATAGCGTTTGAAAGCCGCTATCATGATACCAAGCTAAGGCTCCTGACCCGACAACCAGCTCATACATTTTCTCAGCTCATCATTCTCATCCTGCAAGCGATCAACATAATGTGCAAGCTCCAAATTCTTAACCGCATGCAATTCACAAGTAGTGCAAGAAGTGGGAATAGGCTCTTTCAACTTAGCCTCAAGCGAAACAGTGTAAGCATGCATCTCATCAATCTTTCCATGCAAAACAGGGCAAGAAGTGCAAGCACCTGGCAAAGCAGGTCTAGACTTAAGCTCAGCTACTTCAACCCTAAGCATATCTAGTTCATCACAAGTAGAAGCATGCTTATCCTTAAGAGCAGTAAGATCAGCTAGGTACACAGAGCAATCACAGCAATCAATCTCATCATAAACCACAGGAGAAGCCTTAAGCGAATCAATCTCAAGATTAGCATCTAGGTTCTGGGTTTCTAGCTCAGCCACACGGTTCCTAGCATCTTCTAGTGAGGCCCTAAGCTCTTTCCTCATCTTCTTGGCCTCTCTAAGCATGTAATCGCGGTTATCAAGCAAGTCAACCAACTCATCATTCTCCTTGCGCAAAGAAGAGAGCTCATCACATACCTCATCCTCGGAGTCAGAGTCCGAGTCACTCTGGTGGCTCTTCTTGCTGCCGGAGCTATGGGCCATGCCGCAGAAGCCATCTCTCGCGAAGCAGCTCAACCCGCTCAAGTTCCTGGATGACTTCTTGTTCTTGCGCCGATCACCTTCATCTTCACTGCTACTCGAGCTCGAGGAAGAGTAGGCGGAGCTGGAGTCGACGTCACTCGCTCCGACCATTGCTCGGGCCTTCCTGCAGCGGCCATCCTTCTTCCTCGACCGTCGCTCGTCCTTGTGCTTGTTCTTGTGCTTGTGATCGCGCCTCGATCGGTACTTGCCATCCTTGCTCGATCGGTGCCTGTAGCCGTCCTTGTAACCGTCCTTGTTCTCCGTCTTCTCCGGGTAGTCGGCGACGAAGTGTCCTGGCTTGCTGCACTGAAAGCACGTCGGTGTTGTCCTCCTCGTGTTCACCCGGTTCTCGTGCAGCCTCTCGAACCGCCTGGTCAGCAACGCCAGCTCGTCCTCTCCAAGCACGTCGAACTCCTCATCTGGCAAAGACATCAAAGAAGACAGAGAGTACATCCTGGAGGATGCGTTAGCGTTAGACTTAGCTCCTTTGCCACTAACAAGAGCGAGACTATGAGAATCAGTCGGGCTCTCGATCTTGGCTGTCATACTTCTCGGACTCAACAATAGCCTCAAACTTCCCGTCCCATACGGTACGATCCAACGAGTGCAAGAGCTTCACGGCTCTATCATGATCATTGTATGGGAGGACGTCCACATTGGCTCTCATGTTGTTCACAACGACTGTAAATCACTGGAAAAGGGCATCGACGGACTCGCCGGGGAGATGAGTGAAGTTCTCGTACTCTCTCCGGTAAGTCGCGTACATCCGAGCCTGAACCTGAGCATTCCCAGCATGAGCATCCTTCAACTGCTCCCAAATCCTACAAGCTAAGTCCTTTGTCTGAACCCAATCGAATTCAGGCTGACACAGAGCATGAAACAAGTAGTCGACAGCCTTGTTGTTGGCTTCAAACATATCCCTCGATCCTGGAGCAAGGAAGTTCATCGGATGAACATAAGCTGTGTTCACCGTGACATCCCAAAGGATCTGACCCTTTCCGCGGAGGAACGCCGCCATCCGCCTTTGCCACATCTGGTAGTTCTTCCCATCGAAGTGCGGAGGACCCGAACCCCGTTCCTGGTACGCCATCTTTGGATCTTAGACTGGTAAGAGTCAATAAAGACCCGAACCCACTCTGATACCAATTGAAGGACCGATTAGGCGAACCAGAGAGGGGGGGGGAGTGAATGGGAGCCGATAAAAATTCTTCTCGAAGGAGATGAGAACTCCAACAAGACGAACACGGCTTCCAACTCACGTCTCCGACCAAACTACCCAAGTTGGCAAAGACCACGCAGCCACTGGAGTGCTACTGGTCCTAGGAACCAACACTCAACCTTCCGAGCCAAACTTCACCAAACTACACAGCGGAAACTTGCACGGCTTGCTGCCTGTGCTACACCGGTCAGACCGATGGCCTGTGCCGGTCAGACCGGTGACACCGGTCAGACCGGTGGACAGAGCCGGTCAGGCCGGTGGCTACAGCAGCCGCACAGCAAACGTTCCAGGAAGCCTCAGTGACTCCTCTAGGCCCTGGAACAAAAACCACCACGAAACACAACCTGTGAAGAAGAAGAACCCCTCACAAAACCTAGCAAAACAACTCCAAACATGCCAAGAACTGATCAGCAGGACCACGGGACAAAACCACACGGACAAGGCTATTCCCCGAGACAAAAACCCACCAAGGGCTAGCACCGGTCAGACCGGTCAATAGAACCGGTCAGACCGGTCGTGCCTGGGCAGCTCGGGATGAACAGCGCCCGCGAGTCAACTCCTCCAAATCCAACTCCCGATCTCTCGATTCGCTCCACGGTTTTGCACAAGACTTTGGGGATAGTAGGAACACCTCATGGGTACTCCATAGCCAAGATTTGGTCCACCAAAACTTGTCAAATCAAGAGGAATCGAAGAAATCCCACCAAGAACACCTCTAACCCTAGAGCCACGAAAACCCTAAAATCGAGCCCCTTTGCTCACGGATTTGGAAGGGGAATCAAAGGGAAAAGAACCACGAAGGGTTCATGCATACATCCCCCACCAAATCCCAAAGAGAAAGGCCTCGAAATCGCTCTAAGAAAATCGCCAAGAAAGGGCTCCGAAAATCACCAAAAAGGAGAAACGGGAAAGACATATCCAAGCCTTGAGGAACCACGCCGAATCATCTTTACATACCAAAGAGGTTCATACAAGGTCTAGCTTGCCGCTCGATCATCCTTCCCTCTCACAAGATCTCACCATGAAGCTCTCAAGCTAGTCCTACGAAAATCCTAAGAAAATAGGAAGGAAAATAGGAAAACCAAATGAGCTAGGGTTCCAAGAGATGGCTGCCATCCTCTCACCCCTTGGGTTATATGGAGGCAACCGAAAGACTAAAATACCCTTACTAGCTAACTAGGGATACATGCCCCTCGAGGGCGAAATTGGAAGTCTTTGTGTTCGCACCATCGGACGGATGCCAATCGACCGCAAACTTGCTTAGCCTCGACGCAAGCCTTGCGATCCCGACGCGTGTCCTCCGCTTCAAAGATTCCGGACTGCGTCGTCGCACACCGGTCAGACCGGTGCTCCTCACCGGTCAGACCGGTCAGACCCACCGGTCAGACCGGTCTGGAGCTGCTGCACCTCCGTCTTCGGTTCTTCGGTCTTGGCTTTGTGGATCAACCAAGGAACCCAGTGGTTTTCTGGTGAACCACCGGAAACCCTGCGAACTCGGTGTAGCCTCCGCCAATCACCACTCACCACGTAGTCCCGGCTCGACCTTGATTTTGAGGCTCAACCAAGAAACCGTCCATGACTTCATCTTGCCGTTCTTGCCACCATGCGGCCTGCACTTGACCCTGCTGGCCACCGGGTCCCTCGAACCAAGCCTACTTGTCTTCTGCACACCTGGAGGCCTCACCGACAACGACCTTTCACGCTTGTTCTTCACCTGCACCTGCACCAGTCAAGCCGCAACCTGCATCTGCAATACTTAGCCAAGAATCAGTCCACACCACGTTGTCGATCACTCATCACACCAGGAAGCGACCATCCACCGGTCCTCGAACCACACCTGGCTCTCAGGTCTTGCCTCGTTCCTTGACTTGGCCGCCACCATTGCACCGGCTCCATGTTCACGATGTCGTCTTGCTCTTCTTGCACCATGCGGACCGCACTTGATCCCATCTGGCCACCGGGTCCCTTGAACCAAGCCTACTTGTCTCTCCACTCCTTGGAGGCCACTCTGGCTAAGACCTTTTACACTTGTTCTTCAACTGCATCAACGCAAATCAAGCCGCATCCAACACCTGCAATACTAGGCCAAGAGTCAGTCCACACCACGTTGTCAATCACTCATCACTAAGGAGCGACCATCCATTGGTCCTCGGACACTCCTGGTCCTCATGCTCTCATGCCAAAATCTTATCCTGGTTTGGAGATGGTATTAGCTCTTGCATCTTGCCCAACTAGCTAGGTATGTCCTGCTTTTGACTTTATACAAAACCCCTTCCGGGAGGTTGCCCGATGTTTACCGTCATATGCTCATGCTTATGTCGCTTTGAAAATAGCTTGATCATGCTTACATGCTTCCTCTATCTCTGTTCGTATGCTCTGGTTTGAATGTTTATGTATACATGCATTCATAGGCTGTTTTAAATTAAGCATGGTGCTTAGGTTAAAACTGTTTTCTTCAGTCAAAACAAGACATGGTGTCGAGTTTTGACTGATGAACCTTAGAGTTATACTTCCATAGATCTTGGTCGTATGTATGTCAACTAACCCCTACAGGAAATCGTCAAATTCAAATGGGTAAGTCATTGAGCTAGATTCAAATGGGAAGGTAAGCTAAGGTGTTGGATTCATTTCACACAACATGCGAAGGAGGTACATATGACCCCTCAAGGGTCCAAGGTAAGTATATCGTTCTTTGTTTGTGAAGTGTAATCTTGATCCAACCTTGTTTGAGTAAATGACATGGTGACAATAAAAAAACAAAAATATTTGAATTCGAATAAAGGCTCTGTGGTTCTCGAGCCAGCAGAGTCCTTCTTTTGTTTCCACTTTTTGTTTGAAGAACACCACCAGGAACAAGCACCAGTGTGGGGGAGTTCTCACAAGCTCATCATCGACACATCTACTCGAGAACTCCCGCACAGGCGTTGCACAACATCGACTGCGCTCTCATGACAAGGGTAAGGTAAACTAGAGTAAGTCGACTGCCCCACGGGTCCGCCAACCCACCACTAGTCCTCCTTGATCCCCTAATTCTTAAAGAGTGATAGTATGTGCACCCTTCATCTCACTCTCGCTTATCCATGAGTTTGAATGAGTTTCAATGTTTATATCTGCTAAATCAAACTCAAAGAATCGTGCTCCACATGCTTTACATGTTTCCTATGGTTGGCTTGCATATGTTTTATTTCTTACTTATCATCTTGATGCTTGTGAACAAATATCATTAGGGAACTCATGTTTATCTAAGTAGTTGGTGTTTGAGATATGGTTTGACGATATGATCTTCTCTCTAAATGTTTGAGTGCTTGGGAGATTTATTTGAAAACTTGAAAACCCTTAGCAAAGTTTCTCTTTGATATGCCACAGTCCTACCAAAGGCATATGATGAATTTAGTTGCAAACATTATACTCATATGCTGCTTGACATTGCAGTGAGCTTTGTCAAATTGTTGTGACCCTTGTGAGAATTCTTTTCATGCCTTCATGATCAAGATTCATGTGCACACCATATCCCCCTTGCTATGCTTCTACACTGGAAGTTAGCATTGGATCATCCATCCATCCACCAAATAAAGCTCTGTGCATCGTCTGTGATTTATCCCTCTCCAAATATCTCCAAAAGAGACTGGGCTATGCAACCAAAAAAAAGAGAGAAGAAGAGAAAGAGAAAAGAGATAGCCCAAGTCTCGAAAATCTCAAAAAGGAGAGAGGAGGAAATCATGCAGAAAGGAGTTTAAATAAATCAGATGGTAATAACTAGCACCCGTTCTGGGCCTAGTGTCCACCTTACCATCATCCCAGCATTCATCATATATGGTAATATCTAGAACCCATTCCGGGCCTAGTATCCACCTTACCATATTCGCTACATTCATGGACATGCACATCTTGGTCTGATTGTATGACTTGAATTTCTCCTTGGATCCGGTTTTTGACTTTGCAATACATGTGATGCAAGTATGCCTTATTATTCATTCCCTACCTTGAGCTCCACATAAGCCATCATTAGAAGTAGGATGAATAAAGGCAAATTTAATGCCTTGGTGAGGACATATACACATTGAGCGATCCGAGAGAATCAAATGTGGAGCTAAGCAAGGTTTGTTTTGAAAACTTATTTCAAAACCCCATGTTACTTGACATGAAGAGCAAGAGTGATTTGATTCATGACCATTCCATTCCTCAACTACCCAAGATAGCATGATAGACAGTCCACAGAGTTCATAAGTGCAAGGTATGGTTTGGAATATCTCTTATGCTTGCTTCATACCATTGGATATCATATCTTACCTTAATTCATTCTCCTTCACTCGAGGACGAGCAAAGGTCAAGTGTGGGGGTGTTGTTGATGGCTGTTAAGTGCTAAAAATATGCCGTCAACTCCTGCATAAAGTACTCAAAATATGATCATCAACATAGTGGTAGGGGTTATTATTAACTATTTCCACAAGTGTCGATGAATATTTTAATGCAGGTGTTTTAGCTTATAAAAGAAAGGAAAACACACCCTATGGAGCAAGCACTTTAGGCTCAGCCAAGGAGGGGCTGCCACACAGGATCCCATGTGTCCATGACACGTCATCAATCCAAAAGAGGCAAGCCCCACGAATCAGAAGATGCCACGTGTGCAGGACAATGATTGAAGGGCCCACAGGAACTCAACTGACCTTATTTCACCTTGTACACGCCAAACCGACCTAAGGTCCCACAGAGCAGCCACCCTACCAAAGAGGAGGGCCACTGGCCCCACAGGAGGGTCGGCTAACCCCACAGGTCGGCCAAACCGACCTTGTGTCGGCCAATGCCCTCCTTGCACGTGGAGGTCCCTGGTTGGCTCTGCAAGGCGGTGGAGTGCACGTCCCGGTGTTGCAAGGTGCTCAAACATGGTGCCCATCCACCGTATAAATAGAGGGGAGGAGTCCTAAAATGAGGACACACCCCTCTTCTCCCATTTCCTCACTTCATCATTTTTAGGAGAGCTTCTTGCATAGGATTTGTGCTGGCTTGCTAGTGCTTTAGAGATTAGGAGGAGAGTGAGGGGGTGACTTGGGGTTGTGCCATGTTCGTTGTCATTTTCCCCAAGAACAAACCTCTACAGATGCTTCTGTTCTTCATTTAGAGTAAAGTGAGTATTTCCGAATATTCTGATTAGACTAAAGTGGCATTCATACATAGGTGAGTGTGTTCTTGTGTTCTTCATATGTTCTTGATTTAGAGGCTTGTGTTCTTCGTGACACACCCCTTTCGATTCGGTAGCATAGGTTCGCAAGTTCACATATCCGTTTGTGTGGTTGCTAGTCAATTAGAATAAGGTTGATGCTCATGCATTTCTCTACCTAGATGAAAGTTGCATCTGTGATCCTTTGCATTGTTAGGGAGTAATTGAGTAAGTTTTGGTCTCCACTCACGGGTTCGTCGCTCCGTACTTGTACGGAGTGCTATAGCAAGGTTGTGGGCGCGCAGACGTAGTCAGGCTGTAGTAGTGATCAGTGGTGTAGACGTGGTGTCTAGACTACGGGTTATCCTTCGTTTGCCCCGTATCCCACGATTTGGCCGAGGTAGGCTGCGGTAGTGACAGCCGTTGGACCCTTTGAAATCCTCCACGTTCAGATACGGCGTAGAGCTTTAGGCCGGAGTTGCTTGGCCTATTAAAGTCAGGTGTGAGCTGGTGCCCGAAGCGAGATCTTATATCCGAGAACCTGTTCTTACCCACTCTGCTATCAGCAGGATCCTTTCCACCTGTCTTGTCCTATAGAGTGTGTCCTTAGACCATCAGCTAGGCTAGAAGCTATATCGCCTCCGTTCCTTGTGTTCGACAACCCTTTGGTATACTCCCTAGGGGAAGTGCTACAACGGAGTATCGGTGTGCTTGCGGATTCGATCGCACCAGTCAGCATACCTAGGTGTTCTTATACGCTCACGCTAGACTGGTGCCACTAGTGGTGACATTAAGAAATACCAACATTTACATCCATAGGAAACATCTTACAAAACGACCATGCAACCTATACAAGCTCAACCCTATACATCCTCGACCTGCTGCTCCTCAGGGAAGAGCTCTCGTACTGCTGCCTGGAACTCATCGTCCTCTAAGATAGAGAACTGAAACGACCCATCGACCTATCCACCGAAGAGCTCTCGAATCGCTCGACAGTGCTCCTTTGAGAGGCCGACCGCAAAGAGCCTGATGTACTACTGAAATGAGGCCCCGTCCGGTGCCTTGTTCTGCCAGATGATCCCCAGCTTCCGCATGAGCAGGTTCTGCCCCACCATCACTGGATTAGGGCCTCGACCCTTAGACGCCGCGGTGATGTGGCTGCTGTGGTGAAGGGTATTGATCGGAGGGCACACCTTGGCCCGTCGGTGCTGTGGGGTGCGCAAGACCGGCGGGGGAAGCGACCTCTGCAGGGAGGCATAGAAGTCTGCTACAAGCGACTCCAAGTCAGCCTGGGGGCCTCCTGTAGCAGCCACCGGCACCGCGGCAGCGTCAGGCGCCGAACCGTCTGGTACCGCGTGCACTGGGGAGGGTGGTGCGACCGGAGAGGGGAGGAGGGATCCACCGCGACTGCAGCGGTCGTAGAGTTATGTGTCCGACGCTCGGATGGTAGAGGCATCGAGCGCGTGGGAGAGGAGGGATGCGACCGAGGAGGGGAGGGGAAGTGCGACCTGGCAGGGGAAGGGTCCACGACCATGGACCGCTCCACGGCAGCCTCGACAGGTGCCTGAAGTGTCGGGGGCGGCGGAGCGACCTGCACCTCCCGCGCAGGCTGCGTCATGTCTGTGCAACCCGCATCAAGAAGACGGTGCGGGTGAGCAAGGAGAGGTGAAGTGATCCTGGCGAAGACAGTCGCCAGGGGCATAATGTGCACACAGCTCAGGACATGTGTAAGGTGCGGAGCCACCGACAGGCTGGCCTCGAGGAGCATAGGGTCCTCATCGGGGCCCCTGAAAGACGGTACCTCCCGGGGAAAGAGCGGTGGCTCCTAGGAAGGCGGCGGGGAGGCTGGAGCCGCGACGAACTCTGTTGGTGGAGCAGCCGGCTCTGGGGCAACCCGCGGGGAGGGGGAGGGAGCGACCGAGGGGGGGGGGGGGACAGGAGGACGAATTAGAGGCAGGAGTACGCGGGTGGAAGGGCGCGGCGTGGGCTGACAATCCAACCGAGGTTGCTGGAGAGGCGGTCGGGCGGTGAATGCCCTGTAAAGCCCAGTACGGGTACGAGCGTGGCTCCAGCCCAGTGATGGGAGGCGGGAAGGAAGGAGCACCCCAGCCCCCACCCGAGTGCTGGCGTGATCCGCTGCTCGTGGAGCGCCTATCCCGACCATTGCTCGGCACTGGCCGAGACGCGTCGAAGTGGGAGGCGAAGGATGATGCCTGGACGCCAGCAGCACCAGAGCGTGCACCAGGGCGGCCGTGGCCGTCGGGGGCGCCGGAACCAGCCGCCGGAGGGGCAGCCATAGAGACTGGCGGCACCCGGAGATCCACGACCTCGAGGATGTCGATCGTCGCCCTGTAGCGAAAACACGAATTTTTTTTTATATTTTTTTCTTTGATTTTTGAAAAATAAATGGACGAACCAAAAATTTCAAGAAATATACATCTTCCGCCGTGTCGCACGGCGGCAGCATCCCTGCTGCCATGCCCCACGGCGTTAAGTTCCTACCGCCGTGGGGTACGGCGGCAGGAGAGCACCTCTGGCGGCAGAGCCGCGCGGCACGGCGCCAGGACCCTGCCGCCCAGCGCCACGGCGGTAGGCCCCTGCCGCCGTGCCACATGGCGGTAAGGCCATTTTTATTTTTTTTAATTTTTCATTTTTAAAACACTTTTAACCTTTTTAAAAAACAACAAATAGTTTAAGCATAATCACAAGATCATATCATAATCAACGAGTAGATGCAAATAGTTTATACAAAATCATGGTAAAAGTACTAATACATCTAAATGCGCCGGTGCCTCTTCGGCCTAACAGCTCTAGCGCCAGCCCAGGTGTGGTCCCGGTCGTACGTCCAGGGGTCAGGTGCCCTGACCACCTGCGGTCCGAACTGGTCGGGAGACGGTGTCGCCATGGCGGCCTGCGACGAGCCTGCAGCATCTGGTGTCGCTCCGCCCGCCGGTGTCGCTCTGCCGGCCGGTGTCGCTCCGCCGGCCGGTGTCGCTCCGCGGGCCGCCGGGGTCGCTCCGCCCAGTGGCTGTGTCGGCTGAGTCCCAACCGGTGCCTGTGTCAACTGTGATGGGCCAACCTCCTCGGCCTGTTGCGGGGCATCCAGGGTCGCGAGAATGTCGCCGTACCCCATCTCATCCCAGGCCAGCTGGTCCTCGGTGGTCGCGTCGAAAGCAGGCTGGAACATAGGCGGAGTGGACGAGGAAGGAATATCTGCCACCACAAACTGAAAGGCCGGCGGTCTGAAACCTCCTAGCGGAAAGAGCGGCGCTCTAGGTGCTGTCGTCTCCGGCTGTCGAGGCCCGGCTGTCAGAAAGAGCGGCGGTCGCCCTGTACGATTAGAATATAGTATAACCACAAACACACAATAATTGCGTGCATTAGTTGAAAATAAGGTCCACTGAAAGTACCTGCGCCGAGGGGAACAAACGGCCGCTGCACGTAGGTGTGCGGGCCCTGCGCCTGTGGCTGCTGCTGTGCCGTCGGAGCCGAGAAGCCGCCGGCAAAGGTGGAAGGCGCCTGCTGCGAAGCTGCTGTCGGGGCGGAACTCGAGGACGACGCTGGGTGGCGCGGAAGGAGAGGAACCTCTACGGCCCCGGCGTAGTTCACGACGGCGGAGTACCTCGTGGTAGCATGGAGGATCCGGTCGTACGTGCCCTGGGACTGGTGAGGCCCCCAGGTAAAACACTGCTCCCTCGCGAACACTGCGAGCCGCACGATCTCAGCAAGCACGTCGTGTTGCTCACAAAATTAGTAACACATGTTATAATGAAAAGTCATATGAATGTAATATGTTTGCAGTATCGTAGCTTACCGCTGTGTCGGCGGTCTGGTCTCGGCGCACCGGGTACGTGGTGTCCGGCAGGATCCTGTCGTGGTCCGGGACCGGTGGCGGGGTAGCAGGCACGTACGTCACCCGCGTCTGCGTCCTCGTGAGGTACCACTGAAGGTACACTACCCAGGCCGCGCCGTCGTGAAGGCGGTGCTCGGTGATGACGTTCTCCTCGTGCACCGCGGACGCCCACTCGTCCACGTACGGCTGTAGCTTACCGACGAACGACGTCGCCGCAGCCACGCCCTTACGCGTCCACCTAGCATAGATGAAACATAAAATTATTGGCAACTGACTATTTGTAACGAAAAATAATTATAACTGACAAATGGTAGCTCACCTGTGCGCTGTAGGCGGCAGACGTGGCGCAGCGGGTACTGGCGTCTCCTGGAAGAGGCCGAACTGCCTCATCACCTGGTGGACGACGTACTCCTCGACGTAGACGTCGAAGACAAGTCGTCGCCGCGTCATCCAGTATGCCTGGTCTCGGGAGCACAGGGACGAGAGCCCCTGTGGTGCGCGGGCAGCGACCATGGCAGGAGCGTACGGCGTCCACCGGACCTAGGCATCGACCATCCGGTCGATCTGATCTACGAAGTCCTTGTACACCTTCTTCGGCTGCTCCCCAGCCCAAATGTGCTGCAAAGAACATGAAAAGTTAATTGAATCGAACTAAAGAACTCATAACGCGAACAAAACGATAAGGGAGGTCATTACCTTCCGGAGGCACCACAGAGAACCCATGGTGGGGAGGTCCGCTGGGTCGGTGTCTTCGGGCAGCGTCTGGTACTCCGAGAGGTCAGCCTTGGGCCGATCGATGTCGAACCGCTCGTGGATCCACATCAGCAGCAGGTGAGGGCACCCCAGGAGGATCCCCTCCTTACTCGCCGGCCTCGACACTGCCAAACACAGCCCCCTGTAGGTAGCTGCCAGAACAGCGCTGCCCCAGCTGATCTGGGGCATCTGGTCGAGGGGTGTGTCGGCCATCTTCTGAGCCCTGGGGAGCAGGTACCTCGACACCGAGTCTCCCGCTGTCTCGCAGAACAGCACCCACCCGAACAGCCAGAGCAGGTAGACCTCCAAAAACCTGTCTGACGTCGGGTCGTCGGCCTCGTCCGCCATGTAGTCAGCCTGCACACACACAAAGGTCCATCGTCACATTCGTTTAAAATGCATACAATCGTTGAAAATAAGAGTTAGAATCACGTACGCTGAACTGCTGGATCCAAGTCCAGGTGGGCCCGTGGGTGTCGGCGAAGGGCACGTACGGCGCTGGCGCGCGATCGTTCTGAGGAACGTTCGCGAACCGAGCAAGGAAGTCAGTGTGCCACGTCGCGGGGCTGTCGATCGGCCCCATCGCCTCGCCAGCACACGGCAGTCCTCCCAACATCGCGGCGTCCTCCAGACTGAGCGTCATCTCGCCGACGGGGAAGTGGAACGTGTGTGTCTCTGGTCGCCACCGGTCCATGAACGCGGCGATCTGCGAGCATCGTAGCTGAACCGCGTCAACCGCTCCGCCCGGGGAACCTCAGCTCGTAGCCTGTCCCCCTCGACCAACCGCGCAAAAGGGAGAAGTCCTGCAGCGCGTAGCCTTAAAAAAAATAAAATTAATTTACTTAACGCAATTACTATTGTCAAGAAACATAAATAAATAATAATTATGAATTACGTACTTCGGAATCCACCGCTGGTGTATCGGCATCAACGTGCGGGTCGTCCGGCAACGTATGTTGCCGGGCGAACGTCCAAGAACAGCCGACACGTACGAGCGGTGGTGCCGGTCCACCGCATCGTCGAACAACTCCGGCCGTACGTACTACAACGGTGCGGCCGTACGTACTCCAACAGTGCAGCCGTAACTGCAAAAAAATAACATAATTTAATCAATTAGTCGAATTATACTAATTAAAATGAATTATGTGAATTTAAACCATTTTCTACGAATTTTATATCAATTTAATCTAATTATGTGAATTATAACCATTTTCTAGGAATTTTAAACGAATTAAAACGAATTATGTGAATTTAAACCATTTTCTACGAATTTTATATCAATTTAATCTAATTATGTGAATTATAAACATTTTCTAGGAATTTTAAATGAACTAAAACGAATTATGTGAATTTAAACCATTTTCTACGAATTTTATATCAATTTAATCTAATTATGTGAATTATAACCATTTTCTAGGAATTTTAAATGAATTAAAAGGAATTATGTGAATTTAATCTATTTTCTATGAATTTTATATCAATTTAATCTAATTATGTGAATTATAACCATTTTCAACGAATTTTAAATGAATTACAACGAATTATGTGAATTTCAACTATTTTCTACGAATTTGATATCAATTTAATCTAATTATGTGAATTATAACCATTTTCTAGAAGTTTAAAACCAATTTAAACAAATTATGTTAATTAAAATAATTTTTTAATACTTTTATATTAATATAATCTAATTATTTAAATTATAACTATTTCTAAAATTTGTGAAATTTCTAAACTAAACTAAACTAAGTTAACTAAACTAACTAACTAACTAAACTAACTACACTAACTAAACTAAACTAAATTTAGAGACATACCTTAGTCAAAAGTGCTCCGAAGGGTTGAAAGCCGAAGATTTAGAGGAGAGAGGGAGGGAGGGAGGGCTCGGTGGCGGCAGCCGTCGCCCCCTTATGTAGGGGTGATGCTGCCGCCGTGGGGCACGGCGCCAGGACCCTGCCGCCGTGGGGCATGGCGCTAGGGCTCCTGCCGCCTGGGGGCACGGCGCTAGGGTTCCTGCCGCCGTGCCCCACGGCAGCAGGAATCTGGCCCCACCTGGCAGGTCAACCGACCGTTGGCGGCAACCCTACCGCCGTGCCCCACGGCGGCAGGAACTCCTGCCGCCGTGGGGTTTGGCGGCAGATGTTTATTACTCGAAATTTTTGGTTTGCCCATTTATTTTTCGAAAATCAAAGAAAAAAATAAAAAAAATTCCGAAAACACGGGTGGCACATGGCCTTCGGATCCGCCAGCTCGATGGGCGTGAGCATGTCTTTCTCGACCGGAATCAGGTTGGGGTGGACACAGCCCGCAAGGACGTAGAATACCTTGAGGTTAGCCTTCGCCTTCGTCTCCGGCGCTAGAGAGATCATGCAGTCAGAGGAGGCGAGAATATCCTGAGCTGTGCTTCGCAGCCATAGGTGCGTCGGGACCCTAATGAGACCCACATGTATGCGGTAGTGCATGGGTGCGTCGAAGGCCCAGTTCTCCCTCCTCCACCGGTGGAAGGTGAGGTGGAGAGGACCATCTGGCACCGGCGCGTGGAGGACGCACAACATCTCGCTGGAGTCCCTGAAGATGATGAGGAAGTCCTCCGGGTGGTGAGGGTCGGTGACAAACGACCCAGCTTCAACTCCGAAACGACCAGAGACGTAGGCATTAACATCCGCCGTAGAGGTGAATGGCCGAGTGCCCACGACCACATCGACCAGAGCTCTTTCGAGCGCGACCTCATTGTTGATGATCACCGCATGCCGCGGGATGATGCAGAGCTGAAGCCGCGGGCACCGCGACGGGTGGCCCAGCGGCGGCGGGGGAGTCTCCCAGTCAATAGAGGGACCCAAAGAGGAAGGAGCAGGAGGGGGGTGCACCCGAGGCAACCTCCCCGGCGGCAGTGGCGGACGACGAACTGGCGGTCGGCCGCCGATCCCCGGGTAGCGGTGGGGACCCCGGGTGGGAGGTCGGATGTTGCCCCCGCGGCGGGTGCTGGGAGGCAGCTCGCTCCGGCGGAGCCTCGTGTCAAACCTGGGTACAAGGCTAAGGCCGCGGAGGTGGGGGAGGGGGCGGCGCTGGAGTGTGCTGGCACACGCGGCCGGCTGCTCCGATGATGGAGGTACCCAACCCCTTCCCCAGGTAGAATCACGACCCGCTGCCCCGTGCACCGATGCGGCCGCCCTCGCCCTCGCGCCAGCCACCGGAATGAGGCACACCCGCTGGCGCCAGCAGGTGTTCTCGTGGTGGCCCAGCTGAAGGCAGCGGAAGCACCGTGGTGCGTGGGTGCACTTGGCAGCGACGTGGTCATCCCCGAAGCAGTTGAAGCACAGGCCCACCAGGACCTTCGGCACAGGGCCCGGGGGAGCTGAGCTCGAGCCGTGGCGGTGAGGGGGAGACCGAGAGGCCCGCCGCTTGTGCGAGCCAGTGACCTCCCAGCCATCCGTGTCGACACGGATGCCACCGGCACGCACGGCGCCCAACCCGGAACCCTGGTGCGGTGTAGCGGCGATCGGGGGTCGCCGGCGCGCCTAGCGTCTGCCATGAAGCCCCCACGCGGCGCAACGGTGACCTGGGGCAGATGAGGTGGCCGGCCCCGACCTGAAGGCGGCGCCTTTGCAGAAGAAGCGCGGCCCGACCTGTGGCTGGCGACCGGCGGCGGCGGAGGGGGAGGAGGAGACAGCGGCCTCTTGCCCAAGAGGCCCCGGGAGGACTCCGCGGCAGGAGGGCAGCCACGGCCTCAAGGGGGGTCTGCCCGCGCAGGGTGAGGAGGGGAGCGCCCGCCGCCCGCAGTCGTCGGGGCGCCCTGCGAGCGGACCTCGGGATCGACCGCCGGCGCTGCAGACGACGCGGCGGAACGGGTGACGCCGTTGTTGCTCGCGTACAGGGCCTGCATATCTTTGCCGGCAGATGGCGATGTGCCTTCAGCATCGTGTTCGAGAACCAAAGGTATATGCTGCGTGCGTCCACATCTTTGCATTGGATATTCATTCCCGGACAACAACTGTTATGTTACTCCATGCAGGTTTAAGGGGTTCTGGTTGAAGAAGGTGAGTGGGCCATTGTCAGGGGACAGGCAACAGGGGCGACGCGGGGCCCGATCCTCTTTTACCGCTCGATCTTGTATATATTTAATTGTTTGCTTAACTAGTAAAATGCACACACATGTCTAAAAAATCATAATAATTAAAACAAATCTTCTTTTACATCCGACTGAAATATAAAATAAATTTGAAATCATAAAAGCGAACCAAGTTATTATCATAATCATAAATAAAAGCAAACCATAATGTTCGCAGCCAGCTTTCATCCCATGCACAATATTTCTATGATTCCAAAACGTCTCTATATACAATGTTCTTAGTTCTTTTACCAGAAGGATCAGCTAGAATGTTAGGTTTGGTCAAAACCCATGTCGTATTACGTCTACGTATAGCTGACCATGAGAGAACACCGGTTCGGGAAGGTATACTTCAACATTTGGAATGGTTTGTCCCTGTACCTTGTTGATAGTCATCGCGAAACTTAGCCTGATCGGGAACTGCTTCCTCTTCAATTTGAATAGTAGTGTCACATCTTCATAAGGCATTCATCGTGTAGACAAGAACACAAAGTTTGAACATCCGATCACGTGTATATGGTTTTTTACTACTCAATAGTCAGACATGCACTCGATGGCCTCGAAGAGGCCGGGGGAGATAACCACCCCTTCTTCTAAAAAAAAAAGTCAGACATGCACTCGATCGTGTATCGAGAGTGAGGGTTCATGCAGACCAACATAAAACAAATCTATAAAAAACAAAGTAGTGATGGTGTGGAGGGGCTGACGTACGGGAGGCTGCAGCACTCATCGATCACCGACGCGGCTCACGTTGATCACGTCTCTTGAGGCAGCACGTTTGTTGTCCTGCCACTTCGCTCATGCGCAGACCTCAACGTCGCCGATTCCTATCGTGTGTGTGGCAGCGCAGGAACAGATAAGTCTCGCGTAGCCGCCGACGTTGATCTTGCGGTAGCGACGCGGCTCCGTGCGAGAGGTCGAAAAAGCTAGCAGTGTTATAAAAAATTAAGCTTTTGGCGAAAAGTATTTTCTAAACGTCGAAAAATGGGTCTAACCCCCCACTTTCGTCAACCGTTTTGACGAAAAATGTGGGTCTAAAACTGATACGCGGGACCTCCTGTGAGGGGTTAGGGGGTATAACTCTTGATGAGAGTTGTTTTTAAAAGAATTCGTTCTTTATAGTATAGATATGTCAAAGCAAGATGTATATTAATTGGTTCTGCAACGACACAAATCATGGCAACTGATAATAGATAATTAACGTTTGGAGGTGCGTAAGCGTATGCCGCGTTAATTGATGCTGCAGGGCGTTTGCAGGCAGAGATTAACAAAAGCTCTTGATCACGTTGCTTTCACTTGGAGGTTGACATTGGTGGCTTTCTCTTCCGTCGGAATCACTGACGCGCACAGTTGGTGCCCACTATTACTACTACGTTACCTGAATCATCTGTGCTTCTCTGCTCTGCTCACACGGGTTCGTACGTGCATCGTAACTTGCTACATACAATTCAACTTTTTTTCTATTTCTAATAGCAACTATGCTCGTGCGTTGCAACGAGAAAAAACATTACTCACGTGAGATCTGTTCTCCTCGTGACACCATCCTCCACCGCACCATTATCCTCTCTGCCTCGTGCCTCCCTGACCTCGACGTCGATCCTGTTTTTGACCGCGCCACCCTGACCTTGCCCGTCACTTCGCACCTCCTCGACCTCCCCGCCATCTCCTTGGTTTCATCACCATCTATGGCTCGTCCTTCCCGATCGTGTTGTTACTCTTGCGCCCGTGCCATTCTGACCTTGCTACCCGTTGTCTTGCGCGCCTCCCCCAACTAACCTCGTCGCCGTTTGCATATGTCTCGACTTCGTTTTCACGCCACCTGACCTCACTCCGACGCCGCTGGCCATTGGAGAAAACATTGTTCGCTTGCGATCTGCCATCCTTGCGACACCATCCTCCACCACGTCGTCATTCCCGCTGCCCCCATGCCTTCTCAACCTTGTTGTCGTCCCGGTCGTGGCCGTGCCACCCTGACTTCGTCGTCATTGCCACGCCTTTCCCAACCTTGTTCTGCTCTAGCCTCGTAGTCGTCTGCTTCGCGTTGTCTTCCCCAGCCACATCGTCGTTCCTGTCACGCCCATGCCTTGACCTCGCCTGCTATCGTTCGCGCCTTCCCGACCTTGTCGTCATCTGCACGATCGTGTCGTCGTTCCCATCACGCTCGTGCCACCCCGACCTTGCATGCCGCCGTCCCTGCCTCCCCAGCTTCGCCGTTGTCCACCCATGCCGCGCTGTTATGCCCGCCACCAGTCAACTTTTTTTTATTCCTATGTGCTTCGCTGTCCTCACGGAATCAAGACGCGACGACCTAGTCAACTGAATGTTCAATGCAAATCTCAGGGGCTGCAATCCCAGTCAACTGAATGTCTCCTAGTCATTGCTAAGACGTTGTAAAACACTAAAGACTAAAATGTACAGCCGGCCCACGAACTTGGCAGAGTGTGCCATCTAGGACTCCGAACTTCTAAAATGCACATCTAAATCCCTAAATTTGCTAATCGATTCTCGTGAGGTCCAACTCAACATAACTCGAGTTAAATTGCCCGCGTGGCACGACTATTATTGTATGGTGATGTGGACCTGCTATGTGGGGCCCACCTCTCTCTCCTTTCTCACTTCTCTCTTGATCTCTCTCTCCCTTGTCATCGCCTAGGCCTACAGCGGCTCTAGGGAACGCGTTGCATGTGACGGCCAGCCGGCAAGGCAGCCTGCAGCGGCCACGATGGGGCGTGGTGTCCGCGGCGGCTGGCCGGCGAGGCGGGGCACGCCACTCACTACATCGAGAGAGAAGAGAGAAAGGAGAGAGATGTGGGCCCCACATATCAAGTCCACGTCACCATACAATAATCGTGCCACGCGGGCAGTTTAACCCGGGTTATGTTGATTTGGACCTCACGTGAATCGATTAGCAAGTTTGGAGACCTAGTTGTGCATTTTAGGAGTTTGAGGACCTAGATGGCACACCCTGCCAAGTTCGTGGGCCGGCTGTGCATTTTAGTTTGTCTGTTTTTCCATTCGTCAAATTCAGAACACTAGTCCATCAACCCGTGCCTCCGCACAGGCTAGCACTTTACTTTAATTATTAGAAATTGTTGTTTACTTTTATTAGGAGCATCATAATAAGGTTCACACAACTTTGCAACATGGACTGTAAATATAATATATTAATTAGCATTTGGTCAGCATAATTGGGAGAGAGATCCTTATAATTAAAGATTGTATTGCACAATATGCTTGAAAAATAATAAGTACAATTAACTTTGTTTTATTGTAAGATCCACCACAATAATAAGACGCAAATCTCAGTGTTTCTTATCTTCTTCTTGTTATAGTTTGCTCCCAATGTAGCAGTTATCAAGGGATAATTTAATTTGAGTATATGGGTGCATTGGAGGCCGGTCTTTTGGAATTCAACCGCGAAAATATTTGCATTTAAAATGGCATCGGTTAGTTCATGATGTATAAATGAATAATTAATAACTAAGAGTTGTCCAGACCATTACATGTAACGACTCCACCAGTGTAGTATTTCTTTTATGTGTTTCATGATTTGCTTCATATTTTTCTTGGACCATGTTACGGTTGATGCTAGGTATCATTGGTGAATTATTTTGATGGGCATTATAGAAGATATTTTTAATTCAATGGAAGTTCTATAGCATGGATGCAAGTGTTGAAAGTTTTGCAATTGCTTTCTACGAAAGAAAAGAGAGAATTACTCGATCAAGAGCCCAATATCACGGATTTTGGTAAATCCAAAATTTGTCCTTGTTTCTTCTATAGGTCCAATGTGTTCTAACTCCTATAAAATCTATGAAACATAAACATGAATTATTATTAGATGGTCATCAAATGAGTGAAAGTGTAGAAATTGTAAAGTCGGTTATGTTTTACCTGATAGGTACGTGTCCACATTTATTCTTATTGAAAGCATATCCGTGCTTATGAACTTGAAACTATACTTTGGAACGCCTTCATTATCTTTGAACCTTTTTAGAGGAGTTGTGGGCAAGAAGATGACATATTATCTTGTCATTTTCCAGTGACCGATACTTCTATGCTGTTGGTGTGACAATGACATTTGCAACTAATTATGTACACATTTTCTTCTTCAATCAGTAGTTTGAAATTTTTCATATAGGTCTTATTGATAACACCGTGTATCATGGTTCCCTATTTTTTTATGATCATTAATAATTTGTAAACCAAAAATAATACAAAAAGCCTATCAAACTAAACATCTATCCTCAATTTGGTTACTCTTTCCTTGATGTTCCACAATTCCTTTCCGGGTCTAATTTCTCTTAAGGTTTTGTTCACCATTGCAACTTGTTCAACTGCATTAGCAAAAGATGGTAATGGATCTAATTGTGTTATTTTTTCATACAAAAGACATAATACACAAATATGAAATTTTTCTATACATAAGTTATGTTTCACAAACAACAATCAAGTAAAATATAATTCGATAGAAAGAATTGAAAAGAATAATAGTTTGAGAACAATGGTGAGAAGCAAGTCATCTATACCTAGTATGCAACAGGTCTAACAATAAACAAATAATTTAGTAGTCATAGCATATACCACGAAAAAAATTAATCTAATTGTAGCATCCAGCAGGACAAACAGTAAACA